>OY756962.1:18750000-20000000 GCA_963580455.1 Euonymus europaeus | reverse complement strand
AAGGGGCCATCAGAAAAAATACACCTCAGACCGGAATGATAAGAGAAGGAGAAGAGACGAGGAAGATGACGACAGAAGAAAACCGAGAAGAAGATATGACTCTCCCAGGCACGAAAAAGGTAGTGCTGGTACAATCGATTACTGTGGAGTGATCATCGAAGGTCTTGCTGCGGGAGGTGAGAGCACTTCCGCAGGTAGAGCATACGCACGGCTTGGTAAGGACATTGCCAAGAACAAAAAAGCAAGAAGGGAGGAGGAGCCTATCGTCTTCTCAGAAAAGGATGAGGAAGGCATTCAGTATCCGCACTATGACGCCTTGGTGGTCCAAGCCGTCATAGCAAATTTCACCGTACTTAAAATACTAGTGGATAATGGCAGTGCAGCTGACATACTGTTTTACCACGCCTTCAAAGCAATGAAAATATCTGAGGATAGGTTGAGGCCTGCGACAAAGCCACTCTACGAATTCACCGGACAATCGGTCATGCCGAAAGGAGTTATTAACCTTCCAGTCACACTCGGGACTTATCCCCGAACCACAATGCAGATGGTGGATTTGCTTGTGGTAGATGTTAAAGCACCCTACAACGGCATTATAGGAAGACCGCTGCTGCACCAGATTGGAGCTGTGGTATCTACATACTGTTTAAAAATGAAGTTTCACACATACCGTGGAATTGGAGAGGTCGTAGGTAACCAGCAAGTAGCCAGGGACGTCTATTTTACCGATCTTAAAGACAAAAAGAAAGGCAAACTTCCTGTCGCCAATTTAGATATTCGTTCTGATGATAAGATGCTCAAGCCAACACCGGTTGAGGATTTGGTACCCGTCCCAGTTGAAGAAGGCACGAGCAAAAACTTTTATGTCGGCTCGCAATTGGACGGTGTTCTGTCGAAACAAATAACCACCCTGTTACTTAACAGTGTGAGAAATTTTGCAAGAGTGCGGATGAAATGCCGGGAATTAGTCCAGAAATTATTCATCATAAGTTGAGCATCCGGGCCGGTGCGAAGCCGGTGAAGCAAAAGAGACGAAATTTCACCATGGATAGGCAGGAAGCCATAAAAGAGGAGGTCCGAAAGTTGGTAGAAGCCGACTTCATAAGGGAAGTGCATTATCCGGAGTGGCTGGCAAATGTCGTCATGGTACGGAAAGCCAACGGTAAATGGAGAATGTGCGTCGATTTTACTGACTTGAACAAGGCTTGTCCCAAGGATAGCTATCCGCTTCCAAAAATAGACCAGTTGGTAGATGCAACGTCTGGCCATCAGTTGCTGAGTTTCCTTGATGCCTACTCTGGTTATCATCAGATAAGGATGAACCCGGAAGATGAGGAAGCAACATCCTTCATAACCCCGGAAGGCACATATTGCTACAAAGTAATGCCTTTTGGACTCAAAAATGCCGGAGCAACCTATCAGCGTTTGGTAAACCACATTTTCTCGGACCAGATAGGGAAGTCCATCGAGGCATATGTTGATGACATGGTGGTCAAGAGCAAAGTGGCAACTGACCATCCGAGCGATTTGGAGAAAGTCTTTTCAACTCTTGATAAATTCGGAATGAAGCTCAACCCGGATAAATGCGCCTTTGGAGTGGCTTCAGGAAAGTTCCTCGGATTTTTAGTCACCAGCAGAGGAATCGAAGTCAAACCGGAAAAGGTTGAGGCTATTATCAACATGGAGCCACCCCGGAATGTCAAAGAAGTTCAGAGGTTAACTGGACGAGCCGCTTCGCTTGGAAGATTTCTTGCTAGATCTGGTGATAGATGCAGGTCTTTCTTTCAGGCATTAAAGAAATCACGAGAATTTCATTGGACAGAGGAGTGTCAAAAGTCTTTTGAAAATTTGAAAGACTACCTATCACAGCCTCCCCTCCTCACATGTCCAAAAGAGGGTGAAACACTCTTTTTGTACCTAGCCACTTCACAACATGCCGTCAGTGCGGTACTAATACGGGAAGAAGATAAGCTACAGCGTCCTGTTTACTACACCAGCAAAGTGATGCTAGATGCTGAGACCAGGTATTCCCATACCGAACAATTGGCACTAGCACTTATCATTGCAGCCCGGAAACTCAGGCCGTATTTTCAGGCCCACACCATAGTGGTTTTGACGGATCAACCACTCAAGACTATACTTCAGAAGCCAGATGTATCTGGTAGACTCATTAAATGGTCTATCGAGCTGGGTGAATTCGACATCCAATTTAAGCCACGACAAGCCATAAAAGGTCAAGTCTTGGCCGACTTCATAGTCGAAAGCTATTGTCCGACCCATGAGCAAGATCCCATACCAGCCCAAGAACAGTGGGAGTTGTTTGTAAATGGATCTTCAAACAAGGATGGAAGTGGTGCAGGTATCTTACTCATCGGCCCGGGGGGCACACACATAGAACACACATTACATCTCAAGTTCAAAGCATCCAACAATGAAGCCGAGTATGAAGCTGTTTTGGCCGGACTAAGGATGGCACGGGAACTGGAGGTTACAAATTTGGTTATTAACAGTGATTCCCAGCTTGTTACCGAACAGATTAAGGGAAAATATGAGGCAAGATGCCCAAATATGCTAAAGTATCTCGCTGCGGCAAGAACAATGATTGCTGAGATCTCCAAAGTAGAAATCAAGCAGATTCCACGAGAACAGAATGCTAAAGCTGATATCTTAGCCAAATTGGCATCAGCACACTCGACAAAAGCCCCTGCCACGATGCAGGTAGAAATTCTTCCTCAGCGAAGTATTGATGTCGCTGATGTAGTAGCAGAGATAGATTCTGAACCGAGCTGGATGGATCCAATTCGAGATTATTTGGAGAAAGGAACCGTGCGGGAAGATCGAAATGAGGCAAAAAGTCTAAGAAAGAGAGCAGCCAGGTATACAATTCTGCAAGGAGAACTGTATAGAAGATCTTTTACGCTGCCCTACTTAAAGTGTCTACGACCAAGAGAGGCTGATTATGCCCTTAGGGAAGTTCACGAAGGGATCTGTGGAAGCCACATTGGCGCACAGTCTCTCAGCTATAAGGTGCTGCAGTGTGGATATTACTGGCCTACAACGGTGAAAGACGCGAAGGACCTGGTACAGAGGTGCGACAAATACCAGAGGCACTCAAACGTTCCTAGGATGCCATCTACAGAAATGATACCGGTCCAGAATCCATGTCCTTTTGCTCAATGGGGAATGGACCTCCTTGGTCCATTTGTGCAAACAGTAGGACAGAGAAGAAACCTGATAGTGGCAGTCGACTACTTTACCAAATGGATTGAAGTTGAGCCACTAGCAACCATCTCGGAGCAGAAGGTGATTGATTTCGTTTGGCGAACACTAGTATGCCGGTATGGGCTACCCCAGGCATTTGTGGTGGACAATGGCAGACAATTCGTCGGAAGAAAGATGCGCAAATTTTGTGAAGACCTCAAGATTGATTTGAGGATCACCTCAGTAGCACACCCGTAAGCAAATGGCCAAGCTGAGGTAACTAACCGAACCATCCTGGAAGGGATAAAAACCAGGTTGGATGGAGCTAAAGGAAAATGGGTGGAAGAGTTACCATCCGTGCTTTGGTCATACCGTACCACTCCCAGAACGTCAACGGGTGAGACACCCTTTTCACTGACCTTTGGCACTGAAGCAGTAATTCCTGTGGAGATTGACATTGCCACACCAAGGATCACAAACTTTACCGAGCCGGGGAATAACGAGATGTTACTTGGTAACCTGGATCTTCTAGAAGAAACAAGGGAGCTGGCAAGAATTCGAACCGCGGTATACAAACAGCGGACGGCCAGGTATCACAATAAACGGGTAAAGGAACGGAAGTTCTCAATTGGAGACCTGGTTCTGCGAAAGGTTGTAGCAACCGGAAAGCATCCAGGAAAACTTGGAGAGAACTGGGAGGGTCCATTCCGGGTTATTAAAATCTTAAGGAATGGTACCTACAAAATTGAAGACCCAAACAAACCAGGAGACATGAGGCCCTGGAATGCGGATAATCTCAAACGCTATTTTGTATGACGCTATTAATTCTAGCTGTTAGGAATTACTGATTCAGTAAATTTTATCTTAACTTGTTTTCATTTGAAGAAATAAAATCCATACTGGCCACGAAACATTTATTGGTAAGATGAAACTTACTTTCAAACATGGAAGAGACATGTAATGCCTCGGTCCGGATGAATGGTCGATATACCTGGCCAACAAATCACGATTACTAATTTTACTCAAGTGCTTTAACATCCCGGAAAGTAACAGGCCGGGCCGGCAGGCTGAAAAGGTCAAACGCCGGGCCGCCATATACTCAAAAAATATGGGGATAAAATATGAAGAAGGGGCAAACAGCCATTGGACGGTCCAAACATGACGTGCATAGGACAAATGAAATGTCAAACATTACATTATCATAAAAATGCAAAAGTTGTGCTACAAATAAAAGCTATCTTTTAAAAAGATAGGAATTTAAAAGTCCGTCCATATCCGGGATACAAGGATGCAGATTCAGTTCATCAAAAATTAACTGCTATGGATCAGCCTGGGTATCAACCTCGTCAACATTTTGGCCGGGGTCTTGAGGAGCCGCCTCGGTACGAGCCAAATCAGCTAAGAAGGAGGCGGCCGGCTCTGGAGCAAGATCCGCGGCATGAGTGATTGGGGAACCTCTAACACGAACAGGGTCATCAGAGGTTACATCGACAATAGATGTCTCCTGCTCTCCGTCTCGGTCCAACTCAGTCTCAGAATCTTCCTCAAGAGTTTTCTTTCTCCTCTCCTCGGCCTGGCGACACTCCTCATAGATTTCCTCTTTGGACTCAGTCAAATCATCTTTCCCGGCAAGCAAAGGGAAGATTGGGTCAAGGATAGAGACATCCAAGCCCCCCTGGATCAAGGCTCGGCGGGCCATCTTGACACCACCTCGAAGTCCAAGATATCCCTCTTGTCGTCGGACAATGGCAAACTCTTCAGATTGTTTATAATCATCTACTCCGGTCCGGCGACCAGCTTGGTAAGAAAACTCCACCTCGGTCCGGAGCTGCTCATCAAATTCCGCCTTATTAGTCCTGATGGACTCCTCCAGTCGGATCTTCTCCGCTTTATACTTATTGAGGTGGGCAGCCGCAGTGGATAAATCCTTCATCAGGCTCGCCGCCTCAGTCTTCAGTCTGTCAATTTCCTCCTCGGCCTTGGACCGGGCCATAGCAGCAGCTTCTGCTCTTTCCAACGCAGCAGACTCGTTCAGAGCCATAGAAGCAATACCCCCCGGCAGTGTGGCCCAGATGGAGGTTAGCTAAAAAAATAATAATAATAAATAATATATAATATATAATAAAAAATAAAAAATAAAAAGAGAGAGAAGAAACCTTAGCCGAGGCATACCTTCATGACTTGGACATTGAGTTCCCCAATCCTGTCAGTTAGGGGCATGTCTTCATATCTCTTGAAGTCCGCCGGTGTGGGGATTCGAGCGACCATCCGTGATGCCACAGCAGGATGATTGGCTGTATCCGAGACTAGAACACCGAAGTCGGGCCGGTGCGGCTCAATATCAGACGAAGTGATATTACCCAACGGTCGGACGTCCACTCGGAGCGAGTGAATGGGCTGCCCGGAGTGAACGACTGTTTTCACGGTCCGGGATACAATTCCACCAGTAGGAGCTTCTAGCGCATCCCGGGCCGCAGCAGTCTCCCCGGTCTGATTCTTCCTCGACCTCTTCTGAGCAGCAGCAGCCGGGCCGGATGTATCCCGTGGCGCGTCAGCTCTCTTCTTAGGGAGTTTTCTCTTTGACGGGTCAGTGCCCTCATCTCAGGTCCCATGGATCATGGCAAGATATTCATCCATGCTAGAGTGATCTGCAAAAGTAAAATAATATAATCAGACACTCATCACGATAATAATGCTAATGGAAACTTAATAAAATATGTTAGTCCGGGCCGACCTCTACGGGCCATTTCCGACGCATAAGCCCTTGAAAAATCTTCCTGACTAAATTTCCTGCTCTCTGGCGAGGCCGGAGGAAGAAGTGTTTTTAGACGAACCAACCATTCCTCCTCGTCACCGGATAAAGCGGGAAGCTTGTTAAAGAAGTTGAGCCTCGGAACCCCGTATGTGTTACGGAACGGAAGTTCTTCACTGGCCTTGAGTGGAACAAAAACAAAAAAGAAAGAGGTTTTCCATTGTTTCACTGAGGATTCGTATCGGAACGATTTTATGGGGTCTCGGAACTGAAGGTAGTACAAACTTTTCTCTCTAGGATGATGGTTTATCTGAAAAAGATGTTGAAGAACTTGGGAAGAAAATGGGATGTCATACTGATGGCACAGGGCAAGAATGGTGCTCAGAAATAACCATGAGTTGGGGGAAAGGCAGGCCGGACAAATGTTGAATCTACGAAAAAAACTCGTTAGACCCGGAAGGTATGGAATCCGGGCCCCCAGCTTTAATCCGTGTGACATCACGGCAAAGGTTTCCCTAGCCGGCCTAAGAGGATTCTCACCCTTTAATATGGCTCGGCACGGCCATGGTATGTTATACCTCTCCTTAACTGCCCTAATAAAATCCTCTTGGCATCTAGAACTGGACAAACAGGATGGCTCAACATCTTTCATCCCGGGAATACCGCCCTGACGTAGGTTCGGCCGCACCATGTCAGGAGCAGCTGCCTCTGGACAATCATTAAAAACTATTTGTACAGACTCACTAAAAACCTGACCGACTGATCGTCATCACGACACTGCCACCTTTTTGACGTCATCAGCCTCTATAAATTAATACCATTCGGACCATGAAAATTTATTAATTAATGAAGATATTATTTACTCGATAAATTAATAATTTATTAATTTATACACTTATTCATAATTTTTTTTTTATCAAGACACTCTATTCTTTCCAAAACATTGAACTCGTTTCACTCTCCATTCCTATCAAAGAAATAAGAGGAATGGGATATATATGTGCAACAAGTACATAATTGTTACTACATCGTAAACAGAACAATAAAGTGAAAATATCGGTAATTGATGGTCCAGGATGCATGGTTTCTTCATTCTTGCTTCCTAAATTTCACCTGAATCTCAAATTTATACCAATCTCTCACAGTGGAGGTGGTGGCGGAGGTGGAGGCAAATGGGTCTTTGCAAATCCCACCCACGCAACAATGCCAACAGCAAGAATTATCCATCCAAATATGTCGTACTTGAGATCACTGCTTTTGTTCTTCTTTGTTTTCTGAGAGTTCATCAAAAGGCGAAAAAATGATACATGCATACATATACATACATATATATATATATATTAGAACATACATACATACATACATCAGACAGATCTCTATGCATGCTTATCCTCTTTGAAAGGATTGGTTCGTTTCATCAAATTTAAAGACATGAGGTATTATGGGTAATACAATATGGGTAGACAAGAAATTGATGACAGCAAGATGCCATCAATTCAGGAGTAGTGGCACTAAAAGCTCACCTTTGCACTAGATGAAGTAGAAGGTCCACTTCCCATTGTCTGTTGACCTAATCCATGCTTATGAAGTTCTGTGTGTAATTCTGGAGCCTAAGCGATGGGAAAAAGAAAATCCAGTATACTATCAAGTTCAAAGGAAAGTAGTTTAAAGCAAGATAACATGAAGAAAAAAAACTTAAAACAAATATTAAATTTAAGGAACTTCCTGAATTATTGCTATAACAAATGACTAAAAAGACGAATTTGTATTAGTCAACAAATGTATGTGATTTCAGTAAACAATTCCCAAAGGGTGAAACCCCAACCTCAAAAGGGTGGCTTGGTCATATAGATACTCTTAGGCGATGACTTATGCACACATAGTTCTTCAAATGTAACTTGTTCCTTACAATGCCGTCAATTATGGTTTATGAGTCATAGAGCTGGTGCTTCCGTTAAACAATCACAATCATATGCTTGTTGCAAAAATCAAACTGGATGGCATTCCCCATCAACAAAGTATCACATGTATATCCACAATAACATTTTTTAGAATTATTTTCTAGCAAAACAAATTTGATGAGATACACACCCAATTAACATATTAAACTGGTTCTTGAGCAGCCACATGAGAGAGTCAACTCCATATAAATATATATACATATTATTCTATTTCAACATTCTCACATTCATGATGTCATGGATATGAATGCAGAAAATCTAAACAAATAATAAAACTACGTTTAACAAGTAAGAGCATGTATGGGTAGCCCATTTGAAGTTTCATTATCTATATGATATGCATATGGGCTAATCCAGACAACTATTTTGCACTAAGTCCTGCTTCAATAAAAAACACCTACAAACAAAGATATCACAATTTCAGCTTTTATTAAAAGCACTGAGGTTGAATTTAATATTTAGTTTCACATTGTTTAGAACTAATAACCAGGGCTTTTCTTCTTGCCTAATCACTGTTACATTGCAATCAGTTAAGGGCTTTAGCACATGGCTTTGCAAATAATAGATACCTTTTGGGTAGCAGCTGATAGCAGACGCTTTTCAAAAGGAATTTAACTCTTAGAGACTCTTGGCAAACAAAGTAAGAGGAAAGGGATGACAGACAAAAGAATGGAAAAATAGAAATAAGAGTCACAAGAATAGCTTCAAACATATTTTCCACAAGGACACTCCTCTTATTTCTTTACAGCGAACCCCAATGTAGACGAAAACGTTAAAGTTAATGTAATAGTCGCCATTACCATTCTAGCTATTATGTTTTTTAGTTATTTTCTTTATGTTTGGAAGGTTTCCCCTTGGTCAACCTATTGTCACCTGAAAAAACAAAAATAGCTAAGATTTTTTGTTCTTCTTGTTTTTTTTGTCAATGTAAATAACACCTGTGCACAATGCTCCCACTATGGGCAAGTCGGAGACACGTAGGATGTACACGTATCTTACCCTCACATAATATGCGGTGAGATCTTTCCAAGAATTGAATTTGTGACCTTTAGTTAGCACCACTGCAACACTATGATGTGGCATAGTGGTAGAGTTGCAGTGGTGAAACCTAAAGGTTACAGCCATTGTATCAACCCACAAAACAATCTCTTCACATATTATATGGGGCTAAGGTCTGCATACATATCCTTGACTCCGCCCACTGTTATAGTCTAGTGCTCCGTGCAGTACCCAACTCCAACCAATTGACCCTCAAAAAGTATTTTCGTGAACCAGTTCTAATTACATTTGTTCAGAGATACAAACAATAAAAAAAAGCTTAGAAACAACTTCAAAAGGAAGAATAAAAGAAAGAGAGAAAAGGAGAGGAAACAAACCCTAGCACCCATTTCCAGCGCCTTCAAGTAAAGCTCATTCCCAGGATCCTACAGTGGCACATAACTTCTATATTATATATTAAAAAACACATGACATCGACGTGTAAGTAACACATAGTTTTAGCCTGAAATGCAGCAGTAAAGTATACCTCATCAGCTGCTTGCTGAAAGAACCCAGATGCCTTCTCAAAATAACCACTAGCCTCATCCTGATCAGGAGTCAAAAATCCATAAGAAATATGTGCATTTCCTAGGCACCAGAGAGTTTCATGCTTTTTGGGATTAACCATCAAGGCCTCCTCCAGCTTTGAAATTGCATCTGCGCAATCAAAATACCAACCCAACACAACAAACTTAACATTCAGCCGCAATTGTTCCCAAAAAACAACATTGCTAAAATCGGATTAAAGAATAAAAATAAAGTTTCCCTGGTTGCTTTAAAGTATAAAGAGTTTGAATACAATGTTAGCATGATAAACAAAGTGTTTACATTATTATCAATCCAAGCACACCATCACATTGCACATCAATCAATTGCTCTGTTTTCCAGTAAAAGTAAATAGACAGTTAAAAAAATCAGCACCTAAAAGCATCTTCTTTGAATCTGGAAGAGTCTGAAATTGAGACAGCTCCAGCAGAGCCCCTCCCCATCTTGTTAAATTCTGCAGAACAATTATGGACCCAAAAATTGAAAAAAATTCGACTTCTTGCTCAAATTTAAAACAAAAATCCATTTCTACAATAGTTTTCTCCCTTTTCCACTACAATTTGCCAGTGACGAGACGAAAAAGGGCAAGAGCAGAGAAAGAGACAAAAAAAAAGATCCAATAAATCAATTCTGGAAGAGATGCAGAGAATTAATTAGTCGAGAAAAGAACCTCAGCGTCTAAAGGGTTCAAGGCGTATGCAGCTTCGGCGGTCTTGCGTGCGTGGTCGAAGAAAACAGCCCTATCGAAATCGCTGGTCATTTCCATGATGGCCGATTTAGGGTTTCTTGGTTGAGAAACCTCAGAACTTACAGTGTTACACTCGCAGAGGGCGGACCACCGTCGGAGTTGAGAATGTCTTGTCTTATCTCAAGAGTGATTGGTTGTGATAATTTACTGAGGAAATTAGCTTAGGTTTAGATTTACTAACTCTTGATTTAGAGCACATCCAAGGGAGAGAACTAAAATTGGGGGCTGCCTAAAATTGATTTTAGTAACTTGAATATTGTAAAAATAAGGAAAGGTGAGAGTTTGTCTATGAGATTTTAAATTAACTTTATTCTGAGCTCATTCATCAAACCCAACATATATATAAAGCTCATTACGTATTTTAGCCACATAATTTTCTCCATAATTTTTTGTAGCAAAATTTTTCCGCCTAATTATAGTCTATAAATATTGTTAAGATAGATTGCAATACTAGTTGAATGGAGTAGAGAAACAATATCAATTTTTAACTATGTTAATTATACAATTATTAGATATGAAAAGTCATAGCAGTTGGTCATGCAACTTCTTGCAGTTCAGGAGTTATTGTTTCAACAAATAACTACTAGAAGTTTTTCCTTAAGATATATGCCTCTTGGATTGTATAAATATTGGTGTTGAGAATAATTTGGGGAACCCCTTCTTTCTAATCATTGTTTCTCTGCAATCTTAAGAAGTTCTTTTGGAAACTTTAGAGTTTTTGCCGACTCGAAGTTTCAGGTTTTGTTGTATCCTGAGGGTGATTTGCCTTTAACCCAGTATCAAACTTTTATAGTGGGGGCAAATATCACCTAAAAGAAAGTGATACTTCAAACCTCAAAGCCATCTATTTTAATCTTATTCCCGACAATTTTTAGGTGATATTTGAAGATGGCTTTAGCGACAGAAACTTCAATCAAATTGATGAATCAAGACTTCAAGTTGGACAGATTTGATGGAACCAATTTTACTCGCTGGAATGACAAGATGAAATTTTTGCTTACAGAGTTGAAGGTATTCTACGTTTTGGACACTAATCTGTTAGAAATTCTGCACCACAAGATGATGAATCTGAAGATATCAAAACACAACAAACGAAGCATGAGGAAGATGAAGTGCTCTGCAGGGGTCACATACTGAATACGTTATCAGATCGTTTATATGATTTGTTTCAATCTATTAAGTCACCAAAGGAAATCTGGAGCGCTTTGGAATCAAAATACAAAACTGAAAAGTAAGGTATTGATAAATTCTTATCTTTGAAGTACTTTGAATTTAGCATGGCTGATGATAAACCTATCATGAATCAAGTGAATGAACTGCAAGTTTTAGCGTCCAAACTAAAAGTTTTGTTTATATTGTTGAGTCTTTTAATTTATGCATAGTTGTTTGGCACATATAAATTTTAGATTCTTGAAATATATGTCTCGACATGGTTTAATTTCTTGTGGTAGTGAAGTTAAAGAAAAATGTGAGATATGCATATAGGCCAAAATGACTACGAAACCATTTCCAAAGGTTGAAAGAAATTCTAAAATACTTGAACTTATACATTCTGATATATCTGAACTAAATGGTGTTTTAACAAGAGGAGGCAGTAGGTATTTTATTACTTTCATTGATGATATATCAAAATATACATATGTTTATTTGACGAAAACTAAGGATCAAGCATGTGATATGTTTAAGTGTTATAATGCTATTGTTGAAAATCATAAGGAAAAGAAAACTAAAGTTTTTCGTACTGATAGAGGTGGTGAATATTTTCCAAATAATTTTTCTTCTTTTTGTGAAGAAAATGGAATTGTGCATCAAGTAAGTGCACCTTATACCCCACAACAAAATGGATTGGCAGAAAGAAAAAATAGAACTTTAGTAGATATGGTGAACGCCATGATCTTAAATGCCAAATTGCCAATAAATTTATGGGGTGAAGCTCTACTTACAGCTTGTCATGTGCATAATAGAATACCTTCCAGAAAAACTAAAGTTTCTCCATATGAAGTATGGAAATGAAGAAAGTCTAATCTTAAATATTTTAGAGTACGAGGCTATTTAGCTTTTTATAGAGTTCCTGATCCTAAAAGAACAAAGTTAGGACCAAGAGCTTTTAAGAGTGTTTTTGTAGGATATGTTGAAAATTCTAAAGCATACAAAATGCTAGATCTTGATTCAAATGTAATTATTGAATCAAGGGATGTTGAGTTCATTGAGAATAAATTTCTTAATGATTCCAACATTGTTTCAGAATTTACAAAACCACAAGAAGTAGGTTTGAGTCCCGCCAATTCTTCTAGTCATAAAAGAAAGGCATCAAATCCTCCTAGTGAACCAAGAATTTATTTGTATGGATATAAATTCTAGAAGCATGCAAGGATTATTTACAGAATCATTAGATCAAATAACATGCATGAAATAAAGAAGTAACTCCTAAAGGTTGTATGACTTCTATGTTAAATTTTGATTGATACCTATGCTAAGATTGAAAATGCTTCCGGATGTCAAAATTATTTTTAGCAACCAACAATGATGTTGATGGCTAAGGGTGTTTATAGACTAGCGTTTTAGGAGTTTTTGGGGTTGTCGCTGGTAAAATAGTGCAATTAGCCCCACACTTCAATTATAGCACCTTGAAAATAGTGATGTTAAAAATACTCATATCTAGTGAGTACCCCTGTAATCCGCCTCGATTTTAACTGATATGCATTGTTAATTAACGGATCGGAGAACATGTATGAACATTATTATGGGAAAATTACTAATATGAGTATGGGGATGGTTTTGTACTAAGACCGATAAGAATTAAGAAAATGAAGAAGACGATGGTGGATGTGCGACGATAGTGGAGGCGCGATGGTGAAGATGGATGATGGCAGTAGTGGAAGCAGACGGTGGCAGTAGTGGATGGAAGCATATGCTGGCAATGGTGGAGATGGATGAGAGGTGTCATAATATAGGTATTTTTTTAGATCTACGTCTATTGAAGAAAAATGACAAATATGAGATTACGTAAAATATTAATTTTTAAAATAAGCGCTTATGTGGAAAATAGGTACTTAAATGAAAAAATATAGATCTACGTCTATTGAAGAAAAAGGAAAAATATGAGATTATGTAAAATATTAATTTTGAAAATAGGCACTAATGTTGAAAATAGGTACTTATATGAAAAGAGATTTTTAGTTATACTTATGTGTCCAACATTTATCAAGTAGGTATTTATATGTCATTTTCATCATTAAATTTTTTTAACTTTCCTTCAACATTAATTTTTCCCACCAAAATTTTATCCCAAAAATTTTGTTTTAAAACTGATGTGGCAAAATCAGATGCAAGAGAAGGAATTGACGCCATTTGTGCTTAAACTAGTTTGAAATTATTCACAAAAAGATGAAAAAATATAAAATAAGCATTATATGACGTAAAATACCAGAAATCACTACCTATAAAACACACACATAACAATCATTACATCACGTTAGAAATACTTGCTTGATACAAACTGTTGGTTTTTTCACCCATAGTTTTGACATTTGTGTGATGTGCAGTATCTCTCATGTTTGGGTTACAAGTTCTTTTAAATTGTAACTGAGTTCAGGTAACCATGAAGTAATTACTACAAGGTTACCTTACTGTGTTTGTGTTTTAATGGCATAAGAACTATGTTGAGGATTAAATTCTGGATTAATTGTTTGATTAATCTCTAAATTTATTTGGATAAATGTGATGTTATTTAGATCATGCAAGAAGGTTTTCATTCATATATATTTAGTCAGAGAGAGAGTTCAATTTTTGTGTTTTTTTTAACTACATCTTCGTTTTTGATCCATTTGGAGAAGAAGGAGAATTTGTTGCACATTTGAGTTGTCTACCCCAAAGTTACTTGGATCATAACTTCAAAGTTGAAGACTCTTGAAGGTGTCAAAAGCATTGGGTCATAATCGATGTGTTGATCCGAGTCAAAACATACATTGAATGAGATGTACAAGCAATGTCTTTAGGTAAAAGATAAGGTTGCAACCTTGATTCTTAATAGTGGATTGTTTTGATAGGTTGGTCATTTATAGACTTGAGGGTTTTTTCTTGTTGGGGTTTCCTTGTTATTTTGTGGTGTTGATTCTTTAATTTTTGTATTATTTCCATTTATGCTGATTAACTGTTTTTGGGGTGAGAGGCATCAAACTTTTCATCAAAACAAAAAAATGTTGTCTCATCAGGATAACACATATAAACGCATCCAAGATGTTGTAAAATAGAGAGAGTGAGAAAGAGTCATGCATCGGCTTATTATATTGAGGAAATCTACAACAAACGCGAAGCAAAAATGGAGATTTAGGGAGATCAATATCAAATCTGATTCTGTAACAAAGAAAATGTGTGTTGAGACTTGAGAAGACGAGGTTGTGATTAGTGTGAGTTTGATATGTTAAAGGCTATGTTTGGTTGCAGTCTATCAAAAAAGGTCAATCTTGTCCCTTATAGTCACGAGACGATTGTTCCGAGCATGGCAAAAACTTGCAATTAGCCTCAAAGTATTGTAAACAATATAAAATGTGGTTAAATCACAATCTCACTATAAGACTTTAGGAAACTCTAAATCCACTATAAAACGCTTCACTACAAAATCACACTAAAAGAAATGTCTGAATTTAAACAATTCATTGATGAAAGAAATGAATACAAAGAGGTTTGAATCTGGGAAAGAAATCTGAATGAAGCGAACAATATATAAAATGCTTAAAAGTCTGAAAGTTCGAAAGATTGTAGAATTAAGTCGTCAGGTTGTATTTGTTTGATTTGTTGTGTTGTTTTCTTTGCATTTTTTTCACGCTCTTATAAACATTTAAAATTCTTGAATCAACTACCTCTGATGCCATAATTGCAATCACCCGAAAGTCCATCAAATATGCTCCATTTTTTTATTGGTTGAAATAATGGTTAAGTGTGCCTTAATGGCGCTACAACTCTTGAGAATAAACCCTTTGTACTCCATAATGAGCTGAATTTGAGCAAGAATCACTCCACCAACTAAGAAACTGGGATAACCTCCACTTCTTAGATTCTAGGTAACTTCTAAGACCAAGTCTCTTAACCAACAAAACCAAGCCCATCTAAAATTTAAAATGATAGCCAATTTCCTTCCCTTTTACCTGGCTCTTATATACTGCAATCAGACCAGTCCATTAAACTAGCATGTACCTTTGGTATGATGAGGTAATGTATGAGTTTTGTACAAGAAAATTACAATGCTAGACACAAATTTTCCATAGCAGAACATATGACTTCAGTCTTAGTTAAGAACTGGCTTAATAGTAGATTAGCTACCCACGTCCTTGGTCGTTGTCTTGTGCCAACAAACTACCTAAAGAGTCATGGGATACTGATAGGTATAGCTTTAACGGTCTTCCTTGAATTAGGGGTGCCAACACAAGTGGCTCACAAAGATATTTCTTGATCTTTTGAAAAGATTCTTCATGTACAAGTTCCCACTAAATTTTGACTTGTTCTTGAGTTTTAACATATTTGAGAATTCTTTCATTTTTCCTACCAAGTTAGATATGAATTTTCTCATATAATTTACCTAATCTAGAAAACATTATAGTTCCATCTTGTTTTTAGGTGTAGCCATAATCATGATTGCTATGGATTTGTTCTTATCCGCCTGCACTCCTCTCCGGTGAATCAAAAAACCTAGAAAGTTCCCTACTTTTACTCCAAATGCACACTTGACTGAGTTGAGTTTCAGCTGGTGTAGTCTCATTTTGTCAAAAAAAATTATAGATGTGCTATCTAATCAAAAAGTTTCTTGGATTTCATGACAATATCATCTATGTACATCTCCGTGAAGTGTCCGATCATGTCATGAAATGTGACACTTATAGCTCTTTGGTAGGACGCTGATAGGTGCAAAATGCACCTATATTTCCAATCTTTAAAAGTTTCAATTAGTATATTTTCAAGTTCAAAAATACTATCCAGCTGGTGTTTTTGTGAATAAGTGAGAGTTGATTGGAAAAGAATAAATTAAGAATTTTCTGGGCAAAAGCTGCAGACGGAATATGACTTGTTTACGGCTGCAGAGTTGAGCGGGGCAGTTACATAATTAATTTTGCTAATGTGGCACTTAGGATTTTAAAGAGTTAGAAGCTCATCTCAATTCATATTCTACACAGCTACAGCAGTCCAAAAATAATGAGAGAGGCGCAAGGAAGAGGAAACTCAATAATCAAACATCTTCTCTTATCCCAATATGAATTTTGGTTTATTATTATTTTGAATCATGACTATGTGTAACTAAACTTCTATTTAGCTTGGGATTTGGTTAGTTTCTTCTACTAAAACTTTGTTGAACAATTTCGTTGATGATTACACCAAGTTTAATTCATTGATTCTATGAATTTATTGTTGATTTCTTATTATTATGTATGCTTGATCAACATTATAATGTTAGAAATTGTTAGTTAGACACATTTGGCTGACCATAACCCAGTGTTTGACGAAGTAAAAAAAATCTACACAGGATCCATATTTGGGAATTGTGAACACAATTGATTGGGTAATGCACCATTGCTTAAGGTTGTGCGCTTCTCGACTTTCTCGTTCATATGCTTGTCCTAGAAAATTCTTAGGCTATGCCAACCAAGACTCCTACGATAAGAAAAGATTTTGAGCTGGACCAAAGCCAAGGTCGTTGCTTAGGAAAGTCTGAATTAGGAGAGTCGGACCAAGGTCTTTTGATTGACAACGTTAAATCTTTAAATTGTGTGATTACATATTGGATTGTGAAACTTAGTGAAAGTAGAAGAACAATACCAACTCAAGCTAGATCTCTTGCATATTAGTTTACATAGATTTGACCAAATTTTCTCTAGTTGATAATCTGAATTTTCTGCTCCTTTAGTTGTGTTATTGCTATTTCGCTTGATTGGTAATTGATAAGTCTATGTGGATTCAACCCCGCTCACTTTTATATTGTCTCACGACATACACACTTGTGATTGAGTAAGACACATCAGTATTTAGTATTGTAGGATTACTTGTGATATTTTATATCGATCAAGTTTTTTGGCATCGTTGCTGGGGATTGTTAAGTCCATTACTGCTCAACCATTTAGCAATAATTTTTATTTATTTAGTTATCTTTTTATCAATTGTTACTCAAACTTACATTGGGATTCACTTATTTCGCAGCTAATTATTTGTTTCTTCAAGTGCATGATCACTACTCGTTCACAAAACAAAAGGCTAGAAGAATTTGATCCTAAAATTGAGAGACTGGTGAGAGCATTGCGACAAATAAACATGGCTGAGAATGATCAAATTGTTGAAGTGGAAGAGGCATGTAATGAGAGGATTCCTGTGATGAATCGTTATATTCCACGCAATGTTGCCCAGCCATCTTGTATCGCTTTTCAGCATAACGGAGGGGCTACTTTCAGTTTATCACCTTAGTTGCTAAACTTTGTGCCTCACCATGAGGGGCGATTTGATGAACATCCTCACCAACACTTGAAAGACTTTATTGATTTGAGTCGAACACAAAACATGACTAGAATTACATCTGATAATCTGAAGCTCATATTGTTTCCATTTACATTGATAGGAGGAGCCAAGATCTAGTACAACTCTATTGATACATGGCAACAAATGGCCACAAAATTTTTGAGAGAATATTTTCCAGCTCATAGAACCAAGCAACTTGTTAGGAAAATTCAAAATTTTCAGCAAAAAGATGAAGATTTATTTTATGATGTTTAGAAGAGTTTCAAGATCCACTCAGCTCTATGCCCAACCAACAACCTGCACAAAGATGACATTGTTTTGCACTTCTATGAAGGGTTAAACGAGGTAAATAGGATAAAGATTGATTCAGATTGCAATGGGGTGTTGATGAGAAAAAGTATTGAAGAGACTATGTAATTGTTTGAGGAATTAAGTGAAGATTCTCAACAGTTTTCTACAAGAAGTAAAAAATTCCTCTAAGCGGCAAAGAGTGTATGAGGTGAGTTCTGATACAATTATGTAAGCTAAGATTATAAACTTGTCCCCAAAGATTGATCTCTTAGTTGACACTATAAGAGCGATGAATATAAAAACTCCACCAACTACGCCACTACTAGCCATGCTTTGTGCAATATGTTCACATCAAGATCATGCTACTGAGGCATGCCCATTGACAGCTATGACAGAGCAAGAGGAAGCCAAGTACATGGGTCAAACAAATTTCAATCAAATGAACCAACAATATCTTTGGCGTAGCCATCGAAATTTCTCCTGGAAAAATGATAAGCCCCTTAATAATGCACCAGTTTCAACAGCCAAACCAGCTATGAAAAGAGACTTGGAGATTTCTATGATGCAATTCATGAAACAAACAACTCAAGCCATCCAAAAATTGGAGACACAAATGGGACAAATGGCTTAGGAGTTGAGTGAAAGGAAGAAGGGAAAGCGTCGAGCTTCCTGTACAGCCCATTAACAACCTAGCTAGACTGGGGCATTTGAAGACCATTACAACACTTAGAAGTGGAAAAGAAGTAGACAACAAGGTTGAAGGGCTGAAACATGTTGAAAAAGATTGCAGTCCAATTGCCGATAGGGTGCAAAAAGGTCGCATTTCTGCATTAGAAATTGCAAAAGACTGGGAAAGAGATCCACCGCCTTTCGCGCAAAGGTTTACTAAGAATAAAATTGATTCTAAAGCTCTTAATATTTTTGAGAATTTGCGTAAGGTATAAATTAATATTCCACTTCTTGATGCTATAAAACAAATTCTTTCTTACGCCAAATTTTTGAAAGAATATTGCATTAACAAGAGAAAGCTTGCTGAGCATGAGAAAATACCTTTGAATGAAGAGGTAAGTGTTATTTTGCTACATAAGCTTCCATATAAGGTTAAGGATTCTAGTACTTTCACTATACCTTGGAATGTGGGGAATCAATTTTTTGAAAATGCATTGTTAGATCTTGGGATGAGTATAAATTTGTTTCCTTTTTTTGTTTATTAAAAACTTGGTTTAGGAGAGCTTCAACCCATATCTATCACTTTACAATTGGTTGACCGTAGTGTTAAAAGGCCTAGACGAATTTTAGAAGATGTTTTGGTGACTGTATATGGTCTAATCTTGTCAGTTGATTTTGTTGTTTTAGATATAGAGAATGGCCCATGGTCTTCATTTTTACGTATCATTCATTGCTGTCCTTTTATGGTTACTGCTGATATGCATATTCATGTGAAAAATGAACTATAACCATGAAAGTGAATGATCAAGAATTAGAATTTTGTGTATTTGAAGCTCTTAAATCTCATGATGATCATAGAGATTGTTTTAATGTTGATACTATAAATGATCTTGAGAGTGAGGATTTTTAGGTATCAAGTGAAGACCCCTTAGAAGTAGTGGTGACACAAGGCTTAGATGATTGAGCAGTATTTGAAGGACCCATGGAACATGATAGCCAAATAAAAAGGGCTATTTTAGGACTCCAGCTTGGCCATGCATATGTTGGTAAGGGTATTTCTTCTTTTGAACAATTGATGCCTACTAATTCATCTATTGTTCTCTCTACAATTAAAACACCAAAATTAGAGATGAAGCAGCTACCCAACCACTTGGAATATGCTTATTCGAAAAAGGATGCTAAGCCTTCTAGATAGGCATAAAGGTCACTAAACCCACCCACACAAGAAGCGAAAGACAAGAGTTGTATGCAATTGAATGAATTAGAGGGATTGTGTCATGAAGCCTACGTGAGCGCAAAGTCATCTAAGAAGCACTCAAAGAAATATCATGGCAGAACATTTATGCAAAAAGATTTTCATGAGGGGCAAAAGGATCTTGTTCACAACTTGCATTTGCAACTATTTCCAAACAAGCTAAAATCATGATGGCATGTCTCTACTTAGAGAAGACAGTGTATCCTCATGGAGCATTTGAGCTACAACACCTCGCCTCCGATTAGAATTTTAGAGTTACTGGGCATCGTGTGAAGCCTTATTAGGATTTAGTCCCTGTCACCCTGGAGGAAGCCCTCAAATTCGATCCACCTTAATCCTAACCACAATGTAATTATGTCAGGCTGAAGACAATAAATTTAGCACTTCATGGGAGATAACCCATGTGGAGGAGCATCTTATTCGAATTTTCAACCAGCTAAGTGTCCTTTCCATTTTTCTTTCATTACAATTTAATTTTTGTCATCACAATTTTTTTTCCTTCTTTAGCATTGAGGACAATGTCAATTTCAAGTTTGGGGGAGAGGGAATTTGCTTTTGCCAAAAAAATAAAATAAAGAGTTTGAGAATTGACATACTTGTGCATGATTGTTATGAAGTGCTTTAGCAACCGACGGTGTGATTCTTTGCATGAAATTTTGCTATGGAAGTCTGTTTGGTATACACATTATTCATGCATTGTTTAGCCATGTGAGAAGCCTTCAGAAAAAGTTTGTTCTATGAAATTCATGATTATGTATAGCTATAATTTGTATTAAACCGTCTAAAGTTAAGTTCCGTGTTTTTATTCTATGAAATTGATGAAGGCATTCTTTGTCCAACTGGCATACCTTGGATGATTATTGTGAACCCCCTCTTCTCAATTAAAACCTTGTCTGTTTTGATAAGCCTTTTCGTCCTTGTGATGTGTTATGCATGATCAATGAGTCATAAATTTAGAATTCCATCATGCGACTTTGTTTTGAGATTTTCAGATGATCATTTGAGAAATGTATAATGTTTTCAGGGTGAATTTTAAGAGTTGGAAGCTAAAGTGGGTAAACATATGTGAAAGTGGTTTTTTGGGTGATGTGCGACCTATGGCTCATACAAAAAGTGGTGATCTATTTATGAAGTGGAAATATCAGATGGTTGCGATCAAAACGTGAGATATGTGCGACCTCAGTGTGAGCAAAGTGAGGTCAAAAATTTGGGTACTGTCAAATTTGGAGAGGCATATTCTACTTGTTGGTCATGCACATTATTGATCTTCAAAAAAAAGATTAAAGAGAAAAAAACACAAGTGTTTCTTGATCCTTTCTTGACCAAACTTTGATTACAAAACAAGAATTTAGCTGTTTTATTTCACAAGATCCAAGCGAAAGAAGAGTGGGCTAAGAAAGCATTGCATATGGTCTATATAGGGATTGGACAGTTTCAATAGATTCACTGGTATTGCAAATTGGAGCAGTATGATTGGCCCTATGATGGATATTTTTTGACTCTTTTGATGTTTGCATGACATTGTATGTTTTATTTGAACCTTGCCTTTACTTAGTCGACGTTAATCTTTATAGCTACTCCCTTTGTCATATTGAGCCTATTTGTGATTGGATGATGATGACTCAGTTTGAGTCCAATTTATAATGATTTTATGCACTGCCTTTCTTGAGCCTTCCTTAGCCATTTTTTGTGAACCCAATTAAGTCCTTCTGATTCATGGATGAGAATAATTGCATGAAGTAAGATTGGTGGACATACAAGCATATGGCTGCATATTGTGAATTCACATGAGAGTAAATAGAGCCCTTAAACATGTGAGTGAAAATTTCTTTTATATATATTTTGTGTGTACCTTTGTGAGATTGTGTAAGAATGGAGTGTTTGCTAAAGTAGTTGTGAGCAGAGTTAAGGTTGTGCGGCTTCCACTAAAAGTTAATATTGCACCAAAATGACGAGAGGGTACTTGTATTGCCAGTTCTTGATTGAGTTTTTCAAATGAAGCTTAGTTGATTTTCAATATTTATCTTGATTGTTTTTGCTTGAGGACAAGCAAGAAGTAAGTTTGCGGGATTTTGATAGGTACAAAATGCACCTATATTTCCAATCTTTAAAACTCTAAATTAGTATGTTTTCAAGTTCAAAATACTACCGAACTAGTATTTTTGTGAGTAGGTGAGAGCTGATTGGAAAAGAAGAAATTAAGAGTTTTCCGGGCAAAAACTGCAACCTAAGTGCGACCTGTTTGCGGCCTCATATTTGAGCGAGCCAATTACGTAATTAATTTTATTGATGTGGTAAGAGTTAGAAGCTTGTCTCAAATCATATTCTACGCAGCCACAACAGTCCATAAACAAGGAGAGATGCACGAGGAAGAGGAAACTCAATCCAATCAAGCATCTTCTCTTCTCCCAATATGAATTATGGTTTATTATTGTTTCGAATCATGACTATGTGTAACTAAACTTCTACTTAATTTGGGATTTTGTTAGTTTCTTCTACCAAAACTTTGCTGAAAAATTTCATTGATGATTACATCAGGTTTACTTTATTGATTCTCTGAATGTATTGTTGATTTCTTATTATTATATATGCTTGATCAACATTATAATATTAGGAATTGTTAGTTAGACACATTCGGCTGACCATACCCCGATGTTTGATGAAGTAACAAGAATCTGCATAAGATCCAGATTTGAGAATTTTGAACACAATTGATTGGATAATACAATATTGCTTAAGGTTGTGCGCTTGTCAACTTTCTCGTTCATATGCTTGTCTTAGGAAATTCTTAGGGTACGCCAACCAAGACTCCTACGATAAGAAAAGATTTTGGGCTGGACCAAAGCCAAGGTCATTGCTTAGGAAAGTCTGAGTTAGGAGAGCCGGGCCAAGGTCTCTTGATTGGCAACGTTAAATCTTTAAATTGTGTGATTACATATTGGATTGTGAGACTTAGTGAAAGAAGAAGAACAATACCAACCCAAGCTAGATCTCTTCCATATTGGTTTACATAGATTTGACCGAATTTTCTCTAGTTGATAATTTTAATTTTCTGCTCCTTTAGTTGTGTTATTGTTGTTTTGCTTGATTGGTAATTGATATAGTCTCTGTGGATTCGACCCTGCTCATTTTTATATTGTCTCACGACACGTACACTTGTAATTGGGTAAGACCCATTAGTATTTAGTATTGCAGGTTTACTTATGATATTTTATATCGACCAGATGCCCCTGCATTCTTGAGACCAAATGGCATTACAATACATTCAAAAGTTCCCAGAGCTCTAGGACACCTGAACAAAGTCTTTGAAATACATTCTTTTACAATGAAAATCTGGTTGTAACCAGAGTAGCCATCTATTGTAAATAATATTTCATTTTGTAATGCATCATCAATCATAATGTCTATTGTTGGCATCACATAAATATCCTTTGGATTGACCACTGGTACATTTTGGGAAGCAATTCTGAATATCGCATTGGTCGTATAAAGCTAGCCTTAAGTAGCTTTTGAATTTCCATGTTGACCTTCAACTCCACTTTTATTGTCATTCTTCTTGGAGCTTGCTTGACCGCTTTATAGTCAGGCTTGATTGGAAGCCGACGTTGTACTAACTTTTCCCTTATTCTTGGCATCTCGTCATAATTCTAAGAGAAATAATCTCGATACTATTTTAACAATTTAATTATTTGTCCCTTGATATTGTAGTGTAGGAGTTTGCTAATATAGGTAGGTCGTGGGTCTAGTGGTCTTCAACCTTTGCTTTTAGATCGTCCAACTTTGGTGGTTTTCTTCAAAGCTTAAGTCTGAATCTCTTCACCTTCAGATTCAAATTCTTCCTCTTCTTCAAAGTTCATTTATGCTTCTTTCTTTTCACATTCTTGGTCTCTTGACAGTTTGTCCAGTGATGCCTACATTTGAGCTTTTCTGATTGCAGCCAACACTACACCTCTCTTATCTGCGATAGGGATAAGGGCGTAATGGGACTTCTTTGATGATAAGGATAGAGGTTTACCTATATGGCATAATTTTCTTAGGTCAGTGCATCTTCTTTGATTTCTTCATGATGAAATTGAACTTTGTCTAGGATATAGATAAATATTTTTGATTTTTCTCATTATTATAGCCAAAGAACTTTATCGGCCTCATATTTTCATCATAGTATCCAACTTTTACATTGTTTGAATTGGCCTTGAATGGCCTTCTATATGCCCATAACACCTTCACATTGTTCTCCCCCCAAAACATCAATAGTTGATGTAAAGAAAATGGTACACGCCAGTTGATATGAATCCAATCTCTTCCCGATAAAGCATGGTATCTAGCATGAGATTTAATAACACAGAATGAAGTCAAGAAAGTCATGCTTCCTACAGTCAGCTAGATTGGCAGCACTCCTACTGCCTTGGTGACTTCTACTACGAACCCCACTATCGTGACATCCGTTAGGATCATATGGTCTTCTATCAAACCAATAATGCTCAATAGTGAGATCAACATTATGTTGAATGTTGGCTCATTGTCCACCAACACCTTATTGATAGGGCGCCATTCATTTGAACTTGAATGTATAGTGGACGGATGTGTTAAGTCGTGGTATAGAACGGTTTCTCAAATATCCCCTTCTTCGATTTACCTTCACTAATAGTTTGGATGGTGACTATGCTCTGATTATCATCCAAATATTCTATTTTCATCTTGGCTGGCTTACATAATTTAGATGCTTGATACATAGGGGTAGTGTGATGACATTACAATGGTATGCAATAGGAATAACTTCTACCATAAAACAACTAAAAGTAGAACCAACTTTAGTAGATGAGTTGTCAAGTAAATCAACATCCTCGACTGCATGCCTACCAAGGTATTTCTTTGGTCTGGCCATTTCTATCTAGAGCTCATCTTGCTGGATCCTCTAGATATATTCAAGCAGAGGAACATAATAATCTATCTTTGTTGAATATCTGGGCCGTCCTTGATTGTCCTTCCATCCCACATGTTGAACTCCTTTTGACTTCAAGTAAAATCACTCGGGGAAAAGTAGCCTTAATCATTTGTAATGATGCTCTATGACTTGCATCTCTTTTACGAATTTTTACTTATACCTAGCTGCAAGATTCTGCATTTGCAGCCTACGCTTTTAAGTCCGGGTCAATGGTAAAAGGGACTTTTGGTTTTGTTCTTGATGGCACTTTTGATCATAATAAACTATATAAGGTATAATATAAATTGGTATATGAGGCTTGTTGTCCTGCCTTATATTGGTTGTTGATTCTGACTAAACAAATCCAGTGTATCATTAAGGAATTTTTGCCTCCATTCAAACATCTGCATTTTTTACTGATGGATCTCCTGCTCATATCGCTTTTTATTTAGCAATCTCTTCTAATCAGACTGGGTTGCATTGATTGTAGCCAATGGTGGAAATAGATCTTCCTCTATCAACATGGTTTCCTTGTCAGGAAATATGATGGTTACCTTTTTGATATTTTCCAAGATCATATTATGCAAACTCCAATAGTTTATTGTACAATGTGCCCAAAGATCATGATACTTAGAACAAGTGCAATGGTGCACTTGAAATCAAATACTAAAACTTTTGGAGTACACAGATTGAGTGATAAGTAAAAGAATATGTAAAAAGTGAAAAATTGTATTGAGAGATGTGTTTTGGAGTGAACAAAGTGAAAAATTATATTAGGAGATGTAAACACTTGATATTTGGAGAGTTTGGTAATGGAGAGTGAAAAAAATTATATTGAAAAATGTGTTTTATTAATGTGGGTGTATTGAAAAATGTGTTTTGTGTGTAATTGAGGCGTAACCCAAAAGTGAAATTTAGAGTGGGATTTCAAGAGTATGCATTGGAGTTGACAATATTCTTTTCCTTTTAGCTCTTATTTGGCTGGTATTTTGTGACCAATAAAAAATGAGAAGAACTTCTCCTCAAGTAAGAAATCAAATATCTCTTCAGTCTTGTCCGTATCAAAAGTATATATTGGCTCATTATTGATTGATTTCTTGGTACCATCTTTAGGTTTGGCTAAGGATGGACATGTAGTAGGGCATGCATTCTTGACTTTTTATGCAGTCTTCACATCGTGTTACACATCTTGATAATAAGTATCTACCGAAGTCTATCTCCTCCGAGATTCTTCTTTGAGCAAATCTTCATACTTTACTACCTTTTCTTCCAGTTTATAAAAATATTGAAATTTCATGCCTTGAAATTTTTTACGAAGCTCAATATCAACACACTGCTAAGCCATGTTCACAAATTCAATCTCAAGAACGAATATTTTGCATCGATTTTGCATCTTTTTGAACCTAGTTAAGAATTTTTCAGAACTCTCTCCATAATGTTTTGATAGCTTAGACAATTCAGCAATGCGAAGCTTTGGCTCAGATATAAAGAACTGTGTATGGAAGATCCTTTCATCTCCCTTTGGGAACCAATAGAGTTTCTTGGTAATGTAGAGAACCAAGTGAATGCCGATCATGTCAATGAATTTGGAAATAGACACAATCTGAAATTATCAAAGTTCTCAAAGTTAGCCAACTTATCGCATTGGATAGTAAAGCGCAGCACTACTCCTACGCATGCTTAACTATTGAAATTCACCAAAAATATCAGTTTTTTCTCACTTTTAATGTCCCAAATGTTAATATATAGGACTGGGTGTTACACATGATGACTTGTAAAGTCCAACTAAGCTCTCTCATACGTGCTTCAATGTCTTGATGTGTTCCTTCGAGATATTTCACTTCTTCTTCGAGGTCATCCATATATAGTCGTGGATTTTACTCATGCGTTGCAATGCTTTCCCTCAAAGTCTTCAGAAGGTAATGTTCCTCCTCCATAAGGACTAGAGATTACTCATGTTTGGCTTTCTGGGAAAAAGGATGAGAAGGAGAACTTATCACTAAAATGATCTTTGTATTACAGTTGGGTTACCTTTCTATGTCCATTTAAAGAAGGAAATTTGAGATATGTGGGTGGTAGAGAAATAATTCTCGTAGATTTATTATGAGTCATTATCATTATATCATCTATTTAGTTACCTCTTAAGAAACTACATGTTAAATGGCCAAGATTCATTGCTTAGCCTTAATTGTCAAATTGTAAAATAAAAAATAAAAAAAAATCTTATACACTTTCAAATTTAAACATATGAATAATACAAAAGGCTAATATATAGTCTTATACATTTAATCATCTAAAGATTCAATAATGCCCCTCCACATATGGTCAAGACTCGTAAAGCAATAAGAGGCTTCTTCATAGAAGGTGTTTGAGGGTTGTTTTCGGCTAGTGAGCTCTTCAAACCTTTGAGTATCACTTCAAAAAGAAGAAAGCATCTCCTGTTGCTATTTCATTTTTCCATTTTAAACTGATACCCATTTTTGAACAGCTTTAGTCGTGTTTTTGTTTTAGTGATTTGTCCAGCAAGGGACTCGATAGCTTGACCATTGATATTCAAACTATCTTGTTGTTGTTGCAAACTTAAACCTTTTCAGTATCTCTAGGGTTATCTTATGTTTGTTTGATCATTCGAGCATATGTAGGCAGATGATACCCTAAAAATTTTAAAAAAAATGAAGAAAGATGGTAATCATGCCATTCTAGAGACTCTGATTGAGAAGTTTGAGTTGAGAGATGACTTGTTTGGACATAATGCAACAAAGAGACATTGATTAAGGTTTTAATTTGAGCCAAAGGGCTTAAGACTCTAAGGTCAGCACCGTAAGTTGATAGTTGCTCTAATTGAGATGATGGTGCATTAAAAGAACTTTGAGACTCCTGCATAGAAAGCTGCAATAAAATTAGTAAAAACTACTCAACTAGCTAAAAAAGGACTGATAACAAGGGAAATGGATTGATCATGACTATATCCCTCCAAGGGAGGTTGATTAGTGGCCATATGAGCATCTTAAGAAGACTCTTCTTCAATGATAATAGTTGCCTCCACTGTTGAAGAAATAGCTTGCTCAAGATTTTTTTTTTTAAAAAAAAAAATCCTCATAACTCCTTCGGTCCCCTGATCATAATCTATATAGACACTAGGCAAGCACTCAGTTTGAACAACTGAATCATTCTAGATAACAGTTGTTGCTTGGGTATCCTGATCCTAAGGGAGAGGAATGTCCACACTTTCAAGCACTCTCTTTCCGAGTAGCACATATGAGAAGAGTTGAAATTTTGAATAAGTTTAACAAAAGATAAAACAAAGAAAAAAAAGGAAGAGAGAACTTACCTCTTAAATTTTCCAGAAAACAAAGTGCCCTTCTAGGAAAAAGTTTGATTCCTTGGCCAGTCAATGCTTGAATAGAAGCTTTGACAGGGTTAAAAGAGAGATTTACCATGAATTTTGTATGAGAAAGGTCAGGTGAGCGACTACCAGAACAAGAAATTCCAAAACCATCAAGTTCTTCTATAATCAATGGTTCTGATATAGAAAGTGCTACTGTAGAAGATGCATATCATTAAAATATGTGTGTGTGTGCGCATTCCCTCTCACAGAACATTAATATAAAAACTTACTCGAACTAATGTTTGACTATTTTCTTCTTCTTCTTCTTTTTGTTGGCTTGGTCGAGTAGCCAAAAAAGTAGCGGTCGGCATAATTTTGTCTCTGAAACATTTGGAAAAACTTCAAGTTAGTTTTTCACAATTGTTGGTACAATTTGGATTGACAAAACATGTAAAGGACAACTCAACTCATTCTAAAAGACTTTTGTCAAAGGCAAGTCATGAGCAGGTTTTACCTCGCCCATTGCTACAGATTCCACTACAAAAGCTGTTGAAATATTCTCTATTTTCTCTTTTCTTGGGAGAAGGTGAGGGAAGCGCTTGAGCGGAGTCACCAGTAGCCTTGACAAAGGTTCCAGTGTATACATGATTGGCTTAAAAATGAAATGGGAAGCATCAGCGACCAATGTGTGTCAAACTATAGTCCACCAATTTTCAAAGGAAGGGTCCAAATAAGCAAACTACAAAGAAGTCGCCATAACTTGAGGCTTGAGCCAATTTAGTCTAAAACTCCCTGATGATCCCCTCGAGCTGTTAGGCAATAAGGTTACATGTTTTGTTGTTCCTGATTTGGTAAGATTCGATGTTGGGGATGGCAAGGCTTTATGCAAAACCAAACTGCCAAGCAAACATGTCTAGATTATAGGGCTTGAGACAAAGTTTAGGATTAGCCACTAGGAATCCTTGGCCAGTATAGACTATCCTCCAAAATTGACAACTTGACCCAATTCAAGATGTGCTAACACCCTCCATTAGAGGGAAGTAAGGAACATTCCAAGTAGTGAAACTGAATTGAGCTATCCTTGGTGCTAAAATAATTTTCTGCAAAATAGAATGAATAGGAAGAGATGATGACTGATGCCTCAAGAGAAGGTATTTTCCATGAGTACTAGATGCAGTTTGAGTTGCTTGGAGATCTTGACTCGCTGTAGGTTCTACATGCAAGGGTGCTAAAGAAGGAAAGTATGCATATATCTAGAGTCGAAGAAGCTAGAAAGGACCTTGACAATTGGATTTAAATTCAGTGTCGATTGTCTAATTCAATAAATTATAAAGGAGACCCAAACACATTGGGGTGTGAGTAATTTTCTCCATACTCAACAGGGCTTCGACCAACATTAAACTAGTTTTCATAACTTTTGCAGATCAACTATAAAAGACATATGTATTGAACCAATAAAGAAGAAAGGCATCAAGCTCTCGATCTTTTACATGGTTGGTCTGTTTGTTTTCCCTATTGTGAAAGTCAAATAGGATTCAGAGAGGTTGAATTTATCCACACTAATCAAATTTTTAAAGAATTATTCAGCAAATTCTTTCCCTTCAGGGGCAGCCTAGTCAAGAAGTAAATATCATAAAGTCTTGTTGATACAAAACCTTTAGAAAGGAAAAAACATTTAGTGAAGTCCCTTCGATCCTTGATGTTAGAGGCTCTCATCTAAGGTTTGATTTGGAAATGTACATATTCAAACAAGCTGTACTGTTTGTAATCTTGAGTAGGTTTCTTTTACTAGCCTCCTATTTACTTGGTGCAATCAAAGATGGGGTCTTGGACTTGTGGAGTACAAATGGGATCGCATGATTGCTTCCCTAACTCGGTTTCAACAGTTCTCTAATCCCATTGTGATGCACTTGGTATCCTCCTCATTTGATCATAGTCCTTTGTTGTTATCTTTTGATCATAGTGTTTCTGTGTATCCTAGAAACAATTAGAGATGATACAGTTGGTTCCATTTTGAGGAATTGTAGACTAAATTCCAAGAGTGTGACAACATAATTTTGTCATATTAGATCTATGAAGGTCCTATTAATGATTTTTTTACTATTAGTTTGAAACTAAATCTATGTAGGACCTCGCTTAACTAGTGGGAAGATTTCCAGTTTTGAGTGTATTCCTAAATTAATCAAGGAAAAGGAAGCTCGATTGGTGGCTCTTCACTTTATGTATGACTTGGGGGGTGTGGTTGATGATGAGCAACATAGGGTGGAGATGGAACTCAATGATCTCTTGTCTTGTAAAAAATAAAATGGAGGCAACGCTCTAGGCAAGATTGGCTTAGAGCTGATTATCGTAATACCATATTTTTTCACCAAAAGGCAAGTCATATGAGGGAAACCAACTTAATTTCAAGATTATTTAACAATGCTTGTGACCGGTGCTTCAGTTTCTGTAGGACCGCTTCTACTGTGATTGATTATTTCAGCGACCCTTTCTTATGCTCTTCTCTAGTCCACATTGACTCCTTTATTCTAGAACTAAGAATCTGTTTTAGCCGCCCAGAATCATTCTTTGTCTGTCTAGCTTACTATGGAGGAGGTTCTAGCAACGCTTTTCCAAATGAGGCCTACGAAAGCCCGAGGCCTAACATGATGCCTCTCTATTCATCAACATTATTTGGAAATCGTAAGGCCTCACGTATTTGAATTAGTTCTTGGGTTCCTCAACCATGGAAGGTTCCATTGTCCGATAAATCAATCCCATATTCTGTCAATGCCTAAAGTTTGAGCGCCATATTTGCTACCCATTTTTTAGCCCATCGATTTATGCAACATCATTTATAAGATCATTTCCAAGTGCTTATGTAATTGTTAGGGCTGTAATTTTTTGTTGTTGATAAAATCGAAAATAACCAAAACTGAACCATTTGGTTAGTTTATTTAAAAAACAAAATTACATATTTTACACAAAAACTATCATATCGACTGAAAACTAACTAAACAGTTTGACCAAAATATATCAAAAAATTGACCAAAATCAACCTTTAACACCCCTAGTAATCATCTCAAGCAGGTTCTCTCATCTATTGTCTCAAAAATCAAAGTTCTTTAATCCCTGGTCGATTGATATTATACAATATTTTGATTGCTTATGAAATGATGCATTTTATGAAAAACCTTCATGGAGGTCAAAAGGGGTATATGGATTGGATTAAAGGTCAAATTTTGTGTGATCATAAGAATGTTGGGAAGCTTGGTTTTAGAGACTTTTGGCCTTTAATTCAGCACTTTTAGCCAAACATGGGTGGTGTCTCATCCACCATCCTCAATCTCTTTATGAAAGTGTCTTGAAAGACAAATATTTCCCCTAATCGTCCTTCCTTGATGCCCCGCAATGAACATCTCCTTCTTTCGGATGGTCCAACTTGGCTTCTTAAACAAGGGTTGAGATGAAGAGTTGGTAAAGGAACACGTATGGGTATAAAAACTTATAGTCATTTTTGAATTTCTAATACCTTTTCTGGTATTGCCAACTCTCTCCCGAATTTTTCTCTCTTATGTATGAAAGTAGAAGATCTTATAGACCCAAATTTGTGATGGTGGAACATCCCATTAGTTAACAGGATTTTTTTCCCAACCCAATACGGATGCCATTTCCAAATTCCGTTTTATGGCCTTCAAGGGTGAGATACCTTGATTTGGAATCACAAAAAATATTGTATTTTCTTTGTCAGATCAACATATTAGTTGGTCCAGTCTCTTAATTTGTAAGACTCCAATAGTACCCACCTAACAATGAACCTTATCTCTGAAAATTGTCACAAGCTTTGGAAGTTACAAATTTCAAATAAGCTAAAGTTTTTTTTCCCAAGGAGACTCACTCATGATAGCTCCCCAAATTTTCCCAACTTGGCTAGACGTACTATTTTGGTCAACAAAACATATGGGTCATGTTGCAACCATCCCGAGATGCATTCACCTATTTAAAGAATGCTCTTATCATGAGATATTGAGATCTACTTGCAATCACTTAGCCATCCGCACTTTCACAAAACCTTTTTCTTGCATTAAAAATTGGCTTGTGACTGTGATATCTTTCCTTTTTGTGAGTGATAGTGTGATTCTTATTTCATTACCGTGCCACATATGAATCGACAGAAATGGACAGGTCCATAGTGAAAGAGCCGAGACCAGCCATGAAATTAGTATTGTAAGCCATCAACTTCTAATCGACTAGACCAAAGCTAGTTCTTTTCCAAGATGGGCTGCTCCTCGGAGATCCTAGCGTGCTCTATACAGGCCGCCCTATAGGTATGTTTAAAGTTAACATGGATGGATGCTGGTCTGGAGCTGTTATAATCGACTCCAGTGGGTATGCCTAACTTTTGGATTTATGTGAGTGTTTTCTATTGGTGGCTCCACTAACATAAAATGAATTGCCTTTCTATTTGGTGTTGAAATTGCAACAGACCTAGGCTATCAAGAAATCATTCTTGAAGGTAACGCAAATGAGATTATCCAAGGGATTCACAACACAATCCTTCTTTCCAAGATCAAGTTCTTGAGAAAATTTGCCAAGCTTGTTCCCAAATCAATTGTACCATTTCTCACATTGGAAGAAGTGGTAACCGGGTTTTAGATGAGTTGGCTCACTCAGGTTGATCATCTTTGCCAAAATGTATTCTCGGGAGACCCTTCCTTCTATTATTCATCTCCTATAGATGGATTGTAGCTACCTTTCTTTGGCTTGATGAAAGTTATGTTTTCCTTAAAAAAAAGACTGCTTACATGACATATCATATAATATCAAAAGTTGGGGTGCATAAGATTTTTGAAAAAAAATTAATCCATAAGAGATCAAAAATCTATTAGACAAAAATAATTAGATTCAATTGAATATCGACACTTCATTTGTCCTTCCCCTTTTAAGAAAAAACCCTCATTCTCTTAAAAAAAAAAGCCTCTCGAACTTTTCAATTTTGGGAGAGGAGGATTGCCTCTACCGCCTCTTCGTCTCTCCCTCCCCTCCTCCACTCTTCTCTGCCCCCTCCTCCCCTTCGACAACTCTTCATGTACTATAATTTTTTCTCAATATTTGTGTTTGTGTTTGAATAAGGTTTGTTTTGGGATTTAAGAAGCAATCATGTACTCAATCAAATCTTTCCATATCCATCAAATCTCTCCACTCATGTCAAATCTCTCTACATCTCATACATATGTAAAGGCTTCTTGGTTCTTTGGTGTGTATGATACATAGTGATGAGACTTTTAGATCTGAAGGAGATCGACATCCATGCAGTCACATTTTGACGAGGGAGAAGATGAGTTTCATAACCAATGTAATTGTTTGTTTGTCTAGTCTATTTGAGTATCTAATGTAGTTTTAGTCAATGTACCACAAATTCCATTGTTATGTTTTATTTTTGGTTAGTTCGAATATTGTGTACTCGGATATTGTGTTGGCCTTCGGGTAGAGAAATCTACCACTACTGTGATTGTATGTTGTATTTTTTAATGAGTGCATCCATTTCAAAAAATAAAAAAGAAGAAGAAAAAGATTTAACTAATGTGTAGTAGAGAAATTCTAATAAGTCCTGTGTAGTATAAGAAGAGAGAAATTAAATTGAGAAGCATAAGAGAGAAGAGAGGAGAGAGGAGAGAGGAGAGAGAAGAGAGGAAAGAGAGATTCTCCTTAAGAGAGGAAAAATATTAAATATTCTTAAATGTTAGCATTCATAATATCTCAATGTGAGTGCCGTGATGAATTTTAAATTTAAACACGTTAAAATGAAGTCAAAACTTGTTGTGTATATGTGTGCCATATAAAATTAGGGACACCAGAGATATTAATAGTTAGAAATATCTAGCAGAACTGCTTCAAGAGAGAGAAGAGACCAAACGGGGACACTAAATATGTAGTAAAGTTTCCACCTTTATCTTTTTGGGCATTTGCTTGTGTAAATTTATTGATCAAGAATTGATTGGGGGTTGACTTTGTTAGCAGAAAAACTTAATTAAAACCCAAAACAAGAGGGGTTTTGCTACTTCGGATGTTTTGCCATTGGTTTTCTACATCTACACTGGGTTAAAAAAAGTGGTTAAGAAAAAGTAAATAATTTTTCAAGCCATAAGATTAATCTAACGGGTTGGGGAGAACACCGAGCCACTGGTCTTTGCCACCATTGGGCCTCCCCGGATCCGAAGCAAAATGGCATGAGTGCAATTACTCAAAAGTTACAAGGGCATTTGCTTAATTGCCTTGCACCGAATCATAAATACAAATATCCTCTTTCTAGTCTTTCCTCCTCTCTCTCTGCTTGTCGGGTCTTGCGGGTCTGACAAAGAATCAAGGTAAAGCTCTCCCACTCTCCTCTCTCCTCTCTCCTCTCTCCACTTTTCGATCCCCAAATCCAGGGTTTCTTAATCACTTTCCGAATTTTGTAGATCCAGACACACTGAACTTCTTTCGAGCCGAGTTCAAGGTCTGCGCAGATTAGGTCCGTCATTTTCTGTGTTCTTTAATCTTTGAATCTGCGACTTGATATTCTTGATTTGATGAGATAGTAGGTCGTTTGCCTTTTGGGTTTTGATACTGCTTTCCGATTGTTAAGTCTTTTCAAATTTGTATTGTGGTTAGTTTTGCTGAATTAGGTTTACTTGAGATTTATACTTTCTTTTTTTTCCAATACCTGTACGATATTGAAGAAACTAAACATAGTTTTTATTATCTATCTGCCCCCTGAAGCGGTTGAGTGGGTGAAAATGGGGTTTGAGGGGTTGTTCTGTCTTTTGATTCATGAACTAGTTTCATCTGCTTTAGGTGATATAAGTGAAAATGAGTTGTTTCTGTTGTTTTCATGCTTTCTTTTTTGGGATCTGTTTGCCATTTGAGACATGTCTTTTCTACCAGTAACTTCGTGTTGTTTTGTGCTTTAATTTTTCATTCTGTGAAATACTGGTATACTATTAATGAAGATTGAATTGGAGCATCACATTGTGGTTTCATATATCTACAGATTTGAGTTGTAATGCTGTTAATGATCACAGCGGTGAGCAGCAGTCTCTACAGAAATGTTTTTTGAATTATTTATACTGCTACATAATACATATGGCTAGTTTCCTTATTTTTTCACATTAATATACTTAATTGTGCTAGCATGCTGTAATATTTTCATCTATCTATCCTCCCCATAAAAAAAAAGATTGCTTCGTTTATCTCTCTCTGTAAGTTCTTATGTCTTTCATGTGTCTTCTGATTAGGATTTTACAAGATGGATAGCATGCACAGCTTTTGGCAACTGGGTGATGACCTTCGAGGACAATCGAAAGTCTCAGATGATCACAAATGGTTGATGGCTGCTTCAAAATTGGCCGAGCAGATAAGTTTGAAGGGTGATCGAATTAATAACCTCGATCTTTCAAAGGGCCTATCTGAAATTAGGCCAAGGGAAAAGTATGTGTCTCAGGAAGATAACAAATTTGAAAGTATCAACCTCAACTTTAACATGTTGAACTTGGAGAGCAAGCTGATGGAAAATGCAAGCAAAAGTTCTCTCAGGAACAGTATCTACAATATGAATGCAGTCTATCCAAAAAACATTGGGAGCAATGTAGGAGTCTTGACTGCTAACAAGTATAGTGGCAATAATTACTCCAATAAAGACCCCAATGGCAATTGTAATAACAACAGTAACAACATGGAGCACAACAATGCAACAAATGCTGTTGACAAAAGGTTCAAGACTTTGCCTGCAACCGAGACACTCCCACGGAATGAGGTCCTTGGAGGATATATCTTTGTTTGTAACAATGATACAATGCAGGAGGATCTAAAGCGCCAGCTATTTGGTAATGAATGCTTTCTTTCTTCACTTTATTTCTTAATCATGGTTTACTAGGGTTACTCTATCATGTTAGCTTGGTCCCTCTTGATCAGATGTCATATTTAACATGGGTACATTGTTGTTCATACAATATGCTTGCTCTGCTGCATCTAAATGATCAAGTTTATAAGTAATGTTGTGTTGATTGTATTCTACTTGGCAGTTCGACACAAATTTTAAAGCCCGCACATGATCATATTTTGGATTTAGCTTCCTACTTTAATGTTGTTTGTTCTTATGTATTGATTGTTGCTCTCATTTGGTAGGTTTACCACCAAGGTATAGGGATTCTGTTCGGGCAATAACACCTGGCTTACCTCTGTTTCTCTATAACTACATTACCCATCAGTTGCATGGAATTTTTGAGGTTTGTTCGTTAACTTTAGTATAACTTTTAGCCTTGCAGTAGTACTTTTATGCTCTTCTATTCCCAAAAAAAAAGCCTCTTCTATTCCTTTTTTCTTTCTCTGTGTTGTAGTTGTGCCTTCAATTTTTACAATTCTCATTCGATAAAGGATTTTTTTTGTTTGCGTGTGCTAATCCAATTTCTTTCACAGGCTGCAAGTTTTGGGGGTTCTAACATTGATCCTACAGCTTGGGAGGACAAAAAATGTAAAGGCGAGTCTAGGTTTCCGGCTCAGGTATGACATAAATTGATTTTTTTTGATTACTTTCTGCAACTTTGTTTCTCTTGTAATTTTGGGAGATGTCACCCACTCGATATAAATTCTTTCTGCTTGTGTAGGTGAGAATCCGGATCAGGAAACTCTGTAAGGCGCTGGAAGAAGATTCTTTTCGGCCTGTATTGTATCACTATGATGGACCAAAGTTCCGTCTAGAGTTGTCGGTTCCTGAGGTGCAATTTGAGATCTTATGGAAAACTCACTCTCTCTCTCTCTCTCTCTCTCTCTCTCTCTCTCTCTCTCACACACACACACACACACACACACACACATTAAAGTTTTGACTGCATAAATTTCCAAAAGGCTAATGAGTTTTATGTGTGGCAGACCCTGGATCTAATGGATCTTTGCGAACAAGCAGGCACTGCAGAGAAGTGAATGGTGTGCAAAATTGTAGAATATGTGGTGTGTGCCATTGTTGCCTGCTATTGAAAGAAATTCCTTGGGGCGCAAGCTTGGAATTTAAGATGGTTTTTGGGAACAATCTTGAGAAGAGTGTGCTTTTGAGCCAACTAAATTGGTACATGTGATCATTGTAGATGGTTGTGGGTTTTCTGTAATTTGTTGTAGACTTGTAGTGCTGTAATCTTATGTAATATGTAAGTAATGAAAGTTGGGTTCATCAAAGGATGAAGGCCTTGAATGGTGTCTATTTTGTTTATGTAACCAGAGATTGTCCATTGTGTTTGCTGTGTTTATCTCCATCTCAAAGGAACTGTGAACATCTGACATCTGAAAATTTGATTGATCTTTGAACCATCAAGTTTGCACTTGTTGAATCTGTTACAAATTTTGTACTTTTTTCTAGGTGGTGTTTTTTAATTATTATTATTGTTAGCTTTGGGAGGATTTGATTCCGATGCTGTCTCCGCCAGCGAGTTACCCTTTTGGTTCAAAGCAGACCAATTTGGAATTGCAGCAGGTAATGGGAGTGGCTTAAATTAATTATATTTGGGATGAGCACGCTGCCTTTTGGAGGAAGGCTGAGCCGTCCGAAATCCTGCACCCTACCTGAATGGCTATGAGTACGAGGGCAGGTTGGATCAAAGTCAATTTTGATGTTTCTATGGCAGCTCGACACTGGCTTGTATTGGGAGAGATGATCAATGTCAAGGGGCATATTCAAATTGGCAACGTGGATTTTAGACTGCAGGTTAACTGTGGGCGATGTTTGATGGCGGCAGATGTGCAGGGATCTCGATATCCATATGTTAATGTTGCAAGTATATTTAAAATAATTTCTATGTGTTAATGATTCAATGAATTAAAGAGTGGAGAGATGATTAAAGTTTTTGATCATTAATGTCAGAAACCCAAGTTCAAGGGTGCCCACTACATACAATTGATATATATAGGTGAAAGATGAGTCATGGGGCTCTTGGGGTCTTTGATTTTCTTTCCTTCCACACTTACAATTTTTTTTTCTTCTTGAATTATTTTTTGGACTTTAGCATTGATTTGAAATCAATGTTTAATTATTTGTGTATGCCTCATAGAATGCTTGTGCTGAAATATATTATTGTGATTTGAAGTAATTATATAATTTATGTATGAGTAAGAAGATGGCTTGTCAATATGGAGACTTGGTAGATTGTGATATTTAAATGCTAGAATGTATGTGATAGGTGTATTCATGATTAATTTATGATTAAGAGAATTGGAGAATAGATTTGTATGTATGCTTGTGTAATTTATTAAATGAATGATGAATGACTGGGATCATAAATTAAGTTAGGATTTTCGATGATTACTGATATTTTTATAAGATGGATATGTTGGTGGAATTTTTGTGAAGTTGAAGATAGAGCTAAGAATTGAGTATTAAGAAATAAATTAAGGACCCGTGATACACGACCACATTAGATTATATTGACCTTGACATGATATATAGTAAGTGCTTGAATAAAGATGAATGAACTGAAGGTCAATAAAAGAGAAAATGTGATTTACTTTACAGAGTGTTGGTATTAGGATGATTTAAACTAGAACGAGATAATAAAGTGCGATAAGTGAAATACTACATCGTTACATAATAAATTATTTTGGGGCACTATGTTATTGAAGGAGGACAGACAACAATGGTAGATAACATAATAACCTAATACTAGTAGTGATATTTATGGCATCATAAGTATTTTATACACCGGTTTGGGGGAAGTTAAACTCCAGCAGTATTACATATATTTAAAAATATTTAAATTAATAAAAGTAATGTTACTATTAATTATCTTACGGTGAATGTAAAATTGTCTGTCTCTATGAGTTTTCTAGTGTCGTATAATATATGGATACCTAATTAATATATCAGCATGAATATTTTTGGAATCGTGCATTGGAATGAGGTGTAATATTGTTTATTATGTGTTGGTTGAATATAGTATTTATTTTGATCATGCGTAGATGTTGTGGATATATATATATACATACACACACAATGGTGTTTAATGAATCGATTGTGTGAGTTATGAGATATAATTATTGGGAGTAATATGACACTTAATTGAAGAATACTGGTCAAGTAGAATGGTGGAGAACCCTGTAAATGATTTTCAGTGAGTTATTTCTAGTGAAATAATTATATGTTTAATTGAGATTTTTTGAAAAATAGTTAAAATTATCTTCAATTGTATATATAGTTTTGCGATATATGTATACTAGTTGGAATGAGCAGATGAACTGAAATACTTTAATTTTTGGTTAGTGAATAAGTTGCATGTACTATATAATGGAGTTAAAGAAAATAACATTGAAAATATAAGACACCAAATTAAGGATAGATATGAGGAGGTATTGATAGCCAAAAATTATAAAAGTTGCCAGAAGGACATTTAAATAAAGTGAATTTAAGTGATGAATTTTATAGATAGATATTCTTAATTCTAGCATAGTCTATGAAACGGATGGAAAAAAATTAATAATAATAATTAAAAATAAATAAATAAATAATGAACCATGAAAGTAAACCTATGATAATTCATGGTAACTGAATAGTTAAAATAAATTATTGAGGCTAGAGTATGGAGATTAATATCTACTTAGAGTATTTAAAGTGGAGGAATTAATCACAAATGTGCAATAAAAAAATGTAACTATAATCGATACAAGGTAGTAACCATTAGGTTGAATGGGAGACCGAAATCAAATGAATTATGATAAAAATAAGTTCACGCTGATCCATAATATTGAATATTAAATTCCTCAAAATATAGATAAATTAAATGACGTTATAAAATAATTTAAGGTAAAGTAGGTACAAAACGCCTAAATGGAGAACTACTCAATATTGTGGGTGGTGATATTTTAACATAAATGAAAAGTCAGTGCTTCGTGGTAGAATTAAGTAATTATTATATGAATCGTTGAGAGTATATTTGTACCTGAATGCTTATCTAAATAGGAATGCAAAATTGTCATAAAGGAATGTATATTTGTATTGAATATATATGTACATACATGTACATAGGAAATAAGTGTCACTAGCATAAAATAAATGTACATGGAGTAGTGGGTATGTACCGTATATATATATATATATATATATGTAAAGGGTAAATAAAAAAAGGTTAATGTTGATAATATATATTTTTATTCTCTATGTACATATACATGTGTGGCATATTTAATTGAGTTAAATACTATGACTATTAATACTGATAAGTAATGGCGGACAATATTAGGATGATAGAGCACTGTAGTTTATCAGTAATGTATATGGGACGATGTTTCGATAGATAATAGTTTAGCATAGATTAAATGTAAGCGCTTTATTGTGGGTATTAATTAATTAATCATTAGATGAATTCACTGTGTTTATATCTATTGTAAAACTTAATTAGATAAGCATTTCAAATTATTCAGATGTCGTATATATGTGCCTAGAATATATCAGTATATATCAGTATATTGGAAATAAATTAAACAATCGAAATTGTTGCATAAAGAGTGATTAGTATGTACTATATAGTAGGAATATTGAAGAAACCAGATTATACATAGAATACTTAAACGAGAGCACATTAATAACATCAAACAAATTAGTACAAATGAATACTATGAACTCGATGAAGGTGATATTAAATGCTAGGTTATAAATGCAGTTATATTAAAAAACTTGACGTTAAAATACTCGCAAGTGCACAAGTGTACTATTGTAACACAAAGGTACAAGTACGAGGTCGATCCCACAGAGACGAGTTCAGTCAAAAGATGTACTTAATATTAAAATAAATGACTTCTAGAGTAAAGAGTACACACTTAATTCGTGGAAAAGCAAGCAAACAAAAATCAACGATGATAAAAAGCCTAGGTCACAACCTTACCAAGCAATCCTATTATGAGCTATAAGGATCAAGCATTCAATACCAATTCCAATTCAAGGATTGATTCTTCACTCAATTATGTTGATCAATTGATCGTGATAAAAACACATTATTATTACCAAATTAATCATGTTTGATGGCAACCTTTAACTTAGCAAAAATAACCCATTATGAATAGAAGAACTATAGCAATCAATTAATCTTCTAAACCCATATCAGAGTATTCGACAATTAATCTTCTTAATTTCGATTCCACCAAAAGACATAAATACAGATCGTTTACGTGATTTGGCTAGATTAATATAATAAACAACACAATTGGTGATCAAGTAATAATGAAGAAATCATATTTTGAAGCATGACAATTAGAAACAAGAATTGAGAATTGAATTGAACACTTATAATAAAAATCAACTCATAATATTCATGCTTGGCTAGGTCAAACCCTAATTAACCGATGAAAATAAATATAAAAGCAAGGGAAAAAGGACCATGAATTGATACACAAAAGTGGAGGAAGGAGGAAGAAGAGCCGCTTCACGAACGAAAGCACTTCCAACCTATGTAAAGTTTTGTAACCCCTTTTCCCTATTTTTCTAGCCTATTTATACCTAATATAAGTCTACTAAGAATACCCAATTAGGTTTACACATTCTAGGTCCCAGAAACCTATTCAAACTAGGTTTCCCAACAAGCTGGAAAAACTTCACTAGTCCAGGAGCCCTTCTGGCACTGGATCGCTAAAAGGGCGCTTGGATCTGCCAATTTCTGTCTCTGTAGTGCTGGAGCGCCCGAAGGGCGTTGGAAGGGCATTTTTCACTAATTTTTGTTCTTTTATGCTCCAATTCAGCTACAACTTTGCACCAACCCTCCTACATATAAGACATATAAAATTCCAAAGTATCCACTCAATCTTGATTCAAACTAATGCACTTGTATATGAAAATATGCATGTAAATGTGGTATAAAATACACACATCAATAAGCACGTAAAATTATTCAGATGCCGTATATGTGTGCCTAGAATAGATCAGTATATATAGATGTATATTGGAAATAAGTTAAACAATCGAGATTGTCGCATAAAGAACGATTAGAATATTGAATATTATATTATATAGTATGTACTATATAATATGAATATTGAAGAAACCAAATTATACATAGAATACTTAAATGAGAGCACAATAGTAACCCAAGCAAATTAGTACAAATGAATACTATGAACTCAATGAAGGTGATATTAAGTGCTAGGTTATAAAGGTAGTTATATTCATGAATGAACTAGGGTTAATGAAATTGAAGGAATGTTCTTTGTGTGACATGGGGTGTTATTCTAATGAGCAAATTAATGATTGCGTCATGAATGTATATTGGTTTATTCCATTAGTGTTTGGTGTGTTCTAATATTATATTTTTGATTGAAATGTTTGTTTAAAATATTCGTAATTATAGAGATGTTCGTACGATAGGTGCATATTGTCCATATTGTGTATAACAATTTGTATATGTCAAATGTAGTAGGTAAATGAGTTATGTTATGGAAAGAATGTGCAAAGAGTCTTGGTGAGACATATGATAATTGATTAGGGAGCATATTAGTGATATTTAATTGTCTAGAAAATATACATGTTGAACTAGGAAAATATATGAAATGAAATAAGACAAATCTAAGAGTTAAATTATATAGATAGGAACCCAAAACTTTATTAGGCTTACTGAAATTCAGGGACTGACAGAGCAAATGTTGTTTAAATTATATTTTTCATGGATCAAGGATGGAAGCAACCTAAAGTATAATGGGCTTAAATCGTACGTAATTGATAATTTAGAATATATGGTTGATCTTTTGATGTTTAGGAAAATTTCAAGGACGGAATTTTATAAGGTGGGGGGATTGTAACACTCCAAATAATTATTCATTTAATACGTCTCATGAAGGTGTACGTTAACATGTATCCTTAATGATATGATAGTTTGTTGTTTTTGTGTATGGTTGGAAATGTGACGTGATTGTAGTGGGAGAAGATGGTGAATGTCGAATAGCCAGAATTATTTCAATAAGCAATTTCGAGGAAAAAATTTTTATAAGTAGAGGAGACTGTAACACCTCGAATCGTGGAATAGCTTACGTGATAGGGCAAAATGATTTATGTGGTATTTATTATGATTTTTAATGTGCAATAATATGTGTTAAATAGAATCAGAAAATTTTTCATCAATTTTATATGGGAAAAAAATTATGAGAACCGGATCTATAATAATGGGAATTAAAATGAAATTACTAAGAATTTAGGAAGCTAGAAATATAATAGAAAAATAATTATAGGTGATGGTAGAATTGTAGCTAGAGGAAGGTGGCACACATAATTAAATAAGAGATGGGAGGATATGAAGGTAAATTCGCAGTTAATTAAATAACATAAAATAAAATGAATTAGGGCACAAGAATCGAGAGAGATGCTAGGAGGAGAGAGGCGGCAACAGAGGGCGACACTCCAGTGACGACGACGAACGGCGATGTAACTGGTGCAAAAATGACGAGCTCATAGCGAGCAACTCAACGGTACTAGTTTCGTATGGAATGGAACGGTTTTATGCCGTCAACGGTAGAGGAGAAGGGATGCAATATCGAAGATTTATGACGACGTTTAGGTGTCTTCCAACCACCGCTCAGGGAACGAATACCACCGAAAGATTACTCGTGTCGAACTCTACCTATCCATGGCAGCCGTGAACCTCACCGGCCCTTTACCGGCGACGACTCGATTCCAAGATTAGGTGAGTCTACTGACCCGCATTTGTGGGAAGGAAATCTCAATCTGGTTGACCCAACCAGGTTGGATGTTCTTAGACCATAATTGACCAGTTTGACCAGTAATCAAAATTAGCATGAATTATTTAAATAAGTATTAAAACATTATGGATTTTAGGAACATACTTTTCTAGTTGAATTATCGGGATTCACTGAGACACGCTAAGGCAAGTGATACTCAATTGTATTACGAAATAATACAATTTATGGATTGTATGTGTTATTGTCTGTGTAATTTGTTTGATTATTGATACGTATTTGATCGGAATCCTATGATGAGTTATATGTGAATTGTGATATGAATTATTTATTTATGTTATAACTGTATTGAAGGTGGTGTTTGGTTATTGTGATTGAACGACTGAACTGTTATTGTATTTCTGTGTAGAATGTAATGTGTACTATTATGTGCTTGAACTGAATATGGTGATGAGACTCATATGATGATGATTTTGATGTTCTTAAAAGTGATATGTAACGTATGATTTACTGATGTATTAAATATTGTTCATAAGCACGATGCAGCATTACATGAAAAGGAAAAGTTCAATTTATGGAAAAAGTGTTTTTACGAACTAGGTATTACTACTATAAGGAGGGTGTACTAGAAAGAGAAAGGTTTATGAGACATTGTTAAATGAAAGAAAAAAATGAAAAGGAAAATTAATAAGGGATACGGATGTTAACTGGATGTGCTCTATGGTAGGGCATTAGATAGAAATCCCGACTGATTACTCTGTAACAGTTTACCTAGGTTAAGGACCCGAGTATTGAAAAAATGATTTAAATGGCTGACTCTTTTCTAAAGAGGAGGTTCACATGCATTCATGCATAAGTATTACTTGCTGGGCCTCGACTCACTATGTTCCATGATGCAAGTATTGATTTCTTTGATGATTATGTTGATATAGCGGTTGATGGTGAGTGTGCGAATCCGTGAGGATGATGTTCATGTGATAGAGGCAGAGTTCTATTTAATTTACTTTATTGCGAGTTTTTAGGTTAATTAAAGTTGTTGGATTTTAGGTTTCAGGTAGACTTGATTAAAGTATGACACTGCTATGAAGATAGTCATGGATGTTAGATGACTCATGAATAATGTTATTATTATATGGTTGATTTATTGATGTTTAAGTAGCATATTAATTTACTTATGGTTGTATAAACTATATACGATAGATAATGTGATAAGTGTTAAAGCTGATAAGGGGTAGCGTTCTGGATTGTGGACCCACAAAATTGGGTGCCATGGGTTGGGGTGTTACAATCCTGGTGGAGCCAATGTCTCATACTTGTTAGACTGACAAATATGACATTCATCAACCATTCTTTTTATATTCTTCTTCATACCCTCCAAATGAAATCTTCTCTTCAACCTGTGGTAAGATTTCAAAACCCTAGGATGCCCAACAATAGAGCTAGCATCAAATTCCTCAAAAAGTTTATTTTTTCATTGTGATTTTGGGCTCAAAACAATCCTGGATTTATTTTTAAAGAAGCCATTATCAACACAATAATGAGGCAATGCATTCTTGTTGGACATAATTTCCTATATCTTTATTTCAATCCACTCATCAGTTCCCCAATCTTTTCTCAAATTATCAAGCCACCCATGATAAGGATATGTGATAGCATAACAAGTCCCAAATTCTCTAGTGTATTCAACATCAAACTGGTCAACCTGCACCATCTTTCTCCTGCAATTCTATTTGGGATAATGATTTTTCAAATTTTGGTGAAGAGCTGGAAACTTTGGACAAAGCATCAGCAACCACATTCTTTACACCTTTTTTGTATAGAATTTATATCCCAAGAGTTTGGCTATCCACTTTTGTTGTAAAGGAGATGTAATTTTCTAACTCAAAAAATATTTATGGCTCTTGTGATCAATTTTGATAACAAAATGTCTACCTTGGAGGTAATGTTGCCATTTTCTACTTACATGAACTAATGCAATCAACTCTTTTTCATAAATAGAAAGAACTTGATTCCTATGTCCAAATGATTGGCTTGTGTTAGAAGGGTAACTTGGGTACTCTCTATTATTAGGGTGTGTTTTGTAATTAGTATTGTGTGCAACATAATAAACATGGTATGATGTAAACGGATGATTAATGGAAAATTGAGATTGCCATCTCTTACACTGCCTCTTCTTCCTTCTCTTATTTCTTATTCAATCTCTCTTTTAAGTCCTTCTATTTCTACATGGTATCGGAGGGGTTCATTAGCTTCCATTTATGGTGTTTTTCGGTGACCAATATGGTTGTTTTATGGTGATTTCCGGCGCCAGCAATGAGAGCAGTTGGCAATTACTGCCTTTCTCAGTGGTATGCGATCTGATTATGAGTCTGCTCGTTCACAGATTCTTGCTAGTGGAGAGACCTCCCTCACTGAGGCTTTCTCTCGCGCCAACCACTCTGTGAGGCCTACTTCCTTCTTACTAGATCTTGCTAAACGGTCTGGTCTAGCTGGCCATTCTTCTTATGATATGAATGTTGGTCGTGGTGGCCGTGGTAGCAGTCGTGGTGGCCGTAGTGGTCGTGGGGGGTCAGATGCCAAATTTACATGCTATTATTGTGGTGGAGTGGGACACACTCGTGATCGTTGCTGGAAGTTGCATGGCAAACCACCACAGACTCGCTCTGCTCATGTTGCTCCTGGTACCGATATGAGTGTGTCGGATTTGTACACTTTTTCTGACACCTCTCTCTAATGATGGGCGTGTCAGCCTTTCGGCTGCAGAATATTCTCGTATCATGAGTCAAATTTATGCTCCTAGTGCTACTTCTGTGACTACCAATGCTTCTGCTTGTTTATCAGTTTCTCCTCATACTTGGGTTATTGCTTCTGGGGCTTCAAATCACATGACTGAAAACACAGGTACTCTTGATACATATTCTTCCACCTCTTCCTATCCTGATGTGAGGGTGCTAATGGTACCTTGGTGGAGGTAAAGGGAATTGGCACTGCATCTCCGACTCCATCTTTGCACTTGGATTCTGTTTTGGCGCTATCCTCATTTCCATTCAATTTACTATCTATTAGTGCTATTACAAAAGCTCTCAAGTGCTCAGTCACATTTTATGATGATCATTGTATTTTTCAGGATCGATCGACGAGCAGGATGATTGGTAGGGGTCACCTTAATTCCAAAGGTCTATATGTGTTGGACAATCAACCTTCTTCCCTGGTGGTGTATGGTCCTCCGTCTCCTTTGGATCTTCATTGTCGTCTTGGTCATCCGGCGCTTCCTAGTTTGAAACTTTTGTGTCCATCTTTGTCTTCTTTACAGCAGTTATTTTGTGAGTCATGTCAGTTTGCGAAACATCAACGTCGATCTTATGTTTCTAGGAGTCTTAAACGAGCTTCTGCTCCATTTTCCTTAGTTCATTCTGATATATGGGGTCCCTGTCCTGTAATGTCTAAGTCTGGCTATCGTTATTTTGTAACTTTTGTTGATGATTTTTCTCGAACTACTTGGGTTTATTTAATGAAAAAGCGTTCGAATTTATTTTCGATATGTGTATTCACATTCTTCGTAGTGACAATGCTAGAGAGTATCTTTCCACTGACATGTCTTCGTTTCTCTCAAGTAAGGGTATGCTTCATCAATCCTCTTGTCCTGACACACCTCAACAGAATGGGGTAGCTGAACGTAAAAATCGTCATCTTTTAGAAGTTGCCCGTGCTCTTATCTTTCACATGCAGGTTCCTCCAATATTCTGGGGGGATGCTGTCTTGACAACCACTTACCTTATTAATCGTATGCCTTCATCTGTTCTTGGTGGTCAAATTCCCTATCAACTACTTTTCCCTACGGATGCACTTCATTCTATTCCCATTCGTATGTTTGGCTGTACTTGTTATGTCCGGGATATTCGGCCTCATCTCACTAAACTTGATCATAAATCATTACGATGTATTTTTCTTGGATATTCTCGCACTCAAAAAGGTTATCGGTGTTTCTCTCCTGACTTAGGGCGGTATCTTGTGTCCTCTGATGCCACTTTTGATGAGTCTACTGCGTATTCCTCTCATAATATACTTGTGCCTTCTCCTGCTTCATTATCGGTCCTTGATGAGTTCTTGGTTTATGACATTGATTCCTTATCCTCTCCATCTTCACGACCACCTCCCCCCTCCCCTTCCCTTGCGGACATTTGTACGTGGTTCTCGTTCTGTGTATCGTTGTCCCCCATCTGTTCCCTCTGCTGTGCTGCCCCCTCCATCTCCTGCTGCGGCGACTGATCCTGTTCTGGTACCTGATCCTGATCCTGCTCCTCCACTTGACCTTGATGTTCCGATTGCTCTCCGGAAAGGTAGACGCCAGTGTGCCACATATCATTTATCTGCTACTATCTCTTATGCAGGGCTTTCTCAGTCTCTCTGCCATTTTGCTTTGGCTATTGATTCCCACACCACTCCTCGGTCTTTATTTGAGGCTCTTGGGTCTCCTGGGTGGCTCACTGCTATGCATGAAGAGATGACAGCCTTGGAGCTTAATCATACTTGGGATTTGGTGCCTTTGCCTCTGGGTAAGAAGCCTATTGGAAGCAAATGGGTTTTTAATGTTAAGACTAAGTCTGATGGGTCTGTTGATCGTCTTAAGGCACGGTTGGTGGCCAAAGGCTATGCTCAGACTTACGGTGTTGATTATACGGATACTTTTTCTCCGGTTGCAAAATTCACCTCTGTTCGCTTACTTCTCTCTCTTGCTGCTACATATGGCTGGTCTTTACATCAATTGGATGTGAAAAATGCTTTTCTTCATGGATCCCTCCATGAAGAGGTTTATTTGGAGCAAGCTCCTGGTTCTGTTGCTCAGGGGGAGTCTGGTATGGTGTGTAAGTTGAAGAAATCTTTATATGGCTTGAAACAGTCTCCTCGAGCCTGGTTTGGTCAGTTTTCTGATGTGGTGCTGAAATTTGGATTGAAACGGTCGAAAAAAGACCATTTTGTCTTTTACCATTTATCTAGTGCAGGGAATATCCTATTAGTAGTATATGTGGATGATATAGTTATCATTGGAAGTAATGGAGATGGTATATCCTCATTGAAGATGTTCTTGCAACGCCATTTTCACACTAAGGACCTTGGTCCTCTAAGGTATTTTTTAGGCGTTGAAGTCGCTCGTTGTCGGCGTGGGATATTCTTGTCTCAAAGGAATTATGTTATAGATCTATTAAAAGAGACCGGAATGAGTGGTGCAAAGCCTTGTGACTCTCCTATGGTATCTGGGGTGAAACTTTATCCTGATGAGGGTGTTGTGTTTGATGATCCTGAACGATATCGGCGGCTGGTGAGAAGGTTGAATTACCTTGGAGTGACTCGCCTTGATATAGCATTCTCACCTTACCAGGTGAATGATGCTCTCTTCCCCATAAATTTCTCCCTAGTTATTGTTGGAAATTTTGAATTGAATTGTCATAAGTTTCCAAATGTGTAATTGAAAATTACAGGATTGAATGACCATTAACACTGTATTTATTTTTAGGCCCTTAAAAGGGCTTCTTCTCTTTGAAAAATGTGATTTTTTTTTAATTCTTTGCTTTTTTGCTCAAAAAAGAGCTTACTTCTTTGGTGTCAAAAACTCTTCATAGGTCTATCCTTGAGAGAGTGACCTCAATTCTCTGTTCACATAATATCTTTGGAAGTGCTACTATTGGTATTTAGATCAAGTAGACCTGGGAGGCGAAATTGGAAGAACTGTGAGCACAGTTTGATAGCAGGCAATTAATAACTTTAAGGTTAGAAATCCAACGTCGCCTAGATCTGGTTTGAATTCGTTCTTTTTTTTTTGTTTTTTGAATTTGAAATTGTTATCATAATATTATATATGATATATGCCACTACACATCTAAGAATGTGTGAAAATAACTAATCTGTTTATTTTTTTGTCTCATATTAATACAGGTTATTATTGGAATTGACAATTACCAGATTTACAATCTTAAAGCGATTAAATCTATTTCTGGTAATTGTTTAAATTATTATTTTTATAATTCTGGTTTATAAAAGTGATTTTGGTTTGCTCGTAATCTGTGCAGGTAGCACACTGACTCATCTATCTAAATATTCTTGGTTGATCAATCATTTTCAATATATATATATATTTTTTGTTTATTGTTGTTTGGTGTGCAAATATATTGTTACACGGAATAAAGAAAATAGTGAGTGGATTTTGGGAAGAAAAAAAAATTATTTCCTCTGAATTATTGTGTATCATTGCAATTACGATTTCATTTTTGTTATTCTTTCTGGAATTTCGTGGTTTTGGGATACTTGGTTGATAGTGTAAAATCGATTCTCATTATAACAATTTTTGACATTTTTACTCTTGTGTGAATTGATTTGATTGTGTAATGATCATAGCTAAATTTGTGGTTTTCTTATACTCTATTGTTAGTTTATGTAGTTGCTAAATACAAATATGTTTTTGCTAAATGCAGGCCTAGACGTAGGATGTCTTATAAAGCTGCTGAAGCCGGTCAATACAATTATACAAACACGAATAGCTAGACCTACTTTATAAAGTTGAAGTTAGTGAAGACAATTTCTCATATTTTGAGGCACGAGAATATGCTGTTGTGTTACATTTTTTTTTTCTTATGTATTTTTAATTAAATATAATCATATTTAAAAAGAAAAAATATTATAAAATTTATTAATCAATATAATATTATTAAGTATTATATAATATACTTTATAATGTGTGGGATCCACTAAATAAGTGATTATTCTTTTGTGTATATAGGTAATTATTTGAAAAAACTCAAGAGAAGCACAATAGAAATATATTTTTTTTTACTAGAAGTAAAACAAATGTTACAAGGATACAATCACAAACATTCTCAACTACATCAAAGGAATTAAATAACCAAACAAACTAATCAGAATCTAAATTCACATTTGGCTGTGATATTCGATTGATTCCTTATCAGCCTATAATCAAGCAAATTTTGTTCATAAATTAATCCCCACTGTGCTGCACATTGGTGCCTGAATGTGCCCCATTGAAGCATGATTGGAGGCATTAGAGAATTAGGGACCAAGGATACCTCCACAAAATGGTTTTGATTAACATGGCCGAGACATATGACACGTTGTTGTTGTTGTGGTGGTGGGGCAGACCGCAAAGGAAGAAACATCATGGATTGGTTTTCACTTATTAAATTGAAAGCAACATTGTAACATGATGCAATCAGATGACCCATGTATGGCAAATTCATCCAATGAGTCACCATTGCTGATCTGTATCTCTAAAAAAATGTTAATGATTGTCTTATAAATGAAAATCTTTCCCACGTTCCACACAAGGATGCATATTCATCAGCGTTGTTATTTAGGTCTGTTAGCATATTATATCGTACACGAGTCCATGCATTTTCACCTTCTTCCATTTGCAATGCAACTGTAACACTGCGAAAACCACAATTTTCATCAGCAACGACATCAGTCACAGATATAATATACGGATGCATGTGACATGGAAACTAGTTATAATAGGCTGAACTATTGTAGATCATCTCATCGACTAAACTGTTATCCATTCTCTTATTAATCGAATTGCTATGCATTTTCTCATCGACCGAGAATCTCCGTGTTGATGAAAAATGTGGAATATAAATTGATGAACAACTGTGTCGGCTTTGCAATATTGGAGAATCATTAGCCTCCGCATATTTAATTCCAGAAGAATTTCGTCCAACATTATGCCGCCCACAGCTTTGCTTCTTCACCTTCGGCTCTGCAAGTAAAGTAGATGAGATATTTAATTTCACATAATTTCTTTAGCAATCGAAATTTACCAGATCTTTATTGTTTTTTAAATTTTTCCGTGAATAAATCAATCTCAACAATGCAATTTATATCATCCTCCTCCAATTTAGTGTTGGGCTTGAAGTCTAGCTTTCTCCAGAATGGATCAATTGAAGATAATGGAATTGGACGGCCTTCCATCTTGTACTTAGAGATCTCATGTGTGCAAGGCAACTCGTGAGATAATTGGATTTGACAACCACAGAGGTCATGATCATGGGCAACATTATTAGAACGTTTCACCTCTGCACAAAATATGATATAACGCAGCAGTTGAAGCAGAACCTCTTACTTCATTGAATATTGAAGTTCTGAAATCATGTTGCACAAAATTGACACTTTTTTCGAGTAATGCTTTGATAGAAGTGGATTGTGCATCCAAAAGACTATGAACGTGTGACCAGACGGACAGAAAATTCGCCATTGAAATTTTGTAAATATTTTTTTTCAGCTTAGCATGTTGGCTTTTTGCTTGATTTGTAGTCCTATTACCGAAATGCATCGATTTATTAGCCCAAGCAGCAACAGATTTCTCTTTATATTTATCGAGCCACACCGATCTGATATAATTTATTGTGCTTGGATACCTGTGGAATAAGTGTTTGATAGATAAATGAATGCATTTCAATGAAAAATCAACTAAAATGATAAATGAATTTTTTTGATAGATACTTGTGAAATAATTGTTCGATAGATGACAGCCTTATGAAATAATCTTCAACGGTTTCAGAGTCCTCCAAATAATGCCACATGGAATTGAAACTGTCCCAGGTCTTTTTATCTTCAAATAGTTTATTACAATTCACTGCTAAATTCCTTCCAATATGCCATTTGCACAATAAAGCAGTTGACTCTAGGAAGACACAATCAACATCATTCATCAGAGCTAAATCTCTGTCAGTCAACACCATCCGTGGTGATAAACACCAATCCATAACAGTCTTCGGAAAACTTAACGCCCACGTGAAATTATCTTCTTTCTCAAATTGAAGGAATACAAATGCAAGACAAAACGTCATCTCCGTAGAAGTAACACCAACAATTTCAAAAAACGGCATATGAAACTTATTAGTCTTATGTGTTGAGTCCATAAGCAAAATGTGTGGAAATGCACGTAATAGATCTAAGGAACGTGGATGAGCGAAAAATAAGTCTTGAACCTGGTTCGATTCACTGTCACTTATATACGACAATACATAATCATGCTGACTTACCAGGTACATTAATTGTTGCATTTGATTTCTCCCTGCCATTTCAGCAACTTGATGTTTCTAGCGAGCATTATAAATCGTCTTTATTGTCGTTACATTATGTGGATCTCTGTCCTTCAACATAGATAAGATTTCATGTGGCTTCACTAAATTCTGTGACAAATCAATCATGATGTTAGTTTCATCCTGTGATAATCTACTAGCATATGCATGACCCTCCATGTAAGTTGCAGTAGGATGATTATGGATCCCACACATAACCTTCAAACTCCAATCATCTCTAGTTGTCAACTTCATACATTTTAAACAAAATGGACAGTTGCATTTTTTAATACCAGTTGATTTTGATGAACTTTTTGATGACCGATATAGTCCACTTCGCTCACGTGGCAGTGTCAGTTTAGACTTCTGACCAAATTGACCTTCATTTGAACTGCCAATAATCACAATAAATCTCCGTGCTCATCCTATATCTCGTGCCTATTTGATCAAATCTTCACGGCAATGAAATATCTAACAAAAAATTTATTAATATTATTTCAAATTTAAAATATTAAAAAATAAAATATCAATGTAATTATTATATCATATCATTTGTGAACTGTTCTGTATAATATGTTTCTGCTTGATAATTGTTTGATTCTCCTTTCATCGTGCTTTGTTGATCATCCTGTTATACATTAAATAACCAAATCAGTTTACAATAATAACATTAGAAAGAACTTATAATCACATATGTTTATGAAAAGTATAATTTTTACCTCCATTGAATAGCTTGACAAACGTAAATCTTCACCCCAAAATTTAAAATATTCATTCATAATTTATAAAATAATAATTATGAGATTAAAAACAACGGATATGTTAGAAACACTTAAAAGAGATAAGAGAGAAGTGAAAAACGATTGAGAGGCAATCAAGTTTTTTTAGTTGTAGTCAATGAATGAAACTTCACTTCATTTTATAGTGAAAGAGAAGAAACACTCCTTAAATTTAACTACTTTTTTCATTAAAAGTATTTTTTTTTGACTGACTATAATTGGTCAAAAGTTAAAGCATTTGTTTGACTAACATTCCGTACACATTTTTGTCAGCCTTCTGTGCATTGGTATCAGTAAGAACAACTACTTTTGTCAGTAAGAATATTTTTTTAACTGACAACAATTGGTCAAAACTTCAAGCATTTGTTTGACTGACATTCCGTACAAATTTCTGTCAGCCTTCGGTGCATTGGTATTAGTAAGAACAACTACTTTTCTCAGTAATAATATTTTTTTTGACTGACAACAATTGGTCAAAAGGTAAAACATTTGTTTGACTGACATTCCGTACAAATTTCTGTTATCCTTCGGTGTATTGGTATCAGTAAGAACAACTACTTTTGTCTGTAATAATATTTTTTTTGACTGACAACAATTGGTCAAAACGTAAAGCATTTGTTTGACTGACATTTCGTACAATTTTTTGTCAGCCTTTGGTGCATTGGTAACAGTAAGAACAACTACTTTTGTCAGTAATAATATTTTTTTTGACTGACAACAATTGGTCAAAAAGTTAAAGCATTTGTTTGACTGACATTTCGTACAAATCTCTGTCACTCTTCAGTGCATTGGTATCAGTAAGAACAACTACTTTTGTCAGTAATATTTTTTTTTACTGACAACAATTGATCAAAAAGTTAAAGCATTTGTACCATATATGTATTTTCACAGATATGGAAAGGACAAGACAGCAATATCTCTCAAGGCCAAACCGTTTCAACATATATGTGAAAATGGTCCAAAACATTCACGTGCCTTGTTGCGTCATCTTATGAATTATACTGACATAGATAACTACTTTTGCAGATATCAATCACTTTGGCCTTTGAATAAAAAACCTACTAATAGGTCTATGAATAGCAAAAAAATCGACTGTATTTAGGTGTACCCTTAGTGTATAAAAATATATAAAATTGATCTGTTTTTTAGCTAATTATTAATCATTAGCACTTGATTACAAAATTTAAAATTTACTTTATTGGCATTAATTTCTGGAGATTAATTACTATTGGTATTTAAGAAGAAAAGGTTTTCTAAGTTTTCTTAATTATCATTGATTTCCGTTTTTTGCCAAAGATTTTTCTTTATCAGTATTTTGTTTATATTTGATACTTGAGTGATGCATTAATTTATTATTACTAACGATAAATAATTTCCTAGTAATTGGTACTTGGGTTTTATTTGTTAAATTAGTGTACAATTAATTATATTATTTGATAATTTGTTTGATTGGTTAGTGGTGTGATACGTTAATTAAACATTATACTATTGTTAATAAATAATATTATTTGTGAAGAGGGTTGATATGGTATATTATAACACTTATTACATGACAAGGAAAATTCTGTCTAAGAAGATTGGTATTTAAGTGAACTAATTGTGTTTCTCCAATCTTTCTTGGGAATTTTCTTAGTGTAGTTTGTGGTACAATTGTCCATGTATAATTCTCTCATATCTTTGTGATATAAATAGCGATATCTATGAATTTTGATATATTGATTACTACAATGTATATATACTTTGGAAGAAGTTCATATGGGTTGATCTTGCTATTATATAACAGATGGCTAGTGTTGCAAACGCTAATGCTCTGATTGTTTTGGTTGCATTGTTGGCTCAATTGCCATGGTGTCAGAGATGAAGATTGTTGAGAATCCACAACAATGGTGGATTAATACTGGAGCCACCTGTCATGTATGCTTTAACAAGAAAAGTTTTTCTGAGTATACAAAATCTAAAGAATAAGAGTGACTTTACATGGGTGACTCTTCAATATGTAAGATCCAAGGTCACAGGAAGGTGGTTTTGAAGATGACTTCAGGGAAGAAACTAACTTTGACCAATATGGTCCGTGCTGATGGGATTCACAAGAATCTTGTTTCTGGCTCAGTACTAATCAAGAATGGGTTCAAGATGGAAATTGAGTCGGATAAATTTATCCTCACTAAGAGTGACTTTTTGTGGGAAAGAATTTTTCATGCGATGGGCTTTTTAAGTTATGTGTAATGACCATTTGACCAAAAAAACAAAAGGATGAACAAAGCAACTACTTCGGTTTATTTGCTTGAGTCTGCTAATCTATGACATGGTAGTTTAGGACACGTTAATTATCGAACGTTGAAAAGGATTAGTAATTTGGATCTTCTCCCGAAAATTTCAAAGTGATTCTAATCATAAGTGTGAAATTTGTGTGGAATCCAAATTGGCCAAGGCATCTTTCTATTCCATAGAAAGAAGTAGTGGACCTCTAGATTTAATTCACATTGATATATGTGATTTAAAATTTGTGCAAACTAGAGGTAAAAAGTATTTTATTACTTTTATTGATGATTGCACAAGGTCTACTTAATGAGAATTAAAGACAAAGCTTTGGAAGTTATGTGTAATGGCCATTTGACCAAAAAAACACAAGGATGAACAAAGCAACTACTTCGGTTTATTTGCTTGAGTCTGCTAATCTATGACATGGTATTTTAGGACACGTTAATTATCGAACGTTGAAAAGGATTAGTAATTTGGATCTTCTCCCGAAAATTTCAAAGTGATTCTAATCATAAGTGTGAAATTTGTGTGGAATCCAAATTGGCCAAGGCACCTTTCTATTCCATAGAAAGAAGTAGTGGACCTCTAGATGTAATTCACATTGATATATGTGATTTAAAATTTATGCAAACTAGAGGTAAAAAGTATTTTATTACTTTTATTGATGATTGCATAAGGTCTACTTAATGAGAATTAAAGACAAAGCTTTGGAAGTTTTTAAACTTTATAAAAGTGAGGTTGAAAATCAACTTAGCAAGAAGATCAAAGTGGTAAGGAGCAATAGAGGTGGAGAATATTGTCGCCATCGGTTTTATGAAAGAATTTTTAATGAAAGATAACTAAAATATAAGAAGCCGCCACCAATTGAATAGGTGCAATTATTCACCATCAAAATATTTTTGGTCTACGAAAATCTAGAAAAATGGGTAAGCGAGTTTGTTACGTATGAGGAAGGTGTAAGGAACCCCACAACGTCTATTTTAAAAAACAGTCGTCAATTTAACTTTTATTATCCTATTAAAAGATTTTAAAAAAAAAATTAATCGTAAAAAATACGTATATAAGGCAAAGCAATTATACAAAAACTATATATGATGAAATAATCTTAGAAAATATAAAAACTATATCAAAATAGAATAAAATAGTTTTAGAAAATATATAAGTATATCAAAATATAATAAAATAATTTTAGAAAATATATAACTATATCAAAATAGAATAATTTTAAGAAAATATAAAACTATATTAAAATAGAACATAATAATTTAAGAATATATTAAAATATATTAAAATACAGTAAAATAAAAGATAAAGTAATAAATAAAATAATAATAATAGAAACAGAAATAAAAATAGAAATAAAGATAAAGATAAAATGAAAATAAAATACAAAAATATAAATAAAATAAAAACAAAAAAGATAATAATGACTAAAGTTAATAAAATAAATAAAATAATAATACTAATAATAATCTATAATAATAATAAAAAAAATAAGATAAAATAAATATAAAATAAAAATAAATATAGACGAAAAATAAGATAAATAAAAATAAAAATGGAAAGAAAATAAAATAAAAATAAGTAAAATAAATAAAATAAAATAAAATAAAGTAAAAATAAACGAGAAAAAAGTAAGATTAATAAAAATAAAAATAAAAATAAAACAAAATTAAAATAAAGATAAAATAAAAATAAGTAAGATAAACAAAAAACAAAAAATAAAATAAAAATAAGTATGGTAAAAATAAAATAAAATAAAATAAAAATGAATAAAATGAAATAAATGAAAAATAAAAAATAAATCAGAATAAAACGAAAAAAAAAAAAAAATAGGATAAATAAAATAAACGAAAATAAAATAAAATAAAATGTTGGGAGCCGAGTTTTTTGTGGACTATACGATATTGAATTATCGCAAATCCCATTTCAAGCATATTAACATCTTGAATCATATAATTGACACATAAATCAAACAACTACCAAAGTCGTTCATGTAACAGATAATTCACATATAGGCATATTTCAAATACATAACACATTAACATGTTGAACAATTAATAAACGTAATGAATGGGACCTAGGTTCCCCTTTTTTATTAGTCATCAAATATTTCAATCATGCTATTAAATTAACATGACTGAAAATTTATAATCAATTGCTTTGATGAAATGAGCATACAAAATGTCACATATAGAGTTTTGTTTTCATACAATTTTTCAAATTCAAATGTACATAAAACCCAAATCCCAAATGTTTCATATAATCCATTCATATAGCTCAATGATTACCAAATTAACATACATAGATAAGCCCAAATCACAATACATGACCCAAATAATTAAATCATACATACATACAAAGCCCAAAACTTATGGAACTTATTTTTCTGGCTCAATAATCATTCAAATTAATATTCATGTGAAAGCTTAATCCAATGGCCCAATACTTATACTCCATATCATGCATACCCATTATATTCATGTATGAACTCAACTCAAATTCTCAATGGCAACTAAATCAACAACATAGAGTGCATGTTTTTTATTTCCTCAAATCTAATATCACCATGCCAAAACATGAACATCTAACACAATGAACAAAGACATACAGAGGCATACTTCCATTAACCAAAACTAGGAATATTCATATAGAAACAAAACATACTAGAAGAGAAAGTCCCAGAATTTTCCCTCAAAAAAACCGAAAGAACCACAGAAAGAAACCTCTCAAAATATCGCCAGAACACAAAAAATCAAAGAAGAACTCTTCCAGAAAAATTCCCCTGAAAACACGAATGCAAGAAGAAAGCCGAAAAATTCCCTAGAAAATTAGATCCTCTCTACTGGAATTCTCCCTCTCAAATTTCGGTCCCCTCGTCACATGCCTACACCTCCTTTTATAATACCAAAACCGAATCCTTTCTCCCCAAGGAATCCCCAAAATCATGTAAAACCCTTCCAATCTTTCCTTGATTTCTTTCCTTCCACATCCTCTGCATCTCTCTCTCTTGAATTCTTCCCGTATTTTCCTTTTCGGAAACCCTAAATCTCTCTAGAATCCCTCAAAATATTTCCTAGTTCAAAGGCCTGAAATCCCCTCCGTGTGAACCCTAAGAGCCGCCCAATTTACTTCCTTTCCTGGAGATATTTTACCCAAATTTCGAACCCCGAATCGCTCCCCATGTGAACGCTATGGAACCTTTCACTTCTGGAACCCTAATTAGCCTCTCTGTCTCCGTTTCTTCTTCAAGGCCCAAGCTTCTTTCGGAAAGACAGAGACTTGATATGATAGGCAAATATGGACTGGGCCGGGCTTTTAATCTCGTGGATTAAGCTTGAGCGAGGCTTTGATTATTGGGCCGATTTTTGGTTTATTTTGTACTAATTATTTTTCTTATCGGGTCAGTTACTTGGGCTTAACTGGTTTATTGGGCTGGCTATTTTTAAAGAAAATGTGACAAGCAGGCCTAACCATTGGAATTAAAACTATCTATTGGGTCCAAATTGAAATTACTTGTTTACATTTAGGTTATATAATTAATTGGATTCCTTCTCCCTATTTGGGCTTAAATTAAGAATAACTCTTTTGAACTCTAATTGAGATTGAGCCCAAACCTAAATTTATTCAAGATTATATTTGTAGCTTTGAACCAAAAATGGGATACAACAGTTGCCCCCCTTTACGGGACTTTACGTAGTAAATGACACGTAAAAGTATTGTATCCCAATTTTGACATTGTGAATTTAAAATTATGTGACACCACCCAAAGTGTGGGTCATTTTTATACCTGACCAACAATTAAACACATACATGCTAATTGCATGAGATTTAATCCATGGAATGATTTAGTACAAATTTAAAGAGAATTTTAATCCAAAAGAAACTTTAATCCAGAAACAAATTTAATCCACATCATAGCTTTAATCTGAATCCATTTGAATCCACCACTTTAATCCGAAGGCCAATTTAATCCACAACTTTAATCCAAGGGCCAACTTTAATCTGAAGGCCAATTTAATTCACAACTTTAATCCAAAGGCCAACTTTAATCCGAAGGCCAATTTAATCCAAAGGCCAACTTTAATCCAATGGCCATTTTCATCTCAATAATGAATCTCGATGATAAAAGGTATTTAACCCAAAAAATATTTTAATCCAAAAGATAACCTGAAATTTAATCTCAAAAGTTTTAAACTCTTTTAATATGAAAACATGTTAATTTAGAATTGAAATCATGAAATTGGGTCTGTGAAAATCTCAAAATAGTTGATGCATATGTATAAGAATATGATGATAAAGTCTGTTGCCACCCTATACACTTGTGCAATCGCTAATCACATTTTACTGTACCCCTTTCTGCCCCAATCTTTGACCAACGTACTATTTCCGATCATTTATTCATATATTCCATTTAATTATGTTTAAATAAGCTTAGTAATACGGCTATGCATGAGAAAGATGAGTAATTATGACAAGAGGTAAATAATAGATTCCAGGATGAAATATTTTGGAAAATTTTATTAAGCGAATGCTCGAGTGAGATTACATGCTGATTATCAGAACAGTACATGGAGGAATAATTTGAAGAGGAAAGAAAGAATATTTGAGTCTTGAAAACGAGATAGCTTATGGTCTGCGCTAAAAACTGCCCCAGTTTTTTGCGTATCACATTGACATGTCTATTTTCATCATGCGTAATATCTTTTAACAGCATCTGCATTCACCGGGTGAGACAAGTCATCTCTGTCCATCGTGGTTAATCACAATTCTCCACTAGAGAAGGCCTTTTTGACAACATAAGGTCCTTCATAGCTCGGGGTCCATTTTCCTCGATTATCTTTGTGAGGAGGTAATATCATTTTCAACACCAAATCTCTTTCTTCAAAACTGCGAGGATGAACCTTCTTGTTGTTTACTTTCGTCATACGTCTTTGATATAATAGCCCTTTATAGATTGCCCGTAATCGTCGTTCTTGAATCAAGTTCAGCTGCTCATATCTAGTTTGTATCCATTTCGCTTCTTCTAATTCCGCTTCCAAACAAACCCGCAGTGAAGGAATTTCTACTTCAACTGGCAGAACCGCTTCTGTACCATAAACCAATGAGAATGGGATTTCACTAGTGGATGTGCGTACCGACGTCCGGTATCCATACAAGGCAAAAGGGAGTTTCTCATGCCAATTCTTGTAGTTAACCGTCATCTTTCCAACAATCTTCTTAATATTCTTGTTGGCTGCTTCGACTGCTCTATTCATCTTCGGGCGATATGGTGTTGAATTATGATGTCCTTTCTCAAGAATCAGACCACCACACTGCTAGTCACATTAGTATAAGAAGAAGCCTCTACCCACTTCGTAAAGTAGTCAATGGCTACCAAGATAAATCGATGCCCATTGGAAGATTTTGGCTCACTTAGTCCGATGACATCTATCCCCCACATTGAGAAAGGCCATGGCGAGGTCAAGATATGTAATGGGTTAATTAGAACATGAGTCCTATATGCGTAGACCTGACATTTGTGACACTTCATCGCATAACCAATACAGTATTTCTCCATTGTCAACCAGTAATATCCGGCTCTAATTATCTTTTTTACCATTGGATATCCACTTGAATGGGTTCCACACAACCCTTCATGAATTTCGGCCATAATCTGTTTTGCTTCTGACTCATCAACACAACGCAGCAAAACCATCCCGCGATTCCTCTTGTATAACACATTCTCGTTCAAGAAGAATGTCCCCGATAGTCTTTTGAGGGTATGTTTGTCATTTTCTTATACTCCTTCGGGTATAACTTCTCTTTGAGATACATTTGAATATCATGATACCATGGTTTTCCATCAGATTCTCCCTCCACATTTGAACAATAGCCTTGTACCTCTCGTTTCTCAATTCTAATCACTGGGACTTCCCCTTTTGGGTCTATGTCAAACATGGATGCTAGGGTTGCTAATGCATCTGCAATTTTATTTTCTTCTCTCGGAATGTTGTCAAACTCGATCCAGTCAAAAAAATGTGTTAATTTCTTAATGTGCTGATGATAGGGGATAGGTTTTTCGTCTTTTGTCTCTCATTCATCACTCAACTGTTTAACCACTAATTGTGAGTCACCATAAACCTGCAACTTCTTTATGTTGGTGTCTATAGCAGCTTGAATCCCCATTGCACACACCTCGTATTTCGTCATATTATTCATACATGTGAAATATAACTTGGCGGTAAAAGGGGTGATATCTCCCTTAGGTGATACCAACACTGCTCCAATCCCATATCCTACTACATTTGAGGCTCCGTCAAAACACATCATCCACTTATTCTGTTTGACTGGATTTTCATTATTTTCTGATATAGTTAGGACTTCGACATCTGGAAAACCATGATTCATTGGCCTGAAATCATCAATCTCTTTGTTTGCCAGATAATCTGCTATGGCACTTCCTTTTATGGCCTTTTGAGTGACATACTAAATATCATACTCTGATAGAAACATCTGCCGCTTTGCAATCCTTCCCGACAGTGATGGTTTCTCAAAGATATACTTTATTGGATTCATTCTAGAGATCAACCACGTAGTGTGATACAACATATATTGTCGAAGCTTGTGTGCTGCCCATGCTAGTAAACAACAAGTCTTTTTCAACATGGAATAATTTGTTTCAAAACTTTTGAACTTCTTGCATCATATAGTGTGCTCTATCTTTCCTACCGAATCATGCTGTCCTAGTACACACCCCATCAAACTTTCTGAGACAGTCAGGTATAGAATCAAAGGTCTTCCTACCACATGGGGTATCAATACAGGAGGATTCTAAAAATATTCTTTAATCTTCTCGAAAGCATTCTGGCAATCCTCATTCCATTCTTTCAAGTTTTTTTTGCACAACAACTTGAAGATGGGTTCATACGCAGAAGTTAGTTGAGAAATAAATCTGGAGATGTAATTCAATCTTCCCAAAAACCCTTTTACTTCTTTTTTCTGTACGGGGAGGTGGCATTTGTAGAATTGCTTTCACTTTATCAGGATCCAATTCAATGCCTTTCCTACTTACGATGAATCCGAGTAAATTCCCAGAAGTAGCCCAAAATGTGCATTTTGCTGGATTAAGCTTCAACAAATGCTTCCTCAGACGCTCAAACAGCTTCTGAAGGTTCTCCAAATGATTTTTTTCTTCCTTTGACTTGGCTATCATGTCATCAACATATACCTCAATTTCTTAGTGCATCATGTCATGAAACAGGGTTACCATGGCTCGTTGATAAGTTGCTCCAGCATTTTTTAACCCGAACGACATGACTTTGTAACAAAATGTTCCCCAAAGAGTTACAAAAATGGTCTTCTCACGATCCTCCTACGCCATCTTAATCTGATTATAACCCAAAAATCTATCCATGAATGAAAATGTTGAATGTTGGGCCGTGTTATCTACTAGGATATCAATGTGAGGGAGAGGAAAATTGTCTTTAGGGCTCACTCGGTTTAGATTTCTATAATCAACACACATCCTTACTTTACCATCTTTTTTAGGTACTGGCATAATATTAGCTACCCATTCCGGAAAATGTACTACCTCAAGAAAACCAACATCAAATTGCTTCTTTACCTCATCTCTTATCTTTAGTAGCATATCAGGCTTCAACCTCCTCAATTTTTGTTTTACTGGAGCACACCCCGGTATTAATGGCAACTTATGTTCCATAATATTTTCATCGAGCCCAAGCATATCTTGATACAATTGTGACACCCTGACCCGGGAACAAAAAAAACAAAATAAATAATTACATGGAAATAAACTAAAGTGAAAAATGTTTAATTAATAGTGTTGAAAAGGAAATATGGTAGATGGATTTTCTTGCAAATATTTGTCTTAGGGGGATTATAGCAAACAAGGGAAACTTGTGGGATAAGCTTTGACCACAAGCTTAAAAAAAACAAAGAAAAGGGGAGGGGAAAGTTACAGAACGTGGGAGTGAAAGAGAAACTTGGAATTGCGAGGGTGGGTTCAGTATGAATGTGATACGTTGTAAATCAGTATTAGTGCCAAGAAATCCGTGTGTGTATACTGTCACATATGGTTCGAATTGATTGGAACCATGGAGTTGTTTTCTTCTTGCTTGGGCAATACATCCGGTTCATTATCTTTAAGTAACATGATATATATGTAGATATGTTTATATAGGTGAATTGGCTTAATCATTGAATTGTTCTGTTAGTTGCTATTGAGACTTATAAAATTATTAACAAGTGTTGTTTGTCAAGTGTATTTGGGAATTTAGTTGATAATTAAATTGGTGATGTTGATAGTATGAGGTAATGCTGTGGCTTGAAATTATTTGTATTGCCGTGCCGAAATCTTTAGGTTGAGCGTGGACAGAGGCGGAGGAGGTAGTGAAATGGGGGAAGGAAATGGTTGTGGTGTGTGAACAAATGGTGACCCTGTACGTATAGTGGGAAAAATAATCTGAGTAGGGATTCGCTATGCGGCCACATAGTGAAGGGTAGTAAGCCCAGGTTGAAGAAAGTGCCAACCTTCCTTACTCGTAGAGAGACCTCGACGATGAGGTCGGAGAGGTCAAAGTGTGAAAAAAGTGAATCGGTGATGAGGTCGGATGTGAATAAAGTAACATCGACGAAAAGGTCGGAAGGCGGAGGATGGTGGATCCGGCGATGAGGACGGTCTAAGGAGGCTCTGGAGTGATGGAACTAGAGGAAACATTTTAGTTTTAAAAGGAAATTTAATTTGATTATTATGGTTAATGGTGTGATGCTTTAATGATTATATATATTGCATTCATTCGATTCTCGAGAATTGTGGCATTTCCTACTGAGCTTCGGCTCACTCCCGTGTAATTATTATTTTTTTACATGTGAGCCTAGTAGGGTTGATCGAGCTGACGATGGGGACCGGGCTGCTAGATAGGATGCACATACCGCCGCTAGGAGATGATGCCATTTTGGAGAAGGTGTCATTTTGGCATTAAGGTTTCATATGTATATATTTAATCTCTCTAAAAATGCATGGTAGACTTATATTGGGATGTCAGAGACTAAGAGCTGAGCTCTCCTTCGATAGTGTGAGAAATTATATATGTGTACCTAAATATATGGACGGTTTCTTACTATATATATGTGTGAACATGTGTGTGTGTGAACAGTCTTATAAGATATAGTACTTATTCATTGGACGTACGAGACGATTAATTTTGAATAGTCATGCTAGCGAAATGCTAAATAGGGAAAATTCTCCGGAAGTGGGGAGCCGAGCTCTCCACGTAAATATTGTATTACTATTTGCTAATAGATATATATTCTTACATAAATGCGAGTGCGAGTATGTATTCATGTATATATATTGAAATTCAAAGGAGAAAACTTGTGGCGGAAGTTTGGTTTATTAGCTTGAATAGTAAATGATCCTATTCCACGTCACGTACCTGGGGTCGGGGCGTGACAATGACAATGCAAAAACGTCTTGATATTCATGTAAGAGATCCCTTAATTGTTTTCTATCATTCCCTTTGAGAGCTTCTCCCATTCTAACCTCTTTTTTTCTCTAACTCCGTTCCTAAATTAATTATTTCCATAACCTCTTGGTGTAATTGGATTAGTTTTTCCTCTTGATTGACTTGTCTCTCCATTTTGAGTGGGATATCAACCTCTTCCTCACTCTCACCATCATATTCAACATTATTAATGTGTGCGTCAAAATCTGGTTCATTAATTTCGTCTTCTTTGCTATCATCATTTTCAAGACTGTTATTGGACGAGATTGGCATTGGAATCAAAATATAGAGAATTCAACAAAACAAAGAAATATGAGATGGAAAACTGGACTTTATTTCATGATTGAATAAATTAGGAAAATGAAACAAGCGATAACCGCGTTAACATAAGTCTTATTTAAATAGAAGGAAATATGCTTTGAAATAAAAATTTGATCCAGTTGTGCTCCAATATTTACTTTTGTAGAGCTTGGAAAGACACGGCATCTCTAGGCTGGTCCAATTGTTGAGTGTGAAACCCAGAGGATGAGTTGTGAAAAAATTGGACCTCATTGTTGACCCTTCTCCCTCTTCTACCACAACAATTTCACACTCCCCAAACTGGTCTCACATCCTCTGGAAAGCAAACCTCACCCTGAAAGTTTCTGATTTTACCAACAGTCTATCACAATAAACTGCCCCAATATCAAGTGTACAATCCTCATCTACAAAACCGCCAGACGTGAAGCTATGACAGAGCCATGGAATCTGCTTGCTCTGGTAATCTAATTCAACCCCCTCCACACGGGCAATCATTTTCATTTGTTTCTCCTTTCGAGCTCGATTTTCATTGTCCCGGCTTGGCTCATAACCTAGACCCCAACGTTCAGTTTTCTTCTTTATCTATATGGGTTGAGTTATCCCTTGGTCATTTCTTCCCAAGCCTCTTCCTGGACAAAATCCATTTTGGCAACATCGTGGTCACAATTGATCTAGTAACCCTCGACACTCCTGGTTTTTAATTGGAACCCCTTCTTTGACAAAATTCGTAGAAGAAATTTCAAAGACTGGAAAGAACTCTCAATTCCATCCTCCAATGCATCTACATGATTAGACAAGCTAGCAACCATCCATTCTATCTGACCTTTGACAATATACATTCTACCTTCATACGTGAATTTCAGCATTTGGTGAAGAGAGGATGGTACAACTCCCGCATCATGAATCAATGGTATCCCTAACAAGCAACTATAAGTAGGTAGAATTTCCATGATCACAAAAGGAACATTGAAGGTTACATTAGCAATTTCTAACGGCACTTTGATCTCTCCCAAAACTCCTTTTTGAGTGCCATCAAATGCTCTTACAATGATCGTTGCTTGTTTCATATATGATCGGTCTATCAAAATCTTGTCAAATGTCTCATTTGGCATGATATTCAACGATGAACTGTTGTTTATCAAGATGCTCGCTATCTCTTGTCCACGACACATAGCTGAGATGTGAAAAGCCTTATTGTGTCCCACTCCCTCTGCTAGGATTTCTTCTTCTATAAACGATATCAAATGGGTGGCCAACACATTCCCTACGATTCTATAAAATGAATCTACAAGGATTTTTTTTTCTGTTACATAGGCCTGATTGAGCATCCTCAACATGACTTGTCAGTGCAGCTATGAGCTCAATATTAACTCTAGAATGGATATTTTTGCCAGAGTCTTTTTGAGTTGGTCTATCACCATGTATTTGCTATGACGCACTATCTTTAAGAACTCCTGAATCTCATCTTCTGTAATTGCTCTTTTTGTCAATTCTGGGTAAACTATTGGGTCTTCTTCCGTACCCATCTCATTTGCCCCTATTACTGCTTTACCCTTTCTCTTTTTCTCTATCTCCATTTTCGTAAGATCAGCCTGAGCAAACAGCCTGCCTGACCTAGTAACCCCACCTACTCTGGAGATGTTGTCCACAGACTCTTTAACTTTGTTATTTCCATAATTTCATGGAACTTCCTTATTGTTGGTATATGCCAACTGTGGCGATCGACCCTTCTGTCTTGGATCATCCTCCACATAGTACTGCAGCATAATTGATTTTGTAGGTCCCCTTCTCTTGAGACCCTGATAAAATCTATCATTAGTCATGTTCACCTCTTTTTGTTCTTTGTGGCTTTTTCCTACGACAATCTTCTTATCATCCATCAATGATTGTACCTTCTTTCGAAAACTAAAACATCCTTCAATTGAGTGTCCTCGCACTCCCTTATGGAATTCACAATATTCATGCTCTTCATACCCCTCGTACCTTAAGCCCAACTCCAACTCTTCGGTTTCGATGAGTCCTTTCCCTAAGAGAACTTCCAACAACACCCTCATTAGTGTCATAACTCATCCAATATCCATTGCGATAACATCATCTCCATCCACGACATTAACCCCATCCTCATGGTTAGGAAGTGGGTTATCATTGACACTAGGCTTCTCGATTGCATCAAAATTCAACCAATTTATCTCTATCATTACCTGCACTATACGTTTCAGCGGGAAGCAATCCTCTGTCGAATGCCCTAGTATATCCCCATGATATAAACAGGTAGCATCTGACTTATACCGATGTGGATAAGGCAATGAATAAACCTTTTTGGGAATATGTGTGATAGCTCCCTGCTCTTGCAGCTTGTTGAAACATTGAGTGTAGGTTTTAGGGATAGGGTCAAAATGCTCCATAGGCCTATTAGGTCAAGGGTTTTGATAATGCGAACGTGGGCTTTGTGAGTTTGGTGGGAAATAATTGCTTCATGGGGACTGGTGATATTGATTGGAAGTTGAGTATTGTGATGCTCTTGGCTTGTTGCTTCGAGGTTGATAATCAGACATGGGAGAACTATAAGATGGCTGATTATAACTTAGGCTAACATTGTGTACCTCATTCTCTTTCTTTTTTCCTTTTCCCCCTATCGATGGATCAAACTTGTCAAATTGATGCTAATACTTCCCTCTCTTATGCCTCGCTCTATTCGCTCTCCAGCATGTATGGTCTCTGATATCCCTGCGTAACCTCCTCTAACCATCTTCGATGAGTATGGCTCCTGAAGTGTGTCCAAGAATACGTCTACCAAATCTCTCTCTGACAACGGTGGGGTTATTTGACTAGCCAAGTCCCTCCAACGGTATGCATAGTCTCTGAAACTTTCCCCCTCCTTCATCACTGTATTCTGAAAATCAAAGAGGTTCGGGATCTTTGCAACATTGTGCTTGTACTGCTTGATGAACAGCTCAGCTAAATCTTCCCATGTTGCAACCATTGAAGGATTTAAGCTATTGAACTATCGTTCAGCAGATCCCGTCAGACTGTCTTGAAAGAAGTGTATCAGCATTTTATCAACCCCATTGTAAGGATGCATTCTTCTACAGTACATGTTTAAGTGATCCAACGGCACCTCTGAATCATTGAAAATGGGAAATGTCGGAAGCTTGAAATCTGGTGGGATATGTAAATCCTTTATCAAACACAAACTCCTAGAACTTAAATTTGCTGGAGGCTCAAATCCTCTTTTTGACCTCATCCAGTGCTCCATTCTCTTGAGGGGTGCGATGTTTTCCTCCTCAATCTCTTTCTTCCGAGTAGCATTCTCTACCTTCAACACTTCAACCTTAGAGGGAGAAGAATCAACATTATGAGGGTCCTTTTTTGCTCAAGATTCTGACTCTTCACTGTCCCCTGAAGAATTCTCTTCCATCTTTCCCTTGTCCGCGATTTGCTTCATTAGCATACTAAGTTGTTTTTTAGTTCTTCTACCCCCAGACTCAACTGATGCTCACGTTCTGTTGGTTCCATCGATGTAGTGGGTCGCGATTGTGAGCGAGTGTTATAGGGATGGCAATGAATTTTTGTTGGTACAATTTTGTTTGATTTAGAAAAACCTTGTCAAATGAAAAATTCTTAAGAATTGACGTATGCAAAAAAATATGATCATTAATGAAACAAAATGCATGATGATAGGAATCTTGAACAATATCAAACTTCGAGAAATTATTCAATAGCCATAGCACTTTTAATATAGGAGTATTGAGTATATTGTGTCAGTTTCGACGATTATAAGCAAAATACATAAACTCTTCCTGGATTCTCCATAGCGTGTCTAGCAAACTGTATGTTGTCCCTCTTTTAACCTGGTACTCATTTTTCAATGCATTGATCTCCAAAACCCTATCCGCCGTTTTATCTTGATAATACCAAAATCTCACACGGGCTTGGTCCACTTGTTGGTGCATATGTTCTACCTCCTTCTCTAAGCTAGCATGTCTTTTTCGTACTTTCATATATGCTTCTGACACTCGATCAAAATCAACCTCCTTCTGCATTAATTTTCGATGACGATGAGTCCAAGCTTGTATTTCCGACCTTAGAGACTCTTCTTCTTCCAGTAGGCGTCTCTGTTCAGCCTCAGATGCTGCTCTCTGGGTAATATTCATCTCTAACTATCTTGCTAACTCTTTCTCAAGTTGTTGTATTTTTTGGCCTCGTGCCTCCATCTCTTGCTTTAGATATGCTTCTTCTCATTCAAAACACCCTCTTTTTCGTTCTTCTAGCCCTTTACTCGCACTTCTCCTTTTGAACTTCTAGTGTTGCGTATGCATCTCTCAGCCTGCTATATTCGCTGTCATGCTTAGCCTTTGCTGCCTCAACTGAAGCTCGATATTTCAAGATTTCTTTTTTTCTCTCAGCCCTGTCATTTGATTATGTCTGGCCATCTTTAATTCTTTCACTTTTCTTTCAGCCTGTTGTGTTTTCTCCTACGCTCTGGCCACTTTTTTGCCCATTCTCTTCTTTCTATCTCCCACTGCTCCTTACCAGAGACCCTTAGTCCTTCCTCTAACTGAGCTTTTAGCAATATATTCTCCTGCCGGACCTTCGCATTCTCCAACTCGTATCTTGCCTGAGCTTCGGCCATGTAATCTACAGGTTCATCAAAAGTGTGCACTGGGATTGTAAAACTCTGGACTACTGGTGCAATGCATACTTTCTTTTTGCTTGCTTGCCACACTTGGTATTATTCGCTGGTGCTCTCTCTGTGAACTCCTCTCTTAACTCGTTGAACCTGCTTCCAAGATTCTAATATTTTTCTGATCTCGTCCATTCTTCCACTTTCATAGTCAAAAGAAAAATTAGTCAAGCCGTGAGTCATCGAGATGAATTGTTTATGCGTCAACTGCCTCAATGCCAATGCAGGAGCGTATGCAATGGCTCCCCATAATCCCAAGAGAGGAACCCATGGATAATCTCCACAACGATAGATGGTTGATCCTGTACCTATCCATGGCGCTTTCCATACAACCTCATCTAATGTCACCAAGAACTCCCTCCACCTTTCTGTGCCAGGTGATCTTTTAGGCCATTCAGTAGCTGCAAACTCTGCAATAGGGCTACTATACCTCATGTATGCTCTTGAAAACTTGATTGTAGGATAGCCGAATTGAGGAAGTGCTGGAAGATGCCCCATTGTCCAGATGGTCAACAATGCTGCACAGGCTTTGAATTACCCCTTGCCCTGTTCTCTACAGTATTTCAATAGTTTGAAAGTCTCGGCTAATATAGAAGGAACTGGATCAGCTTCATTCAAGTATTTTTCAAAGAACATAATCATATGTCCATCCACATATCCTTTTACCTTTGGAAAAATGACTGTCCCATATATTAATAGGGCTAGAACCGGAAAAACCTTGTCATCACTCAAATGGGCCTGAATATGCTGAATGAGAAAATTGCAAGATATGCATTCACTACCTTTTGCTCCTTTTTCTCTCATCTTCTTTTCAAACTTAGACTTGTGAATTCCTAGAATTTTGGACAGTGCACCTTTAACTCTTGTCTTATGCTCTTTTTTTTGTCAAAGATTTTTCTTTATCAGTATTTTTTTATATTTGATACTTGAGTGATGCATTAATTTATTATTACTAACGATAACTAATTTCCTAGTAATTGATACTTGGTTTTTATTTGTTAAATTAGTGTACAATTAATTATATTATTTTATAATTTTTTTGATTGGTTAGTGGTGTGATACGTTAATTAAACATTATAATATTGTTAATAAATAATATTATTTGTGAAGAGGTTGATATGGTATACTATAACACTCATTAGATGTCGAGGAAAATTCTGCCTAAGAAGATTGGTATTTAAGTGAACCAATTTTGTTTCTCCAATCTTTCTTGGGAATTTTCTTAGTGTAGTTTGTGGTACAATTGTCCATGTATAATTCTCTCATATCTTTGTGATATAAATAGCGATATCTATGAATTTTGATATATTGATTACTACAATGTATATATACTTTGGAAGAAGTTCAGTCGGGTTGATCTTGTTATTATATAACAGATGGCTAGTGTTGCAAACACTAATGCTCTAATTGTTTTGGTTGCTATTGTTAGCTCAATTGCCATGGTGTCAGAGATAAAGATTGTTGAGAATCCATAACAATGGTGGATTGATACTAGAGCCACCTGTCATGTATGCCTTAACAAGAAAAGTTTTTTTGAATATACAAAATCTGAAGAATAAGAGCAACTTTACATGGGTGACTCTTCAATATGTAAGATCCAAGGCCACTGGAAGGTGGTTTTGAAGATGACTTCAGGGAAGAAACTGACTTTGACCAATATGGTCCATGCTGATGGGATTCGCAAGAATCTTGTTTCTGGCTCATTACTAATCAAGAATGGGTTCAAGATGTAAATTGAGTCGGATAAACTTATCCTCACTAAGAGTGACTTTTTGTGGGAAAGAGTTTTTCATGCAATGGGCTTTTTATGTTATGTGTAATGACCATTGTACCAAAAAAACAAAAGGATGAACAGAGCAACTACTTCGGTTTATTTGCTTGAGTCTGCTAATCTATGACATGGTAGTTTAGGACACGTTAATTATCGAACGTTGAAAAGCATTAGTAATTTGGATCTTCTCCCGAAATTTCAAAGTGATTCTAATCATAAGTGTGAAATTTGTATGGAATCCAAATTGGCCAAGGCGCCTTTCCATTCCATAGAAAGAAGTAGTGGACCTCTAGATTTAATTCACACTGATATATGTGATTTAAAATTTGTGCAAATTAGAGGTAAAACGTATTTTATTAATTTTATTGAGGATTGCACAAGGTCTACTTAATGAGAATTAAAGACAAAGCTTTGGAAGTTTTTTTTTAAAAAGTAAGATAAATAAAAATTAAAATAAAAAAATTAAAATAAACATAAACAAAAAAATAAAAATAAGTAAGATAAAAATAAAATTAAAATGAATAAAATGAAATAAATAAAAAATAAATCAGAATAAGACGAAAATAAAATATAAATAAATTAGATAAATAAAAATAAAAATATACGAAAATAAAATAAAATAAAAATGTTGGGAACCGAGTTTTTTGTGGACTATACGATATTGAATTATCGCAAATCCCATTTCAAGTATACTAACATCTTAAATCATATAATTGACACATAAATCATGCAAATACCAAAATCATTCATGTAACACATAATTCACATATAGGCATGTTTCAAATACATAACACATTAACATGTTGAACAATTAATAAACGTAATGAATGGGACCTCGGTTCCCCTTTTTTATTAGTCATTGAATATTTCAATCATGCTATTAAATTAACATGACTGAAAATTTATAAGCCCACATAGATAAGCCCAAATACACAATACATGACCCAAATAATTAAATCATACATACATACAAAGCCCAAAAACTTATGGAACTTATTTTTCTGGCTCAATAATCATTCAAATTAATATTCATGTGAAAGCTTAATCCAATGGCCCAATACTTATACTCCATATCATGCATACCCATTATATTCATGTATGAACTCAACTCAAATTCTCAATGGCAACTAAATCAGCAACATAGAGTGCATGTTTTTTATTTCCTCAAATTTGATATCACCATGTCAAAACATGAACATCTAACACAATGAAACAAAGACATATAGAGGCATACTTCCATTAACCAAAACTAGGAATATTCATACAGAAACAAAACATACCAGCAGAGGCAGGCTAGTTCTAAAGGGATACAAACAGAAGGTTTGGATTATTTTGATATGTATTCACCAATTACAAGAATAATATCCATATGTATGTTAATTGCTATAGTAGCTCTTAACAAGCTTGAGATACATGGAAATCCTCTAAACAAATTTGTATAGCCAAAGGCGGATTTGTCTATACTATTGGAGGAGGTGCAATCTCATGGAAATCCTCTAAACAAACTTGTATAGCCAAATACAATGGAATTTGAGTTTACAACTTTCGAGAAAGCCGGATTTGTCTATACTATTGGAGGAGGTGCAATTTCATGGAAATCCTCTAAACAAACTTGTATAGCCAAATACACAATGGAATTTGAGTTTATAGCTTTCGAGAAAGCTAGAGAAGAAGCAGAATGGCTTCGTAATTTTTTAGAGGATATTCCATGTTGGCCAAAATCAATATGTACGATATGCATACATTGTGATAGCCAATCTATGAATGGTAGAGCACGAAATAGTAGTATAATTGTAAGTCTTGATACATATATCGAAGACATAATAGCGTGAAATAATTGCTCTATAATGGAGTTATCTCTATTGACTATGTACAGTCAAAGGATAACAATGCAGATCCGCTTACAAAAGGCCTAACAAAAGAGCAAGTTGATGAATAATCGAGGGGAATGAGACTTATCTTAAGAGTTATCATGATGGAAACCCTACCTAGTTGTCTGGAGATTCCAAGATCTAGATTCATAGGGACAACCAAATTGTGTGTTGACTCAGTGGGCACTAAGGAGTTAAATTACTCTTGCCTATTCCAATGATATGATAGTGTTGTCTATCACAAAAATCAGGCTAATCTATGCTTTTAATGATTCTTATAGCTTGGGAAATTCAAGTGGAGTATAGTAGGATATCCTTTATAAAAGATCACCCATGTAAGTGTGAAGGTGCCACTTCTATGAGAATTTTGAAAGGCTGAATTCTCTAGATCACTCACTAAAACCAGGAAGCGTTTCGAGGCCAAAATGGGCACGACCGTGAGAATTAGGATTTGATTGAAAAGAAACTGTGTGATTCCCATTGTTTTGATTTAGATGAAAGGCTGACCAGTTCAAGACATCATGTTCACTATATAGCCGAGTTTATCCGATCGATCTCACTAGGGAATGTTCAAGGCCAAAAGCTATCTAATCCGATGTAGTCAGTTTTCAATGTTACTCTATTTGTCTTTTGTATCTACCTCATATTTTAAACGGACAATTAAATTCATGTAGGGGATTGTTGGAAATTTTGAATTGAATTGTCATAAGTTTAAATGTGTAACCGTAAAATACAGGGTTGAATGACCATTAACTCTGTATTTATTTTTAGGCCTTCAAAAAATCTTCTTCTCTTTGAAAGATTTGAACTTTTTTTATTCTCTGGTTTTACACTCTCAAAAAAGGAGCTTACTTATTTGGTGTCAAAAACTCATTCCGGGTCCGTCCTTGTCAGATGACCTTCATTCTTGGTTCGTAGAACATGTATGGAAGTGCTACCATTGGTGTTTAGATCGAGTAGACCTGGGAGGCGAAATGGCAAGAACTGCGAGCATGGTTTGATAGCAAGCAATTAATCACTTTAAGGCTAAAGGTCCATCCTTGCCTCGATATGGTTTGAATTTGTTCTTGTTCTTGTTTTTTTTTTTCTTTTTTTTTTGAGTTTGAAATTGTTATCATAATGTTATATATGATATATGCAAATACATATTTGAGAATGTGGAACTTTACTAATCTGTTTATTTTCTTAGTCTCAGATTAATACAAGTTATTATTGGGATCGACAATTACTAGATTCACAATTATTTCTTGGTTTTTTTTTTTTTTGGCCTCACGTTGTTTTTTTTCCTGATGGTTGTTGATGAACTGCTGTCAATTTTTTATTCTTTTTTATCATTGATCGTGGGTGCTATTTACTGCCTCAACTGTTGTCTGGGCTCGGGTGTGTGTGGATTCAATTATCAATCTTTTAGTTACCTCTTCTGTGGTTAGCTATTTTTTCGAGTAAAAGCTTATACTTCTTCTTGTGGTTGTTATTGTTGGGGTGTGTCTTTGTGATGTCTGTATTTTTTTACCCCACACACACACACACTCATGTTATTTTGGTTAAGATTGAGTTGATACCATGAGTATTATTGTGTTTTTATGTAGGATAGTTGGTATACGATAAATATTGGAGCGTTCTTGAAGAAGAAGTAAAGCTGCTGCCCAAAGAAAAGTTTGACGGACCTAGCAAACACAAGAAGAGGGGTTGAATTGTGTTCCAAAATTCTAATAGAAAATTCCTTTTTTTCAAACAAACAACCGATAAACACACAAGATATAAAACGAATAAACTTAATAAATAGTGCAAGAAATTAAAGCAAATAAAAACTCCAAGAGAGTAAAGAGCACAACCGATGTATAGTGATTTGGAGCTCTGTCCTACGTCCACTCCCTAAACACCCTTGATAAGGCTTACCAAATCCACTAGAATCGAAGGTTTAGAACAAGTTCAGCTCCAACTTTTACAACCGGAGTTTTCACAAGATCACCCTCAACTTATCACGCATGGTTTTCAAAATTAATCACAAACTTTCTCACATGAACAAAAACAATAAAAAAAGATTAGACATTTTGCTCTAGGTTCAACTCAAGGTGTTGATGGAACTCTCATGTTTGTTCAATATAGCTCATAGGTAGAATAGATACATTGAAGAGTAGGAGCTTTTTCGGATTGAAGATTAGCAATGGATTGAAAAACCTTGTTTGCTTGAAGATGACTTGAAGAATTGAATAGAGAGATAGAGAAGGCACATGGCTCAAGCTTGAGAATTGCTCTCGCAAATCCCTTTGACTTCATAGGGCTTGAATAAAATAGAGTGACATGTAGGATTTGTCAATTAGTCCTCCATCTTCTCTTCTCAATCCCGAAAATCACTCACTTTACTTGATTTGGAAACTTGCTCATCTATCACCTTGATTTGCTGTTCCTATATAAAGGAATTAATTTAGTACTCTTTCTCTTGATGAACACGTCCAAAATATCCTCTTCAAATAAGCCTTGAATCATTCATTAAGTTCCTGAAAAAAGATCTTCATTTGCCTACGATTTGTCTCCTCAAGAAAAAGAAATTAAAAGCCTTCAATTTCGATCTTCTCAAATAGGAATTGTTGCTTCATGAATATATTTGGAAAATTCCTTTGAATTGCTTCCTTTGATAGCCGAATCATCCATCAAAAGCTTTAATTTCATTCTATTGAAAATCTAGACATCTTGTCCTGAAAAGATCTTCACCAAATAGGAAATTATAATCTCCCATTTAACTATAAATATCCATGGCTATGACAATCTTGTCCATATAAAATCGACAGTGATGGCTTCTTAACTTTGGAAAACAGGTCTTGACTTTTGTCTTAAAATTAGCTGCACACATAAGGAAGTTTCCTTCATGAATGATTGACCCAAGCTCTCCATGAATTTAGGTCTTCAAAAATGGCGAGTCCTCTTTGAAATTCAAAACCCCCATGATAGAATCAATTCATGAACTCTAAGGTACAGCAGCACAAAATATGGAAGTGTCTCTCTTGTATTCATGGCTGGACTCATGGAAACTTTCTTGTTGATATTCAAACTTTGAGCTCCTCAAGATATGCTTGTAAACTCATTTGAGCTTCATGCTTGGACATAGGTTAGTGGCTTAGTTCCATATAAAGTATATTCAAATAACCAATATTTAAATCATGAAAAATCTATATATGAATTTTGGCCAATCAAATCAAAAAAATTCTCAATCATTTCTTCATCAAAAATGTTTATTATGATGTTAACTAGGTCTCTATAAAATTTCAACTTAATATAAGTTGATTTGTTATAATAACGAGAGTTAGATTCACCACTAGGTTCACTAAAACTGATTTTGTATAAGTTTCAAATTCAATGAGTCTTCAATCAAATTCATCATTTAGAGTACATAATCAAGTACAATAACATGATATAATCATCAAAACTAAAATATAGGATCTTGGGTCCAACAATCTCCTCCTTTTTGATGATGATAAAAACTAGCATGTATAAAGCTATTAGATATCAATTGAATTTGATATCAAACTTGAATGTATGAAATGTACTAATGTATAAGAAGCTAATATTCAAAGTTTCAGCACTAAGCCTTTAGGGCATTTAAGCTCCCCCTCACTCACACTTCACTCATTTTCATGTTAGTCAAAATTAAGCTCTCTGCTTTAGTTCATGAACTAATGCAACTAATGCACCTTTTTACATCATCAATATTTCTCTACCTTTTTGTGATCAATCAAAAAGGAAATCAAAATAGGGGTTTATATATCTCCCAGAAATGCATGTAGTCACAACACAAGTCAATGGTCAAATAGTTTATGTCATTCAAGCACTTGAGATGAATCTTCATTTTTCAATCTCTTCTAATGAACTCGAAAAGGATACTTTTGTACATGCCCCCCTAAAATCATGCATATGATGCACATCATATCAATTACATCTAATCCAAATGTTAAATAATTATGGGGCTTCTATCATACCTAGAGCATCTCTAAGAGTATTAAACCCAGCTTTGGGTAAGGGTTTGGTAAATAAATCGGCAATATTGAACTCATTATCAACATGCTCAAGTACAATGTCACCTTGATGCACATGATCTCTTATAAAATGATGCCTAATATTTATATGTTTAGCCTTAGCATGATGCATCGGATTCTTACTTAGATGTATGACACTTATGTTATCTCAATGTATAGATATGTGGTCAAACTCTAAATTAAAGTCAAGCAGTTGTTGCTTGATCCATAACAACTGAGTGGTACAATTACCATTGGTCATATACTCAGTCTTAGTAGTGCTTAAGGCAACACTTGTTTACTTCTTAGAAAACTAAGATATGAGCATCTTCCCTAATAATTGACAAGTTCCAGTTGTACTCTTTCCATCTAACCTATAACTTCCATAATCAGTGTCACTATGTGCCTGTAGGTCAAACTTAGACTTTCTTACCAAATTCCTAAAGTGGGTGTATCCTTTAAATATGTCAATATTATTTTTACAGCCACTAAATGAGTTTGATTAGGATTTAATTGGTACCTAGCACACCTGCACATACTAAATATTATATCTGGCCTAGATGAAGTTAAATATAGTAATGATCCTATCACCAATCTACAAAATTTTTGATCTACTTTATTTCCATCTAAATCAAATTCCAATTTTGTTCCTACAGCTATAGGCATTGAAATTCCTTTACTATCCTCCATGCAAAATCTCTTAAGTCTCTAGTGTACTTAGCTTGATAAATATGTATTCCATGAATTTTTTTGTTTAATTTGAAGTCCTAAGGAGTAAGTTAATTCATCCATCATGCTCATTTCAAATTCAGAATGCGTGCATGTTCTTTAGATTTCACAGAGTGTGTGATCTATACTACCACATGTAAATCCATTATTAAGTAGAAATTTAGATAATTTTTCATACCAAGCTACATAAGAGCTTGTTTTAAATCATAAAGTGTCCTGTCTAATTTATATACATGATTCGCAAATTTATTGCTTTCAAAACCTAGGAGTTGCTTGACATACACTTCTTCATTTATAATACCATTTAAAAATGCACTTTTAGTATTCATTTGAAAAGGTTTAAATCCTTTAAAACATGCAAATGCAAGTAATAATGTTAGAAGCTCCATTGACGAGGAATCCATTTGTCAAATCAGATTGACACATCGCGGCCATTCCCCAACTCTCCAGGTTATGTCCCTTCTCAAGAACATTACGCCCTTCATGAATACCTCTCCAAGTGCATGATGGATTACTACCCAGTTCAACCCTCATGAAGTCAGAATTTGAAAAATATTTGGATTTAAGAATTCTGGAACATAAAGAATTCTCATTCTATAGTAACCTCCATCCTTGCTTAGCCAATAAAGCTAAGTTGAAGGAAATTAGACTATGAAAACTAAGCCCTCCATTGGCTTTTGGGGTACATAAAGATTGCCATTTAGACCAACAGATTCCTTTTCCGCCGTTACTACGCCACCAAAATTTGTTCAGAGCTACCATAATTTCTTCAAATAAAAACTTAGGGAGCCGAAAGACACTCATAGTGTAGGTTGGAATAGACTGAGCAATGGCCTTGATCGAGACTTCTTTGCCCGCTTGGGATAGGAATCTTTCCTTCCAGCCAGTGATACGAGAGAGAACCCGCTCCTACAAGTGGTTAAAAGAACGTTTCTTGTCTCTCCCAATCATGGAAGGCAAGCCCAAATATTGCTCAGGAGATGAGATATGCCGAACCCCAAGAGTAGAGGATATAGTAAGCTTGAGGGATTCACTTGTATTAGTGCTAAAAAAGGCACATGATTTGACAAAATTTATCTATTGTCCAGAGGCAGACTCATAAGCTTGAAGCAAAAACTGAAATAGAATGGCACTCTTGCACACCTGATTTGATAATATCCCAATGTTGTTGAAAAAACAAAGCATTTAAGCCATCTGGCCATGGCACTTTCAGAGGGTGCATTTGGAATAGGCTTTTTTCAATCTCAGCAGCAGTAAAAGGCTTCACTAGCTCAATATTCATCGCAGCAGTAAAAGGCTTCACTAGCTTAATATTCATCACATCAGTCACTCTCGGTTGAATTGATTCTAACACGGGGTCCATTGCTAAATCAGCTAAAGGAGAGAAGAGATTTTTGGAATAAGATATGGCCACATTACAAATACTGCCCTCATCTCAAACCCAATCACCCTGGTTGTTTTTTATTTGGCAAATGCGATTTCGTCGTCGGCGCTCACTAGCAGCTTTGTGAAAATATGAGGTATTTTTATCGCCCCATTTAAGCCAGTCAATTCGAGAATGCTGTCGCCAACATAACTCTTCCCTCAAATAAATTTCATTTATATCAAGTTTGAGAGCTCTCTCTTTAGCACCAAAGTCAGCAACATTTATGGAAGATTGAACGCGTAAAAGCTCTGAGTTCAAGTTGCTGGCCATGCGCTGGTTAGACTGAAAGGAAGAGCGACTCCATATATTCAACTGGGAGCGAGTGTAATGAATTTTGTGAAGAAGGTTAGAATTGAGAGCCTCCCAAGCATTTCGAATAACTTCTTTACAATCAGGGGAGCGAGTTCAGGATTCCTCAAATTGAAATTTGAATTTATGGTTATTGGAACCAGAACTAAACATCTCCATAAGATTAATGAGCAGGACATTATGATCAGACTTAGCATAGGGAAGAATCTGGACCTTACAATTGGGGAACAATTGCTGCCAGGCTGAAGAAGCTACAGCTCGGTCAAGTCGAACTCGAATAGTATGAGGATCAAGACGACCATTTGACCAAGTGAAGGCGGGCCCAAGTGAAGCCAAAGAATTAAGATTGCAAACCTCTAACGCAAGGTGGAACTGATGCATTAGAGAATGATGTCTGGGAGGGCCCCCTTTTTTCCCAGAGTCAAAAAGAATTTCATTGAAGTCTCCTACGCAAACCCAAGGCAGGAGACAAGAGGATGAGATGGATTTTAGAGTCTGCCAGAAGAGCCCCCTCAAATCAGCAATAGGCTCACCGTAAACTCCAATGAAACGCCATGAAAAGGCATTCCCAAAATTTGCCACTGACCATCAATGTTTTAAGAGCCGGACCGGACCGGCCACCTGTCCGGTCCGGCTGAGCATATAAAAGCCGGCCACTGAAAAAAAAACCTAAATCCCTAAATTTTGCGATTCCATTCCACCTCTCTTTCGAGTTACGATCTTCTCTGTCTTCTTCTTCGGTTCTTCCCTCCCTGTCTAGTCAGCACCGGTGCCCAGCTCAGTCGTTCAGGTAATTTCTTCCCTCCCTATAGTTATATAGATATTTATTTATAGAGATTATAAGAAATATATATTCCTGGGATCGGAAATGAATGGCGGTTTTTTATTTATAGCCATTTTTTTATTTTTTTTGGTACTAAATCTACTGATAGATAGGCCACATTCAGTGTATTAATTTTTTTTTTTAATAATAATCATTGTGAGAGTCCCATTTTTCATGAAGATAGGACTAGGAGTACAGAATTTTGTTTCTCTGGTAGACTGGTAGTACTCGGCTAGTCAATTAATGAAAATATAAAATTAAAAATTTCAGGTTGCTTTTCTAATTGGTTTGATCTGCTGCTTTTCAATTTTCATTCATGGAGGCTAGCTTTTGTGTGCTTAAAAATGTGGAGAACCCATTGTGGGAGGCTGGGAGCTGATTGCTAATTGAGGATTTGAGGAGCCTTTTATTCTCTGCTAGTCTACTTTGCTCTGCTCTTTGGAGTTTGGATGGAGGCAATAATGGCATAATGCTACTGCCTGCTGGTTTTAATAAATTTTAATAGTTGATTGTGTATTACTATTGGTATTGGTGATTCCATCATTGCATATTAAATTGTTAATCATATGATTCTATATTTTTTTCAGTGATGTCTTCATCCGGTCAACAATCAAGTTCTCCATCTATATCTTCTTCAGTGAGAGGGAAAAATGACCCTGCATGGGCTCATTGTAAAGAAGTAGTTGACGCAAGTGGGAGGAAGAGTTTGACATGTTTACATTGTCAAAACAATTATAAAGGTGGCGGAATTAACAGAATGAAGAAGCACTTAGCTGGAAGGAAAAGGAGATATAGCTTCATGCAAGAAGGTTCCTTATGAAGTGAAGCATCAAATGGAGCAATTACTGAATGATGCTATGAAAGAAAGTTGTTTGCCTGAATCTGAAGCTGGTGTGGAAGAGATTGAAGAGATAGAAGAAATAGAACATCAAGCATCCAATTCAAGAGGAGGAAAAGAGCAAGCTATTTTGCAGAAAACTGGAAAGCGAAAAGCACATGGGAACTTGCCAACCTACTTTCCTCCAAGAACCAAACCTGGTTCACAACCAGGTATTAAAAGTGCTCTCGCTATAAGGATCTTGAGCCAAACTTCTTCTTCTTTAGGATGTGAAAGGAATTGGAATGTATTTGAATGAATCCACACAAAGAAGAGGAATAGGTTGGAGCATGCTAGATTGAATGATCTTGTATTTGTCCATTACAACTTGCGTTTGAAGGAAAGGTAATTATTTATAGTTTATTTTTTTATAGTTTATTCATTTTCAGTCAAAGTTATAAAGTTTATATTTTTAATTTTATGTTGTTCATTTTTATAGGCTTAGTCTTAGAAAGAAATCATTTGATCTGGTAGACTATGAAAGTATAGATGATGATGATTTTGGGATTATGGAAGAGAAAAGTAATCAACCTTTACTTGACATTGATGAATTAGAGGGTATGCTTTACAATGAAGACAATCTTCCAAATCCAACAAATATCTCTAATAAAGGTGATCCTTTTTTTTGTTGCAATGATGTGTTTGTATTTTCATTTTTATTTTCTTACATTAAATCATTAACATTATATAGTCTTGTATTTTTTAAAGGTGGGTCTAATGTTGAAGGTGAGATGGATGATTTCATTGAGAATGAGTTGGATTCATTTGTCAATAAAAATAGTGATAATACTTCAGAAGAAGAAGAAGATGATGACGGAGGTCATTTAGTGACTTAATGCGACAAGAGATGGGTGCCATCATCAATCAATGTGATTGAATTATGTTTGTTATTTATGTAAACTTGTGGATTATGTTGTTTAAATATGTTGTTGAATTGTGTTGTGAATTATGTTTATCATTGATGACTTGATGTAGAATTGTGTATTATGTTGTTGATTTGTGTTTGTGGATTATTTTTTTGATTGATGTAGAATTGTGGATACATGTTGAATGATGGATTATGTTATGTTGATTAGTTAATCATTTTTCATATTATGTTGTCAAATGTCATTGAATAAGGCTTAGGAAGTCAAAAGATTAGGAAAAAAAGTTATTCCACCAGACCAGCCAGTCGGACCGGTAACCGATGGCCAACCAGTTCGGCTTCCGGTTCGTTCTGAAAACATTGGTTCCATATACTCCACTTTCCCTACCGCAGCTCCTATCTAGAGACCAACCTTTTCATTCATCATTTTCAAAGGTAGATTATAAAATCTGACCCACAAAGATAGAGCATCAAAAACAATTTCACTCGGCTGTAAGTTGCCATCATAATTCTTGAGAAGAAGAGGGTTTCTGTCAAAGATCCAGGGAGACTCTTCAAGCACCCTATTTAGGTCACCTTTAGAGAAGAAGCGAAAGAGGAACAAATTATCGTTGACTATGGAGATCTCCAACCCCTTTGATGGTCGCCATATATTCCTCATAGTGTTGACGAAGGCCTCTTGGTTGAAAGATCTAACTGATAGGAGACTTCCGAACAAACTGTATCGAAAATCAAGGTCTTGATCTGTACTCTGCTTCCTTGGCACTAGTACTATTTGGGTTTCATCTGTTGTCAAAGACAATCGCTGCCATTGGTCTTCCAAGTCGTCGTCCATTGAACCGAACAAGAGAATACAAGAGGTATAGATGGGGAAAGGAGAATCAAGAGCTACCTAGATGGCGGCCCATCACAGAATCCTCGTAACAAGCAAGGACGATACACTCACATCAAACCCTAGGGAGAGAGAGAGACTTTGAAGGCAACTTACCCATCACTCCAATTAACCCTCACTTGGGTCACTTAAGAGTTGACCATTTAATAGACTCTCGGCGGGGGCATTGGAACGAAGCTCGCCTCCGAAAAATATTCCTTCCAATTGATGTTGAGGCAATTCTGGAGATACCGCTGGGTAATGTTCATGCTAATGATGCTCGGCGATGGTTTTTCGATTCCAAAGGCCTATACTCAGCCAAGAGTGGTTACCACACTCTTGAGGAATGGCTCTCTGCCTCCAATGGTGCTCTAGAATCTAGTTCCAACTCTGATGCCTCTATTTGGAAAGAAATATGGGCTGCCAATGTTCCTCCAAAAGTAAAAAATTTTATCTGGAGGCTTTGCAATAACTTCATTCCAACCTTCTCCAATCTCAGACAACGATCAATCCAAGTGCACCCTAGTTGCATCCTTTGTGGGGATGGGCAAGAAACGGCGTCTCATTTATTCATTGTTCATAGTTGGGTTAGAGCAGCCCTTCATTCAGCTGGATTAACTCATATTCACCATCACAATAATTGTGCTACAATTCTCCAATGGCTTGATGGTCTCTATTCTAACTTAAACAAGGAGCACTTCTCTCGGCTTCTTTTATGTCTATGGCAGGTTTGGCATATGCGTAATCAGGCTGTCCACAATAATGTTTGGGGTAAACTGGAAGATATGGGAATTGTTGCAACTTTGATGGCTGATGAACTAGCAGCAGTTCGGCCATCTCATGCATTATCGGATGGTACTAGAATATCACTGCCGGTGCAGTGGGTTCCCCCTCCGACTTCCATAATTAAAATCAACTTTGATGCAGCACTTCGTGACTCCAAGATTGGATTGGGACTGATTGCCCGCGATGAATATGGTGCTCACATGGCTTCTCGTGCCATTTGTAGGCAAGGTCCTTCTCCTTTCTTTGCAGAATGCTTGGCATCCAAGGAAGCTCTAATGTTTGCCAAGGATTTACATTGTGAATCTGTTATTTTGGAAGGAGATGCTGCGTTGGTTATTGCTGCCCTAAATGAAGAGAATTCATCCATCTCAGAGCCAGGACTCTGTATTGCCGATGCTAAGGCGCCAATGCATCTCTTTACCTATGTTCTTTGTTCTCATGTTAAGAGAAATGCTAACAAAGCTGCGGATGGGATAGCAAAACATGCTCTTTCCATTTTAGATTCTTGTAATTGGACTGGAGAGTCTCCAGCTTTTGTTCATCGGATTATTGCCAATGAATGTTCTGTTTTGGCTTAATGAAATGTTTTTTTTCCTCAAAAAAAAAAAGTAATAATGTTATAGCCAACAAAGCCTTGATTTCCATAACAATGAAAGTAGCTACGCAAATGCAAGAACACAACACTGCCCACTCAATTCTATCTTGTGAATCTGTTATTTTGGAAGGAGATGCTGCGTTGGTTATTGCTGCCCTAAATGAAGAGAATTCATCCATCTCAGAGCCAGGACTCTGTATTGCCGATGCTAAGGCGCCAATGCCTCTCTTTACCTATGTTCTTTGTTCTCATGTTAAGAGAAATGCTAACAAAGCTGCGGATGGGATAGCAAAACATGCTCTTTCCATTTTAGATTCTTGTAATTGGACTGGAGAGTCTCCAGCTTTTGTTCATCGGATTATTGCCAATGAATGTTCTGTTTTGGCTTAATGAAATGTTTTTTTTTCCTCAAAAAAAAAAGTAATAATGTTATAGCCAACAAAGCCTTGATTTCCATAACAATGAAAGTAGCTAAGCAAATGCAAGAACACAACACTGCCCACTCAATTCTATCTGTCTCTGTTAGTGTCTAGATTCTTCCAAAAGCGAGGAAGCCACACATATAGCGACCGTTTGGAACAACGTGTAGAAAAATGTGTTATTGACTTATTGTGCTGCTCCAAACAGGGACCACGCTGTAAAAATTCATATGAAATTTTCCCTACATACACCCGCACTCCGGACTCCTATGTACTCTGTCTTTGCGCCAACCTTAGCTGCTTGTCCAATGGGAGGCTCAGGTAACTTGGTGAATTACTTTCCTTTTGTTATTCATTTAAACATCAATTTGGATTTTGTAAACCTACACACACACGTATATATATTAAACTAGATGAAATGGCCATTCTCTCCTCCAGCCCATTACTTAATTACAATTCAGCCCATTACTTATTTACACTTTTGCCATTATTTACTTTTGGCATATTCCTTTGCCATTCCAAAATTAAATTTCCATAGTATTTATATTTTATTTATATTATTATCTTTTATTTTTTTTGGAATATTACAGGAAGCCACGTAGGATTGAAATGGGAAAAAACTAATAACCATGATTATATAAAAAATTTACAATTCATGAACATTCAATCAGTGAATACTGAACTAATCTATATAAATAAGACTGATTTAATATCTTATTGATAAGTTGACAATTTAGTTTATACTAGGGTTGTCAGAACCGGACCGGGCCAGTTCAATTGGTGATCAACCATGGAACCAGTCCGGTCACTCCCATATGAACCAGGTGTTTTTGAGCTGACTGTTTTTTTGTGACTGGTGGGACTGGTCTACCCCAATGAACCGAGCAAGTCAATTTTAATTGAAAATTTTAGAGGCTGTTTGGTTCAGTTTTCAGTTTTCAGTATTTAGAGTTATTTTTAGTTTTCTGTTTTAAGGGTCTGTTTTCAGAAAACTGAAAATGCGTTTGGTTGATTGTTTTGAAAAATTGTTTTTGAAAATGAAAACTGAAAATACGTTTGGTTTGCAGTTTTTGAATAATTTTTTTATGATTAATATATTAATCATATAAAAGTAACATAATATATGAAGTTACAAACTCCAAATAATACATACATGTTTTAATATGCATTAAAGTACTTTTTAAATTATAATTATTTAATAAGTATTTTCAACACCACCACAAACTATTGGATAAGTTCATACATTTTTCCAATATGCATTAAAATAGTTTCTAAATTAAAATTACTAATGAGTCGTTGAGTAATCATTTCACATTTGTGTAGCTATTTGATCTCTGAGCTGCCCCATCTGAACAGTTTGACTGGTATCAAATTGTATGACTTCATTAGCTTGATTTGACTCTGTAGCATCCTCAAATATCATATTCTTTGTTGAGTACTTGGCAAAAAGCGTATCCAGAGCGTACTTCTGCCTAATGAAATTGTGTATCACGCAACATGCAGTAGGAATCTATCTCTACCTATAAAGAAGATAATTAGGCATTAACTTCAAAATGAGAAATCTTGCCTTCAAAACTCCAATGCAACATTCAATAATGTTTCGGCAGGAGGAGTGTCTATAATTGAACAGTTCTTCCTTCCCACATGGTCTTCCACGTCCACGATAATCACGTAAATGGTATCTCCGACCTCAATAAGGGGCAAGAAATCTAGGCATATTAGGATAGCCAGCATCAACAAGGTAAAATTGATCTGCAAATTAAATATAATTATTTATTTAATGCCAAAAAAATTACCATTTATTTGATAAAATTATCCTAAGCTTTATATTGTACCTCCTCATGGCATTGAAAAGTTATTTCCAACCCTTGTTACTGCGTCAATGAAGACTCGTGAATCATTTTCCATGCCTTCCCATCTGGAAAAAACGAATGTGAACTTCATATCAAAATCGCAAGCCACCATCACATTTTGTGTCACATTAGTTTTCCTTCCATGAAAAGATGTTTGTTTCGAAGCAGGTGCCCATGTAGCAACATGTGTATCATCTATCGCTCCAATACAATCCTACACGAACATTATAGTGTTGTTATTTAAGAACAAAGTCTAAAAAAAATTAAAAATATACAAACTCACCTTGAAGTAGGGATATTTCCTCAATAAATGCTCATGCACGACATCCTGATTAGTTGGCCTAATTATCTCAGTACCCAATGCACAAACTACTCGTATTACTCTCTTGAACCATTTACTAACCGTATAATTGGAATGTTGAAACCGATCGGCAATTATACGATACCTAGTGGTGTGCCCTATGATCATTAGGAACATTGCAACCCCTTCCTCAACATTCACTTTTTTCCGTCTTTCAGCAAGCCTCTCTGTTTCAAAACATCACAGAAATTCAAAAATACATGTTTCTGCATTCGAAAAATATTATGACATACAGTTGGATTTCCATTTAGAACTTCTTGAACAAACATTTTTCTAGAAAGCACAGATGTCCTGCATGGCATTCTATCCATCAAGCTCCTTTCATCGGTCACAAAATAATTTAGCATAAGGAGATCCCCAAACTCCTCATCTAGATCATCTGTGAATATAATATCCTCGTCACTTGAATCAAATCAGTCACATATGATGAAGAACCATGTCCTGACATTTCTGCACAAATAATTGTAGAAACCAAGTTATTTATTATATATAAAAGCTAGAAAAGACAATCGAGTTCATAAAGTTCAACACGAAAAAAGTTCTCAAAACAACCAAGAAAAGAGGTTCATTATTACAACTCAACATGAAAAAAGTCTAAACTCATGCACGAAATAGAAAAAACATCAGAACTCTCCAAGAAGTTCCAAGCTTCAGGCATCATCACAAAAGTTTGCCTAAAAAGATGATCCTTGAAGGCCTTTATTGCTTTCAAGTAAACCTCATCGGAGACCCTTACCATAGCATTCAAGGTGTTCAAGCACACCATATTGGAATAAGGATCAACACTGCTTGCTTCACTTGATCCCTCTTCATATGCCATTTTTTTGCATACGTGCAAGTTTCTCTTTCATGTATAGTATCCACAATTCCGATTCGTCACTACGCTTATCAACTGTGGATGAACAGCACTCCATACAAGTTTCAAGCTTTTCAGCTTTACTGATCTTGGGTTCTTTCCTTCGACGTCGGCTACTTTCAGCAACTTCATCTTCATTTTCGACTCTAACATGCACACTATTATTCAGGAAATCATCCTCTAGCTCTCTCTCTTCAGCTGACATAGGTGGAAGTTGTGTTGAAGCAATGCCTAGACCTCCGCTAGCTATAGTCCCACCAAAAATCTCTCCCAAAACTTGATAGTGCTTACATCCCACCCTCCGGAAGGTGCTGTATGTAGTCTTGTTTATCTACAACATTCAAAAACATGAATCCATTAATAGACAAATAAACATGAATAATTCGATAAATGTATGAATCAATTGAATTTTAACTTATGGTATAAAAGTGTTGCCAAACTTCTTCTGCAGCATTCACTTTGTTTGTATTTGGATCCCATGTGACACCAGTATGAGCTAAAAGATCCGAGAAGTATTGATGCTCTGTACATAAACGGTTCCACTTCCCTTTCAACTTATCTACTACATAATCAGGTTTTGTTGCAAGAAACAACTCTTCATTGATCTTGGCCCACATATCTTTTGTGAAAGTTGAACATTGTAAATGCCCCACTTTTACATGTTCATATAAAATCTCAATGAAGGTAGCCTCATTCTCATTAGACCATTACATTGGTTCTTTGGTCTTACCTCTTTGCCCTCCCATATTCTATATTACATATCAAGCATATCAAGAAACAAATGCATCAAATTAAACCACAAATTAGAAACCATATTTTAAAAATGACAACAAGCTTAGAGGGCCATTATCAGCTTTCACAAAAGCAAAAGTAAAGATAATATCCACCACAAACCATAATATAAAACTACAATCCCATACCATAATATATACATATATCACAAGGTTGATGCAAATGACAAGGTTGATGCATATTAATTAAACAACAAGCTCAATCTCCATTAGTCCATCCTCATAAAAACAGCAAGCTCATACTCAAAGGGGTATCAACTTTAAATTTCAGAAGGTTCATAGTCAGCAAGATAAACACACCAGTTCTCAAACTTAATAAAAAATGGAGAACTTACAAAAGATTACATGCAATGTTCTTTTGTCTATTTTTTAATGCAAAATTTATTAAGAAACAAAAAGCAGGTGAAACCCAAAGACATTTACCAAAAGGATAAGCTAATAAAGAAAATGAAAGGCATATAAGAACAGTTAATGTACTGAACATTTGAAGTAGAATGCCAAATATTATAAGAAGTATACCCAAGAGGTTGGACAAATCAATAAATCACAGAAATATCCTCTGTGCTTTAAGAAGGAGCATTGTAAGTTAATAATATTTGTACATGAAATATTTGGAGAGCTCACCAGAATAACATCTAAGAACTACCATAATAATATTGCCTTTTCTGGACTTCTAGAGATCATGTTTACATGCCATTGATAAAAAGGGGTGGAAGAGAGACAATGCAACAGAAATAAGGCAAAACATGCCCAGCGTCTCAAGCAAGCATTGCCTTAAAACTCAATTAGGAGACATAATGAAATGCAACTACTAAACTCAAAAGGAAAAAATGCACCCTCTTCTTGAATCTTCTTCTACTGCTCAACTAATGAAACCAATGCAATTAGTTTTACAAAATTTTCCTCCAAACCATCAAAGATGGATTCAGTAAGTTCTGATTTCTTCTCAATCCCCCAATCAATTTTACTTAAAAAATGTCAGTTATCTCAAGAATTCAATGGCAATCACAAATTTCGCAAGTCCCATGTAGAATCATAATATCAATACACACTGGCTGTAATTGTGATACCACTAATAGCATCTTCAGTTGATTACTACTATGCATAATTTCTTTATCAGGTTACAATAATAGGTCTGATAAGTTAAGGATGAGAAGATGATTGGTTTTCTTCTAAATGCCTAGAATGAGGAGCAACAAGTGTGAGATCCAACAATAGAACATTTCCTTTCAATTAGGTCACGAACCAAAAGTACATCACAGAGCCACAAAAAATTTCCTACACTAATCCAGACGGACAATCACAATCCAAACAGAAAATCAACCATAAAAAATTCAGATGGAATTTCCAGTAGATACATGGACACCAGCGCTTCTGAAATGAATATCAAGCTCATTCTCATCGCTGGTATTTGGTGGACTTTGTGTCGAAGCATGATGCAACACACCGGTAGCTGTCCCAGTGTTGAAAAGTAAGCCGAGACTGCGATAATTCTCACACCCTTTCTTCTTGAATTGTTGAGCCACTGGATGTGCCTATAAGATTTTTCAGAATTATATGTAAGAAGTCACTAATATAGTTCTTGAGACACAAGCATAATGAAATACACATAAAAATATCAGATTAGTGACCTTCAAGTAAGTTGCCCATACTTCTTCGTCTACAGTGACGGTGTTGGTAATAGAGTCCCATCCAAAACCAGTGTGGTTGAGAAGATCAGAAAATGCGCGGTGCTTGATCCTGAGGCGATTAAATTTATGCTTGATTTGCTTCATATTATAGGTTCTTCCAGTCTTTGTATTCATCTCTGCAAGAATTGTGGTCCAAACTCGATTATGAAAGACACCATTCTTCATGTTACCCCTACTTGCTTTCTCAACCATTACATCCACAAACAACTTCTCTGTGACTGAGCTCCACAGAGTTGTTTCCTCAGCCAAGTCATGGGATGATTCCATTTGCAAAACCCTAGAAAGGAAAAAAGTTTTAGCTATCTTAGGAATAGCCATAAATTGAAAAAAAAAACATTTTACAGCTCAACAAACCAAAGGTAAACAAGTACATAAAGGATGGAATATCTGGCATGATAAGTAAACCAAGATCCTGAGCACGCGGGAGATGATGATAGCCCACAATTGGTCAGATGACAGTCTCAAACAACATAAAAGGTACAAGCAGTCAACAAAAATATTAAACCAATTTAAACAGCAATGCCCAAACTTCTAAGAGCAGTGGAGACATGCAGTTCTGAAAGGCATTAAAGAGAAATGTTGCTTATTTGCATAAAAGAGAAAGGTTTGGGGTTTGATAAAATAAAGAATGAAAAAAAAATAAAGAACGAAAAAAAAACCACGTTGACAAAAGAATGAAAAAAAATAAAGAGAGCTATGATGTGTTTGATAAAAATCTAATTTGGGGTTTGATAAAAGAGAGCTCTGATGTGTTAATTATGCTACTGATGCAACAAACCACGTTGACAGTTTGAGTTTTCGAGACCTTAGCATTCAACATTTGAGCTTAATAGATACAAGACAACCAGATCTACCAATTAACCAGTTGTTTAAAAGCATGATTTACAAATTATTAGCCAGAATGGATGGTTCGATAAAATGGTCAGCAGTATCCTTCATTATTTCCCAAAAAGAATTCTGATAAAACCATCCCTAAATGATGGAAGGTGATAATTAAGTGATTATCCCAATTAAAGGCATTTGGAACTGAATCAATGAAAAACTAGTGGGTTTTTTTTTATCATTTAACAGTAAATCAAACACCCAAGAAAAAAAGTGGGGGCCGGTCCCAATTAAAGGCATTTGGAACTGAATCAATGAAAAACTAGTGTTTTTTTTATCATTTAACAGTAAATCAAACACCCAAAAAAAAAGTGGGGGCCGGGTGAAAGGAATTGACATAGCACACGAAGAGAAGATGAGAAAGAGAGTAAAGTCAGGCTTTGAAACAAAATAGATTGAATTGAATATTGAGCCAGCCTAGCCAATAGGCATCATTACGATAGTTCACCAATCGAAAAGCCAGGTTGAAATAAGGCATCTCATTCGTAAAAAGCAATAATTCGGCTAAATCCAGATATGTAAAAATTCGACAAGTAAAACAAAAACCAGTCTGGAATCTTTCCAAGAAATAAACATGGTAATAAAAAATCTCAAAAAATCACAGAAGAACAAGATTCAAGAACAAATAAAGAAAATAGACAAACGATATGGAGAGCTTGAAGGCAAAACCTGGTGCTCAAAGCGGGGTGAGGGCGAATAGATCAGATCTGGTTGACGAATCACTTCATCTCCTAATCCCTCCAACGCTAATCGACCTAATTGAGAGAGAGGTATTACTATCTTAGAGAGGAAAATCGCAAATCTACCGCTAGTACATCCATGCCTAACGAAAATCAAACAATACTACGTACCTAGATGCCCTAATCGATACAAAAGTATCTCAGATCGACGATAGATTCGCCCAAGCTTGAGTTGAGAGGATCCATGGCGCTGCAAATGGAGGAAGAAACAAATGTAGGAAACAGGGTTTGTCGTGCAATTCTATTCTGGTTTTGCATTTATTTATAATTTTGCCATTGATTAAAGAAAACTATTTCCCGTGTTTTTTTTAATTTTGAGAATAATGGACGGAAAACATCTTAGATTTGTTCTCATTTTTTTGTTTTTTGTCTATAAAATTGAAAACAGTTTTTAAGAACATCTCAACCAAAAACATACCTCAAATAAATTTTCAAAACAGATATTAAAATTCAAAAACAAAAACTGTTTTCAATACCCCAATCAAACACACTCTAAGTCTCCTGCACTGAAATACGGATACGTATACCTGATACCATTAAAATACGAAAAAGTCATCCAAAAGTCAACTCGGGTCAAAAAGTCAACTCGGGTCAAAAGTCAACTTGGGTCAAAAGTCAAACCCGGTCAACTCGGGTTTGGTCAAACCGGGTCAACCCGATCAACAGTGGCACTACCACTGCCGTCGTCAGAGCCGGCGATTTCGGCCACATTTTTCGACAAACCTTACATCAAATTAAAGCTCTCAGAACAAGCAATCCAATGGTACCTGTCTCGTTCTAAAACTCCACCAGAATTGATCGTCGGAAACCAAACTTTCGTCGCCTGATTTCGCCCACTGTGGTGCTCCGATGATGACGATTCCAGTTGAATTTTGCTCCTCTCTCTACAAACTTCGTTTCAACACCCACACGCCTCAATCGGACCACAAATGCCCAAAATCCAATTTTTTTTCAAAACTTTCTCTCTCACTCGCTTGTTGGAGAAGAAGGCCAAAAAATCTGGTTTATTCCAGATTTTTTTGGTAAAATGACCATTTTGCCCCTTATTTCCCTAATAATTACTTAAACTTCCAAAATTCGTAACAAATCCAATTCAACTCCAACTTCAGTGATTGGTATCAGAGTAATTTTTGCTCTGATACCACCAAGCTCTAGGTTAGTTGGATTTACTTCTTTACTTTTGCACATTATTTTTTGGTTTGTCATGTAATTCGTGTAACTAAAGAAACAACAAGAACTTTTATTTTTCTTTTTTGTTTAATAATTATTTAGAACATGAAAATTTATCCATGAACTCACAACTGAATTCTGGGCCAAACGAATCATATTCTAAATTGAAATTTTTCATCAAAGTTATAGCTCCGGATGTGTAGATAATATTAAGCTTTTGAATTACTAGATTTTAAAACTATCATCAACTTATTTTTACCTGCTTACCCCATAATTTTTTGTTGTGTAGCTGAATGGCGTAAAATGAATATGTACCCTTTATTAATATTTTTTTCGAAAGATAGTGTAATCAAATTTCATTGCGATAATTTTCTCAATCCTACTGAACAAGGATATAAGTTTGATGAACACATACAAAAAACATAAACTTATAAATCACTTGAGTGACTAATTTGAGCAAAATAAAAAAAAAATTATATAATTTGGTCCATGATAATTGATATCAGAGCCTAATACCAAGTGTAAATATGACTCTGATACCAATTATAGTAATCAATTTCCTTCCGGGCTCAGTCCAATATTTTTGGCACAATCACTCACCTACCATCTTCACCCACTCCTCCATCACTATCACCCAACCAATCACTCACACACTAAGCTACCCACTCCTACCTACTAATCTACTCACCCCCACCTAATCTCCACCAACCCTAAACACTACCACCAACTCCTCTCTTTATTTCTATATACTACCTAGTCCTCTATCCATAGGATGGAATTCCCAACTCCAACTCCACTCGCACCTGATCCCAACTAATCATCTTCCTCATCCCTTCTTCTACTTATAGGAGGGAATTCCCAACTCCAACTCCATCCCCACCTAATCTCAACTAATCATCTTCCTCATCCCTTCTTCTACCCAAAGGGAAAAAGTCTCTCTTCTTCTTCTTCATCACAAGCCTATATTTAGATCCCTTCCCTATCTCCATCCTTCATCTGTAACATCACCAACCATTTCCAACTCCATGGAAAAAATCTTCCTCTACCAAATCTTCTCCCATAACCACTATGAAAAATCCATTTTCTTCCACCCATAATCAGTCAAATCACAATCTGACTGTTCAGAATGTCCTCAAATCACAATCTGACTAATCATTTGGAGCTTCAAATCACAATCCGAACGTTCAGAATCAAAAACCTACTCTCCTCTAACCACTGTCCAAAAATCAGCCAAATCGAACCATTGATGACCCTCCAATAGTCACCATTTTTGAAACTGTATTTTGAGGATTTCTCCTTATTTTTCAGCTCGCCTTTGAATATTTATTTGGGTTTGTAAAATATGTATTGGGCTTTTGGGATTTTAGATTAGTTGGATACTTGGGCCCAAGGCCATCTAACATGTAAATAGTGAATGTAAATAATTAAAATTTCATACATATTTATTTTAGGGTGTTAGAAACACATAGACACTTAGGGTTCATGTATATATTAAATGAGTATTCAGATTGCATGCTTAGGGTTGGGTAATATACATTGAGGTTTAATCCGACGATGGAATCGATTGGAGTGGCATTGGATGTCATTCCGAAAGGATTCTTGAGGATAAAATTTTATGAAATTCTCATTCATTGGATGGAGAGGATTTTATGAATTTTTGGAAAAGGTCTTTCAATATATCGATTTCCCTAAGACACTTAATTATTAAATTCCGATCATACTAATTTAATTGTATGGTTGGGATAATTGATTGCCTATAAAAAAGGGGAACCGAGATCCCATCCATTATTTTTTTTGTTCAACATGTTAATGTGTTATTCGAAACATGTTTATATGTGAATTATATGAATGAAGTGGTGTTCTTTGATTTATGTGTCAATTATATGATTTAATGTGTTAATATGTTTGATTAGGGGATTAACGATAATTTCAATATCGTTTAACCCACAAAAACTCGGTTCCCAACATTTTAATTTCATTTTAATTTTTATTTTAATTTTATTTTTATTTTTGTTTTATTTTTATTTTCATCTTATTTTTATTTTTAATTATTTTATTTTATTTTTAAACATTCATATTGTATATTTTATGTGTGTATAAAAATTATATTGAAAGTCTTAACCAATGATGTAATTAATTTGGGGAATGCATTAGATGCACCTTCATAAAAATTCTTGAGATGAGAGTGTTTCATGGAAACTCTACCATTGGATGGAAAGGTCTCAGGAACCTCAATATTAGACTCTCAATATAACTTTTATATCTTATATATAATTATCATGCCTCATGTATATATTTTTGTTAAAATGTCATGTTTGATTTTCTTAATCATTTAATGGGATAATAAAAATTAAATTGACAGCTGTTTTTTTAAAACAAACGTATTGGGTGTCTTACCCCTTCCCCATACATAACAAACTCACTTACCCATTCTCTGGATTTTCGTAGATCAAATTATTTTTATTGGTGACCAATTGCACCTATTACAATTGGGGGCGACTTCTTTAAAATTTTCTTTCACAAAACCAATTGCGACACCAATTGTTATGAGCCTAACTATGCACTTGAAAACTGGGTTGCAAGTGATAGGTTTGCCTAATCTTATAAAGCACATATCCAAGCCTTACTTGGGCGATGTGGGATGCGTAACACCAAGCCATTAACTATTTGTAAATAAAAAATAAGTCCAAATTTCAATACATCAGAATGCACCTCTTAACAAGATTCAAGCGAATGAAGGCAACAAACAACCTTCTCAACAAAAGAGAAAGTATGCTCATTAGGAACAAAACCATCCCTCTGCATCTTTAAATACAGAAAGACGTTTTTACTGGGGCTTTTACTTCTTGCTAGTGCTTTAATGAAAATATTCCACATGAAGACATTTGGTTCCTGAATATTTATGAATTACTTCAATGCATGACGAAGATCTCCACGGTCTGAGAGAACGTAGAAGGAGAGTAATTAGCTGGCGATAAAGTTATCGTGAATTGAGAGAAGACAATCATCTGGGCTTGAACTTTCTTGAGTTGCATAATCTTCGTGCATTTGTTGACAAAAAAAGAGGGCAATGAGAGTTACAACTGGAAGAGCATATGAACAAATTATTCAAATATAGTGACGGTCTTCAACCCAGGAACATTAAAAATTATTCAAATATAATAACAAGTTATAGTGCATACATTCGGTACGTAATTACATTATTTTTAAAAATAATATAATTATTATATATGTCATGTACATTATCCGTTTGAGATTAAATTTTATTGCAGTATGATAGTGGAACATATATTTGTTGTTCCAAATAATGTAATAGAGAGCCTAGACTAAGACAATGTAATAGGTCACCCATGTCCCTTAGAAACCTTAACCACCTCAATGGAATCCAAATTTTCATACAAATAAACACTCTAAGGCACTAATACACAAAATCCTAATTTTCTTTTTTGATATAACAAAGTTATTCAATAAAAATACGATGTTCAAATTACTATAAAAACTATTGTAGTACCCGCGCTACATGCAATAAATTTTTTCAATTATTTAACTTTTTATAAAATTAATCTCACATTAAATAAATAAGATTTTACATATTCTCTCTACCACATATTCAGTATTTAAATATCTATTAAGTCTTAATTTTCTGGGATTCAATGTGTTGTTGGTTTAATTTTATCAAATAAAATATTTGATTGACTGCAATAAGATGAGAATGAAAATCAATACAAAACCAAATGGTCATGAAATAACATCTATATTTTTCATTTGTTAAAATTAATCATTAATGGAAAATAATTTATACGAGTAATACTATTAGGTAATATTGTTACTAAGTTGTCATCACAAAAACTCATATAAACATTCTCTAACCTTTCGTATTACATATAACTATTTATTTATATGAAAAAAAAGAATATTAAGATGCTTCTTAAATTGAATGACGATGAATATTTATTTTTTCATATAATTATTAGTTTTTTATGTTAATTTTAATTTTTGACTTACATATTATCTCCCTTGAATCCTACATGACATCTTGTCATCTTTGTTATAACAAAAGGAATATCAAGGAATTTCTCATATAATTATTAATTTTCTAATGTTAATTTTAATTATTGGCATACATACATATTATGACTCTTGAATTCTAAATGACACCTTAACATTTGTGTTATTTATAAAAAAGGAATAGTAAAAGTTTTCTTATATTGAATGACCAAGAATTGTAATTATTAATTTAATTTTGATTATTAGATTATATTTTCTCTCTCTTCAAATCTTATTATTGTAATTGTTTTTTTGGTGCTTGTAAATTAAAGTTAAGCATTTAATTTTTTTAATCTATAGTTGTAACGCCCAACCTGAAATTCACACTCGGAGCCGAGTGCGCCACCACTAACGTGTACATGGTCACTAAGGACCCAACCACACATCATCCTAACCCCGGATTCTAACAAAAATCTGACAGCATCTCTCCGTATATTGGAGGTGCCAACTTGGAGTCACATATCACATTTGTATGAGAAATTCAATCAATATCAATTCAGCATAATTTCACAGCCTATCAGGGCCTCTAGTCATCTAATCATATTCACACTTTAAGGAGAGCCTCATGCCTCCCAATCACATGTAAATAATATGCAAATCATCATCACATAATCATCATCGTTAAAGACTATCAATGTCAACAAATCTGGACCCATGGTCCATCATCCCAGTATGGGTGTAATACCCTGACCCAAAAATATCAAAGAAATAATAATAATAATAATAATAGTAACATTAAATTGTAAATTTGGGTTCGGATGAATGAATTGGTAATTAATAAAAATAAAGATAAGTAAGTTAAAAAAAGTAATTAAATAAAAAAATAAATAATAGTTTTACCCACTTTCGGTGAGCCCACATGCCAAACCAAAGTAGCCATTAATTATTTTAAAAATAAAAATAAAAATAATTGGGTGAAATGTTGTTGGCCACAAAAGAGGAAAGAAGAACCAGTGGGCACGAGAGAAAGAGTGAAGTCGAGAGGGAGAGGGAAGAAAGAGAAAGAGTTTTGGCAAGATTAAAGTGGAGTTTTGAAGGATTTGTGTTGCATACCAACAATCAAGGAAGGCTCAAGAAGAAATTGTGAGTTTGAAGGTAATCTTTTGGAGTTTTCCAAGTTAGGTTTTCGAATTAGATTTGTGTAAAACTTCCATAAGTTTACTTAGAGGCTTTAAGAAGATGATTTTATACATGATTGTGGATCCATATTTAGGTTGTTTGATCATTTTGGAACATAAGCTTGTTGGAGGAAATTTCAAGTTTTGGTGGAAATCCTAGAAAGAGAAAGAGGTAGGATTTTCTTTGAATTTATGGCTTAATTCACATTTGTAAATATCATTAGAGAAATATTAATTGTGGAATGAATTTTAAATTTATCATATGTTAGGTTTGGGAATTCAAACCCTAGAATTGGAAATTTTCCAATTTTGGTGAATTTACGCGGACTCGAGGTAGGAGATTCTAGCCCAAATCTTTCGATTCTTTCATGTTAATCTAAAATGCGTTATTTAATCTTCATTTTTATTCGTATTTGTGTTTTTCCTTATTTTCTCCATAAAGAAAAACGAACCTATGATTATTCTCGAATTTCCTAAAATGTTAGATTGCATTCCCGATGAATTGCTTGGTCTTATATCAAGCATGTATGGTTCTTATTCATGCATCATGGCTAGTTATATACATAACTAGGATTCATTTATATCTATATTAAATCCATGGCATGACATTGTTGCATTAGAGCCACATGGAAGTGCGAGTATGGATTCGTCACTTCCGTAGGATGTGTGAACGTCATATGGGAGGAGGGTTGTGGAACCCCAGCTTGGTTGCAACCAAATGACTCCCATATGAGGCAACATACTGAGATTCTGAAGAATTGGTTCAAGGAACCCGAGTCAGTATGGACAAGGCTAGTGTCCTGTAAGTGGTATGCTTTCCTTATTGAGTCATATGGTGGTAGTGTTCACCGATAACGATGCGTGAGATGGATGCCGAGGCGTCGTCCCAACTCATGTTAGGAAATGAGACCACGGTTTGATGAGTGTTTGATATGGTGGTTCATAGTCTTTGGCATGTTTCTGCATTGACTTACCTTTTAATTCAGCTATTATATTTCGTTATCCTCTTTTGCCCCTATTGAGCCATTGCTCACCCTTTACTTTGTTTTCTTCCCACACAGGCGAGGCTGGTATGGGTACCGATACTACGGATCTGTAGGAGGCGGGATGACATGGTACCACCTAGAGACACTAGGATGGGATTGGGTTAAAGAATTAACCTTCTTTATTTGTTTGGTAATATATATGCGGATTGACGACTGTGTATGTCGGTTACATTTCTGAACACCATGATGGTGTGTGGATGGTACGGATGGGAGGGTGCCTTGTGATAGGACTCTTTTACCTAGATGTGAACTTTATGGTTTATATTGCATGTTGATATAAGTATGATTGCTATGTTTATTATGTTTTTCGGATGCATGCTGTAGATGGCCTGATGCCCTACCTAGGATTGTGGATGCATTTGATGTGATAGTCGGAGGCCTTATATGATTGTTGAGTATGTGTTGCGCATTTCAGGTGACATTCTCCGATATACGGGGAAATGTTACCGGATTTTTGATAGAAATTTATGGATTCTACTTGAAGAAATTAAGACTAAATCTTTTGTGATATTGTGGAGGATTAATATCTTATAGATATTGGATTAGGTTTAAACAGTAGCGCTTCTCTGATCGGGACATTACAATGGGAGTCTCGATCGCACGGCATACACTCCCTACCATCCATCATGTATGTCGAATAGGTATTTAAGCAACATAAATTTCAACAGAACCAAAGTACTAAATCTACTAAAAATAATTAGCAAGAATCCAACACATCCTAAATAAAATCCTAGCGCTCCTAGGGTGGCCTTCCATGTCACGCTGCCTCCTACTGATCTGCAGCCTAGTTCTCAGCGCCAGTCTCACCTAAAGGATAGAAGAAAAGAGAATAGGGTGAGCAGAAGGCTTAGTATGGAAATAAAAGAGTAATCATTATAGCAAGGTTGGACAATGAAATAGGCACAATGCAACAAGAGGGCATCTAAAATGTCACAACAAATTTGTAATCATCGGCAAAACCCTACAGCGCCTTGGCACCGGTCAATGGATATCCAAAAAATCATCTAAAACCTTGAACCTTTCCCCGAACATCCATAGATGCACCTTCACAATGAAAACCCCGATTCTGGAAATAATGTGCCCACTCGGTATCCAACATCACACAAATAGATCCTAAGGATACTATGAGTCCATACCTATAGTTTCAGTATAGTTACATGCATGCACAATCATGTTATGCAAGAGAAGTATCTATATGTAACAACGCTATATACATACGTAACTACGTGATGCATGAACGAGAGTTAACATGCCCAATAGATTATTAAACATTAATAAGGTATGTAATTAATCAATAACCAAATAAGGGTTCGTTCTTCCTAAGGAGAAATTTAGGAAAGAACACAAAAATGATGACGAATGAGGAAATACAAATCGCTCTTTAGAGAATCGAAATAAATATGATAGAAAAGAGGGGTAAGAATCTCTACCTCGATTTAGCACAAATCAAATATCCAAATTCCACAAACTAGGGTTTCAACCCCCTTTCACCAACCTATCAATATTCAACATTCCAAACCCATATAATGATATTAACAACACTAATTAACATTAATAACATGAAATTAATCACTAAATAAAAGAACTCATCTTCTCTCTCTAGAAAATTTCTCAAATCCTCCAAACTTCCCAAAATCGTAACAACCAAACCTATACATGTAAACACAATAAAGTTTGTAATCAAGTTCCTAAAGCATCTAAATCAACTACACAAAAATTTAGACAAATCTAACCAAAACCTATTTTTCCAAAAATCTAGAAAACATACCTTAAATCTCCAATTCTTCTTTGAAACTTCTTGGAATCTTGGTAGCAACACCCAAAACTTCACAATCCAAGCTTTGATTTTCCAAAATCACTCTCTATCTCTAAGGTTTTCTCTCTTTCTCCTTCCTCTCGGCCAACTATGAAAAATGGGTTTGTTTGTGTCAAAAATCGTGTTTTAAAAGTGCTGGAATCGCGACTACTGTTCAGGGGGATAGATCCCCCAATATGGGCAATCAATCCCCAAAATTTATTGTCACAACCGGTTTTGCGAGAGGGAATTTTAAAAAAGAGAGAGTCGCCACCAATTGTAATAGGTGCAATTGGTCACCGTTTAAAAATAATTTGGTCTGCGAAAATCCAGAGAAAATGGATAAGTGAGTTTGTTACGTGTGGGGAAGGTGTTAGGCACCCCACAACGTCTGTTTTAAAACAGTTGCCAATTTAACTTTTATTATCCCATTAAATGATTTTTTAAGAAAAATTAATTATGGCAGGAATCATATATTGAGTAACATAATTATACAAAAATGTATTGAAATAAGTTTGATAAAACTATATTAAAATTGAGTAAGATAATTTTAGGAGATATGAAAATTATATTGAAAGTCTAATATTGAGGTTCACAGAATTTTTCCATCCAATGGTCCAATTTCTTAGAAGCACTCTCACCTCAAGAATTTTTCCGAGGGTGCATCCGATGCATTCCCCGAATCAATTCCATCGTAGGTAAAGATTCTCGATATAACTTTTATACACCACAAAAATATACAATATAAATTTTGGAAAAGCATAAAATATAAAAATGAAAATAAAATAACAATAAGAATAAAAAATAAAACGAAAATTAAATAAAATAAATTTGAAATAAAGATAAAACGAAAATAAAATTAAAAGATAAAATTAAAATTAAAATTAAAATGAAATTAAAATTAAAATGTTGGGAACCGAGTTTTGAGGACTATGCGATATGAATTATCGCAAATCCCGACTCAAATATATCAATACTTTAAATCATATAACACGTAGATCAAATAACACCTTTAAATTAATCACATTATTCATATAACATGGAAAAACACACATTGAAGAAAACACATCATCACATATAGTAAAAAAAAACACATGAGAGAGACTCGGTTCCCGTTTTTATTTAGGTAATTCATCATTTCAACCATACTATTAAATTAGTATGATTGAAAATAAAGATTTATTACCGAGGGTCGGTCATCGTATTGAAGGCTCCGCACTTCATTAAATCCTTTTCCATCCAATGGTTGGGATTTTGTAAAATCATTTCCTCAAGAATCCGTTCGGGATAGCATCCAATGCTTTCCCATTTTGGCTCCGTCATCGGATCAATTAATCAGTCATTTATCATGCAATGACTGGTGAAACAAACAAAATATTAAAAACACAAGTACTACTAACCACCTGGCCCATTTAACCTGGCCCAATCCTTTAGAATTTCAAAACCTAATATTAATCCAATCATAACCAGCCCATTTAACCATCTTTGTTTTAACCTATTAGGTTTCTCAGCCCGGCCCATTTTTAGTAAACAATCTCTCATTTCAAAAACCTAAACACCAAAGTTAACACATCTGTTCATGTAATGTAAGCAGGTTTCAAATGTTTAAGTCCCAGCTAACCAAACTTTTAAAAAGAATTACCAATCATATACTAAACAGAACCATGAAACAGAATAATCATCTAAATACAGTAATCCGAAAACAATGATGAAAACAGACATTCGCCTTTGTTATTTGTAGGAACCTGTACATATATACTCGAACTTACATATCCATTTGTGAAACTAAATCAAAGGCAAACATCAAATTTACGACTTCACATTATCCGAAACAACTCGATAACACATTTAGATATCAGCATATAAAATAAACAGAAAATGCAGGAGACTCAATTTCAGAATTTTAGCAATCAACAATGCATCATCCCCATCGTTTTCAATCACAGAAACAACAAAAACAAATTATGCAATTTATGAATCAAACACAATATGCGCATAATATCAATCGCGAAAGGAGAACAAAATTTCCAAAAATCTCAAAAAAAATCCAGGAGAAGAAACGGATCGGGAGCCCCACCCCCACCAGCAAAAACTGATTCTCCGATTACCGACGAAGCTTGATCTCAGAAAATAGAAAAACGAAATCCAAAGAAAGAAGCAAGCCCCCCAGAAACCTCACGATTGCTTTCGAAAAACCGAAATCAGAGGGAGAAGAAAACCCCAAAAATGTCCCCAGAAAAACGATACAAGAACCGAAAGCTTCTTCCGCTCATCGACAGAAATTGGAATAAAAAGAGATACCTAATAGAATCGAAGAGCTCTACTCCCAGAAAAATCGAAACAAAAGAACAAACCCCCCTTTCCCTGAAAATTGAAACCACCGAAGAGAGCCCAAGAAAGATCCAAAAATCCCCAGAAAAAGAAAAAAACCCAGCGACCCCCCCCCCCCCCTGAAAAACCGAAACCAACAGAAGCAAGAAAAAGAAACAAAAACAAAAACCCTAACCACCGAGCCTCCTCTCGCTCGAAATCAAACAGAAGAAACGAAAAAAGAAGAAGAAACCACACCAGCCAACCCCCTGGCTTCCTCTCGCTACCTCCCAGAAAACAGAAGTAAAATCCAGGAAAAAAAAAACCCAGCGACCCCTCCCTCAGAGAAGAGCCCCCCAGAGAACCAAAAACCTAATCTCCAGCAAAACCGAAAAAGAAGAAGAGCCCCCCAGAGAACCGAAAACCACCTTGGAGCTTTCCCCGAAAGCTCCAACCACCGAGGCCCCCATCCCCAGAAAACCGAAATAACAGAAGAGAACAAAAACAAGATTGAATCCCTGACTACCCTTCCTCTCCAGATGATTCAAAACCCAGAAAAACCTCCGAAAATCTCCCTAGAAAACAGAAAAGAAGCCCCCGAAGAAAGCCCCCTGGCTCCTCCTCCAGAAAAGCCTTCCACCTCCATTTATAATTGAAGCACCGAATCCTCCACTCCCGAAATCAACAACATCCCCTCTAATCGTCAACCCTAAACCCTTTTTGTTTGAATTTTCGGTACCCTCTAGCCTCCTTTTTCTTCCTTCCCGTTGGTTCTGGTCAGACGGCGCCTTCTCTCTCTCTTCTCGTTTTCAACCCTTCGGCGCGTCTCCCCTTCTCTTCCGGTCGGCACCCGTTAATTCTCCCTTTCTTTCTTCCGTTAGCATGGGCCGGGCTTCTAGGTTTTAGGTCAACTAAAGGTTTGGGCTGGGTTATTGATGATAGATGGGTCTTAGGTTTAGCTTTGGGTAGTTGTTTAGGTAATGGGCTAATTACCAAACGGGTTTACTCCATTGGATCAATTCTTTGGGCTTAAATGACTCATTTATTGGACATAGAAAAATAAGAGACAAAATAAATGAGTTGTATTCGGGCTTTTTATTCACCTGGACTATAGTTTTAAATGGGCTCATCTTAGACTCGTAAATTGTAATTTTTAAGTCTGAAAAATTGTGGACTTTTAGACTTTGACAAAAATTGGGGTACAACAGCTGCCCCCCTTTGCGGGATTTTACGTAGTAAATGACACGTAAAGGTATGGTATCCCAATTTTAACTGTGTGAATTTTTCTTTAAAACCAATCTAAAATACTTTAATCCGCCAAAATACTTTAATCGAGAGTCACTCCCATCTTGGATAATCTTGGGATTTTTTTTACTTTTTATTAAGTGCTCGGGATCACAAAGGCCATTCCCGGCTTGGCTAATCTTTGGACAATTTTTTTTATATATAGATAAAAATGCTCGGGATCACTAGAGCCATTCCCGGCTTGGCTAATCTTAAAAGTGCTCGGGATCACTAGGGCCATTCCCGGCTTGGCTCATTTAAAGATGCTCGGGATCACTAGAGCCATTCTCGGCTTGGCAAATTTTAAAAGTGCTCGGGATCACTAATGCCATTCCCGGCTTAGCAAATCATTGTAAATGATTTTTTTATTTTTTATTTTTATAAAGTGCTCGGGATCACTAGGGCCATTCCCGGCTTGGCTCATTTAAAAATGCTCGGGATCACTAGGGCCATTCCCGGCTTGGCAAATTTTAAAAGTGCTCGGGATCACTAATGCCATTCCCGGCTTGGCAAATCATTGGAAATGATTTTATTTATTTATATATATATTTAAAAATGCTCGGGATCACTAGAGCCATTCCCGGCTTGGCTCTCAATTTTAATCCATGATAATAGGTTTAATCCGTCATGAAAGCATAATAGCTTTAATCTGCCATGAAAGGCCATTTTAATCCGTAAATACTTTTAATTCACAACTTTAATCTAAATAATGATTTTAATCTGCCATAAAAGCATAATAATTTTAATCTGCCATGAAAGGCTATTTTAATCCACAAATAAATTTAATTTTAATCCAAATAACAATTTTAATTTGCCATGAAATGCCATTTTAATCCACAAAAATATTTAATTCACAACTTTAATTCAAATAACAATTTTAATCTGCTATGAAAGGCCATTTTAATCCATAAATGAATTTAATTCAAAACTTTAATTCAAATAACAATTTTAATCTGCCATGAAAGGCCATTTTAATCCATAAATGAATTTAATTCAAAACTTTAATCCAAATAATAATTTTAATCTCCCATGAAAGACCATTTTAATCCATAAATAAATTTAATTCAAAACTTTAATCCAAATAATAATTTTAATCTGCCATGAAAGGCCATTTTAATCCATAAATAAATTTAATTCAAAACTTTAATCCAAATAATAATTTTAATCTGCCATGAAAGGCAATTTGAATTCGTAAATAAATTTAATCTGAATCCCGATGATGAAATGTGTTTTAATCCGATAGATATTTTAATGTAAAAGATAACCTGAAATTTAATTTTAAAAGTTCAAAAATCTCTTAATGTGAAAATATGTTAATTTAAAATTGAAATAATAAAATTGGGTATATGAAAACCTCAAAATGATTGATGCATATGTATGAGAATATGATGATAAAGTCCGGTGCCACACTATACACCTGCGCAATTGCTAATCACATTTTATTGTATCCCCTTCTGCTCCATTCTTTGATCAACGTATTATTTCTGATCATTTATTCATATATTGAATTTGACTCTGTTTTAATAATTCAGCTATACTTGAGGAGATATAATAAACACCCGAATAAAATATTTCAAAATTTTCGTTAGGCGAATACTCGAATGAGAATAATTTGAGAACGAATATTTAAACTTGAAAACAATACGGCTTACTGCCTGCGCTAAAAACTGCCCCAGTTTTTGCCCATAAAATTTTTACCCTAATTGGTCATCTCTTAATAATATATTTTCCGACCTCATTTTTTTAGTTCAAATTTTCCCAAGCATAAGATGCCAATATCCACCAATTTTCATAAGTTGATATTTCCTTTTTAAAACAAATCCATGTCATATGTATAGCACTGAGTTTTCACCATTATCATTGAATCTTCTTTAAAAAAGTCACGGACTTTTAATTTTCATAAATCAATCTTATCTTTAAAGGGTTACGACTCCCAAGATACCGATTTGGTACACAATTTTCAATAGATCATAGACTCATTTTTCAAAAGGTTGAACCACAGGTCCTGTTTTTATACAAGAGGACAATATTTTCCTCTGCTCTTGGGCATCCCGAGACTTCTTTGAATTTCTACATCTCTACATCACTCTTGTGACTTTTCAACTTCACCTGTGATTTTCTAAAAGGCAGATATTTTTCTAAAGGCGTAGGCAGGGGTTGCTCTAAAGGGTGAGCTGTCACTACTGACATCCCATCACTGCCTTTCCTCTCTGTCATTATTATGTTCCTTTTTCATCCCCTCATTTTATTTTCCCTTTTATCAGTCATACTGCACTACTTGTGCAATTATTACTCACCATCACCGGTCCGTCCCTCACCAGTCTCATCCTCCCCGTCTTCAACATTATTCGTTCATCCTTTTACCGGAGACGACTCTTCTGCCGCCCGTCACTTATAATACCCGATCTTTCCATCGAATTCTCTTCAAATCCAGTTGAATTCGTTTAAGGTAACAGTTTCATATCTCTTTAGTTAAGATCTCTGTAATTTAAATTCTTGATATCTGGTGATTTTGTTTGCTTTATAGATTAATGTGTTTAGACTTCGTATGTATGTTTGTTTATGATGGATTTAGCTGGAGATTTGTATTTATTGAACTGAAAACTTAAGAGATACCACCCAGAAAACAGAGTGGGTTTCAGGATTTCCCAACACCCAGAAAAGCCAGAAGAATAAATCCAAAAATTTCCAGAAAATCTCTGAACAAACCTGATTTAGACTTATAATTCTGTTTTTTCTCTGGAATTTCCTTTTCCTCATCGAATCCCTGGCGCCTTTTCTCATTTTCTTCTTCCAGCAGCGCTGGCTGTTCTTCCCCTTTCTTCGTCGTAGGGTTGGTTCAGAAATCTTGGGCCGAGGCATTTAGGTTCTAAATGGGTTGGGCCGGATCAGGTGGGCTTCAAACGTTAATACAAATTTCTCTTATTGGGCTTATTCATTGGGCTTTAAGTGAATGGCCGTATAGCTTGTTATTTGATGTTGGGCTTTTGACAAAATTGGGCCTAGTGCATTTAATTGTTGGACATATGTGATGGGCCGAGGCATTTGGGTTCTAAATCCCTAATCAACAAATACATTTTTTTTGTATAATTCTGACCTAATTATATGTCATGCCTGAAAATTTAAAATTTGTTATGAGTTATTTGTTTTAACCTCTTTTACATATACAAATATTTGGATCCTATGATTAATTCTTAACAATGATCAAATTTGCAGTGGTTGCCTAGTGGGACCTTCCTCTTGATCGAAAGCCTGATGGATTTATTTGTGATGATGTTTTTAGTGTCTGTTCTGATATTATTTTTTTATGTGTATTTGATTCTTCACCTAGTGTGATTGATTCAGTTAAGTGAGACATGTAATGTTTGGACGTTTTATTATCTGAATAAAGTTGTGTGGTAATGTACTGAACTGACTTTTTAATTTTTATTATTGGCATTATTAATTATATCGGTGCTACCTAGTTTCTGGCGGAGCTCATAATTCATATTCCCAAATTATACTCAAATGCCACAAGCGGCCAATAATTTACATTCCTCAAAACCGAATCAATTTATCCTCACAACATGGCAAATCCAAGAATTAACACAAGTCGACATTTTCGGGGATAATCACCAAAACTGCCCCAGTTTTGGTGTGCACTCACTGATCGAATCCAACTTGCCTAAGCTGCTTTGAGTCCACTGTATCCGCCAACAAACTTTTATTCTTGTCAACTTATTGCAACCTTTCAAGGATAATATATGAATGGGACGTCCTAATGCATAAAACCTCAATTTAAAATTCATTAACCCATTCTTCGGGTTCATCCTCAAATTCATCCCAATTATCAACAAGATCATTATCTCTGGACTGAATCATTCTAGGGTGAAATACACGGTAACGAATGGGACGCACCAAAAACTGCCCCAGTTTTTGTGCGCATTTCAAATTAGTGTCATCAAACCTAAACACTACAAAGTCTATTGTGCACTTACGACCACATCAATACGAGACAAATTGACAACCCGTTCTGAGACAATTCACAATCCAACAAACTCATGTCTCCACTATCCTTCTCCAAATAGTCGGAAGTCTAATCTTGCATCTGAATCGAATGATTTTTTTTTTCCTTTATCGACCACCTAATTCATTAACAGACCGAGTTATTCTTTTAGTTATGCTACTTCAAGACTCAGTTAGTTCTTGCGTTTTGTTGATTCCATTATTGTGGTGAGTCGCGATTGCGAGCGAGTGTTGTAGTGGTGACCATGACTTTGTCATGTGCAAATGAAAAACTTTTATCAGATTTAAAAGATGCAAAAATATGATGAAAAATGTGTGATGAAGGGAATCTTGAACCATATCGAATTTTAAGAATTTATCCATAATCCATACATCTCTTCAATTTCAATGTTTATGAGCAAATATTACTCCTTCGACTTAACTGACACAGTTTTATGGCTTCTAGATAATGGCTTAATTTTGATAGTGCTCAAGATTCTCATGTATGCAATGCAAATTAAAAATAATGTCAAAAGTGAACAAGATAAAGAATATATACAAAAATGTATGTGCAAACAGAGTAAGTAAAACATCTCATGTAAAAAAAACAGAGTCATATATACAATAGCGTAAAACATTTTTTTTTTTTAAAAAGAAAGAGGTAAAATCATGTATGCGTAAGCAAGATATGCGCATAATATCAATCGCGAAAGGAGAACAAAATTTCCAAAAATCTCAAAAAAAATCCAGGAGAAGAAACGGATCGGGAGCCCCACCCCCACCAGCAAAAACTGATTCTCCGATTACCGACGAAGCTTGATCTCAGAAAATAGAAAAACGAAATCCAAAGAAAGAAGCAAGCCCCCCAGAAACCTCACGATTGCTTTCGAAAAACCGAAATCAGAGGGAGAAGAAAACCCCAAAAATGTCCCCAGAAAAACGATACAAGAACCGAAAGCTTCTTCCGCTCATCGACAGAAATTGGAATAAAAAGAGATACCTAATAGAATCGAAGAGCTCTACTCCCAGAAAAATCGAAACAAAAGAACAAACCCCCCTTTCCCTGAAAATTGAAACCACCGAAGAGAGCCCAAGAAAGATCCAAAAATCCCCAGAAAAAGAAAAAAACCCAGCGACCCCCCCTGAAAAACCGAAACCAACAGAAGCAAGAAAAAGAAACAAAAACAAAAACCCTAACCACCGAGCCTCCTCTCGCTCGAAATCAAACAGAAGAAACGAAAAAAGAAGAAGAAACCACACCAGCCAACCCCCTGGCTTCCTCTCGCTACCTCCCAGAAAACAGAAGTAAAATCCAGGAAAAAAAAAACCCCAGCGACCCCTCCCTCAGAGAAGAGCCCCCCAGAGAACCAAAAACCTAATCTCCAGCAAAACCGAAAAAGAAGAAGAGCCCCCCAGAGAACCGAAAACCACCTTGGAGCTTTCCCCGAAAGCTCCAACCACCGAGCCCCCCCCCCCCCCAGAAAATCGAAATAACAGAAGAGAACAAAAACAAGATTGAATCCCTGACTACCCTTCCTCTCCAGATGATTCAAAACCCAGAAAAACCTCCAAAAATCTCCCTAGAAAACAGAAAAGAAGCCCCCGAAGAAAGCCCCCTGGCTCCTCCTCCAGAAAAGCCTTCCACCTCCATTTATAACTGAAGCACCGAATCCTCCACTCCCGAAATCAACAACATCCTCTCTAATCGTCAACCCTAAACCCTTTTTGTTTGAATTTTCGGTACCCTCTAGCCTCCTTTTTCTTCCTTCCCGTTGGTTCTGGTCAGACGGCGCCTTCTCTCTCTCTCTTCTCGTTTTCAACCCTTCGGCGCGTCTTCCCTTCTCTTCCGGTCGGCACCCGTTAATTCTCCCTTTCTTTCTTCCGTTAGCATGGGCCGGGCTTCTAGGTTTTAGGTCAACTAAAGGTTTGGGCTGGGTTATTGATGATAGATGGGTCTTAGGTTTAGCTTTGGGTAGTTGTTTAGGTAATGGGCTAATTACCAAACGGGTTTACTCCATTGGATCAATTCTTTGGGCTTAAATGACTCATTTATTGGACATAGAAAAATAAGAGACAAAATAAATGAGTTGTATTCGGGCTTTTTATTCACCTGGACTATAGTTTTAAATGGGCTCATCTTAGACTCGTAAATTGTAATTTTTAAGTCTGAAAATTTGTGGACTTTTAGACTTTGACAAAAATTGGGGTACAACAATTATGCCTCCTTTTTTCTTCACCAACAATTCAGGGGGATCGATCCCCCAATATGGGCGATCGATCCCCAAAAACTCTGGCCCTTTTTCTTCACAATTACTTCAAGGTGATCGATCCCCCTGTATTGGCGATCGATCCCCTAATGTTTTGTCTCAATGTTCGCTTTCAAATTCACACCCGACTCACATCCGACTCGGCCCAAGCCTTGATTTGATATATTATGGGATTGAAATGATCAAACAAAATTCTTTATGATCTCGTAACCTTCCCAATTCCTTTTTGCAATAATTTAAAGCCCAAAATTTAATCAAAATTTAATATTTTTGGGTCGGGTTTCACAATAGTGATAGTGTTGTTTTTTTGAAGTTTTAGAAACAACTTCTTCATAGGCTTATGTAATTGAGCCCAAACTTTTGGGATAAAAACTTAGATCTTTTGTTTGTGCTAGGCTGTGTTTGTGTTAGTGGTTTGTACAAGTTGCTTTTATTTTCCCATTATGTTACCACGATATTTCTCCGTCATAAGCGAGACTATTAATAAATTTATTGAGGTACCATCTTCTTTTGGAAAAAAAAAAGCTTAGACCTTTTGGGATGAAGTCTTTTATGATAATGAAAAAAAATTATTATTTTTTTAAGAATGAATTAACATATAAATTGGCTTTTAAAAAGGTTGTATATTTGTTTTAAAAAAAGCTTAGACCTTTTGGGATGAAGTCTTATATGATAATTAGCTTTTGCTGTCTATCTTGGGTGGGGTATGTCTGCTACGTGTTACGTCAATAGTGTCTGTTGGGTAGGTTAGTTAGACTACCACATCGGTAGTTTGATGTGTGTGTGTGTGGTATATATGGGATTCCATGTCTATGTAGAATTACCGGTTTTACATAGAGGTGTGTTCCATCTCTGTACCGTGTTGTGTTGTACTATTCAAAAAGTCTTGTATAATAATTAAAAAAAAATATTTTTTTTTTAACAATGAATTAACATATAAATTGGCTTTTAAAAAGGTTGTATATTTCCAAATGTAAATCCTCTAGAACATTTTTTTAATAATCATATTTTTAAAATATTTATTTTTATTAGAATCTAACATGATATTTTTTTAGCGCTTGCATTTTAGTATGATATTATATATATATATATATATATATATATATTTGAGGCTATTGATCGTATTATTGTAACTATTTTGTCTATAGGTCTTCATATATGCTGATATATATTCTTTTTTATAATAATTAATAAATTTTTAAGTTTAAGTTTAGCTTCTGTGTGATTTTAGGAAATAGTCTAGCTTGTGTGTTTTTGTATTTAGCCTCGTTGTTCACCACTTTGAAAATAGATATTTTGTAAATGATGCCTTCTTAGCAAGGGCTGAAATTAATTTGCAAGATGCTTATGTTTTGTGGCATGCATAGTAGTGCCCCGTGATATGAAATATTTCTAAATTTTCTCTATATTTGATAAAGGGCATGACAACATAAACAAAAGGATTGAACTGTTATTTGTAACATTTATATATAGTCCATTTTGTCCAATAACAACATATTTATGTTCATTAGCTCGTTGTCATTCTTGACGTTAACAGAGTTCCATAGTCAGGACACTCTTGCAGCTATATCCCAATTAATATAGTGAGGTTTGATATCAGCTAGAGTTATCTCCATATCCTAGTTCTACGTTGTCATTCTTAACATTGTCATTCTATGCTTCATAGCAGTTGTGTTGTCATTCTTGACATTAACAGAGTCCCATAGTCGGGACACTCTTATAGCTATATGCCAATTAATATAGTGAGGTCTGACATCATCTAGAGTTATCTCCATATCTTAGTTCTACGTTGTCATTCTTAACATTGTCATTCTATGCTTGATAGCAGTTGTGTTGTCATTCTTGACATTAACAGAGTTCCATAGTCGGGACACTCTTGCAGCTATATGCCAATTAATATAGTGAGTCTGACATCAGCCAAAGTTATATCCATATCCTAGTTCTACTTAGTGGGATACTAATATTTGCAGTGGCTAGCGTGGTCTATTAATATCATTGAGACTTAATCTTTAGTTCAATGTTTTGAGTGTAGAATATGGGTGCAATAATATGGATGCACTTATGGGGCTTCCCAAGAGTCATGGCTATTATAATTATTAAAGTCATGGATAATGTATTAATTTGGTTTAACGTATAAGCCGATTTTGTGCGATTGGTGTTAAAACATTTCATTGTTCATTCAATATGATACATTAGTCTATTTGTATACGTTACTTTTTAATCATAATATTCATAAAAAGAGGTCCATTGAAAAACGTACACCTACACTTAGGGGGCTTCCCAAGAGTAATGACTGTTAGAATTCTTAAAGTCATGGATAATTTATTCATTTGGTTTAATGTATAAGCCAGTTTTTTGAGAATGATATTAAAACATTTCATTGCTCGTTCAATCAGATGCATTAGTCTATTTGTATACATTACTTTTTAATCATAATATTTATTGGAAGAGGTCCATTAAAAAATGTACGCCATGGAGGGAGTAGAAGAGGTGTAGTTGTGCTGACATAGGAGTGAAGGAGAATAGTAGATGCATGCATAATTTCATGTTATTTTAATAATTATTTAAACCGGATTAGAATGCACATTTTATAAAACCAATTTAATAATTTTTTAAACCAAGTCCATGTGTTGTTTTTTTAGGTGCTTACATGGCAATAGAATAGCTTCTTTACACTCTCTTTCTTTCAATTTTTCTATAAGGTGTATATGGTGCTGTTGTTTGATGGATGATACCAAACTCAGTATACAACTCAACAAAAGAAGTAGAATCATATTCTCCTCCTCTATCAGATCTTAATGCCTTGATCTTTTTCTCAAGTTGATTCTCAACCTCATTTTTATACTTAATAAAGCTGTCAATCGCTTCGTTTTTACTAGTTAACAAATAAACATAGCAATACCGAGTACAATCATCAATAAATGTAATGAAGTACTTCTTTCCACCTCTACTACAAGTGATACTTACGAACCAAAACCGAACTTATACTCTCACATATATGAAATGGAATGGAAGCAAAGAAAGAGAGAAATTTGTCAAGATTATTGACAACAAGAGAGGGAGAGAGTTTTCTTCTAATTGTATCTTTCAAGCCTTAGGGGGCTCTATTTATAACCCAAGAGTTCAACTAATGGTTCATAAAATACTCTAACTTTTGATAGTGCAACCTCTTTAACCCTTAAAATCATGAAATAGTGAATAAAGCACAAAGTCTCACTCGAATCCATAAACAAATAAATTTATGTAGAAATTAAACAGTAATATATATAGTAGAATTAAACTTGGAAAGGCTAACATCGCTTTCAACATAAGCATAATACTTCAGGAAGAATACAAGTGTGAGCAGCACCTACTCCAAGCAAAATATTACCACACACAAGTCACCGACCAGCCTCAAATCACCATCCTGTCCTCCTCCCTCATCTAGGATTTCAAATTTCAAATTCTCAGGGAAATCTCCACTCCTGGTGAAGATAAACATTGACAATAACCTTTGAAATATCGTTGTCAACACAGTTGGTACCATGTGAGCTGCATACCATCTGCCCGTCCCTGATTATGCTGACCTAAGAGAGGGAAGTAGACGTAGGAGAGAGAAATAAGGAAATAAAGTTAATTAGAAATAAAGTAAAATCATTTTGAAATAGATGTGGATGAAAATAAACCTAGAAGATATGATGTGAAGAGATAATAAATTGGAGAGAGAATGCCATTTTTTTGAATTTCAAAATTCATCCAATTTAGCATGTCTACATGACATGCCATGTAGATTTGGACTATTTTTAGTTCCCAATTATTTTTTTCATACCATAAAACCCTCTCACTCTAACGGTGGAAGACTTTCGTAAAATTCCAAATTCAAAAAAAAAATAATAATAATCAGGAAAAAGTGTGCTCATTTTTGGCCTGTGAAATCCGTCAAAAAATCCCTCCTCCTTCCCTTCCCAATTCTTTTATTTCTATTTTGAAATCCATTGAAAATCCTCTTGTCATTCTTTCATTCTCTTCATTGACAGTGTTTCATTTGGCAAACCTGTGGATCAAACTCCATGTGTGACTTTGTCGAAATTGTGTGACCTGTAGATTTGACCCCCAATATAACTTCCAAAGAAACTTCCACCGCTTCGGTCCTGGGTTGTTGTTGTGGCTTCTCTTCCTTTCCCCTTTTCCAGTGTTTCTTAATTGTGATTTTATTTTATGATTTTATCTTACTTCTAATTTTGATTTTCATATCAAATTACATTGTTAGTTAATTTTGTTGTTAAAATCTTGTTATGCTTTCCGATTTTATGTATTTCTTTTGAGTTGATTTGAACAATTTCATTGAAGTTTATATTTTGGATTTAATTTCTTACAAATTGGTCCATAATTTTTTGGGGTGTTATTTTTTTTGGGATCGTGAATACCACTTTATTGAGAAATTTAAGTGTATGCAACATGAATTTTTTGAGATTATGGATGCCATTGTCTTGAGGGATGAACCACTTATTGTTGTTCTTTAAATTTTCTAGTATAACATTCAATTTCATGTTTTATTAGAGTAATAATACTAGAGCTTATTTTGGAGAAGGGCATGCATCTTTTAAGATTTAAATAGTATTTTTTATTTTGGAATCTTAAATCTCTATTAATATTATTACTACTTCAATTTATATTTGTATGGACAATGTTCAATTCATATGATATAAATGTACGTGTGGTATTTGCAGCAAGATGCGATATGATTCTATGTGTGGAAGGAATGCATAAGATCCTTTAGATATCGTTAAAGAAATAAATGATGAAGCGATCTTGCATCAAAGTGATGATAGTGGGTATCAACCTAAGGTAAATTGGTTTACCGAGACATTGGGAATGGACTTTCCAATGTCTTGTGATAGGCTGAAATCTATCATTCATCTGGAGAAACATTGATTGCTCAAGAAGATGCATATTCTTATACACCAAAGATTGGGATTAATCAGTTAATGGTGATGGGAAATCAACTAGGAACAAGAAAATAAAGACCAATAACAACACACAAGTTATTGATGTTGTAAGAGAGGTTGCTACTGAATTGGAAAAGAAGATTGAGATTTTCACTCATGAGCTTAGTGAGGCAATTGGCACTGAGAATAAATTTGAAAGATAGAAGGGATAAATTCTTTGATGAATTATGCACTTTATCCAGGAAAGAGCGCTTCATTGCTGGAAATTGGTGTTTCCACATCTGAGGGGTGATTGGACACTAGTGTCAGTGTTTTTTTGTTCGTCGGTAGAAGAAAAAGAAGCATATTTTAATAGCTACATTGAAATTCTTTGACGTGTCCTGTCTAGCTTATGTTATTGAACCTATTGTTTTCGAGAAAGTACATTTATGTTTATGCATCATGAGACTGGCCTTATGTTAGTGGATATTATATTATGGCATGTTGTGAGGAATGCATTTTTTTAAGTCTTACCAGATTACCTAATTGCATTTTGGTAATATGTTTGATTGTCTATTAGGGCATGTATTTGTTGTTGTTAAACATATATAACTTCATCTTTCATTATGTAATTGTGGATTGACTATTATGAAATATTTGTTAAGAACAATCTGAGTAAACCAAATTGTACAATTGAGATTATAAAGAAGAATGTCAATGGAGGACAATATATTAGTTCGACAACCATTCTCATTCTTATTTATCAATGATTTCTGCATACCAAATGTTGGAATACATAATTCCAATTACAATTCATTTACAAACCAAAAACATGAATTCTAAGAATGGCATCACTTATCTCAAGAGGATAAACAAAGATGTACGAAAGATTCTAGTATCGATAAAGTGTCAAGTGAAAATAAAAAAAATGAATCATCAAAACAAGGTAATATATTTGTTGCGAATATGTTAATTTGTTTTGTTTTGAACATTTTGGTTTTGAACATGAAAGATTTTGGTTAAGAGTACCTCACAATAATGAACATGTTATTTTTTTTGAACATTTTGGTTAAGAGTTCCCCACTATAATGAACATGTTAATCTTTTGTGTTTTGAATGGGAAACTTTTTGATTTTGAAAAGGAAACATTTAAGAGTGCCCCACTATAATGAATATGTTAACTTGTTTTGTTTTGAACATTTTGGGTTTGAACAAGAAACATTTTGGTTAAGAGTGCACCAGTATAATGAACATTTTAACTTTTTTTAATAGGAAATATTTTGGTTAAAAGTGCCCCACTATAATGAACATGTTTGTTTTTTTCGTTTTGAATATTTTGATTTTGGAGATACAACATTTTGGTTTTGAACAAGAAACTTTTTGGTTTTGAACAAGAAATATTTAAGAATGCCCCATTATAATGAACATATTAAGTTTTTTTTTGAACATGAAAAGTTTTGGTTAAGAATGCCTCACTATAATGAATATGTTTTTTTTTTGGACATTTGAACATTTTGGTTTTATGGCGACCCAAATACTTCTCAACGACACCATTCATGGGAACTGTTAAGGCGGCTTCGAATCTCTTTGATCACCCCATGGTTGGATTTAAGGGATTTTAATGAAATTTTGTATTCTCATGAGACTGAAGGGCGTAATCCGCGGCCTCAATGGTAGATGGATAATTTCGAGAATGTTGTGGAAGAGTGCTCTCTTATTGACATTGGTTTTACTGGCCATGTTTAACTTGGAGTAAAAGGAGAGATGAAAGCTTGTCCATGAGGGTAAGACTGGATAGGGGTCTTTCTTCTTCTGAATGGGCTTCTTTATTTCCAGAGTTTGCTATTTCTCATGAGATTGCTTCGATGTCAGACCACATGCCTATTATCTTATCTTGTTCAAAAGCTGAAATGGGTGTAAGGTTTCAGCCTTCTCATTTTCAGTTTGAAAATATGTGGATGACATACTCGCGTTGTGCTAATGTTATTGAGAAGTACTAGGACTGTTCTTATGAAAATCCTTTGGTAGCATTCCTTGAAAATCGCCCTCATGTTCGTAGATTGTAACACAAGCTATTTTCATTGTCAAGCCTCCTAGAGAAAAAGAAGAAATTTCATTAGTGGAAATGAATTGGCATCGGGGCTGTGGGTGTCTCAAAATAAAATGGTTATTAAGGAGTTTAGTCTTTATTTAGGGAATTTTCAAGTCTGGCTGCAGTGATTTTGATAATGCTAGTATGAGGGATATTGCTGGTCAGATTACATGAGATATGAATGGTAAGCTTTGTGCTATTTTTACAGCTCAAGAAGTCCAGATGGCCCGATTTCAAATAGGTGTAAGGTCCTGATGGCTTCCCTGCATCCTTTTATCAAAATTATTGGCAAACTATATTTTCTCAACAAAGGTGGTTCCTTGGCTTATTTGAATTATACCACTATGGTCCTTATCCCCAAGTCTAAATCTCCTAAGAAAATAACTGATTTTCGCCCGATTTTTCTGTGCAATGTAATTTACAAGGTGATTGCAAAGGTGCTGGCAAATCATCTTAAACTAGTATTATTACTGATAATGTCATAGCAACATTTGAAACACTTCACTCAATGTCTAAGCAACGGGCTGGTCAAGCTAATTCGTTTGCTCTAAAATTAGACATGAGTAAAGTATATGATAGAGTGGAATGGGGCTTTTTGCAGGCTATTATGAGAAGGTCTGGGTTTCTGCAGAGTCAAGGTTGACAAAATTATGGAGTACATCTCTTATGTTTCTTACAAAGTCCTTGTTAATGGCTCTCTTTCTGAGTTGATCCTTCAAACTAGGGGATTAAGGCAGGGAGATCCTATATCTCCATATTTATTTCTCCTTTGTACTGAAGTTTTATCATCTCTGATCCCATAACAAGTCTCTTTGGGTGATACTTCTGGGTATCAGGCAACAAGGAGGAGTCCGGTGTTATCCCATTTATTCTTTGCTGACAATATCTTTCTTTTTGGGAAGGCAACATCAACTGAGTAAATTGATTTTTCAAAAGTGCTAAGATTGTATGCTAACTATTCTGGCCAAATCATTAATGTCTCAAAATCATCCATTTCTTTTAGTACGCTCTTGTCCAACAAGATATGAAGGCTACACTAGCTAAGATTTTGAACATCCAGGTGGTTAAAAATCATGGGAAGTACTTGGGGTTTCCAAGTTTTGTTTGGCAGAAGTAAGATTAATTATTTTCGATTCTTGGTTGACCAAGTGTGGGCCAAATTACAAGGGTGGGGGGAAAAATACCTCTCCTAATCATGGAAGGAGATTCTAATCAAAGCCTTTTACCAAGCCATTCCATCCTATACTATGAGTTGCTTTAAAATCCCCTCCACTCTATGCTCTTAACTCTCTACGATGATGGCTAGATTCTAGTGGGGAAGACCTGGGAAAAAGAGAAGTACTCATTGGCTTTCTTGGGATAAATTGTATTAGATGAAAGCCTTGGGAGGTATGGGTTTTTGATCTTTAGAAGCTTTCAACTTAGCCTTACTTGCAAAACAAGGCTGGCGCCTAATTCAATATCCAGATTCTCAGTGCTACGTATTATCATTATTGTGATTTTATGCATGCTCAGGTGGCTCCAACACATTCTTTTTATGGAAGATTATCATTCATGGAAGATCTGTGTTAGATAATGGAGTTCGATGGTGTATTTGCAATGGTGATACAATATCAATATATAATGATCTTTGGCTGTCTTGTCCTAGGTCTTTTAAAGTCTCCTCATTCCAACTTTGGGTGAACATTCAAGAGTGGCCTCACTGATTCAAAATTCCTAATGGAATATTCCACTTATCGAAGATAACTTTATACCAGGTGATGTTGATGAGATTGTTAAGATCCCTCTATTTATTTTGAGTAGAAGGGATCGACTCCTATGGTATTAGAATTCAAATGGAGTCTATACAGTCCGGTCGGACTACCAAATTCCTTTCAATCAAGTCATTGGATAATTTGATGTGGGGGCAAGTCTGAGTGTTGTTTCATCCTCTTGGTGGCTAGCTTTGTGGAAATTGAACCTCCTACCAAAGGTTAAACATTTTATCTGGCGGGCTTGTCATAATAGCTTACCTAAGGCAACAGTGTTGTTTCAAAGGAAGATAATTCCTAGTCCAAGTTGTGGTAGATGTGGGGAGCTTGAAAACCTTGACATATTCTTGGTTCATGTGGGGATGCTTAAGAATCTTTGACACAAATATTTAAAGAGCTCTTATGGTGTAAAGGAAAGAACTCAGTGATGGATTGGTTTAAAAATCTCATTGAACGTGAACCTGCCCAAGTTCAAGTTCGATGGTGTTTTACTGCATGGTCATTATGGACAAGTAGAAATCAATTCCTATTTAAGGATTTCTTTAAATCTCCAATTAAAAATTGGGAATATATTGGCTCCTTCATGAAGGAATTTTAGGGGGTCTCAATGGTAGCATCACGTGCTTCTTTTGTTGTGTTGTTGCCCAATGTGGCATGCAGTCTGCAGTGGAGGTCTTGAACTATGGGGGCCAAAATCTAGGTCGTGCTATTCTTGGAGGTATACAGTGGTCTCCCTCTTTATCTGGATGTTTTAAAATTAACTTTGATGTTGTGTTGGATGTAAAGAATGTGAAGGCAAGGCTAAGAGTTGTTATTCGAAATGAGTTTGGGGTTGTGGTGATGACTACAACTCTTCCTCTTCGTGGATGCCCGACAATTAGTGTTCTTGAAGCAAGGGCAGCGAGAGGTTGATTATGCCTGGCTTTTTTGGAGGATGTTTTTGATATTGTGCTAGAAGGGGATTCATTAAGCACCATTAATAGGCTTAACAATCCTCTTTCTATTTTATCTGAGGAGGGCCAGGTTTTGGATAGGGATGACAAAATTTTCCGCGGGTCCGGGGCCCCTCGGGTACCCGACCCAAAATTTCGGGTTGGGGACCCGAAATTTCGGGTTCGGGGTCGAGTTCGGGTGCCACCCGAACCCCACTGCCCGGGGACGAGTAGGGTATGGTAATACCTTACCCGGCCCCGAACCCGACCCGAAATTTTTTTAATATTTTATTTAAATATATATATATAATACGTATATTATTTATATATATATATATTACATATATCTAATAGATTAATACACACATATATATACATACATTGACATACATATATACACACACATATATATATATATATACATTGACAAACATACACACACATATATATATATTGACATACATATATACATATGACATATATATATAATACATACATACTAACACATACATGTATATATTTATAATACAAATACAAATACATATAATATTATAGTATTTTTGGGGTTAGGGGATGGGTTCGGGTTCGGGTGATACCGGTCCCCGTCGGGTTCGCGTTCGGGGATTCCCCGAACTCCAAAAATCGGGTTCGGGTTCGGGTTCGGGGATGGGGAGAGCATACCCGGCCCCGCCCCGCCCCGCCCCGTTGTCATCCCTAGTTTTGGAGGACTGCTCTGAGTTAGCTTCCATGTTCAATAGCGTTTTGTATTCTCATATTCGAAGACTAGATAACTATGTTGCCCATAGTTCCTTGATATGCTTCTATTACTAGTAATGTGTTTTGGTCTCTTTCTTCTCCAGTTTGGTTATCCCATCTGGTTGAAGTTAATGTAATCACATTTGCATATGAGCTATAATATTGGTCTCTAAGTTACTATCAAAATTTTGTTTTAAAGAAAATGAGTAATACTAGCAATTTACTCATGATCTGCAGCCACCTCACTGTTTTATTGACATTGTGGTATAAAAGTTAGCAACTTGCATAATATTTGCAGTCGCCACACCTCTTTTTTTTTATCTTATGTAAAAAGTAACTTACAGAAAATGAGTAATCATAACAATTTCGTTTTACCCACATCGTTGGATAAAAGTTAATAACTTGCATAATATTTGCAGCTGTTACTCTTACCTTTTTTTTCATCTTACTTAAAAAGTCAGTAATTTGTAGAAAACGAGTAAATTAGTAAAATTTAATAATTTTATTTTTTCTGACATGTTTTATTTATTATTTTTATTAAACAAAATAATTATTTACTTTTGGCACGTGTCATTTTATTGGCCACTTAGATTGCCATGTGTCAACATATTATCCATTAATTATTTTATTTGGTTTACCTGCTATACCAAGTCAACTAGTTTAGTTGGACATTTTTAACTTTTGTTCCAAATCTTGATACGATAGCCAAAATTACACGGCATCATAGCCTTGCCCCCAGGGTCTGTTTGAGAGATCGGTTAACAATGGAAATGACGTTTTTTAAAAGGACTGGTTTTATCAACACTTGCTTGGATTATTTTTTGACTCATTGGTTTAAATCTCCCAAAATCAATCTAATACAATTTTCAATGGTTTATAAAACACCCAAAATCGGGGTGTTTTCAATTGTTTTTATATTTCATGTATTTTTTAGAAAAAATCCCTTCAGAAGATGTGCTTTAATATTTTTTCAAGCACTGAAAATAGTCTATTTTAAAAATCACTACTAAAAACACCCAAACTGCTACTCTCATAACCGTCAAAATAACTACTTTAAAAACACTATATTTTCGCTACCCTTATTTTGCCTAGTGGTGCTAAATAGTCTAGGGCTAAACAGTCTATATTGTCACATTTCATAGTAATATCGTATTTCATTGTAAGTTTTAAAATGGAAAATGATATTCAATTGTAAGTGTGCAATAAAATATGAGATTACAAGAAATATTGCAATGAAATATTATAGTGAAATATCATATTTCATTGTAATATCAACAATGAAATATGATATTTCATTGTAAATTTACAATCAATACGATGTTAAAATGGAATGGACTATATGGGTTAGACTATATGATATTTTCTTATTTTGCCAAGGAGAGCCTTAAGGTTTGCTTGGATTAAAATATTGGAAAGTTAAGTAGAGAGAGTTAGTAGTTATTGTATACCTTGCTTGGTTTTAAGTGAGAAGGGGTTAGGAAGGTAGTGTAAGGGATAAATTATCTCCTACACCACTCTCAATAAGTGATAATGGTAACCCCTCAATTTGAGGGGTTAGGAGGGTAAAGTAAATGCTAAGTCATTTTAGATTTTTAAAATCTTTAATCTACCTTACTCTATCTTACTCTACATTCTATCCAAACAAAGTTAATAATTTATACTTTAATTAACTCTTACTCTATCAAATCAAGATAGTCTCATTTAATTACTCTACTATACTCTACCTCACTTAACTCTCCTTTACACTACTCCACTTAACCCCATCTTTTTTATCCTTTCTTGGATTAGGGTATTTGAGAGTTAAGTACGGAGGGTTAAGTAGAGTAGTCATGGTATACCTTGTTTGATTTTAAGTGAGAAGGGATTATGAGGATAGTGTAGAGGATAAATTATCCTCTACTCTACTCTTATTAAGTGATAATTGTAACCCCTTTATTTGGAGGTTATGAGAGTAGAGGATAAGTCATTTTAGATTTTTAAATTCTTTAATCTACCTTACTCTATCTTACTCTACCTTCTATCCAAATAAAGTTAATAATTTATATTTTAATTAACTCTTACTCTATCCAATCAAGGTAAAGTTTCATTTAATTACTCTACTCTATTCTATCTCACTTAATTCTCCTTTACACTGTTCCACTTAACCCCACCCTTTTTTTTATCCTTGCTTGGATTAGGCTATCAGAGAGTTAAGTAGGGAGACTTAAGTAGAGTAGTCATGGTATATCTTGCTTGGTTTTAAGTGAGAAGAGATTAAGAGGGTAGTGTAGGAAATAAATTATCCTATACTCTACTCTCATTAAGTGATAATTGTAATATCTTGATTTGAGGGTTAGGAGGATAGAGTAGAGGATAAGTCATTTTAAATGTTTAAATTCTTTAATCTACCTTACTTTACCTCACTCTATCTCATATCCAAACAAAGTTAATAATTTATACTTTACTTCTCTCTTACACTACTCCTCTTAACCCTCATTTTTTTTATCCAAGTTAGAGGTCTACTTGGATTATGGTATTTAGAGAGGATTAAGTGAAGTAATCATTCTATATCTTGTTTGGTTTTAAGTGAGAAGGGGTTAGAAGGTTAATGTAGAGGATAATTATCCCCTACAGTACTCTAATTAAATGATAATTTTAACCCCTCCATTTGGGAGCTAGGAGGATAGAGTAGGGGATAAGTAATTTTAAATATTTAAATTATTTAATCTACCATACTCTACCTCCTATCCAAACAAAATTAATTATTTATACTTTAATCAACTCTTACTCTATCCAATCAAGGTAAAATTTTATTTAATTATTTTAATTCACTTAAGTCTCCTTTACACTACTCCACTTAACCCTTTTTTTCCCCTCTAAGCAATCCCTAAAGTGGCCTTGTTGCATATGCTCTTAATGCACACGCAGGCCACACCATCCCCACCTAGATATGACAAGCAATCCCTAAAGTGGCCTTGTTGCATATGCTCTTAATGCACACGCATGCCGCACCATCCTCACTTAGAGATAACAATTGGTCGGGTACCCTTCTAATTAGGGAATATATCAAAACCGTTTCTATTTAAGTTATCTTACACCAAAATCGTTTAAAAAAATTATTTAAATTTTCAAAAACGGAATCTTTCCATAATCGTTTACCATCGGATACTCATTTGCCATTTAACTTTTATTTTTAATTTTTTTCACATATATGTTTTTCAAAGAAACAACTATAACAACAAATACATAATTGGACTAGTTGTTAAGTTTTAGTGATTCAAATTGTTTTACTAACATATTAATTAATATTTTTCAAAACTTACTTATAATTAAAAATAGGAGTGCGATTGAGATGATTTTTGTTAGGATATCTTAATCATTTATTAATGAATTTGGATACCCTAAACGTGACATACAAAATTAAAATCCATCCGAAACAGAAAATAAAAATAAAAATGAAAATCCTTTCCAAACAATTGAGAGTGTGTTTTGATATTATTTTCTTTTTTTAGTTTTTAAAAACAATTTTGGATATAGTTTTTAGAAACACTTTTTAGGAAAAAAACTGTTAAAAAATTCTATTTGGTTGGTGATATTTGACTATGTTTTCGGAAACTTAAAAACATGAAATTAAAATTGAAATTTAATCAAATGAAATTAAAATTCATCCAAATGAAACTCAAACTTATCAAAATGAAATTCAAATTCATCAATCGGGTAAAAATGAAGGTGATTTTGGGTCTACACCAGAGTAAGGCCTTCCAGTGGCCGGACGACGATGTCAGTGGAGAGAGGTGAGTCACCGTTGAGAGTGAGAGGAGATAGAGAAATAAAATAAAATAAATTCATCTTAATTATAATTATGTCACTTAAAAATCTTACAAAACTTGATTTTATAATTTTTAAAAACTGAAAAATAAAAATTATTTTTAAAAGTAAATACTTAAAACAAATTAACCAGATGAATTTTAGACAATGATTTGACTTTTTAAAACAGAAAATAATTTTGGAAACATAACAATCACACTCTTGATTTTTGGATTTTAAATGGATAGGATGCCATACAAATAATGCCCGAATCGTTCTTTTTTTTGCGATCTCTACCCCCACCATCTTGAACATCACCGTTTTTTGTCTCAGAAACCTTCAATCGAGAATGCCAGGACTGACCGCACCATCAGATTATGTGCGGGAGCCGCCGCGTCACCCTTGCCTCCGCATCAACTCTAAGGTGCTCTCTCCCCCCCACCTCTCTCTCTGTTTCTTTCAATCTGTCAACATTTAGCGAAGCGTATTGTGATGAACTTGTAACAAATTACTTTCACTGTATAGAAGGAATCGTACCAAGTTGAGCGGATTTTTTTTTTATCATTTTTAATCGAATGAGGTTGCTGCAGGAACCTTTCAATGCGGAGCCACCGCGTTCGGCTTTAATTTCATCTTACGTGACCCCTGTGGATTTGTTCTACAAGAGGAATCATGGACCGATTCCGCTAATTGAGGACATAGAAAGGTTTTCTGCTGTCATTTTAATTCCTTAGGGTTGGGTATCAGTTAGAATTTCTCGATGATTTTTAAGTTATCTTTTATCTGTTTCTTTTGGTAGATACTCTGTTTCAATATGTGGATTAATTGATAATCCTAGAGAGCTATTTATGAGAGATATCAGGTGAGCTGCACGTCTCTAGGTTCATTTTACATTGTTTTTCTGCCTGAAATTTCTGGTGAAAGAGGTATTTATGTTGTTTTTGAATAATTTGAATTACAGAATGCTCCCAAAATACACTGTCACTGCGACTTTACAGGTATGAGTTTGTGTTCCTTTATCTTTCTTTTCAATCTATTTGCTAGTTGTGTAAATCTGTTGGAGTCTCTTGTTTTCACTTGTCACTCTGTTGAGGAGTATGAATGGATTCTGTTTTTAAGCGTACTAAGGGGACTGCTTAGTTTGGCTTGTTGAGGTTTGCAGTGTGCTGGTAACAGAAGGACTGCGATGAGCCATGTTAAAAAAGTTAAAGGAGTTGGTTGGGATGTTTCTGCTCTTGGAAATGGTTTGTCTCCTTCCTAACATGATTCCATCATAAAGTCATAATTGTTTTTGATTTGAGTATTCATATTTAGTACGATGGCAGTAGATACATTGATGTCTCTCAAAAAACCTGGGAGTATAATTAGCATTGAAAATCTTATGATTTAGTTGTTCAAATGGGCTTGGATAGGTGGCTCACTAGAAGCACAGGGGTTGTGAATAAACCGAGTAAGCTGAGCTTTGCTGAGCTTAGTCGGCCCATTTCTCAAAGCATAGTGCTCAAGTTTCCATGATTTGATTCTGTGACATTGTCATCTAGATTTTTGATAAGCAACTTTAGTACTAGTTCAAGGTTTGCCCTTATATAATTTTAATATCAATTGTAAAATAAATTATACATATTAAATTACATTTGTCTATTACCATAATTTTATTGAGTGAAAATAATAGTTAATTTTAATTTGAAATATATAATTACTATAAATTAGATAAAAATTGACCTCAGTAAAGAAACTCTAAAATCAGGCGTGGTCTTGGATAAAGCTCTGAATTGATAGTTTCTGTTCAGTCTTTCCTTGTTTGCACTTTGCATCCCTTTGATGGACCATTATGCCTTGGGATTGATAAAAATTGATCTAACATTGGTGTTTCGTCATGTGTATAACAGTAGGGCCACTCTTGTTAATTTCATATATACAAAGAAAAACAAAGAAAACTGTTTGAACTTTGAAGATCATGTCTAATATAATTGGGATTGGGTAGGTATTTGGCGCACGTTAGTTTATTGGAACTAGTCCCTATACTTGTACTTACCATGCAGTCTTCTTTTGTTCATCTGTGATGAAGGTTAGTTTTTATGGCAATATTCTATAAAAATTATTATTATTTTCTCTGTTTGTGTAGCTGTTTGGGGCGGTGCCAAATTGGCTGATGTTCTGGAACTTGTTGGAATTCTTAAGTTGACAAGTACTACTAACTCCGGAGGAAAACATGTTGAATTTGTGAGTGTTGATAAGTGCAAGGTTTGGAATCTGGCTTCATTATTCAAACTCTGAATATTCTTCACTTTTTGATGTATCTTGTGTGAATGATTTACTTGAAATAACTGTCATTGTTGATATGAAAAATTGTAGGAGGAGAATGGTGGTCCTTACAAGGGGTCAATTCCTCTAAGTCAAGCCACAAACCCTGTAGCAGAAGTCTTGCTTGCTTATGAGATGAATGGAGAGGTTTGTGAAGAATGCCTTAATGAAAATAAATGTTACAGTACTTTTAACTTTTTTTCCCCCGAATCTCTATGGTCGCAACAAATAAATTTGTTTGTCCAAATTGATCGTGAATTCCAGTAGATATGGCTTCTGCCACCACTTAGCGGGTTCTTAGAGAATATATGTAACCGCCCCCAGTTCATGATCTCTCTCTCTCTCTCTCGTCGCAGAACTAAGTGTCAATGCTTCATGGAAGGCTGAATTATGAAAGTTTGTTGACAATGATTATTACAATTCTTTCTCTTTAAACTTTTGAAGGTCATTATTCAATTATGGACTTACGGCAAAACACTAAAACTGAAATGCCTTTGATTCTCTGCAGCCACCAAAAATGTGAAATTGTTCTTTTAAAAAATTAAGAAAGATTTATTAATGAAACTCTGACAAATTAATGTGCTACATCGGTAGTGGTGCACAGGCGTAGTTTTTTATCGAAGTCGTGGTAATTTGTGCTCCACCATTCGCAGTATACTTGTCTGTTGAAATTTGTTGCATCTGGTCTCAAGTCCCTTTGATCCAATTTTTTTTTTTTTATGTTGTCAATGAGCTCATACTTTTGCATAGAATTTTTGCTTCTCTGCCAACAAAGTTCTGGGAGGATGAAACTGGTCTAATAGATGCCCTTTCATCATTGTGTAGCCTCTTAACAGGGATCATGGTTATCCCTTGCGAGTAGTTGTTCCAGGTGTTATAGGTGCTCGTTCTGTCAAATGGCTGGACTCCATCAATGTCATTGCAAATGAATGTCAGGTTGGATCGACTGCTAGTTTTTTTTTTTTTTTTTTAATCTTAGATTAAATCAGGTTTCATGTCGTCGTGCTATAGAGTTTTGTTTTTCCTGCTTTACAGGGCTTCTTTATGCAAAGGGACTACAAAATGTTTCCCCCATCAGTTGACTGGGATAATATCAATTGGTCTACCAGGAGGCCACAAATGGATTTTCCTGTTCAGGTGCCTATCTGATGCTAATTAACTTTTTCCAGAACTCAGATTTTTGTGTAGTATGTTTGTATAACATAATTTTGAAGCATCTTGGTTTATCTTATCAATATTTTCTTTTTCTTTTTTTAATCTGGATTTTTGTTGATTTCTGTTTGCCAGAAGCAATTGCAGAATGTAAGATTGTTCTTGAATATTCATACCATACTTGATTACAATTTGACAGGCAGAGTACAAACTAAATCTATTCGGTTTAAGCACATTACTTAGCTAACTTTTGCATATTTGCTGATGGACAGTGTGCAATTTGCTCTCTTGAGGACGTCAATGCAATAAAGCCTGGAAAGGTTAGCACTATTTGCAATTGTACAGTCTTCTATGCTTTGTGCTCATTTCTGTTTTGTTTTGTAGCTGAACTAGCCTGTCTTTTTCCCCTTAATTTTTTTTTAAACTTGTTATGATGTAGCATTCTAACAAGTTCTTCCTTTAGCATGGGTTTCTTATGTACCTTGCATAATGGAAATTTAACACAACTTTTGATTGCGACCAGAAACAATATAGCATCCTGCAAACATTCTCCCTTGAGCATTGCTTCCAATATACCACATGCATAATTTAGAAATTTTACACGATTGACATTCTCAGTTGGTTACCTCGTTAATATGTATCTCTCACAGTTTCTGTGATTTCAGATCAATTTTTATTTAATTCAGTTATATCTTAACTTTAATACTAACACCAAATCCTATGTTATTCTTTATAATGTTGTGCAGCTTTGAATCCCATCCTTTTCAATCAACAAAATCACTATAGGTTCTTTGCTTTTTTCTTGATATATGAAAAGTTTTACAATGTTTCATTGAAATTTTTTCATCCGGACAAATAAGCAGCAGCACGCTGAAAACAATTGGTTCCCAAATTTATGTCCCTAGTGGATACACCTGCTGCTTTTGTGGAGTATGGACCAAAGATGTACCTAAATCTTTCTACATCTGGTGTTGAACGGCATTCTTTGGTTCCTCCTTTTCATTGCACATCATCTAGGTAAAAGTCAGTGGATACGCATTATCTGGAGGTGGCCGTGGAATTGAAAGAGTTGACATATCTGTTGATGGTGGCAAAAGCTGGTTAGAAGCCTCTGCATACCAGAAAGCTGGCATCCCCTATGTTTCAGATGATTTGAACAGTGACAAATGGGCATGGGTACTCTTCGAGGCTATGGTTGATATTTCCAGCAGCACTACGATTGTTGCCAAAGCAGTATGACATCTTCCTTTAATTTACATGTTATGGATTTGTTTTTCATTATTTTAGAACCTCTTTTTGAGCCAACTGATCTTATTCAATGCTTTAAAGTTTTGTTGACTATTATGTGTATAATTTGAATTGCTAGACTATGCTTTACGATAAAAATAAATAGTATGTATGTATACCTTGATTATGATGGCTTTTTGGACCTGCCAGTCTATTTTTAGCAAACTATTGCAAAGTTTGAGAACTTCTGACCATATTTGAGGCCGTTAGAGCTAACTTCTGACTACAGTTGAGGCTGTTAAATAAAGCTGACTCTGTTGGACTGACAGATATTTGACGTGTTAAACAAAACTCATAATCTAAGAAGATTAGAATGTACAATCATATGATTTGCCTATATGTTTGCAATTGTTGACATTTCTTGGTATTTTTTATGTGCAGGTGGATTTGGCAGCAAATGTACAACCTGAGAAAGTGGAAGAGATTTGGAACTTGAGAGGGATTCTAAATACTTCATGGCATCGGGTTCAAGTTCGAGTTGGTCATTCAAATATGTGATCCTATAATAATAGGGGAGAGGAAGCTGAATAACTGTGTGTCATCTTGTGTAGTATGTGATCGTCATTTCTTTACCTTCAACTTTGAATGAAAAGAAATGTTACTCAGCTTCAGTTTATTGCTGATGATTTTATCACACTAGTGCGCCTGTATTGCCCACATATTTTATGGCATTCACTTTCCTGGTATGGGCTGATACATCCCATAAGCATCTCTATGTACCTTTATTACAAGAAAGTGATGTTAATCCCCCAAATCCTTCAAGGCAAATAGTTGGTTGAGGCATTCAATAAAGGTCTATAGTGCTAAAAGATTATTGCCAATAACAATGATATTATCCCCATCGATGGTGCTAGAATAATCATATTATCTTGTTGAAGGAAGAACGAGGAAATATCATTCTTGGAGTTCTTGAAACCATTATACAAAGTGTTGTGAAGTTGCTCATACCAGGCTCGTGGAGCCTGTTTGATTGAGGCCATAAAGAGTTTTACGTAACTTGCAAACATAATGAAGTTTCTCATGATCTACAAAGCCTTGCGGCTGAGCCATATCATATCCTTTTGTAGAGTGTCGTTTAGGAACGCATTGTTGACATTCAGCTCTCTAATCTTCCATTGTGTGGGACTGCAAGAGTAACAATCCGATGAATAGTGCAAGCTTTGATGACTGGACTAAAAGTCTCAGTGTAATCAACACTAGGATTGTGGAAATCCTTTGGCTACCGGCCGAGCTTTTCACCCTTGAAAACTACCATCAACATTGAGTTTGATCTTGAATACCCATTCGTTTCCCATAATATTATAGGCAGGGGAATAAGGAACCAAATTCCATGTAATGTTTCGTTTAAGAGCTTGAAATTCCTCTAGCATAGTCTGCTTCCATTGCTTAAATTTGAGTGCTTTAGCAACACTGTGAGGCGATACTCAAAAGGAACTATGGATATGGTAGGTAAATAAAAATGATATTTTGAGGAACAACTTTTGTTGTCATGGAATGACCTACAATAGGAGTTAAGGCAATAGAGAGTGAACTTAGAGAGTCAAGTGATGCTTGGCTGGTTGAATTTACTTGATTAGTAGGTGCATATGTCTATGGGTTTGAGACGTTGATATTGGGGTCAACACATGGATCAAGAGAACTTGTAGTAGAGGTAAATGGATCAGATGTGCTATTCAACATAGCTTTTGGATAAGCTTATATGGGAGAGGTTTTGCAAGTGGAGCATGATCAGAACTGCTACAAGAAGGAGGGGGTGATCCACCATAAATAGAGGTTGACCAACAACAACTGGTTTTCCCACCACAGAGGGTTGAGGAATGATGAACAATGATCGAGATGTTACATTGACAAGAAGTTTCGATTGTTTAGTGTGTGGCGAAGGAGTAGAGAAGAGAAATTCCAACTCATTAAAGAAGAAATGTCGGGTAATATAGAGAAGACCAATTGGACTGAGGCATTTATAACCCTTATGAGAGTCACTGTAGCCAAGAAAGGTACATTTCAAATAATGGTAGGCAAACTTGTGTTTCTTGTAGGGATGAAGACATGGAAAAGAGGCATAATTGTGAAATCCCGACCCAAAAATATTAAGTACAGTTAAATTTTGGGTTATAAGTTGTTGGAAATGGATTCGAAGAGGTTACTGACCATTTGAGTTGTACAAGACCGTAAAAAATCGTTTTTGAACTAAGTTCACAAAAAAGGTCATATCTTTTAGCATAGATGTCCGTTTTGGGCCCATAATATATCAAATCGAAGCTAAGACCGAGACAAAGTTGGAAAAAATTAAGGCCACACGCCTAGGCATGTTCAAAAGTTTGCCCAGGACAGTAGCTTATGGAAAAAATGGTGGAAAATCTAAGGCTAGGACGCCTAGGCGCACTTTCTGTGCACGCCCAGAGGAGTGCCCAGAACAGTGAGTTCAACCCGGAACTTAAGCCCAATGCGCCTAGGCGCTCCCCGAGTTGTTAAGTGGTGTTATGCAAGCCATTTTCGTCATTCTTCTTGGAGAAGCCGATTTTAGAGAGAGAGGGAGAGAAAATTAGAGTGAGAAAGTGAGGTTTTGAGAGATTATTGGAGATTTGTAGCTTGGATTGAAGTTTTAAACAAGACTAGGAGGAGATTTCCAAGATTCAAGTAAGTTTTTCTAGTTTTGGAAAATCTAGGGTTTTTTTCTAGATTTCGTTTGATTTTGTAATAAATGGAATGTAGGGCTTAGATATATTGATTTTAGGGTTATTTATGATTGTTTTACTAGGTTTGATCATTGGTTTAGGTTGAGTTTCAAATTTGGGTGGAGTTTGGAGGATTTGGTGAAATCCTAGAGAGAGAAGGTATGTCTCTCTTGATTTGTGATTAAATTCATGTTTTTATGGTATATAGATGTTATTGATACGAGTATATGGGATTGGTTTGTTGAAATCGATAGGTTGAGAGAATAGTTCGAAACCCTAGTTTTGAAATTTGAGTTGGTAAGCTTTTGCTTGGATAATGAAGTAGGGATTCTTAACCCATTTTCTTATTGTATCATTTGTTCTCTAAAGAGCGGTTGAACTTCTTCATTGGTCATTAATATTTGTGTTCTTGCCTAAATTGTTCCTTAGGAAGAACGAACCTTCTTGTTGATTATTGATTAATTACATACCCTTTGAATGCTTAATCATCTATTGGGTATGATAATCCTCATTCATGCATCATTTAGTTACTTATATATAAGATTTTTTTATATATAAAATTCTTTCGCATGACATAATTGGACATGTGTTATAGATGCATCGGGTCTACGAGTATGGACTCGTAGTATCCTTGGTTCTATTTTTGTGTGATGTTGGGTACCGAATGGGCACATTGTTGGCAGGATCAGGATTCCCATTGTGATGGTGCACTTATAGTTGTTCTGGGGCAAAGTACAAGGATTCCGATAATTTTTCGAAATATTCGTTGACTGGTGCTAGGCGTTGTAGGGTGTAGCCTTTGATTATATTTTGTTGTGACATTTTAGATGTCATTTTGTTGTATTGTGCTTGTTTCAATATTCAGCCTTATAATCTTGATGCTTCTTCATATTTCCCTATTGAGCCTTCTGCTCACCCTACCTCCTTTCTTTTATCCTTTAGGTGAGGCTAGTACTGAGAACCGAGTTGCGGATTAGTAGGAGGCGGCGTGACATGGAAGGCCACCCTAGGAGCACTAGGGTTTGTGTTTTGTTATGTAGGAACCTTGGTTATGAATTGAGTACATTTAGTACATTTATTTGGTTGAATATTATGTTGTTTAAATACCTTTTCGATATGTTGGATGGATGGTCGGGAGTGTATGTCGTGTGATCTGGACTCCCGTACCTGGATGATGGACCATGGGTCTGGATTTGTAGACTTTGATAGTCTTTGTTGACGATATTGATGTGATTATGTTTTGCATATTATTTGCATTTGATTAGGGGGCCTGAGGCCCTGCCTAGAGTGTGAATGTAGTTAGATTTCCAGAGGCCCTACTAGTCTGCGAAATTGCTCTGAATTATTATTGATTACATTTCTTGTGTAATGTGTATGTGACTCCAGGTTGGCACCCTCCGATATACAGGGAGGCGCTACCGAATTTCTGTTAGAATTCGAGGTCAGGATGACTTGTGGTGAGATCCGTAGTGACAAAGTGCACGTCTAAAGTGGCGCTCCCTGCTATGGGATTGGGTCCTAGATTTATGTTAGTAAGTCTCAAGGCAATGTCACGATCTCTGCTGATCCGACATGTTTTCTTATCCCTTAAATCTTCATTAGAAATTATGCATTTAGTAGTGTTATCTATTGTGGCACAGATGGACACTCGTAGGGTGACCAGGTCATCACGTGCTGTAGAGATCCCTATTGTTGGGGGCAGATGGGGAAGGCCTAGAGGCCATGGTAGAAGTAACGCAAGAGCCGGTGTTTGATCCAAGCATAGGGCTAGAGGAAGAAATGAGAGTTCAAGTTGGGACAACCATTGGTGAGGAAATTTGATTGGAACAATATGAGAGGACTCTACCGTAGGTGCAGAGACCACCAGAGATACAAGTTACTCCCACCAATAATATGGGGCAACCCGTGACATTGCAAGACCTGGCCAGTATCGTAATGAGTTTTTTCCTCAGGTGGTCCAGGCAAAGATAATTGGAGCACATATGGGTCATACAGCTTAAGCAGCTAGTGGCAGTGGTAGAGGCGACTTGAAGAGACAGAGGACTGCGTCTCAAGCTCATAAAGGTCAAAGAGGTGACCATAGTAAAAGATCATGGCCACGTGGTGGCAAGCTGACTTGTTACAAGTGTGGAGAAGAAGGTCATAAGAGGGACCAGTGTACGAGTACAGAACTGAGGTGCTTTAGGTCTGGCATGATCGACAACAAGAAGAGGGAGTGTCCACAGAACAGTGGAGGGTTACAACAGGGGCACACACTTGGCTTACAATTACTACAACAACTAGCGTTGACACAGGAGAGTGATCATGCATTGGAACCTTGGGAGACTTCTGAGAATCTCGACGTTGTTAGAGTTAATTTCTTGATTTTAAGTTGTTGGATGAGACTGTCATTTGAATAGGACGTTTAAGTTCCCCTTGATATTCGTAGATGAAAGTTTGGGTTTGAGAGTGCTAGGGATATTTACCACTGACACTTCAATTTATTTAGAGGTGATAAATTACATGTAAACTCATAGAATATTTCATTTAGGCTAATGTTAGTAGAGTTGTGGGTTGTGATCGATGACTTTGATGGCATTATGGTGGGTGATACTCTGCATTGACGTGTTCTGTAAAACCTTTTAGGTGTGACATGTGGTGTAGGAGTTACAAGTGTGATACCGAGCATCGGTGTGAATGTTTAAGTTTAGTTGACTTGGGTCAAAGAAAGCTGTCGAGATACCACGTGGTGCACAAGTTACAGACTGCGATGCTTTGTATGAGTGTGTTGTTTGGCCCTTCGTGGCAATGACACGTGATTCAAGGATTACATAATATGATACTCTGTATTGGTGTGGGTACTCGAGCTTGATTGACAAGGGTAACGCAGGCTGTCGAGCGGTTACACGGTGTATGAGTTTCAAACCGAAATATAGGTTAGCTAAGAAATGATGAGGTGAAGTACTACATTAGTGCGGATGTACCTCGATTAATGGGCAAGTATGTTGTCCATGAGCATACAATTGGGTTGTTGGTTAAGTGTTTGGGCATGGGTTGTAGCGATGAATGTATTGGAATCAAATGAGAGTGAATGTGTTTGAGGAAATAGATAGAATTTATTTTGGAAAATTAAATAGAGTGCGAGGTGTGCCTGAGTCACATCGAGAACTATGGTGCAAATTGTGCACATGAGCGGATATTGAGTAGTTGGTGGTTTGGGATTGAAAATGGATCGGTGATCTATAGTTGATAGTATACTATAAAATGGTATAGGAAGTTATTGTAGTTTGGGTGGTAATTGACTCAGGTCAATTGAAATGATATTTGTGGAAAAGAATAAAGGTGGAGAAAACAATAATGGGTATAAAAAGTATAAAAGAGAGATGGACATTAGATTGCATCAAAGAATCTGAGGCGTATCTATGATGTTGGTGAATAGCTATAGTAAATATTTGTTCGAGTCATAACATTACTCGAAGGGGAGAATGCTGGGTGGTGCGTGTAAGCAAGGAGATGGAGTATTGGTGGACTCTTTTATAAAATGATGAAAGAAAAAAAATGATGAAAAAAAATGAATGTGATGGTGAGTTTAGTGTAGAGTCATGGAAACTTCATGACGAATAGTTGTAACTAAGAGTTATCTAGTTGCATGATAAACTTATTATTTAGAGTCCATTAAGAGGGACTTGGAAATAGGATTAGTATCCTTGAGGAAGATTTTCATGAAGATTACAAAAGTGCGTTAAATTTGGGGGGAAATGAAATTCCTTAAGAAAGAAGGGATGTAGAAAGGGAATGAATATTTACTTAGGAACAAATAAATGACATTTGTGTATAGAATGATGAGGCAAAAATAATTTGCTCGAGAATAAGATAAATGGTCTCAAATTGTGAGAGGTACTAGATACTTGGTAGGTGTTGATGTTTCTTATTACTAACACTAGATGCTTTGTAGGTGTTGATGGTTCTTATTACTAACACTAAATAGTAAACAAATGGAAATTAATGGTGTTGATTAGGACATCTTTGGTGAGGAGTTGGACATTGGGTGTTTACTTAGAATGTCAATAGGATAAATATTCCTTATTAAATGGAATATGATGGTGAAGGATGGGTGCTTTATGACTAAAGGTGAGTAACCGATAACTATTTACAAAAGAGATTGGATATTTGAAAATTTTATTTATTAAATTCGATAATAGTAATGGCGGACATAGTAGGAGGGACTGAATAATCCCAAAGTAATATAAAGTTTATCGAGGGTTTTGAGAGTACGCTAGTATAGACTAGTTTGTCCCATGAGTTAAGCAGTGACAAAGTAGAAATTATTACTGACACTGAAAATTTGGGGAAAAGTCAGACAGATTCTCTAAGAATCTTTCAGAGATAATGGAGATCTGGTGGTACACGTAAAAGGGATTTGAGGGTAGTGAAATTGTACGAATATTCTTTTTATTGATACCACAAGTAATGGTGACAAGTCATAGAGTAGCTAAAAAAAAGCTACATAGGGTTGTAAGAGTTACAATTACAAACAACATGCTTTGAATTTGGGTTATATATATGGGGGAGGGAAACTAAGGTGAATGGCACACATCAAATAGTATTCCTATTTCTACTTAAGTTATATCTTGTAGAGGAAAATGGCAAGTGGGGAACACACCCACGTTAGTTCAATAAGAGTGTTGGAGGAGTTTGCTTCCAACCGTGGAAGATGTCTATGCCAAACCTCTTTGAAGGAAAGAAAATTACTGGATTTAATAGACTGAACATTGTGGACACTTAAAGACTCGACAATACATTGGAAGATTGAAGATGAACGACAAGAAGGAACTGGTGGAGAGTTATGCTTGGTAGGCAAATCTAGTTGGTAGAGGCCATTCTTAATTTTCCTGTGGAGCAGAACCACTCCCATTTGTTGGTCCTTCACAAAACAACCACGAGAATAAAATTTAGCACACATATCATTGTGCTTAGTCAATTGAGAAATGCTAACCAAGTTCTTAGTAATGTAAGGAACATATAATATATCTTTCAAGATTAAATTCTTGGAAGTAGTAGTAGGTAAGATAGTACTTCCTATATGATATGTATAGTCTAGCACCATTGCCAAAAAAAAGTGTTCCTTTACTCAAATATTTTGTTTTCTAGATCATGGGGGATCATTGGTGATGTGTGCACTTGCCCCACTATCACCATACCAAACTTGGTCTAAATGCATCTCGAGTGATGCAAATAAGACAGTGTTTTTGATTAGAAACCTTGTTCTGAGAGGAATGATAGCCAACAGTCCCAACATGGAATGGAAACGTGATTAGTTTTACCACAAATTTGACAAACAGAGCGAGAACCATTCCCACTCCCCTGTCTTCCACCAAAACAACCTCCTCATCCACGAAAGAATGAACTTGAGCCTCTATTAGGGCCGATGTGTAAGTGGTGTTGTGGTCTAGACCATGGTTGCAAAAATCATACTAGTAGGGAATCACCAAGAACCGATGCAATTATAGGCTAATCGAAGCCATAAATCGGGTATCCCGATTAATCTGCCCAAGTCGGACCTAATCGACGGTGTGTAAATAGTGTTATGGTCTAGACCATCTTTTACTTTATTCATTTTCCCAACCTGTTTGTTTTTTTTTTTTTTGTATATATGTGATGCGTGTAAAGGATAATGATGAACTTTACTTCAATGATTCTAGAGTCTGAAACATGTATATTAATTATGTTTTACTTTATTATATAATTTTTTCAGTTAATTATGTTTTACTTTATTATACAATTTCTTTAGGAAGTCTATTATTCTATTTTGATGTCTTACATTATTGGTCCATATAAATGGTTCTCTTGAGACCAAAATATAGTACAATTCCATTGCTTTTGTGATATGACTTGAAGGATACTTAATTCCATGATGCATCTTCACAATTGCTTATAAATGAAAAATTGTTTTACTTTATTATAGTGCAATTCCATTGCTTATCTCATAAATGGACAATTAATCTCTATTTTGTTCTAGTTTCCATTCCTATTTTTATTTTTTAGGGATATGGCTACTTCATTAGCCGCTTCTAATTCAAATGCCGGTGAAGCCACAAGTGATGTGAATATTTAAAATGCATTGAAACGTGCATCCGGTGAAAATGGTTGGGATTTTGGTGAACTTTTTGATGCTACTCCATTAGATAGAATCAAATGCAAGTTATGTTCGAAAGTTATGTCTAGAGGCATCTATTGGCTCAAATGTCAAGTCACCGGTAGATCAAGGAATGTGAGGGCTTGTCATAGGGCCAGTAAAGAGGGAATAAAAGGATGTGTTGAGGTACTGGATGGTAAAAGAACAAAAAGGTAGAGAATAAAATTGAAGAGCATGAACTCAAGGAGTAGGAGAATTGATCATAGGCCTATGGGTAGATTTGGGGAGATTAATCCACAAGCAAACACTGATTCTACAAAGTTTACAAAGCAAGCTAGTTTGGTTGGCTTGATGGACAAAAAGAAAGTGCTCGATACACAACAATACATAACACGGTTTGTCATTGAGAATGATATTTCTTTCAATCCCATTCAAAGTGATAGTTTCAGGCTAGTGACAGAGAGTATTAGGCAATTTGGTCCAGGACTACCTACGCCGAGTCGATATTGCTTGGACGATCCATGTTTGAAAGTGGAGGTTGCGAGAGTTAAGAACTCACTAAACAAGCATGAATATGAGTGGGCTATATCCGGTTGTTCCATTTTGACTAATCTTGGACTAATCATAAAAGAAGGAGCATTATGAACTTGTGTGTTCATTGTAGTGGTGGGATTTCTTTCATTTCCTCAAGGGAAGATTGCGATGTATCTAATACGGGAACCTACATATTTCATTATGTCCACAAATGCATTGTAGATATGATATTAAACCAAATTTTGAGTGTATAATTAGCCCATTCTTTATTGATGATAAACAATCATAACAAACAATATTAGAAAAGAAGATAATAAGATTGATTTTTTTTTAAATGAACTAAAACATGAAAAGGTATATTTTGAATGTGCATAATAAAGATTTATATTTGTTAGGACATTTATTTATGAGGCAGTTGAAGTGTAAAAACTAGGGATGAAGGTTGATGAGCAACATTGTGGGTGGCACCATACTACATCTTTATAGACAAAGGAAGAAGATGAGCAAATTGTCATGATTACTGCTATATGCTATTGAGACCAACATTTGAAACTTTTAATTGAAACTATTTGCGGGTATAGTTAAGTTCTCTTGTTGATAAAATTAATTTTTTTCTATGTGCTTTCATGAGATCTGAAATTATATTTGTGTTGTTCAATTTGCAATTCATTCTGCATTATCACATAAAGGGCCCCTTTCATGCCCACATCACTTGGTTGACTGGCCTAACAATACTACTTCATTATCAATTGCAAAGACAGTGTGTGCATATGAATGAGCATCTTATATGTGGAACAATAGTTAAGGAAAAATAGACAGTTTTGTATAAGAAAAAGGTGGTAGTAACTGAACAAGCTTTGCACTTACTTATTCAAAATTTTATTAATATTACTAAATAACACCCTTATATTAAAAAAACGTGGGTCCCCTTCATCTTTGGCCTAATAATTAATCACATCTTAGGATAATTCAAAAGGCAAACCAACAAAAATATCTTCAAGTAACTCAAGCGATGAATATATGCTCAAATTATTCATCGTTCTTCAAGCAGTTGAGCGTGACGAAGTATGTTGTTTAGGTATTATTATGATGCGGACGTCAGGATTATCTAGTCGTGTTCACGTAATAGAACTGCTAAATGGCCACACAAGGGTATGCTATGAGCTCTTTGGTTTGGATAAGGTTACTTTCATAAACCTATGTAATATGTTTTGACAACGGGATCTTGTGGATGATTCCCAAGATGTGTATCTAGAAGAAAAGATTGTTATATATTTGTTCGTTATTAGGCATAATATTCACCACAGAGTTGCTATAGATCGATTTCAACATCCTATGGAGACTCATGATACTTTCACTAGACTTTAAAATTCATTTGTCAATACAGGAAATAACTAATTAGACAAGATTCGACGAAACTCACTGACCAATACAAACAAAATTCAAAATATTATCCATGGTTGAGATACAAGTTCAACTATAATTGTTATAAATTTTAATTTTTATAAGGATCTGTACATTAATATTGATATATGTGGTTTTGTAACCATGGCTACAGAGGTACGATCAAGGAGACGCACATTAGTGCATGAGTTCCTGTAGAGAAATTAACTGCTCGTAAAGGAAGAAAATTTATTGTAACTCAGAATGTCATGTGCATTTGAGATTTTAATATGATGTTCATGTTCATTTACACGGGATGGGAGGGCACTACCAATAATTCCAGGGTCTTCCTTGATGCAATATCAAGATAGAAAAATAATTATTCACATCCTGTTGTTAGTATGAACATAAACTCTTTTAATATTTATAAGTTTATAAGTGGACTAGCAAAAAATATTCAATTTTGTAGGTCAATATTATCTTATTGATGTTGGATACTGATGCATTAAATCTCGCAAGTGCATGAATTGAATATAGTAGTATAATGAATGAAAGTATAAGGTTGAATCCCACAAGAACAAGTAAAATTCAACCGATTCACTTAACTTAACAATTAAATAAACTTTAGCAAATTTGGATTTCAAATAATTAAAAGAGTAACTAGCATATTGACTTCACTATACAATCAGATTATGAGTAACAATTATTAAAGCATACAATTTCAATTATAGTTCAACGGTTGATTCTTTTCTCAAATATGTCATTTCGTTCGGTCGTAGTGCCAACACGTATCATTAATTAAGAGTTAATCATATTTGGTCGCAGTTGTTAACACAAAGCTAATGATCCTCAAGTTCTAAAAAATTATGCCAACTAACAAATTATCTAATCCATGGTATCAGCTTTGACAATTATTTTTCTCAATCTCAAGTCCAAAAAGATATATGAATTTTGGTCGTTACTTAGTCTACGCTAGATTAGTTCATATGCATGTCTGAATGGTGATCAAGCATTCAAACACACAACAAACTTTTAAGCACAAAAATTAAGGACATGAACCAACGAATTGAAATTGTATACTAATAATTGATTAACTCGTAATCCTCATGATAGGTTACATCAAAACCTCAATAAAAAGAGTTTAGTTATCGCTCATGTTCGAGAACAAAAAGCATAAACTATTAAGAATCATAAACTATATCGGAGAACAAAAACCCTTGAATTGGATGGATATGCTTGGTGATGTCCTTGGAAGATCTCGCGTTTGAAGAGAACTTAAAGCTTGATTCGTAGTTTCTTTCTCCACTCTTAGGCTCTAGTTGGATTGATGGGGAAAAAAATGGAGAGTTAAGTGGAGTTAAGTGAGGGAGAGGAGAAATCATACACATAATTTTGCTTGGATTGAGGGGGAGTTGAGTAGGGTGTGTTCATTATCTCTTTGCTTGGATTGAGAATTTTGAGTGAGGGGAAGTAATAAAACCGTTATAGTTACTAAAATACCCTTAAAATGTTATTTACTAAAGGATATTTTGGATTTTTTTAACAAATATGTATCTCTTCCACTCCTTAGCACCCCAATTTGGGAGGGTAAAAAAATAGACAAAAAAACTTAAAATCTTCCCCTCACTTAACCCTCTATTATCTTTCTCCTAAACCCTCACCCTCAATTCAAGTAAGTTTTTTTTATTTCACCTCACTTAACTCTCTTAGCGCTTAATCCAAGCAGAGACTGAAACTTGTAGCCATTAGTCAATAAGTCTTCCCAAGCCCTTTAGGTTGCCTTAAAAACCCTTTAGGATGTCAAAAATATCATTTTTCAATCAAAAAACACGCTGGGAGTTTCGTCAGTTTTATTTCCACTTTTGAAAATTTTGCTCGAGCGCTCACTAGCACTGGAGCGTGCTACACAAAATAGCACTCTTCTCCCAAATATGTCTTTTGGCCTGCTGGAGCGCTCACTAGCGTTGGGACGGATTCGAATATGTCAAGTCTTCAAAATCATATATTCTTATGCATAATTTTCCTAAGAATTGAAACACCATCAAATCACATAGAAAGCATACTAATTTAATTCAAAAATAGACTAGAACATATCAAAATTCATATACAAAAGTGGATATAATATGAATAGATCAGACACCTATGCACTTTGCGCTTTTTACTGGCGTAAAGAGAATGTCATATCACATTCAAGACTATCGCGATTTAGGTAGATGACATTGTAGTCACACTGAATTATTCAATTATAGGCACTCCTCAATACAAATGGTAATTAAAAGATGATTTAGAGTTCTAAAGGCTCCATTTCCGATTTTGAAATTGATGTATTCCTACAAACCAACTCAACAAAAACTTATTGTGGTTGCATATTGTGCGATTCATAATTTTCTACGCCAGCAAGCACAACATGCTATTTTTTTCCATACATGAGAGAATATGGATCCTTCCAATATGGATCATGCTGATAAGCAACCATCAACTTCAACGGTGGCCACTAGAGCAAGTTCAAGCAATGCTAGTAATAATATTGATTTGAATGATGAAATAGCAGCTGCAATGTCCCAATATCGTGACTATATGGCGAAAATGATGGGGTCCATCATTATAATAATCCAAATGATTATAGGATATTGATTGTAATGTACTACAATTAATGTTAATACTTAATTCTATGTTCATCTAATATGATTATACACTAATAATTTAAGTTTTTGGTTAAACAAATGATACTTTCGAAAGAATTTTCTGTTTTCTATTTTTGAAAAGTAATTTTCAAATTACACAAACCAAATGAAATTTTTTAACAATTTTTATTTCTAAATTTTTTTTTTAGAGCCTATACTCAAAATCATTTTTAGAAACTAAAAAATAACAAGTTTTCCAAACACACTCTAACACTATATGGCTTTCGTATCCCATGTGCGCCTAGGTTTTTATTTTTACAATCGAAACATGTATCCAATGAAGGTTATCTTAAATTTTAAAAAATTATAGCTCGTTCAATGGACGCTTAGGCTTCAAACCTACACTTATCCAAAAATCATTTGTCTTAGACAACAAATGCCACGACTCTCTCACCCAATAGGCGTAGGAATTTTTTTCCCTATTTTAATACATTAAAAGTTAACTCCCACTTCATTGATTCTTCAGCTCGCACTGCTTCTTTATAGCATTCGGGTTCACCTTTATTAGTCAATAGAATATAATTCGGTAAGGGAGAATATCTTTGAGGTGGCCCGGTAATTCTTGTAGATTTCCTCACTTGTGACACTAGGGTGGTCTATTCTGGAGCTTCTCCCACTTGATCTTCTAGAGTTGTAGAGTGTGTTTGGAAATCATTTTCTTTTTTAGTTTTTAAAAACGATTTTGAGTATAGTTTTTAAAATTATTTTTAGGAATAAAAATTGTTTAAAAAATTCATTTGATTTGCATAATTTGAAAACTGTTTTTCAAAATAGAAAACATAAAATTCATTTGATATATGTTATGTTTCCAGTCACAAAAAACAAAACAATTCTTGAAAAAGTGGTCGAAAACATCTTTGAGTAGTTCTCTGTTTTTAGTTTTTAAAAACAAAAAACGATTTTCCAGTTTTGCAAAATAATTTTAAAAATTTACCTACCACATGAATTTTTTGTAATCATTTCAGTTTCAAAAACGAAAACTGTTTTATTAAGTTAAGGATTCCAAACACACTCGTAGCTTTTTGATTTTCAAACCCAGACTACAGCACATCTGTCACTGAAAAATCTTTCAAGTGAACGACCTCTAGATCATGTTTAGAACTTGTACCATCTAAACCATCAAACCATTCTATAATTCAAAGGACCTAAAGGACCCCTATTAATAAAAAAAAGTTAGTGTTAACTACATTAGTCCAAAACATCTTAGGCAATTTTGCATGCAGGCGCATGCTTCTTGGACGCTCATTCAAAGTCTTATTCATCCTTTCAACAACACCATTTTTTTGGGGTGTCCCAAGTACAGTTTTTTGCATCTTAATACCAGGCTCTACACAATATCTTCTGAAATCATTATCCAAATACTCACCCCCATTATCAGATCTCAAACATTTATCATTCAACTTGGTTTCATTCTCAACCATGATTTTTCATGTCCTGAAGTATCAAAAACATCAGATTTATGTTTAAGAAAATAGACCCATACCTTTCTAGTTGAGTCATCAATAAACGTCACATAATAGCTGGATCCTTCAAGAGAAGATATAGGTGCAGGTCCCCGTACATCAGTATGAACCAGCTCCATTTTTTCTTGTTTCAACTCTCTTTCGACTTTAGGAAAACTCACATTCTTTTGCTTACCAAGCACACAACTTTCACAAAACTGATTCTCTACAGATTTTAACTATGGAATCTTGCCCATCGAAATTAGCTTTTCATCCCCTTCTCACTCATTTGACCAAGTCTGCAATGCCATCAATCTGACTTAGTTTCACTATCTGCAATTGCAACCATGTCCTTGCAATTCGTGGCCATATATAGTGTTCAGTCTTGTTCCCACGTGCTACCACCATTGCACCTCTAGAAATTTTCCAAGTACTGCCACAAAAATTCACATTGTGGCCCTCATCATCTAGTTGTCTCACATAAATTAAATTTCGTGTCAGTTTAGCTGCATGTCGCACCTTCTAAATCTTCTAAACTGAACTGTTTAACATCTTCAAATGAACCTCGCTAATGCCTACTATATCAAGTGGTTCGCCATCAGCCAAATACACCTTTCTGCGTTTTTCAGCTACATAATTTTCCATAATCTCACGGTGGAGTGTGGTATGAAATGAAGCTCCTGAGTCCATAACCCAAGAATCTATCGGACAATCAATCGATTAGAGTAAGGCATCCTCATCATCTTCAATTACTACGTTAGTACCATCATTCTTATTCTCTTCGTTTTTTTCTTGCCAGCCCAGTAATCCTTTTTCATGTGTCCAGTTTTGCCACAATTTTAGCACTCTACCTTCCGGCCAGATCTAGACTTACCTCTAGATTTTGACCTGCCATTATTTCTGTTAGCCTTCCTTTCTTTACATCTACCTCTATTTTTAGTATTTAGTGCAAAACCCGATGTAAAAACTTCACCTGAATCAATCATGCAGACCTTTTCAACCAAAATCATGTCCCTGACATCATTAAAATGCAGCTTTGAGCTGGCAACGAAATTGCTAACAGTAGCCCTCATAGGCTCCCAACTATTTGGTAAAGAAGCCAATAAAATAAAATCTCTTACTTCATCTTCAAAAGTAATCTCTACTAAGGATAACTGATTGACAATTGCATTAAACTCATTCAGATATGTTGCAAAAAACGCAACTTCATTCATATTGAGATGAAATAGTTTCTATATCAGATGTACCTTATTATTAGTAGACGATTTCTTCTACATATCTGACAAAACATTCACAACGCCGGTAGTGGTCTTCTCCTTCACAACGTTGTGAGAAATGTTCTTCAACAGTGTTAGCCTAAGCACGCCCAACACTTGTCTGACTAGAAGAATCCAATTGGCATCTACCATCTCTGTGGGTTTCTTTCCAAGGAGTAGCAAGTGTAGCTTCTTTCCATATAGATAGTCTTCAATCTGCATCCTCTAAAAAGCAATATCAGTTTCGTCGAACTTGTTGATGCCGTGAGTAAATCTCTTGTCTCTCGCCATTGATTTTGAATTAACCTTCCCCTCCGATAACACTTGTTAGGAGATAATCGCAGCCAAATATAGATATCAAAGCAAAGAAAATGAAAAACACAAGACATATTTACGAGGTTTGACCAATTGTGCCTATGTCCGTGGAGTTGCAGAGAGTTCCACTATTTTCAGAGAAAGAGAATTACAAAGTGCCTAGGGCTACAACCTTATGAACACCCCTAAACGCCACATCATAAGTGGACCAAAAAATATAGTAATAAAGCCCCAAAAAATTTCCCTGACACCCCCAAAATGCTTTGATTTGGGCGTATTGGCTCTCACTTCCGCTCCACAAAGTAAGCCTCCAAAAAATCCACTCATAGGACCCGCAACATCTTCTCGGGTTGGGTCATCAAATTGGACCCCAAACAAAACAGGCTACATACTAAAAATCACAACATTGCAAATGTTTTTGACTTGGCATTGGAGATGTGTGCAAGGCATGGATCAACTCCTTTGTTCATAGTTTGGAAGGTTAAGCAATTCTTAGAGTTAGATCAAAGAGAAGGCTTAAAGGGGCTATCAAAAAAGTACAAAAACATGTTGCATAGATGATTCAAGAGAAGAACAATATTGAAAAAGGTGATACTTTGAGTCAAGATCTCCCATCTCGGCTAATATTGGCAAGTCTGGAAGAGAAAGTTTTAAGAGACATGGTGATAAGCTTCATTATGGCTGGATGAGATACAACCTCCACTGCAATGACATGGTTGTTCTTTCTTATGGTTGTTTTCCAACCATCAACACACGAACGGAGAAAAGTAGTGTTTGTGACTCAAATAAAACTTAATTATGAATCATTGAAGAGTTGAGATTGTTGAATGCATGTCTTTGTGAGTCCATGAGACTCTATCCATCGGTTGCCTGGGACTCAAAGCATGACAGCCGATGATTTGTTTCCGAACAATACTCTTTTTTTAGTAGAAGATAGAGTGACTTATTTCCCCTATGAAATGTGCAAGATGAAAACATTATGAGGAAAGGACTACTTGGAGTTCAAATTGGAACCATGTTACTTGACCCAAATGAAAGATCAATAAAGAAGGTATGTTCTTACAAATTTCTAGTCTTTCGGGCTGGTCCAAGGGTATGCCTTGGGAAGGAGATGACCTTCATTCAGATGAAATATGTAATGACTTCCATAGTCTTGCAATTTGAGATCAGACCCATTAGTCTAGAAACGTTAGTATTCATGCCACTCCTGAGAGCTCAAATGATCGACAACTTGAAGTTTTGATTCAAAGAAAAGAGGTTGAGGTAGACCGGAACATATGATTAAATTAGTGAAAGTCAAGTTATATTCTAAATTTGTTGGAAGGTGGAACATACCACTATTCCTCCATCATAACTTGTAACATAAAAATAAGTTGGTGATTATTAGATGATAATACATACTGAAAAAATATGTGCTAAACATACTAGCCCCCACTTATGATAGTCATCAAGTAATCGACATATTGTTGTCAGATTTGATATGAAGTCATGTGTAGTCCAAGGGAAACAATGCAGATTCTAATCTAACGATTTGACAACTAGATCCACGAGCACATACATAATCCAAGAAAAATTCCACATGTCAAATACGTTTTTTTTAAGTAGAGAAAGAGATATTACTAATTAATGTTAAATGTTTAATGCTCTGCCATTTGGCTTTTTTATGTGTGTGCTATGGCACAGTTTTTATATGTCTAAAAATGTTATCCTTTTTAGTCTTTTGTCCTTTTAAGTGTTTTTAAGTCCCTGTCTTCTACTGTTTTAGGTAGTAAAAATATTAAAAGCCTTCTAGAGTTGCGCAGCTCACCTTATGAATGAAAAATCATGTGTCTTTGAGTTTGCATATATTGATTTTACTTTGAGATAATTTCTTATCATGGTATCGGAGGCGTAGATCCAAAAGTCATTTGTCTTTTTATCTCTCTATTCATGTGTTTTCTTTTCTTGTCGGTGTTGATGTCAAATATGGCGAATCTTACTACCGGTAGCTTGTCTGTCTTTGTCGGAGAAAGATATGATTATTGGGAAACTATTTTGAGGACCTACTTCAAGTCTAAAGGACTTTGGGGGTATATTGATGTTGGGTGTCCTGTATGTTTGGGGAGGACGAGAAGGGTAGTGCATATGCTGTTAAAGGTGGTTCCGACAAGGCTGTTGCTGATAAGAATCAACAAAATAAGATTGAGCATGATAACACGGCTCTTTTTGTCATACAAACTACTGTTGCAAAGGTAATTTTTCCTTGCATCTCTGGAGTTGTTTGTGTTAAACAAGCTTGGGATACTATGAGTACTGAATATCAAAGTCACTCAAAGGTGTGGGTGGTTAAGCTTCATAGCATGCGTAGGGAATTAATGCATCTAACAATGAAAGAAGGGGAATCGATCAAAGACTATTATACTCATGTAATGGATATTGTAAATCGTTTGAGGATCAGTGGGGAGGATATGTCGGATATAAGAGTTATTGAAAAAATCTTGATTAGTCTAACTCTAAGTACAACAATATTGTCACTACTGTAGAGGAGACCAAAGACCTTGAGAGTATGACAGTCATTGACTTGATTGGGTCATAGGAAGCTCATGAAACAAGGGTTAAATTTGAAGGTCTGAATGTTGACACAATTGAGACTGCTTATCCAATGCGATTGCATCAGGAAAATCAAAAGAAAAATGGGTTTGGCTCTTCTTCTAGGTGGAGTAGGCAGGGAAGTTTTAAAGTTCATTGTAAGTTTTGCAATAGGGATGGTCATACTGAGGAGTCATGTTGGAGTAAGAGTAAACCCGTGTGTTCAATTTGTAAGAAGGATGGGCATACTGAGGAGCATTGCTGAAACAAAGGCAAGGTTTACTGCAGAGGGTGAGGTAAGTTTGAGCATGTTCAGAAGGAGTACAGAGGGAAAGATAAATAGGCTCAAGAAGAAGAAGACCATGAAGATTATTTGTTTATGGCTAGTTTGGATCAAATCAGATCAAGGACGGAAGATTGGGTGCTTGATTCAAGAGCTAGCAATAGGCTCGTGTAAATTTTTTTATGGAGGTAGACATAATAGGCTTGTAGGGACTGTGAGAATGTAAGGCAAGAGAAGTTTTAAATTAAATTTATCTTCTCCAGTTTCTGTGCCTGAATAGAATGAACTTGTTTTGAAAGTGTATGTGGATGGATCTCTTTTGTGGCATGAGAGACTTGGACATTTGAGCTCTCAAAATCTCCAAAAAATTCAAAAGCTGAAACTTGTTACTAATCTGCCCCACTTTCATTGAAATGACCAAATGTGTGGCAGCTACATGGAGGGAAAATTGAAGAGGAAACCCTTTCACAATGACATCATTGAACATGCTAAAAGACCTCTAGAGCTTGTACACACTGATGTGTGTGGGCCTATGCACGTCATTTCACCAACAGGTAACAAATATTTTCTCCTATTTGTCAATGACTATTCATAGATATGTTAGGTTTATTTCTTGAAAGAAAAAAAATCTGAAGTCCTCCATGTTTTCAAAAATTCAAAGCCTTGGTGGAGAATCATTCAAATACAAGAATTAAGACTGTGAGAAGTGACACGGGTGGAGAATTTACTTCAAAGAAGATTGAGAAATTTCTTGTAGATAATGGGATTCATCATCAATTGACTGTTGGGCACTTGATCAAAACGGTGTCTCTGAGAAAAAAAAATAGGAGTAAAATGGAGATGACTAGGACTCTCATTACAGGGAAAAAGCTTCCTCAATGGTTGTGGGTTGAGGCTGTCAATACCTCTGTTTATCTTCTCAATCGATGTCCCAATATTACTATTAAAGGTATGGCTCCTTTTGAAGCATGGTCAGGCTCAAAGCCTTCTGCCAAATATCTAAAAGTGTTTGGAAGCGTTTGTTATATTCATGTTCCTGATATTAAGCGTGATAAGCTTGACAAAAAAAATGTGATACAGGAATCTTTCAGGGTTATAGTGATCACTCAAAGGGCTTCAAAGTTTTTAATCTAAATACTCAAAAGCTGGTGATTGCTTGGGATGTAGAGGTGGATGAAAAAGCTATTTGGGATAAGCAAGTTGTGTCACAAGCAACTGTGCCTGACTGAACCACAGCCTGAAGAAGATCAATTTTTTGTTCCCGGTGAGAAGTTAGGACATAAATTCACTGAAAAAGTTGAGAATATTCAAAATAAAAAAGACTTATCTGATCATAGTAATTCATATGTTTTTCAACCATTTTCTGATGGGTCTGGAGGAGATGAGTCTGAATCTCCTGTTCTGTGATATAGAAAGGTTACTAATCTTTATGAGTCTTGTAGGATCTACTATGGAGCCTAGGCATCTAGGGGAGGCCTTTCAAAATCGGGTGTGTATTGAAGCTATGGAGGAGGAATTAAATCAAATTGAAAGAAACAACACATAGCAACTTGTTGACTTACCTGCCCACAAAGAAGCCATTGGAGTCAAATGGGTTTACAAGACCAAACTTCATCCAGATGACATTGTTTTGAAGTACAAGGCTCAGCTTGTAGCAAAGGGGTCCTCTCAACAATTTGGCACTGATTATACAGGGACTTCTGCTCCAGTGGCACGCTTGGAGACTGTCAGACTCCTATTTGCTCTTGCTGCTCAAAACAAGTGGAAATTTTATCACCTTGATGTCAAATTTGTGTTTTTGAATGGGTTCCTGGAAGAGGAGGTTTATGTTCAGCAGCCTCCAAGATTTGTCAAAAAGGGAGAAGAAAGCAAAGTTTTGAAGTTGAGTAAGGCTTTGTATGGCCTAAAACAAGCTCCCTGAGCTTGGTATAGTAGAATCGATGATTATTTTTCTGGTGAAGGTTTCAAAAAGAGTGTGAGTGAGTCAACTCTTTATGTTAAGAAGGGCCAAGATCGAAGAAAAATTATTGTGTCTATGTATGTGGATGATTTGGTGATAACAGGAAATGATGATGAACTTATAGCTGGTTTTAAAAGGAGTATAAAGGAAAAGTTTGAGATGAATGATTTGGGTTTTATGAGCTACTTCTTGGGAATTGAAATGGAGCAAAAAGGGGCCATGTTTTTATTTCTCAACAAAGGTATGTTAAAGAATTGCTGAGTAAATTTGGTATGGAAGGTTGCAGGGCTATATCAACTCCCATAGATTATCATGAAGTTTTTTTATAGGATGATCAAGTTCCTGCAGTAGATGCAAAAGGGTATAGAAGCATGATTGGAAGTCTTTTGTATCTAGCAATTTAAAGACGAGACATTCAGTATGCCACCAATGTTTTGGCTCAATTTATGCAATCTCCTAGTGAGTTACATCTTGGTGGTGTTAAGAGAATTTTTAGGTACTTGCAAGGTACTCAAAATTTTGGCGTTCACTATAAACATGTGCCTGAAGCTAAATTGGAGGGTTTTTCAGATAGTGATTGGGCTGGGTCTCCAGAGGACATGCGGAGCACCACTGGATATGTTATCCAAGTTGGTTCTGGTGTGTTTTCATGGCTTTCAAGAAAACAGCGGAATGTGGTATAATCTTCTACCAAAGCTGAGTATGTAGCGGTTGCTATGTCAACAAATCATGCTATGTGGGTGCGTTTTATCTTGGGTGATCTTGAAGAATTGAGGAATGGTCCCACTAGTATTTCATGTGATAGCGAGTCCACAATCAGCATGTCAAAAAATCTAGTTTTTCAAAGTCAAAGCAAGCACATCAAGCTTAAATATCATGTTCTGAGAGATGCAGTTCATGACAAGGAAGTTGAGCTGATTTTCTTTGCTAGTAAAGATCAACTAGCAAACTCTTTCACTAAGGGTCTTCAGAAAATAAGATTTGCTAATCTGAGAGAGAGACCTGGAGTCAAAGAGCAATCGCATTAACGGGGAATGTTAAGTGTTAAATGTTTAATGCTCTCGGGCTCTGTCCTTTGGCTTTTCTATGTGTGTGCTACGACATAATTTTTATGTCTAAAAGCTTTATCCTTCTTAGTCTTTCGTTTTTTAAGTATTTTTAGGTCTCTGTCTCTTGTTGTTTTAGGTAGTAAGAATATTAGGAGTCTTTTAGTGTTGCGCACCTAAGCTTATGAATGAAAAACCCGATGTCTTTGAGTTTGTATCTGTTGATTTTACTTTGAGATAATTTCTTATCAGTAAAAGTAATAATCGTCAGCATGGATCATTCACCAGCTATTTTCTTTTGTATTTAAAGCAAAAACATAATGAGGATGTAGTCTAATATTTTCGATCTGTGCAAAAGATCAAAATGAAAATAGAAGTACTAACTTAAATTCAATGCAATGCGAGGGAGACTTTCCAATGTAACAGAAAATAAACACACCTTTGGATAATGGAAGTGAATGTGATCGATTGGTGTTAAGAGTTGTGGATAATAGCAGGGATTTTTCTTTTCCATTGCCTTGTACATTATTTTGAGGTATTGTCTATAGCGACAAGCTTCCAAATTGTTTGTTCCAGTCCTCATATGTGCCAAGCTCATTCAAAGAGACAGAGGGCCTCACCTCCTGCAATGCATGCTCGAAGTCCTGTATGAAGGAAAACAAAGCATTTTAACATAATTGAGCCAATTGAACCCACACAAATAGTATAATCAGCTTCATGGACATAAAATTATTACTACCTGAAGAGTGACTGGTCGCATATCCTCCTTCTCCAGCTTTGTAATTTCTATACCCTGTTTGAGAGCCTCTCTCAATGGACCCATAGACGCGTCCTTCACTAAGTTTTTCATGTCGGAACCTGAATATCCTACAAGACCAATGTTTAGAGAAAATTAGGATCAATGGTTTTAAAATTAAGATCTAAAACACTGAATAAGTTCATGAATTTACACCTATATTCAATAGAGTACATACCTTCAGTCCATTTGCATATGGTGTCGATTTCCTCCTTTGAGAGCTTGAATAGTCCATCCTTCCCCAAAAGATTATGTATAATCCAGGCTCTTGCTTCTTCACGCCCAATAACAGAAGGTTAAAGACATATTTATAGTATTTTCTAATGAAAATGAAGCAAATAAATGAGGCGGAGTTCTACCAAATGAAGGTAAGGGGATGTAAAGTCTCTTGGTAAGTCGTCTCCGTGCTGCTTCATCCAGTTCTTGTGGTCTATTTGTCGCACCTGGCTCATGTATCCATTAGTTAAATGACATAGAATAAGGTAACGTAGTTTCAAAACACAGCAAATACACAGTCAACTTCAACTCAGAGAACTGCGTTGGCATGAATTGCAACAATGGCAGAAGCATTGTCTCATTGGATTGTCCCATGTAGGTTCCGTAGAACACTGAATTACGATTGACATTATATTTTAGGTACGTTTTGATACAACTGGATTTCAGTCACATTCTTGTATTCAGATTACAATTGAATTGCCGACTTCCAATGCCAGTGGCTCTTTGCTCATTCTTAAAATCATAATATGCTAAGTTTATTGAGCCCAAATCTCTAACTAGTTGGAAAACTCCTGAAAGCATACATAATTTAAAGGTAACCATGAGAAACCACAGAAATTTACTTGTCGCATGAGTTTCTGTCTTGATTGTAATGCCATCTCTGTTCGCTTCCCCCAAAATATCTAAAGAATTTTCAGGCATTAACCTTCATCTTTCCCAGTTAAACTCTTAAGCTAGAAAAAATAAGGAAATAATTCTTAAAGAAAAGGCTGACATATTCACTATATTACAAGATAAAGTAAACCACAACAGGACGCTAAACAAATAACCAAGATAAAATTCTAGAAGGAAAATCAAATAAAATATGACATTATATCAACCACTACGGGAGTCTTGTGCATGAGAGTTATTTTTCCAATTCCACCTACGCTTGCAGTTGGTCCCAAGTCTGGATAATGAAGGGAGGGTTGCAGTAAGTCGGCGGGCAGCATAAAATTTTGCCAAACATAGGAATATGAGTCAAAATGAGAAATTCGGTGTGACTTTCCTTACGCGCAACGCGTTGCATTGGAACTCGGGTGCATTGATAAATGAGCGAGGGCTAGCATGGGCATACCTCAAAAGGAATCGCTGCATCGGTGCCTGGATGCTGAGAGACATAGGTAAGGGTTCTCCCGCTATGGATGGGTGGAGGTAAAGAAGCTAGTCCATGATCATGATTATGGGATTGGGATAGACACTTAGAACATAAGCTCACTGACACGGAGATTAACTGAACTAGTTGACACCATGATTAGATGTAGGGTTAAGATAATGTGTGTACATGAGACTAAATGGGTGGGTTTAAAATCTAGAGATTTAAAACACATATTATAAATTATGGTACAGCGGAATGAATAAATATAGAAATGGTTTAAGTATAGTAATAAATATAGCACTAAAAGAAGTTGTAGAGACGGGGGAAAAAAAAAAACGATGATAAGAACTTAAATGCTAAATTGGTGCTAGAGAAGGATATAATTAATTTCATAAGTGCATTAGATGAAAATACCAAGAAACAATTTTGGGAGGACCTCGTTGAGATTGTTCAGGGCATTCCAAGCAAGGATGAAATATTTTTAGGAGAAGGGCTATATGGACATGTAAGGAAGGAGAGAGAGTGGAAACTTTAATATTGTATGTGGAGGGTATGGAGTTGATGAAAATATGATACTAAATAGAAATGAATAGCATAAACGAATACATATAGCAAATTCCGTTGATTTTCTCATAAATTCATGTAGCCCAAAGAACTTATGCGATAAATACTCGGATGATGATGAAGAATAAAGATTCTAGATCAACCCAAAAATAAGTAATTAAGTAAAACTTCAATTTAACTAAAAATTTATCCTACAATAAAATGCAAAGATCGAGTCACTTTCTTGCTTCCAATGATGTAGAATTGTTACTTATGTGAGGGAAGTGATTCAGCATCTTTCTCTAGCAAAAGCAAGGAGAGTATTATGCCAACCTATTTGCTTCTTAACAAGTGTTGCAGTTGGAAAAAACAAGTATCCAGCCAGAGGGTTTCACTAGAAAATAATGATGGGTTTCAAGATTACCTATAAGCAGAATTTGCTCAGTACCACTGCCAAAACCTTCCATTTCAATTAAGAACTGGGTTTTGAGTCTTCTACTTGAATCATGCTCGCCTTCTGACTTACGCTGCAACCACGTCAAATTTTCAGAATCACATCTTATCAATTGACATGCAAGACATACCTATTAATGTATACAACAGATATATCCATAGCTGATTTTTTTAATTGATCAAAATAAGTTGCATGTGCTTATCTAGAACATACTTCACCTGAGACAAAAGTGAATCTATTTCATCAACAAAAATTACAGCAGGCTGACGGCAACTGGCAACTCCAAAAAGGGCCCTCACTAGCTTTTCACCCTCTCCAACCTAATGTCATCATCAAATATGTTAAAATATTTTTTATGTTATCTCCTATAATTGATCAATTGGAGAAAATTTTGGCTCAAGGAAAAAAAAAACTGCTAGGAATAATCCAACCACAATGTGAAAACAGGTGGAACACAATCAAAGTGCTCATTATTCCATGATGCATCCCAAATTATGCATTGACAAAGCAAAAGATTATGTCAGATAATCATAACCAGCACTAAAGAAACAACACTTACCCATTTGCTTGTCAGCGAACTTGCAGATATGTAGAAAAAAGTTGCTTTTGCTTCTCCAGCTATAGCTTTCCCAATCATTGTCTTCCCTGTCCCCTGAAATATGAGAGGAATAAAATAATCTACGTAGCAATAAGTTTGCATTTCCAATATTTTTGTTAAGTACAGTTACTTTGTCATTCAACCCAATAAGTTAACTCGTTGGGATGAGGCATTTTACACGTTTAACATCATTTACACACACACACACACTCCAACACTCCCCCTTACGTGTGGGCTGGGAAACTCCGACGGCCCAACACGTGCACAACAAACGAGTCCAACACTAGGCTACTCACACACAAATGCCCATACTTGGGGCAACAACAGATGGGGTTTAAGCTGCAGAAGCTAAGGTTTGAACCCAAAACCTTCCCCTCCAATAGCATGTTAAGTTTACTTACTTTCTCATTCAACCCAATAAGTTAACTTGTAGGGTTGAGGCGTTTCACATCATTTATACATATATTCCAACAATTATAATGGATCCCATACCGGTGGACCAAATAGTAGAAGACCTCTTCCTGGGGAGCGACAACCTTTAAATATGTCTGGACGTAATAGGGGCCATATGACCATCTCAGTAACACATTTTTTAGCATGATCCAGACCAGCTGCCAAATTATTGAGGCAATGAGTGGAAATTAGAATATAAGAAACAAGAAATAGCTATGTGAATCTTAGTGTGGAAAGAAGCTCTTGGTACTCTGTACTACCAATGTCATCCCACCGAACGTTGGGGTCCTGATCCATTATCTCATTACTAACGTGTTCAATAAGACGAGGTTCCAAATTCCTTAACCTTTCAGGAAGCTCGCCTTCAGGACCACAAAGCAATTCCAAACTATAATAAAACAAAAGGACTGTTAGAACAAGGAGAAAGAGCGAAAGAGAAAGCAGGAGAAAAGAAGCCACTACAAAATCACGTGCAGGACTGTGAGAACTTTCAACTTCTTTCCCTTCAAATATCCTTAGGTGTTGAATTCTCTTGCTTAGTAATGGGTAACATAGCTTAAAGCTAATACATCAATACAGGGCATCCCTGATGTAATTATAGAACTTTCTAAAATGAATCCATGACAACGCTGAGTTAAAATTCTATTTGAACGCAGGTACCTAGTTCTTTATAGCTTGTTCCAGACAATTATTCATGACAATGCTCAGTTAAAATTCTATTTGAACGCAGAAAACCTAGTTCTTTATAGTTTGTTCCAGACAATTATTCATGACAATGCTCAGTTAAAATTCTATTTGAACGTAGAACACCTAGTTCTTTATAACTATTAACTTGTTCCAGACAATTATTGTGACTCCCTTCATAGGCCACTAATTATGTCAACTGTAGCTATAGACATTATGGTACATCAAGCACAGCTAGCAAATTAAGGACACACTACTCTATATTTGCTCTATATTGCTTAATAATGCTGTAAAACTCACCATCTCCTTGTTGAGTCATCTAAACCATCACCACTTGTTCCTCCAATGCGCGAAGTCATGTTACCAGCATTTCCTCCATTGGATTTGATCGGGGGTACAAAATTACCACGAATTCCTCTGCGTGAAACACCATATGTTCTTGCACCGTATGCTCTGTTGGTGTTTTCACTTTGTGGGGAGACGGATGCACCTGGTGATCCTGTCAGCCCCCGTTTTTGCCTCGCGTCCATTTCCTATGACAGAGATAAAATAAAATAAAAAAAAAAAAAAACTGTTAACCATGTTATGGGCAGGGGCAGAGAAGGGAACAGTAAGTTGATGTCACAACAGCCATTGTGACTGGTATAACTTATTACAATAATATTTTGCCATAAAAAATGTTTGCAACATGCTTACTTCAATTTATTGGAAACATGTTCGGGAATATTTTGGATTTCCAGTATAATGAAAACAGGGTTTTGTCCAAGTTATCTTAATAAAGGAGATTTCTGAATGCATTGAAGTTACTATTGTATTTACCAGCACTATTTTAGTATCGTGTCAGCAGACCCTGAAAATAATGGAAATGGTAACATTAAAATTATAGTGGCATGCTAGTCCTTTTTGAGATGAAGCCCAGAAAATACAATTAACTCCAAAACCACATAATACAACAAGAAGACTCACGATTTATGCGGTTTATCTAATTCGTTCTTATTCTTTGGATGAAAGCTTATGTTTCGAAGAACAGGGAACACATCATAATCATTCAAATGAGGCTAACATCACATTTCCCAGGCAAGTCTCCATTCGTAAAATGGATTACATATATTGGTGCAGGAAAACAAGTATATATAAACAAAAAGAGAATCCTGCTTCAAGTCTTGTTATTGAAACAACTGAAAGGTGAGAAATAATCACTAAGATTTGAGGATTACCAGTTTTGCTCTAGCAGTCACAAATCCATTGCCAGAAACATCATTCTTGCTCTCTTCATTGCTTGATGATGAGTTCGGATTGTCACTTTTGGGGCTACTGATTTCCACATATACACGTTTCGCCCCCAAAGTATTTCTATGGCCTCCTTCCTCGTCAAGTTTTATGGAAGTAGAGACAACATGACCTTTAGGATTGTGATTATATGTGAGAGCCTTCTCTATAATCATGCAGTCTTCAGAGTTGCTTATTTTTCCATTCGAGGAGCTTTTGTGCGAGACACTCTTTGCTTTCATGATATTGTTTACATACAAGGATGTAAGTGTTGCTTGCGTCACAGCCTTTGATGCAGTGGAACTCAAGTTTTTCTGTCTATCCCATCGGCTTCCCTAAGATCACGAGTCAGTTCCTCTCATGAAAAAAAATGAATAATGGTATATGTTTCATGGAGCTAGCACTTATGAGTGGTCATCATTAAGGTAACATAGCATCCAGTTGACAATAATTATCCAAAGGCGGCAAAAGTCAGGAAAGCAAATCCAAATAAAAATAATTAGAAAAACCAATGCAATCATTTACATTTTGTTCAAAAGGATTAGGCATGAAATCAGAGTCATGAAAGAGAACCTATTTTGTCGTTCCAACATTCCATACCAAGTCATTTATCGGCATTCCATTTGATTGCGGAATATGAGCACAATAATACTTTGACTGCTTGATTTTCTCGATGTCAACTTCTCCTTTCATTTTAAATGTAGTACCAGGAGCTGTGTCTGCATGTTCAAATGCTCGGCTGAAGGTACAAGATAACACAAATAATTATTTCGATAAATTAGTAGGTACCAATAAGGGAAACCAAAACAATACTAAGGATAATGCAGGAACAAAGCCTACACGTATACCCATTTTTAAAAGTACCTACATAGCAATTAGTGCATACAGAAATGAAGCAAAAGTTTAAAGGATGCCAGTATACCCTATTTGAAGTAATTACACAGGCAATACCATGTACGGGCAGTACAGCACAAAACAAAGAGCATAACTCCACATTTCTTTAGTAGAATCCTTGAGGTCACAAGTCCAATTCTTGGAAATAACATCTCCATATATTAATGGGGTAAGCTTTGTGCACATCATGTTCATCCCTTACCCCACCCACTGCTGGAGCCTCGTGCACACTAGTTGTTTACCTTTTCTTTGGTAGAAGTCTGCAGCCTTTAATAGTCATCAAACCAGGGCCTCTAATTTATCACTTCCTGTGCATATTCGTCCTCAGCTATGGGTACTATATGCGTCTCCATAACACTTGTCAAAAAAATTGTCAAGATCTATTTCTAGATAAAATTTAATTCGTGTGCTTAGGCTCTGCTTGGATTGGGGAGGAAAAAAATAAGGGGAGTTAAGTGAAGTTAAGTGTAGGGAAGTTAAGTGAAGGGGAGGGAAAATTATAAACATAACTTTGTTTGGATTGCGGGGAGTTAAGTGAGGTGTGTTTATTATCTCTTTACTTGGATTGGGGGTTTTGAGTGAAGGGCGTAATAAAAATGTTATAGTTACTAAAATATCCTTAAAATTAGAACTCATCATGAACTCTAGCCATCTTGTAATTAAAGGGTATTTTAAATTTTTCAAAAAATATGTATCTCTTCACCTCCTTAACACCCCAATTTAAGAGGGGGAAAAAATGAACAAAAAACTTGAAATGTTCCCCTCACTTAACCCTCTCTCACCCTCCTCCTAAACCCCTACCCTCAATCCAAGCAAGTTGTTTATTCCCCTCAATCCAAGCATAGCCTTAAGTTCAGTATATAACTTAAAAGACTAACACCCTCCTTGCCTTTAGATGGAATTTCAAGCACAACATACCAACCCGCTACCAAATTAAATATATATTCAGATTTTCAGACAACTAACAAAAATGCATACAAAATTGATGAAAGCAAGACAACAGTCGAGTGCAATCCTCCTCAAATTTGTATACGATGACAGCAAAAAAACGAAAGAAAAGCTTAAATCAAGCTCTAATCAAATAGAAATCACAGTTCAATAGACACATCACTCCCATATAAATATACATATTACCAATGCGCATGCAAGCACATAAAGAGAGAATGTACCGATCGGAATCAGGAGCAAGGGCGCGGCGAGCCTGGTCGACCTTGGAGGCGGCATCGAGTCGAATGTGGCGAGTGAAGGACTCATCGGCGAGAGTGAGAGAGGTGGAATCGATGAAGCCGAGAAGGCTGAGGCCGAGACTGTGAGCGGTCTCATAGTCGCGCCGCTCAAGTGCAAGATCGGTGCCGAAGCTCAGAGAGTGGAGTCGTTTCAGCTTTTCATCCACTTCCTTCCTCCAACATCGTCCTTCTTTCTCCATTTTCGATAGATTTGGGGCTTCAAAGACCAAGCAATTTGTGGTTTTGCTTGTGCTGCTTTCCATTTACCCGCCATTTTTGTGCTTGGGTGTTCGCTGTTAAATAAATAACCCTCTTACCCATTGGAATTGCGAAACGGCCATTTTGGCGCTGGATTATTGGAATAAAGGTTGTAAATTATCCTAACCCATTTTAAAAATCAATTTAATGATACAACCTCTTTTCTAGATTTTTAAATATCTAAACTCTTTTGATTAATGAAAAGACTTTCATGTTCACACACACTTTTTCAAATTAAAAAAAAAACTTTTTAAAAAGTAATGTCTAACAAATGTATCAATTTTCCCATATTTTCTCACTTTTTGAACCTTTTCTTTAAGTAGATCTTCATTGTTTTGAAGTTTTGAAACTTGATGTGTCCATGTAATTTGGTTACAAATTACATGGAATCTTGTTTAAAATTCAATAAGCTTGTAACGCCCCATTTCCGTTAGGGGTGGAAGTATGGTTTTTCGGTTCGGTTTGAGACCGAAACCGAAAAAACCAAAAACCGAACTTCATCTAATATCTCAAACCGAACCGAACCGAATAGCAAGAGGAACCGAACCGAACCGAACCGAAATATTTGAAACGGTTTGATTTTTTGGTTTTCCGGTTTAAACCGATTTTTTGTAATACCTGTTACTTGATACTGAAATACTTCATATTATTTCAAAATTTCAATTCTAAGATACAAAAAATGCCAATGATGCCATCAAGATTCAAGACAACGAAATACCAATCAACCATCCAAAATTCCAAATATCTTATAATGCAATTAACTAAATAAGGAAAACACTAAAAAAGTAAAAAATAGTCCAAAATATGAAAATATTTAAATACAGTCCAAAATCCAAATCCAAATTCCAAAATGTCAAAGACTCAAAATGAAGGTCACTGCCACAGCTCAAGTTCTATTATAATCATAAAACAATTTCTGAAATCTAAGTTAACGTTTGAGAGCTCCTAGGCCACTGCCACAGCCCACAGCTCACGCCTTAGTCATCACGCCTCAGTAAGTCAGTCCTCACAAGTCACAACTTCAGTCTTCACTCACAGTTTCACCTTGCCACATTGGTTTAAAAATTAAAATGCAGAAGGCATATTCATATAAGATAAAGTTAATAAACAAGTTAAACAAATAGATATAAATGTATAATCAAGAAATTATAATACCTTAGTGCTTAGATTCCAGTTCCACGACGACTATGTCGAGTCAAAGGTGGTCTTGAACTCCCGGTTAATGCATTCTTACATTTTGTCTTAGCCAATTCTATAATTAAGTCAAAAGGGAAAACAATCATTAATATAGAAAAATAATATAAAATAAAGATATTAGTTATTTAGTTTCATAGTTTGTTTACCTTGTTCAAATGCCTCTTGCTCCGCTAAATCTTCTACCATTACGAGCTGCAATGGTAATCCTCCAATCCAATCGTCAACACAAATAAGAGCTTCTACAATTGTAGGGGTGAGAGAGCTCCTAAATGAATCAAGAACTCATCCACCAGTACTGAATGCCGATTCAGATGACACCGTAGAAATCGGAATAGCCAAGAGGTCACGAGCTATAACTGAAAGTATAGGAAACCTAGAAGAATTAATCTTCCACCATGTCAACACCTTAAAATTCTCACCATCCTTTGCATATTCAATGCCTTCTCCTAGATATTTATCCAACTCAGTTATACTTTCTCCACCTCCAACTTCAAAATGCAACCTTCGAAACAAAGCTTTTGCTCGATTTTCAGCCGATTCTTCTTCATCTCTAACAATAAGTGAGGAAGAGCCCTCACTTGGATTCACATTTTCAGAAGACAACTCATTCTTGTATTCATTAAACATTTTGAATGTTGACAATTTCACCTTTTCAGCCACTTCAATCGCAGTTTGTTCATCATACATTACTTTCAAAGCTAAGGTTACATAGTGCAATTTGTACCTCGGATCAAAGACAACCACCACAAAGATCAACAAGTTAAGTTTATCTGATTTCCCTCCCCAATATTTATCACATTTTTCAATCATTCTTTGAGCCATCAAACTCATTTGATCATCATGTGAAAACTTCATCTCTTTCAAAACACAGAAAAGTATGCTCAATTCATGAAAAAAGCTATTTGAAGTAATGTAAGAAGAGCCAGATACCTTCAATGTTAGATCATAAAAGTAACGAAGAAAAGTCACCAATCTTCTCACGATAATCCAATCTTCATGCTTCGGCATTCCACCCACACAGACAAGCTCACTAGTTATCTGAGGCTCAAGCTCCTCAAATCTCTCAAATGCTGGTTCAAACTTTTGAGCAGCTTCTAACATTAGATAAGTAGAGTTCCACCTCGTGCACACATCTAGGCATAACAAACTCTTGCTTTGAATTCTTTCAATCTCTACACTGTCTTTGAACTTCTTAATCCTAGAAGGTGAAGCCCTAATGAACTTAACAGCTGCACGAACTCGATCTATCGATGCTATTGACTCTTTCATGCCTTCAACCACCACTAGATTGACTATATGTGCAGCACATCTCATATGGACATATTCTCCAAGTACGATGCTAGAAAATCTCCTCTTCAAATAGTTCACAAGAAGGTCATTTGCACTGGCATTATCCACTGTAATAGTGAAAAGCTTCTTGATATCCCATTCCTTCAAGCAGTTCTCAATAACTCTCCCCATAGCCTCACCTTTGTGGCTTCGAATTGTTGTAAAGTTTATAATCTTCTTCTGCAAAGTCCAATCACTGTCAATGAAATGAGCAGTTATGACCATATAACTTTGTCTTTGCTCCGAAGTCCATGTGTCTGTGGTTAAAGACACCTTAGAGCCATTGTTTTGAAATATCTTCTTCAATTTTTCCTTCAATTCATCATACATTTCTAGGATGTTCTTTCTCACAGTTGGCCTAGACGGAACCTTCCATCTCGGATTCAATGCCACAACAAATTCTTTGAAACGAGGATGCTCCACCAATCTAAATGGCAACTCACACTCAATTATCAAACGAGTCAATGCATCACATATAAGCTTCGCATCATACTTCCATGTGGCAACCTCCCCATTCCCTGCTTGAAATGACAATTCAGTTTGTTGACCACTTGCCTTAGGCTTGCGCGGACATCTCGTCAAGTGTTGCTTAAGTGTAGATGTTCCATTCTTTGATGCGTGACACTTGTAGACAACCCCGCAATGGTTGCAACTACAAGTCTCACGACTACTTGAACGTGTAAATTCACGCCATACATCAGACCTAGGTGCTTGAGGTTTCCTTTTTCGCTTTTTCGGACTAGACACCTCACTATTTTCAGTACCTTCAATGGGCTCTGAACTTCCTTCAACCCCCCTACTGGAACCACCACCAATACCACTTTCATTCACTAACACAACCTCCTTTTCCAAACAAATGTCATTTTCTTCTGAATTGTAGTCAGATGGCAAATGTGAGTGGGAGCTAGACATCTACAACAATGGTAAAATACAGGAGTTCAATAATATTGCAAGGTTGCCAAATCATTCTCTCTTTGTAGTTCTGCAACAACATATATAACATCTAAACATAGAACATCACGTAACAAAACAAAACAAAAAAAACAGGAATACAAGATAATAAACTATTACTGCCATTTTTCATTTTTGCTTCAAATCCAATTTCACAATTTTCACTCAATTTATTCAGAGCAACTTTGTAACATTATGTCTTTTTTTTTAACCACAATCTAACTCTCATATGATCTAGTGTCTACATTCTACAAGATGAAACTGGAAGAAGAAAAACATCCAACCCATTTGTCCAAATGTCCAATCCAAATCGGCAAATCCCACTCCCATGAATTACCAAAATAGAAAGGGACTTACCTCGTTCGTAATTGTCGCAAGTCACGTCGTTGCAGCAGCTATCTCCTCCTCGCAGCTCTCTGCCTCTCTGCCTCTCTCCTCGTCGCAGGTCGCAGCTCTCTGCCTCTCTCGCCTACTCGAAACCACTGCAGGTCTGCAGCAGCTCACTGCTCACAGTCTCACAACTCACAAGTCACGCCCTCACTATCGACTAGCAAAGACAGAGTCGCCGTCGCCTGTCAGTGCCGTCGCCTACTAGGTCAAAATTTCAGATACAGAGATGAGAGATACTGAGATAAAGACTTAAAGTCATAAAGAATAAAGATATCACTAATATCAGATATGAGATAATGTTAAATGTTTAATTATTTAGCACTTTAGTTAGCCGGTTATGCTTTAACTGTTTAATCTTTATTGCTTTTGAGTTTTGCCTTTAGATGATTACTGTCTACTAATTAATATTTAATAGATTAAGACATTAAGTAATATGTTATATGTGTATATATATATATTATATTTAAAACATATAGATTAATTTCGGTTTTCGGTTTAAAACCGAAATTAATTTCAAAAATCCGAAACCGAACCGAAAACCGTAATTATCAAAATACTAAAATCGAAACCGAACCGTTAATCCAAAAACCGAACCGAACTTTGATTTACGGTTTGGTTTACGGTTCGGTTTACAGTTTGGTTCGGTTTCTTCCACCCCTAATTTCCGTAACGTCACATGGTGCTAGCCGCACCTTCCTAGGTCATCAATGTGATCCACTTTCTTAGTCATTAACCCTAGTTCACTCAACTAGGACACCCCAGTCAAAAATCCAACAGCATCTCTCCGTATATCAGGGAATGCCTACCTGTAACAAAACGCAGCAATAATCACAACAATCAAATTATAACCTAGCAGGGCCTTTGGCCATCTATCAGCATACAAATTTCAACCTAGCAGGGCCTCAGGTCATCTAAGAGCACGCACAAACTGATTCTCATACAAGTATCACAATTTACATAATATAAACAATCCCAAACATCATTCAACAGGACTCAGAGTCCACCCCCGGTTCAGAAGGTACAATCACATAAATTACCTTCTAACCGTACCCAAAACACACCCACCGGTGCCAACAGTTGACAAGTCATATATTATCTCATACAATAAGCGTGGAAATAAACAAAGTGCAACACACTCACTATTCACAAATCCTAACCCTCCTCCAAGTGCCATCCATACCACAATTCCGTCTCTACTTATCCGCAACATCGGCACTAGTACCAATCTCATCTGTAGGAAGGAAGGAAGGAAGGAAAATAAAAGGGTGAGCTAGAAGCTCAATAGGGTAAAAGAGCGAACAATCATTATAGGCCGAATCCAATAAGAAGGCAATGCAACAACATGATAACCCAAATGCTCATGTCACATAACACAACAATAACACCCGAGTGACCTTTTTGGGGAAAAACAATCATAGTCCCATAATTCCAACTATGAATCATAAAACAACAATCAAGACCATGATCATCTTAATCATGTCTTGATCACAACATCGGAGACTCATTCTGGTTCTCCCAACCATCAATGGATGCGAGCCGACTCATCAGCTTTCCTCGTTCAATCCTGGTTCTCCCAACCATCAATGGATGAACCATACCATGTCAATAAAACCCTTAGAAAGTCACCCAGTTGTGTGAGTCCCATCACACCCACACCTCAAGTGTGTTGCCTCACATGAAGCCATTTGGTGCCAAGCTCAACACCCAACCATCCTCCCATGTGACGTTCAAGTAGTTCCTAGTGTATACCCGAGTCCATACTCGAGCATCCCATGCAATCTCTAATGCATTCATGCTTCATGCCATCAATTAATATATATATACACACCTATATATTTAAAGCTACTCATGATGCATGAATGATCAATCATGCTCAATAAGTGATTGAACACGAATAAGGGTTAATGCAATCTACATTTCAAGAGAAAATAAGAATAAATCATAAGTTCATTCTTCCTTCAAAACAATAAGGCAAGAACACAAACCTGGTGACTAATAAGAAAATTAAACCGTAATTTAGATAGCAAAAGAATGATATGAAAGTGAATTGGGCAGGAAATCTCATACCTCAATTAATCACCACTTACAATAGCAAATTCCCAAAGTTAGGGTTTTTGGCCCTCTTTCACCCACCTATCGATTCAAGCATTCCGAACCCACAACATTGTATTAACAACAATAATAAGCAATAATAACATGAAATCGAATACTAATCAATAGAACTTACTTTCTCTCTCTAGGATTTTCCCCCAAAATCCTCCAACTTTTCCAAATTCGAAACTTAGCCTAAACCAACAATTCAAACTAGTAAAACAATCATAAATAACCCTAGAATCAACATATCTAAACCCTACATTCCATCTATTAAAGAATCAAACAAATCTAGGAAAAACCCTAGAATTCTGAAGCTATGAAAACTCACCTCAAACCTTCAAATCTTCCTTGATTCCACCTTGATTCTTGATATGATTCATGAATCCATGGAAAACCAAGCAAAAACCTCAAGAAATCTCATTCTCTCTCTAAGTTTCTCTCTCTCTCTCTCTCTCTCTCTTCTCGACTTCCTCTGATTGCCCATCCGGACGGATCATGCTTAGAAACCTTGCTGTCCTAGTTTCTTCATTAACCGTCTGGACGGCTCCTAAGGCGTCCAGACACCTTTTTTTTCTTTCTAGTTATTTCCAGTTCTTTCATATTTGTATCGGTCTAAGCTTCGATTTGATATGTTATGGACCTAAAACGGATATGTGTGCTAAAAGTTATGACCTATTTAGTGAACCTTGTTCAAAGAACGAATCTTTATGGTCCTACACCACACGGGTGGTCCGTAACGTCTCCAAATTTATTTCCAAATTTATCTTTGGCCCAGGGTTTCACAAAGCCAATGAATTGAGAACTATATAAGCATTTTATACAATGTAGCAACCGGCCCGAAAATTGATAGAGTTGTCACCAACCGAATTAAAAGTGCAATTAGACACTTTAAAAAAAAACTTGCGAACCAGAAATAAGGATACGGGGATCGATTGAGCGTGGAGAAGGTGTTAGACACCTAGCGACTCCTGTTTAAAACAATTACTGAATATTTAAGTAATTGGCTATTTTCTGGAAACTTGTTGTTTGCAAGATTGAGTTATTTTGAAGAAATAATGATTTTGATTTTGAGATCTCACCAACTTATGGCATTGAAAAAATTAATTTTCAAAAACACCAAGTTATGGTGTTGTATTCTGATAGGTTAGGGATTAAAAATGGGGTTCAGTTTGAAGTTCCAACTTAGGGAATTTGGATGAATGAATTGAGTTTGAAAAGAATTTAGAAATACCAACTTATGGTATTTATTTGTGTTAAAATAAAGTGAACTTTGTAATATAATTTATGGTATTTTAAAAGAATTGAATACCAACTTATGGTATTTTATTTTACAAGATGGAGATGGTATTTATGAAAAGTGGTAATTGAAAATACCAACTTATGGTAGATAATAATTGAAGTAGAAAATACTTGAATTTAAGATACCAACTTATGGTATTTAAATACAAGTTTGGGTTGGGAATACAAACGTATGGTATTTTATTTGGAAAAATAACCAATTATGATAGTAAATTATTTTTATTTAATGAGCCAGTTTGGATCAATTATTCTCACATTGCGCTATTTTCAATTAAATAAAATCCCAAAAAAAGTAAATTAAAATTTACAAACAATAAAACCCTAAATGCCTATATGCCTCTAACATGCTAAAATAACATGCATCCATTTTCACTATTTTTGTTTCTATTTACACATTACATTACATGGCTTAGAGCCCAAAAAAAAAAACCTAAGAGCCCCAAATTTCTTAACTAACCCAAACCCAATACAAAGTGTTACAAACCCAACTCCAATACCAAATGTTCTAAATATCTAAAAGCCCAAAAATTATATACAAAACCTAAATTTTATAAACAAAAGCCCAAAATAAACCCAAGCCCTAAATATATACAAAAATAAATTATTAAATTATGTTGTTGTATGGGGAAGAGGTTAGGCACCCCCACGACTCCTGTTTGAAATAATTACTGAATTTTTAAGTAATTGACTATTTTCTGGAAACTTGTTGTTCGCAATATTGGGTTATTTTGAAGAAATAATGATTTGGATTTTGAGATCTCACCAACTTATGGCATTAAAAAGATTAATTTTCGAAAACATCAAATTATGGTGTTGTATTATGATAGGTGAGGGATAAAAAATGGGGTCAAGTTTGAAATTCCAACTTAGGGAATTTGGATGAATGAATTGAGTTTGAAAAGGATTTAGAAATACCAACTTATGGTATTTATTTGTGTTAAAATAAAGTGAACTTTGTAATATAATTTATGGTATTTTAAAAGAATTGAATACCTACTTATGGTATTCTATTTTAAAAGATGGAGATGGTATTTATGAAAAGTGGTAATTGAAAATACCAACTTATGGTCAATAACACTTGAAGTAGAAAATACTTAAATTTAAGATACCAACTTATGGTATTTTATTTAGAAAAACTACCAATTATGGTAGTAAATTATTTTATTTAGTGAGACAGCTTGGATCAATTATTCTTGCATTGCGCTAGTTTCAATAAAATAAAATCCCAAAACAAGTAAATTGAAATTTACAAACAATAAAACCCTAAATGCCTATATGACTCTAACATCCTAAAATAACATGCATGCATTTTCACTATTTTTGTTTCTATTTACACATTACATGGCTTAGAGCCCAATACAAAGTGTTACAAACCCAACTCCAATACCAAATGTCCTAAATATCTAAAAGCCCAAAAATTATGTACAAAACCTAAATTTTATAAACAAAAGCCCAAAATAAACCCAAGCCCTAAATATATACAAAAACTAGGCATGCACACCAAGTCGGGTTCCGGGTTATCGGTCCGGGTTTGACCAAAACCCGATGACTTTTCAAAGTGGTGGAACCCGGTCCGATAGCCCGGTATTAAAATTTTGGGTTATCGGGTTCGGGTCTACCGGGTAATCGGGTTGGGTTACCGGGTAACCTGGTAAAAAATCTATAGATTTGAGCATCATGTCGTCGTCTTCCTTTTCTTCTCCATTTTTAACTTCCTCCTCTAATCCTTGCAACCTATACACACATCCCCTTCTTTTCCCTAACTTCTGCTCATCAAATTGAACTCAAATACACTATAGAAATCTCTAGTTGAAGACACAAATCTTCTTTCCAAAGAAGTAGAATTAGTTTTCATCTGTATTTCTCAAGACCGAACAAATACAAGAAGAGAAACGAGAATAATTTGTTCCTTATCCACACCTTCGGGTAGAGACTTGCTCAAAATCTCCTACTTCTTGGCAATAAATCAAAGCCGGAGCAATTATCTCTTTTTCTGGAACAACAATGCCGCAGTGATTCCATCAATAAAGCCAAGCATTTGTTGACTGCGAACTAGAGGAAGCTGGAGCTCTCAAAGAATGAAATGGGTGCTGTCTAGTTTGATAGTCACTAGGTTTGAGATATTCTTCATAGTTTTTTGAAAAGTAAAAAAGGGTGAAGCAAATGGATTTGACATTGAGACATAAGGCATCGAGGTTCTAGAGAGTTCTAGTTGAATCCCGCATCGACAAATCAAAAAGAGAAGTAAAGGGTAGTGAGAATGTGAGATTTAAATTAAAACCTTAAAGTGGAGTAGGATTTACATTAGTATATTATTAAATTATTAATTTTAAATATTAAATTTAATTAAACCCGAAAATTAATAAAAAGTAAACCCGATGCCCGATCTGATAACACCGGGTTCGGCCCGGGTTTCACCCAGTCATTATCGGGCCGGACCAGATTGACCGGAAAGTGATCAGGTCTCACCGGGTAACGGGGTCAGGTGGAAAACACGAGACCCGTGTGCACCCTTAACAAAAACAAATTATGACCCAATTAAACTAAGTTCAAAATTAGACCCAACTAAGATCCTTTGCACCTGACCCAATGAAACCCAATCTTAACCCAGAAGAACCTGGCCCATCACTCACACTAATCCAACCAGCCCAATCTCCAAACATTACCACATTGGCCCAATTCAAGAATTAAATAAAAAAACTAGACTCCTTCCTCCTCTGGCCGTGCCGGCGTCCCCTGCTTCCTTCCCCTGTTTTCTTTTGTATTTCCTGGGTCACTTCCTTGGTCTCCTAGTGTTTGCCCATTGAAAAACATTCCCACAATAGTGGTGTGCTTATAGATATGGTCACCCATCTTCACAAGCTCTTCCCAATTTACTTTTGTCGAAGAAGAACGTGGAGTAACAAAACCTCGTTGGTCACCTTGACGTTTTCGAAGTGCGAATTGAGAATTTTCTTTAGATGCAGGTGTGGCTCCTCTCGATTTTACTTTTTCTCTGGCTTCGCCACCTGTGTCTCTAGCTCGTTATGCCATTTAGGTTGAGGGTTTGCTGCTGTGGACTATGGCGGAAGATTGGTGAGCCCCCTTCCCTTAATGTGTTTCCGGGATGGCCATAAGAGGAAGCTAGTTTGGTGATTTTATTTCGGGGAGAACCAGAGATAGAGAAGTCTGGCTTTTTAAGGGAGATGCTCTGAGGTGAGAGAGGTTGAGTGAGAAGTTCTGCTTGGAGGGTCGTTCTGTGATGGGGCTATGCTGATGAGAAGAAAGATGGAGGAGAAAGAGAGTTCAAGTGATGGCTCGGGTATGATATTTGGATGATGGTAGAGCTGTTGATGAGGATACCAGATCAATATGACATTAACAATGAAAACCAAAACAAAAGAAATACCGAGATATACGTGATTTGGTCACTAACGACCTACGTCCACGGGAGAGAGAAACACTCTTATTTAGAGATAATACAGGAGGAGGAGAACATAACTCAACTCACACTCACTCACTGGTGCCTCTACTTGCACCAAAACTCTCTCACAAGAAACTCTGCTTTTTTTCTTTCTTTATAACTCACTGCACACACATATATCACTCTCTACCACTCTTCTCTATATGTGTATCTCACATTTTACAACACAAATACAACTCTTTATATATAGGAAACTCACAGCCTAATAAAACACAGAAATTAGGCAAGTGTTAGGTGATGTTTTTGACAAAACTTGGGTGGCTGCAGTAATGGTTGAATACTGTAGCAGTGGTGGTTGGTGGTAATCTGAACATGTAGGAGACGTTGGTGGCTGGTCGCTGGTGGCTTGCATGCAAAGTTAGACTTTGCATGCAACTAGGGTATGGACCCCACAATTCTCCCCCTCCATACTCATAGGAAGAGAACGCAACTCACCGATCTTGAGTTACTATCCATCCCGGCTATGTCCCCACATAGCTCAAGCTTATCACGAGTAACTATCTTTGTCAACATGTCTGCTGGATTTTTATCAGTGTGAATCCTCACTAGTGATAACGAATCACCTCGCGTATCCAGTGATAACGAATATCAATATGTTTTGTGCGAGAATGATACATAGAATTCTTGCTCAAGTCTAGAGCACTCTGACTGTCACAATCTAACCTGTATTCCCCCTGACTAATAACCAGTTTCTGGATAAACCGCTTCAACAACAACATTTCTTTACCAGCTTCCGCTGCAACGATATACTCTATTTTTGTTGTAGATAAAGAAACACACTTCTATAGTTTGGACTGCCATGAAACAGCTCCTCCTGAAAAAGTGAAAACATACCCTGAAGTAGATTTCCTACTATTAAGATCACTGGCCATATCTGAATCAATATAGCCATCCATAACTGGATCTGCTCCCCCAAAGCACAAGCATAGCTGTGGTACCCTATTTTTGTCCGGGTTCGGTCCAATATGTTTATTTTTGGAGGCTCAATAATATTTATTTCGGATGACTTTTGGGCACAATCCCTCACCTACCATCTTCACCCATTCCTCCATCACTATCACCCCACCAACTACTCCTACATACTAATCCACCCACTCTCATCTAATCTTCACCTACCCTAACCACTACCATCACCTCTTCTCTTCTTATACCCAAAAAATCACTCAAAGGAGAAAGGGGGGACAAATCTTCCTACTCTTGGATCCAGCAGCCCTAATCTTCTCCCCTCAACTTAAGCCATCATCACAATTCCTCTCCTCTTCCATCACCACAACATCACCACCCAAACCACCATCCTCACTGCCATCATACGTTCACCTTCTGAAGCTTCAAATCATAATCCGACCGTTCAAACTCAAGCTCACGCTCTCCTCTAACCGTTATCCAAAAATCAGCCAAATCAAACCACTGATAGCCCTCCATCTATCACCATTCCCAAACTCCATTTTGAGAAACATCCCTACACAAATCAGTTTCGAAACCAGTTTTGAAACTGACCTTCCGAAACTTCAAATGACAATCCGACCGTTCAAAATCAAGATCACTCTGTTCTCTAACCACTGTCCAAAAATCAGCAAAATCCAACCACAAATAGCCCTCCAGCTGTTACCATTCCAGAAACTCCATTTTGAGAAATATCCCTACACAAATCAGTTTGGAAACCAATTTCGAAACTGACATTCTAGAGTTTCAAATCACAATCCGACCGTTCAAAATCAAGAATCCATTGTCCTCTAACCACTGTCTAAAGATCGGCCAAATCAAACCATGGATAACCCTCCAAAAGTCACTATTGCCGGAGCTATATTTTGAGTATTTCTCCATATTTTTTAAGTTATTATGGGCCATTGTGGGCTTTCTTTTGTGGTCTTCCAGGAGTACATGGTTGAGTTTGGGCTGCTAGATTTAAAATTTATGGGTCATTTTCTTTGTTTTTGGTTTCATGTTAAATTAGGCTTGTAAATGTTTTTGGGCTTGTTAGGCTTGTGTATATTAGGTTTGGGTTTTGGGTTTAGCAACATGTTTAGGGCTTTGGAGTATGTGGTTTAATTGTCAAAAATGTATTGGGCTTTTAGTTAGAGGCTTAGGTAATTTGGCTCAAGACCACTTACCATGTAAATAATAAAAACAAAAAAATAGTGGAGAATGCATACATATTATTTTAGGATGTTAGAAGCATGTAGACACTTAGGGTTTGTGTATATATTAAATGAGTGTTTACGTTACATGCTTAGAGTTGTTTAATATATTGGAGTTTAATCCGATGAAGGAACTAAACGGGGAAGCATTGGATGCTATTTCAAAAGGATTCTTGAGAATAAAATCTTATGAAATTCTCATCCATTGGATGAAGAGGATTTTTTTAGCATTCATATTGTATATAAAAATTATATCAAAAGGTTAATCCGACGACGGAACCAATCGAGTGGCATTGGATGTTTTCGATCAAATTCTTGAGGAAATTTTTAGGGAGTTCCTAACCATGGGATGGAGAGGAGTTCTTATTTTTATTTTTCAGCATTCATATTGTATATTTTATGTGTGTATAAAAATTATATCGAAAGTTTTAACCAACGAGGGAATTGATTTGGGGAAATGCATTGGATGCACCCTCATAGAAAATTCTTGAGGTGAGAGTGTTTCATGGACACTTGACCATTGGATGGAAGAGTCCCATGAACCTCAATATTAGACTCTCAATATAGTTTTTATATTCTGTCTAAATTATCGTACTGGATGTATATATTTTTGTTAAAATGTCATGTTTGATTTTCTTGATCATTTAATGAGATAATAAAAATTAAATTGACAACTTTTTTTAAAACAGACGTTGTGGGGTGCCTCTCGCCTTCCCCATACGTAACAAACTCGCTTACCCATTTTCTGGATTTTCGCAGACCAAATTATTTTCATTGGTGACCAATTGCACCTATTACAATTGGTGGCGACTCTTCTTTTAAAATTCTCCTTTCGCAAAACCGGTTGCGACAACTGGCAACTTCACTGGGGAAAACTAGTTTTTAAATGTATATATATTTCTTTAAAAAAAACTAGTGAGTTGGGCCTTCTAAATTTAATTTTTCTTATCCCATTATTTGATTTTGTTTGTTTAAATATATTTGGTGTTTTATTTCTCTAGTTGTTTTTTATTTTTTATTGATATTCTTTTATTATTTTAAAAAAAATGTGTTGTGTTTTGTGAGTTTTTATTTTATTTTATATTATTGTCCTCACACATCGTGCACTATACCCTTTTCATGAGTCCAACAACTCGGACTTAATACCCTTAGGAGAGGATGAAGTAAACGAGACCTTCGAGGGATTAAATTCCCCGTGCAGGCTCGCGAAAAATACTCACTCGACCCACTCCTCTGTTAAGAGGGACCCTGGCTATTCCAGTGATGGACACTGGTGGGGGATAAGTCGAGAGCCTAGATTATTTGAAGTAGATGTTTTCAACATCTATCACATATCTATCATCTGTATCATCTCATCATCTCGTCTCTTTCAGATTTTCTTTCACTTCCACTGATCGTCGATCACCGTTTTACTCTGATCTCATCACTTCATTTTTATTCCTTCCATTACTGACACGATTACCCACTTTCAGTGATTTTCGTTCATTGTTCCACCTCTTCTTCCACTACATCTCACCTTCATCACGTGAAAATCCTCACCCATCTTTCATCTCAATTAATGGATGGGACTCTGTCACCCCACTTACAAGCAATCACGTTGTTTGCTAAAACAGAAATTATTCTTGAGCGATTATTCGACCTTCACATTCTTAGAGATGCCAACGCTCGTTGGGCTGTGAACTACCTCCAGGATCACTCTATGTTATTTTTGGTTAACCCAGATTCTACAGGTAATTTATCAGTGTACCCTCGTATAGTTCGTGATTTCTATGAGACTCTTGAAATGTTACCACCGCGTACGAGAATCGGACCACATCCAATTTACCAGGTGGAAGTAATTGGTATAAAACTCCAGTTCACCACAGCAGACATATGCGAGTGTTTAGGGTATTCCCCTTCTTATGATGTAGTTACCGGTTTCGAAGCACCGATATCTGTTTCTAAGAAGGAGATAATTGGCAACATGTGTCGAGGACAGAGCGATAAGAAAGTAAACGCTACAAGCCGCTCATATTTGCCACCGAAGATGTGGTTGCTGGACGACACTCTCCGGCACAATCTTTGCCCCATCGGCCACCACCACCAGAGACGGGGTAAGATTCTTCATGCCCTATACTATATGTATCAGGGAGTATGGTTTAATATTGGAGAATTCTTTATGGCCACTATTCTAAAGACAGAGTTTTGTGGAGAATAGACCAACGAAGGTCGGAAAATTATATTTCCCTTGACTCGTTACCCGACTGGTTTTGAGCAAAGGCATTCGTCCTCCTATAAGCCAAATCTCCCCATTTTATCCAGTAAGCATTATGCAGAAAAATAGTTGGCAGAAAGGCATTAACCAAATGACCACTGCTGCCAAAAGGCGAAAAACATCATGGACACGAGTTGTATTACTAGGGGAAACATCTCGATCTGCTTTTAAACCACCACCATCACCACCTGACCGTATTCAGAAAACACCAACTCATGAACATTAGTCGGAGGCCAGGCGACAAAGGTGGGAGCAACTGTTGAATGTGGTAGCGAATATGGAGAGGCCCAACCAAGAATTCTACAATGTCAGTTCATGTATCTTTTACCCAAGTCCAGCCCATATCACGGACAAGCCCAGGGATAATTACAGTATCCCCATGTAAATTTCTTTGTGTAAATACAATAATTCAAAATAATATTAATTTCAAAATTGAAAAAAATTCAAAAATCAAATCAAATCAAATCGAATTCATTCAAAGTTTCAGCCAAGCCGGGAATGGCCCTAGTGATCCCGAGCATTTTTCAAAAATCTCTCCAATGATTGGCCAAGCCGGGAATGGCTCTAGTGATCCCGCGCATTTTTCAAAAAAAAAACAAAAGAAAAGAAAGGAAAAAAGAAAATCTCCAATGATTAGCCCAGCCGGGAATGACTCTAGTGATTCTGAGCACTTTAAAAAAAAATCCTTTCGAATAGCCAACCAAGATAGGAATGACTGTAGTGATCCCGTGTAATTTCATGAAATTGGACCAAAAATATGTTTACTACTCCTTTGCGCGCCATTACTATGTAAAGGTCACGCAAAGGGGGGCAGTTGTAGTACCCTTTTTTTATCCGGGTTCGGTCCAATATGTTTATTTTTGGAGGCTCAAAATATTTGTTTTGGATAACTTTTGGGCACCATCCTTCACCTACCATCTTCACCCACTCCTCCATCACTATCAGCCCACCAACTACTCCTACATACTAATCCACCCACTCTCACCTAATCTTCACCTACCCTAACCACTACCATCACCTCTTCTCTTCTTATACCCAAAAAATCACTCAAAGGAGAAAGGGGGGACAAATCTTCCTTCTCTTGGATCCAGCAGCCCTAATCTTCTCCCATCAACTTAAGCCATCATCACAATTCTTCTCCTTTTCCATTACACAACATCACCACCCAAACCACCATCCTCACTGCCATCATACGTTCCCCTTCTGAAGCTTCAAATCATAATCCGACCGTTCAAACTCAAGCTCACTCTGTCCTCTAACCGCTGTCCAAACATCAGCCAAATCAAACCACGGATAGCCCTCCATCTATCACCATTCCCAAACTCCATTTTGAGAAACATCCCTACACAAATCAGTTTCGAAACTGACCTTCTGAAACTTCAAATCACAATCCGACCGTTCAAAATCAAGATCACTCTGTTCTCTAACCACTATCCAAAACTCAGCAAAATCCAACCACAGATAGCTCTCCATCTGTCACCATTCCCGAACTCCATTTTGAGAAATATCCCTACACAAATTAGTTTGGAAACCAATTTCGAAACTGACCTTCTAGAGTTTCAAATCACAATCCGACCGTTCAAAATCAAGAACCCATTGTCCTCTAACCACTGTCTAAAGATCGGCCAAATCAAACCATGGATAACCCTCCAAAAGTCACTATTGCCGAAGCTGTATTTTGAGTATTTCTCCATATTTTTTAAGTTATTATGGGCCATTGTGGGCTTTCTTTTGTGGTCTTCTAGGAGTACATGGTTGAGTTTGGGCCGCTAGATTTAAAATTTATGGGTCATTTTCTTTGTTTTTGGTTTCATGTTAAATTACGCTTGTAAATGTTTTTGGGCTTGTTAGGCTTGTGTATATTAGGTTTGAGTTTTGGGTTTAGCAACATGTTTAAGGCTTTGGAGTATGTGGTTTAATTGTCAAAAATGTATTGGGCTTTTAGTTAGAGGCTTAGGTAATTTGGCCAAGACCACTTACCATGTAAATAATAAAAACAAAAAAATAGTCGAGAATGCATACATATTATTTTAGGGTGTTAGAAGCATGTAGACACTTAGGGTTCGTGTATATATTAAATGAGTGTTTACGTTACATGCTTAGAGTTGTTTAATATAATTGAGTTTAATCCGACGACGGAACCAAACGGGGAAGCATTGGATGCTATCTCAAAAGGATTCTTGAGGATAAAATCTTATGAAATTCTCATCCATTGGATGGAGATGATTTTTTTTAGCATTCATATTGTATATAAAAATTATCAAAAGGTTAATCCGACGACGGAACCAATCGAGTGGCATTGGATGTTTTGGATCGAATTCTTGAGCAAATTTTTAGGGAGTTCCTAACCATGGGATGGAGAGGAGTTCTTATTTTTATTTTTCAGCATTCATATTGTATATTTTATGTGTGTATAAAAATTATATCGAAAGTCTTAACCAACGAGAGAATTGATTTGGGGAAATGCATTGGATGCACCCTCATAGAAAATTCTTGAGGTGAGAGTGTTTCATGGACACTTGACCATTGGATGGAAGAGACCCATGAACCTCAATATTAGACTCTCAATATAGTTTTTATATTCTGTCTAAATTATCGTACTGGATGTATATATTTTTGTTAAAATGTCATGTTTGATTTTCTTGATCATTTAATGGGATGATAAAAATTAAATTAGCAACTGTTTTTAAAACAGACGTTGTGGGGTGCCTCACACCTTCCCCATACGTAACAAACTCGCTTATCTATTTTCTGGATTTTCGCAGACCAAATTATTTTCATTGGTGATCAATTGCACCAATTACAATTGGTGGCGACTCTTCTTTTAAAATTCTCCTTTCGCAAAACCAGTTGCGAAAATAGTTTTGACATACCCTTTAGGTACCTGAGAATCCATTTAACAGCCTCCCAATGTGTAATACCCCAAATTTGTGATGAGTTAGGCAAAATGGAACGAGATGCAATTAAGGCGAGGTGCTTGAATTGAGCTAAAGATTATGGATCCTAGAATCACCAAAAGCATAATTTAGATAAATTCATTAAAATATTTAGGGGATTAGATGTAATAAGTATTTAGGAATTAGATAATATTGGTGAATGTTTGAGAGGGGTGGCAGTTCCGCAAATCACATTAGGTCAAAGAAGGAATAAACAAATAAGTGCAGGGGTAGAAGAGTAAAACACAAAAGAAAATTGATTAAATATAAAATGGTGGCACGCAAAATGAGGAACACCTAAACCTAAATCTAACACCGATAGAGGGAGGACGAAGGCAGCGACGGAAATCGATTCTCCAAGAACGGTGACGGTTGGCGACACTGGTGACACGAGAGGAACCGGGACGACAAGAGGAGTAGGTTTATATCAATTTCGGATCCAAAGGAGCTCATCTGCGCCGTCAATAGAGGAGGAAGGAAGGCGGCACCGCGACCTGAGATCGACGATTCTCGTTGTTTCCGGCCACGAGTCAGGTAGTTTCCACCACCATTAGACTCCCCATGCCAAAGCCTTCCCGGAGATGGCCACGGTGACCGTCAACGCACTCTTACCGGCGTGATCCGATCTTGAGGTTGACCGGGTCTGTTAGGCCCGCGTGTAGTAGCAAACCGGGTTGATTTGACCCGGTTGACTTTTAAATTAATAAATTAATGTAATTAACTAATTAAGTTAATTGTATTAGGTTAATGGAATTAAGTTAATAATATTAATAAAAAAAAATAATTTGCTATTAAGTTAATTAATTAATTAACGTAATTAGTTAAATTAAGTTGTTGGTATTAAGTTAATGGTATCAAGATAATAGTATTAATAAATAGATTTAAGATAATAGGATTAATGAAGGATTTTTGGATGTTGTATGGGTTTCAGGAATCACTCTTTGTAACCGAATTATCGGTACTTACGGGAGTATACCACGGTAAGTAGTATTTCAAATGCATTACGGAACGATGTGTTTGACTATGTTGATTGCTGTGTTCGTGAATTTCTGTGCAAATCATGATGTTATATGAGACTAAAATTGTGTTGTTGATGATATGTGAATGATGATTTATTATTTGATGATAATGGTGTCATGTTGAGGTAATCTTTATTTGTGGTTTTGCATGAAGCTTGACATTCTGTGGCATACATGACACGCACATAAATGAAAAGTATTTTTACGAACCTAGTACATTGCTATAGGGAGGGTATATGGTGACTGGAAAAGGAAAAAGGAAAAAGGAAAACAAAATGTTTATTGACTGGAAAGTGTTCTTTGGTAGAACACTTAATCAAAAGAAAAATCCCGACCGGTTGCTCTGTAGCAGTGTACCTAGGTTGGGGCCCAAGTATTGGATAAATGATTTAAATGGTTGACTGTTCATTAAAGATGATCACGTACACTCATGCATAGATATTACTTGCTGAGCTTTAGCTCACTATGTTCCGTGATGCAGGTATAGGTTTCTCGGATTATTATGCTGATCTGGCGGTTGATGGTGAACGTGCGGATCCGTGAAAATGATATTCATGTGACAGAAGCTAGGTTTTCTTAGCTATTAATAATGACTCAGCAATAAATTATTTTATGTTATGCTAAATGCTAAGTTTGGGGTTTTATTTAATAAGCGAGGGTTTGCGGTACAATTACTAAAGGATTATTGCATGTTTTATCCTAAGGATGATGGTGGAGATATGATGACGTTATTTAATTTTTGGTTAATCTCTTTATCGTGAGTTAAACTAATAAATGATATTTAATTTCTCAATTTATATGTTGTAATGTGAAGTAGTCTTAATTTGAATAATTAGGTTTTTATTTAATGGTTTAGATTGTGATGTGTGTAGCATTCCAGTCTGTGGCTTATAATCTAGTGCTCGGTAGGTCGGGATGTTACACAATGTTCTTTCCCTGAATTGGAAAGGAATCTGCTCACAACACCAATAGCGTGAACAATATCCGGTCTTGTACACACCATTACGTACATCGGAAGAGTAAGAGACTGCTTCCATCTCTTCAACCTCTTTCTCTGATGAGGGAAAAAAATTTCTTGCTCAACTGGAAATGGTTACCTACTGGAATGGTAACTGACTTTGCATTCTTCATGTTAAACCTCTCAAGCACCCGTTTAACATACGTTTCTTGTGACAGCCACAATTTCATGGCTTTCTTGTCACGAACAATCTTCATACCCAGTATCTGCTGAGCTGGACCTAAGTCCTTCATGTCGAAGAAATGGGATAGCTGGGCTTTCAAACTATTAATCATGGTTACATCCTGACCAACAATTAACATATCATCCACATAGAGTAGTAATATCACAAAATTATCGTCTGAAAACTTTTGGACATAAACACACGGGTCTACTGTAGTCCTTTTGTAACCATGACCCATCATGAATGAGTCAAACTTTATGTACCACTGTCTCGGCGATTGCTTAAGGTCGTAGAGACTTTTCTATAGTTTACAGACCAAGTGCTTCTTCTTAGGAACTTCGAAGCCTCCTAGTTGCGCCATGTAAATTTCTTCCTCCAAATCACCATGGAGAAAAGTTGTCTTTACATTTATTTGCTCAAGCTCCATATTCATACTTGCTACTAACCCAAGTATGACTCGGATGGATGTCATCTTCACCACCGGTGAGAAAATCTCGTCAAAGTCAACTCATTTCTTCTGTTGAATCCTTTGACGACCAACCGAGCTTTGTACTTCACAAGCTTTCCGCTGCCATCTTTCTTCAGCTTGAACACCCATTTGTTCTGCAGCGCTTTCTTCTCTTTAGGAAGTTTCACCAACTCATAAGTTTGGTTTTTCTACAAGGAATTCATCTATTCTTGCATAGCTTCCATCCACTCACTACTTTCAGCATGAGTGTCAGCTTCTTGAAAGCTCTCTGGCTCCCCCTCATCAGTAAGCATAATATAGTTTGTATCCGGATATCTTCTTGACGAAATCAGAGTACGACCCCTCAGAGATCTTTCTGGCTGAGGTGCTTCAAATGGAGGAGGTTGTGCTGGTTTTGTAGCTTCTAGAGGAGGAGGTTGTGGCTCCCCCTGCTTAACACTTTCTGTGTGATCTTCTTCTAGATCTTTCTTCTGCAATTCATCATTATCTACAGGAATCACTAGTGCAGGATTTGGGATAGTGTTTGCAACACTAGGAACAGTGGACTTGGTGGATTTGTCCAAGTCTTCAAACATTTCATTCTCGTGGAATACAACATCCCTACTTCTGATAACCTTCTTAGCAGTTGGATCCCACAGTCTGTATCCAAATTCATCATCTCCATATCATATGAAAATGCAAGGAGTGGATCTTCTGTCAAGCTTCTGTCTCTGCTCCTTGGATACATGTGCAAAAGCTTTGCATCCAAATACTCTCAAGTGAGAGTAAGAAATACTTCTTCTAGACCACACCTTCTTCGAAATTTCAAAATTCAACGATGATAAAGGTGATATGTTGATCAAGTAATAGGCCACACAAATTGCTTCACCCAAGAATGGCTTTGGTAGCTTTGCCATACTGAGCGTACACCTTACTCGTTCCATAATGGTCCGATTCATTCTCTCGGCTACATCATTATGTTGTGGGGTATGTGGAACCATTTCTCGTGCCGAATATCGCGTTCAGCACAGTATGCTTCAAACTCCCTAGAAACATACTCACCTCCATTTAGGCCTCGTCATCGGGCCGGGCCTAGGAGAATTTGATAAGCCCAAGTCCGGCCTTGGCCCAAGTAATTCAGGCCAATAAGTCGGGCTTCAGGCTTGGCCCAATGGGCTCGGGCCTAAGTATTAAATTAATAAATATGCATACACATACATAAATATACACACACACACACATAAATACATATATACACACATATAAATATATCTATACAATAAATATATATATGTATACACATAAATATATCTATACATATTTTATATATATATATATACACACACATGTCACAGTGTGATAGTGTGCAAATTACACGCACACTGTCACACACACACACACACATATATATTTATATGTATGTATAGATATATTTATGTATGTGTATATATATATTGTGTGTAATATTTTTCAGGCTCGAGCTCGGGTTTCGGGCCGGCCCAAATGATCGGGCTTGGGGCGGGCTCGGCCCCAGAAATGGAGCCCAGGCCCGCTCGAAGCCTAGGTCGGGCTGCCCAAACCCGAGTTCCCTTCAGGCCCGGACCGGGCTTTGGCCCCTGGGCTTGGGCCGAGCTCGGGCCGGCCCAAGGCCCACGGGCCATTTGAAGACACCTACCTCCATTGTCTATTCGGAGGCACTTCAACTTCTTTCCAGTCTCTCTTTCCGCCATGGCTTGAAAATTCTTGAAATTCTCAAACACTTGATCTTTGGTTCTGAGAAAATATACCCACACCCTCCTTGAAGCATCATCAATAAAGGTCAAGAAATATCTGTTACCTCCCAAAGACTCTTCTTCTAGAGGACCACAGACATTGGAGTGTACCAAACTTAGCAACTCTGACCTTTTCATGGAAGAGGTATTAAAAGAGACTCTATGTTGCTTCCCAAATACGCAATGATCACATGAATTCAACGGAATATCTTTAGACACTATGATGAGTGCCTTTTTTGACAGGGTGGACAACCCTTTTTCTCCCATGTGACCGAGTCTCTTGTGCCAGAGATTTGGAGAAGTCTCTTCTTCCACAGCATTGATGCTTTCTAAACATACTTTGGCTTGTGTTCTATACAATGTGCCACAAATATGTCCTCTGGCATAAGTCAAAGAACTTTTCGTCAACTTTCGGGTGCCATTGTCGAAATGATTGTGATAGCCCTGTTTATCAAGAGCATTCACAACAATAAGATTGAACTGGAGGTCTGGGACGTGTCGAATGTCCTTCAACACCATAACACATTCATGATTCGTCTTGACATGCACATCACCAATGGCCACAATCTTGGTAAAACTGTCGTTGCCCATCTTCAGTGTACCAAAATCACCGATTTTGTACAAAGTGAAGAAATCAATTTGTGGAGTGGCGTGGTGCGATACAGTAGTGTCGATCACCCACTCAGGATCGTGGCTTGCTGCATAAAAGCACGTCTTTTCACTGCAAGAGAGTAGTTCTACCTCCTCCGAAATGGTGACTAGAGTTTCACCACTTTTATTCTTTAACTCGGAGCTATTCTGACCTTGCACCTGTTGTAACTATTGGCAATTCTTCTTTATGTCGCCTTCAATGCCACAGTGGTAACATTTGTACGTGCCTTTTTGCTATCTTCTGCCGTTGGTAGACTTTCCATAATCTTGGTTTTGTCCTTGGCTTTTACTCCTTTCTCTACTCCTACCTCTCCCCTGAGGCCGTCCTTTACTTTCAGTAACAAGGGCATGAGATTGGTGTATGCCCAATTCCTTTCTTTGAGACTTCTCGTTGAATAAAGCATCGGAGAACATTTTCATGGTAAGTTGCCTCCAGGTGCTGAGTTACTGAGGGAGACCACCAGTGTCTCCCAACTGTCTAGTAAGGAACTAAGAAGTAGTAGGGTTGGTTCTTCATCCTTAAGAACAAACTTGGCAGCTACAAGCTGATTCACCAAGTTCTGGAACTCATTGTTGTGCTCCACTACAGAAGTACCATTTTTCAACTTCAAATTAATAAGGCGTCTAACCAAGAGTGTTTTATTCCGAGCAGTCTTGGCTTGGTACATGTTCTCCAGCTTTTTCCAGAGATCATATGCACTTGTCTCTTGTGCAACATGGTGAAAAACACTGTAATCGATCCAATTTTGGATTTGATCAATTGTCTTCTTGTTTTTCTTTATCCACTTAGGATCTTTGACATCATTTGGTTTCATGCCTTCATTCTTCAAAGGATCCGCCAGATCTCTACAATTTAGGAAATCCTCCATCCGAGGTTTCCATAGTGTATAATTTGTGGGTGTTAACTTCATCATGGCTCCAGATGACCCTGATGTAGAAGCTTCCATCAAAAAAGTTTTGGTTTCAAGCTAAATTGAGTAACACCAAAATTTTTGGAGTGGAATCTCGCAAAACCGATAGCACGGTTGCATCCGGATGGGTCAAAAACCTTGAGAATCGGTTTGACCTTACTGAAAACCGATTTTAAAAACTCTGAATCGGCTGGTCAAAGTTTCTGCAACTTGAACTAGACTTAACTGTTGACTAACGGTCAACTAACGCCGTTTGATAACGTGGTTGTTGACGTGGCACAACTGCTAACTGTGCACTAACGTGGCAGTGATGACATGGTGTGACAATGTGGCAAACTTGCTGACGTGGCTTCGTCTTCAACCTCCAGATACGTGAATAGTACCTCAAAATTTTAGGCAGAGAGTGTGGCTCACTTTGATGTTCGTTTGTGATGATTTTTGAACCAAAAGACTCGTGTGGTGATGGAGAACACTCACATGTGTTCAAAATTGGATTTTGTTGAAGTTAAAAAAATTGACCCGAGAGCAAAAGTTGCTCTTTTTTCTGTCCGGGAAGATTTTCGATAGTTGAAAATCTGAACCTCTGCCTCTGATACCACTATGTTGTGGATACCGAATCAATATGATATTAACAATGAAAACCAAAATAATACGTGGTTCGGTCACTAACGACCTACGTCCACGGGAGAGAGAAACACTCTTATTTAGAGATAATATAGGAGGTCGAAAACACAAACTCAACTCACACTCACTCACTGGTGCCTCTACTTGCACCAGAACTCTCTCACAAGAATCTCTGTTTTTTTTCTTTCTTTGTAACTCACTGCACACACATATATCACTCTCTACTACTCTTCTCTATATGTGTATCTCACATTTTACAACACAAATACAACTCTTTATATATAGGAAACTCATAGCCTAATAAAACACAAAAATTAGGCAAGTGTTAGGTGATGTTTTTGACAAAACTTGGGCGACTGCAGTAATGGTTGAATACTGTACAGTGGTAGTTGGTGGCAATCTGAACATGCAAGAGGCGTTGTTGGCAATCTGAACATGCAAGAGGCGTTGTTGGCAATCTGAACATGCAAGAGGCGTTGTTGGCATGATACACCATTTCACAAGTAGATGCTTCCACCAAATGCTCTATAGTTGCATTAAAGACTTCAAGCTCCAAGAATATATGCAAATGCCCTCAAAGATGTATGCATGAATGCTTGAAAAACATCACTTTTAAAATGTTTGCTCAAAGACAATGTTTAGTTCAGAATAGGTGAGTTAACTAAAGTAGGATTACCATGAGCAATATATATGATGCACGTATATAACAAGAAAAACCTAGTTAATGGCCTAATTGTTATGATCAATCTTAACCCACGAAATTACTCAAATATTGCATCATAATCTCATAATCAATGCCAAGAAAAATAAGGAATGTCTTCCTTAGTTTAAGGAGATGATTATCTCAAAATAGGAAAGGAAATATATCTTTAAAATGAGAGATAATCATTCCTAAATCTACATGATTCTGTTCTAGTCAATCAAGTAATAAAATCAATTATTTAATTAAAAATAATTACAAAATATGTTTTTGCACGTAAAACTTGAAAATCCATGTTCCAAAAACTTATGCACGTGCAGGCTACGTGACGTTCGCTTGAAATTCATGTAGGGTCCATGACAACACTGTAGATAGTAACTTCAAACCAGTTGATCCTAACCTACATTTCTATCTAATGTCGATCTCAGCTAATCTAGATTGATGGTTACATTGGTTAAGCATAATCTCACATAATTAAACCTTAGAAGGATACATGTTTCTTCAATCTAGCGACAAATTTAAGAAGTATCCAATCTTTGTCCCAAATTGCACGGTCAAAGTTGTTTTCGAACAATGTCCACATGTGGTTCAAGTATGCTTGAATCAATAACTTAAAGTTACATTACTGAAAAATTAAGTTCAAAACATATATAATAGCAAAAACACAATTCTAAATCAAAGATAAAACTGTTCTAAACTAATTCTAGACTCATTTTAAACCTTATATTGAATAATTCTAAACCATATATAATATAAAAATTTAAAACATATATAAATTGTTATCATTAGTGCCAAAGAAAAAAAATGAATGTCATCGTCTCCTTCAATTTCAGTCGGCTCAATTGGACCATGCACATTGTAAATGTACTTCATCTTAATGTTCTCTGAGGGTGGAGCTTTGTAATATAATGGATTTTATCCATTAATTGAACATAAGAAATCTGTTTCAAAACTATGGCACCCTTTCTTTTCCCATAATTGTATATGTAATTCATGTCATACTTTTCTCACTCTCTAAAATACCAAATCATTATGCTAACCTCAATTATACTTACAAAAATGTATACTACATTTTTAACAAAATGATTCAATTATAAACAAAAATAAATAATGTTATAAACAAAAACTATATATCTCTAAACATAAATTATCATCGTTCTAAAAAAAAGTATAATTATAAACCAAAATTAAAACTATTCCAAACAACGAACATATTACCCTTGAAAATAACAATCAGTAGTATATCAGACAAAATAATATTCTAAACAAAAAGTAACAATATTCTAACAAGACGCAACACAATTCTAAACATCAATAGCCCTATTCTAAATGAAAAGTAACATTGTTCTAAATCATAAAAGATTTCATTAACTATAAGATTACACAGTTTATCAATCCAAATAAACCTTTGTTCTAAACTAAAACCCAACATAGAATGCTTATGTAGTTCTCAATGTATTATCTTACTGTTTCTAAACAAGTTTTTGACAAATTTGCAATCAAACTACACGAACACATCAAATTTGAGAATCCCAACACAATGAAGATATACTTAAAAATATCATGCATTATAATAGATCTTGAAAACAAACAAAAGGTGACCCATGAACCTAAGCTTCAAATCTTGATTTAGAGAGATAGTTGATCACTTTTGGAGAAAAAGATCCATGAAAAAAGCATGATGTTCATTAAGTGGCGGAAACAGTTGAAGACCTCATAAGAGGTGAAGAAAATGAAGAAAAGAAGAGTGAAGTGAAGAAAGGTTTGGGCAAGAAAAAGTTTGAAGAGAAACAAATGGGGGAGAAGAAGAAGAAGAAGGTTGAAGAGAGAGAAGAAAAATGTGGAAGAAAGAGAACTGTTATCGTTTGATTTTTGAAAAAAAATTAGTTTTTTTTGTTTGTTTTCTATTTATTAAGGGCATGAGGGTCTTTTCCTGATGCAAAAGGGTTAGATTTATTTTTTTTAAAAAGGTTAGATCCTTAAATTGGTTTTTCAAAAGGGTTAGATTAATAAATTTCCCAATAAGGCTTAGGCACATCAACGCAGTAGAATTAATGCACATTCTCTCTTGTGATGTCGGTTTAATAGAACGTCAAGTCATGGTACGTCATATGAGACCGTACACCTTAATTCATAGCACAAAAACTTAAGCGGCAAGAAAATGATTCACTCTTAGGTATAGTTGAAACTGGCCTTTATAGTGGTCCAATCTATTTTGATTGCTATCCAAATTTTACAATTTCTTTAAATGATCAAAATCTGTTAGATGCACACACTTTGAACATCAAAACTCACAATTATAAAATGTCCTCTGGATCTCTTCCAATTTATTTAATCTATAGGATCCATTATGAAGTCATGTCTTTAGCTTTTGGTTCGAAAGCTTTAAGAAAATCTCCCAAAGGAGAAACCTTATTGATTCAAATTGACATTGCTCGGTCAAACATGACCTTACCCAGAACCATTAAGTGGGATGAGATAACTTTACCCCAAACATGGGAGTTACAGGGAGCTGTGCCCCCCCAAGAAAGTAGAAAATAGAAACATAGAAAATGTTAGTCAATCCAGTGATGGAAAAGTAGAAATTACTTTTAGTTATCGAGGACATTCAATTGATTTACAAAAGTTCAATCACAGTTCATCTAGTTCATCTTTTAAATCAGAGATATGAACTCCTCCTAGAAATTCCTACTCTACTTCTCCATGTACTTCTTATAAAACAAAAAATCAATTTTCATCCAATCCAAGTACTTGTTATCATCCAGATTTACATGGAGTCAATCATTCTAGTTCCATGCCAAAACCATTTTACAATGTTCAACAGCCAGAATCTCAAACCAGTTCCACCCAGGAACTAAAAGATTCCCCACCAATGTCACCAACTTATTCTCAAATGGTAGATAATAATGACCTTGAGTTAAATGTTCTGATTCGTGATGATTTCGTTATCGACAAAAAATCATTACAAAAAGATTTTTATTCTCCTTCCAATACTGCCAAAAGTGACTGGTTTCTCAATCATTATACAGGCGAAAAAGTCAATCCATTCAAAAAGAATATTATGATTTCCTCAAAGAACTACAAAAACAAATACCATTTTTTCGAATATTTCGAATTATCTTTAGATAACCCTCGTATTGAATGGGCTACTTATATTTTTTCTTCAAAAACAATCAATGCTACTACTAGGGTTCAGACATGGTATGATAATACACAAAAAACCATCATTGAGTATGAACATCCACCTTTGACCCAACTCAAGTTAAATTACAAAAATTCTTCTGTTATTGCTACTCCCTTTAAAGTATCCAAAGCTGAGGAATTCAAAGGCATTGTGGAACAAAACAATTTCACAAATCAACACTTATCCACAATTGGTCAATAGTTAAATAGGATAGAAGATTATGTTCAAAAGCCAACCCTTACAAATACTTCCGACAAACCTGTATTTAAACCATATGAGATACCACCAAAACTAGCTAAAACATTAGCCCCTCAAGATACTGATTTTATGTCAGCAATAGAGAAAAAATTACAAGAACTTACAGCTACTCTTACTCACTTTACTTCTTTACAAATTCCTCAAACTCCTCACTCATCCACAAATCCAGCAATCAATAATCTTGACAAAACTAAAAAAATACTCCAGTCCATTCTGATTTTGAGGTCAACAAAATGAAGTGGCAATCTCCTCAAAAACTTTATTATTCTAAAACTACTCCACCAGATATTATGTTAGAAGAAAAACAAACAAATTAAATGAAATATAATGCTGATACCAATTATGAATGGAATATAGATGGTATGTCAAATTATAATATTCTTAATCAATTACAGTAGATGATAATGGTAAGCAATACATACAAAAAAAAATGGATACAACTGACCAAGCTATCGAAAATTTAATTGTTGTTGGCTTTACAGGTCAATTAAAAGGATGGTGGGATTACCATCTTACATCCGCCCAACAAAATGAAATTCTTAATGCTATTAAAACCGCTTCTAATGGTACAGTCATCAAAACAGAATTTGGTGAAGAAATCCAAGATGTTGTAGCCATACTTATCTTTTCAATATCAAAACATTTCTTAGGAGATCCTTCCAGCATGAGGGACATATCTTCTGAACTTTTAGCTAATTTAAGATGTAGGAAACTTCATGATTTATGACAATACAAATATACCTTCTTAACTAGAGCTATGATGCGCCTTGATAATAACCAAGCCTTTTGGAAGGAAAAATTCTTAGCAGGTCTTCCAATTTTATTAGGTGATAAGGTTAGAGAAAAGATTAAATCTCTTTACAACAATTAGATCCCTTATGATCAATTGACTTATGGTGATTTAGTTAATCACATTCAAAAGGTAGGATTACAATTATGTTCTGATATTAAATTACAAAAATAGTTAAAATATGAACAAACTAAATCCAGAAACGAACTAGGTTCTTTCTGTAAACAATTTGGTTATGAAGAAAACTGCTCCAAGCAAAAAAGTTTTAAAAAAGATAAACCTACTCAATTTAGATCTAGGTTTTATAAGAAATCTTATACTCCAAAGTCATTTAATAAACAAAGAGATAAGACAAAAAAAAAATCAATCTTAAGGATGAAAAATCTAATTCTAAATAAGTGGTTTGTTTCAAATGTAATACGCTAGGTCATTATGCAAAATATTGCCGAGTTCGCAATCAGATTAATGAATTAGATTTTGATGAAAATATTATTGCAAAATTAGATTCAATTCTTATAGATACTGATGATGAATCATCACTATCTCTTTCTGACAATGAACATCAATATGATGATATCCCTTCTTCATCTTCTGATCCTGAAATAAACATGCTTTCTAGGGATCAAGAATTTCTTTTAGAAGTTGTTAATCACATTGATGATTCCACAGTAAAACTAGCTTACCTAGATAAATTTTTAAAAAATTATTTAATTCTGATAACGAATTTGTTCCACCAAAAGCAACTTATAGTTTGAAAGAAATTTTATCTAAACATGATCAAAAGACAGGACCTTTTTCTGCTCCTGATCTTCAACACTTTCAAATGGAGGTCTCTGAGATAAAAATAAATCTCAACACTCTTAAGAATCAGCAAAGAAATGATCGATGGAAAATAAATCAATTAGTCTCTGACAAAGGAAAATGACTAGTCACATCTGAATCACCTAGTGAATTAGATGAAGATGAACGAATTAACAAAATAGAAACAAAGGGAATTTTAGTTGAAAGTTCTTACAAAAGTGACTAACCTTTTATTGGATTATTATATCAAGCCACTGGTCAAAAATGGTTCATCAGAATTACAATTATTATTCAAGAATCTTATTCTTTTGATACTATTGCTTTAGTTGATTTTGGTGCAGATTTAAATTGTCTTCGATCTGATTTAGTTCCTTGTTGTTTTTGGGAAAAAATAATTGAAGGTATAAATTCTGTAGCAGGTGAACAACTTAAGATTCTATATAAATGATCCAATGTGACAATCAGAAATTCTGATATTGAATTTCATACAAATTTTTTTGGTGCTCAAAACATCACGAAATATGTTATTTTAGGAACACCATTTCTCGATCTTATCAAACCATTTCAAGTAAGTCATGATGGCATTCATACTACTTTATGCGGCAAAAACTTATTTTTCTCATTTTCACAAAAACCTACAAAGACATTGAATTCCTTTATAAATGAATGTTCACTTCATTGTCTTATAACAACAAATATGAGTACCTCCTCTAGAAGAGGAAGAGGACATATGTCTCCACTAGCGACACAGTCCCAAATGCAGAAGCTCTCAAAGGAATCTTATGCCTTAGATTCAACACCAATCCTCCCCAAAAAATCATGGGCTGACATTGCTGATGAAGAGGATCAGGAATTGGCCCTTGCCAAAACTAAATCAAAAGGTAAATAGGTAATATCTTCTGACCCTCAACCTCAATCTCCAATTCCCCAAGAGATTTTAAACAATCCATCCCTTTTGGAATGAGTTTCATCTTTAAAAAAAAACTGAGGTTGCCTTAGCAATCCAAGCACAAAAGCCACCTATTAGTTCCCCCTTAGTTATTTCTGAGCCTGTTTTAAAAACGGCTGCCAGCATGACTTTAACACAAAATCAAACCCAACCTCTTACTTATGTATCAAAGTATTTTGATAAACAAATCTTTCAAAAGATTGTTCTTATGGAAAGAGAATTTTAATGTAAAGATCTAAAGACTGTGGTTTCCAAGATCTTCCCTAAATATTGGCATTATGTGCCACAAGATTTACATAAAAACCAAACATTTTATGAATTCATTTTAATTGATACTCATTCAATTTCCATGAATAAGTATCACAACCCCCACAATAATTTTTAGCTCTCAAGCTCTCTCTCCCTCTCCAATCTTTCTCCCTTATCTAAAATTGGGAACTTTGGTTCGCTCCTCTCAATGTAACCTCAAGCAACAATCAAAAGTCTGTAAGTCCAATTTAATTTAGTTGCTTACAGTCTTTTGATTTCAATAATATCTGATATGACTGGTTTAACCACCTTTATTGCTTATATTGTTGTTCTTATATGGCTGGTTCTACAGCCTCTCTTATTGTTTTATTTTCTTTAACCTTCGACGGTGCCACAAACGGTTAGCCATTTCATCTCAATTTTTTTATGGAAGATTTCTCCATTTCAAAGATGTGAAATCCTCTTCAGCGCATGAATCACTACAAGAAGTCTGGAGTATAGTAACAATAATAAAAATATTAATATTAATAAAAATATATTTTGTTGCTAAAAATCTATTTCTACGACAAAATTGATTTCTCCATGCTTGTTGTATTTGACAACAATTAAATAAATAAGATGTTACGATGGAATCCAAAGTCTAAATAATGCACAAGGTACTCCGAGGTCTACATAATCAACAATATGACAATGTCATAATAGATCTCAAAGTCTACATAATAAAAAAATTGAACTAGTCACTTACGAAGTTTCTGCCCATACATTAAACTAGTTGTAGTGCAAATCTTTTAAGATGGCTCAGTAAAAACTAATTAAACATGTGAAACCCAATATTCATATTGGAAGTAACAGATTTTATGCCATTTAAGGCTTTCTAATGACAAGAATGTTTTGATGAAAATCCACTGCAAGAAACACCAAAGGAATTGAAACAAGTAATAAGGATTCATCTAGAACACATATATCTAATGGCACATAAATCTTGTCATATATATTGAAACAAACCTGAGAAACTCGAATTGACTTGTGAGTAGCACCTAAAGTATCACAAGGAAACATATCTCATCAACAGGAAGAAAGCAATTGATAGTTTGATACTACAAGTATGCGGTCTAATGCTAAAGATAATAAAGAATGATTCAACTTAACATCACTAAAGATCAAAGCTGTTAAAGTACCTCCTGTAATATACTCTACTTTGTACTTGGTAGCCATTTCCTTGTACCTAGAGAAATGCCAATGTACATTAAATTCACTAGCATAATGCAGTAAACATCAAGTTTTGACTACCACCAACCATTGAAACTAGTTCACACAGGATGCACTATGAACAGTAAACTTTTGCTTATCACATTCAGACACACAAAAATCCAGGTCAAGTATAATAACAAAGATTAGCAAGCAATAAATTAGAAAGAAACATACATGGGGATAAAATTCCAAACAAGGTACAAGTTCAATAAGTTTGATTAGGTTTGGTTATGGCAACCATTCTTCCTTTAAGGTAGAGGCAGGGTTAAACAGACTGTAAAAGTTAAGGTGGAAGTTTAACTAAGATATCTGATTGCCAAGTGGCCATGAGTATTCTGGCCAGTTAGAATATAAAGGCCAACAACCTAAATGAGAAACAAATACAAAAATCCAACTCTGTATTTGGTACAAACATGGCATTGCTCATGTTTAAAATCCTTTTTGGCACAGATCACATTTAGGGTTGACAGATCTCTAACCAATGACCATTGGCAGCTCCCTAACATACAATCTAGATTAGTTGATATAAATTGTTTCCTTCAAGTAAAATTACTTGAACTCTTGCCTACATTACACTAAGTTTGTCACTAGAATTTCTAAAATAAAATACGCATTCCATAAGTAGTTAGGTATTAAACACTTCATTGATAGAACTTGAGATATAAGCAAGTTTTGACAAGCATCTTACCGGTATTCGGCTCCCCTTGAGTTTATATCTTGAAATGATTAGGTTTTAGGTAGGCAAATCATCCACAAATCAAATCAAAGACGCCAGCAACTAGTTCAGTAAGAAAAGGATTTTGAATAGAAATTTTTTATACCAATTCAAAATGAAATCTAAGAAAAATAAACTTAGGGTCTATTGCCCCTCCTTGAACTGCCAAACCCAGAGCCTACAAATGCAACTTCCAGTAAGTGTCTAGTGTCTATTACTTTCTGTTACTTATTCACTTGAACTCTTCATCTAACAGGGTATATTGCACAATAGTTCATGTTATTTCAGTTTTGTTAAGGAGCCCAAAAGTGGTGAAAACAGAGTCAGACTCTCCAAAAAAAATCAACCAAAACCTCAACTGTTCTTCTTAAATCCCTGTAATCTGCCACAAGATTAAGGAAACCTCAATCCAATTCTACTCCGATTGAGGTGTTTGAAAGAAATAGTGAATTTGAAGAAGATGATAGTGGTGGGATCTCCACTGATAATGTGGCAAACACCTTTGTTGCTAAGAGTACCTGCAAAGTTTCAAGTCATCATGCTGAATCCACTACACCCTTTTCTTCCCAGGTAGGTTTCTAAATCATTGCTAAATTATAATTTCTAATATTAACAAAGATAAATGTCCATACAGGCGGGTACAACATTTAAGTTACTAACCTCACTTGTTCCTACTTCTGTGGTTGATCTACTTGCAGGCCCGAATTTTTCTTTCCTGTCTCTAACCTTTACTATTAACAAAGTGCCCACTGAAGATGAACTGCAACATGCCACCAATGAATTGGTGCACATTTTTGGTAAAGAGCACATTGATATACAATAGGATGACAGTACCGAGGCTATGAAACATTTGAAGACCTTCCAAGTTGATTCAAAGATTGCCCTTAAAGCCAAAACCCGACTTATCCACCCAGAACATGAACTGCATCATCTTTCGATTGTGTTTCAGCAAGACCTTTCTCGGGAGCAAGCTTTGACTGGTAGGTTAGAGCAGTTGAACAAAGATCGAGTATCTTATGAGAGCATGTTCAAGAATTCTGAGAATTTGGCTGTTGAAGAACTTGGTCTGCAAAAGGACATTCTTGCTGCTCAAGAGGAAATTGAAGCGTTAGAGCTTATGATTCAAGCTTTGAAGGATCAAATTGCGTGCCCATTCAAGCAAGAAATCAAATACAAGAGAAATTTCAAGTCTCTCAGACAGAGCTTCATTCTTTAGGATCTTCTATCAAACAATAATTATTTGATGCTCAAACTTGGTCCACTGATCTGCAACTTGTCTAATCTCGCATATAGGCTAACAAGAACACTTAGTCTACTCTCAAGCATATGCTTGATTAGTCTGCTTTGTGAATAATTCCATATGCTGGTTTCTTTTGGATATTTGCTTTTGTTGGCCTTTCTTTTGAACTATCTATGGATATTTGCTTTTGGCCTAAGGTCATCTAATATTTTTATTCATATTTTTGCGGCCACATATGGCCCGCTTACATACAGCGAAATAGTCTACCTTTACATAGTCATTTGTGTAGATACAAATTCCCAATTACTTGGGACATGTGACTTTAGGCACTTGCCATTTATAAATCTCCTATGTGGTTGACCATCTAAGTTTGCCAACCAATAAGTGTTTCCCTGTAAAATTTTATGTACCTTAAATGGTCCCTCCCAACTAGGAGACTACTTGCCTAATTCTCTGTCTTTTGTTCCTGGTGGTAAATCACCTTCCACACAATTGGGCCTTCATGGAAAATCTTCTTTTTCACTTTCATGTTATATGCTTTGGATACCTTTTTTTTATACAATCATTTTGTTTAGCGCTTCCATCCTATCATCATCCAATTATTCCAATTCCATTGCCATCTCTTCTAAATACTCATCGGCAGATAGATGGTGTTGCTTCATGATCATCATACTAGAAACCACCAATTCCATAGGCAATACTGCGTCATGCCCATAGGTGAGGACATAAGGACAAGATGTCATACTTGTCCATTTTGAGATGTGATAAGCCCATAATGTTTCTGATAGTATCTTGTGCCAGGCTCTGGGATTGTCGTTGATGATTTTTTGTAAGATAGAAATAAGTGTCTTATTTGAAGCCTCTACTTGTCGTTGGCATTGGCGTAGTATGGTGTGGAGGTGAGCATTTTAATCCCATAATCTTCCATTAAAATCTTAACTTCACCTCCAGTAAACATCATTCCCTTATCGATACTGATGATTTTTGGAATCCCAAATAAGAAAATAAGTTCTTTGATAAAGTCGACCACCTCTGCTTGTTCCATCTTCTTTAAAGGTATTGCCTCTACCCACTTTGTGAAGTAGTTACTAGCGACCATAATGAAATTATGTCTCTTTGAGGAAGCATGAAATATCTTCCTAACAATGTCCTATGTCTATCCTTGGAATGGCCATGGTTTCACGATAGGCTTCATGTCAGCTATAGGGACTCTTTGACTACTGCCAAATTTCTAGCATTTCTAGTAGCTTTTGGCATATTGGATGTAGTCTCTCGAGATGGTTGGCCAATGGTAACCATGTCGTCGTAATAACCGCTGCATCTTTGAGTAAGCTGGATAAGCCCTATAGATATCTTCGTGCACCTGTTGCATAATATTTACACCATCTAGGAAACTAGGGTAGCTTAGCAATAAGCCATCAACTTTTTTTTTGAATAGTTTATCCTTGATCAACACATAACTTTGGGCCAAAACCTTGATTTTTCTTGAGGTTCGATCATTTGGATATGTCAGATGATTTATGATCTCCTTTATCCAGTCCTCCATATGCTCGTGAAGGACTAAGCACTCAACTTTCATGCCTCTTTCTTTGATGGATGATGAGATTGTCGTTCCACCGTGATGATTTGTTGGACTACGTTTTTTGGGAGTGTTAGGCCGGATGCAAATTGAGCCAGCCCATTGGCTTTATAATTTTGATCCCTTGGAATGTATTTCAACTGTACTTCTTGAAAGTCATTGAGGAGCCACAAGGGAGAGCTAGTTGAGGAGCCTCAATGACTTCTTGAAACTCATTGAGGAGCCACAAGGGAGGGCTAGTTGTGATAGTTGATGCACTTCATGGTTTTCAATCATACTTTGTTTTAAAGTTGCATGCACCCCCCTATATCCTCACCTTTTTGAGTAATTATAAAAATGGGGAGAGAGCTGATGAAAAAGTGCACTTATTTGATTAACAATGTATATTTGTTGCAAAAATTAAGGGAGATTGAGCTTGCCATATTAAGGGGAGTAAGAAGATTAAAATGAAGAGAAAATCTTACAAATTATCTCAAATTTCATTTGTTTTTAAAATGGAGATTCAATTTTGTTCACCTTATGATGACATTTGGTATCCAAATTCAATTGGTATCAAATAGTCATTTTTCACATCAAGTAGTTTTTCAATTATCAAAAAGGGGGAGATTTTTTGACCATAGGTTCTACATTTATGTTTTGATGCAAAAATACTTAATGTGCTATTTGATTGTACTCATATTTGAATGAATTTGGATAAAACATGAAATGATTGTGATAATTTATTTAAGTATCATTATATATCATTTGGAATCATGATTGATCATATTTAATAAGAATTGGATGAATTTGGACTTGTTCATTTTTGGATTACAAAAACTGCTCAAACATCACACTGCGTACATGTCGGTTGAATAGTCATAACGTATTCATAAAATCTCGAAATGACTTGATTCTTTTTCTAAAATATTATTAATACATATGGGAACATTTATTGTTTTGAGATTATGAGTCAATTTCGAGTGAAAGATGTTAAATTTCTTTGCTGAAGTTAGTATAACTGTGCAAACATCATATAACACTGTTTAAGATTTTTTTTTTGCTGAAATTGAGTAACCAATTGAACTCCAATGGATGTGAAATTTTTTGTGAATATTAAAATATATGTTAAATGATTTAATAGATGATTACTTGAATTTTATTGAGCATATATCATATTGATTGACCTTTGTCCAAGCATTGAAGCTGCTTGAGCTTACAAGCAACAATGAGGTGCCTTGTCACCTATTTCTTTGTAGGTGAAATCAATTAAGTCCCATGAGATTATTTGGAGCATTATAAAGCTGATTTTATTGAGAAAATTTGTACATTCAGTTGTTGAAGCTTAATTGGTCAAGTTTGAGCATGGTCAACTACATTTGAGAAAAAGTTTGACTTCTCATGAGCAAGCATTGGTTCCAGGCATGTAAAATGATTTTTTTTCTGGAGAATTCCATTTTTGAGCTTCTAGAAGTCCTATGTGCTTTGTGCCAAGAATTCAAAAGAGATTTCAAGTTTAACATGATTGGCCAACATTGTGGCAACATTTACTTCTTGGAGGACAAAGGAGAGAGAAATGGCTGGAAAGTTGTTCCCTATTCCAAAATCTAGAAAGGGCTGTTTAGCTTGGTTTTTGCAAGACTTTCATTATCAAGAAGGAATTTTTGGTGCAACCAAACTAGCCCAAGCCAAAGGAGATATTTTTACATAACAATTTCCAATGGCTCTATAATGAATGGTGAAGATTTATTTGGTTTGAATTAAAGAAGGGTCAAGATTAAAAGAAAAAGGGAAGGCCAAGATCAAGACTTAATTTTTCATCCAATGGCCAAGATTATTTTGTCTTCGAAAGAAGAGAAAGGTTTGGCTTGTGTTGGAAGTTGGAAGAACATTTCCAAAATATTGACCAAGTCTTTGAGCTTCAAATCCTCTCAACTTCAAATCTTGATTCAAGCTTCTTCCTAGATATCTCTTGCGAAAAATCTGATTATCATCAAGCTATCATCTTGCTATTTCAAAGAGAGATCCAGAAATCCATCAAGAACCCATTATTCTTCATTCTACCCATGGGGTATCATTTTGTGTTCTTGATTGGTATTTCAACAAAGCTTCTCCAAATCTCATCTATATCTTCTTGAGAACTTTGTGTGAATTTTTAATAGAGTGATTGCCACATCTTGAGCTTATTCTTAATCTACCCATGAGCATCATCTCTTGTTCTTGAGTGTTCCTCAACCAAAATAGCCTTGAGCTAACCTTGAGAGAACCTTCTACCTAAACACTTGTAAAGTCCCTTTGTTGGACAATACCTTGTGTGGTTGTGAAATAAGTTTGGGGTACAACTTGGAAACCCTAGTTCTTGGTTATCTTGAAACCTTGGTTGTAAGAGTTTGGGGTTAGCTTGCCTAAAACCATAAGTTGTTGGTGAACTTGGAAAACCATCATCTATTAGTTGATTTGGAAATCCTAAGCTTACAGGCTTAGGTAGTGGATGTAGGAGAAAAGACTCTCCAAACCACTATATATCCTTGAGCATTTTATTTTTACTTGCTTTAATTGATTTTACCTGTTGATCATTTGCTTGAGGTTTTTAATTGCATTAGAGAAGGTTCCTCTAAACCATTAGGACACACACTTTTAATTGTTAATTTTTCTGAAACATCAATTTGTCCGTGCATAGTTCATATAGCTATAATTTGAATTTTCATCTTAATTTTTGATATAGTGTTAACCAAGGTGTTTTCATATTTCACACCAAATTTTGTTACATTTCGACTTGAATTGATAGGTCAAATAGTTTTTATCCAGTTGGTGTGCATATTTGATTTGAACACTAATCTGTTCGTTTACCGTTCATATAGCTAGAACTTTAATTTTCATCTAAATTTTTGATATAGTATTCATTAAAGTGTTTTGATATTTCATAATAAATTTTACTACATTCCGATCAGAATTGCTAGGTTAAATTGTTTTTATCAATTCGGTGTGCAGATTTGTGTTTATTGACATTGTGTTGTGAATTTTGTGCACTTGTTAGCTAGATATTCATTATATATTATATGACATATTCATTATATATTATATCACATATTTCACTTGACTTAAATTTTCTTAGGATAGTCATAAGAGTCTAAACTTGCATGTTACATGATATTTGATAATTAATTGTTAAATTATAAAAAGAGCTCGCCTTTGCAATTTGGGAACACAATTCAACCACCCCCCACCCCCTCTCTCTCATGTTTGCCTAGGTTTTTTAAGCTTTTCCTTTTATGGCCTATTGTGGTTTCTATTTGAGATTGAACTCAATTAAAGCTAGAGACCATTGACCTATTCTTCTTCTTAGCAAAGGTTTTATTAACATATGTTTCATCAAATCAAGCTTCGAGATCACATACAACTTTGTCTGGAGCATATATATCTTAATTTATTACATGTGTAATATAAAGTCAAGAACATTTTCTCTACCACCGAATAACATTTCTTGGAATCTATCAATAATATGTTGAGATAGTAAACTACACTTTCTCTTACAGTTTCATCATCTTGAGCTAGCAGACACCCAATTGAATCATCGGTTACTAAGATATAAAATTTTAGAGGTCTATTCCTATTGGGTGCCATGAGAACTAGAGGTTTGGTGAGGTAGGCTTTGATGGTTTGAAAATTTTCCTCATGTTTGGACTCTCATCTGAAGATAACTTCTTTCTTCAATTTTAGCAATTCTGAGAATATTTTGGTTTTACCTACGAGATTAGATATAAATCTCATAAGGTAATTTACCTGGCCGAGGAAACTTTGAAGTTTTTGCTTGTTCTTTGGTGGTTGAGCTTGGCAAATAGCCTTAGTCTTATTTTAATTAACTTCCATGCCTCTCTGATGGACTAAAATGCCCACAAAATTTGCAGCTTTAACATAGAATGCACATTTCAGAGGGTTGAGGTTGAAACGATATTGCCGTATTCTCTCAAACCCTATCCTGAGATCCGCTAGATGGTCATGAGTTTTCACAAATTTCATAATGATATCGTCAATTTATATTTCTAGCTTTCTGCCAATCAAGTCGTAAAAATCACATTCATGGCATGTTGGTAGGTAGCCCCAGCATTTTTCAATCTGAATAACATTACTGTCTATTCATATGTGCCTAATGCCCCTGGACACCTGAATGTTGTTTTAGAGATATCTTCCTCTGCAATAAAGATCTAACTATACCCGAAAAAGCCATCCATTATAGATAGTAACTCATGTTGAGACACGCCATCTATATGCGTATCAGCAATGGGCATAACATATACATCTTTTAGCATGACATTATTTAAATCTCAAAAATTGACACAAACTCATATTTTGCCATTTCTTGACCACCAGTAAAATATTAGCTAGCCATTCAGTGTACTTGGTTGGCCGAATGAATCTGACCTTGATTAGGTTTTGTATTTCTTCTTCTACTTGTAGTTCCACTTCTGAAGACATTCTTCTAGGGTGTTGCTGATATGGCTTATATCCTAGTTTCATAGATAGTTAGTGTTGTACTACTTTTCTGCTCAATCCTGGCATTTCATGATAGTCCAAAGCAAAACAATCATGAAATTCATGGAGTAATTGTATAAATTGTACCTTGATGATTGGGTCTAATGTCGAGCTGATGAATGTCACCCAAAGCTCCTATTGTCCCCCCCCCTATAAGTTCACTTCTTTCAAAGGGTCTTGAGTTTCGGTCTTGGATGATTATCTACCCAAATAATCTCCACGTCATTCCCTCTCAAACATACCAAGAGTTGGTGCATAAATGATGAAATACACCAATTTGAATAAATCCAGTCCCAACCTAGCAAAGCCTGGTAGTTGGCCTAGCTATTGATAACAAAGAAGACTATCATAGAAGACTTCTGTCCAATTGCTAAGTCTACTGGTAGTATTATGATAGCTTTAGTAATTTGTCCGGTAAAACCTATCATTGTTACGTCACTCGAAATGAAATTATTTTCATTTTTACATAACAATTTGAGTACCGACCATGTAATAGTATTGACCACTAAGCCATTGTCTGCTAGCACTCTATCAATAGGGCGTCCATTCATTCGCGGCTTGACATATTGGGCAACCACAATGGTGCATATGCTAATGGCCATTAAATTTTAAAAATGGGTCCCACATTTATCTCACAAAAACACAAATCTCAATACAATCAAATCAGCATAACACATATTTTAATACTGCCACATCAGCAAAACAAATCTCCCAATACAAAACCATTATCCAACCCAACTACTTTCTTATCCTTCATACTATCCCCATCAAATTTAAACCAAAATCAAGAGTGGGTCCCACCTTTATTATAAAAAGTCAAGCCACATCATCATCCACATCATTAAAATATATATCTCAATGTAACCACATCAACAAAACATATTTTTTTCAATACACCCACATCATCAACTAATGGCCCATTATCTTTGGCACCATTGTGGTTGCAGGGTTTGATATGTTGTGACATTTGGATTGAAGGCTTTCTAGGACAACCCTTTTTGATATTTCCTCATCTATGACTTGAATTACCATAGAGCTAAAAGGTTGACCTCCCTTCTTTTAGGACCCCCTCATTCTATCTTTGTTGGTTCAACTCCTGGCCTGCCACATAAATGGTAAAACTACAGTAGCATTAGAACAATCATATCGTACCTGGATTGTTCCAACCGTGAAATCTTTTACAGATGGTTTCTCCTTCACCAACATTTGACCACCTTGTTGCTCTTTTTCTTTGCGAACCCATGTCCAACTCCTATATTTGACCAATGGTCGTTCTATTCCTTATAAGCTTCGCATGTAGGCAGCATACTACCTTTGTTTCCTCCTCAACTGAGTTCTAGTCAAAGATGCTAGGAACTTCTTATGCTTCACCGCCTGCCATTTTTCTAAGGGACTATTGGTTTGTGGCTTAACAAAGACTATTCTTGATTGGTTCGACCTCTCATTCTCTTTGTTACTTTGATGTCTTTGAGGAAAGTAAGCTTTCGGTTCCCACGTCTAAGAGTTTTCTTCAATTTTAATTTGAGTTCTATATAGTCACGTAGATCCACATCAATAGCATGCATGATTGTTGCCACCGAAGGAAATGGGTCTTCGTCAAGCAACATAGAGTCTTTGTCAGGGAAGCCCAAGATCCTTTGTTTATCTTTTCTTGGATCATATTCTTCAAATGTTATCGAGTCTCCAATTTTAGTCTGAATTAGAGAAAATAAAAAATATTGTACCGAGTCAAAACGAAAACGGGTTACTACAAGCACCATTGCATATATTATTTCTTGGGGCTTATGGTTGCAGGTAGATGCCTCGATGATTTGTTGGTTTAATATTGCTGTTGATATTTGGCCAAAAATTCTGGCCATTGCTTGTTCAGCGGTGGTGGTGTGTAGCGAGGAGTTAATTCCACATGATTTCTTTTCTGCTTTGTGGGATGCCCCTTAAGGTTAAGTCTTTGAGTTTCTGTTCGAACTTACGCTCCGTCTGTTTTACTGCACTCTCAATAGTTTTGTTAGAATGGTACCTCCATATTTTTTAGTGTCTTAGCAAGATGTTCAAACGGGATGGCGGCTTCTTCAGATAAGCCTGCTGGCTTGTCGATCTACTCCATATTTTCTGCATTTTCACCATCAGTGGCGACCTTCACAACATCTTGTATTGACACATTTTTCACATGACGAATTGTCATCATTCTCATTTGCTGAATCTTTTCCCGAAGTGCGGGTTTGTGGTGCCATTGCTTTTGTTCTTGGGGTTCCACCGAGTGTGCCAAAAAGATTATTGACCCAAAATAGTGTTGTATTGTAAGTGTGCCAAATATTAAAGTGTCTCAACCGTAAAACATTCAAATTAGACCAATTGCCAGATATGGTGCTAACACATTGGATTGGGTTTCAATTCACAAATTTCGATTCTGTTTGTTTAATTTTTTTTATTACCTTTGTTGCAAATTGTAGGGTTGGACCCTGTTCAATTTCTTTAAATTGTTAGAAGCAATTTCAGGCTTTTATGAGCTGCTAGTGCAAACAAAATTCACTCCTTAAGGTAAACATACTTGCATGGTTCTTAGAATTGCATTGGAATTGTCATTGAAAGTTATGGAGTAGGTGCATTTAGCATGAATTGTTCATCGACATATCATAAAGAATAAACAATCTCTGTTAAGTTGTTTTCGCTACATCCTATTTTCCCTGCTGCGATTCTTGATTTTCATTCCTCCCTTTTGAGAAGTGAATTTGGTCATTAAGAAGAAGAAAAAAAAATTATCTGCTACTGCAATTAACCTGATGGAAATCATGCCCATTATCATTTCATTTGGCATTCTTGATATTATTTTATTTCATTTATTTATATATAAATAAGATAGAAACAAACTATTTCCCAAACATAAAACCACCCATTTCTTTGGGCATAAATGATAGGATTTACACAAACATAATGAAAATAAAAAGATAGGAGTGAAACAATATATTAGCAACAATCAACAAGAACAAAGAAACCAAAAGTAAACTGGGGAAATTTTAACACCAAAATAAAGATTTTCCACAGTTCAAGTTTCTCAAAAGTTCTTGGTTTTTTTTTTCCACTGGTCGACTGCCTTCTTCCTACCATTGTCCAATAATGTCCTTCTGTGCTTTATCCACGAGACACGAGGAAATTTGTGATATTTAAGCAATACACTATCCATTTCTGCATATCAGACGTTCTCTTTCTATAAAAAAGGATGAAAGCAAGATAACTCATAGTAGCCTGAGAAAGGGATATTCCCCAGCACTTCCTTCAGCATCGTCTTGTTTGACAAATTTAAGTTTCACAATCTCTAGTTCTCTACTATATCTCATCCTAGCCCATGCTTCCAAGCGTAATTATAAGAAACTCCCAATGATATTGCCATACTATCAGACTATTCACTTCTGAGCTGCCCAAGTTCAAATGGAATCAAAAAGGTTGGCACACAACACATAACTAATCTTTGAGATCCATGATACGGATTGACACACCAGATCCAGAGGCGAACAAATTAATCAAAACAAATTGATGCCAGATCTTTTCACCATGCATAATGGTATGTCGTACTTATACCAATACAAGGTACAGAAGGCCAGTGCTGCTTTTTTAAGCAAGAAGCTTCCTCCTTTCCCATTCAACAGTATAGCACTCCACTGAGCTAATTCATAAAAAGAACGAAAAATAACCTACGTATACTCGGTGGAAGAACAACACGGCACCCAAACATATTTGCTAAGCAACACCCAACTCATGTGCTTCCAGGGGCATCACTTCCTGCAGCTGGCTTGCGATTCAAATAGCGGATAACAGCATCTTCAACCCTGTCCAGATTCCAAAATGAAACTCACTTACAATAGTGCCCTCAAAAGAGGATTTAAAAATAAGATCTTCATCAAATTGAAATTGAAAGTGCAGATATCAATTAAATATCACTGCATTAGTGTTGTGTTAGTGCTCATGCAAAAGAACTAGTAGCCTTGCAAACAGTGAATGGCTAAGCGTATCATGGCAACTACTCACCCATCTATGTCCATTCAATTATGCAGTAATAATGAAAGTAAATATTTCGAAGAATCATAATGCATCATTGAATTTAAACGAGATGAGGCTGCTAAGGATATTCAGTGGTCCCTGCCATTTGCAGATAACGAACCCAAGATAAAGAGTTAAGTTCATAAGTAGCAAAAGATTCTGAAAACAAAAAAGGCATAAGCATACCATGGTTGATTGAAGATATCAGATCGGCGCTCTTTCTCAGCACTTCGACTACCTTCCCCAGCCACAATCTTCAAATCTCTGCTTTGAGATTCAATGAGTGCATCAATAAATTCCACAGGTGATTGACTAAATCCAAGAAAGAATGCACGTCTCCTCCGGTGCTCATGGATTTTCCTTATAGAACTGCAAATTGCTTCATCACAGGTGTCTATCTCTTTACTCTTCTCTGCATTTGCCAACAAGGCAGACAATTCCCTTTGTATTGGGAAGGGCACATCAACCAGCACATCATAGCAGGCGCTTCCTGCTGGATTACTCCCCGAAAGCTTAATCACATGTTCTAAATGTATTGGCTGAGGAGGAAATAAATGCTGTGAAATCTTCTGCGAAACCATAGAGAATTTCATTCTCTCTTCCCCAAATACTCTCTGAAGAGGAGGATCGCAAATAAAGAAAGCAGGGTCATTTGGATTCTGCAGTTTCCTAGCCTTGACATAGTGCCAAATTGCAGCAATTATTCTTGTTCGGGAATCAACCTCAATGCCGAGAATTTCCATCAAAGCTGGAGAAAGCTTAAATTTATCAGGGGCATAATTCATTTCTAACCAAATGGTCACAGTAAATTCCTTGTCACCTTTTCTCTTCACCTCAAAACCCTCGTGCGGAGCAGGGGATCGTGCATTCTCCCATATGATCATATGGTTATCTGGATATAATCTCTGATCCAGGGAAATGGTCACTCTCTTGAAGAAAGATGAGAACTTTGGGTACAAGGGATTTGGTTTCTGAACTACCCCTGGCTGATCAGGATCTACTCCTTCTTCCAAAATCCTTCCAATTATCTTGAGGGTCCAAGAAGGTGGCTCAGCATTTGGCTTCTGTGGAATTGTTTTAATCTGATTAGCAAAAGTGTTGAAAACATAAATCCGGAGGGTTTTTTGTATGCAAGGAGGGTTCTTTAGGGCCTCCTGGATGTCAATCTTCTTCCTGTCCATGGCAGCATCAACACGAGCCTCAAACTCAAGCAGCTGTGTATATAGCGCCGACTCAGGCAGGATTGCTGCCACTCTTTCCTGTAACTGTTTCTCTGAAAGCTTCAGTTTTTTTCTTCGAGCAGCAGGATTAAGCTCCATTGTTCTCAAAGGTGAAACAGTGTTTGTCATAGGAACACCGGGAGGACGTACAGAAGGTTTCAGTGGCAATCCCCTCTTTGCATTAGCATTGGCCGGAGTAGCAAATGAGGGCGAAGAAGCACCTAAGTTCCCGATGCCAGCATTCTGAGAAAGACCCTGTGCTTGTAAATGTGCTTGGAATTGGGCGTGAGCAGCTTGAGCCTGAGCCTGAGCCTGGGCATGAGCTGCCGCTTTTGAATGTGCCTGAGCAAGGGCCTGAGCTGGGGACAGCTGGAACTGACCCTGAAATCCAGCCCCAATTTGTGATTGAGATTGGGGCTGCGAGAATGACGGATTTTGTGAAACGCCAACGTTGCCAAACGGCGAAGATGACCCCAAAAGGCTCTTTGGTGCGTTATTATTATTCACAGACATCACTAACTAAAAATAAACCCACCTCGGTGATCTAGCAAGTCAAAATAAAATAAAAACTAGTCTCAAAAATTCGTTCAGAAACCTAAAACTCACCACAAATATGGCAATTCAGCCAACACCCACCTGAATCCCAAATCCCGGAAACAGATAACAAGCACGACCCTAGCTCTCTTTACACAGTGCCTCTGTTAGCAGTATAGAACCTAAACCCAACAATATTTTACAAACCAAAGTAATTCCCAGCGAAAACTGCTAACCCCCAACGACACCAGAAACATCACAATCACTAAAAACTAAACCTTTTGAGATTACGATCAAAAGCTCAATAGATATCATAAAAAAACAGAATTAAGCTCGCCAGGATTTCTAAACGCCGGTAAAGGCCACGATTGTGACAAGAATAAGAAAACTGTGGCTTCCAAGAAAAAACCCTAACTCTCTGTTACTGTGTAGAATCGAGAAGGAGGAGGAAATCGAGATCGGCGAAGCAGAAGAAATTTCGAGCAGTGAATGCAAATAAAAATGAAGACGTCTCCTGCTTACCCCAGTAACCCAGGCATCCAGTGCTATTTGCTATCCTGTACTGGACAAAACACACTCAGAGAGAGAGAGAGCCAGCAATGGAGACTGAAGAGGACGAATGCCTTCGTCCGTTTATTTTTATTTAACGACTTCTAATCGTGGGCTATCAGTCCGTTGGATTTGGACTGGGTAAGAAACCATTATTGTACTTCGGCCCAGCCAGGAACAGGTCGGCCCATGCTTTACTGAATAATGGAGCAATTTTAAGCCGGTCCAACTTATGATATTTATGGGTATCCTAGTTTGGCGCCAAAATCTTTCCTTCCTTTTAGTCCACCCAAGTGTAAAATTACAATGTTACCCTAGGTTGTCAAAAAATTCAAAAAATCTGCAACGCCTGGTTCGGCGTGATACGCTAGTAATCCTAGCCGGCGTGATACCCAACACATTATCACCACACCCAGCTCCGCCACACATTGAAAATCTTCTACCATCGGAAGATGCGTCTTCTTTAAGCTCCTCCGTCTTGAGCTCCGCCGATCAACGCGTCCTCCTGCACAAAACGCCGCAAGAGATATTTGAACGACAAGTATCACGACTGTGTTAAACAACGCGACTCCTCCGCACTATATAACTGGTTTGGATGTTCAAGATTCTGAGTCAGTAATTCTGGAAGATATAGTTAAAGCAAGAAAATGGTAAGTTATCTGTAATTACCTGTGATTTTTGTGAGATTTTCGTTTGATACCCAAGCAATCTCCTCATAGTGATAATGTCTAATAATACACTTTATTCCTGATACATCCATGATGTACAAGTATTATCTGATACTTATAATATATATTGTTTTATATGTCTGATATATCATCGATACATCCATGATTTCTCAAAAACATTGGATACATTAATATATGATAGTCCTTCCTGATACATCCGTAATTATTTATAAAATACGTAGATACAAGTTGTGTCAAGTGGTCAAATGATGATGATGCAGTTGTGTCATATGGTCAAATGTAATGTTTCTAATATTGTGATACATCCATGATACACCACTTTATTCTTGATACATTCGTGATATACATGTATTATCCGATACTTTTAATATATATTGTTTTATATATTTGATATGTCTTCGATACATCCGTGATTTTTGAAAAACATGGGATACAATTAATATCTGATAGTCCTTCTTGATACATCTGTGATTATTTATAAAATACCTATATACAAGTTGTGTCATGTGGTCAAATGAAGATGATGCAGTTGTGTCATTTGGTCAAATGTAATTTTTTTAATATTGTGATACATCCATGATACATCAGTGATTAAGTGATACAGCGGTGATTAAGACATGATAATCACGTTTTTGATTTTATTTATATTGATGATTTGTTTGATATATTCAATTCATTATTATTTACGAAATATCTATATGCATTTATAAAATGATTATGATGATGATGCTGGCATGTCAACCAAAAGAAATGCGATATTTCTTATGTTATGATAGATCTGTGATACTTTTGTTATTGGTTGATGATAATTATATTATTTATTTGATATCAAATGATACGACTGTGATTATTGACAAGCAAAAGACAATCCAATCAGTACTACACATTATAGATCTAGTCTACAAGGCATTGTAGAACTCATTGATGAACTATCTTTACGTAAGAGCCAAATGGAAAAGCTGAAGAAAATACATTTTTGGCAGTTGATTCAAGGAATAATAAAGAAAGAAGTTACAGTCGCTGATAGTACCTTCTCAAACTTGAGCATGTTCAACCTAGTGAAGACTTTTAACAAAGAAAAGAAGGCATTCATCATAGGTGGACAGTTCAAGAAGTTTAGCTACAAAGAATTCAAGACCATATTCAGGATTGCAGATGGTAAGAGTGCTATTGAGATAGCACCTCAAAAAAAAGATGTCAGCAGTAAATTTATTGAAAGAAGGTTTAGGTTTTGCTAAAGATTGACAAAGACAATTATAGCAACACAAGTGAACAGCAGCAGTAGGAGATGATGCAGATGCTGAGGATGACCTTTATCGACTTCTTGTGCTTTATCTTCATGCATCATTGTTTGTACCTAACAAGTCAATGACTTTGAGTTGGGGATATATCAACTATGTAGAAGAGCTGCAAAAAATCAATGAGTGCAACTGGTCTTGGCATTCATATGAATACTTGCATACCTCTTTGTGCAAGTCCAACGCACAGGATGTCATAGGGTGCTACGTCGCTTTGCCGGTAATATTTTATTTATAGAAATACATAAATGATAAAACCAAAATGACAGTACAATTCATTTGTGATTTTTCGCTAACAGGTGTCAATACCTATGTGATACAGTTTTGGGTGATGGAATCTTCAAATATTTGTTAGCCGAAAAACTCGAAGACAATGCTCATTTGTGGTAAATAGGACTTGCGGGAAGTAACTAGTATATTGAAGACTACAAGTTTCGAAAGATTACACCAGCCAGAATATGATGATGAATTTGACAACGAATCTGACGAATATGCTGAAAAATTTGATGACGATTCTGATGAAAATGCTGACGAATTTGATAGTAAAGAAAGTGATGAAGTTGCTAATGATGATGAAGATGACGATGGGAATGATGAAGAAGATACTAAAACAGGAGCAAATGAAAAGAAACAACTGAGTGATGATAGTCTTGATAACAGTCCACTAATCAGATTTGCAGACTACGTAATTAGGAAAACAGAAAATACGAAAAAGGCAACAGTATCAAGCCACTCACAAATTCCAGATGAAAATTCAACGTTGCAAATGTAGGTTGAAAGCTGCTGATTGAACTCGAGGCAGCAAAAGTTAAAGAAGTTTTCATGAGATACCAGATTGATGAAAAAAATACAAACATAGCGGAGTTGCAGAAGAAGGTTGAGGAACTGGAAAAAAATTTGGAGGAAACTAGACAGGATCTCACCCTTGTCCAGCAAGAGAAAGAAAACCTTGCATCAACACTTCAAGAAGAGTTGACTGGAATTGAAGTTCATAGATTGACACAGAATTTGAGAGCTACTACACCACAAGCCAACACCAATTTGACAGGATGGAAGGTAACACATATCAATAGCATACATACTGAAACACTGGTAATACATCTACGATACCCTAACTATCATCCATTATACATGACTTGAAGACTCCAATAAGCACTGATGGGGACGAAAACATAGACAACCAGCATGCACAAGGTGAAATACGTGGCAAGGAATGGATTCATGACATACCATCATTTAATCTGGTAAGGATAATGTCAACCTCTGATGGATTTGCATATGATATAATAACTCTCATATCTGACTAAATGTCATATGCTACTGCAGTCGCAATCTCTGGACGACACCCCGAGAAAAAAAAGTGTTGTTTTCCCACCTACGATTGAATTCATTGAAACAACTAAAAATTTTGATGGAAAACCCAAAAAGAATGACGAACTGAATGTACATAAGGTATCACAATATAACCATAATACATTTGTGGTCTAAAATTTATAGCAGTTATACCTATTTGTCCTCAAAATACAGGATGCATATGCCGATATGGTTCCCAATCAAGACGCAAAAGAAGTGGTTGCCAATGAAGAAGCAGGCGAAGAGAGAGAAGACAGTGTAATTTCTCACATTGATTCCCTAAATCATTTCTGAGATATATTTACATAATACGTCTATGATATATTACTAATAAACATGTGATTTCCTTTCAATTCAAAGAAGGTCATCAATCCGATTGTGAAAAGGGAATTGGTGCACACAAAAACTTTACAAGTTATTTTCTTCTTCATATATATTGTTACAAATACGCATTTTCATATTTTTTTGGTAACTTTATCATATAATTGCGTCCCTTCTACTTGCAGAAATCTGATGTTGAACCATCATCCATGATACAACGAATTAAGAATAAGAACGAAAGAAAGTGTACAAGGAAACAAGGCTACAAATATACTTTCTCTTCAACAGACCAGAAAATCCGAGCTAAGAGAATGAGAAAAATGAATGAAAAGGAAGACAAAGAAGAAAATGAACCAAAAAATGAGGAAGATTCAACTGAGCAAAATAATGAAGAAGCCAGGAAAGAAGAGCACCTGAATGAAGAAGAAGAATAGAATGAGGAAAAAGAACAACATAAGGAAAAAGAATCTTCCATTGTTGATCTCACATGTCTAACTAATTCCATTGCTAAGAAGGCGAAGAAGATGCTGAGGAAGATTCCAGTATCATGGAAGACACCCAAACACCTTGATATGTCAACCTTGCTGAAGATCAATTCAACTCTGGAAAAGCATGGAGATGCGTATGTTCTTTCTAAACACAATTCTCTATACCTGCATGATATACCTTTGATTAACATATGATACATTCATGTGATATACAGAGTACCTATTTGTGGATCCATCAAGACTGGACAAGTAAATATGGAAGACTTGATTGACATTCTCTATGACAAAGGCATAACAAGCAATGTAAGTAAACAAAAAAAATACTTATATGCTGAAAGTTTAATATTATAGAATCTTTTTGATAAACATTTGTATGAGTGCAGGTTATCAATGCACATGCACAAAAACTCATGGATAATTACTATAGAAGTGCAGGGAAGCTTACAGGAGAAGAACCATTACCTACATTCTACATATTTGATTCCTTATGTTGGGTAAGTGTTCATTTTATGAATTGCTGCATAATTATTTAATTATTTAACAACTAAACTAAATGTACAACTTTCAACGCAGACTTATATCGTAAAAGAACAGCACCAATCTCTTCGAGAAAGCAAGATTGACAACATTGTTTCAAGTTTGTCAACACTGACTCGTTACCTAATTTTCCCAATAAATTCAAATGCGGGTAGAGACAAAGATATTCAGCCAAACCACTGGACACTCGTTACATTTGACTCATTAACTGGTGATTGGACACAGTACAACAGCTTGAGGCCAAGAGGCAACACAATTGACCACTACCTTCAGGATGCTGAAATACTAGTATGATACTTATTTGACAAAACATTGATATCTATATGATACCTAATATATTAATATTTGATTACATTGAGAAAATATATCTTTTGTGTGCAGATGAATTATGTAGTTAGCAAACAGAAAGAGAGCATTACCGTCAAAGATGAAAATACAGAACTTGTGCAGGAAAATATTGATCCAGTTATTAGCACGCCTATCCAATCTGATCAACAGTGTCCACAAAAAAGTTTTGGATTGTAAGTTAATCTAAACTACTTAAATTTTATTTCCTTTAACAAACAAAACTTTGAATTTAATTTTGACCATCCGAATTTCATAACCAGCGTTGACTGTGGCGTCCACTTCTGCCATGTGATGGAGAAACTTGTCAAGAACGAGCCTATTGAGGAGAAACTGACACCAAAAGAAGTCATGAAGTACAAATGTCATATGATTGAAATGTTCATGAAATATTTCGTCGTTCCATGAAACTATCTTTGGTGATGATTGACAAATATATTATCTATTACATTACATTAGTTGAATACATGATATATCGCAACATAATACACGATAAATAAATGATACCTAGGTCATAATACACTGCTAATACAAAGATAATCATTTATTAATAATCACGTTATGATACAATCCCAATGAAAACATTGAACCAACTTTCAGTGCTTGCCACAACATAGAAATTGTCCACCGCCAAAAATAAACAAACACATAGCTATGCCAATTGGTCCTTACACGATAAGGTGTTAGTGCACTCCTGATAATACACCAAAAATAAATGATACCTAAGTCATAATACACAGGTAATACAAAGATAATCATTTACTAATAATCACGTTACGATATAGTCCCAGTGCAAACAAACCACATACATTTGAACCATCTTTCAATCCTTGCCACAACATAGAAATTGTCCAACAAGAAAAATAAAAAACACATAGCTATGTCAATGGTTCCTTACACGTCTTCTTGTTGTGGTTGCCCATTTTACCAAAATGGCCACAACGTATTCTTTTAACTAGCTCACCCCTTGACCTGATACGTCATTTCTTAGGCCTTCCCGGAGGCCTCTTTGTAGCCGGAGGAAGAACGTCATCAATATTATAATCAATGCAAAAAAATGACGGAATTGGATTGATTGTTGCCTCATAAGATTTTCGAAAGGTTGCAACATGGAAGTAATAGTGCACAAAGTCTTCAATATGTTTACCAGAACAGGATATTGCCTTCACAGCATGCACACAAGGGTACCCATTCAGTTGCCACATAACACACGAGCACTTAAACATTGAAATATCCACCACATGTCGTGGGTCAGAGAAAACCTCAAATGTGCTTTCAGAAGACCTTTGCACATGCCAAGAACGCCCATCAACACCATACCCGTGAAGCTTCTGGACCCTCTGAGGGCAGAGTACACCTTCCCGGCCATCTTTATCAAAAAAAAAAGGAAAAATCTTAAATGTATCATGCAACTATCGCAAGATTTTTTTTTAAAAAAATAAACATATAAACAAAGCTTACCTGACTCAACTTTTCTATCATAAAACCATCTCATGAGCTTCAACCTGATCTTATCAACCATTTGTGTTATAGGCAAACTTCTACAATCAAGAATCCAAGAGTTGAAGGACTCAGCTGCATTCAAATGCATCGCTCCGGAACGACATCCAACACCATACACATTCGTCCAATGCTTGAAAGGTAAATCCTCCAGGAAACTATCAATAATAGAACCTCCCTCTTGTTTTAAAGCAGCCAATTTTTGATTAAAAATTTGTACAGTAGGAGCACCCGCACATTCACTTAACAACCAAACGATACGTTCCCTTTGGCAATTAGTAAAAGCCCCACGACTGAATCTATCTCGCAGATTCTGTTTCAAATGTTGAAAACAGAAAAAATGATTTGCACTAGGAAACACCTTAGGCAAAGCTTCAACCAAACCCAGATTCCGATCAGATACAAAGATGATAGACCGAACACCACTGATAACAATTTGTAAATTCTCAAAAAACCACTTCCAATTGTCATGATTTTCAGAATCAACAACAGCAAAAGCCAACGGAAACAACCCTGATAATTGAAAAAAAAATTAAATAAACAAATTAATACCAAAACATTAAACATATTCAACCATAACTCTATCCTCATTATTCCTCACATAATTAAACTTAAATCCTCTTTCAATAAAATACTTGCTTAACGCAAGCCTGAATTTGGCTACTCCTCCATCAAATTGCTGCCCAACATCACTAATAAGACCCCACTAAGATTATGAAAGTAAATGGCAACCATTTGACGACGAACAAAATGTCGGAATATTAACCTCAACATTTTCATTGTCATTGACAGTTTCAGAATCACCAAACTCATTGACATTGACATTATTCTTATTGAAACATGAAATACTAGCAACACTCCTAATAGAGTTACTTAAATCTGTCACAACTACTTCAACAAGATGCAACCCAAGAACATTAACCAACACAACCATTGTCATGAAATTCTCTTCATTCCTCAGACAACATCCATTGTAACCAGGTATGGAATAACACAGCTCAAACTTACCTACTTCAAAAACACTTCATTTTTCAATAATTCTACGTAGTAAAAATTGGAAGTCAACATCGGAAGAAAGCCTAATGGGGAAAACTTGCAACGAATTCTTAATCATCAAGAAAACACTTGAAGCCATAATGAATGAATAACCAGGGTACCACAAGGTATCACATAACATAAAATTACATAAACATAACAACCCTACAACAAAGGAACCTCACATTAAAAACACATACAGTACTAAAACCCAAAAAACAACTAATGTTAACAACAAATGCAAGGAATCGAAAGAATGAGAAACTAAAACAAAAACTCAAACACCACAATGTACCTTATAAAAAAAACTTGAAAATAGCAAACCTACAGAAAAGATACCTCATCTGTTGCCCGAACTTTACCCAGAAAATTAAATTGAAAAAAAAATGCACGAACAATACCTGATATACCGTTAACACCAGATTGCAACAATGTAGCTTTGAAAACAAGAATAATACTCCAAAAATAATTATCGTACACGCACCGTCAACTGAGAAACAAAAAAAGGGCAGTTGCGCCACCGTCCCCCTCCCACCAGAAAAAGGAATCTGCCTGCACAATCTCTCTCTCTCCCCCTCTTTCCCTCTCTCCAAACAAGACAGACTGAAAAACCTAAAATCTACCTCTGTCAAGGTTATTTTTGCCATTCCAGAAAATTATTAAAACGTAAAATGACTAATTTGTCCAAAATCCGACCTAAAAAGAATTAAGAAATCCCGCCTATTTTTCTTACAAATAAGTCCAAAAAATCAGACCTTTTGGCCATTTCCCCCTGAATAATAGAAAGGGTTTGATAAATAAACAGCAAAACGATACTTTATGCTTTTAAAGTTTCATCGGATTCTTGTTCATGCTCTTAAAATTTAAAATTTATCAATTTTATCCTTAAACTTTTGATTTTGTTTCATTTATACCCAATTTTCACCGAATTGGCATTGACCCAACGTTTTTATCCTACGTGGCTGCCAGAGTGCTGACTTGGAAATCTCATAAAATAACGGTAGAATAATAAATTACATATGTAATTTACACATGTTTATCATATTTAGGATTTAAAAATTTTATATTTTTGGAAACCCTAGCTATTATCGTTCCTTGCAACTCGACTTCTCTAGAGTTCTCCTCCACCACTGCAGAGTTCTTTGTCTTCCACTATGGTTCGTTTGAGCTATGAATTTCATCATTTCTTCCAGGTTCGTAACTCAATCTTCTTCTTCTTTGAAGCTGATATGCGTTAGTTTAGCTATTTTGATAATGAAATTAGGGCTTGCAGGATGGACCCTAACGAATTCCCAAAGTTTAGAATGATTGTACATTTGGGTAGTACAATTGGTTTAGAGAGAGGTTGTTGTATAGGGGAGTCTGTTCAACATTTCATAAATGTATGCATTGATGATTGGGACAAGAGTGAGATGGAATGGTGGATGCATGGATTAAATGTGGATTTTGGGAATGTTCAAATTTTGTATCTGAAGTCTTGGAAACCAATGTGTCATGGTCTTAAGCTGCTGGAGGAGGATGATGACTTTATAGAGATGGGGTGGGTTGGGGTAACACATGGTTCTGTGTTTTTGTATGTAGATGAGACCAACACTACTGGTAATGCTGTATTGAACAACAACAACAAAAAATAAGAACTGTCATCAATGTGGCATTGCTGCCCAGAAGCCCTCACCATCGAAGGTAAAGCCTTAACTTAGCCATCATTAGAATAGTATTTTATATGGAATGTTACCTGTGTGGCCTTGATTTACTGATGGTGGAGTTCTTTGAGATTTCTAATGATAGAGGGTTTGAGACTGATAGCACACCTCCAACCAAGAAGCTTGGTCGATAGTTTTTTATCACAATAAAAACTAGCTGGTTTTACCCAATCGCAAGTGTACGGTCGCAAGGCAATAATAGTGAAAGGGGTTGAATACACAAGGACTGTTGTAAAAATCAATTGAAAGACAAACAATAGTGTAAACTAATTCGTATGTTTAAATTAATAATGGAAAAATTAACTAGCTTAAATAAAATAACTAATTCAATAGTGGATGAAAATTAGCTTGGATTTGGCTCGTTCAACTACCTCCACCTGTGCACACAAATCAATCCGCAATTAAACAAATTAAGAATTTAACGACGTCAATTGAAAGACTTTGGTCCAGCTCTAACAATTAGATTTTCCTAAACAACGACCCTGACTTTGGTCCAGCTCAAGGTCTTTTCTTATCAAAGGAGTCTTGGTTTGGTCTCTCCTGAGAATTTCCTAAGATAAGCATCAGCACATGGATATCGACAATCGCACAATCTAAGGCAATGGTCTATCACCCGATCAATTATGTTCAATGTTCCCAAATCTAAATCGTAAAACAAGTTTTTGACACTTCGTCAAACACCGGGTCATGGTAAGCCAAATACGTTTAACTAACAATTCCTGAATATTATGATGATGGCCAGGCATGCATAACAATAGGAAATCAACAATAAATTCAGAGAACAATGAATTAAATCCAGTCTAATCAACAATCAATATGTGCACAAAGTTTCAGTAGAAGAAAATACCAAATCCTAGCTAAAAAGTATTTAGCTACGCATAATCATACTAAAAATCAACAAATACTCAAGACAATTGTTCGAATCGATGGGAAAGATGAAGGAATTGCAACGCTTGGAATGCCTCCTCTCTGCTGACTCGACTGCCACATCAGCTGGGCCCGAATCTGGAATCCCGCAACTTGCTGTCGCGCGTAGGTCGCGTCTGGCTCACTTTTCACCCAGAATCAACTCTTGCAAATAAATAGCATCCAGTCATACCTGTCATTAAATCACACAATTGAACAGTACTTTGTGCTAGAAATCTCATAAAGATTGGGTATTTAACATCATAAACATGAGTGCATTTTGCACTCACCAAAGCCCTACATTGTCCTCTTTGATGATAGCCTTAACTACGTGGAGGATAGTGAATCTGTTAGTGACGATAAAGAATATGTTTTTGAGAATGCAAAAACTACTAGGTCATCATCAGTTAGGAGGAGAGACGAAGCTAAAGGGAAGGATGTACTTCCATGTAGCTCTAGGGAGAAGAAGTAATTTAGAAACACTCTGCACATTACTTTATGGCTACTTAGAATGCGTCCCAAGAAATAGGGTGGTCCATACTAGTGGAGGTTGCATTTTGGGGGTGAAATGTGGAGTCTTGTTTATTTATGTTTGTTATGTTTGTCCCGTTTTCCTATTTTTAGTCTTCTTGTTGGAATTCCACTTTTTTGACTAAAGAATGGTTGTCATGATTATATTGCTATCTTACTATTTAATATAATTGTTTTTCTTGGTTTACACTTGTTTCAATAATGGAAACATTTGTATATAGCGACATCATTATATATGAGTGGATTCATACTGATATAGCAAGCATTCATAGTACATATTGAAGTTCATAATAGCATCCTAAATTAGTACATCATCATCCATAATAAACATTGAAGTTCTTAATGGCATCAAACTTTTCTAAACCATCATCCATAATAAACTTTAGTTCATAATAGCATCCAAAATGAGTCAACCATCATCCATAATACACCATAGTTCATAAAAGCATCCAAAATGAGTAAACCATCATCTATAATACTACCACATTCAAAAGGAAGGTTAAACCACACATTGGCATGCCTTAATCACTCACTCTAGAGTGTTGGGAGGGTAACCCTATGTCTATGTCATCAACATTACCTGAAAATGATGATGAGAAACCAAAGTCTTTAGCATCATCTACATTGCTGGCGTTTTATCCTCTAAAGGTTGTCATATTGCTGGCATTTTGTGCTGTAAAGATTGTGGCATTGATGGCATCTCTAGCAGGCTATGGTGATCCAACATTGATATTAACATTCCTAGAGTCAAGAAAGTCTTGCATGTGGGTAGAATTCTCCTTACAAGTTGCTTCATATGTCATAAAGATTAAATAATGGACCACTAACAAAAGCAAATATACATTGAACAACTATAAGTACCTTGAATCTCCTTTGATTATTAGCTTGGCCTGGAGTCTCCTCTTCTTCTTTGGCCTTCTAGGCCTCTTAGCGATTGGTGGAGGGAGAATATCTGGCAGACTTTTATCATGCCATAAGCTTTGCCCATTCATAGGGTGCATCAATGGATTGTAGCAGTGTATGTATGCTTCCCTCATAAAGCACTAAGGGATGTAATCTACAATGGGTTGCTCTTTGAAGTTAATACAACTTATTGCATGGCAACAAGGTATCCCAATCAATTCCCACATTTTGTAGTTGTAGTCTCTCTCATCCATATCAAATGTGAAGTTTTCCTACTTTGAACTCACACCAAATTTACTCCTCCCTGCCTACCTTGCGACCCATTTCCCACTTTCAGACTAATTCTTGTCAATTCTCTTTTGAATTCTTAGTAGAATCACTCCCTTTTATCTCCCAATTTTATCTCTATTATCGGCCCATCTTCTCAATACATAATTTATTATTGCCTCCAACATTGAGGCTATATGAAGCTCTCTAGAAGCCAGGATAACACTATTGAAAGTTTCTGACATGTTGTTTATCAAAGTGTCACACTTTGGGTGTCCATTGAAGTGAGATATGGTCCAAAACCTATGATTTGTACCTATCAACATCATAAGCATTGGGATTAATTTGTTTTATCTCTCTCATTACCCGCTGCTATTGTCGTGGATAAGATGCTCTAACAGCCTTCCATATTAGTTCTTTCAACTGTAAGAGCACATGTAAAGGTGACAAGATAATGTCCCCATTAAAATTATTTGTGGATCCCACTTCTATTCGCAAAAATTCAAACCCCACACATTTCCAAATAAAGCCACATCAACAACACGCATATCCCAATATAACAATCTTAGCAAAACACATCTCTCAATATAATTATTCATTTCCTCATTATTCAAACTAACCATTCTCCTTTCCTCCATCCATTCCTTAACAAAACTACACAAAAATCAATATTGGTCCCACCAAAACGTATCTCTCAATACAGCTACATCAACAAAGCACATCTCTCAATATAGCTACATCAATAAAAAGACACATTACAATACATTATCCCCTTCCCATTATACAATTACCATTGCATGAGCTTTAATTCTGGAAATACTTTCTTAAAGTTGTTATACATGTGCCTTACATAGAATCTATGATCCACTCCTTGCATATCCTCATCTAGTACCAGTCTTAATCCCTTCTGTTGGTCATTGATGAAAGTTCATCTATTCTGAGTATGTGAGCCAATATCTTCCAAGAGCCTTCCAAGAAATCACCTCCATGTTGCCCTAGTTTCCTTGTCTACTATAGCAAATGCAATGGGCAACATTTGGTCATTTGGATCTCTACCCACAGTAGTAAGCAGCTGTCCTTCATAGACTTCTTTAAGAAAGCAACCACCAATCCCTATGATAGGCCAACAGTATGAGAAAGATTTCTTGCATGCCTCAATGCATTATAGAATTTTTCAAAAATAAGCATTAAACACCTTAAAGGATTCTCAACAAATGATGGGCTAGCAGCCACAAAACAAGAACTACCAGGGTTAAACCTCAAAACTTCAACACAAGAATCATTTAACCTCTTGAATTGTAGTTTATGACTACCTTGAACTACATCCATAGTTTGTTTCTTAGCTCTGGAAGCAAGACCAAGACTGATTGTAGCTATGTATTTGTCTTGAACCTTCACAATGATCTATCTCAACTTCATCTTGGGGTTTCTTCGTAGCCATGAGGCTAACTTACTAGAAAGCCATTTAGCATTCAACATCCTAACCCTTTGGCTTCTAATACAATTGTGTACCAAATTTGCATATTTCAACTGCCAAGTATCCTTATTAGTGATCTTAGATGCAAACAACATGAACTTACAACTTGAGTAGCAAATTACCCTAGCCCTCTTAGTATCCACCTTTTCCCATTTCATTTTCCTACCACTATACACTACATAGGTCGATACAGCTTCTCTAAACTATTGCCTACTAGAAAATTGCATCCCAATTTTCCATTTAAATGCACACATGTCCTTAAATGGTCTATATGGTGGATACGATTGTGCTATCTCCATATCCTCTAGATCAAATTCATTCTCACTACAAAGGCTACACATTTCATCATTATCACTATTTAGTCCTCTAACTAAGTCAGTAATGGGATAATACATCTCATCCTAAAAATCTTCATCACTGTCATCGACGTTGGGTATAGGCTTTGCCTCAACACCAACATCAATTAAATTTTCACCCTCCAATTCATCAATTACATTATCATTGGTATCATCCCCAACCCAATTTTGAATCACTATAAGCATAACACTCCTCACTCATTGTCACAAAAGGTAAATAAAAACAATAAAACTAAAGAAATGAGTAAACAGGTGAAGGATAAAGTATCGATTAAAGATTTGAACCACGTCTTGTCTTTAACAACTACAATCAACTCGTATAAACTCGAATCCTCTAAGGTTGCTACATTGTTGATGGAGGAGGAAAAATTGAGATTGCGATTTCGGACATAGTCTCTTCATGATGTGGCAAGGGATATACATCTGGAATAAATAAATCATCAACGTTATTTTATGAGATTTCCAAGTTAGCACCCCGGCAGCCACAGAGGATAAAAAACGGCGTGTCAATGTCGGTCCAGTGAAAATTGGGTATAAGTGAGATGAAATCGAAAGTTCGAGGATACAATCGATAAATTTTAAACTTTAAGGGCATGAACGAGAATCCGGTGAAACTTCACGGGCATAAGTATAATTTTGCCATAAATAAAATCTTACCAATTTTATACCCTCCTCCATAGACTGTCTTGTTATAATGCCCTGTTGTCTTTTTAATTTTTTTGTGCCTAGTGGTCACTTGTACAGAATGAATATTTCACGTTAAACATCATTCTCACGTGTACCCTATTTCATGTGTACAAATCTATATATTAACAATATTTTCTTGGGAATGATGTTTTGACTGTGAAAATAAATGTTTCTTTCTTGGACAAATTTGTGTTATTTTTGATAAATTAGTAATGCAAAAATTATTTTCTCTCATGTAAAGTATAGAAACTTGATCACTAAACGTAAATTTAATCAATCGAATGGACACAATTTTCAAAAGAAAACATGGACCTCATTGACTACACATAGGTATCTAATTGCTTTGATACGGAGTAACCCATGTAGCTGCACAATGATGCCTACAGTGAACCTGCCCATGGGTAACGAGAGGTATTGGATAATTCCTCGTCAAATCAATCTAGATATAGTGGTTATCATTTACGTGTCCTATTGCAATAGTAATGTGCTAAAAGGGTGGTGGAGGGTTGTATAAAGTGAAAAATATGTCGAGCTCTCTGAATGATAAAGAACATGTAATATCACATTGTATGTGGAAGAAATCAAAAGTCCCATGTTAGACGTTGTCATCAAGTGCTCAAACAGTGCTTCGACATCATTTTGAAAGAAGTTCAATGAGTGTCTAACAATACATGCTCTCTTATAATCACCAAATGTTTCAACATATTGTCCCCAAAATGTATCCAACTCTGTTATCAAGTTATATCAGACACTAAGCCATTTATCCTCCTGATGACCAAGAGACACAGCTACTGATCAAAAATCTTAATTTTCATCTACTCTCACATCTTGTATGTCCCTAATATATGGATGTAGTATAACTGAAAATTGATCAATATACGATCATGAATAGTAATTTTTCTTTATCTATCTAGAACATTATTGTGTCGAAAAAGACTGAGATTAAGGGGAGCTCAAGTGCTTAAAAGCACATACATAGCCGTGAGATTAATCTTACAGTTTAAAAAAAAAACTCCATTTTGATATATTTCTCAGCATTAATCCCCCATAATAACAAAGGCTATAAAATGTAGTCTCATTTTCCGATAAAATTTTTCCTCCCTACCTAATTTCTCTCTTCCTTCTCTGTTTCCCAGTTTTTGCAAAAAAAAATTCATCCTCAAGTCTTTTTGCTTTCATGTATAGGACCCAATTTTGGACCTAAATTTGGGGTAAGTCAAGATTTACTCTATTAATACTTGATCGGATCCCACCTTCTGACTAGGTGGCAGAAGAGCTTAATTTAGAAATAGAGGCTTAGTTTAGTTACTTTTTTCAAAAAGAGAAGGGGAGATAAATGACATTAATAAAAGGGAATTAAATTGTTCAAGCTCAAGTGAAAGCGAAGCTAGTAACCAAATAAAGAGAACGGATTGATCCAGCCTAAGGGAAATTATTTATGAATCATTTCAGTGTCAAGACAAGGCATAATAGAAAAAGAGAAAGAAACTTGTGAGGAGTAAATGAGCAGATGAAGAGTTAAAGTTAAAGACTAAAGACGCACAAAGATAGTTTTGAAAATTGCAATAATGAATGCTAGAAAATAATAAAAGGGAGTTTTTTTGAAACCGTCAAATTAATCTGACGGTTATAAATACCCACTGATTGAAACTAGTTCTTTTAAGCATTTGACCTCCCCCGATCCAATTTCATAATATGAGTGTAGGAGTGCGAACAATTATAAATTTGTGGTCTATAATAATAAATTGATATCAATTAGTATATGATTAGTATAGAAAAATTTACAAATATTCATTCAACCTAACAAAACAACTCATAGTTTAATTAACTAAAATATTATAGCATATCAGTTTCAAATTCACAGCAATTGTTGACTTCGATGTGCTCCGCCATTTCCAAAAAAAAAACTCCAGTAAGCTACACAAACTCTATCACCTTCTCTGGTTTTCTTTGTTTGTAGAATGGTACAATATAAACCACTTATGTTTATATATAGAAACGGTCAAGAACTCTTATTTTTAAATAAAGACTTGAACCTCAATTATTTTGTAAGGGGTATTTTTTCATTCTAAAAAATCATGTGTAGTTCAGTTTGTGACGCCCCAACCCGGAATTCACACACTGAGTCGGGAGCGTCACTTTAGACATGTACTCTGTCACTAAGGACCTCACCACACATCATCCTAACCCCAAATTCTAACAAAAATTCGATAGCACCTCCCCGTATATCGGAGGGTGCCAACCTGGAGTCACATATCACATCATACAAGAAATGTAATTAATAACAATTCAGAGCAATTCCACAGTCTAGTAGGGCCTCTGGCCATCTAACCACATTCACACTCTAGGCAGGGCCTTAGACCTCCTAATCACATGAAATTAATAAGTAGAACATAATCACATCAATATCATCAACATAGACTATTAAAGTCTACAAATTCGGACCTATGGTCCATCATCCAGGTACGGGAGTCCCGATCACACGGCATACACTTCCGACCCTCCATCAAACATACCAAAAAGGTATTTAACAACATAGTATTCAACATAATAAAAGTACTAAATGTACTCAACAACTAACAAATTTCAACATATCAAAATACGAATCCTAGTGCTCCTAGGGTGGCCATCCATATCACGCCGCCTCCTACTGATTCGCAGCCTAGTTCTCAGCACCAGTCTCACCTAAAGGATAGAGACAAGAAATAGGGTGAGCAAGAGGCTCAGTAGGGAAATAAGAAGAATCATACAGATTTAAGATTGAATATTGAAGCAAGCTCAATGCAGCAAGACGACATCTACAAATGTCATAACAAAGTATAATCATAGGCTACATCCTACAGCACTTGGCACCAGTCAACGAGTATTTTGAAAAATCATCGGAACCCTTGCACTTTGCCCTGAATAACCATAGGTGCACCTTCACAATGGGAGTCCCGTTCCTGGCAACAATGTGCCTATTCAGTACCCAACATCACAAAAAATAGAACCTAAGGATACTACGAGTCCATACTCGTAGCTCCGATGCAACTACAATGTATTTGGTATGCAATTATTCAATAATTAACAAAGAGGTTTGTTCTTCCTAAGGAACAATTTAGGCAAGAACACAAAGAATAATGACCAATGAAGAAGTACAACCGCTCTTTAGAGAACAAAGAATACGATAAAAAAAATGGGTTAAGAATCCCTACCTCGATTCCAAGCTATCACAAGCTACAAGTTTTCCGAATACTAGGGTTTGAGTTTTCAAACCTACCATATAGCAAATTCATCACCGAATCCCAAAAATAAATTCCCAACAATCACAATCAACACAAACCCAACCAACAAATCAAGGAAAATTACCTTTCTCACTCTAGAAAACCCAAATATGTCAAATTCAAGCCTTCAATCGACCAAATCATCAAATAACCTAGTATATATCATCATAAATAGGCTCAAATAAACCTATATGATCATTCTAAAACTTCCATTCGAAGTTCCAATCAAAATCACATAAACCCTAGATTTTATGGAAACTAGAAACTTACCTCAAATCTTCCTAACTTTGTGAAATCCTTCTTGAATCTTCTTCTATTCTTCAATCCAAGCCTAAATCCTTGAAAATTTATCAAGAATCTCTCTTTCTCTCTCTATTTTTCTCTCTCTATCTCTAAAATTCGGAACTCCAATGAAAGATATAAGTTCTGGTCGCATAAGGATATTTTACCAGCTCGGGTTGCACCTAGGCGCCCTGGACCTAGATTTTATCTCAAAATCCACTGCTATAGGTGTTATCCTAGACATGCACAGAAAAGTGCATCCAGGCAGGTTGCCCCTAGGCGCCCCAGCACTACACCATCTTCTCTGTCGCCACAGTACTAGGCGCCCTTGGGGCACCCAGTACAGTTTTAATTCAACTATTCTCTCCTCTTTTCCACCTAGGTACGATCCCCTCCATCTAGGTGCTCCTGTTTACACATTAACTCTAAAAAATACATACATTTCTAACCTTCAATCACTCCTAAGTTCATATTTGGGATAAGTCATCACACAATTACTTTTTTTTCCCCATATGCTCTCCATTATAGATGAACCTCAACTCTCGTGTCACTTTTATGTCTATCAATACACTCAGTCTATCAATTAGTAAAAGGTAGAGGGGGATTGGTTTAGCAATTTCCATAGGTTTAGGATAAATAAACACCCCTACTTTTAAACCCCCCTCAATATCCCTATGTCTTGTCTTGCCAATTTTTTTTCTTCTATTTTTTTTTTGTCATTTCTTGTTTTTACTTTTACTTTTTATTTTTAATTCTGATCAATATCCCTAGACCAACGTGGCATCATCAAATCAAAGAGGGACACATGCATGGCAAAGTAACTTTCCTCATTTTTCTCATTTTTCTATCAATGAGACCCCTGCGCTTGACTGATCCAGGGGGCTTGCAGTGGTGAAAACCACTGCACGCATCCAGTGCTATTTTGGAAGCTGTCAGATTTACAACAAAAAAAATTTCCCCAAAAATTGTTAACCCTTTTTTGACTCCATCCCTACCAGTCGAAACAATTTCATTGTTAACAATCTGTGGCGACTTTTTCAATGGACTCTCACTACTCCGTTCAATGCCCTCTCTCGTCCCCTCCTTTCCCAGAACCGACCCCATTGAAAGACCCTTCAAGCTCCGCTGCTCTATTGGAGAAGGTTCAACCTTCACCCCTACAATTTCTCCTCCGATGGTCGGCAGATTGCGTGATTGTCGGCGGCGGAATTCGTGGTCTTTACATCCCGCAGGCTCTTGTCAATAAGTACAGGGACGTTGCCCCTAATGTGATCGTGACTGAAGCTAGTGACCGCGTCAGTGGGAACATCACCACCGTCGAGAAGGATGGATATCTATGGGAAGAGGGTCCCAACAGTTTCCAGCCCTCCGATGCTATGCTCAGTTTGGTGATGTGTCCTCATCCTTGCCTGGGGTTTTATCCCTTTTTTGATCAATTGTGTATTTCTGTTTCCTGAATTTGACTGGAAGTTATTGGCATTAATGTTCTAAATTTCATTCGAGGTATAACTCAATGTAGCTAGATTTCACTTGGGATTTTCATGTGTAGTATTTTTTGAAGGCTGAAATGCATTCCTTAATTATGATCTACGGGATTTTACAAAAGCTTTACTCATAAGTGTTTGTCTGGAGTGCAGTATGGATGTTTTCATGCGTGCATATTATGGTTGAGTTGGTAGTTGATACGCTTTAATGAAAATTATGATTGCAAGTGGATAATGGCTTGAAGGAGGATCTAGTTTTGAAAAAGTAGCCAAAAGGTAACACATTTTTTCCCTAAAAAAATTAAGATCTGCTTCTGAAAATAGATTTTTCCCTTTGATTTTGAACCTTAGTTGAGTGGATTTGGTTGATAATCGTTCAACTTGAGGGTGATTTTGTTGACAGAGTCAGCAAATCAAATCGAGACTAAAAGATAAAGATAGATTTTTAACTCTTTTCTCAACAAAAGACATAAAGAAATTGGATTCAACCAATTAGCTCTAAGCTGAGTCCGCATTTGCCGTTGCTCTTCTTTTAGTTCAATTTTGTCATAAACTGCAAGTGCATAATTGAATGAACTTTCATGTGTATTTGTACTTGCCCTAGCATGTTTGACAGGAATTATTGTTAGTATTGTTAAGTAAATGTATTTATCACATCTGGGTATCTTGAATTAGAAGCTTTCTGTCCTCTTTTAAGCAACTATTCCATGTTTGATAAATTAAATATAGAGCTTGAGTGCAATTGCTATGCTAGCTGATCCCAAACATGGTATACAAATCCTCTCCTTGGAGAAGTAGCCACTGATTGTGATCTCACATTTGCTATGCTAGCTGATCCCAAAAGTCCAGCATATATGTTTCAGTTAACTCAAAATATAAGACATTGTCTCGACAAATGTTGGCCTATATCAGCACATATGTCTCAATTTACTAAAAAAATAAGACATTGTCTCAACAAATGCTGGCCTATATCAGCAAAGGCAAAATTGTTGCAAATTCCAGACCTTGTTAATCCAGATTTTTCATAGAAAATATATCATATAAACAATTGTCAAAAGAAATGTTACATACTTAAAAGTCATAGGCCTTACCCCTATGAACAAGTCATAAACATATGCCTAGTAAAGCAAAATCCCAACATACTATCTGTGGAAATTCCAATCCTCCTATGCAAAATCAAATCCTGGTAACGTCAGTAAGTTCATTGCTACCAATTTGGCATTGATAAACTTAAAAATTCTTGGCTTGCAACATTTAGGTCCAAAACTAGGTCCTGCACATCAAAAATATTTGAACTTAACACAAAAAATATTTGAACATGATACTCAATACAAAAATCTTTCTCAATCTTTTTATCGAAATAAACCTTCATCCTCGCATTACAACCGGTTCTTGTAGCATCACGTTGACGATTCATATCAATATTTTCTTTCTTAGTCTTGTAACCTTCCTTACAACACACAAATAATTGGCTTCTGACAACCCCACTATTTTTATTTTTATTGGCTTACACTTTTCTCACACCAAACCCCACTTTTTTTGAATAACTCTTCCAAAATTCAAAAGCATCATTCACTGTGTCGAATTGCATACCTATTTTGGGCATACAATCTTGTTGCTCTTCTACTATTGGCCTCTCATCCTCATGATTATCATAGTCCATGCTAGACCGGTATTTACAAAAAAGTAGAAATAATTGATTTAAATGAGGTCAAGATTAATGATGAACTTACTTTAAATATATTAGTTAATCTAAGAGGCAAAGGATAAAGAATAACCTGGAGGAATTGCAACATTGAGAATAACCAAGTGAACAAATGGGTTCATATGAAAGGAGATCATATATCCATTCATCACTTTCCAATGAGGCCATCTCTGATGAATATGAGAAATGGCAGCCCCAAAAATTGAATTTTAACACCTCAGGATGAATCTTATTTCCTGGAAACAACTCTGCGTTTTAGGTTATTTGGAGTGGCGGGATGGAGTCAAAAAAGGGTTAACAATTTTTGGGGAAATTTTTGTTGTTGTAATATGACGGCTTACAAAATAGCACTGGACGCGTGCAGTGGTTTTCACCACTGCACGCCCCCCGGACACGCTCTTGACAGGTGAGAACAATCAAGCAGTTCTTTTTCTTTTTAATCTTATCTCACTCTCTTCCTTCCCTCTCTCATTAGCCTTTCCATTCCCCCTCTCTATTTCAGTCGATTTCCCTCTCTAATATCTATAAATGGAAGCTTTAGACTTTAGAGAATGAGTGACTTGAGTCTATCAGTCTATTTCCCTCTCTAATCTCTATCAATGGAAACTTTAGACTTCAGAGAATGAGCGACTTGAGCAATCTTACTTGTTTCTTGACTCTGGCTTGGCTTCATCAAGCTCTAAATTCTCGTTTATGTTTAATGTTGACGATTCTCACATCAGTGCCTCCACTAAAATCTCCACCACGAGTGATAGCTCCAATGAAATCCTAGCGATTATGATGCTAAGGATTCTGGTTGGTGGACCCAATCTAAGCAGACATATAAAAATCAAACCAAACTAGCCCATCTTGGGAAAGACAAATGATAAGTAGGGAGATGGAGATGGAGGCCAAGTTGGATGAGTGAGGAGGGAGGAGAGAGAAGTAGAGAGGTGGAGGCCAAGCCAAAGAAGAGGGGGAGAGAAGAATTCAGACTGGATGGTGGGCCTTAAATCCCCACCATTCATTTAAACATGAATTCTTTTCTTTTTGAAAGTTACTGACACAAATAGGGAATGACATGGGATAGGGGCGGGGGGTTTACATAGGGGTAGGGGTTGGAATAGGGCTACCCTTAATTCACATAATAGAAAAATAAACAAATGTCATGTCATGTCATGTCACATCATATAAGATATCTATATATGTATACTTGGTAGAATAACGGAATGTGCGAAGTAAGTGTGATGCATCATTCTCATATTTCCATATCAACTAGAGGCCTCTAATAAAACACCACTAGTATGAAATATTTTTAAATAAAATTGATTGTTATTTTTTAAAAATTAGAGTTTGTAGCTGTACAATGCACGGATAATAAAAAAATGTTTGATTAGAAAAAATCATCACCTAAAGTGTGATATATAATAATGTATGCATATCTATATTGCTACAAATAATTGATTGAGATAGATTTGGTTAAATAGGGATTGGTTTATGAGTATATAACTTCCTTGAACACCTAATTTAAAATTCAAGACAAAATATAGAAAAATATACATAACAAGATATAGAAGATGACTTATAATGACCATATATGACATATTATCAATTGAACCTAAACAAATTCAACAATTGAAGTTAAGCCAAGTTGAAAACTACATTCAAATCACATATAAAAACATTCTTATTTTTTCTATTTTTCAAGATTATCATTCCAAGGAGAAAGACAAAAGAAACATTAATGATGGCTCTATGTATTATTCTAGTCAAAATAATAGTTGAATTGAAAGATCTCCTCATAGTCTCTCCAAAACCTCATACTGATGATCATTTCAATAATCAACTGTCAAACACACAAAGCATTAACAAAATATTTTACATCAATCCATTAAAGAAATAATATTATACAGCATGTTACTTAAAAAGATAGCAGTGGAAGTATAATCGTGAATATCACAACTTTTAAAATCATGAAATGTGGACTACGTTTGTTGCTAACATACGTAGCTTTCTAACATTATTATCCATAATTCACTGCTAATAAATCAATTTAGGCATCTCTCTATACAAAAAAATCATACTGTAAATATTATGAAACAAATATGAAACACATAACTATACTATATTCAAAACTAACCTAGTCATAAAGGTGCAATTGGTGATTTCTAACACAATGTTTGGGAAATGGGGGAAATGGGGGTAATGAGGGAATAAATAGTGGTATTTGGAGGGGGACGGGGAGGAGGAGTGGGGTGGTGAGAATGAGAGGAGAAAATTTTGGTGGGACTCACACCAAAATTTCCCCTCTACTAAGGGGGAATTGTGCTGAAAAGTCCAGAAAATGGTGGGGTATGCAAAAATTTTAAGATATGGTGAGACCCATATATCTAAATTACAAAATTGTCTGTACTTTTTTTTCCTACTTTTCGATTATCGAAACAAGGAAATATAATATTAATTTTCACTCCCCTCCTCTCCTCTACATTTTTCTTCTCCCCAAACTTTTCTTTCCCTGCCTTCCCCCATCCCAAACATAGGCTAAGTTGTTTTATTTTCTTCTCAATAACTTCTTTCTCTCCAATCATTGAATAGCTCCTACATTAAACAATCTCATTTTTTGACCTTGTTATGATGAAATTTTCTGCATATACTTAGAATCACCATTGTTTGAAGCAAGCAAGGATATTTGCTATCAACAAAGGGATTATTTGAGTCCTAGATAAGGTGATCATATGAGATTTCAATAATTCCCTCACCATGAGAACTCTTTTATATTGTTTAAATTAAAATTATGACCACACACATGAAGACTTTTTTTTTGTCAATCTTAAGACCTTACAAAATTTTCACAAATATGAAGTGTTTATCATTGCAGATACGATGTCTTATCTTATCTCTTTTGGAAAAACTGTCAAAATATGTCTGAAGTCACCCCCAAAAGCTACAACTTTACCTCCAAAAGATTGCCGAAAGCTATTATTATTAAAAAATCTAAGAACATCCCACAAGGTTTTGTTCAAAACTTCAAATTAATATTTGTTAGTCATAGGGACTTTATCCCATATTATGTACTTACTCCAAGTCGTTCACGAAAATTTTTAGTCGGTTAGTTATTTTTCATCCTTTGAACTTTGAATGATATCACCAATTTTAACAATTTCACTAATAACATCTAAAAACAGTACGATCAGATATGTCAATCACAACTTCAATGATAACATACATATTAAAAAATGATATGAAATTTCACTTATACTTATGTCTGGTATATCTGAATTTCTCATTGTTGTAATCCACTATGAAATTGGTCATATCATAACCATAAAGCCACAATCAACATATCCTTAAACCTTCTTATTAAAGAAGTTTTTATGGATGAGTGAATCCTACCACCCTGTTATGAAAAATTAAACATAAAAAATGATTATTAATTTATAATAAATAAAATTTTGGATCAAGAATACCTTTTCATCAATAAGGATCATCTCAATCATGTTTGTTTGATCAAGGCTCATAAAATTTGGAATCGTCCACATACGTATAACTTAAACCTTTAACTTTCAATTCTGTCTCTCATGAGTGATGGAATTAATAAATTCAAGTATTGGAGTCATTCGTTAAAAAAAAGGAATGAAATGAAAGCAAATAGAGACAAAGAGATACAATTAATGAATATATAATTTTGACAATTTAATTTATAAAGAAATACTATCACATTCAAATTGTTTAAAAAACAATCATTTCAAATTGTCAAAATTATATATTCAAATAAGAAAGTATTTGGTGATTATTGATATATGATGAACATTTTCAACTATTTTAAAATGTGTTTTATTCACACTCCTAAAATAATTTTCAATTTGTCATATCTTTGTACATCTTTTAAAGATAACAACTTTGAAATAGTTGTATTGACACTCTTAAAATAGCTCTCAATATTTTTTTACATATTAAATAATTAATTAATGATTGAAAAATAACACGAAAACGAATAGTAGTAGTAATAGTATGTATGCTTTAATAAAAATGATGATTCACAAGTATAATATTTTACCGTTAATTAAAACAAACGTAAACACATAGTGGATATCTCAAATTTGAAATAGTTTCAATCCATATTATTGATTACAAAATTTGTTTTAGCCATACTCTTAAAATAATTTTCAATTGTTCATATTTTTGTACATCTTCTAGGGATAGCAACATTGAAATCCGTACTCCTAAAATAGCTCTCCAGTTTTTCACATATTAAATAAATCATTAATTAATCTTCACCCATAAGGATATCTTAAATTTTAAATAGTTTCAACCCATATTATTTATTTCAATTTTTTGTTGGTTAAATAGTTTCTATAAAATTTCAATGTTTAATCACTATGTTCATATAATCTGTAAAAACATTTAAACACATAATTATATTAACAAACAAAACTTGCCATATCCCAAGAGTCATGTCTCTTGAGAAGACTAATTAGTTTAAAATATCGTTTCTTACATGTTCTTTGTTTAAAATATTGAATTAAATGTCAATATTTTGATAATATAAATACAAATCATAGATCACACTTCTGAAACAACGAAGAAAATTCAAATAATGAAAAATACTCTAGTTGATGTCAAACTTGATAGGATTAATTGGCATATATCAGCAAGGGTTGTCGACCGTGGGACTTGGTGAATGTCAAGAAAGATAACTATTTGCTGAGCATAAACATGTTGCTTATAGAAAAAATGATTAGAATGTAACATACAATAAATTACAATAAGTTTATTTACTTGTGTTGTTATAACATTTACGAATTATTATGATGTCTTATTTACAATTGCTAAAATATATTTCCGTTATGCATGCGACGATTTATAAGTGTTTTGCAAATCAATTCCAACACAAACTTAAAGAAGGCGTCATTTGCAAAAGGGAGAAGTTTTGATATGACCCCTGTACTTTAATGAAAATATCAATTCATCCCCTGTACATCATTTTAAAATAAATTAGCCCTCAACTTCTATTACAGTATTTCATTAAACTTCTGTTGTGATTTTCTCCTCTCTTTACAATGTGACAAGCATTTTTTGTTAAATTCATGAAATGTAGTTGTAATGATTGATGACATGGATTTCATATGATGTGGACTAATAATATTTTGACAAGTGACATTGATTGTTTACTCGAGCATTCCAGTGGTTAAAACATCTTCAGCTATCAATTCGATACCTTTTTTTTTTGGATCAATTTAGTTCCCATTATTTTTACATAACTAATTAAATTATTCCCCTATAAATTTAATGAAATATCAAATTAAATCATCAAAGGGTACTCAACAACATATAATACTCATACATCAATAACTACTTCATCAAGATGCATAAATGATGAGAGTTGTGCAAATGTCATAAATACACCCATCAAGTTTTCATGAATCAAAGAAAAATCTAAGCATTGTTCACATATTCAGAAATCAAATGAGGGTAAACTAAACTATTTTCCACCGCCTTGGCCCCCTTTTCTCCACCTTGGCCATGGTTTCTCATCTGTTCAGTTCCACAAGTGATCACTCTTGACATTGATGATCCAAGCTACATAAAAACCTAGAAAATATCATATGTTAGTTGGCATTCATAATGGTACATAAAATAGAGTTACTTACATAGAGAATTGTTCTTCCAATTTCTTCATATATGTAGACTCCAAGTCCTTGTAGTATTACTCTCTTTTTTGGCTTGCTTTTGGGCCTGCATTTCTCATTATGTGAGCTCACATATTTAGTTGTAGTAGGTGGAATGGTCAAAATACTTGAGCTACTGGCACCAGTACCACAATAGGAGAAATCCCTAAGGCATAGTCTCTAGTCACTAATGGAATGGGCACATTGCTGAGCCATTAGCACCAAGACCTATAATTGGTGAAATCCTTAAGGTAGGGGAACTGGTCATTGGTGAAATGGAAACATTACTTAAGCCACTAGCACTGGTAGCTACCATTGGTGAAATCCTTAAGGCTGAGGCTTTGGTCACTGGTTGAAAGGGCACATTGCTCAACAACTCAAGGAACCAAGTCCACGTATCTATGTTCTCAACCAATCTCAAAGCTCATGCTATGGGGAACAATTGGTTGTTCTCATCCATATCAATAGTTGTTAGTAACTCACCCTTGACGAAGCCTTTTAGAAATCACCCATCAGTATCAAATACATATTTGCATCTAGACATAACACCATCCTTGTAGCTTCTAAAATAGCAATTGAATGCATTGAAAATAGGAGGATCATCTTCATTCCCCACTCATCAAGATAGATACACTAGACCTAGGGTTGGACACTAGTAGGTCCTCCATATAATCCCTAAGTTGTTCATACTCTTTCAAACATTTTCTAGTCAAATTTGATAAAAATTCCTTCTTGACTACTTACATTGTTGCTCAGTAACATCTAATTGCAAGTTCTCATGCTTGAATGGCTTTAAATGCCTTGGCTTAATATTAGGATAAGCTGCAATGAACCTATAGAATCTTCTTGTCAAGTACTTAGTAGTTCGCCTCTTTAATTCTCTTTTTAGTTCACATGTGTGTTCATTGATGAAAGTCTTAATTTGGAAACTACTAATGTCCTCGCTGTAAGAATAAAAAATCAACCAAGGAAAATAACCAGAATCCATATATTTGTATCTACATTTACCAGGCTCATTTCTACCTAAACTTATATCATGCTTAGTCAGAATAGCATAGGTGTTCACTACCTCTTTAAATTCATCGTTCATATTGAAAAGCATTACAAGTTCAAATATAGGGGTACCTTTATGTTGTCTGTAGACTGAATAACTTCCCTTATCAATGACTAAAGCTTCATCACCCCCACTTTTAGCCTAAATATTGAGTTTCTCATTGTCAGTCTCATACATAAGGTCACTGTAACACCCCAACCTAAATTACAGTGGACATATTAGGAAATTTAGATTGACACATTTTACGAGGAAATTAGGACAAAATTAGAACCGATATAAAGGGAAACATAAATAGGGTCAAAGTAATTTTAATAAATTATACCAAGAAAAGGAAATTTAAGATTGCAAGAATCCTTTGAATCAAACTTTGAATGAATTTACTATGAATTTTGGAAGTTAAATATAAAAAATATAATAATAAATAAGATAATGGCAAGATTGTAAATATATAGGTATTTAGTGTAATTATGGTGAAAAAGTAAGGGCATAACAGTAAAAGACTAATTAAAGGATTTAAAATATAAATATTTTGGAATTGGCACAGAATAACACTAAAACAAAAACAGGAAATTGGGGAAGGAAAACGACGACGGAGGAGGGTTTTGGCGATTCGGTGACGGTGGATAGCGAGACCGGTGTCAAAAGAAAGATGACGGAGAGGCGAGTTCATTGACACCATTTTAAGATCGAACGGAGGCTTGGAGACAATATCATCTATATACATCTCCAGGAAGTGCCCGATCATGTCATGAAATATGGCGTTCATAGCTCATTGGTAGGTTGCTTCTGCATTCTTGAGACCAAACGACATTACAATCAATTCAAAAGTCCCCCAGGCTATAGCACACCTGAACGCGGTCTTTGAAATATCTTCTTCTGTGATGAAAATCTAGTTGTAACCAGAGTAGCCGTCCATCATAGATAATATTTTCCTCTGTGGTGCATCATCAATTAGCATATCAGCTACTGCCATCACGTTAACATCCTTTGGTGTTGCTATATTTAGATTCCTGAAACCAAGACACACACATGGATTTTACCGTTCTTTTTTACCTCTGACACAATATTGGAAAGCCATTCTCAATAACACATAGGTTGTATGAATCCAGCCTTAAACAACTTTTGGATTTGTTCCTTGACCTTCAACTCCTATTTTGTTGGCATTCTTCTTGGAGCTTGCTTGACTACATTGAAGTCAATCTTGATTGAAAGCCAATGTTGTACTAATTTTTGACTTAATCATGACATCTTGTCATAATTCCAAGAGAAACAATCTCAGTACTCTTTTAATAATTTAAATAATTGTACCTTGATATTTCAGTCTAGGAGTTTACTGATATACATAAGTCATGGGTCTTTTTCCTTTCCCAAATTAACCTCCTTTGGTGGTTCTTCAACCTCTGCTTTCAAATCGTCCAGCTTTGATGGTGCTTTATTCAAGTCTTCCATCTGAATTTCCTCGCCTTCCGATTCAACATCTTCCTTTTCAAAGATAACTTCTGCTCCATTATGACCCCATTCTTAGTCTCCTAATAGTCTATCCAATGGGTGCACCCACACAAAGATGAACCACTGATAAGTGACCCAACATGTGGTCACAACCACTCCACACAAGACCTAGACTCGGGTCACCACCAGTCTATCAGGGTCTCCGTATGTTGCCTCACATAAAAGTCATTTGGCCCAAGTCAAGTCAGGACTCCACCCACCATCTTTCCAAGTGACGTTCAATCAACCTAAGGGTCTACAAGTCCATACCCGCACTCCCTATGCATCTCTAATGGAAAACCATTTTTTTTGGTTGAATGGAAATTGACTCCAAAGTGGTCATATTAGACATGATATGTTATGTGCAAAATTAAGAGAAATGTGGGAATCCCACATTAAAGAATTGTGATGTATGTGATGGGTTTATAAACCCAAGTGTTGGATGTAAGACTTGAGCCCAAGGGCACCCAAGCTTTTGTGATGGGCTTGCGTGTCCGTAGCCCATCTGGACTTATCATTTTGCACCGGCCCACTACCTAGGTTCATTGTATGTGGACATGAGGACAATTCAAATTCAAAAATGTCCGTTACAATTTTTAAATTCACTTTATTACTGGAATTTATTTGGCATCCCTAGTTTTAGGGGTCAGTTTTAATGCTAGGCTCTAATATAAATAGAAGCATAGTCTAAGAAGAGTAGATACTACGAAAATTGATTTTTCCTCTCTTCTTCTTCCTAGACGAATTCCTTTCTGAGAGTGCTTTCAATTTTTGGTTCGAACGAGCCTGCTGGTATACCTGTGCCACCTACCGGTACAAGAGAGTGTTGTATCTTGGGAGGTGTTTGCCTGATCTAGCGTTGACACAAGTGGCTGGGGCATTTCACCTTAAGGAGATTTGCGGTTCGCATACCTCACTTCAATCGCTTGGTTTCGTACCGATCAGAGTTTTTGGTAACATCTTTTGTTCTTTTTCAATTCACGATATATGATATATATTGTTCATTGGATTTTATCTAATTATTGAGTTGTGCAATTTATTTGTGTTTTTTTATTAAAGCAATTGTATTAGCATGACATATGAATATAGATTCCAACAATCTTAAGGTGAAAAATTCTTTGTTTATATCTATACGTGTTGTTTGCTTATTGTTAAATTTATCTTTGAAACTGCAATTGAAGAAGTATAATCTACTTTTTGTATCCCCATGCTACTAACTGCTATTTGTTTGTATATGGTAGTTGATCCAATTGCATATTAAACTAATTGTTCTAAACTGTTTGTTCTGTCACTGCTCGATTGTGTTTATTGTGATATGAGGTGAACATTATTGGTATTTGTTGAATTCCATTAAGCTAATCTTTAAAATTAATTTGTAGTCATTTAATTTTATTAATTGTTGTGTAAAGAGTTGACAGTTTGTAGGCTAATAGTAATTACAATAATAAAAAAGAAATAATTGCTATTTGATGACCTGATTATTGAATATAATTACACGGTTTACAAAGGAAATTCTTTTATTTTACAATATAAAGCTTTCTATTTTATTCAATGTTATATGCATGCCATGTTTATTCATGTAATACCTATAAGTCATACATATATGCCTCATTATATTATTGAATCGATGTTAAACTGATTTGTTTTAAATTCCATGCATGTTGCTTACTAATTGGTCTATGGTGTACGAAAATAACCATATTAGTATTCTAATATCTCATTTAAACTGATTATAAAATCATTCATTTATTCTGTCAATTCTTTCATAACGTAGAAATGCAATAATTGATATTTATATGTGGGATTTGAATCTTATAATTGATTGTAATAATTATTAATTTTAATTAATAAAAGAGGGTATGTGTATTATAGAATTTGAAATGCTAGTAATGGTTGAGTTAGTGTCACTATTATGAATTAAATGCATGTTATGACCGTTTTGTATGCATTGATTTGTATTTCTTTTGATTTAAACGTGCATAGGCCATTCAAATTTACTTTATTAAGTCGTTGAATTAATTATTATTTCTTAACTATATTTATTTGATAATTGATATAATTAATATATATTTTATTTGTATGTTGGTACATAACTTGTCACATTTTATTTGTGATTTAGAATTGTGGTATCTTGGAAAGTTCTGTCTAGGAAAAATGTTATCTAATTGCGCGTCATATTATTTGGAAGGCTCCCTCTTTCTTGGGAACCAACCTAGTTGCTAATTTTCTAAGTTACAAATTTTATTTGACAAGGTATATACCTTAAGGTGTTTAAAAGATTTTATTGTTATTGTGTTGACTATATTATAATTTGATTACTCACTCCGATATTTGATATTGTAGCGAAAGATGGAACAAATTCAACAAGCCTACAATGAGTTACCCACCGTCCCTAGTGGAGGTGATGATACTGCCCCTGGTGTTGTGAACCCAGGTGGCGTGGCTGCTCCTAATGAAGGTATGCCGATGGCTGCTCCTGTTGGAGGCGTGCCTGTTGCTGCTGCAACCGTTGGAATCAGGAACAATGTTTGATAGGTATGAATATACCTCTTATTTTTGGTGATAATAACCCTCTATTATCTCATTGGTATTATCAATTCGGTACATTTATCTATTGTCTTGGATTTTGATAGGCAATTGATAGTGTGGAACAAAAAGGTGGCAAATATGGGCAAGATGAGAGGAAGAATAAGCTTGCAAATTACCCTAGGCGTGATGTATACATGTCTAGGTGGTACGGGCCACGCACGGAACAGAGGCGAATGGAAAAATTCAGAAAAAACTGTCTTTCTAGAGCAGCGCCTAGGCGTGCGCCTAGGCGAGGTGTGCCTAGGCACATTTCCTACACGCCTAGGCGCCCGTGCACGAAATTGGTAACTTTTATTTCGCAAAAACCCTAAAAAGAGGAGAGTTCTGACTTATCGAACGGCCGTTCCAGGGAGCGAAAAATAGAGGAAAGAAGGAGGATTCAAGGCTTGAAGGAGGGATTCTTCATCTTGGCTTGTGTTTCTTCCAATTTTGGGTTCTACCAATATGTTTCTCTCTCTTTGCTTGTCTCTTTCTCTCTCTATGAGTAGCTAAACTCTTTATCACCAAGGCTAGGAATGATGGTTGTATGAATTGATTTGTTTATATGTGAATCTTTTTGGGTATAAATCTTTGGTTTCTATGATTATTGTGGATTCTTCTTACTCTTTGTGCTTGATCACCACTTAGGGTTTTGAATGGATTTGTTTGATGGATTTTGTAGATGGTGAAATATCTATTTAATCATGCTTCTTGGGACCTTAGATTGCAATTGTTGTTTCCATTAGGTTTGGAACAAGTTTGTATGAATCCTATTTCCATTGAGCTTTCATGAATTCTTATGCATGTCTAGACCAATAAGATGACTAGAATGTTGATAGGAACATCCAACCTAGACCAATAAGATGGCTAGTAATTGATATGAGGGAAATTGGCTTGAGTGCGCTAAAACCGACTTAGGTACGGATTCGTTATACCCATATTGATAAATGTGTGTGTGAGTGAATTGGTTGTGTTTGCACATCATTGATCCTTGGTGGATTTCGAAGTCTTGGTGCTTCATTCTTCTACTTGAATTCATTGCATTAGTATAACTTGCCTAGTGATAAATTGCATTAGCATTTGCATTCTTCAATATAAAAATTCCAAAAACAGTTTACTTTTCTTGCTTGCATTCTTATTAAATTGTAAACCCAATCAACTTGAGCGGAACTTTAATTTCTTGCATTGTCCATAAATATATACAAATAAACATTTGGATCAATTATAACTCTGTCTCTGTGGATACGATCTCTACTGACTACTTGTGCTATCCCTTCGACTAGTGCACTTGCTAGTAGGGTATTTTAAACCCAACAATGTTCCTATGACAAACAGGGTGATTCCTGTAATTCCCGCTGAAAAGCCGGAAAAGTTCAAGGGCATTGATTTCAAAAGGTGGCAACAAAAGATGCACTTTTATCTGACTGCCTTGAATCATGCTCGATTCCTAATGGAAACGTGCCCTGTCCTTCGGGAGGGTGAGCCGGATCCGACGACTGTGACAGCAATGCATGCCTGGAAAGATGGAGAATACATATGCAGGAATCTAGTCCTTGGTGAACTTGCTGATGACCTGTATAACGTGTATTGTGGCATACCTTCAGCCAAAGAGTTATGGAGCTCTCTGGGAAAGAAGTACAAGACTGAAGATGCTGGAACCAAGAAATTTGTGGTGGCCAAATTTCTAGACTTCAAGATGGTGGATGGCAAGTCTGTTGTCACCCAAGCTGAAGACTACCAGCTGATTCTGCATGACGTACTGGCAGAAGGGATGACTTTTAGTGAGTCTTTCCAGGTGGCAGCACTCATTGAGAAGTTGCCCCCTAGTTGGTTGGACTTCAAGAACTACTTGAAGCACAAGCGCAAGGAAATCAAAATGGAGGATTTAATAGTCCGTCTCCAAATTGAGGAAGACAATCGGAAGAAGATGGCAACTCCAAGAGCACCAAGCCAACTTGGTGGAAACTTCCAAACCCAAGACTGATGGGAAACGGAAAAGGGAGTACCAAGCTAAGGGAAAGCAGAAGGAACAATCTCAGAAGTTCCAGGGTACCTGCTTTGTTTGTGACAAACCTGGACACCGTGCCAAGGATTGTAGAAAACGTCCTAACAAGGAGAAGGATAAGGCTAAGGCTAAAGGCAAGGGAAAAGCTACCAAGCAAGCTCACCTAGTTGAGTAAAGTGATGATGAAGAGATGTTGGCTGTTGTAGTTCAGCCAAGGAGTTATGGAGCTCTCTGGAAAAGAAGTACAAGACTGAAGATGCTGGAACCAAGAAATTTGTGGTGGCCAAATTTCTGGACTTCAAGATGGTGGATGGCAAGTCTGTTGTCACCCAAGCTGAAGACTACCAGCTGATTCTGCATGATGTACTGGCAGAAGGGATGACTTTTAGTGAGTCTTTCCAGGTGGCAACACTCATTGAGAAGTTGCCCCCTAGTTGGTTGGACTTTAAGAACTACTTGAAGCACAAGCGCAAGGAAATCAAAATGGAGGATTTAATAGTTCGTCTTCGAATTGAGGAAGACAATTGGAAGAAGACGGCCCCTCCAAGAGCACCAAGCCAACTTGGTGGAAACTTCCAAACCCAAGACTGATGGGAAATGGAAAAGGGAGTACCAAGCTAAGGGAAAGCAGAAGAAACAATCTCAGAAGTTCGAAGGTACCTGCTTTGTTTGTCACAAACCTGGACACCGTGCCAATGATTGTAGAAAACGTCCTAACAAGGAGAAGGATAAGGCCAAGGCTAAAGGCAAGGGAAAAGCTACCAAGCAAGCTCACCTAGTTGAGTAAAGTGATGATGAAGAGATGTTGGCTGCTATAGTCACCCAAGTGAACTTGGTGACAAACACCAAAGATTGGTGGGTGGACACCGGTGCAACCAAACATATTTGCATCGATAAAGACCTCTTCACATCTTATGAGAAGAAGGATGATGGAGAAAAGATCTTCATGGATAACTCTGTTCCAGCCACTATTGAAGGAACTGGAGAGGTTATTCTGAAGTTCACCTCAGGCAAGAAGCTTACACTCCAAAATGTGCTACATGTTCCAGAGATTTGTAAGAATCTGATTTCTGTGCCTGTGATGATAAGCAAGGAATTCAAAGTTGTGTTTGAATCAAATAAATATGTAGTTTCCAAGGATGGAACTTATGTGGGAAAGGGGTATATGTGTGATGGGCTTTTTAAGGTCAATATTGCTGTAATTGATAAAAATATCAAGTTTCTGTATCCAAAAACTGTTATGAATAAAGTTAAATCTTCAGTTTACATTGTTGTCTCTCCATAATTATGGCATGGTAGATTAGGACATGTAAACTATGGTACAATGAAAAAGTTGGCAAACTTAGGTTTAATTCCCAAATTTAATTTGGATGTCAACCATAAATGTGAAACATGTGTTGAAGCAAAGTTTGCTAAGAAATCTTTTCACACAATTGAAAGAAATTCTGAGCCTCTAGCATTAATCCATAGTGATTTATGTGACTTGAAATTTGTTCAAAGTAGAGGTGCAAAGAAGTATTTCATTACTTTCATCGATGATTGTACACGATATTGCTATGTTTATTTGTTAACTAGCAAAACCGAAGCAATGAACATCTTTATCAAATATAAAAATGAAGTTGAGAATCAACTTGGTAAAAAGATCAAGGCACTAAGGTCCGATAGGGGAGGAGAATATGATTCTGCTCTCTTTGATGAGTTGTGTACTGAGTTTGGAATCATCCACCAAACAACAGCACCATATACATCTCAGCAAAATGGGATTGCTGAAAGAAAGAACAAAACTTTAAAAGAAATGGTTAATTCCATGTTAATACGTTTTGGACTACCGCAAAACTTGTGGGGGGAAGCAGTGCTAACTGCTAATTATATTCTTAACAGAATGCCACACAAGAAAACAGGTAGTATTCCATATGACATGTGGAATAAGAGACCACCCTCTTTCAAATACTTGAAAGTGTGGGGGGTGCCTAGCTAAGGTGGCAGTACCTCCATCTAAGCAAGTCAAACTCGGACCTAAAACTGTGGATTGCATATTTTTAGGGTATGCTCAAAATAGCAGTGCATTCAGATTTCTAGTACACAAATCTGAGATAGATGGCATACATGTAAATACTATCATGGAAACGAGAGACGTGGAATTTTTTGAGGAAATATTTTCGTGCAAACGAAGTGAAACCTCTCAAAAAAGGAATAGAGATTCGATTTCTGAGAAAGAACAAAATGGAGGACAAGAGGTCGAGGAACCGAGAAGGAGCAAGAGACCAAAAGTCTCGAAGTCCTTTGGACCTGAATTTCTAACATATATGTTAGAAACAGAGCCTCAGACATTCAAGGAAGCAATCTCAACACCAGATGCTCCATTATGGAAAAAGCTGTAAACAGCGAAATAGAATCTATTCTAAGTAACCATACTTGGGAATTGGTTGATCTCCCACCCGGGAATAAGCCAATTGGATGTAAATGGATCTTCAGGAAAAAGCTTAACGCTGACGGATCCATAGATAAGTACAAAGCAAGGCTTGTAGCCAAAGGGTTTAGACAAAAAAAATGTCTAAATTACTTTGATACTTATTCACCAGTCACGAGAATTACATCTGTGCGGGTGTTAATTGCTATAGCCTCGCTATATGACTTGATGATTCACCAATGGATGTAAAAACGGCATTCCTAAATGGTGAACTCAATGAAGAGATATATATGGAACAACCCGAAGGGTTGAAGGACAAAGGACAAGAACATAAGGTATGTAAACTTGTCATTTCGTTGTATGGGCTAAAGCAAGCTCCAAAACAATGGCATGAAAAATTTGATCGAGTAGTGATTCGAGATGGATTTCGAATCAACGAGTGTGACAAATGTGTCTACACAAAATTGGTAAACAATGATTGTGTAATCATTTGTCTTTATGTCGATGACATGCTAATTCTTGGTCGAAATGTTGAGATCATCAACAAAACCAAGAAAATGCTATCAAAGAACTTTGACATGAAAGACATGGGTGAAGCGGATGTGATACTAGGCACTAAAATTTCCAGAACATCGGAAGGCCTAGCATTATCTCAGTCATACTATATAGAGAAAATGATTGAAAGGTTTAAAGGGCATGGCATCAAAGATGCTAATAGTCCATTTCTCCCTCATCTGGTCTTACATAAGAATACTGGAGATAGTATTCAACAATTGGAATACTCTCGAATTATTGGCAGTGTAATGTATATCATGAACTGCACGAGGCCGGATATTGCGTACTCTGTTAGTAAACTAAGTAGATACACAAGTAATCCTGGACATGAGCATTGGAAAGCTCTGTTGAGAGTATTAAGGTACTTGAACAAAACAAAAACTAATGTTTTGAACTGTGGTAAATACCCAGCTGTTTTAGAATGATAAAATGATGCTAATTGGATTGCGGATTCGGAGGAATCAAAATCCACAAGTGGCTATGTATTCCTTCTAGGAGGGGTGGCTATTTCGTGGAAGTCCTCAAAGCAAACGTGCATAGCATGGTCTATGATGGAATCAGAATTCATAGCTTTGGATAAAGCCGGTGAAGAAGCAGAGTGGCTTCGTCACTTTTTGGAGGACATTCCAATATGGCCAAAGCCTGTGCCTGCAATTTGCATTCATTGTGATAATCAAGCTGCAATTGCCAGAGCACAGAATTTGATGTATAACGGTAAGTCTAGACACATTCATCGTAGACATACTATCGTAAGACAGTAACTCTCTACTGGAATAATTTTCTTAGATTTTGTGAAGTCTAAAGAAAACCTTGCGGATCCATTGACTAAAGGTCTGAGTAGAGAGGTAACGGACTACGCATCGAGGGGAATGGGCTTAAAAACCTTAACTCAATAAGTTATCTTGATAGAATGGAAACCTAACCTAGCAATTGGAGATCCCATGGACTATGTTCAATAGGAAAACATAAGTTGAGAATAACTTAAATGTGAGCAGTGTGGAGTTTTACTCCATCCCATTCCTTGGATGTACTATATGCTGCTAAGAAGCGTGTTAAGGTTAAGCTATGCTTTTAATGATTCCTATATCTTGTAAATATACAAGTGAAGTATTAGAGAATACTTTTGATAGGACATCACCTATGTGAATGAAGAGTAAGGCCGACTCTATGAAAATATTTAAAAAGACGATATTTTCTAAAGCACTCACTAAACCCAAGATGTTCATGGCCGAAACAATGAACACAACCGAGAACCAATTACGAATTGGGTCAATACTGTGTGAGGTTTATTGACTGGGCTTACACAAACAACTGGAAGTTCAAGGCGTTAGTCCACTGACTAGTTAAGTAAGTCCGATAGACTTTTACTAGGGAAGGTTCAAAGCCAAAAGCTACCTATCTCGATGCAGTAATGATCCTACTGCACTCTCAGGCGTGTTTCCAATCTCAGACAAATCTTCGTGTCTGAATTGTCGTCTGTTTCCATTCAATGTGGGGGATTGTTGGAAAAATAGTGGTTGAATAGTGGTCAACCACTATTTGACTAATAATTAATTACAACTAATTGAGTATTAGTTAAATGTAATTTAGTGGGTTCTAATCTTCAATATGAAGATTAGATATTGGAGTTGATAGTTGTCCAAAACCTTTTTTTTTGGTTGAATGGAAATTGACTCCAAAGTGGTCATGTTAGACATGATATGTTATGTGCAAAATTAAGAGAAATGTGGGAATCCCACATTAAAGAATTGTGATGTATGTGATGAGTTTATAAACCCAACTATTGGATGTAAGACTTGAGCCCAAGGGCACCCAAGCTTTTGTGATGGGCTTGCGTGTCTGTAGCCCATCTGGACTTATCATTTTGCACCGGCCCACTACCTAGGTTCATTGTATGTGGACATGAGGACAATTCAAATTCAAAAATGTTCGTTATAATTTTTAAATTCACTTTATTACTAGAATTTATTTGGCATCCCTAGTTTTAGGGTCGGTTTTAATGCTAGGCTCTAATATAAATAGAAGCATAGTGTAAGAAGAGTAGATACTACGAAAATTGATTTTTCCTCTCTTCTTCTTCCTAGCCGAATTCCTTTCTGAGAGTGCTTTCAATTTTTGGTTCAAACGAGCTTGTTGGTATACCTGTGTCACCTACCGGTAGAAGGGAGTATTGTATCTTGGAAGGTGTTTGCCTGCTCTAGCGTTGACACCAGTGGCTGGGGCATTTCACCTTAAGGAGATTTGCGGTTTGCATACCTCACTTCAATCTCTTGGTTTCGTACCGATCAGAGTTTTTGGTAACATCTTTTGTTCTTTTTCAATTCATGATATAGGATATATATTGTTGATTGGATTTTATCTAATTATTGAGTTGTGCAATTTGTTTGTCTTTTTTATTAAAGCAATTGTATTAGCATGACATATGAATATAGATTCCAACAATATCTCCTAACCAACAATTAAATTTTGCCCGAAAATGAAGATCATAACTTAAATCATGTCCAAAAACATGGCGAGTTTCCTGCTAACACCAAGTGAACATTGTGACCACATCCTCCAACTGAGGTTTTTGATGAGCTTTTGCTAGCCATGCTTTTTAACATCTTCATCACTGAGGATAGCATTATGCTATTGTCCGACAGTATGTCCTAATGTTCATAAATGGAGTAATGGACATTTTCGAATGAATACTTGTAAAAAAAAATATGAACTTCAAAGCACTTTATCTGATATAATATTACTTCAACCACTCTGAGCAGAATGAAAAACTATTGTAAGACACTTTCAACATCGAACTTGCTTCAACACTTCTGGAAATAAATGCTCCATTCAATTGTCAGTACTAACTTTTTGAAATTTCAAGGAATCTCAAAACAATTAATTCTTGAGACTCCACACATAATCACACTCTATGGTTTTTATTTCCCCTCCGGCATTATTTGATGCACACCACTTACGCCAAAATATATTTGTGGATGTCAACTAACATCATCAGATTAAGCTCACAACAATGTTACCTTGTAGGTCCTGCAAAGGTGCACTTGATAATATTACTTTTGATTTTCTTTGAGAATTTTTTGATATACTGTAGCAGCATTAGCTGGACCATCCAAGTGTTTACTTGTTGCAGAAAGCAAGTGATGAGGTAGAATATTCTCTCTCTACGCATCCCAAAAAAAATTGTCAAATATAAATTTATACTGACATTGTTGAACTCCTCACTCCTCCATGCACCTCATTTTCAAAAATTTCATTCCTTCCTTTAAGCATCAAAGGTGTGCTCTTTGGTATTTGCAAGAAATGGTTATTCAATGACACACTTATGGTAGGTTGGAGAATTTAAAAACTGCCATGATCTTACATAAAATTACCTGAACATGTCTTTGTTTTTCTTCATCTATTAACAGTACTAAAGGACGATCAATCTCAACCAAGGCTATTTTACTTAGTGTTTTTTTTACAATACTTCCCAACCTTTTGTTTAGGTTTTTGGGACTTTTGAGATTTTGCTCTCTAATTAGTATATTTCAAACCCCAAGAATTAAGTCTACTTTACACTCTTTTTTTAGCAGTAAAACAAATTATAAGATGAAGGCAATGTTCATTCAAATTAAAGGAAGCCAAGGCAAAGAAAATGAGAGAACAAATTCAAACCCTACACAAACTCAAAGTATGTGACACAATGAAGCTAACCTATAAAGATGAAACAGCATAAAAAATCCAAAGAACCAAACCTAAAAAACAAAAATAGCAGTAGCTGCGACTGAACAAAAAAAAAAAAAAAAAATGAAGAGTAACAAGTGGATTTATTTGGGACGCATGCAAAGCTCTACACGGATCTATAAAAATTCTTAACACATTTCTAGTTTTTTATGTGCTGAAGACCTTCAGCAACTTGCCAATCCATGAAAGAAATGGCATTTGCTTGCTCCTTGGGGTGTGCGTTGAAATGACATCTATAGGTAGATGTGATTGTATGAAAAAGCGAAGTACCACGTCAACTCTTTGCCATGCAAAAATGCCATAATTATTTCCATAAAATACAATGCATACCCACCAAATGGTATCATTCATTGTCCTATTCCAAAAGCAAAGAGCACATAAAAAAAATAAGAATAAAAAATTAAGTAGAAAAATAATAGGTAAAAAAATGAATAGCTATGAAGAGAAACATGCTCCCTTTTGAGTGCAATCACTAGATCACTTTGACCACCATTTTCCTCAAGATGAGCAAATTGCTTTTTAAATTGATCAACAACAAAGAATATAAGCTACCAAGTCTGGACGAAGTGGCAGCTCAGTATCATTAACTAATCCTTACAAATAGAAAATTATGAAAAACTAAAAATCAAAATTAACCTCAGTCAAGTCTTTTTAGTACTTAATTAGCACCAAAAATTCAAGTTCTTCACTTTTATGACACTTTGTTGGCGACAAAGAGATGTTCATTTCTTTTAACTAAAAATCAAATTTGTGTCCCAAGTTGCACCCATCATACAGAATTGCAAACAACCATTGATCAACAAAAATTCCAACAGTACAAACCTATTAAAATAAAGGCAACACAACGACAATATAATGAACAAAATATAAATCCATAAATTAATGTCAACATGACCAAACAAACCAAATGACAAATCTCTCCCTCCCACAATGTGCATATATGAGTTAGTATGGTGTTCTTTTTCACTCTCACTACAACAAAAAGATTGTTTAGCGGCGGAACAAATATCCTTCCCAAATTATAAGTTTGCGACGGAAAAAATAAGTCTCTGCGTCAAAAAAATTGTTGAAATTTTTTGAAACTATTGACACGGACTTTGAGACGAAATATTCCGTGAAAAAAATACTCAGTCTCAATTCCGTCGCAAATTTTTGTCTCAACTTTGACGGAAATAATTGTCGGTCACATGTTATGTCTCAAATTAGCGACGGACCGGTATTCCATCACAAACTTTTTAAAATTTTTGCAACTTTTTGACTGAATCTTTATTGTTGGCATTTTCCGTTACAATATCTACCACATTAGTAGCAGAATAAATTCCGTCACAAAAACCGTTACTAAATAAACTTTTAATCCATTTCACAAACACTTCATCTCTTATTAGGAAAAAAAACAGAAACTGACCTTCGAGAGAAAAAAATGTCCAGAATTTCTCCATATCTAAGTTGCAGATCCGAAATCATCATTTCAAGCGACCTTTGGTCTCTACCCAGACCCGATGAAAAAAATGGGATCACTTATTATGGACTCGTTGAGAATGATTCTGATATAGTTCATGGCCTATTAGAAGTAGAAGGCGCTTTGGTGGGATCCTCGCGGACAGAAAAAGATTGCAGTCAATTTGATAATGACTAGGAATGAGTCCCCCTCCATCACGAACTTCTTAGTGGAGCATATTGTCCCCTCTCTTTCTTAGCTTAGTCGGGCTAGGAACCTACTTTCCGGCTTAGCTTCTTTGTACCACCTTGTCGCGAAGAATGATAATTGATAAAGTTGCCTTTTATCGGCTTCAATATAAGAAGAAAAGAAGTCATCAATGCAGCTTTCATGGTTCCCAGCCTAAAGATCCTATCCTCTTGCAGCTGGAGCTGTTGATGGTTCTAGCTTTCTAAATAAGTCATATTGGTGCGGGAAAAACTCCTAAATCAGTAAATCCATCCAGAAGTTCCTGCCTTCCCCAGAGTTCTTCCTTAGAGGGTTGGCACAAAAGCAGCATACATTTAACTAATCATTTCAATCCTATATTCTGCAGTGTTAATCGGTAATAATTTATTTATTATTTTCATGATTTAATTATTATGCATTTTTTAGTAAATAAAATGTTTTGAATTTTCCAAATTCATCATCTCAATTAATTGAAGTTCATCGATCATCTCTAAGCACATATTATGTGTTAATATGTAACAATTTATTTATTGTTGTCATTATTTATTTATTTACTATGCATTTTTTTTAGAAAATAAAATGTTTTAGGTTATATAGGAGGAGAAGTAGTGGTTGTTCCAAAAGGAATTTTAAAGCATGTGTAGTAGTAGTTTTTTATGAACTAAACTAACTAGTATTATTAATATAATGACAACAGTAGGATGATTTTTTGGTGAATTTTAGTATTATTTTTATTGTTGATTATGTTATTCATTTTTTTAGTAAATAAAATGTTTTAGATTATAGAGGAGGAGAAGTAGTGGTTGTTCCGGAAAAAATTTTAAAGCATGAGTAGTAGTAGTTTTTTTTAACCAAACTAACTAGTATTATTAATATAATGACAACAATAAAATGATTTATTGGTGAATTTTAGTATTATTTTTATTGTTGATTGTGTTATTTCAAATCAATTTATTTAGGTGATTTTAATATAATGGATGTACCTAAGTATCGTTTATGGATGTATAATCGAGTGAGACCAAATCGAGTAGGAATTACACATGAGTTTTTGAATGGGCTTGAGGAATTTTTAGCTTTTGCATCTGCAAATAATACTCAATTTCAGAATACAAGAACAATAAGATGTCCATGTAGTCGATGCAAATGCAGAAAGTTTCTTGATTTGTAGGAAGTTAGAGTGCACTTATGCAGAAAAGGTTTTCAAGATGGATACTATTATTGGACAGCTCATGGTGAAGAGATGCCTGAAATTGCTCCATATGTTGTTGATGAACCCAACAGATGCAAGAAATTATTATGGAGAAGTCGTTGATAGAAATAATTTTAATGTATACGAGCAGATGATAATGGATGCTGCGGAACCAGAGGTTGGGACTGAGCTACTACAAGAAGATAATTACAACCAACAATTTATGAATGAACCTCCTAATCCTGAAGCACAAAGTTTGTTTTGAAATGTTGTCTGCTACCCAAGCACCATTGAATGATAGATACGAGTCACATTTGGAGTTGTCCTCTTCACTAAGGCTTATAAACATTAAATCTGATTATAATATGCCTTAGGGTTGTTTCGATGAGGTTGCTCAGCTTATGAAAGAGGTGATGCCGGCTGAGAATAGGATGTCTGCTGATTTTTATCAATCCAAAAAGTTGGTCTTCAAACTCAAACTCGGGTATTATCGAATTGATTGTTGTGTTAATGGTTGCATGTTGTATTATAAGGAGGATGGATGAAAGGCAGTGCAAATTTTGTCAAGCAAACCGTTATAAACCTTGAAGAACTGGACTTGGTCAGTCTAAGGAGATTTCTGTTAAACAGATGTGGTACTTGCCATTGATTCCTAGGCTTAAGCGGCTATTATAATAAATACATTTTTTTTAGGTTCATGACGCACGACACATGATAAACGATGAACTCATATGAAATGTGTCATTGGGGCCATTGAGAAGGGTTGAGACCTGGCATACATTTCATGTCAATGGATCAAATTCGACACAATTGCATGGAGCGAGAGAAAGTTGGCAATTAACAGTGGCATATGCTTATGTGGAATTGATTATGGACAATTAGAGTATGACTACTATGGAGTGTTGTAGGAGATTATTCAGTTAGAATTTCCAAGAAAACCGATAAAGAAAATTGTTCTTTTCAATTGCGATTGGTTTGATCAAACTCCTAATCGAGGTACACAAATTGATAGACATCACGGGATCATTGAGGTTAAACATAAGGGAAGGTACAAGAAGTATCATCCATTTATAATTGCACAACAAGCAGAGCAAGTCTACTATGCTCCTTATCCGGAAGGGATACGCAATCGACAAGATTGGTGGGTCGTGATTAAGACAAAAGCCAGGCACAGAAATACTGATCATGACAAGCAATCAGATGATGCCTTCCAAGAGGATGAAGTTATAGTAGAGCTAGTCCAAGATGATATTGACCAAATAGAGTCCATTGTTGATAATGAGGCTCAACCCGAGAAGGTTCACAGATATTCTACAAGGCAAATGAGTGCAAAAGAGACCGATGAGGAAGATAATGAAGAAAACTTAAGAATGTTTTGTTTCTAATACAGATTAAGGGACCGAGGATGATTAGTTAAGTTTGTATTAATATATTTATATTTTTATGTATTGTACTGTTATAATGAATGAAACATATTAAATTAAAATTTAGTTGTTTTTTTGTAAGTTGAAAAAAAGGGAGGGATGCTATTTAGAAAAGGAAGGGATCTTTTAATTTGAAATGAATTTCGTTTTTATTTTGGATTTCCATTTCGTTATATGGAAGTCACCTCGTATCTGATAGAGAAAGCCACAAAACAAAACTAGGGCTTAGACCCGAAAGAGAAGGGCAAAAGCAGAGGCAAAATCTGCACTTTCTGGTAATTCATTGCTCTTCTTCTGGACTTTCTAGGTTCAATCTTGCTGAAAAGTGACCGTTTACCTTTCTTTATTTAGGGTTTACCTTCTATTCGGGCTTTATTTAAGGCATTTGTTTCTCCTCTGAATCTTCATTTGTTATCATCTCTTGATTGTTTCAAACCCACTGCTGGTAATTTAATTCTTCTATTTGCTGCTGGATTTTATATGGTGGTCAAATTTTTGTGTTCATTATACTCCATAGGTAATCCAGTTCTATCTTTTTCGTATTTGACATGTAAACCTTGCTTTGCTTTCTTATTTTTATGGGAATGTTGGTAAAACTAGGGACTTTTGGTTGAGCATGTTTTGTTTGGTTAAAGATTAGAAGAGGAAATATCTTCTTTAGCGAGTACAGCTCTCTTATTTTTTAAGCTTGTCAAATAGAGCAGTGAACCACATCCTTATGTTGATCTACAGCCTTATGGTTTTTTTGGATGATTTAGATTAATTACTATCCTGTTATCATTTCGAACAAGAAAACTAAAATCATGACTACCAATGTTAAAACCAAAAAATCTTCCAAACACATAGTTTTGCACTTTTGCTTATGAGTATTGCCAAGCACTAACCTATATATTGTAATAAATTAGCAAGAAACACTTTTCATTGTCTTGGTCAATCTCTTTCAAGAGACAGAGGACCACTCGTACTTTGACAGTTTGACCTACTTTTGCAGTTTCTAGAGTTACTTACAGAAGAAAGAGGGATTCAATTCCAACTCCAGCCACCAGCCTCTCTATCTGGTAATCATTTGTTGCTGATTTAGTTTTTTTTCATTAAATCTTTATTGTGTACTGGGCTTGTACACTTGAGTCCAGATAGCATTGGGAAACAATGCTATAACCAAGACTTGAGACATTATCTAATAGTATGTTTTTGTTGTTATTTTTAGCTGAAACAATTCAATGGACTTCATTTTCTATTTATGCATTGTTGATTTTCTATAAATTTCAGTTTGTCTAAATTTGTTTTCATTTTATGTTTGTTAACTTTGACAGCACATTGTAGTAGGGCTAAGCTTATAGAGGATTTTTTTTTTCATTTAATCTAGTGTTAATTTCTTGGGTATTATCACTGATTACTTGGTAATAATGGTATTTAGAATATGAATATTGCGGATGGATAGTCATCACTTTAGTGGTCATGGCCATGCATCATACGGTCGAGGTAGTGTATTATTATTTGTGTATATATGGTGCTGATTTAGGAAGTGTTGGGCTGTTAAAACTTTGTAGAAGTTATATAAGTGGGAAGGTGCTGATGATTTTGTGATAAGAAAAGAATGGAATTCGAAGAGTGCTATTTTGATGTGAGGCATAATGCGGAGGGTACGTAGTGGTAAGGATAAAGGAAAATGGATACCTGAAAATTTGAGGGACGAGCTTCATAAATATTGGGAGACCAAGAAGTACAAGATAAGAAGAGAAAAGGGGAAGATGAATCGATCATCATTGACGGGAGGTAGTGTCGATATTGGGGCTTTATTCCCACCACAGAAATTCGTAAGAGAACGCTAAAATCTTACAATTTAAAAAGTTTGATTTTTTAATTGTTTATGTGGATTTAATTGAAACTAACTTGGCTTTTCAATTAACATTGTAGGAAGAAAAAGTGGGGCGATCACTCGATAGCTTTGAGCAATTCTTACTCACTCCTCAGTGAAAGGACACAAGAGAATTTGTTGATCCTTGGGCAGCTGAAATAGCTGTAAGTGCCAAATTTACTTATTATAATTATTAACTTATTTTTAGTATAATTATAATGATTTAATTATTTTTACTTTTGAAACAGGCAAAATATTATGAACTTAAAGAAATCGTATTTGCCAATTATCGACGCCAGACAATCATTGTAACACGCCATCCCAAATAACCAATCTCACAACCTTGCCATTTAACGTTATCACAAAAAAAACTAGCAATTACAATTATAATCTTAAATAAATACCTAGTACAAACTCCACTCAACAATTCCAGATAATAATAATAATAAAATAAATCTCAACAGGTCGTTCACGCACCAAGTTCAAAGTCAATTAAAAAGTAATAGTCTCACAGTCGACTACTTATTTAGGAAATTTATAAATTATTAGTCTTTAATCATAATATACTTGGCCTCCTTCGTTACATGGGCACCTTCACTGAGGATCCCCGACATCACCATCAACAATCAAATCAGCATATTCATTATCACCTGCATCACGGAACATAATGAGCCAAGGCTCAGCAAATAACATTTTATGCATGAATGCGCATGATTTCTTTAGGGAATAAAACTTTTAACCACAAAAACTTTTAACCAGTACTAGGGCCCTCTAACTCTAGCAAACTGCTACAGAGCAACCGGTCGAGATTTTCTTTCATTATCCTACCATAGGACATTTTCCTGTAATTGTACTTTATTCTTTTCTTTCCTTTCCAATTTCATGAGCCTTAACAATAACATTTTCAGTACACCCTCCCTGTAGCAGTTATACTAGGTTTATAAAACATTTTTCTCCATTTCGTGAACCTTACAGTATGAAATGTCATTTCATGCACAATTTTCAATGATCAATAATCATACAATAAATTTCAACACATATACGTTCCCATATAATCACATTCATCAGTAATTTATCAATCTCAGTCATCCAATACATGCACGGCATCAAAACAATTCAAATATCAAGCAAGTTATGTAATACAGTTGAAATGTTACTTACCTTGGTGTGCTTTCCTAAATCCCGATAAAATCAATTATGCAACCCTACCCCTGAAATTCATAGCCACACTCATTCACATTAATATCTGTATAAATTAATAATATATATTTAATTTAACTTACATTTATTGGGTCAAATCTGGACAGACCGGTCAACGGGTCTGTCCAGTATTGACCGGGTCAGCCTGACCCGGTTGAACTCTCATCCCCCTTCAAGTCGGGTCAACAGACCCGTTTCATGGTGAATCCGGGTCGCCACCAGCAGAGGTGCGGTGGTCCTCAACACCGACCTCGACCGATAGAGGATGCCCGAACGAACACGGCGCCATCACCCTTTACTTGCGTGGTGGTCGAAAACTGGATGAATCTTCCCTGGAACTCACGACAGCCGCGACTTTCCTCCTTAGATCAGCGGTCCTGCGCTGCTCCAATGGATTCAAAAGTGGCACGGTTAGACTCCTCTCCTCGCGCTCGTCGTCCTGGTGTCCGTCGCCACCCCTTCTCTCTCGCGCCTACTCTCGTTTAACCTGAAGTGAACCTCGATTTCCGTGCTGGTTTTTTTTATTATTTTACAAATTAATTAGTTTTGCACCTCTACCCCCTTAAGTTGTGTATTAGTCCCACTAAATCCCTACTGTAATTATCGCACTGCCATTTTACATCGCACCCTTAACCATTCTCGATCAATTCTAAAATTCCAATTTAAATACATTCTCAATTCCCCAATCTCGCGGATATTTATGCCCGTAATATTTAACAATTATTTTCATACCAATGTAAACCATTCATATTAATTACTACCTTCGTTAGCTGATATTAACATGCATGCTAATTACGATCCTGGTGTGTTACAATGATATTATATTTTTTGAGACAGTTGGCGGGATGAGTGAAAAGGGTGTTGTATACGGACTTGGATATGAGGGATGTCGTATGCATTGGCCATTTGTAGCTAGTGCGCTCTATGGATTTCAAAATGAGCAGGAGTTACAGCAGGAAATAGACGAGCGTGTGGCTTGAACTCCAAGTTAATTGATAAGGTAGCACATCTGCAGCAGCAGTTGGAGGAGAATTGAGAAATGCTACAACAAGAAACACAGGAGCAGATGTTTTAGATGCAGGCGCAGTTGCAACACCATATGCAGTTATTTATGTAGCGGCATATGCCGCTAGCCTTTGTTGATAATCCCAACAACCAAGAACTCGAGAGTTCTGATGGCTATTCTGATAACGAGAAGACTGTTTTAATACCTTGAATATTGTTTTAATACTTGGAATACTTAAGAGGCATTGTATTATTTTGATAAATACTTTTAAGTTTTAGATAACTATTTTTAATGCATCTAATTTATGTTGTCAGTAATTATTTACATATGAAATTTTGTCCAAATAATTAAAATGTAATTTCAATATTTTAAATTTAAATATTAAATCAACATAAAAAAGTAAAATCAATATAGAATTAAAAAATTTTATTTTTATTTTTTATTATTTTCGACGGAATATCCGTCTCAAAATTCAAAATTGAAAAAGATGAAAATCAATCAGCGACGGATATTCCGTCGCTGAAGAACAAAAATTAAAAAAGGAAAATTGATTCAGTGACGGAACAATCGTCACTCAATCCATCATTAATTTATTCCGTTGTAAAATTTTCGCTGCCAATTCCGTCACAGAATATTCGTCACAAAAATTAGCAACAACTGTTTTAGGTACAGAATATTCATCCGCGTCTAAATTCGTCGCTAAATCAGTCGCAAAATCAAAATTTTGTTGTAGTGTTTGTTAATAATTATCATTATGGTTTCTAAATAAGTCCAAATTAAATTGACATACTCCACAAACAAAAGCTAAGAGACTGTTTGGTTTGCTGTTTTGACCCTGTTTTGAGTTTTGGGGAAAATGGAAAACTTGTTTGGTTATGTATTTTTGAAAATGAGTTTTTAAAAACAGCCTAAAAACTATAATGTAAAAGTCAAAATGAATGGTGAGTGCTATTGGCACCCCACTTTTATCCAGTGACACCCCTCTCATGACAAAAAATGCATTGTCTTGTTTCACCCCTCATTCTCTCTCTTGCTAGCTGCACTACCAGCTACCGCTACCGGATATTTGCCGTCCGTCCTCCGTTCGAGGCCAGCCACTTACCAAATCGAACCCCTTGATGATACCGGCAAAGCCCAGGCAACCACGACCTTCGACGGTGGACGAATCGGTCGCGGTTTTCACCGGAAGTTTCGATTTTCGTATATTTGAAACTCCGATCTGGCCAACTCCAGTCTCCGTTTGAGGCGAGCCACCTACCAAAACGAAGCCCTTGACGATGCCGACAAAGCCCAGGCAACCACAACCTCCAACGGTGGATGGTTCGGCCAGAATCTTCATCGAAAGTTTTGATTTTTCGCATATTTGGAGCTCCGATCCGGCCAACTCCGGCCTCCGGTTGAGGCGAGCCACCTACCAAATCGAAGCCCTTGACGATGCCAACAAAGCCCAAGCAACCACGACCTCCGACGGTGGACGGATCGGCCGGAATCTTCATCGGAAGTTTCGGTTTTTTGCATATTTGGGGTGTAACAAGATATTTCTTGAAATCTAAAAGAATGGGGTGTTACAGGATTTTTTGTTATTTTTACTCGAATTTTTGTAGAAATGGGGTGACACTAGGAAAAAGTGGGGTGCCAATAGCACTCACCAAATGAATTTTTGACATTTTGGGTGTTTTCACCCAAAACACGGAAAACTTGAAAACACGCTAATTCGCGTCATTTACGTAACTCGACTTCTTCACCCCATTCTCTCCGTAAATTGCAGCGCCTCCGTCGATTTCTTCTTCCACCGCGAGCGATCACCAGGTGCATTCTTCCTCACTTCGTTCTAGGTGAGACTTCGTCTCCGGTTCAACCTTCGTCTTCGGTTCTATCAAGAATATAAGATTGATTAATCAGCTTGATTAAGCTGGTAGGCTATATTCTTTCTTCAAGGGAAGCCCGTGCAGCCTGCTTGAAGTTGCTTCCATAGTTACTTCAAGTAATCTCTGAACTCTAGACATCTATTTTTCTCTTATATGCCCAATATGCGTGTATGCAATCAATTTGTATGTCTTTGCGGAGAGCTGTAGAATATGGTATGGCATGCACTCATTCTGTTCGATGAAATGTCTCACTCATTCTGATATGTGTGAACTCACATTAACTTGTTCCTTTTGAATATCATAGCTGGTGTGTTTTTTATTTAAAACTAGAATTGTGTTTGTGTATGTTGATCAGCGATCTTGTCCTCTAGATTTTCAATGGCCTTTCACCTTTGATGTTTTTGCAGCTGAATGTGTTCCTGATAGAAAGATGGTTCAATGCATGCACCGGTAGCAAAAGGTTCTCAATCCTAATATTGTTAATGGGCCCTGAAGAAAAGAGGTTTAAACAATTTATTGTGCTCTTTATCAAGAAATTGAGTGATGATTTTATGGTGATTGAGGGTCATTGATCTTCTCCGTGGTGTATAATTTGTCCCGAGTTTGAATCAATTTAGCTAGGCAGCTATGGCCTGGCTTGTTTGCTGTTACGTAGAATAGCACTCACTTTGAACTTTGAAGTGCTATTGTGTAAGCTTGCTTGCCATTCTAATAGTTGAATCACTTGCTTTTCATAGTTGCTACTTTCCTACTGTAATTGCTAGATTCTTGATGTACCTATATTAGAGTACTTGTATTTACTTTCTAAAGTACTGTCTAGCTTTACTTGGTGTTTATGTTTTAACCAAGCAATTAGTGAAAATGTATGTACTTATTGAGGAGCTTGTGGTAGTATTGAAAATACTTATTAAATAATTTTAATTTAGAAAGTACTTTAATGCATATTAAAACATGTATGTATTATTTGGAGTTTGTAACTTCATATATTATGTTACTTTTATATGATTAATATGTTAATCATAAAAGAATTGTTCAAAAATTGCAAACCAAAAGCATTTTTCAGTTTTCATTTTCAAAAACAGTTTTTCAGAATAATCAAACCAAACGCATTTTCAGTTTTCTAAAAACAGACCCTCGAAACTGAAAACTGAAAATAACTCTAAAAACTAAAAACTGAAAACTGAAATACAAACCAAACAGCCTCTAAGTAATTGGAAATGAAACATAAAAGGAGAGAAGACATTATAATCCAATGTTTGGTCTTGGATAATCTCTTGAGGATAGTAAACACAGAACATGATATTATTTCTATGTAATAAACAATAGAAAATAGAAAATTGTTTGAGTTGAGATTGGTATTTGAAAAATCAATCAAATAGTAATTATATCTCTAAGTAGCTTATCAGTCAAATACCAACAAAAATAAAAATGAGATGATATAAAATTAACTGAAACAAAAAGTAATTGACATTGGAAGCTTTCAAGGCCTTACTCTTATTCTGATATTCCCAACTCCTGCAAAGTTTCCTAGCTTTAGAAATATGTGGTAAGATGATAAATTGGAAATCCAAGTCGAGCAACACGGGCGAGTTAAAAAGTGTAGTCTCATCACCTCTATGGTTGTGCTTGACATGAGAATTGGGAGGGGTTTATGATAGTGAATCTCTGCTTGAAACACAAATATATTAGGAGTGGTTGGTTTTTTTTTTTTTTTTGTTATGAGAGTATTTTTGTAATTTCATGTTTAATACAATAGCGAACCCCTCTGAAAAAGCAAACACCTCTCAACCCATGCACCAAGCAAGGCTTAAATATTCATGCACATTAGAAATTTCAAAACTGAACAGAGTCAAAATCTAAACAACATAATCATATAGAGAGATGTTTTACAGAACACAAATGAGACTAAACTATTGAAAGCAATGACCAAGGTGTCGAGATTCTCCATGAAGAACTTCAACTCCACTGCTCTTCTGGCTTACCAGAACCGCACAACGGGCGCCCTGGTCATGCCATCCTTCAACAATGCGCTCTTCAAGAACATCAACACCTCCGAGTGCATAGTTCACTTTACATCCTCTTTTGGTGCTCGCCAACAGGCACCCCTCCATCGTTGCAAATGTATTTTGAAGCGTTGTTTCACAAAGAAAAATTGAAATCAAGAAAATGAAGCCGTTGTACATTCTGAAGTGTTTGATTTGTGTGAATATCCCTTTTGACTTTCAAGATTAAAGATGGTAAAAAGAAAGAAGAATAGAGGAAGCGAACATTCATAAATCGTAATAAGAAGCGTGGCTGAGGAAGAGGAGAGGTTTTGTCATTACCATAATTAATGTGTAACCATCTAAATATTAGGGTTAACATTTTTATATTGACTTTTTAAATTTTTTAAGATAAAAGGAAAAGTCATGTGTCAATTAATCATGTCACTTATTTGATGGGGTACCTCTCCAAAAAATGTTTATCAACTTTTGGTGATTTCATGTTAGTATTAGATTTTGATACACATATAGAACACACTTTTCATCCAGTCTTTTGCATTAATTGGATATCAAATGAAAATCACATTTTTGGGGTCTCTACTCTTAAGTTCATTCTCCTTAATAAAAATCACCCTCAAAAATATTTGGGTTAAACCTCTCACAACGGTGATTTTAATTGGAGAAGGGATAATATATGAAAATGTGGATTTTTATTAATGTGGTTGTATTGAAAAATATGTTATGTTGATTTGACTATATTGGTAGATGTGTTTTAATGATGTGAATGAGTATATGACTTGATTTTTTATAAAAATTGTGGGACCAGTATTAATTTTGATGTAGTTTTGTTAGTAAATTGATCAAGCAATATATGAACTTTTATTGAGAAAGAATAATGTATAAAAATTTATGTTTTACTGATACGATTGTAGTTTACTACCGTAATTGCTCTCACACTAGATCATAATGGGCCAGAAAGCAAGCAGAAACTACAAAGCCCAATAAGCCAATGGCTTATCCAACCCACCCAACGACAACGTAGCTAATCCAATCCTAGATTAAGCGCTGAGGGTCATCGCCAATCCGTCATCCATGGCGACCTCATTCTCTCTCTGGAACTTGCTCTCTTTCCTTCCACCTTCACCTCCCAAAGCTCCACTACCATCACCACAACTCCTCAACCTCTCTATTTCTACCCAGAAGTCCAGGTTTGTCACACTGGTAGCTCGAGATGGGAGTGGCGGGACCCATCCCTTACCCAGTGATGTTTCCTCCGTCATATGCCCTTCTCTTGCGTATGCAAATACTCTCTACTTCAAATCTGCGTACAATGTTCAGGTGATCGTGGACGAGAACGAGCCAGAGGAGAGGCTCTTGAACCGGTTCAGGAGGGAAGTCTTCAGGGCCGGGGTCATTCAAGAGTCCAAGAGGAGGAGGTTCTTCGAGAACAAGCAGGAAGAAAAGAAGCGAAAAACTCGGGAGGCTGCGAAGAGGAATCGTAAAAGGTATGAGTTGCTTGCCCTAAGTGTTATGAATTCTGTACAGGCATAATTTGCTTTTCCTTGTTTGTTTGGTTGTCGAGAAAATTTAAGGCAAAAGGCTGAGAATGAAATATGGGTTAGCTTTTTTCTTTATAATTATGATAATTTACTGCAGCTGGATTGGATGATTTGAATCAAGATGATTAGTTTAGGATTTCGAAGAGTCGACCAGAGATTTCCTCTCTTTCATGTTTGTGGGAGAGAAATATAAGAAAAGAGGAGGGGAAATTGGGGAAGAAAAGAGGAGGGGTGGGTTGGTAGAGAAGTTTTTTGAGGTAATGAGTAGAGGATGAAAGAAAGTCAAGTTTTGGCTGTTGAGTATGTTGGTAGATTGGCTAATTAGTTTGAAGAAAGATGATTCATTCTGAGATTTTCCTCTCCTTGTTTTATGGGAGAGATTGGAAGATAAGTGAAGAGATGATAATAAATTGCGGAAGCAATGAGAAGGGAAAAACTAGATTGTTTTACTAGGAATGCATAGATTGGTTGTAGATGAGTGATTCTTTTGAAGTAAGACATATTAATGTTAGAGCCCGATCGTTTGCCATTGTATTGTAATGGTAATTTTATAGTTACATGACACTGTTTGGTTTAATTTTAACTCTCTTTTTTAAAACAAAAAATTAGTAATCATATACCAATACTTGACATATATTATAAAATTTGTAATCACAATATCTATCAAAACTTGGTATTATGATTACACTTAATAAGATTCATACTACAATTTCAGTACATTGAAACTAAACGGGGCCTTAGTTCAATTGAGTGTTCCATGTTTGCTTTCTTGCAATTGGAGACATGGTTCTACCCCTGCTCTTTTTCATGGTTCTCTGTCATAGTAATGAATTGCGATTCAGATGGAATTTAAATATCAATGCTATAATATATGATTATTTTTGCATTTTCTTTATGGATTGGAGGCGTTATTCCTATCTTCTTTTGTTCTCTCTTTTGCAATCCACTTCTTTTGTATGTATAAGCTTTCAGTGGCCATCTGATGGTTCCTGTATCTGGTCTTCGTTAGAATTTTTAAGGTAGCAGTTCATATCTGATAATGAACTAGATATGTCAGTTATAGTTCGTGTTTTGGTCTTATGGCATTACGTTTGTACTTCTTTTACTTCTTCAGATACTGCACTATGACTTCCTTAATTTTGGGTACTCTAGTCCCTATGCAATTAACTTTTATGATACTATTGCATACCTGTTTTTCTAATGGCATCCATAAGGAGCTGTTTGCAATTAATCTAGATTCACAATTGATATATATACAACTCAAATTGTGTTGCAATATGAGCAGGCGCCCCATGTCGAGAACAATGTTTAACAAGGAAGAACCCTCTACAAAGAACAAGGACGACGATGATGATAAAGATAATTGGGAAGTGCCTGAAGGAGGCATTCCTTAAGTGAAGTTTCACTTGCCTTCTTCTTGTTATTGTAACTTTGGTCTTCACCTGTTAGAGGCTCTCTCTTTTTTCCGTGAAAGTTGCACCAACTAAATCATGTTCTTTGATTGTACGAGTTTAATCTAATTGCTCTTGTGTGGAATAAATAACATTTAAGATATGCAATTCTGAATCAAGTTCCAGGCATATGCCTAGAAAGGGTAATGTCCAACATGTGTGAGCGGGGCTCATTCTGAAAGCGAGGTATTTTTATCTATGTTTTCCCCAATTCATTACGACCTCAAAACTTTGTTCATTCTGATAGCAGTAGCAGAAGTGAAATTTGTTTATTTTTATCTATGTTTTGACCATTGTTATTTTTAATATGTATATGTTGCATGACCATTGTGTTTTTAAGGTTGCCATGAATACGATTTTCTCTATCATCTTGACTGAGAAAATTATGTCTTGGCATCTTCCTTGTGATAAGACAGACCACAGGGGAAATGACAAGTAATAACAAACAAGAACTAGCAATTGCAGGAGCTAGCCACCTCCAACCAAAAAGGAATGTAATTCATAAAAGTCATGCAGCCCTAAAAGCAAGAGTTGCCTTAATATCCCCAGCAAACATCCCAAAATACCCCTTACAATTATTAGGCAACATTCTCATAATAAAGACAAAATGGCTAATGAAACTGCCACATCTTAAAAGTGCTCCGCATCAGCTCCATATCAACGCGACCTTCTTTGATACTGTAACCCAATGGGCCTATCAATACTCCCTGCCGCTACAAGAACCTTGTCCTCAAGTTTAAATAATGGAAATTGGTGAGCAAGATCAGTAATCAATTCCCACGAATTGTCACATGAAGGCAAGTCTTTCCACTTGATCAGAGACTCCTTGGCACCATTAAGAAGAGTGCGGACCTACAGAACTTCCTCAGGTTGTACCAGCAACTCAAGATCATCAGCCAAACCTGCTGGTAGGGGTAGGGGGCAGCATTGGAGAGACATGGTTTCAGTTGGGAAATGTGGAATACCGGATGAATCCGAGAAGTTGGAGGCAAGTCAAGGCGGTAGGCAACTTCACCAACCTTGGTAGCAATCTTGAAAGAGCTAAAATAACGAGCACTCAGTTTCTGGAATGACGTTTGGCCAAAGATTTAAATCGATAAGGCTGCAGACGAAGAAAAACATTATCTCCCACCATGAAAGAAACATCCCTGTGGTTGTGATCAGCTCGTTGTTTCATATGCAATTGTGCCACATTTAAGTTGTCTTTGAGCTGGTCCAAAGCAGTGTTGCATTCCTGGAGCATAATTTCCAGATCGACAATAGGAGAGACAACATCACCAACCAAACAAAAAATGAAAGGAGGAGGCCTACTATACAATGCTTGGAATGGAGACATGCCAATTGAATTATGGAAAGTGGTATTATACCAATGTTCAGCCCATAACACCCATTTAGGCCATTGAGTAGGTCGCATGCTGACAAAACAACGCAAATAATGCTCAAGGCATCGATTCACAACCTCACTTTGACCATCGGTCTGTGGGTGGTACGTGGTACTGTGTTTGAGTTTAGTACCAGATAACTGAAATAACTGGTCCCAAAAAGCACTTGTAAATACCTTATCTCTGTTAGATACAATTGAGTCTGGAAACCCATGGAGCCGGACGATTTCAGCTATAAAGATGTTAGTCACATCCTTGGCAGAGAAAGGATGGCCCAACACCAGGAAGTGTGCATACTTCGTCAATCGATCGACCACCACAAGAATAGTGTCATGTCCGTGAACACGAGGGAGGCCTCTTATGAAATCCATTGTGAGATCAGCCCAAACTGCAGTAGGTACTGGCAAAGGGTGAAGTAGTCCTTGGGGGCTCAAGGTAGAGTATTTAACTCTTTGACAAATCTCACGGGCAGCCACAAACTTCTTCACATCGGTGCTCATGCCTTGCCAATACAGAACATAAGATAGGTGTTTCAAGGTGCGAAAATACCCCGAGTGACCTCCTTGAGGAGAGCTGTGGAACTGTTGGAGAAACACTAGAATACGAAGGACCCTTTAGGAATGACAAGTCGACCCTTATGGAGTAAACAGCCGCCCTGAAGAATAAAAGGTGGTCGAGCCGTAGGATCCACAAGCAAAGCCTGAACAATAGTCTTCAGTGTAGCATCACGAAGAACCTCATCCTGAAGTTTATCAAGTTCCGACAAAGTGGCAACTGATAAAGCTGTCAGATGAGTAAAAGATTGTAACTCCACTGAAGTAATAGCATTTTTAGAGAGATCATCTTCACGTCTAGATAAAGCATCAGCAACCTTATTTTGAAGTCCAGGCCTGTATTCAATATCAAAATCAAACCCCAGAAGTTTGGTTAACCATTTCTGTTGGCACTCAGACAATAAATGTTGGTCAAATAGAAGCTTAAGGCTCCGCTAGTTACTACATACAAGGAACTTTCGACCCAAAAGATAATGCCTCCACTTGTTAGTTGCAAATACAATGGCCATCAACTCCCGTTCATAAACCGATTTAGCTTGGTTTTGAAGGGAAAGCTGTTGACTAAGGAATGCGATGAAATGTTGATCTTGCATAACAACAGCCCCTATTCCATAACCACTAGTATCAGTTTCAACAATGATTTTTTTTGTGAAATTCGGCATAGCCAGATCTAGAACGGAGACCATGGCATATTTTAATGCAACAAAAGCATTTTGGGCAGCAGTGGTCCATTCAAAAGCCCCACATTTAAGCAAAATTATCAAGGGTGCGGCAATGCTACTATAATTAAGCACAAAGCAATGTGAGGCCAAGGAACCCCCTCAACGCCTTCACAGTTGAAGGAATGGGCCAATCTAGCATGTGTTGCACTTTGGAGGGATCAGCTGAAACACCAGAAGATGAGATGAAATGGCCTAAGTACTCAACAGAGGATTTAAAGAAGGTGCACTTTTTTTGATTGACATACAAATGTTGTTGCAAAAGAACATCCAGAGTCTAACAAAGATGAGTAAAATGATCCTCCATAGTGCGACTAAACACCAATATATCATCAAAGAAGACAAATATAAATTTCCGGAGAAATGGGTGAAAAATGTCATTCATAAGGGCCTGAAAGGTAGAGGGAGCATTGGTTAATCCGAAAGGTATAACCAAATACTCGTAATGACCTTCATGTGTCCGAAAAGCCGTCTTTTCAGTATCCTCCTCACGTACTCGGATTTGGTGATAACCAGATTTTAAATCCAATTTAGAGAAAACAATGGCACCATAAAGCTCATCAAGTAATTCTTCAATAATTGGAATAGGAAATTTATCCGGAACAGTTAAGTTGTTCAACGCTCGATAATCAACACACATTCGCCAACCACCATCCTTCTTCTTCATTAAGATAACCGGACTAGAAAAAGGACTAGTGCTGGGTTTAATAATTTCGACAGTGAGAAGCTCTTTCATAATCTTTTCAATCTCTGTTTTCTGATAATACGGGTAGCAATAAGGTCGGATATTAGGTGGGGTAGCCCCTGGCTGCAGGTAAATTAAATGATCCTGAGTGCGAGGAATAGGTAAGCCAGTTGGAGTATCAAAAATAGCTTGATAATTGGAAAACAACGGGGTTAACTGTGGCTGAGTGAATGCGTCGAGGGCGGAATTGAAATCTGGAGTGGAAGCAATAGAAGATCGTAGGTCCAGACATGAAAATGTGTAGAAACTTGCTTCAATCAACCAATTGGTTTTGTCAGAACGTAATAGCTTAAACATCTACTTCAAAGAAATGTCCAACTTAGATAAAGAAGGATCTCTTTCCAAAAGATGTTTTGCCCTGCACAAGTAAAGGCCATGGTAAGGTGACTGTAATTAGTGACACGTCTCCTATCGTGCGAAGCCAAGCCACCCCTAGAATGATATCAACACTGCCAAGATCAAGGACATATAACGATTCACACAGCGTTAATCCTTGAACAGTGAAAGATACATTTCGACACACTCCCTGTCCTGCAATACAGAGTCCATTCCCCACTTGTATGGTGAATTTCTAGGTTGAATCCACCGGAAGTGATAACTGAGATACCAAGGTGGCCGAGATGAAATTATGAGAAGCACCATTATCGACCATAATGATAATCTCCTTGCCGAGAATAACTCCAAGAAGTTTGAAAGTGCTCATATGTCTATTGATGCCAATAAGAGAGTGCATAGAAAGCTCTATGGCCTGTTAAGGGTGATCTACCACAAGAACCGAATCATCTGTAGGGATCGATTCAGGGGCGTCCACAAATTCCTCGAGGGGGTCGTCGGGATCAGCAAGAACAAGTAGATTAAGCGAAGCCTATTTACAAAGGTGACTCGGACGATATTTTTCCTCACAATAGAAGCACAGATTCTAGTCCTGGTGACGTTTTAGTTCTTGTTTGGAGATCCTGCGAAAGGAGTCTTTCAGAAAATTTGGGACGGACCTTGCGTCAGACTATAAAGGCCTGGGGGAAGAAAGTGGGCGAGATACATCGGGTGGACGATTAGAAGAGAGCAACGTACTGTAGAGCTTAAAGGATCCAAAGTATGAGGTAACTGTGTTTGGACTGGAGACCTTGGGTTTAAGAGAGGGGTCCAAAGTCCACAGTTTTTCCTCTACTCTTTCCGCCCAGTCCATTAAGGCATCTAGATCCCTTGGTTTTTGCAAATGGATTTAGGCTGGAATAGGTTCCTTCAGCCCATTAAGAAAAAGGCAATAAAGCATGTCATCACCAACACCAGGTAGGGTAGCAACACGCCGCTCAAAACGGCTACGAAAATCGAATACCGTGGTATCTTGTTTTAAGGCAGCTAACGCCGTATGACCACTGAGGATGGGGGAAGAACGAAAGCATAGGAGAAGCACATGTTTAAATATATCCCAAGAAATGAAAGGGTGGCGTTGTTCAGTGTACTAAAACCAATCAAGGGCCCTTTCTTCGAGACGGTGGCCACGGAAAATTGATTTGAGTGGGGAACACTATTGACAGTGAAATAGCATTCTAACAAGAATACCCACCAATGGCATCATCACGGAGAAAACTGGCAAAGCTAACCGACGTTTGTTGAAATCCCAGTCACCAAAAGATTTGGACAGGAGTGAACTATCTGGGGCAACAGATAGGGAAGGAGTGCCTTGGGGAAGAGGAGTAGCATGAGATGATTGACCAGTATCAATAGTTTTGCCTCTGTCGACGACGTCTTGTTGGGTTCGCCCGATCACGCAGCTTTAACATACAAAGTTTGAGGTCAGTCAGATCTTATTTATGGTGTCGACATCGCCATGGATGGTTTCTTGGCCAGTAGAGAGCTTGGCGACCTCAACTTGAAGATCTATAACCTCTTATTCCAAGAGCACTATGCGAGATTTGAGAGCTTTAGTCATGCTGGATCAGAAGGCTTTGATACCTTTGATAAGACAGACCATAAGGGAAATGACAAGTAATAACAAACAAGAGCTAGCAATTGCAGGAGCTAGCCGCCTCCAAACAAAAAGGAATATAATTCATAAAAGTCATGCAACCCTAAAAGCAAGAGTCACCTTAAATATCCTTACAAACATCAGCAAACATCCCAAAATACCCCTTACAATTATTAGGCAACATTCTCATAATAAAGTAAAGACAAAATGGCTAATGAAACTGCCACATCTTAAAAGTGCTCCGCATCAGCTCGACCTTCTTTGATACTGTAACCCAATGGGCCTATCACCTTGTCATACATTTGTTTGGAGCTCTCCACAAAGAAGAATTGATGTTCTTTACAGAATATGCTTTTGTTGACAACATCATACTTTCCCTCCCCACAACAAAAGGCATAATATGTTTTCTTCATTTAACACTAAAACCTCTGCTGTTGAAACTGATAAACCCCCAATCTATTTTACTTATTGCAGGCGCAGCAAACAAGGCAAGCAATTTGGAGGGAAAAGAGTTGAAGAAGCTGGATCGTTTGGAGGGAAAGAATTGGAGCCAAAAGATGTTTGACTGTTTCGGTGCTATGGGAATTGGGATGTGACTCTTGGGAATTTACTATTTAGGGAACCTTACTCTGTTGATTGTTTATGCTTAATTTTTACCTGGTATTTTGGTTGTATGGAGAGAACTGGCCCCTCGAACTGCCATGTATGAGTCTCTCTGTTTTCTTAATTTTCAATAAAGCATAACTGTGTTGGTAGGAGTCTTATCATTGGTATCGGAGGATCGATCAACTCATGGCTAAAAAAGTAGAGAACAGGCTGGACTTGGTAGAAGAACAATTGGGCTCAGTACGAAGTGATCTCCAGAAATTGGGCAGCTTGGAGAAGAATTTTGAAACTGTGCTAGAAAAGCTGAAGGTTCTGGAACAGATGGATAAGATGGTACAAAGCCTGGCTTCAATTAAACAGGGAAGTACTGATCAAACACAATCAGTGGAAGATGAGATTGATAAGTTTAAAAATGATGCCGAAGGCCTTGATGGCAGGTCTAGTTCTGGTGCTTTAGAAAATAAGAATCAACTCAGCCGCGTCGAAGCTCCGATCCGTCGGCTGGAGATGCCTGTTTTTGAAGGAGTTAATCCGGAAGGATGGGTGTTTAGAGTGGAACGTTATTTTGCTATCAACCATCTGTCGGATGAGGAAAAGCTTGAAGCTGCAGCTATCAGTTTAGATGGGGAAGCTTTGGCTTGGTTTCAATGGGAGAATAGGAGGCGGAGGATCAGATCTTGGATTGAGTTGAAGGGTAACCTTCTTGATCGGTTTCGATTGACTCAGGAGGGTACAGCTTGTGAAAAACTATTATCGCTCAAGCAGGATGGGACTGTACGGGAGTTTCGACGGAATTTTGAGGCTTTAGCTGCCACCATCGAAGATCTGCCCGATCCAGTTTTGGAGAGTGCCTTTATCAATGGACTCAAGTCAGATGTCAGGGCTGAAATTAGGATGATGAAGCCCTCTGGGCTGGGCCTAATCATGGAATTAGCTCAAAGAGTTGAAGACAGAAATTCCACACTTAAACCCACCCGAGCTATCACCAGTTCTACCACTTCTTGGAGTCAAACTTTCAGCCCAACTACTACTTTTACTCAACGCATCAACAGCCATAACTCGGGCTCCATTAAGGCCATCCCAATGAACCAGTCAACCACGGGAATTAAACATGCTCCAACAACAGCTGTACCTGCTATTTCCCAGTCTACTGCAAAAATATCCAAGCCTTTCCGACGACTGTCAGATGCGGAATTACAACAAAAGCGTGAGAAGGGACTTTGTTTTCGTTGCGATGAGAAATATTCTATTGGGCATCAATGCAAAAAGAAGTCTTTGCAAGTCTTGGTTGTCCAGGAAGAAGAAGAAGATGGTATTGTTCCGATGGAGGAGACTGACGAGTTGGAGATAGAGGCTGAAAATGAAATTGGAGGTGTAGCCGAGTTGTCTATAAATTCCTTGGTAGGCATCTCTACTCCTAAAACCATGAAGGTCAAGGGGCTGGTGGGTTCGCAGGAAGTGGTGGTCATGTTGGATAGTGGTGCAACACACAACTTCATTTCTGAAAGACTGGTTCAGAAACTGGGCTTGCCAATCACCCAGACTGCTAGTTACAACGTTTCTATGGGCACTGGAATAGCTGTTAAAGGAGAAGGAGTTTTTCGTGGAGTGGTGGTAACTCTACCAAGTGTAGAAGTTATTCATGATTTTCTGCCCTTGGAATTAGGTAGCGCTGATGTAATTCTAGGCATACAGTGGTTAGAAACTCTGGGTGGCACAAAAAATAAACTGGAAAAAGATGACCATGAGGTTCATGCTTGGGGATTCTTACGTCACCTTACAAGGAGATCCTAGCCTCTGCAACTCTTTAATTTCAATAAAAGCCATGGAGAAAGCTATTCGAAAAGAGGGAGAAGGGGTTTTTATTGAGCTGGGCAGCGCCTTGGTGGCATCTTCCAAGGAGACAGACGCAATTCCTTTGGAGCTTCAGGATGTCCTTTCTCGCTATGGTCAAGTATTTGAGTGGCCAGAAGGGTTACCTCCCAAGCGGGAAAGGGACCATGCTATTACTCTCAAACCCGGAACGGCACCCATAAATGTCAGACCTTACAGGTATCCCCAAATACAGAAGGAAGAAATTGAGAAACTGGTGGCGGAGATGTTGGCGGCAGGGATCATTCAGCCTAGCATCAGTCCTTATTCCAGCCCGGTATTACTTGTCAAAAAAAAAGATGGTAGCTGGCGGTTTTGCGTGGATTATCGAGCTCTGAATAAAGTAACAATTGCCGATAAATTTCCCATACCACTGATTGATGAATTGTTGGATGATTTGCATGGAGCAGCTATTTTTTCTAAATTGGATTTGAAATCGGGCTATCATCAAATCAGAGTTAAGAGCGAAGATGTGCCGAAAACAGCGTTTCGCACCCACGAGGGACATTATGAATTTTTGGTGATGCCTTTCGGCCTTACCAATGCCCCGTCAACATTTCAAGCACTCATGAATGAAATTTTCAGAGGTATTTTAAGGAAATTTGTTCTTGTTTTTTTCAATGATATCTTGGTGTACAGCCATACAATACAGGAGCATAGGGAGCATTTATCTCAGGTCTTGGACATCCTAGTTTCACATCAGCTATATGCCAATCCAAAGAAGTGCAAATTCGGGCAGCCTCAACTTGAATATCTTGGGCACATTATTTCTGAACATGGGGTAGCGGCAGATGAATCCAAAATTACATCCATGACCCAGTGGCCTCAACCGCGTACCATAAAAGAATTGCGGGGATTTTTGGGCCTCACAGGATATTATCGACGTTTTGTGGCAAGATATGGTTTGATAGCTTGACCTCTTACAGATCTTCTTAAAAAAGAAAAATTTCGCTGGACTCCAGAAGCGAGTGAAGCTTTCCTTGCCCTTAAGAAAGCCATGACATCTCTTCCTGTCTTAGCAGTCCCTGATTTTAGCAAACCATTCATTGTAGAAACAGATGCTTCGGGTTACGGAATTGGTGCTGTTCTCATGCAAAACCAACGGCCAGTTGCTTATTTCAGCCAAGTTTTATCTACTCGTGCTCAGCTCAAGTCAGTAAATGAGCGAGAACTAATGGGTATTGTGTTTGCAATTCAAAAATGGAGACATTACCTATTGGGACGCCGCTTTGTGGTCCGAACTGACCAGCGTATTTTAAAATTCTTGCTGGAACAAAGGATGGTGGCTGCTGAACATCAAAAGTGGTTAACAAAAATAATGGGATTTGATTTTGACATCGTGTATAAGCCGGGTCTAGAAAATAAAGCTGCTGATGCTTTATCTCGCATTCATCCTGCTGTTGAAATAGCCACACTCACTGTACCACATTTCCTTGTTCTGGATGAGATATCTTTGCATGTAAAGGCGGACCAAAAGCTGGGCAAGGTGCTATCAGATTTGGAAACAAACCCCACTTCACACCGGGATACAGTGTTATTCAAGGACAGCTTTTGTACAAAGGAAGGCTGGTGATTCCTTGTAATTCCACACTTATCCCTGTTGTGCTCCACGAATTTCATGATAGTTGTGTTGGTGGCCATTTTGGGTTCTTGAAAACTTTGAAGAGAATTTCAGCTAATATGTATTGGGAAGGGATGAAGAAAGATATTCAAAAATATGTGGCACACTGTCAGATTTGCCAGCAATATAAAAATTCCACTTTGGCACCCTATGGACTCCTACAGCCTTTGCCTATACCTGATCTGGTTTGGGATGACATCACTATGGATTTCATCGAGGGGTTGCCCAAATCCGAGGGGGTGGATACTATCTTGGTGGTGGTAGACCGACTGTCAAAATTTGCCCATTTTATCGGGCTAAAGCACCCATATACAGCAGCAAAGGTGGAAGCAGTCTTCATTCGGGAGGTTGTCAGATTGCACGGACTGCCAAGGTCTATTATCTCTGACCGGGACAATGTGTTCATGAGTAAATTCTGGACTGAATTATTTAAGCTCTAGGGCACTACCTTGCGACAAAGTACGGCATACCATCCGCAAACCGATGGTCAAAGCGAGGTGGTAAATAGGAGTCTTGAGGCCTATCTCCGATGCTTAGCAACATCTACACCAAAAAGTTGGGCCAAATGGTTAGCATGGGCAGAATATTCCTACAATACTTCATATCATACTTCACTTCATACCACCCCGTTCAAGGTTTTGTATGGCAGGGATCCTCCACTTTTATTGCGTTATAACAAGGGTACTAGTATAAATGCTGAAGTTGATGATCAGCTGGCCAGCCGCGATTTGATGCTAGATGAGTTAAAACAACTCTTACATCGCACTCAGCAGCGTATGAAAAATCAAGCCAACAAAGGTCGGCGTGAAATAGAGTTTGTCGTGGGTGATTTGGTTTATTTAAAGATTCGACCTTATCGACGTAAGACTTTGGCTACTCGCCCCAATGAAAAGTTGGCCCCTCGTTATTTTGGCCCTTATATGGTGCTCGCGAGAATTGGGCAAGTTGCGTATAAGCTCAAGTTACCAGATGGAGCAACTATTCACCCAGTATTCCACGTTTCTCAACTAAAACCTATGGTGGGTAATTCTCCCTTGCCTCAGGAATTGCCACCACAGCTGACGGATGACGGGGAGTTCATGGTAGATCCTGCTGAGGTTTTGGGCTTGCGAACTAGTAATGGTGTCCAGGGTCAACAATTGGAAGTTCTCATCCAATGGAAGGGGTTACCTATTTTTGAGGCTACTTGGGAACCATATGACATCATTCAGCACCAATTTCCTGAATTTAACCTTGCGGACAAGGTTACTCGTTGGGAGGGGAGTATTGATAAACCCCCAATCTATTTTACTTATTGCAGGCGCAGCAAACAAGGCAAGCAATTTGGAGGGAAAAGAGTTGAAGAAGCTGGATCGTTTGGAGGGAAAGAATTGGAGCCAAAAGATGTTTGACTGTTTCGGTGCTATGGGAATTGGGATGTGACTCTTGGGAATTTACTATTTAGGGAACCTTACTCTGTTGATTGTTTATGCTTAATTTTTACCTGGTATTTTGGTTGTATGGAGAGAACTGGCCTCTCGAACTGCCATGTATGAGTATCTCTGTTTTCTTAATTTTCAATAAAGCATAACTGTGTTGGTAGGAGTCTTATCAGAAACCTAAATTCTGTCCAATCATGTTCATAATGTTTATTTATAAATTGATGCAAGTTCCTAAAATATACACTCAAAATTATATATTTGAGTAAAGTGTGCTGCATCTGTTAAAAATTTGTAGAATAAAGCATATGTAAAGTGAGTCGTCTTCAGTTTTAGAGATCCACTATTGTAATATCTAAACGTAAAAAATAATGTAATATAATATGAGAATATCTTTCCCTCTCTCATCTCTCCTCTCCAAATTCTCCAAAAAAAAGTGTATATTTATGATAGAGATATTGATGCAGTTGTTATGGATAGAAATGTTGTAAATTGTCAAAAAGAATGATATTTGAGTAGGTAACATAGAGAACATTTTAAGAGATTTCAAATTCTCTACTAATCTCGTTCATACGATTCTACAATTGCGATGGATCGTATAAAACGATAATTGTAGGCAATCTCAATCACCTAAATAAGATTAGTAGGGCTAAATTTCCCTTAAGGAAGATATGGCAGCAATGGTCTTCCCGGATCACCGCACATCAGCTTTCTATTCCTTCTACGATTTTCCAAGTTTCTAGATTCAAAATTTTAAAATCAAATTCTGTAGAAGAGTTGTGGAACACAAAAAATGGAGCATAGTTTTATTCATTTATAAGTTTCTTACACATGTTTCAGAGAATTGAAAAACTCATCTTTTACCAGATTGCAAACACATTAGCGCTAGCTTTCTGATGAAACCATCCCTCATTTGACGATACTATGCCTGTGTTTTTGGCTGATTATTCGTATTTTTTCTTCTTCTTACATGCAACTAACCCGAGTCGTGCCCGACTTTCTTGAAACTTCAGCTACAACTGGTCCCTTACACATGTTTCTTTTTCTTCTTTCCTGATTTCTTTTTCTTGAGGCTCGCTCTTTGGCCCCTCTTGAATACGGCCAGAACCTCAATGCTGCAATCAAAACCAGAAAACACATCTAGTGCACATGACAAAGAAAAATAGAATATAAAGAATACATACGATGAAAACGTACAATTTAACTCAAGGCATTTAACATTTAACAAAAACAATGGTTCCATGTTTCTTCAACAATAGTTGATATATACGCATGATTTGCCTAGAAGATAGATCTTTAGAGCTAAGAATGGAGCAGTAAAATATGTATTCTACATCCTCCAAAAAATAGATACTCTTGCAGAAACATAATTTCCCAAAGGAGCTCATGGGAACAGGCAACCACAGATTTATTTAAAGAACACTCTTCTACTGAGCATTAACAATGATAAGCTAAACATTCTCTAGAGTCAGAAGATTGTGACAGCGTAAAGTACCACATAGCCAGGGTACTAACGAGACAAGCTAACAAAATATTACCAAAATAAATCTGACCCCACACACTCGTCTGCTCTGAATATTACTAACGAGACAAGCTAACAAAATATTACCAAAATAAATCTGATGCCCACACACTGGTCCGCTCTGAATATTACTAACGAGACAAGCTAACAAAAGATTACCAAAATAAATCTGATGCCCACACACTGGTCACTAAACAGTAACAAGAAACAACCATGCTATTTGTACAGCACCAAGCAAAAGAGGCAGACGGGGATTGTGACACCCTGTCCCAAATAATAGCTGTTGAAACATTAAAAGTGTCAAAAAATTGATATTTTGGCGAATTTCACGAGTTATGCATCCATAGGTGCAGTACTGAACGTGCCTAGCACAGATTCAAAAGAATTGGAAATGGGAAAGGGCGCCTAGGCGCCACTTTCCACGTGAAAAAGGTCATGCTCAGAAGACCGCCTAAGACAGATTGAGGGATGAAGTAGAAAAAAGAAAGGAGCACCCAGAACAGCATGGTTTCAGGGAGAGAAAATGGCCAGTGCACCTAACTCCATTTTCCACACCTAAGCGTGTAGAAAATCGCACCCAGACGCAAGTCGTGAATTCATGTTTCTTTAAATCGCAAAACAAAGAGGTGTTAGGGTATTTTCCATGTAACCCGATTCTAGAGAGAGGGACTGAAAGTGGCGATTTCCTTGGAGATTCAAGCTAGAAAGGAAGAATCTAAGGACATTACGCAAGATTGAGGAAGGATTTGACAATCCAAGGTAAGTTTTCCTAGTTTTGGAGATTTAGGGTTTCTTAATAGATTGTAGAAATCTTTGATAGGTTGGATTAAGTGTTTAAATAACTTGATTTAGGGCTTGATGGTGAATACATTTATAGGTTTTGTTTGATATTTGGAGATCAAGAACGATTGGGTTGTGATTCAAGGTTTTGGGGAAATTTCTAAAGAGAGAAAGGTAAGGATTTCTTATTTATCTGGGTTGTTGGATTTTGACATATGAATATGAAATAAAATATATGATTGATATGATATGGGTTTCGATTGTTGCCATTTGTTAGGTTAGGAAAGTCGAAACCCTAGAATCAGAATTTGTGATATTTGCTTTGCTTCGATACGAGGTAGGGGGTTCTTACCCATTACTTTCATGTTTGTCGTTCTCTTTGCCTAAAGAGCAGTTTGATTCTTCATTGGTGTTCTTTATTCGTTCTCGCCTTAATTATGCATAAGGGGAAACAACCCAATTATGTGTTTCCAATTGTTAGATAAGTGGATGTTACTGCATACCCGATTGACATGTTCGATCATCTATCGAACATGGGATAAACTTATTACATGCATCATGCAGTAGTGTATATATATGTAGCTTGGATATATATATATATATATATATTATTGTATAATCATGTGAATATGCATTAGAGATGCATTGGGAGTGGGAGATTGCAAGTATGGGCTTGTAGTCTCTTAGGTTGATTGAATGTCGCGTGAAAGGATAGTAGGTGAAGTCCAGGATGGACTTCTACCAAGTGACTTCCATGTGAGGCAACACAAGGAGATCCCGAGGGGGTCGGTTGCGATCAAACCTAAATCTTTTGTGGGTGTGATGATGATCACGCATGTGGTCCATTCCTCATGGGTCGATATTAATGGTGGCTGTGTTTACCTATAGATTTGTGATTAGGGACGACCCATGAAGAATTGACATAGTACTTGAATTGTGTGATTGTTTTTTGTTTTTTGTTTTGTGTTCATGGTTAAATAGTATATTGTTGCACAAAACTTTCCCTTGAACTCAGCTTATTGATGTTCATTATTCTTTACCCTACTGAGTTTTCTGTTAACCCTTTATTATTCTTTTCTCCCCCACATATGAGTCTGGTGTTAGTACTAGTGATGCGGATTCGCAGGAGCGCCGAAAAATGTATTGCCACTTGGGGTTGCTAAGTGAGGGTAGTGAAGGGTTCTCACCTTTTGTTAAATAGTTAAGTACTTTTATGCTTGTTTGTGATACACGTTTGATGTTGTAATCGATCTCACACAATCAAGAACAAACAAGCACAAGCAATCAGCAAAAGAAAGATTGAACACAGTAATTTTTACGTGGTTCGGTCAAAACGTGCTTACGTCGACGGAGGAGCTCTTGATTCTTTTCACTATGAGAAAAAAACAGCATAGCCGGTACAACTACAAGACTCAATATAGGCCTATACAGTAACCCTAGTATTCCTCTTATACAATTACAAGAGTACCCCCATGTAAAATAAGGAATCCCAGCTCAACTCTACCATACTATACCGCGGTGGTGGCAAAACCTTCAACTTTACCTTTGAGCTTTAATGTCCAGTTCATCATTATAATGAGACACACCATAATTTAACACTTGATACACCTACTTGGGTGGAATGTGGATTGGTCGGGAGGGTGTACCATGTGATCCAAACTCCCGAACTGTATGGAGGACTGTGTTCTAGATGATGTGTATGATACCTTCCGGTATGTATGCATAGTTTTATGTTAAAGTGGAATTGCATGTTGTAGATGGCATGAGATCATGCCTAGAATGTGGATTGCATGTTGTTAGATGGCCTGAGTCCTTATTAAGTTATTGATGTGATTATTATTTGAAAGTTGCGTGTCTAATTCAGGTTAGCATCCTTCGGTATATGGGGAGGTGCTGCCCGATTTTTTGGTGAATTGGGGATTGACCTAGAGGCGTGATGTCTAGGTTTAGTGGATTGATTGAATTTATGGATCTTTGATGACGAATCACATTGATTATGTAGATTGGTGAATACAGTAGCGCCGCCCGGATTGGGGCATTACAGGGATCATTATATTCTTTGGTACAGTGGATAAAATGTTGCATACAAATCCTGTAGTTGACTATAGCTATGTGAAAGTAATGTGGTTTAACATTTGAAAAAAAAATGATGAAATTTAAATACCTCTGGGTGCCAGGAAAGAAGTTGAAACCATGGGCCTTTTCCAAACTCCATTCCTTGCTAGCCATCAAAGCCTTGCAGTCCTGTTTGATAGGAGCTAGGAATTTTATCATTACCTTAAACAGAATGAATGAATTTTACAGCACAACTGAGTCAGCAGTTTAATTAATGTACCTCTTTGAAGCTTTCCCATCCGCAGCTTATGTAAATAAGAGTTTGGGGCAATGACTGATTGTCCTCCAGAATGGACTTACTTCCAAATTGAACTGAAGCTTCCCTTGCACGTAAAATCCATGGTCTCTTCTCTTCTTTGTCCTTTGCGTAAGAACTGAAATTGACGAAAAAATAGATTTGAAACTTTAATAATCGAAGTTCTGCAATTTTGGCTCCAATTTTGAACACTCCTGTGTGAATCAGTAATAAGTTTCCGAATTTTAGTAGTCAGAGACAGAATAAATGTCCAACCTCTCTGACGATGACTTAGCTTTACGCTCCACTGATGATAGATCTCGCAATGCACCAATAAGAGATGGATCCAGTCCTTTTCTAGGAGGATCAACGACCACCACATCTGAACCCATGAGCCAAGAAAGGGGCTCCTGTTTGATTTATGAGTGAAATCACCAATGAGCCTCGAAAGTGAAATTTAAATTCTCCGAGACTTAAAAATTTGATATGCTTAATGCATTTTTGAAGTTTAATATGAATAAAGTTAATAAAGAAAACAATACTATTGTAAAAGTAGAAATACGACAAAGAAAAATAAAAACTGGGTTCCTGGTCAGTGGCCATGTAAAATATTTATATGATGTATTTTACGATGTAAAACCATAATTTAATATGATAGTTCAAAGATTAACCACTGAAGCGTCTGCATGATGCCAGCTGATGCTGCTATCTACAAAGCTCGGAAAGCGTTGAACTGTTTTCTCAAAAGATAGCTTTGATTCCTTATTAACCTCAACGCATTTCACAGATCTGAAAAACATGATTATCAATTTCCTCAATTCAGCCTCACTTTGACATCGAAGATCATTAAGAACCATTAGAATGCTTACCTGCATTTTCTAGCAGCAACTAATGACAGTCCAATCACCCCAGCTCCTGCATACAAATCAGTGACAGATGCTCCGGGCGGAACATACTTGTGTAGCTTCTGAAGCAACGCATCAAATGCCTGAAAATAAGCAGCACTGTGTGAAGAAAACCAATTGGGTCATCATCAACCAACATAAAATAAAGTCAAAGATGTCATGCATCCATAACGAGAAAAAAACAAGACAAGTATTTCAAATAAAAATGTAAGATGAGCAATGGTGCATGTTTCCATGTATATCTTAGTTCTGTTGTAATCTGATCCACAAGATAAAATATGTAAAATCCCAGTAAAAGAAAAGGAGTTGCAGAGCCATAATTTCAGCATACCCGTGTGTTTGCCTGGCCAAAACTGGACGGAGCCAGGGATATGTCAATTCCTCCAACATGTTCCCAAAAGTCTCTTTCACCTATAAGGTGTCTCCATCTATTGCCAAAAATTATCTGAATAAGAGAAAGAACTTTGTAAGCTCTAAAATCCAAATGCATGTTGCTGTAGCAGTAAGATAAAGTGAATGGTTACCATCCATATGACTTCAACATCTTCCAAAGAAAATAAATATGGATAGACTCCACAAAGGCCATTACCTAAAATAACTAAAGAACCCAGCTTTTAATAACAGTGTTGTAAAAAACGGACTAGTCGGCCGATTAATCGGCGACTAGTCGGAAATCCACCTGCAGCGTCTCGATTTTAGACTAATCCATGGCAATAATCGGGCAGTCCGATTAATCGGCCCAAATCGGCCCAAGTCGGATGTAATCGGCCCAAATCGGACCAATAATCCAAGTAAGCCCAGCCCAGCAGAGGAAAAAAATGAGTTGACCTAATATTCCTCCACCTCCAGAACCAGAAGAACAGCTGCGCGAACCAGAAGAATAGCTATAGAAGCTGCTACCGTGCTGCGCCTGCAAGAAGAACAACTCGAGAAGCTGCTGGCGGCTGCGCCTGCAGAACCACGCGACTACGACGAGAAGCTTCACTGCTTCAGCACCTGCGACTGCGACGAGAAGCTTCAGCGCCTGCTTGCGAGTTGCGATTGAGACCGGCTGCGACGAGACCCAACTGGTACGGCACAGTCTGCACTGGTTTTCGAACAGGTACCACCTCGAACGCGACTCTACTGCAGACTGCTTCAATAACCCTACGCCATTCCTTTCCTCTGTTTTTGTATCTTTTACCCCACACCCTTACTTAAGTCTCATGAGATGGATAAGATAAATGAAAATTGAACTTTCAGTATATTTAATTCTGATTATTAAAATGAAAATTAAATGCTCCTCAGTACTACATGCTATAAACTGCTCGTGAAGTTTTTCTTTTGTTTGTATCTTAATGATCAATTATTCAATTAATCAATTGAGTACATTTTCTTAGTAATCCTGGCATGTGATCAATTGAGTACATTTTGTTTGTAATTTTGTATCTTGCTGCTCGACTGCACTTGTTGATTTCATTTCGGGTTAGTCTATCTCTTGATTTCCATGAGTGCAAGGCTGCAAGCAAGTGAAAATAGTGAAAAGAAAATAAAAAAAATACAATTAAACCTTTTGATATGTCTGTTTTATTGGGTTTAAATGTTTAATTAATTTTGTTTTGTTCTACTTCAATTTTAAATCATGATTTGGCAGCTTGCATTTTTGTTAATTAATGTATGTTTTAGGGATATGACTACTTCATCTGCCGCTTCTAATTCCAATGCCCGTGAAGTTGCAAGTGACTTGAATATTCAAAATGCATTGAAACGTGCATCCGGTGATATTGGTTGGGAGTTTGGTGAACTTGTTGATGCTAATGCATTAGATAAAATCAAATGCAAGTTGTGTTCGAAAATTATGTCCGGAGGCATCTACCGACTCAAATGTCATGTAGCCGGTAGGTCAGGGAATGTGAAAGCTTGTCATAATGCTAGTAAAGAGGCAATAAAAGCATGTGTTGATGCACTAGATGGTAAGAAGAAGAATAAGATAGCAAAGCAAGTTGAAGAGCAAGAACTTAGAAATGAAGTTTTGATATCTGGTGGAAGTGTAGCAATGGACATTGACGAGGATGTGGAAGTCATGGGATCAAGGAAGAGAAGTATTGATGAAGGGCCTATGGCTAGATTTGTGGAGATTAATCCACAAGCAAGCACTGATTCTACAAAGTTTACAAAGCAAGCTAGTTTGGTTGCCTTGATAAACAAGAAGAAAGTGCTTGATACACAACAATGCATAGCACGGTTTGTCATTGAGAATGGCATTCCTTTCAATGTCATTCAAAGTGATAGTTTCAAGCTAATGGCAGAGAGTATTGGGCAGTTTGGTCCTGGACTACCTACGCCAAGTCGATATCGCTTGGCTGGTCCATGTTTGAAAGCGGAAGTTGCGAGAATCAAGAATTCGCTAAAGAAGCATGAAAATGAGTGGGCCATTTCCGGATGTTCAATTATGACTGATGCTTGGACTGATCGTAAAAGAAGGAGCATTATGAATCTGTGTGTTCATTGTAGGGAAGGGATCTCTTTCATTTCCTCAAGGGAGGATTCTGATGCATCCCATACAGGAACCTATATCTTTGATTATGTTGACAAATGCATTGAAGATGTAGGGCCGGAAAAGGTGGTGCAAATTGTGACTGATAATGCTTCTAATAACATGGCAGCTGCAAGTTTGATGGTGACAAAGAGACCTAATGTGTTTTGGACTTCTTGTGCTGCTCATACAGTGAATCTTATGTTAGAGGCAATTGGTAAACTTCCAAGGTTCAAGAATGCAATTGATAAGGCAAGGGCCTTAACCATATTCATATACGCTCATCACTCAACCCTAAGCATGATGAGAAAGATGACGAAGAAACGTGACATAGTACGACCGGGTGTGACACGCTTTGCTACTAATTATCTTTGTTTGCAAAGCTTGGTGGAGAAAAAGGAACAACTAAGACATATGTTTACTTCCGAAGAATGGGCACAAAATTCACATTCTAAGAGTGTGAAGGGAAAAGTGGCATATGCGACAGTTGTTAGCATCTCCTTTTGGAAGTCTGTGAACTCTTGCTTGCTTGTTTTTCGACCTTTGGTGAAAGTACTTCGGCTAGTAGATAGTGACAGACCATCTATGCCATGGTTGTATGGAGAACTTCAAGCAGCAATAAGAGAGATCAAGGAAGATGTATGTAGCGGAGTTGAAAAGAATTACAAACCGATACTTGACATAATTGATAGTAAATCCAAAGGAAGACTTGATTCATCTTTGCACTTGACGGGTTACTTGCTTAATCCGTATTATTTTGCAAAGAATATGGTGGATATAGGAGAAGATGCAGCTAATATGGAGGCATTTATTGATTGTGTGGAGAAGTTCTTCCCCGATGATTTAACCACTCAAGGGAAAGTGTCTGATGATGAATTGATCAAGTACAAGAAATTTGATGGAATATTTGGAAAAAAACTTGTCATTAATGCTTATGAAAGTAAGGGTGTCAATGAGTTCAATCCCGGTAATTCCTAACTCTTAAACTCCTAGATCTTTTTTTTATAGTTCATAATTTATAAATGAGAATTGATTGGTGTTTTTAATCATAATGAATGCTAGCTGGGTGGTGGAGTAACTATGGTGGTGCAACTCCAAATTTGAAGAATATGGCAATTAGGATTCTCTCATTGACTACAAGTTCATCGGGTTGTGAGAGGAATTGGAGTACATTTGAAGGGGTAAACAACTTTTGAGTTTTTATATCATTGTATGATTTTTTTGATTTTTTTCCATCTAATTGGAACCACATTATCTTGTAGGTGCACACTAAAAAGAGAAATAGACTTGACTCAAAGAGATTGAACAACTTGGTGTATGTTCAATTCAATGCAAAACTCCTCTCTAAGAAGCAAAGAGTGAATAATGACAAAGATATTCTTCAAGCGGATGATTGTACCAGAGCTCAACATTGGTTGGTTGATGGTTTTGATGATGAGAGTGATGTTGATCCCGTGACTGGAGCAACATGGGAGGTGCTTGATCAAGCAGTGGGAGCGGATGAAATGCTTCAACCTAGGAGGAGCACAAGGAATGTAAGAGAAATTGAAGTTGAAGAGTTTGTGTCGGAGGAGTCAGAAGAAGAAGATGGACTTGACTTTGAGTCTGATGAAGAAATAGATGTGCCTCTAGTGGAGGAGCACAATGATATTTTTGAGAATGAGGCTTAAAGCCTTGAACTTGAACTTGGATGATATATTGAATTACTTATGTTCCTTTTGTTTTTGTAATTTGTGTGTGTAATGTTGGATTTTAATGGATTTATGATTATGATGATGTGATTTTATTTGAACTTGGATGATATATTGATTGGATGATCTATTGTGATGTTGGTTGATATGTGATTTTTTTAAAAACTTGGTTGATATTGATCCCATTAATTTGAATAGTGGAAGTTGCTTGATATTGATACCATTAATTTTGCTTCATTTTTAGCTTATGAGGAACGCTTGTTCCATATACAGACTGTGATGTGCAGACTCTGATGTGCAGAGTGCAAGAAGGATTGATCCTGTTGAATGAGGGAGAAACATTCAAAATGTGCTTCACCAAGTAAGTGCAATCCTCATGATCTCTTGTATTGTACTCCTTTAGGTATTGGAGCTGTCAAAAATAGTTCTGTTTTTACATATATATATGATATGTATTGAATATATGTATAAATTAATTAAAAAAATTCAAAACGATTAATCCGATTAATCCCCGACTAGTCTCCGATTAATCCAATTAATCCCTAGTCTCCGCGAACCGCCTAGCGGCCGACTAGCGATTTTTACAACCTTGTTTAATAAGATTTCAGCACCTATCAACCCATGAGAAATTATATATTCAATTGAAGCAGAGCAATTTCCTCCTCATCCATGCCAATGGAGCACCACTTTGCTGAGTTTGCTCTTTGTGACCATTTGAGATAAATCCAAGGTTTTAAAAAACGCGCCTTAGGCGCGCCTCCATGCGAGGCGATGACAGAATGTGTCGAGGCGGTAGTAGAGGAGCGTAAGTTGTCTGAGGCGGAGTCAAGGCGCGGTAAGCGTTGGAGGCGCGGTAAGCGTTGGAGGCGCGGTAAGCGTTGGAGGCGCGGCATGAAGTGTTGGAGGCAGTGGAAGCTTACGCTTCCTGTGGTTTTTTTTTGACAAATGCTTAGGGCCAAAACGACGTCGTTTTCGTTTTGGCCCTAAAGCCCTAAAAAATGAGTTGCGACTTGCGAGCTGTGTTTGTTACTTTGTTTTGCCTCTGCTACTGACTGATGGTTCTTCGTCTCTGCATCCTCTCCTTCATGTGTCGACAGTGACTCATTCATCTCTGCTCTTCATCGTCTCATCTCTTCCCCTTCAGGAGCCGATCAGGTATGTCGAATCGATACTCTGAAATTTGAGAAGCAGCTGTTGTAATACCACAATTCCATGTTATACGCAATAATAGAAACTCTGCTCTTTGGCCTTTGCATATTTCATCACTCCATACTTCCATAGTTCATAGTTCATACGGGTCCCACTCCAATTCCATGATTTTACTATACTAAAGGCAAAACAAAATTATTTTACATTTCTTTTAGCAATAGTGGTCACTGGTCAGAGTCAATGAAATTATTTTAGTTATTGATTAATTAATAATTTAGTTATTGTTCATGGAATTGTAGTATTAGTGTATTACTGTATTATTTCTAATCTGAAAATTATTTGCCATTTCTAATTTGGAAGTTATGAAAATTATTTGAATTCCAATTTATGTTGTATTATCATTAGGCATGAGCAATAAAAAGGACATCTCTTGGAAATGGGCAAAGGATATACCCAACTCAAAATATTTTCAATGTGGCTTTTGTGATAAAAAATGCACCGGAGGTGTTGCTAGGTTCAAAGAGCATTTGGCGGGTACTCATAATGGAATGAAACTATTGTAATATAGCCTACTGTACAGGGTATTATTGTATAATGGTTATTCCCATATATAGAAAACTCTAGGTCATCTCTACATTAACAGAGATGAGCCTCCAATTCTTATTGATGTTCTCTGTATTCTCTGAATTCAACATGGTATCAGAGGAGAGCTTGTGTTCCTTCTAGCTTGTCACAATCTTCCTCATTTGCTCATCGCGACTGACGCGATTGTTTCCCTCATCACGAGACGCGAGCTACGGACGACGCGAGCTGCTGACTGACGACGCGAGCTGCTGGCTGTCGCGCGCGTCTCTCTGCTCATTGCGATCTCGGTACGCGAGCTCGTTTCTGCTCCTCTGCTGTTGCGCGCGAGCTCGTGTCTGCTCCTTTGCTGTCGCGCGCGTCTCTGTGGTGAGTCTCCTCTGCTGTCCGCTGGCCTGTCCCTGCTCTCCTCTCGCGCTTCCCGCGAGCTGCTGGTCTTCCTCACTTGGCTGACGTGACTCAGCTTCTGGTTCATCAATTCCATTTGTGTGTGATCAGTGAACTGGTTTCTTGATTCTGCTCCTAAAATTTGAGCTGCTCAACATGTCTATCACTACTGGTGCCACCTCTGGTGAGTCTTCTCATAGGTCTGGTCCTTTTGATAATCCTACACTCCAAATCAGCCCTGTAAAGCTTGATGGCACCAATTACCTGACATGGTCCAAGTCTTGTCTGCTGTTTATCAAAGCTCGCCGTCTATATGATTATTTGGATGAGAAGAAACAGCGGCCTAAACCCACTGATTCTGGTTATGCCGAGTGGGATGCCACTAATTCTCTTGTGCTCTCTTGGCTTAACTATTCCATGATACCCAGTATTTCTAAGGGGTATCTACTGTTTGATGAAGCTTCGAAGGTGTGGAGTGCTGCTGCCCAGACATATGCTAACCTTGGCAATGATTCTCAGGTGTATCACATTCGAAAAAAACTTCACCGATTTCAGCATGGTTCTCTATCTATTCCTGAGGTATTTGCTGAAATGAGTAGCCTGTGGCAAGAACTAGACTTTTACCAAGACTTTGCTGCTACTTGTCCTGCTGATGCTGCTAAATTCCAGAAAAAGGTAGACCGTGAACGAGTCTTTGATTTCCTGGCTATTTTGAATGAGGAGTATGATCCTATCCGAGTACAGATCTTGGGTAAGACTCCATTTCCTTCCCTGCGGGAAGCTTACTCTCAAATTCAGCAAGAAGAGAGCCACCGCAGTGTGATGCTCTCGCAACCTTCAGTTGAGCGTTCTGCTTTGTTGGTTCAACCTATGCATTCTGATTCTATACTTGGCCAACCGTCGCTTGTCACCACTGGCTCTCCTCATCCTAAAGATCATCTGCATTGTGATCATTGTGGGCGACCCAGACACACTCGGGATTCTTGTTGGAAACTCCATGGTCGTCCAACCCGTGGGAGAGGTGGTAGACGACCAGGACCCACTCGATCTCAGGCCAATTTTGCTGAGGGCAATGACACTTATAGCCCTGCCTTATCTCCTGCTGACGTACAGTCACTGAAAAATCTTATGTCTCGCCTCACTACTTCCTCGAGTGATAGTAGCTCTTCACTCCTTCTGCCTCATACCAGGTCACTTCACATGCTCCTGATAACTTAGGTAACTTTGTCAGTCATATCGCTCACACTGCTGCTAGCCCTTGGATTATTGATTCCGGGGCTTCTGATCATATGACTGGCACTTCTAGCAAATTTTCCACTTATTATCCTGCTTCAGGTAGGGAGAAGGTTCGCATTGCTGATGGTTCCTTTTCTTCTGTCTCTGGTCAAGGAACTATAATTTGTACTCCATCCTTACAACTTCATTCCACTCTTCATGTGCCTAGCTTTCCCAGTAATCTCATATCTATTAGTAATATTACTAAAGATCTAAACTGTAAAGTCACATTCTTTCCTTCTTATTGTATCTTTCAGGAGCTGAACACAGGGGAAACGATTGGCTATGGTAGAGTGAGGGATGGGCTGTACTATTTGGATGTGCCACCATCAGTTGTGTCTCCAACATTTGGTCAACCTTCTGGCTTGGTTGCCACTGCAGATGTCTTGAGTTCTCCAGCAGCCATTCTGCTACTACATAGGCGGTTAGGTCACCCATCTTTTGTTGTTTTGAAGAGAATGTATCCAACCTTATTTAATCATGTTGTTTTTGATGAGTTAGTATGTGATGCTGTTATGTTCACTTTCAGAAAAAAGAGTATCAGACTAAGGATAGATGGCGGGATGGTAGTTGGAGCTATGATCTCTTGATTTTGGGATGTTTTGGGCCACTCTTATGTGGTAAGGGTGCATGGGCTTGTGATCATTGGTGGCCCAGCTGGTGTTTCTTTGTGTTTTTGTTATTTAGTAATTAGTGACTTAGTGTTATAAGTAGTTATTACGCCAAAACGTTACCGTATAGTGGTTACGTGTTATTAGTGCATGTTTTGCATGTAATCACGATTAGCTAAACCTTCTAGAAGGAACTCTGTGATCTGGCAGAGGAGGTCGCGTGCTGGTATTTGGACGTGTTTTGTGGTACTGCGTATCATTTTGGAATATATGAAAACTGTTATTTCTCTTTCTTTTGATTTCCTCTGCAATTGTTAGGGTTCATTCAAGAACAAGGGTGGCTATCCTTCCTTGACAGCTTGAACTTCCTCTATTTTTCTTACCTGGGTTTCCTGGTTGTGAAAAATCAGCGTTTCAAATTCTCGTTGGGAATTTCGTTCCTAACATTTGGTATCAGAGCCGAACGATTCTTGCAATGGAGACATTCAGAAAGCTACCTAAGTTTGATGGAAACTATCCAGATTCATAGTTCTTGGCTGCCACTGAGTTCTTCAATTTTTACCGAGTTCCATGGGAGTCTAGGTCCCATGTGGCTTCTCAATACATGGAGGGAGAGGCTTTAGAGTGGTTTCGGTTGTTGGAGCTGAATGAGTGTCGTCAGACACTTCGAAATTGGGATATATTTACTTCAACAATGAAGCACTTCTTGTGGTCTAAGCCGACACTTATGGTGGAGGTTTACACCGATGATGAAGAAGTGGTGGGAAGCACAACAAATACTGGAGAAGCTGATACCGTGGCTGCACAAAAGGAGTTTGTGAAAATTCCAATTGGAGCCGAAGTGAGTGGTGCGTGGTGGTACCAACTTCATCCAAGCGAAGTAGGGAAGAAAAAAGAAAAAGATACTACGGAGAAGGGTAAGGTAGTGATGGGTTCAGGGCGAAGATGGACCGTCGATTTCAGTGATTTCTCAATTGCTCCTTCCTCCCGTGACATCCCTTTGGTGGTTCAAGCAGCAAGCGTTGGCCTGGGTGGAAGCCTCAGTCCAGCTCTGATTTTAGGAAAATTATTCGACAACAATCCGGGGACAGGTCAGTCGGAACTAGCCCATGCGGTCACCGACGTTTGGTGTTCCCGACGATTACCGGAGTATGACAAACATCTGTTAACTCCATATGCCCAAAATCTGTTTGACGAAATGCCTGAGAAGCAAACCCAGGGAATTTTTTTAAAATCTGCGAAGAAAAAAAGAGGGATGTTTATAGGATTTGTGAGTTTTGGAGATATAGAAAAATTGCAAAGTGCATTGGAGAAAGTAAAGCTTGATTATTCTGGTATGGTAATGGATATATGTGGTGTCGCAGGGAAATTTTCGATTCCGATTCGGTATGGTCGTCCTGTACTGGGAAATACGGTGAGTCCTTTAACCAAAATTTGGCCTCGTGTCTCCATGGCTGCCGATAGCAGTACCGGCAAGTCGGAACTTGAATCTCACCATCGAATGTTTATTCTTGGAATGGGATTCGTGGAAAATCAAATTGGAAACAGGAACTTAGTCATTGATGACTGCGATAAAAAAGGGTCAGTTTATATTTATGGGTGCAAGGATTCTGTTTTTAAGATTTGGGGGAAAGTCAACATCATTACGATTGACAAATGCATCAAGATGGGAGATGTTTTTACAGATTTTGTTGTTGCATGCGAAATTGTTAATTGCAATGGTGTTGATTCTGAAGTTAAAATTGTTAATGAACAATTTTTCACACATGAGCTCAAGAACAATGGTTGGATTCTCTCTGGAACTTGCACTAGTGTCGTGAAGAAGAAGGAACTGGAGGACAGGGGGTTTGATGTGCAACTTTCTGATGCAAACGAACTGGACTTGAGCGCGTTAAATACATTGAAGTATTACACACACCTTCTTGTCTCTGTTACTACTGTTGTAGGCAATGGTGATCGGGTCCTTCAGCACAAAAAGCTTCCGGGTAGTACATTAATGGATGAGGATTACCCAGCAAGCCCAACAAGTGAATTGGCTAAACTAAGGGTACTATTTGTGGAGGGATGGTTAAGTTTGGCGTATGAACTAAGGCTCTCAACTCAAGTTTTTCGACTTGGAGGTACCTACGGACCTGGCGGAAGTGTTGTTCACACAATAATTGAGTGGAAACCAGAGGAGATCAACGAAAAAGAGTATGCTGCTTTCTACAAGAGCCTTACTACTGACTCTGAGGAGTTGATTCCAGAGTACCTTAGTTTTATTAAGGGTATTGTTGTTTCTGATTTTACTCTCAACACTTCAAGAGAAATGTTGCAACAGCACAAGGTTCTTCAAGTCATTCGCAAGAACTTGGTAAAGAAGTGTGTTGAGATGTTCTTTGAGATTGCTGAGAATAGGGAAGGCTACAACAAGTTTTATGAGGCTTTCTCCAAGAACCTAAAGCTTGAAATCCACGAAGGTGCACAAAACCGAACAAAGCTTGCTGAACTTCTTAGGTACCACCCCACAAAAAGTGGTGATGAGTTGACTAGTCTGAAAGATCATGTGACTAGAATGAAGGATGGCCAGAATGTCAATTACTACCTTATTGGAGAAAGCAAGAAGGCTGTTGAGAATTCTCCATTCCTTGAGAAGTTTAAAAAGAAGGGCTATGAAGTCCTATACATGGTCGATACATTGATAACCAATGAATTTGAGAGTATGGCTCAAGCATTTACTGTAGGAACTGCTGCAGAAACTCTGCCTCTGAAAGTTTTGGTTGTTCAGGATCATCAAGGGATATCCAGTATATCACCTGCTAATGCTCAATTGAGCACACAAATGATGAACAAAAATCAGAATTTTTTGTGTGGAGCTACTTATCCATATCAGGAAGAGACTCTCTATCCTTGCTCTATGAAGACCTTGAGGACAAGGTGCTTTTAAGGGGAAGGGTCTGTTATGTTCACTTTCAGAAAAAAGAGTATTAGACTAAGGATAGATGGCGGGATGGTAGTTGGAGCTGTGATCTCTTGATTTTGGGATGTTTTGGGCCACTCTTATGTGGTAAGGGTGCATGGGCTTGTGATCATTGGTGGCCCAGCTGGTGTTTCTTTGTGTTTTTGTTATTTAGTAATTAGTGACTTAGTGTTATAAGTAGTTATTACGCCAAAACGTTACCGTATAGTGGTTACGTGTTATTAGTGCATGTTTTGCATGTAATCACGATTAGCTAAACCTTCTAGAAGGAACTCTGTGATCTGGCAGAGGAGGTCGCGTGCTGGTATTTGGACGTGTTTTGTGGTACTGCGTATCATTTTGGAATATATGAAAACTGTTATTTCTCTTTCTTTTGATTTCCTCTGCAATTGTTAGGGTTCATTCAAGAACAAGGGTGGCTATCCTTCCTTGACAGCTTGAACTTCCTCTATTTTTCTTACCTGGGTTTCCTGGTTGTGAAAAATCAGCGTTTCAAATTCTCGTTGGGAATTTCGTTCCTGACAGATGCTTGTGAGTTTGCCAAGCACACTAGAACTTCTTATCCCTTAGTGGATAGTAGGAGTACTGAACCATTTATGATTATACACTCTGATGTTTGGGGACCAAGTGAAGTTATTTCTTTAAATGGTTATCGCTGGTTTGTAACTTTCATTGATTGTTATAGTCGCACTACTTGGGTATATTTACTCCAGTCTAAAAGTGACGTGTTTGTGTGTTTCAAGCGGTTTCATCAGATGGTGTGTACTCAATTCTCTGCTACACTCAAGGTCTTGAGAAGTGATAATGGGGGTGAATATGTGAATGGTGAATTTGACTCATATCTAGCAAAGCATGGGATTGTTCATCAGACTAGTTGTGTGTATATTCCAGCTCAAAATGGTGTTGCTGAACGGAAAAATAGACATCTTCTGGAGGTGACTCGTGCCTTGATGTTCTCTATGAATACACCTAAGTCCTACTGGGGTGATGCGGTTATTGTTGCTGCGTATCTTATTAATCAGATGCCTTTAAGGACTCTCTCCTTCAAGGCTCCCTTAGATTTGCTTCAAGGCTCTTGTTTACATCGCATTCCTCCTCGGGTTTTTGGTTGTGTTTGCTTTATTCATGATCATCGACCAAATTTGAGAAAATTGGAGCCACGGTCACTCAAATGTGTCTTCATTGGTTATTCTGCTACACAAAAAGGATATAAATGTTATCATCCTTCCTCTCGGCGAGTGTTTGTTTCGATGGATGTAACCTTCCGTGAATCGGAATCATATTTTGCATCCCTACAAGCCTCGGATGTGATCCCAGGAAGTATTCCTTCTGCAGTTTTTGACTCTATGTTGAGCCTACCTTTTAGTTCCTCAGTTGGCAGTCAATCTTTTGGTCCCAAGGTTCCTGATGCAACATCTTCTAATCTAAACAGTGGTGATAATCCAGAATATGAAACTCCAATGCGATTGACAAAGGATGACTTGTTACAATACTCTCGGAGACCGCCTTCCGTAGTACCGCTTCCTTCCTCAACTCTCCATAGCCAATCGACACATCCTGAGTCAGCTTCAGCCACTCCTATTGCTCCTACTACTGGTATAATTTCTTCTCCCACTATTTCTGACACTTGTGATCTTCCTATTGCTCTTAGAAAGGGTGTTCGGTCATGTACCATGCACCCTATTTCTAACTTTGTTTCCTATGACCGGTTATCACCTCCATGTTGAGCCTTTGTCTCGTCTCTTTCTGTGATTTCTGTTCCACAGCATTGGAGGGCAGCCTTGGCTGATAATCGTTGGAAAATGGCTATGACGGAAGAAATGAACGCCTTAAAGAAAAATGCAACATGGGATTTGACCACTCTTCCTTCAGGCAAACGACCTGTTGGTTGTAAATGGGTGTATACAGTGAAATACAAGGCTGATGGTACAATTGAGCGCTTTAAAGCTCGATTGGTGGCGAAAGGTTACACTCAGACTCATGGCATTGGTTATGCCGAGACATTTGCTCCTGTAGCACGGATGAATTCTATTCGAGTACTCCTTACGTGTGCTGCAAATATGGGCTGGAATTTGAGTCAATTGGATGTTAAAAATGCATTCCTTCATGGAGTTCTTCGCGAGGAGGTCTATATGGATATTCCTCCTGGATTTGAGTGTCGAATGACTGAAGGAAAGGTATGTAAATTGAAAAAGGCTCTTTATGGCCTCAAGCAATCACCCCGCGCCTGGTTCGAGCGCTTTCGTCAAGTCTTGGTGAATGCTGGCTATACTCAGAGTAAGAGTGAGCACACGTTGTTCACAAAGCGATCAAATGGTAAAATCACTGTCTTGATTGTCTATGTGGATGACATTATTCTTACTGGCAACAATTCAGTGGAAGAAGCCTATATCAAAAGGGTTCTGGCCAAGCAGTTTGAAATTAAAGACTTGGGTCCCCTTAGGTACTTCTTAGGTGTTGAAGTGGCTCGCTCTACTGCTGGTATTTTTATATGCCAAAGAAAATATGTTCTCGATCTCCTCCAAGAGACGGGTATGCTTGGCTGCAAGCCTAGTGACACACCAATTGAAGCTAATCACCGTCTTGGTAGTAAGACTGGAAAAGAGGTTGATAAAGGGCGATATCAAAGGTTGGTTGGTAAGCTTATATATTTATCCTATACTCGTCCGGATATTGCATATGCTGTCGGTATTGTTTGCCGATTCATGCATGCTCCTCTCGAACCTCATATGGAAGCTGCCTATCGGATACTTCGGTATTTGAAAGCCGCCCCTGGGAAGGGCTTACTTTTCTCCAAGAAGGATCATATGAAGATTGAGGCCTATACCGACGCTGATTGGGCTGGTTGCCCCATTGATCGTAGATCCACTTTTGGCTATTGTTTCTTTATTGGTGGTAATTTTGTTGCTTGGCGAAGTAAAAAACAAGGTGTTGTGGCTCGCTCTACTGCGGAAGCCGAGTATTAGGGCAATGTCCCTTGGTGTAGAAGAACTTCTATGGTTTTAGAAGTTGATGTGGGATCTTGGTTCCACTTGCAACCAGCCTCTTCGCCTCTACTGTGATAATAAAGCTGCTATTAGCATTGCAAACAATCCTGTGCTTCATGATCGAACTAAGCACATTGAGCTCGACCGAAGCTTCATTGAGGAAAAGATCCACTCTGGACAGCTTTGCATTCCCTTTGTTCCATCAAAAGACCAAATAGCTGATGTTTTCACAAAGGAACTAGATACAAAGTCTTTTCACTCTATTTTGTGCAAGCTGTGCATGGTAGATATTCATGCTCCATCTTGAGGAGGGGTATTGTAATATAGCCTACTGTACAGGGTATTATTGTATAATGGTTATTCCCATATATAGAAAACTCTAGGTCATCTCTTCATTAACAGAGATGAGCCTCCAATTCTTATTGATGTTCTCTGTATTCTCTGAATTCAACAGAAACCTTGTCCAAAAGTTCCGCCGAATGTGAGGGATGAATGCATTGATGCTTTGAAAAAGAACAAAGCTACAAGGCAAGCCAAAATTGACATGTTTCGTGAGATTGGTGGAAGTGTAAATGCAAGAGATTATGGGAGTGGGAGTGCTCAAACTCCACAAGGTGATGCTGCTTCTTTTGATGCACCTAGGCCTAGGGGGCCAATTGACAAGTTTGTTAGTTTGGAGGCAAGGCAAAGCACTTTGAATAATCGTTACAAAAAGGAGGAAAGAAAAGAAGTTTGCAAGAAGATTGGCTTGTGGTTTTATACTAGTGCAATTCCTTTCAATTGATGAATCGGATACAATAAAGAATGGAGATTTGTTGCTCAAGTATTTTAATGAGGTTATAGACGAAATTGGGGAGGAGAAGGTGGTCCAAATTGTCACTGATAATGCTTCTAATTATAAGAGAGCAGGAAACATTCTAATGGAGCAAAGAGAGAAAATATGGTGGACTCCATGTGCTGCTCATTGTATTGACTTGATGCTTGAAGATATTAGCAAATTATCGGTGTTTGAGAAAACCATTCAAAAAGCAAAGTTTGTGGTGAAGTTTATTTATGGACATTCATGGGTACTTGCCTTGATGAGGAAGTTCACCAATAATAGGGAGCTTATTCGTCCCGCGGTCACAAGATTTGCCACTTCTTTTCTTACTCTCCAAAGTTTGTACAAACAAAAAGAAGGTGTTGTTGCTTTGTTTTCTTCCAAAGAATGGACTGAAGGTCCATTTGCAAAGAATCGTGATGGTATTCAAGCAAGAAAAAATGTATTATTTGATGGATTCTTTTGGCAACATATTGCCTTTTGTGTCAAGAGCGTTCTTCCACTTGTTTGTGTTTTGAGAGAGGTTGATGGCGAAGATAAGCCCGCCATGGGATATATATATATGAGTTGATGGATGCTGCAAAAGAGAAGATTGTTTTGAATCTCGGAAATGTGGAGAAGAAGTATAAACCTATTTGGAAACGAATAAATACTAGATGGGCATCACAATTTCACCAACCTTTACATGCGGCGGGTTATTACTTGAACCCTCAATTACGTTATGGAGAGACTTTTTCAAATGTTGATGAAGTGAGGGATGGGTTGTATGCTTGTATGGATAGGATGCTTGGCAATGGAGATGTGCGTCTCAAAGCGGATTGTCAATTGGATTTATATGATCGTGGTACTGGTCTTTTTGGAAGCATGATGGCGGTTAAGACAAGAAAGATGAGAAGTCCTGGTAAGTAATTCTTAATCTATTCTCTAGTATTTTATTTTATTCACCTATAACCCTTTAATGTGATATTGTGATTTTAATTGTCTTTTTTCAAGTGTATTGGTGGGAGCGTTTTGAGACCAATACACCCGAGTTGATGAATTTTGCTATTCGAGTGCTTGGCCTAACTTGTAGTGCTTCCGGGTGTGAGAGAAATTGGAGCACATTTCAATGGATAATTCTTCATTCTAACTCTACATTCTAATTTCTAACTTCTAAGTTATAACTTTGTTGAGGGATGAGTTTGTAATTAATATTTCTAGATAAGGGTAATATTGTACATTGCTTAATACCCTAGGTTTTCATAGTTTTGTAAGTCCCTAAGTGTTAATTCGACATTATCGAATATACAACAAATTCCTGATTATTTCAGTTTGCTTACTCTGGTTGACTAACATGGTATCGGAGCGCCGGTCCGTTGATCTGTGCCGGCGTTGATCTGTGCCGGTGACAGAGGTGGACAGAGGTGGTGCTTGAGTTGATCCGTCCGATCTGGTTCGTCCGATCTTGCCGGTGACAGAGGTGGTGCTTGAGTTGATCCGTCCGATCTGGTTTGTCCGATCTTGGTTCTTTGCTCCCGTTGTGCATCGATCGATCTCTGGCTTGCGACGATTCTCTCGCTTCTGCGAGCGCGAGCTTCATCTGGGTTTGCGAGGCCAGTTTCGTCAGCCTTGTTCGCGTGTCTGCCAGCGCGAGTTTCTTCTGGGTTCGCGAGGTTCATCTGGGTTTTCCGGCTCGAGCTTCGTCACGAGCTTTATCTGGTTTCCCTTGAAACCACCGAACTGGTTTCCCTTGACACCACCGAAGCATGTTGGGTATGAGTTTTTTCCTTGAGTTGCAGAATTGATGCTGTTGGATTTTATCTGTTGAATACCGAGAGCAAGCTTTCTATTTAGAGGTGTAGCAGTACTTGTTCCTGGCCTGGATCCTATTTTTATGCTCATCTGGTTCCAGGTCATCTGATTCTTTGTTCCAGTTGGTCTACGTGATCTCTGTCAGCGATCTGGTGTATATGCTTCCAACTTGTACTGCGTGATTTGTTTTGTTCAGCAAAGTGCTTGCTCATTTGCTATTCTGGATTGTTTGGGGTATTCTGGTTCTGTTTTTTTTTTTATTGGTTCTCAATCTGCTGCGTGGAAGTTGAGTCAATTGGTGATATTTGCCTTATTCAGTGGTGAGTTTTGTGTTTCTTCACTATGTCTGGATCCAGTTCTGTGTCAGCTTCATCTGATTTGTTGCATGGGGGCCTTCAAATTTGTTCTGTTCGTTTAAATGGTCGGAACTATCTCTTATGGGCAAAGGCAATGAAAGTAGCATTAAGTGCTTGGAAGAAAATTGAGCTTGTTAAATCGAACCCTCCTGCTATTGATGACAAGGGTTATTCTGATTGGTCTTCCAATAATTCTATTGTCTTAACTTGGTTATGGGCGAGTATGGACCCTGATATTTCAGCTAATGTTATGTGTCTTGATACTGCCAAAGAAGTGTGGGAATCAGTGCGAGAGACTTATTCTATGGCTGGTAATGCCTCCCGTGTTTTTGAGCTATATGCACAACTTTTTCAATTCAAGCAAAATGGTCGCGCTACTCCTGAACACTATGCTCAGTTTAAAGGAATGTGGGATGAGTTGTGTGTTTATCATCCATTAACTACTGATTTGGCTACTTTAAAGCAGCAGCGAGAAGAGTTATGTGTTTCCATGTATTTAACTTCTCTGGATCCTTAGTATCAGGCTATTCGTAGCCAAATTTTAGCTGGTGCTGGTACTCTACCATCACTCTCTGCTACTTACTCTCGTGTGTCTAGAGCTACTCCTTCTCCTTCTAGTGAGAATGTCGGATTGGATGCTTCTTCTGCACTCATTGGTTCTGGACGAGGACATTATCGTGATGGTCGTGGTAGTCCTCGTGGTCGTGGTCGTGGTAGAGGCAGTCTTCGGAAGTGTACTTTCTGTGGAAAGGATAATCATACTGTTGATAGATGTTTTGATAAGCATGGTAAACCCTGGGAACGTAATTCTCAGTTTCGATAACCTTCTGGTGGTACTTCTGGGTTTCCAAGATCTGATGTTGCACATGCAGTTCCATCGCATGATCCATTGAGTGACTCTTCCAGCATTACTCTCTCTCAGGCTGAGTATGATTCTCTGCTTCATCGTTCTCAGCAATCATCCTCTTCCGATATTGCAGCCATAACCACTACTTCAGTAACTCCTCTTGTTATCATGTTTCTAGTCCGTCTTCTTGGATCATTGACTCAGGTGCCTCTATCCATATTACTGGTCAGTCTCATACTTTCACATCTTTTCATTCCACATCCTCCCGTAATGTTACTGTTGCAGATGGTCGTACTTGTCAGGTTTTGGGAAGTGGTAGTGTCTCTCCTACCTCTTCTCTCTCTTTATCTGGTGTTCAATACATTCCGAAATTTCCTTTTAATCTTATGTCTGTGAGTCAATTTACTAAATCTTTTAACTGTAGTGTCACTTTCTTTCCTTCTCATTGTATTTTTCAGGACTTGGAGACGAAGAAGATGATTGGTGGGGGTTCTGAACGGGCTGGATTGTATCATTTGGATTCACCTACTGCTTTGGTTTCCAGTTCCACCACTTCGTCTTTAACTCCTCTTCAGTGGCATGTTAGATTGGGGCATCCTTCTCTGAAACTTCTTCGTCAAGTGATTTCTGTTCCTGCATCTGTGTCTCGGTTAGAGTGTGAGGCTTGTGAATTAGGCAAACATCACCGTGTCTCTTTTTCGCCATGTGTCATTACTAGACGTTTAGCACCTTTTGAACTTGTGCATTCTAATATTTGGGGACCTTCACGTATTCCTAGTTTATGTGGTTATTTCTATTTTGTCACCTTTATTGATGATTGTTCCAGAATGACTTGGTTGTTTTTATTAAAACATCGATCCGATGTTGCTTCTGTGTTTGAGGTTTTTTATAATGAAGTCTTCACTCAGTTTGGTACTTCTATTCGTATCTTACGTTCTGATAATGCACTTGAATATGTTCAGGGTCCTCTTTCTGTTTTTTGTGCATCAAAAGGCATTATTCATGAAACATCTTGTCCTCATACTCCACAACAAAATGGTGTCGCTGAACGTAAGAATCGTCATCTTCTTGATACTGCTCGTACTCTACTTTTTCATATGAATGTTCCTAAATGCTATTGGGGCGATGCTGTTTTGACTGCATGTTATTTAATTAATCGTATGCCTTCTTCTGTTTTAGGTGGTAAATCTCCTTTTTCGATTCTTTTTCCATCTACCCCTGCTTTTGTTCTTCCTCCCCGTGTTTTTGGTAGTCAATGTTTTGTTCAGAACTTGCAGCCTGGTGGTGATAAATTGAATGCCAAGTCTATCAAATGTGTCTTTGTTGGGTACCCTCGTACTCAAAAAGGGTATCGTTGCTGGGATCCTATCTCCCATCGGTATCGTGTTAGTATTGATGTTACTTTCTTTGATGATGTGCCTTATTTTTCTCCTTTGGATCGTTCTTCCCCTGTTTCATCCTCTCCTCCTTTACCCCTTCCCCCCCCCTTGTATTTCTAGTTTGGATGTTTCCTCTTCTCCATTGCAGGTTTATACTCATGGCACCTGGTCCAAGATTTCTTCGGATATTCCAGAACCCCTTCCACCATCTTCATCTCTGCAAGTTCCTGAGCCACCCTCCCTGGCAAATTCTCCAGAACTCCCTATTGCTCTTCGTAAAGGTAAAAGAACCTGTACTCACCATCCCCTTTGTAACTTTGTCTCTATGTCTCATTTGTCTCCCTCATATTCCCTGTTCATTAGCTCTTTGTCCTCCACTAGTATTCCCTCTTCCTTTTAGGAAGCTGTTACTCTCTCTCACTGGAAGTGTGCTATGGATGATGAGATTGCTGCTCTCCATCATAATAAGACTTGGACTCTTACTGATTTACCACCTGGAGGGACTGTTGTAGGCTGTCGCTGGGTATATGCTGTCAACCTGATGGTTCGGTTGAACGCTATAAAGCTCGCTTGGTTGCTAAAGGTTATACTCAAACTTATGAAGTTGATTATTTTGAAACTTTCTCTCCCGTTGCTCGCTTGTCTTCTGTTCGTGTGCTTTTAGCAGTTGCTGTCACCAAGGATTGGCCATTGTACCAACTTGATGTCAAAAATGCCTTTTTACATGGTGACTTGAAGGAAGAGGTATATATGGAGCAACCTCCTGGTTATGTTGCTCAGGGGGAGTATGGGAAGGTATGTCGTTTACACAAGGCTATATATGGTCTTAAACAATCCCCTCGTGCGTGGTTTGAAAAATTTAGTAATGCCGTGTTAAAGTTTGGTATGAAACAGGTGGCTGTAGACCACTCAGTATTTGTGAGACATAGAGCAAGTGGGTGTATTATTCTTGTTGTTTATGTGGATGACATTGTGGTGACTGGCAGTGACTTATCAGGTATTCAGAAACTCAAAGAGTTTCTTAACAGTCTTTTTAGTGTGAAGGATCTTGGAAAATTGCGTTATTTCTTGGGTATTGAAGTAGCTAGATCCAAAAATGGCTTATCCTTATGCCAACGAAAATATGTAACTGATTTGTTACAGGAGACTGGATTGTTGGGAGCTAAACCTGTCTCAACTCCTATGGACCCAAATGTAAAGTTTGGCAAAGATGTCAGTGAACCATTTGAACATCCAAGGAGATATCGTCGTTTGGTAGGAAAATTGATCTATTTGACTGTTACTCGTCCTGATATTTCCTTTGCAGTTGGAGTGGTGAGTCAGATCATGCAGGATCCTCGTATAGAGCATTGGGAGGCTGTTTGTAGGATTGTCAAATATCTTAAAGGTGCTCCTGGTTTGGGTTTATGGTTCAAACGTTCTAAATCCTTTGAAATCAGAGGTTTTAGTGATGCTGACTGGGCCGGTGATTGTATTGACAGAAGATCAATCTCAGGATATTGTGTTTTTCTTGGTGATAATCTAGTTACTCGGAAAAGTAAGAAACAGAATGTGGTTGCTCGGTCTAGTGCAGAAGCTGAGTATCGAGCTATGGCACATACTGCTTGTGAAATGATGTGGGTTCAGTCTTTGCTTAGTGAGATAGGATTTCCATCTCTTTCTCCTATGAGAATGTTTTGTGATAATCAAGCGGCTATGTATATAGCATCTAATCCTGTCTTTCATGAACGTACAAAGCACATTGAAGTTGATTGTCACTTTATTAGGGATTTGGTTGTGAAGACAAAAAGAATTCATCCGGTGTTTGTTCGATCTAAAGATCAACTTGGAGATGTTTTTACTAAAGCTTTGTGGAAGAGACAATTTAGTGAGTTATGTAACAAGTTGGGCATGATCAACATTTATGCTCCAACTTGAGGGGGAGTGTTGAGGGATGAGTTTGTAATTAATATTTCTAGATAAGGGTAATATTGTACATTGCTTAATACCCTAGGTTTTCATAGTTTTGTAAGTCCCTAAGTGTTAATTCGACATTATGGAATATACAACAAATTCCTGATTATTTCAGTTTGCTTACTCTGGTTGACTAACAAACTTCAAATAAATATTATTATTTTTTACTTTAGGTACATTCAAAGAGGAGGAATAGACTTGAGCATAAGAGATTAAGTGCTTTGGCGTATGTCAAATATAATACCGCCAAGGTTTTAAAAATCGCTTTTAGGAATCGAGGCGCTTGCCTTATATGAGGCGAGGCGTAAGCCTCGAGGCGTATCGAGGCGTAAGCCTCAGAGTAATTAAAGATTTAAAGTGTATGACTCCAAATAATATGAATATCATCATTCATCAATTCAAAAGATATTAAAGCATCAAAAGTCTGTTAGTTTAATGCATACCAAAGCCAAAAAAAATCAAAGCACAAGATTATTTGATTGCTGGTTGTAGCAGACTATATATATGGTCATCGATAATTGCCTAATTGGTTGGCCTTGAGGAATTCAACTTATAATTTCTACTGTGAAATAATCAATACCCAACAAGAATGGTTCAAAGTCTGTACAGGAGTACAGCTAGTCAGCTATAGCTACAGTTTTGCAAAAATTAACGGAATAAAAATTAAAAACAAGAGAAGTGAGCAGAAGAGATGAACTGAGAGATACGAAGTATGCAGAAGAGAGAGACGAACTAGGAAGCAGGGACGAAATGAGCAGAACACGAACTGAGAGAGACGAAATGAGGAAGAGAGAGACACGAACTGAGAAGCAGGAGAGAGAGAGAGAGAGACGAACTGAGAGAGACGAAATGAGGAAGAGAGATACACGAACTGAGAAGCAGGAGAGAGAGAGAGACGAACTGAGAAGCAGAAGAGTGAGAGACGAACAGTGGAGAAGAAATACTTGGAAATCGCAAGATCGGAGAGAGAGATGAAGTGAGGAACTGAGCAGAGCTTCCGATCTCACTGAATTAGGGCTGCCGTGATGTCACGATATCAATTTTCATCAATTCTTGATATGCGAAGGATACCTCTGGAGCTGGGTTTTCAATTTCAGAGAGAGAAACCGAAAAAATACCAACTCGCGCCTCGTCCGCCTCGGGACCTTCCTGTCTGAGGCGGACGCCTCACCCATGAGAGGCGTAAGCCTCTCATGGCACCCTCCCAGGCATACTCCTGGGATCGGGTTAGCTTCGCCTCAGTTCGAGGCGCGCCTCGAGGCGTGCGCCTCGAACGATTTTTAAAACACTGAATACCGCACTAAGACAAAGAGAGATTATGCGAAGTAGAAAGGTTGATCCAATAGTAGTGGAAGAAATTGACTCCGATGATGATTGGATTGCCGAAGTAGAAGATCCGGCTCTTCCTTCCGATCCAAGTTGGCTTGAAGATGACCAATTGTTTGATGTTGAGGCCATAATGAATGTGCCAATTACAACTTATGAAGAAACTCTACGAACTAGAGAACCAAATATGCGAAACCGTGAGCCTACTCCTCCTATTGTGCCTACTCCTCCTATTGCCTACTCCATCTATTGAGCCTACTTCTCTTATTGAGCCTACTCCTCCTATTGAGCCTACTCCTCGTGTGCCTACTCCATCTATCGTGTCTACTCCTTGTCCTCGTGATCCCATTTTGTATAAAAGGAGAGGACGTGAAAGTAAAAGTAAGTATAAAATCAAAACAAATTGTTAAATTGAACTATTTTTGAATACTTTCTAAATTTGGTCTCTTTGTGTTTATAACTTCATATAGGTAATGATGTTAGAGGAAAAGAGAAAGCCCCAAGAGTTGTTGATGATTATGATGATTATGCTTATAATCCATTGAATGAGCAAAGTACTCGAGATATCTTCCATGCTAGTGATGATGATAGCTTGGATGGAGATGACCTTATGGATGAGGAGGAAGACATATCTTCTAAGATTTAGGAGTTATTAATTTTTGTTTGAATGACTTTGTAATTTAGAATGTTGTGAACTTGTGATGGTTAATGGTTTTTGCTTTTTTGGTACTTTAAGTGTTTTGATTTTTATATATTGTTGAGACAATTTGTTTTATTTCATGATTTTTATGGATGATTATGCTCATCTTAACTATATATAATTGTTTTGTATTATTAAAAAAATTACACAAAAGGCTTACGCCTCGCCTTACGACCCCAAAAACGCCTCGCGTAACGCTTTCGCGTATTAAAACCTTGGATAAATCTGATTACTGAATAACAGCACATTTATCTTGAAGTGCTAGATAAACTTAAAAGATCAAATTCAGGAGGAACCCTCTGTGCATGTTCTTTGCAAATTATATTTTCATAGTTGGCAATATTCATTACTCATTAGAAAGCAGTTCAACACTGGAAATATTGGAAACATGCTCCAAAATGAATTTATACTAAGTACGACTAAAATAGAGTACAACATACCTTGAGGCTAAGTTTCAATTTTATAGTGAGTTTCCCTTTTACAATACTCTATAATTTGGAATTCTAAACTGCTAAACCCTAAGAGGCAAACATAGAAAAATAATGAAATGGAAGAGTAGCAAAGACAAAAAAGAATTTCGAGATAAAGGTAATGTAACGCAAACAAAGATAAAAAGAAAAATGAAAATATGAGGAGTAAGGTTAATGTCTCTCCAATTGAAGATAAGAAGCCTGCACATCATAGAAGATGGCATTGAAATGTACAACACAGAGATGAACCATTCTGGCATAGAAATTTCAGAAAATAAAAGTAGTGGATATGGGATGAAACGGGATACGAGTGAATAAAGACATAAAAGGAAATTATTAACATGGCTATGGATGAAAATAATGGTCAGTATAACTTTACATAAATTAAGCGGCAATCCATTGATGGACAAATGGACCTTGAATGATATTTTACAAAAGATTCATGCACTTGAAACAAATTATGTTGGAAGCTGCTTCACATTGTTTCTGAATACAACTGCTCCAGTTACTACAATTTCTTTTTCCGATTTGAAGGTTTTAATTGGTCTTTTATGATAAAGAGAGAAGAAGACTTCATCAAACTTATTCTCAGAATAAAAGGTGCTATTTTACAAATAATATGTTCCTATATTTCCAGGAAAAAAAAAAGACTTACATTGTTAGTTGAAGTCTGAAAGTTCCCCCATACAGAGTGGATTAAATGGATATTGCTTCTGGGTCCGCCTTTTCTCCATAGAAACTAAAATTGCAACACAAAAAGAGAGAGAGAATGAGAAATGAAAGTATTTGATCCAACTAAATTGCAATAAACTATCAAATCTCATTTCATAACAAAAAGATGAAAGAAAAGGAAAAAAAAAAGAAAAGAAAAAAGGTCCACTAAAGCAGCAAGAAAATGATGAAACAAACTCACATTAGCCAAGGAAGTTAACTTTTCTGCATTTGGTGAATTCTCATTTCTCGAATTCCAAACCAAAGCAACCTGCACTTTACCTGGATGCAAAGATATTAACTAACTTCAATCTTAACAAGGGAAATTTAAACAATCATAAAAATGAATATCAAACATACCAAAACCATTAAGAACAAATTCAATGACTGACCATTTCTATATCTTTCTGAGGCTGGAAGGGAAGTGTTATGTGTTGTAACAGCCATCTGCATTAATTGGTGGCTGCAATCAGTAACTAAAGAAATGTCCAAGTTTATACACATGCTTATAATGCTATCTGCATTACTCACTTGCACATATCGAAAATCGCCAGTCCCCTCATCCTCACAGTAAGGTTCGACATTCAACTCTCTAATCCCTAAAAGGATAGGCAAATAACAACGCATCATATATTATCCAAGCAGAAACCCGAACTGACGAAAATCAAACCAAATTATGGAGAAACCTCGTCTTAGTAGCTCAATTGCAGCATTAATATTTGGATGATGAGCTGCAAATAACAAGATTATGAAATTGAATTCAGGCAGTCTTGACAGATTAATTACATAATCCAATGTTTTTATTTAAAATTTGCATCAGCACCTTTACAGTCAGGGATGTCTGCTACATTGTGAGTGCCCTCCTGGTAGAGCCCAATCAGCGGGTCCATTGATGAACCGCGGATGGCAAGCTTTGCGCGGCACCTCCATCCCCACTGTCGATAGTAAGTGAAGCACAGTTCCTTAAACCCAAAACCCCCAAAATTGACAACGCGAAAGCACGATAATCAGGTACATACCAGTCTAGAGCTATCAAATGAGAAATCAGAAACTCCATGGCCCCTGAAAAATCTATCCACCTCGTCGAGGATAAGTGGACGGTGGAGATTGAATTCTTGGGTGCATCCGGAGCAACTGAAACGTAGAATCGGAAATAGAAGTTAATTACTGAATTTAAATAGGGGATACGGAGAAACAGTCACGGAAAATGGAGGGAGTGCGTACGACTGGAAGTGAGTGCACTGGAGGGCGCACGTTAGAGATGGAGTTGGGGTTGGGGAAGGCGGCGGTGGAAGAGAAGGCAGAGGTGGAGGAGAAGGAGGAGGGCGGTTGCGCACAGCTGCCGGAGACACGCGGCAGGTTATGAATGGAGATGGAGGAGAGATGAGGCAGATAGACATTCTGTGCAATTGGAGTCGGCGGCGTCTGGAACATTGGCGGGAGGAAGAATGGATAATCCAAACTCACAAAATATCTTTGTGGCCCAATGGGCTGGCGAGCTTTGTTGGAATTGAAACAAGACAATGGAATAAATAAAATTTTAGCAAGGAAAACAATGAAAGAGGTAAAAGTTTCACTATATAATGAGATTACAAATTTATGGATCACTCTCTTGTAATATAAATATTTTATAATTTCAATTTGTGAATACAATTATACAAATCTCACAAATTGATTCTCATTTTTTATCATCTCCGGCTCGCTCTTTACTCTTTCTGAGGCTTTCTATTATCTCTAACTCACTCTCTTACACGACACTCACTAAAACTTTTCTTTATTATGTTAGCTTTATCTGTGTGATGTATTTTGTTGCACTTAAATGCACGCATGATAATGACGGTGCAAATCTTCTCATATTCAAAGATAGTATGTCATCCAAATCTTTGAGCTATATCAAAATTAATGCTTTCATTTATTGCTCACATGTGGAAAGAAATGTTTGTTTTGCTTTGCAAATTTGAAGGTCAGTCATGAAGTTGGCTTTATTGCAAGGGTTTATTACCATTAGGTCATTTGCTTGAACTTTGTTTCACTTTAAGTCACATTTTTTATTTTCTCCTACCAATAAGTCACACTTTCTCAGTTATCAATGCAAGATGTTGAAATGATTTTTTTAAAATGGAAAAAATTTTCGACCGCCTTTCATGTTTTCTAGTCACCTCAAATTTCCTACGAAATCGTATGGGTAAGTCTGTATTTTTGTAGAATTCATGGTTCTCTCTTACTATCAAGATTTTTAGTTCATTTTTCAAGATTTTAATTTTTTCAAGATCTATACTTGTTGGTACTGTCATACTTCTCAAGATTTATTGTTCTTTTTTCAAGAATTTTAGTTTTTTTTTTCAAGATATCTACTTGTTGATTTTGGAACTGTCTAATGTTTTGATTTTGGTTTATATTTTGGTATTTTTTTATACTGTGAGTTTGTGGTTGATACTGTTTGGTTTTGTTAGTTATTATAATTATATTATTTATTTGATACTATTTATTGAGTTGGTATTGCTTATACATTTGATATTATTTATTACATCAATACTATTTATTCATTTGAAGTAGTTTATTATATTGATATTGTTTATTATTTTGATATTGTTTATTCAATTGATACTATTTCGTTTGTTTTAACCAATTTGATTTTGACAATTGAGTGATTCTGTGCAGTGAGGTAGCCTGCATAAGTGATACGATAGGCTACCTTGGTTATATATTGCTTAATCTATTGCAATTAAGTTGTTGCTTAAAATATATTAAAATTTGTCATATTTAATTTTGGATCGGTTTATTTAATTATGGGATGTCAAATTTTTCTTAATCCATGAGTTTTAATATTGGGTTTTAAAAGGCGTGTTGCATGGGTTGACTACTTGTGGTATATATCTTAGTTATACACTTGTGATATGTCTTATTTACAAGGGGTTGCACAAAAGAATTTGAGGTGTGCACATGTTAAGTGATCAAGTCCTACAGGAGGTTAATAAATGGTTTCATGCATATCTTTATGTGTCCTTAGAGATATGGATTTATATAATGATGTGTAGGATAATAATCTTATCACTAATCCGGTATGTGTTATCAACAAGTATGGTTTTTGTTTTATCTGAAATTCTTTTCATGTGATAGGAGGTTTAGCTATTCCATGCAAAAGGATGATCTATCCTTCAAGATTCACGTGTCCAGAAATAGTTGGTCTAGGTTTCATTTAGGGTTACAGAAGATACGGGTGTAAAATTGATAAGCATTATTTTGTTTCTTCTTGTACTCAAATTCTCTCACAATTGTTTATTGAGTGAGATCTTGAGCGTGCAAGTGTAGAGAGAGAATTGTAATGAGGTCTTTATATATTGAGTGGTGATTCTTCAAAGAGGTTCAACTATGTTCTTGGTGGAGAAGAAGTTGATTCTTTGTCCGAGAAGTCTTTTGGAGGAGCCAAAAGAAAGCTCAACCTAGTTGGGTTAAGTGTTGAGTTAAAACAAATACTGAATGAGATGTATGAGTAATGTCTTTAGGTTAAAGATAGGGTTGTACTCTTGATTCGTGATTAGTGAATTATTTCTCAAGGTTGGTCGCTCATAAACTCGAGATTTTTCTCAGGTTAGGTTTTCCTATAAAAAATTTTGGTATTGTTTCTTTTATTTTTCACATTTTATTTTTCATATTTGTTGGCTAACGTTCTTGATGAGATATACCGACTTTCATATTATTATTTTTTGCATTGTGTATTCAGTTTGATACTGATTATTATTTTGGTACTATTTATTCAGTTGGTATTGTTTATACACTTGATATCGTTTATTGCATTAATACTGTTTATTCATTTGAAGTAGTCTATTATATTAATAATGTTTACTATTTTGATACTGTTTATTCATATTATACTATGCATTTGGGAGAAGAAATTGCATAAGATAGCATGTTGAAGAAGCCATTTGCATTTAGTACTGTAATATTGTATGTTAATATCATAATATTTGGTATATTTGTTCTTTAAGTTTCAATTATAAATTTTACTGTAGAATTATTTGATAATGACATATTATTTAATATTGGTACCAGTCATGTACTCAAAATATGAGTCATTGATACTATTGACTTATATAATACTATTTACAAAATTGATACTATCGACTTGCATCATATTGGCAAAATCACAACACATTATAGTACCATAATACATGATAGTATTAGTATCACAACCTCAACCAATATCATAACACATGAAACAATAATTATACCGTTGTTGGTAATGTTATTGTTTCAAAACATGATACTATTACTGGTAATGATATTGTCAATCATGTTGGTATTGTTTATAAATTTGATACTATTGTTGACAATGATATTACTTCAAAACTTGATAATGCTATTGGTAATGATATTGTTAATGATGTTTGTATTATTTTTTTATTTTGATACTTGTGTTGATAATGAAATTGTTGCGAAACTTGACAGTGATAAACATTGTTGTCCACTTGTTTTGAATAGAAAAAAATAAATGTATGACAATATCACATGATATGATAGTGTCAAATAATATAATAATACTAATCTCTTTAACATTACCAATAGATAAAAAGTTCATTTTATATGAGAGTTCAAACTGACACAAAATTACAAAAAAATACACTACCAATGTACATGGCAGTACCAATTATCACCATAATATCAACTTAAATAAATAATATCCAGTTTATTCTCTAAAATATAGTTCATGACTTTTAACAATAAAATTGTCTCCAGTCTCATCTTCGTCATGACCTAAAGAGAATCACTGTTAATGATATTGTTTTTGATACTGCTTTTGTTTTTCATACTATTGTTGGTAATGTAATTGTTTCAAAACTTGATACTATTGTTGATAATGTTGTTAATGATATTGATACTATTTCTAAATTTGATAATATTGTTGATACTGATATTGTTATAAAACTTGATGGTGTTGTTGGTAATGATATTGTTAATGATGTTGATATTATTTCTGATTTTGATATCGTTGTTGGTAATAGAATTTGATGACGTGCAAAACCGGTCTACCACGTATCAGTACGTTCGGAACTAGGTCTTCTCGGTATTCCACTTCCTCGGCTCGCGATGTAGCCTGCTGAGATAAGCACAAGTAAGCTAGGGGCCAAGCCAGAGATTGTTGTTCTCTGGCATTGGCGCTCCGACGCTCAAGTCAGATGAGAAACAATCGAGCTTTGAGAACACGTAGGTCGGTGCTCTAAAGCTGTGAGTGAAGTCACTAATCAAAAGTTGGATCCTCTTACCTGGTAAGGGGGCCTTTTTATAAGGATGAGGAGAGTCCTTCTCTTATTGGGAATCCACTTTCTTTGCATAGTCCTTGTAGTAATAGGAGACATAATCCCTGTCAGATAAGGAGATCGTCCCCTTCTCAAAGGCAACCAGTGACACTGCTCGGCGTATACCGAGCAACGTATATAGGTCGGGCCTGTCCTGCAGCTATGCCTTTAAGGGTCCGAAAAATCTACCACGTGTCATAATATGATTCGGGGTCTTTATTGTCTGTTATCATATGCCCCCCAGAGCTGCTATTGGTTGGTTATGATGACCAGTAGGAGGTCTGACATAGCCGTCACCTCGAGACACGCACCTTAATCATGACGCCCATCTGTCCGAGAAATGCAGTTAATGTCTCTTCATGAAGGGTTTGGATGAGATCCAAATTGAGATGAACGGTTGCGATTTGGAGGTGAAGTAATGGTTGTGATGCGAAGATGTGAAAAGTCTCTTCATCGGAGCCGTTGCCCAAGAAAGTCGTCTCATATAAATAGTGAAGATGTTTCCTGTCATTTTCACATTCCTGAAGTTTATAGAGAGCCCCGAGAAAGAGGTTGTTTTCTGAATTCGAGCTATCTCCATCCTCCTCGTCTTGTCGTCATTCGCCATCCTCGCTTTCCTAGGTACGAGCAATGTCTTCTACTAATTCTGCCACTGATTCTATCCAAGCTCTCATTGACTCCGAGGTCCATATCTCGGACGAGTCATCAAGGTATAGTTCCTCTCCTCCTCGGAGGAGGAGACCAAGAATTGCTCGATCTGAGCTACCCCTAGGAGCACCCCCGGGTTTCCAAGCCTACAGGGATTATGCTTGATCAGTAGGGGATGGTACTCGGGCACCGACCAATCTAAATTGTCGGTATTCTTTTTTCGAAGTGGAAAATATTAAAATTCTGTATAAGATACCCTTCCCCTGTAGACCTGTGCCCTCTGATTCTTCTATTTTTGCTCCTCGCCGTGGGGAGTTTGCCATTTCTGTTACGGCTTTGAGTTATGGGGCAAGGATACCTATTCCTCCTGCCATTGCTTCTCTTTTCTCCCGCTTCAGTATCTGCCCGGCATGCTTAGCTCCAAATGCCTGGACATTCCTCGGAACAGTGCTCTTTTACTGTGCTGAGAGAAAAATTCACTTCTCATCCAATGTTTTTCAACATCTTGTCTCCCTTTGTAAGCTTCCTGCCAATCCTGGCCTTTGTTATTTTAAGTTTAAAAAAGGTTTGTGTGCCCCGAAGTATTCCTCCTCTAATCATGAGTGGAAAAATATGTATATCTTTGTTCGTTGTCCTCTAGCCGAGGACGAGGACTTTCCCTTTCCAACATCCTGGGTGCCTCCCAGGTACAATAGCTTACCCGAGCTGTCCTCAGATGAGTTCAACTGGTATACCTCCCTTAGGGATATATTTTCCCCTACAAGTAATGTTTTTGTTTGCTCTGCTGAGGATTTTGATAGAGCAGCTCGGTCCGAGCAAGCCCAGCAAGGTGGGAGTCTCAGTTTACTCTAATTTTTTCCCCTTACAATAGCCTCTTACTGGCTTTCTGTTCACTCTATTGCAGATATGTCAGCTGTTCAAGCTTATGCCAATCTGCAGAAGAAAATCGGCCTCCTTAACAAGAAGAGGAAAGGCAAGGACGTTGCTGAGGATGCGGCAAAGAAAACGAGAAAACCTGCTCCTCCTCATGGTAAGGGCAAGGGTTTGACCATTGGTCCTCCCCCGGTATTGCCTACTCTGGTTTCAAACAAATCCCCTCACCTCCTCGGGCCAGAATTACGCGGTCTACATCCTCTCCCTTGAGGATGGCCGACATCCACGACCCTCAGTGGAATGTTAAGGTGTCCGAGAGTGTCTCCGACTCCCGAGTGGCACTTGAGATGGTTGAGAAATTCGCCCTTCCATCCGACAGGCAGCGCATCTCGGAACTCTCCGCTGAGGAGAAAGTTTATGGGGCAGCGACAAAACTAGTCGAGGTGGGTATTTTGTCTCTTTATTTTTACCCTTCTGTTTAGATGAGTCAACAATAACTGACTTTGCTCTTAATACTGTGAATTCAGATTACTTCTCTCTTCGGAGGTCTTACCTTGGATGTGAAGGACATGACCATGAGGCTTAATAGCCATGACCGAGATATGTTCCTTGTCAAGGGTGCCCTTGATCGTACTGAGAAGGCTCTGGTTTTATGTCGGCAGGAGTTGCAGAAGTCCAAAGAGGGAGAGGAAATTGCTAATGTCAAACTAGCCTCAGCCGAAGAGGAGATCAGTAGATTATCTTCCGTTGCTAAGTCCGAAAAAGCTAGAGCCTTCGAGGAGGGTCGTCAGCTCGGACTCAAGGAATTTCAGGATTCTAAGGAATTCAAATTCCTTCTTCAACGGGAGGGCTTTTTCTGCTATTAGGCTGCTATCAAGTCTGCTCGGAGGTGTCTTCTATAGAAAGACCAGAATCCAGGCGTCTTGGACGAGATATGTCCCTACCTGGTCGGGAAGGATGAGATGGACGTTGAACAGCAGGACGCTTATCGTCAATATGAGCAATTGCAAGAGGTTAGTGGGGATGCCGATGAAGAAGACATAGAGGCATATGTTGATATCGAAGGCGAGCCTTCTACCCTTGCACCTGCTTCCAAATCTCCTCTTGCCAATCGTTCTCCGGAGAAGGTTGATGGAGCCGAGAAGCAGAACTCCCCTCACCCACCTCCTCCTGTAGAGAATTAATGAATGACTTTACTTTTACTCTCTGTTTTGTTGTTTTTTGTGTAAGGATTGGGAATTTTATTTGATGACTTTTTAATTATTCTATGTTAAGATTTTTGTAGTAAAACGCTTTACTGTTAAGATTGTTGTAGTAAAACGTCTTATTGTAACAATCACAATCTTTCTCTTCGGATAGAAGTTGCTATTTTAACTATTGGTACCCCCACAAAGGGTTGTAATAGTTATCCGAGAAACTCATTGTAACTTTGTCGTTTTAAAGTTGTATTGTGTTAGTTTGCTTGGTCATCGTAGCCGACGAAGGTCTGGCTGTGATTTAGAGCATAAAGGGCCAACCGAGCATTGTAGCTAAGGAATCCGAGCTATAATGCTGATTGATTTCTCGAGTCCCATGCCGAGATAAGCTAGGAGCGAGAATGTTTTTGGCGTAAACATGCCAACTTTATTTAGGTAAGCGAAGTCCTAGGTATTGCATTGCTAGATGCAAATAATTAAAACTGAACCTCTACTGGAAAGGAAAAGCAAATTTTTAAACATAATATCTGCGGAGATTTTCTGCATTCCATGGCCTCATTTCCTTTGGACTCTCGGGACTCTCGATCCTATAAGTTCCATCAAGCATGGCTTTAATAACTCAGTATGGTCCTTCCCATGTTTCATCGAGCTTGCCAGGATGTTTTCCTGCTGCTGAAGCCTTCCTCAGAACCCAATTTCCTTCCGAGAATTTCCTTGTCCGAACTCGTTTGTTGAAATACCTGGCAGTTCTCTGCTTGTAAGCCGCTGTTCGTATCCGAGCTTCTTCCCGCATTTCCTCAAGTAAATCAAGGTTGTTAAGAAGTAAGTCATTGTTCTCGTCCTCAACAAACCCCTCAACCCGAGGATTAGGAACGCCAATTTCGATGGGAATAACTGCTTCCGTTCCATATGTAAGTGAGAAAGAAGTTTCCTCAGTTGAGGTCCTTGGCGTTGTCCTATAGGCCCACAAGACGCTGTGCAGCTGTTCGGTCCACTGTCCCTTTGCCTGATCCAGCCAAGCTTTTAAACCCTGCAGGATTATTCGGTTTGTGACCTCTACTTGTCCATTAGCCTGTGGGTGAGCAACAGCAGTAATCCTAAGAGTAATTCCAAGATCTTTAAAAAACTCTCGAATCGAATTGCTGACGAATTGTCTTCCGTTATCGGTAATGATCACCCGAGGTATACCGTATCGACATATGATCATCTTCCAGATGAAATCTTTGACTTTATGGTCGATAATGGTTGCTAGCGGTTCAGCTTCTACCCATTTAGTGAAGTAATCCACTGCCACAATGAGGAATTTCCTCTACCCTGTTGCCTGAGGAAAAGGTCCCAATAAGTCGAGCCCCCATTGTGCAAATGGGCAGGAATTTTGGATACTTTTGAGTTCAGTAGGAGGTAAGTGTGGCATGTTAGCGTGACGTTGGCACTTGTCACATTTTCTAACATATTCTTCGGCGTCCTTCTTAATGGTCGGCCAATAATATCCGCACCGCAAGACTTTATTGGCAAGAGTCCTTGCACCCGCATGACTGCCACATATCCCCTTCATGGACTTCCCGGAGAGCGTAATCGGATTCTCGTGGAGCAAGACATTTAAGATACGGAAGAGTGTAAGATCTTCTGTATAGATTACCCTGTATAATAGAGTATTTCGCGCTTCTTGCTCGGAGACTCCTTGCCTCATTTTTGTCCTCTGGCAACTTTTCCTCATCAAGGAAAGCCTTTATAGGGTCCATCCAAGACCGCCCTGAATTAACCTCCGTAATGGCTTTGACCGCTATGCTGGGTTTTGGTAGGATCTCAATTCTTACCGAGGTCGCTTCCTCCTGATCTGTAACCGAGGCTAAACGAGCCAGCACATCTGCCTGTTGATTTGCCTCTCGAGGTACTCTTCTTATCCCCACTTTTAATATTTTGCCTATCAGTTCTTTAGCCTTGGCGAGATATCGAATCATGTTAGAACCGTTCGCCACATATTCTCCTTTCACCTGCTCGGTTACGAGTTGTGAATCACTGTTGATTATCAAGTGCTTTATTTCCAGCTCTATTGCCAACTTGAGACCTGCAATGAGGGCTTCATATTCTGCCTCGTTGTTTGAGGCTTTGAACAAGAACCGAAGAGCATGCTCGGTCCGGATGCCCCCCGGTCCGAGAAGTAGGATTCCAGCTCCACTTCCTTCCTGATTCGAGGACCCATCAACAAATAGCTCCCATGGTCTTATATCTTCATCTTCGAGTGAGGGTTGACATTCAGTGACAAAGTCTGCTAGAGCTTGCCCCTTAATGGCTTTACGAGGTTCGAAGTGAATGTCGAACTCACTAAGCTCGACGGACCATTTTATGAATCTGCCAGAGGTATCTGGCTTTTGCAATATGTCTTTTAACAGTTGGTCGGTCAAGATTATGACCGTATGGGCCTGAAAATACGGTCTTAACTTCCTCGCGGCGGTTACCAGCGCGAAAGCCAATTTCTCAGCTAGGCTGTATCTGGTTTCCGCACCTGCCAAAACCTTGCTGGTGTAATATACCGGCTTCTGTACCCTCTCTTCTTCTCGTATAAGTACGGCACTGACAGCATGGTCGGTGACGGCTAGATATAGAAACAGTGGCTCCCCATTGACGGGCGAGGAGAGCAACGGTGGTTGACTGAGGTAAGATTTCAATTCCTCAAATGATCTCTGGCATTCCTCGGTCCATTGGAAATCGTTGGTCTTCTTGAGAGCGTTAAAAAAGTGTTTACATCTATCTCCTGATCGAGCAAGGAAGCGACTTAGAGCTGTTGTTCGTCCAGTTAGCTGTTGCACTTCCTTTTTGCTTTTCGGAGCCTGCATGTTAATTATAGCATCCACCTTTTCCGGATTAACCTCGATTCCTCGTCTTGATATGAGGAAGCCGAGGAATTTACCCGAGGAGACTCCGAAAGCGCACTTTTTCGGATTTAACTTCATGTCGTACTTGTTCAGAATGTCGAAGACATTCTTTAAGTCAGCAGGATGATCCTTCTCGTCTTTACTTTTTACCACAATGTCGTCTACGTAAGCTTCCACCGTGTTCCCGAGCAGTAGTGCAAATATTTTATTAACCAGTCGTTGGTATGTGGCTCCAGCGTTTTTCAACCCAAAAGGCATCACCTGGTAGCAGTACGTACCTTCGGGAGTGACAAATGAAGTATGCTCCTCGTCATCTTTATTCATTTGAATTTGATGATATCCTGAGTAAGCGTCGAGAAAGCTGAGAAGCCCTTTTCCCGAGGTGCATCCACCAACTGATCAATTTTGGGCAAGGGGTAGCTATCCTTAGGACAGGCTTTGTTCAGATCAGTAAAGTCTACGCACATGCGCCACTTGCCATTAGATTTTGATACCATCACCACATTGGCAAGCCACTCAGGGTATTGTACTTCACATATGAACCCAGCATCAAGAAGTTTTCCCACCTCGGATCTAATGGCTTCTTGCCTGTCTAAGGCAAAATTTCTTTTCTTCTGCTTCACTGGTCGGCTACCTGACTTTATACTGAGACGGTGGGTAATGACATCTCCAGATATGCCGGGCATCTCATCTGCATTCCATGCAAACGTTTCGATATTTTGAAAAAGTATGCGTATTATGTTTTCCCTTAAGTCTGTAGTAAGCTCGGATCCATGATAGATTTTCCTTTCTGAACTCTCTTCAACCGTGATAGGAATAAGCTTCTCGACAGCTGTAGGTTTTGGCGTGATAGTGTCCTTGACATCCAACAACTCCAGGGTGGAAACTGGCTTCTTCTTATCTTTCAGATCAGTGTGGTACATTTGACGAGCAAGCTTTTGGTCGCCTTTAACCTCGCCAATCCCTTCACGAGTAGGAAATTTCATCTTGAGATGGTATGTTGAAACCACAGCCCGTGCTTGATGAAGCAACGGTCGACCAATGAGGGCATTGTACGGGGTTTTAACATTTACCACCAAGAATTCAACCATGAACACCTTAGTTCTCGAATGCGTTCCCAAAGTTATGGGCAAAGTGACCATTCCCGTTGGAATGACTTGCTCTCCCGTAAAGCCATACAATGGAGACGTGAACTTCTTCAAACTCTCCTTGGGGAGGTTCATCTGCTCGTATGCATGGTAGAAGAGGACGTCGACAGCACTCCCATTATCGACGAGTATTTTCTTTACCGTGTAATTTGCTATAATTGCCTCAATGACGAGAGCGTCATAATGGGGTTGATGAAGCCCATCACCATCTCTGTCTGAGAAGATGATCTTCTCATCCTCGGTTTTCATCCTCTTTCTTTGATCGGAGACTTGATGAACCGCTCTAGCGTATGCTTTCTGCCCTGATGATGTTTCACCTCCAGACGCAAGTCCACCAATGATCATACCGATGGTTCCAGCGGTTCCTCGGTTTCTACCCCGAGGAGAATCGTCACTCCGCCTTCTTTGTCGTCTATTATCGCCTCTATGGTCACGCCCGTCATCTCTTCGATCTTCCCTGTCATCGCGCCTTCTTTTGTCTCCGGCCGTATTAGTAAAATTCTTGAGATAACCCCTTCGGATGAGATTCTCTATCTCGTCCTTCAGCTGGCGACATTCATCAGTGTCATGACCTGGCCCTCGATGAAATTTACAGTATTTGTCACTCTCCCTTCTTCCAGGTGTGGGCCTCATCCTTGGCGGCCATCTGACAATATCCCGGTCCTGTATCTCATTTAGGACCTTTTTCAGGGATGTATTAAGAGGAGTATAAGTTTCATATCGGGCTGTTTTTGTTCGGTCATCCTTCTGAGAAGAAGGTTTTCCTCCTTCTGTACATTTCTTATCCCCCTCTGCCCATCCAGAGTCATTCTTCTTCCTCGAAGGAGACCTGTCTGGGGATTTATCCGTGGTGTGTGGCGCTACCATCATCTCGTCAGCGGTTATGTACTTCTCTACCCTAGAGAGCAACTCAGGAATGCTCTTAGGGTGCTTCTTAGATAGGGAGTGTTTCAGCGTTGCATGCCGAACTCCGGTAGTAAAGGCCGTAATAGCAATGATTGGTTGGAGGTCGGGGATCTCCAAACAATCGCTGTTAAATCTGGTAACAAATTCTCGGAGACTCTCATTGGGCTTCTGGCGAATAGTGACCAACGTAGCGTTAGTCTTCTTTATGGGCCGAGAACTTGCGAAGTGGGCCACGAACCTGTTAGTTAGGTCATCAAAACTGTGTATGCTTCCGTGCGGGAGAGCTCTGAACCATCTCCTTGCTACTCCTACTAGAGATACAGGGAAGATTTTACAACACGCCTTGGGGGAGGCTTGCTGAAACTCCATCATGGTCTGGAAGCCTATGACGTGATCTAGAGGGTCCCCTTTGCCATTATATTTTTCGACGTTGGCCACCTTGAAGTTCTTCGGTACTTGGGCACCCTGTATCTCGGGTGCAAAAGGTGTGAGAGTTTTGTCCCAATCCATGGTGTCAAGGAAGGGGCGCTCTTGCATAGCCGCGATTTTTCGATCAACCACGTCCTCGATGAACTTACTATCCCCCTATGAGTATGAGTGGGACGAGTTCGTCTGCTGGTGCCAACAGAAGATTTTGCTCGTTCATGGATGTCTGATTCTCCTGTCCGAGAATTCCGTTCCCTTGATTCTTCAGGAATACGTCCCCGAGGTGGTGGTGCATTATTTTGCCCCTGAATCTGATCCATCCTCTGAGCAAGATTGGTCATTTGCTGCATGAGCTGAGTTAGTTGATCCTGGAGTTGCTGCTGACCGAGTTGGTCAGCATGGGCATTCCCTCCAGCGACAGTAGGCTCAGCATGTTGTTTGTCCCTATTACTCCTAGTTCGAACCATAATTTTGTTGTTTAGAGGAAAGCAACGTTTCCCACAGACGACGCCAATCTGATGACGTGCAAAACCGGTCTACCACGTATCAGTACGTTCGGAACTAGGTCTTCTCGGTATTCCACTTCCTCGGCTCGCGATGTAGCCTGCTGAGATAAGCACACGTAAGCTAGGGGCCAAGCCAGAGATTGTTGTTCTCTGGCGTTGGCGCTCCAACGCTCAAGTCAGATGAGAAACAATCGAGCTTTGAGAACACGTAGGTCGGTGCTCTAAAGCTGTGAGTGAAGTCACTAATCAAAAGTTGGATCCTCTTACCTGGTAAGGGGGCCTTTTTATAAGGATGAGGAGAGTCCTTCTCCTATTGGGAATCCACTTTCTTTGCATAGTCCTTGTAGTAATAGGAGACATAATCCCTGTCAGATAAGGAGATCGTCCCCTTCTCAAAGGCAACCAGTGACACTGCTCGGCGTATACCGAGCAACGTATATAGGTCGGGCCTGTCCTGCAGCTATGCCTTTAAGGGTCCCAAAAATCTGCCACGTGTCATAATATGATTCGGGGTCTTTATTGTCTGTTATCATAATTGTTGTAAAACTTGATAGTGATAAGCAGTATTGTTTACTTATTTTGAATAAGAAAAAAAATATGTATGATGGCATCAAATAATGTGAAAATATTTATATATCTGATGGTACTAACTGATATAACAATACCATTTTATTTATCAAAGTTTGAACTGACCTAAAATAACAAAAAAATATAACGTTAGTTTACATGAAAATACCAATTATCATTAGAGTACCAACTTAAATAGACAATATTTAGTTCATACTCCAAAGTATAGTTCATTATTTTCCAAAAATGAAATTATATCCAGCCTCATTTTCGTCATTGTTCTATATAAAACATCATAAATGATTAACAGTAACAAATTCACAAACAATATCAAATTTACAAACAATATCAAATTAATAAACAGTATCCAATTCACAAACAATAGCAATCATATTCTTAAACTATAAACCATAACAGTACTAACAATAGACAATATCAAATTCATTAAGAATAATAAATTTAGAGACAGTATCAAATTCATAAAAAGTATCAATCTTAGAGACAATAATAACCATATTTTGAGAACAAGGAACCAATACCAACAACTTCAAAAAATTCACAGAATACCAACAACAAATAGTATCAACATCACAGACAATACTAAAAGTATTTTCAAACATGAAGCATGACAGTACAAACAGCAGACAAAATCAAATTCATAAAGAATAACAAATTTACAAATATTATCTAATTCATAGACAATATCTAACTCAGAGACAGTAGCAACAATGTTTTTACCACAAGGACTCAGTACCAAGAAGCTCAAAAAAATCACTGACTGTACCCCAACAACAAATAATATCGAAATCATAAATAGTATCAATCGTATACTCAAACAAAAAGCTTTATAGTATTAACAATTAAAGTTCTTCTAAAAAAAAATCATAGATCTTGGAAGAAAAAAACTAAAGTTCTTTTGAAAAAAAAAATCTATCTTGAAAAAATCATTAATTTTGAAAAAAAAAATCATAGATCTTGAAAATAAATGAAAAACTTGAAAAAAAGAATTAGAAATCTTGAAAAAAAAGAACTTCAAATCTTGAGTGAGAGATAAACCATGAGATTATATAGAAATAGAAACTTATCCATTCGATTTTGTTGGAATATGGTGCGAAAATTTTAGCAGGTGACTGAAAATGTGATTTTTGTGAGAGAAATGTGAGGAAACGTGGGACAATGAGAGAAAATGTGGGAGAATGAGAGACAGTTTTAGAAAATGCATGATAACCATACTTCTTGAATTTCAAAAATCAATGGCATTTTTGTCCTAGAAAAATATAATGGGTCTAAAATGGTGATAACGAAAAAGTGTATGACCAATTGATAAAAAAGTACACCACTAATAACCGGCCAGAAATTTTCCCTTATTGCAATGCCCATCCAAGTTTATCACTGCCCGACAAACTTGTCATAAGCCCAAGTCCAAAACGGTTTTGGACCGTTAGATGTTAGTTCAAATTAAAATTAAAATATTAAAGAAATAATAATATATTTCCTTCCATTTTTGGCAATCAATTTTACCAATTGACATCAAACAATTAGCGGCCGTTTGATTCACCATTTTCAGAATTTTTACGCTCTCCAAATGGTGTAATGTTTTGCAGTTTGGTATAGTTTATTTATATTTTTCTGACATTAACTTATAATTTGTGAAAAATAAATTAATTTATAAACCATAAAATAAGGTATCATGTATTTGATGAAGTTTATATAACTAACTATAACTTATAAACTATGAAAAAAATATTTTATTTGTAATTTTAATTTTCATAATATCATATTTTATTTATTATAAATTTTTATAAGTCTCCTCCATTTAATATCTCAGAATCAATACCATAAATTATAAATCACATACAAAATCCATTTTTATTTCACTCCTCGCTCAACAACGACCAAACAATGGATCATAATAATGTAAAGATAGCTACCTGCGTTTTCTTTCTAATAATAAAAACACCTTCCACAACGAACTCCGAATAATTCAGTTGGTGAGTTGGGTATTATGTAACATCGAATCTCAAATTCAAGCCCCAACCCCCTCTCTGTTATTCAAAGAAAGAAAAAAGAAAAAGAAAAAGAAAACCTTCCATGCCAAACTAAAGTAATGCAAAATTTTCAAAATCAATAATACACAACCAAAACACACACAACCATTGTTGTGACCAACAATGCAGTAACATGAGAAACCACAGAAGCAGCAAATGCCCCAGAAGTCGAAGTCGAACCCGACGATGATGACGACGACGATGCTGGAGAAGTCTGTGAACTCCCGGAGCCTGCAGTGATCTTCAACTTCATCCCCTGCTGGCAATGCCCTGGTGTACCGCACGTGAAGTATCGCGTGCCTGCTTTGTTCAACTTCACAACGTCATTGCCGCCGTTTTTTGAGTCTAATACTGCACTAATGTCACACTTCTTGTATGCACTCTCGCTGTCTAGTTCAACCACACTGTGCAGCCCCGGAATGTACTTGAAAACTATCCACAAAACAATGGATTAGTCATGAAAACAATGGATTAGTCATGAAAACAATGGATTAATTATGAAAAAAAGGATTTATGTTGAGAATTGGGCTAGGATTATTTGTGGTGGGTTTGATCGGACCCGGCCAATGTGACATGAGATGGAGGATTTGAAACAAATCCCCAAAAAATTCTATATATATTGACTATGAAAAATCCTTGAATAGTATCCATAACCTGGTTTTGTTATTTTAATTTTATATTATATTCTAATCTAATTGGTATGACTTATCAATACATAAACCACTCTCCCCTTTTTAATAAAAAAAGGACAGCATACGAATATGTCATTTGGATATTCAATGTTGACTTAAACTCAAGGCGTCAGGTCTACATAAATTTCTCATAACGCATGTAAGTTGGGATTAAAGTCTAGAGCGAGGCTACAAGGGCCCACCATTATCGTTATGATTAAAATATGAAAAATTGGATGTAACTTGAACTAGCTACAACGAGATGATTATGTTGTTAAATCAAAAGGAGTCAAGATTAACATACCAAGTTGGTCACCAACTTCAATTTTTTGACTAGAAACCCAGGAGCTAAGATCTGTGGATTGATCCCACCCTTGGCTTCCTCCAACAATATGTTGTGTTGCTGATGCTGAGATAACGAAAACAAGGCACACCAACAATACTCTACAGATGCAGTACTCCATCGTCGTATTCCAATTCTAAATTTCCAATCTTTTCGGGTTTGTTGATAAATTATATCTCAACCTAGTTTGTGTATATATAATGGATAAAAGGAGATAAAAATGTCGATGTTTTTGGGGTTTAGGTTGCCTGCGAAGCAAGATCTAGTAGGTTAAAGTTACAGGTCATATGCTTGGCTTTGAAACTAATCTATCATGATATGATCTTGAGGGATTTATGTGGGTCAATTTTGTGTATTCAGGACACATCATATACATAAGACCACAAAAATATGAGTTAAGTTAATTAGCAGGTTGCAATTGTTAACAATTTTAAGGTTTTGGTTTTGTCATATTATTCCTTAATATTGTAAGACTTAGTAGCCTCCAACGTTGAATTGACATAATCAATCCGGCTGGTATATATATATATATGAAAAGTTTCAACTCTCCTCACACAAATGTCGCACTTTTTAGGCCTAAGTATTTCAAAGACACCCTAAAAATGAATTCGCACGAGCCTTTGGTCCGAAATGTACAATATTATTTTGATGTATTTGGGTTGAATTTTCTAACAAATATCATTACATACGTGGGGCACACTTTGTTTTTATATATGAAAGCATGGGATCAAACATCCATATGGTGGTCTTTTCTTCATTTTCTTTTGGTCCAAGAAAAACAAAGGCTTTGCCGCTATGGATGACCTTTGATCAATTTCATTACATTCGAGATACACTGTTGATTGAGATGAGTTTGGGCACTATGATGGGCCAATCCAACCCATCTACTAACTTAATTGCCATGGACAATTGAGAGAAAAAGGAGGGAGCTATGTGGGTTCCATGGGTGGCACGTTCCCTTGGATTTTATTTTTATTTTTATTTTTTTACTATATATTCATATTTATATGAAAAATTAATATTTTACATATTTACTTGGTCCAATAATTATTTATTTGTCTTGTATTCTTGTTACTAAAAGTGTAGAGAGAGGGAGAAAAATTTATTAAATTGAGGAAGAGAAATGAAGAAAAATAGAAGGTATAATATTTTTCTCTCATGTTTGGATATATTAAAAAAAGAAGAAGAATAGATTTGTTATCTTCTCTTGTTTGGATAGTCATTATAAGAGAAGAGAAATGAAAAAAAATTGTTTAATTAACTAATTTATCCTTATTTTTAAGTTAAAGTATTATGTACAATAATAAAATAAATATTTCACTTATAAATAACTCAATTTTTCTCTCTTTTTTTCAAACGGACCCCATTTTGCGGAGAATGCATTTTAACAAAAGATTAGATAATCTTCCCTAAAATTTTCTTCAAATCTCTCCATTTATTTATTTTTAACCTATTTAAACAAGAGATTCAAAGGAAAATCATTTTTCTTCTCTTCCCTTTCCTCAAAATTCTTCAATCCAAACACAGTTTGATATGCCTAAAATAATCCTACCAATCGGAGAGTGACACGTGTAGTGCCGACGTGGCCCAGAAGGCATAACTTGTCACAGAAAGGCTGCATCGACCCATGTCACTGAAAGACCATACCGACCCAGGTCACTGCTAGACCATATCGGCCCATGTCACTGAAAGACCAACCCGACCCAGGACATTGCAACACGATGATGAGGGTTCGCGCCATTATACATCCTTGCCACAACCCGGATGGTAGAGCTATGCCACAGCCCGGATGGGATGCCATGGTCTTAACCAATATCCATCCCTCAGCCGGATTCAGATATTGTAGGAGTCCAACTCCAACTGTGAAAAGGAATCCTAAAAAGACTAAGCCTCCGAGGAGTACGCTCAGCCAATAGATCGAAGAGTTTTACTATTCGTAAAACTCAAACCAGTCAACCCCTATAAAAGGGAGTCTCATTCTCAAGTAAAAAGTTAATCACAACTCTCTGTTCAAACTTACGGAAGAGCTCTGCATACCGGGACACTTTTATTGACTGAGTCCATACTGACTTGAGCGTCGGAGCGCCTACGCTTGAGAACAACCTTAGACAGGTCTTTAGCTCACTTTTGTTTACATCTCTTTCAGGATATTCACTTGCAGCAGTACAAACTTGACTGACTAATCGTCATAAGGATCCTGACACTTTTTTGATGTCATCACAGTCTAATACACATATCTTGAAAAATCTAGATTTGAGAAATGATGATTCATTTTTTTTTCTTTTAGAAAGTCTTAAATCACTAGTTCCACATTCGTTCTTGATATTAAATAGCCCGCCTCATCAAACATTATTACTTGTGAGCACTTACTTTACATGGTTTATTTTGTTCAAAAATAATATTTATTAACTTTGTCTATTAATTTATAATATAATATTCATTGCAATTATTTTAGTCATTACTAATAACTAGAGGGCATGCCACGCATTGCGCGTGATTAAAAAAAAATTAAAACTTTTTTTTAAAATGTAATATAACTGTGGACTATTTTATTGTGCTAAATACTTCATTGTAACTGCTAGGCTTGTCAATACAGTTTCAAAGTTCAAAAAAATGGTCTTTATGCAATTGCTAGGCTTGTCAATACAGATCGATTCAAAGTTAAAAAAAGACTACTACTTAATGGTCCACAACTCATTGAAATACATGCTCATCCAACATATTTTGACCCATATATATAATCAGTGTATGTTCCAAGGTTGTGCAACCTAGTTTTTAACGAATTTTACTAGTGTCCAGTCTGGTCAAAAGACTGGACGCTATACAGTCCATTCTATTGAATGAAGCGTGGATGTTGACTTGGTCAACATCTATAATTGATTTTTAATTTATTTTTCAAAATTTTATTATGAGAAGAATATGACAAAAATGGGTATGAAGTTTTAACTTATTACTAACAAAAAACTTGCGATGAAACTAATTTTTTTTGTTTTTTCTATTTTTTTGTCGATGGATAATTTATAGAATTTTTATTTTGCTGACGGATTACCGATGAAATTTATTTTTTTGCCAACAGATTACAAGATGAATTTATTTTTTAATTTTTGGCCGACGGATTATTGATGAAAAAAATTCATCGGTAATTACTAACAAATTTTTTCCCATCGGTGTTTAGATTACCTATGACGGTTTTAACGATGAAAATTTTCGATCGGCAATCAATATTATCGATGGATTTTTTAGGATTACCGACAAAAAATTCTGTCTATAATTTGTGAAGTTCTTGTAGTGTAGTGAGATTAACGTCGTCAAATTATTAGTTGGGGCACGATAGACATTTAAGCAATTTTTTTAATGGTGGAGATTATAATATTTAATCTAACGGTAGATAGGGGCAAACTTGATATTTAGTGTACAATGACATGTTTATTGTAATTTTATTTATTTTAAATATTATTTTTTTTCAATGGTGGAGATTATATCATTTAATCTAATAGTAAGAAGGTGAACTGTTTTTGTACAGTTATTTGACTAGACTGTTTTGTAGTTCAGCCTGTTTTTAACCAAATGAAGAGCCTAGCGCATTGTCTTTTGAAAGAGAATCCAGCAGTTAATGGACTCCTCTCCATATGTGATGCTGTTATCTCCTCAAATCATGTTGATCTCCTCATATCACTCCAACACCACAATACACCATACATCACTCTGTGAGATAAACGTGTTCATATCCATATTTAGAACATAGCAAGTGAGAGCATATCACGTACATCATGTATCTATAAATGTCTGTAATATGATTCATAGAAATTAAGGGAAAACCTTATCTTTCATCTTTGTTGATCAACTCACTACTTGTAAAAATTCTTGAACCCACAAACACGAAAGATTTTTTTTTTAAAAAAAAAGGATAAAAATATTAGAACAAATAATAGACTAAATAGTTCAATATAAATGACATAGGGTGCATTTGTTTCGTATTTCACACAGCTTAAAAATTGAGCCCCATAAAATGTTGAGCCAATCAAACAGTCACATTTTGTTGACAACTTAAAGCTGTGCAAAATAAAATGATTTCATCCTATAGCTTTTCAGAACTTAAAGCTATGAGACTCATAATATTTTACAACTATATTACATAATTAATTTAACAGAAAAATGAACCAAACGCTTGATAACATTTTATACAGCTTAAAGTTGTGGGTCCCACTGTTTTTTAGACAACATTTTTCATAGCTTAAGAACAACATTTTTGAAAGCTTAAAGCTCTGAAATACAATTGTGAAACAAACAAACTCTTAATACTTTTTGAAAGTGGGGAAAACGCTCAGTAAGGCAATTTCGGAATTATTTTACTTGAGATTGTAATGCAGAATCTCAATGCTTCAACCCCTATCTTCTAAACAAAACAAAAAAACCCCTATTGCCTTTTTTTTTCTCTCATAGAATACATCTTGTGCAGTGTCAAGCTCCAATTCATCAATAGTTTCTTACTTTTATTCTATAGTGTTGGATTGTAAGAGCCTTACATGTAACAATTGTGTGATGGTCTTAGATGTTACATTCATTATTATATGTAACAATTCTGCAGGGTAATCGATCCATTTAAAAACCGAAAACCGATCATATAGGGTTTGGAAACAGTTTTGGTTTTTTTTTTAAATCTGTCACGGTTTCGGGTCGGTTTTGGTATTTGATGCCGGGTTTAGGGTACCCGAACCAAAATCGAACCGAAACCGTACCCAGAACCATAACCGACCTAACCCTACCATACCCTTAATTATAAGTAAATTCTTAAAAACATTAGTACATATGTTAGAGAAATGATTCAAACCTTACACGTGTATAAAGAAGTAAATCACTTAACCACTAATCCAATTCTAATTTTTTTTATAGACTTTCATAGTTTATAAATATATATTGAGTATGGATTTTGGTTGTGCGTAATAAGGTTTAGAATTTTACTTTTATGACTATAATGTATATGAAGATTAAAAGTTTGATATCATTTAAATAATAAATTAAAGTGTTTCAAGAAAACAAATTAAAAAAATGCAATAAACATTATTATGAAGCCACGAACCCTAATTTCTCTCTCAAAAAATCCATAATCTGAAATGTACTCGTTAACACTGTATTGACAAAAATCAAACAGACTAAATATAAACTAATAAAATTTGAATTTATTACATGGATCTTGCTGTCATAGTATATTATAATTAATAACGTGATAAATCAAACTATGTAAAAAAAGTGAATTGAGTTATACATTTTGGAAATAGGAAAATAAATCATTCTTAGCATAATTAGAATTAAAAAAAAAATGTAATTACACTAATAGTAATTAATATTTATATTAAAAAAATACTACACAAGGTATACTACTAGCCTATGAGGATGTTACACTATAACATGATAAATGACATCAAATAAAATAAGATAATAGAATCATACTTAGTGGGTTGTTTGCAAGATAGGTCATACTTAGTAATAATATTATAATGTAATAGGTACTAGCATCATGTTTACATTAGTGTTAAACATCTCACACTTATATATCTCATACACATGTGGATGTGATATAGTTATTCCATTGTTCGAAACATAAGTTATTTCATTGTTATAACACAATAAAATAACTTATTAGATTGTTATAAACACAATGAAATAACTAATGAGATGCCATATTACCATGAGATGTATTTCATTGATCGAAGCATAAGTTATTTCATTGTTATAACACAATAAAATAACTTATTAGATTGTTATAAACGCAATGAAATAACTAATGAGAATATGAGATACCATATTACCATGAGATGTATAAGTTTGGGATACATTTAATTTTCGTATGTTTTAATATAAATTTTAGACTTTCACTTTTATGGCTAATACTTTTATGTCTAATACTTTTATAAATTTTAGACTTTTACTTTTATAAGCTTTTACAGCCATTGACTATATTATAATGTGTAAGAAGATAAAATTTTGATATCATTATAAATAATAAATTAAAACGTTTCTAAAAAAGAAACTAAAATAATGCAATAAACACACTATTAGTCTGAAAAGGTTTGGATGAAAAGGTTTTACCATATGCACAAGAATTTGACATTCTTGGTTGGTGGAAAACACATGGCATAAAATATCCAACTCTGCAAATGATTGCGAGAGACATTCTTGCTATTCTAGTTTCCACAGTGGCATCTGAATTTGCTTTTAGTGTTGGGGGGAGAGTCGTCAGTCCACATAGAAGCAGACTCCATAAAGATACTTTGGAAGCCTTGATGTGTTCCTAGAGTTGGTTATGAAATAAAATGGAAGGTAATAAGTTAAGTTTTTCAGTTATTTTTTATGCATTATTTCTTTTTTACTTGACTTTACTTACTGTTTGTTTGCATAGCCATTGAATCAATCACAGGTGAATGCATTTCGACCATTGAGCAAGATGTGGATGAAGAAGACTAGCATTCGACCATTGAGGAAGATGTGGATGAAGAAGACTAGCATGGTTTCAGGGATTCTATTTTTTTTGCTTTTGTGGCATTTTCATGCTCTCTTATATCTCATGGAATTTTTGAATTTTGGATAGGGGATTTTATGTTGATGGATGTTCATGTTTTCTTTTATAACCACTTTTGTTGGGTTGTTGTCTTGTTGATGAAATGCTGTGATTAATGTCTAAGGAGTAATAATATGGTATTATCATGTAGTTCTTCAAGACATTAGACTCCTTTCTATTTCTATCTCATTGTATTATTTAATATCTTCATCATTAATAAGTATCTAAGACTTGTCAAAAAAATATTATTGATTTCATTTTTTAATTGAATTAGTTAAATGGTAAACGGGTATCCGGGGGTAAACGGTTATGGAACGGTTCCGGTTTTGGAAATCTAAATAATTTTTTAAACGGTTTTGGAACAATTTTGGTATAAGATACATTAAATGGTAACAGTTTTGGTACTTCTTAAATGGAAGGAGTTGATACGTAGTTCGTTGAGGTGAAGTCTTTTGAGGATTCCAAAAGTAAGCTCTACCTTGTTGGGTTGAGTGGTGATTTGAAACATACACTGAATGAGATGTACGAGCAATGTTTTTAGATCAAAAGATAGGGTTGTAATCATGATTCGTTTTTAGTAGATTATTTCGCAAGGTTGGTCGCTCATAGACTCGAGATTTTTTTAGCTAGGTTTTCTCGTTAAAACTATAGTGTTATTATTTATTTTTATTTTCCGCACTTGTTTCCATATTTTGTTGACTAACGATTTTACTGAGGTACACAAAACTTTCATATAGGAATTTGTATATCATCCACCACATAGCTTCCCTTTACATCCGAGAAAGTACTGAATATTACCAAAACACTGTCCTCCAAATATCTATCAAATCATCTAATATAGCATAGACTATGAAACAACATCCATAAAAAACCCCACCAAACAATTATGCAATGGAGGAGCCTTAAGATTCATTTATTATATTTTAGATTCATAGCATGAAAGTGTATTGCTTTCATCCTAATATGTTACTTTGGCACCCTATTCATGGAGGCTCAATTGAAAAAACCCAAGAGTTCAGCCCATGTCAATCAAATGATAAAGGCCTAAAGATTAATCAAGAGATGATAAGCCCAGGTAACAAGAGTCCAAATCCAACAAGGAGTGTGTAGTAAGTGACCCTAAAAATGTGGAGAAGCAGTTTGTCAAGAGTTCATGGGATAAGTGGCAGCTCAAAGAAAAGCGGTTACTGCCAGCAACAATTGAAGCATATTCTACAAGATATGGCATTAGTGGCCAAATAACTCGGAGTAGTGCAAAGCAAGAGGCAGCAGGACCCAGTTTGGCATAAGGAGGACTTTAAAAAAGAGGTGGTTAGACAAGGAAAAAGGGAAAATAATAAACAAACAAACGGACCCGGGGACCGCCCTGAGCAATTAATTGCACAGGACGGTTTTGCGCAGTATATGTACCGCTGGACCCATCCAGCGGTCCAAAAGTTAGAAAAAAAGTTACTTTAAAATTCTTTGTTCTCTCTCGTCTCTCTACTTTTCTCTGTTCTCTCTCTCGTCTGTCTACTTTCACACATCTCTGTATCTCCTCCACCTATAATTTGGACCAACTCCACCCAACTGAGTCTCGACAAGTCTACTAATCAAGGACGGTGGTAGCGGAAATTAAAAGTTCTCTCACTAATATTTTTGTTGTCTCTTTGCTTCCACATATCTAGTCGTATAGGCATGGGGAGTCGATCAGCCGACTATGGGGAAAGAGTTCTTCCTCTTCGATAATCAAGGCAACTGCGATGCTTCCACAGATTGAGTCGAATGGGTGTGGTGTTTTGAGTTTGGCTTTGTAATTGAGGGAATTGAGACAACTGAGTTAGAGATTTGTTTTGAAACTGTTGTGTGAAGGTTCTCTTTTTCTGGCTCAACATTGTGGAGGTGGTCAGGATTGGAGATGAGATGGAGTTCTTGGTTGGGATCGCGTCTGCGAACTTCCCGATAGAAAATTTCTATGAATCTCTGTGGTGTGGCTATGGATCGAATTGCAAAAATCCATTGTTTTTTCAAGTTAGCGAACTGATGAGATTGAACTGTCGTGTTTGTTTTGATAATTCCGTGTGCTGGGATGCTACCAATTTGGGATTAATTTCAAATGTTTATTTGTTTGCTTATACTACTACTGAAATTTCAAATGATTCAATCCAGTACACTTATGTGATATTTTTTTGGGATGTTTTTTGAATTGAATTGTGCAAACTTGTGATGCTAGTGAAAACGTCCGCTCTCTGAGAACAGCAAACATACTTCTTTTTTTCGTATGCCTTCAAACAAAATCATCTAAGGTGTCAATAAATCCTGTCAAAGCTTGTTAGCAAATTTAAGTAACTACAACACATCCTTTAATCAAGAAGAAAAAAGTAACCAAAAAATCAAGTCTAACAATCTAGGCCAACTTCTAACAATCAGGCCAACATATTAGCTTCTCAAAACCATTCCATGGGTTCCAATTGAATAGTTTGTTCTTCTTGTGTCTGCCATGGAGCTTCAAAGTAGCTACCACCCAACTCTTTTGACAGGCTCATGTGTTCTACCCCTGCAATTATTCCCAATTGTAAATAATGTGCGTGAGTAGCAACAAGTGCATAATCAATCCTTATTTAAAATTACATGTAATAATACTTGTAGTGAGATGGTATCCACTTCATCACTCGGCACCAAATTAACGTAAATTTTTTTGTCTTCTACAAGAACATCAGAATGCCCTTGTCCATCAACATTAGGTGACGTTTGTAGGAGTGAAAAAGCTTTCTAACACAAGTTAGAGAATTGTTTTTATCAATTTTTTTTTCATCCAATACAAGCCTACTCTTTGCAACTCTTGTTAGTCTATTACAAATGTATTTCTCCGGAACGTTTGTGATGTTTAGGCGACTAAACACCCGCAATATATTACAACATAACATACCCTCACCTTCAAACTTTTTTTAATTACAAGAGAATACATTATTGTGTGTGTCACAATAGACCTTGTATTCCTTCTCGATATTCCAATATGGACAAACAATGTACTGATGTGTGTCACATGAGTCATCATTTAATATGAGCGAATCCACTCGTCCAAACTCCTCCTTGAAAAGATGAAAAAATTTAGGAGTGTACAATCTTAGGATCACACATATTTTCTTCCTCAAAATATGTGAAAATTCTTCCAAGCTCCCCAAGATTCATATATCTTTTCCTTCTACATCTTAGATATGATTTTTGATCTTCAATAACAAACCCAAGTTTATCCCTACCTCCTGTTTCCCTACTCAAAAGTTCTTGGGTTACTTTAGGAGTTAGTCCCGAATTCTTTGCCAATTCAATGGCATGTGCATACACCGTGGTGATTTCTCTATGTGATCTCAGCATGTGAGTAGTTGTTGGAGGTTGTAACTCATGATTATGCTCATCAAAAAATTCCTTCACTATATACTTTGAACTACCCTTATCAGAGACTACTTTCACTCTTGCTTTGCAAGCAGTCCTTGTATTGGATCATTCAAGGGCCATATCATTATGATCTTTTCTCACCCTCTTTAGACCTTCCTTGCTACACACAAACCACTGACTAATCACAATTTCAGTTTTTCAATTCTTATGCCAATACTCTTTTCTAACACCGAAACTGATCCTCTTTGCATAATTTTTCCAACACAAAAATGCAGAATCTAAGGTGTCAAAGCTTGCTCCTCATCATTTGCAAAAATATAGTTGTCCATTATATAAATCACCACCTACAAAAACAATTAACTAGCCAATTAAAGTGAGCTGATGAAATGGAGCAAAATCTCCAAATAGAGAATTAAAGTGAAACTACAAAAATTACCGGAAGTGGAGAGGAAAATTTCTACAATCGTGCACTTAACCCACCGGTTAAGAATTGATGAAAGGAGTCTTCATTGTGGAGCCAAAGTGAGAGAGAGAGAAAGGGTTTCTGATTTTTTTAATGCCAAAAATGTAAAAGGAGAGGGAAAAAACAATCGGGTAAAACGAAATAGATGGGAAAGTGAATTTTTCAATTTTTCCCATTGTGAACCGTTTGATGCATCCAGCGGTCCATATACTGTGCAAGACCGTCCTGTGCAATTAATTTCCTAGGATGGTCCCCGAATCCCAAACAAACAACAAAAAAATCACAAGATATCAAAGCAAGACAAGACTCTCAAGCTTTTCAGTAATTCTAGTGAATTCATTATCAATTTGTATTCTCAGTATTTTATCCGGCAAGATATCTTTGTTTTTGAACTATTGCTATCAAGTATTAATACCAACCATCGTTATGTAAATTTATGTTTGGTGTCATATTTCATTTATTCTTCTAATCTCAACAAAGCGCATTTAGTGAAGTTTAGGAACCTAGGATTGCTAAGGTCTCAAGGTAATCCGTACTTTGGTTTGATTGTAGTTAGATAGTAATTAGAGTAATTTGAATATTGTATAGTTGAGACACTTTAATCTCTGGCACACCTGCAATACAATACCATTTTGGGCCAATAGATACTCAATAAGGTTTCTACCAAAATATCTAAAATATAACACCTTCCTAGCTTCACAAATATCAGGCTAGTGCTTAAACCACTCAAAACTTCTCCTCAAAAAATTACGTATTTTACACATTTAAAACCTACCAAAGAGAGTGAGAGAAAAAGTAGATCATATATTATTCAAAATGGAGTTCTTGTAAACACACTAAACTTCAAATGGAACTAAATAGTGATTAATAAATTTTGACATATACTTCTTTATTAGACAAAGGCAGTCTCATATAACTAATTGGGCATATGTTAAGTTGCTATGATTACTTCTTCACCTCTTACCTCTGTGTATTTTTTTGTCCTTTCCTATCACTAAGTTCACCTCAATCAAGATCCATAGTGCCCAAGATCTTTCTACTACAATTTCAAAGGAGAAGAATATGATTAACTGATTCAGAAATCTTCTTATAAAGATCACATAAATTTGTAAGGTGCAAGCCTCTCTTATGCAAGTTATATGTATGGTAAGTACTCTATTATACAGAGTTTCCATAAGGTAGTCTTAGATTTTTTTCCCCCAAAAATAAGACTTAAAAAATAATTTGATAATAGAAGCATATTTTGTCAACAGTTATAGGCAACTTCCATCGAGATTACTCAAGAATAAATAAGCTGACACAAGACAATGCACCAAAATGTGTCTAAAAAATAGGCTTTTCCATTTCATCCTTATTTCTTTCTCAACATAAATCAATATATGGCATAATCCAGTACAGTAGGGAAACTTAACAAAAGTTTTCATTTCATCATTATTTGTTTCTCAACATAAATTGATGGCATAATCTAGTAAAGTAGGAAAACTTAACCAAAGTTTGGACAGACTAAACAAGGATTCATAATTATAGCACATTAAAATTAAAGTTTTATAAATAACTGGAAGTGATTTCGTTACTCACCTCACCAATCTTAGGTTTCCCTCCAGGTTTAGAAGAAATTAATTCTACCCACTATCTGACCAAGCATCACATCAAATTTTCAATCTCGCTCTTCCAGAAATCATAGAAATAATTAGCAAGTGACATGGAAATGATAGTTCAGAAAGAGTAACTAAAGCAATGATTAACAAAACACGCACTCACCCCCATTAAAAATGAGGACAACATATACAAAAACGAAAGAGAGAAGTTGACAAAATCGATTGATAAGAAGCATGTTTTATCTATATATACATAATTATCACATTTCACCAAAATTGTCTACCCTTTTTGAACTTGACAAATTGATTGACACAAACCATGCTCAACATTTCGTTCAACATATACTAAAGTTCGTCAAATCATCAAAAAGCTACACGCATGTTCTTCTTGCTATCAAACGATTTCTCTCTTTTGCAAACTACAATTTCTAAAAAAGATTATGCTTATTTGTAATCTACGATATATAGACCTTGCTATACCATTCAACAATCGCCGAAAAATGAGGTATGCAACACCGTTCTAATATTAGCTTCTTCCTTATTTACTGATTTGGTGATTCATCCTTGATAGAATTCAATATCTCAATATAGGATAATATAGTTGGTAGAAGCAGCTCTTGAATCCAAGTTTATATTGTGGGAATTCCATGTAAGTAACTCCTATATCAAAATTTACCGGCTTTCAACCATTACTGATATTGTTAATTGGAAATCCTTGATACATGTCAACAGCCCAGAGCGAAGTCCAGGCCAACGTAGTTGACTGTATTTTGATTTTCTAAAAATATGGTGTGCACTATGTAGTATATATGAGTAGTTATATTTTTAAATTATAATGACTATGAATCAGATGAATTACTCTATTCCATCTTGCTATTGCTTGGTATCAAATACCTGTTTATTTTATGTAATATAATTCGTCATTGTTATGACTAATTACCAAACATCATAACATGCATTTCTAAATGACTTTGTCTTTCATCCATTGTAGTTAAAAATCTATGGATGGGAGCAAATCAGCCAGGAATAGTAGAATGCGAAAGATAGAAATTATATGAGAAAAAAGAAAGGTATATAATCAATCAAAACATATTGTTGATGCCTCCATATCAACTACTGCAAGGACGAACAAATGTCATTCTAGCACAGATTTATCGAACTATGCTCAGAATATGATATCCTGTGAATAAGTACAAACTACCCATAACTCAGTTGCTCTAGATTTGGGATCCCCTGAATACACTTGCCCATATTGCTATGCAATTTTTTTGGTTAGTAGAGAGCCACAAATCTAATCGATCCCAAACACCAGTGTACTCCTTTTATTGTCGGCAAGGTGGAATAAATCTACTTCCAAGTAAGAAGGTTCCTGACCTGTTAAAGCAGCTTACAAATTATGGTTTTGGTAGAGGATCAAAACTATTTAGGGAGAACATTAGAGTTTATAACTCAATGCTTGCTTTTACCTCTATAGGTGGGAAAATATATAAAGAGTATATATAAAGGTTAGGAACCATATGTGTTTAAGCTAAATGGACAAGACCATCACATTACTAGATCAAAGCTTTTGTTGTAGAGTATTAGGCCACAATTTGCTCAACTATATGTCTACAATACTAATAATGATGTCAAAAATAGGATATTTGCTTTTACTTCAAATGGTAATCAATGTGGTGTTGATGAAGTTAATGTTACTCAAATGAATTCAATGTTTGACAGTTGTAAAGAACTGGTTAAAATTTTTAGAATGGCGAGAGATAGATTTAGAGAGAGTGAAAATCATTTGTTGTCTCCGAAATTATGCGGGAATAAAGTTGGGACAACTTGCAATATAACCCACCTTCAACTACGGGGATGGTTGGTTTGATTGTTGGGGATATCAGGCACTATAACCAGGGTAGGGATATAATTGTCGAGTATCAAAGCAAGCAACTCAATTGAATCGATGATTTGCATCCCTCTTTTATGTCAATGTAGTACCCTATATTATTCCATTATGGAGAAGATGGGTATGGGTTGAATATAAGATATCAAACGAATGCTAATGGACCTAATATAAAATGGGGGAAATGTTACAAGAAGAAAATAGTATTCATATGTTCTCCAACAAAGAGATATTGGTGACCAAGTGTTAATTTGGGGGAAACTCTATCAATAGTGTATAGTAGATGCCTTTACAAGTTTTGAGGATGAAATATTAAGATATATTAGTTTTAAGCATCAACAAGATCACTATAGATGCAAGATATACAAGGGCATGCAAGATACATTTATGAGGGGTGACATAACATCCAATATAGTGGGTCAACGCATTATATTGCCATCAAGTTTCATTGGCAGCCGGAGATACATGATTCAAAATTATCATGATGCAATGACAATTTGTCAATTTATGAGTAATTTTGATTTGTTTATCACATTTACATAGGGGTGGAAGTTTGGGTTTTTGGTTCGGTTTGAGACCGAAATCGAAAAAACCGAAAACCAATATTACACTACTATGCTAAACCAAATTGAACCAAATAAGAGATAGAAAATCGAACCGAAATGTATTATATGTTTTGGTTTTCGGTTTTTCAATTTGAACCGATTTTATTGAATGTATGTTTTTCTACAGTACCTGATACAATGATACTGATAATATCTCAACTCTCAATAGTCCAAAATATGAAAATACAATCCAAATAAAGTCTTTAAAGTTTAGTACATGTCCTGTGATATCCCGACTTGAGAATAACATAAATAATGAATAAGAGAGTGACACACGCACAATGATATAATAGTGAAATCGATAAATTAAATTCTGGTTAGACTAAAGATTGTAGGAATTAGGGAAACCAAATTAAATGGAAATTAATAAAATATGAGCTGTTGGATCTCATTTGTTGGAGGATGTTACTTTTGGTTGCCTCAAAACATGGCCACCGAATGTGGTTGTTGGATGACACCATCTAATCCAACCTTTGCCCCATTGGTTATAACCAATAGCGTGTAGGCAACATTCTTTTTGCCCTATACAACATGTATAAGGGTACGTGGTTCAATATTGGTAAGATGTAAATGGAGAGTATTGTAAAAGCCAAGACTTTTGTGGAGAACCAGACAACAAAAATCAAAAAATTATATTTTCCAAGGCTTATTCCACGGTTGCTGTTAAGCAATGGCATTCACCCTCCCAACGCATGAACTCCTTAGCCTGTCTGGTGGCCATTATGGAGAAAAACACATGGCAGTAAAGTACTGACCACATGACCGCGACTGCCAAGAGGCAACGAACATCACAGCCTCGGGCTACATTACCACAGGAAACATCTCAATCTGCTATTGAGTCATCACCCTGTGATTGTATGCAAGAAATACTGGCTCACTTGCACCAGTTGGAGGCGGGGCAGCAAAGGTTGGAGCACATGTTGATTGTGCTCATGAATATGGTGTGCAACTAGGGTCCAACCCAAGTCAGGAAATTCCTAAACTAATATATCTTAATATTTCTTTTTCCTTTTTGAATTTTGGGCATAGTCAAGAACAAAAAAGTTGCAGCCCCACCATTGAAAAATGGAGACAAGGAGGGGGCGCACATCAAAGAGAGAAAAATGGGAGAAAAAGCTTTTGGTTTTTTTTGGAGTGATACACGGGTGAGACAAAAGGGAGAATTTAGGATTAGAGAAAGGAACTAGAAAGGTTGTCAATCATAAGGGTAGGGGGTTGTGAGTAGAAGGAGGGGGCGGCGGCACATGAGAAAAGGCAAAGAAGAAAGAAAATGAGAGGTAGCAGTCACACTTCATCTTCTTCATCTCACCACCCTCCATCACTCTCACACACCATCATCTCCCCCTTCTCATCTCTCTCACATGCCATCTCTCCACCTTCTGATCTGAGACAATAACTCTCTCTCATCACCTCTCGCTAATAACCCATCACCAATCAGCATTCTTGCTTACCTGTCATCACAACCTCTTTCTTCCTTCTCACTGGTTCACTTAACGTCCACACGCTACACATCTTCTCAACTAATATTCCTATAGTCACCCTCATTAGCCCATCTCTTATCTTTCCATCATGGCATCACCTGATCATCATTGCTACTAGAGGTATCATCACTGTCATCAAATATATAAACCTGTTGATGTTTATATATATACGTATATGTGACGCATATTGTATATATGTGTGGTGTTGTGTATGTTATAAGATGTACATATATATTGGCCAGTGATATATATATATATATATATATTTGTGTGTGTGATAATTCTATATAGGAATATATGATTGTGATAATGTGTGATACAATATATATATATATATATTGATGTGGCAAAATTGATCCACCCAATAAGATTGCAACGCATGTAATTCTCCACCTCGGATGGGTTTAGTGGCACTTTGCCCGACGGACCTGGTATTATTAGTCCGGTTCGGTCGAACGGACCACATAACGAGAAAATTCCAGAAGACCCTAGAGGATACATGTATGGTCGGTCGGTCATGTTCTACTGACCGATCCGACCATCATCTCTCTCATTATCTTTTGCTTGCAGTCAAGTAGGTAAGTCGGCTTGCTCTCCTAAAAGTTGGTTGGTTGGTCATCCAGGGCTAGATCCAAATGAGATCCATCACTTCTTTTAGGAGTCCTATTCCCATAAGGAGTAGAGATCCAAAAGGATTATGACTCCGATAGAGACACTCAGATAAGAAATGAGAGAGTTTCATTCCTAGTAGAATGAAAATTCTCTAGACCCCTATAAAAAGGGCCCCATGCACCAGGTAAACATATACATCACAACTGACATTACTATTGGTTAAGTTGAGAGAGCTCTCAGGGTCCCTCTTAGCTTACGTTTGCTTACTGTGTAGGAAGCCCAGCTAAGAAATTTATGGTTTGAGCGAACTGATTGGTATCCAGTTAGGACTAACAGTTTTTGGCATCATGAGTTTGTCGTCGTCTGTGGGAAGAGATAGAATGTCTTCCCAAAAGTAACTCACAATAGTCAGACCGAGGAGAACTACAGAAGTAGATCTTGAAACATCCACTGCCGGAGGTCTCGGCGTAAGGAATGACCTTCCTTCTCTTCTTGAGGAAGACCATCCTATTCAAGAAGTCAACAATCAACAACAAGAAGAACCTGCAGACCGTGTGAACGTCGGTCAGGCTAATCATCCTATTTCCTTCAGAGCGATTTAACCAACTTTGCAGACAAATGGAGATGTTAACTGAAGTAGTATTAGCCAACCAACCCCCCAAGGAGAATCAGTCCGTCACAAAACATCAGGAGGATAGGCACTCCAATTCAGGATACTCTAGAATGACCCGAAAGCGGGATAACAATGCCTGGAATTCCACGACAAGTATGAGGAGAGACACTCGAGCAACTAATCTTCCAGAGGGTGGTGAGAAACATCTAGAAGAAGTTGATTGAAAGATTGCTGCATTACAAGGATTTGGAGGCATGGACGACATGTGGGATAGCTCACTCAATCCCTTGTTATGGGATGTCCTAGATACTGCAACTCCTCGAGATTTCAATCATCCAGACCTGAAGGAGTATGATGGAACACAGGATCCTAGGGATCATGTTATGGGGTTCAAAGCCAAGATGGATTTCCGAGGGGCTATTGATGCAATAATGTGCAAAGCTTTCCCTACCACCTTGGTTGGAGTGACCAGGACCTGGTTCCTCTGTCTTCCATAACACAGCATTCATAATTTTTAGGAGCTGACATGGAAGTTTGCTCTCCACTTTGCGAGTTCAAGGAAGCCGAGGAGAACTACAAGAGTAGATCCTGAAACATCCACTGCCGGAGGTCTTGGCGTAAGGAATGACCATCTTTCTCTTCTTGAGGAAGACCTTCCTATTCAGGAAGTCAACAATCAACAACAAGAAGAACCTGAAGACTGTGTGAATGCCGGTCAGGCTAATCATCCCATTTCTTTCGAAGCTATTTATCAAACTTTGCAGACAAGTGGAGATGTTGACTGAAGCGGTATTAGCCAACCAACCCACCAAGGAGAATCAATCTGTCACAAAACATCAGAAGGATAGGCACTCCAATTCAGGCAACTCTAGAATGACCCAAAAGCGGGATAACAATGCCAGAAATTCCACGGCAAGTACCAAGAGAGACACCTGAGCAACTAATCTTCCAGAGGGTGTTGAGAAACATCTAGAAGAAGTTGATCGGAATATTGCTGCATTACAAAGATTTGGAGGCTTGGACGTAATATGGGATAGCTCACTCAATCCCTTGTCATGGGATATCCTAGATACTACGACTCCCCGAGATTTCAAACATCCAGACCTGAAGGAGTATGACGGAACACAGGATCCTAAGGATCATGTTATGGGGTTCAAAGCCAAGATGGAGTTCTGAGGGGCTACTGATGCAATAATTTGCAAAGCTTTCCATGCCTCCTTGGTTGGAGTGGCTAGGACCTGGTTTCTCGGTCTTCCATAACACAACATTCATAATTTTGCAGGAGCTGACAAGGAAGTTTGCTCTCCACTTTGCGAGTTCAAGGAAGCCAAGAATCACTAATAATGACCTCGTGGTAATTGAGGATGAGGAGAGGGAATCATTACAGACATTTATGACCCAGTTTAATCAGATGTGCATGGGAATTTCGGATGTCCAGATAGCAGTTGCTAATGCTGCTCTGATCAAGACAGTTTGACATGAACAGTTTGTGAACTCATTGTGCATAGAGCAACCGCAGACTATGGAGGAACTATTAGCCAGGGCTGAGAATTATATTAAGGTGACGGATGCTATAAAAACATCCCATTTTTTTGTCCGAACTGCCTCATCATCTAGCAGAGCTACAGGATGGAAGAATCGGACGACATCTCACCGGACAGATGGTAACAAATCCACTGGCAAAGGAAGAGTGGATGATAGCTCATCCAAGAAAACCGAACCAGCTAAGAAGTATAATAATTACACACCTCTAAACACCTCTTTGAAAAATGTGCTTCTTGATATCAGAGACCAGAATTTGGTTAAATGGCCAAAGAAGATGAGGTCACCTCTAGAGAAGAGGTCATTTGACCAGTATTGTAGGTTGGACAAAGATCATGGTCATGACGCCAATGATTGTAGGCACCTGAAGGATGAAATTGAAAGCCTCATTAGGAGGGGACACCTGAACCAATACACTGCTGGTGGCAGAGATAAAAGATCGAGGGATGATACAAGGAGAGATGACAGGCGGGGGGATGAGAGAAAGAGATCAAGAGATAGATCGAGATCCCCCCGTGGAGCAGATAGGTCACATAGACATTGTCGCAACTGGTTTTGCGAAAGGAATTTTAAAAGAGAGTCGCCATCAATTGTAATAGGTGCAATTGGTCACCAATAAAATTAAGTTAGTCTGCGAAAATCCAGAAAAAATGGGTAAGTGAGTTTGTTACGTATGGGGAAGGTGTGAGGCACCCTACAACGTCTGTTTTAAAACAGTTGCCAATTTAACTTTCATTATCTCATTAAATGATTTTTAAGAAAAATTAATTATGACAGGAATCATATATAGAGTAAAATAATTATACAAAAATATATTGAAATAGGACAAAATAAGTTTGACAAAAACTATATTAAAATTGAATAGAATAATTTTAGGAGATATAAAAATTATATTGAAAGTCTAATATTGAGGTTCACAGAATTTTTCCATTCAATGGTCCAATTTCTTAGAAGCACTCTCACATCAAAAATCTTTCCGAGGGTGTATCCGATGCATACCCCAAATCAATTCCATCGTAGGTAAAGACTTTCGATATAATTTTTATACACCACGAAAATATACAATATAAATTTTAGAAAAGCATAAAATGTAAAAATAAAAATAAAATAAGAACAAAAATAAAAATAAAACGAAAATAAAATAAAAATAAAATTGCAATAGAAATAAAAATAAAAGGAAAATAAAAATGAAAGATAAAATAAAAATAAAATAAAAACGAAATAAAAATAAAATTGAAATAGAAATAAAAATAAAATAAAAATAAAAATAAAAAATAAAAATAGAAATGATAATAAAAATAAAATAAAATAAAAACAAAATTGAAATAAAAATAAAGATAAAACGAAAATAAAATTAAAAGATAAAATAAAAATAAAAATAAAAATAAAAATAAAATGAAATTAAAATGTTGGGGACCGAGTTTTTGTGTGGACTATACGATATTGAATTATCGCAAATCTCAAATTTAAATATATTAACACTTTAAATCATACAATTTAAACACATAATCACATAGCATGGAAAAACACATCTTAAATAAAGCACATCATCAACATATAGTAAAAAAAAAAGCACACATAAGAGGGACTCGGTTCCCGTTTTTATTTAGGCAATTTATCATTTCAACCATACCATTAAGTTAGTATGATTAAAAATATGATTTTTTACCGAAAGATGGTTATTGTATCGAAGGCTCCGCGCTTCATTAAATCCTTTTCCATCCAATGGTTGGGATTCCGTAAAATCATTTCCTCAAGAATCCTTTCGGGATAGCATCCAATGCTTTCCCATTTTGGCTCCGTCATCGGATCAATCAATCGATCATTTACTATACAATAAAATATGAATTAAACAAAGCATTTTAAGCCCCTTTAAAAAAAATCAAAGCCCAAATAATTAATAGAATCCATTGGCCCAAACTATTATTAGACCCCAACTTTACGTTTAACCCTAATAAACAACTCAAGCCCACCCCTCATGCCATCATACTCGGCCCATCAATCAACTTATTCTGATCCCTTAAATTTGCAAACTCAAACCAAACTTTATTAAACTATTTTAATAATTAAGCCCCAGTAAACCATAATAAACCCAAACAAACAATGTAAGTATACCAAACCCATCTTTATTTATGGAGACCATATATCAAACTCAATTATTATCCAATCCATATTATTTTCTAACTATAACTAACATCTCCCCTATAGAGTTAACCGGCTCAGCAATTTGAAGACAATGAATCAAGAACACATAGCAAAAGAAAATCTCTCATGCACCAAAACAGAGGAATCTCCAGACCTTAGCAAAAACAGAACATAAATGAAAAGCTTCGAAAATCCAGTTTCAAACTCTAATTACCAAGCCAAACAAACTACTTTCCCTGATCAGAGATATTGAACATACATATCCAAAGATCAATGCAAGAACTGAAAACACCGGAGCACATATAAACAAAAATAGCAAAAACAACAATTTATCTTCCTAAACAAAGCAAACAAACCCTAATATTCAAGAAAAACTGAGAAGAACAATCCCTGGAAAAATCGAAAAAAAGAAAGAGAACCCAGAAAGAAAGAAAAAAATCAACAAAAAGAAAAACCCTATCTCACAATTCACTCCCCTAACCTCCTCCTGGAACTTCACTCTCAACCAAGCCTCTCTGTAATTTAGCTCTCGGAGCAAGCTCCTCCCAAAAACCAAAATCAGAAAAAGAAAGAAACAACCGAGAAACCCGATCCCATGATTCACTCCTCACTGAAATCTCATCGCCAGAAGAGAACCCAGAAAACCAAAATCACCCAAAGAAAGGAACAACCCCGAAAATCTTCCCAGAAAATTTGAAGTAAAAGAAGACAGAAACCCAGAAATTTTCCCAAAAAACCAAAACAGAAACCCAGAAAATCTTTGCTATCCAGACGATTCAAAACAAAACAAAAAAAAAAGAGCAACCTCGAAGACCCGAGAAAGCTTCCCCTAGAAAAAATCCGATTGCAAACAGAGAAAGAAGAAGAAAAAGAAAATCCCAAAAAATCCTCCCTCATCGACAGAAAATCGAAATCACAAGAGCAACCTCCAAGAGTCCCCCCTCCCCCCTTAAAAAACCAATCTCGTTGTCTCCCTTTATACCCTCAAAACTGAATCAACAGCCCTAAGATCAACGACATGGGGCTCCCATTGTCAACCAGAATCCCCTTTCGTTTGAATTTCAGTACCCTCTCTCTCCTTTTTTGAACCTCTGGCATCCTCTTTTCTTCTTCCCGTTTTCTTCCCGTTGGTTCTCCCTCTCTCTCCTCCGTCTCTTCTGCCTTTCTTTCCTTTCATTTCTTCATTCTTCATTAGGGTATTAGGGCTATTTGGGCCTCCTTCTTCATTAGGGCATTAGGGCTATTTGGGCCGAGCCGGCCCATGGTGACAGATGGGCCTTAGGTTTAGTTTTTGGTAGTTGTTTAGGTAATGGGCTGGTTTACAAAACGGGCTTACTCCATTGGATCAATTTTTTGGGGCTTGTAGCTCATTGGGCTAAGCTTAAATTAAGCTGGTATTTTAGTTTTAGTTGGATCGGGTCTCACCATTTCTTTGGGCTCAAATGACTCACTTATTGGACATAAAAAATAAGAAACAAAACAAATGAGTTGTGTTCGGGCTTTTTTATTCACCTGGACTAAGGTTTTAAATGAGCTCATCTTAGACTCGTAAATGATGTAAATTGTAAATTTTTAAGTTTAAAAATTTGTGGGCTTTTAGACTTCAACAAAAATTAGGGTACAACAAACATGAGGATGGGACGGCTGGAACTATTGCAGTAATTATTAGAGGGCTATTAGCCGGGGGCATAGCTCATCCGTAGGAAGAACATACGCTCAATTGAATGAGCAGATGCCTCCACCAAAGAAGAACCGAAGAGAGGAAGAAAGTATCACTTTCTAAGAAAAAAGATGAAGAAGAGACTCATTACCCTCATGATGATCCTTTGGTGGTAGAGGCCATCATAGCGAATCTCACAATAAGAAAAATGTTGGTGGACAATGGAAGTACAATAGACATTCTGTTCTACCTTGCTTTCACACAGATGAAGATCCCCAAAGATCGGTTGAAACCAACTGATGTACGACTCTATGGTTTTACAGGAGAACATATTATCCTTAAGTGGATTATATCTCTACCCGTGACATTAAGTACTCACCCACGAACTGCAATGAATATTGTAGACCTTCTGGTTGTAGATGTAAAAACAACATACAATGGAATCATTGGTAGACCGTTGCAGCACATGATTAGGGCGATGGTGTCAACATACCATCTCAAGATGAAATTTCCAACTGCCAGTAGAATTGTTGAAGTTAAAGGAGATCAGAGGATGGCTCGCGGTATCTATTACACTAAACTGAAGAATGAAGAAGTCCACGATATCGGTTGGGAGTCTGGATGTTTGGGAGGAAGAAAAAACTTTCCATCCAACCCCTACAAAAGAACTGGTCCCATTCATTGTGGGAGAAAGGTCGAAGAAGCTATTCCTTGGCTCTCAACTCGATGATCAGTTGAAGACCAACTTGATAGATTTTCTCCTCAATAGCTTGAAAATGTTTGCCTGGAGTGCTGATGAGATCTCCGTAATTAGTACTGATGTGATTACCCACCATTTGTGCATTAAGGCTGGGATAAAGCTAGTTAAGCAAAAGAGAAGAAATTTTGCAATGGATAGGCAAAATGCCATCAAGGAAGAGGTGAAAAAACTCCTTGATGCAGATTTCATCCAAGAAGTACTATATCTGAGCTGGCTAGCCAATGTTTTGATGGTAAGAAAGGAAAATGGAAAATGGAGAATGTGTGTAGATTTTACACATCTTAACAAAGCATGTCTTAAGGACAGTTATCCACTTCCCAAGATTGACCAACTAGTCGATGCTACTTCGAGACACGAGGTACTCAGTTTCTTGGATGCTTACTCTGGATATCATTAAATAAAGATGAATCCTGATGACAAGGAGAACATTTCATTCATCACCTCAGAAGGAACCTACTCTTATAAGGTGATGCCCTTTGGATTGAAAAATGCTAGAGCAACCTACCAGCACTTAATCAATCACATATTTGTAGACCTTATTGGAAAGAACATTGAAGCCTATGTGGATGACATGGTGGTGAAAAGAAAACGCACGAAAGACCATCCAGCAAACCTTTGTAAGGTCTTCTCGATGTTGGACAAGTACTAGATGAAACTGAACCCAGATAAGTGTGTTTTTGGTGTAAGCTCAGGTAAGTTTCTTGGTTTTCTTGTTATCAAGAGAGGTATTGAAGTCAACCCTGAGAAGGTTGAGGCAATTCTAAAAATGGAGTCGCTAAGGAGCATGAAGGAGGTGCATAGATTGACAGGCCGAGCGGCCTCATTGGGACATTTCCTTGCAAGGTTAGGGGATAAGTGTAGACTATTTTTCCTGTCCTTTAAAAGGGCAAGAGAGTTCAACTGGACAGAAGAGTGTCAAAGGTCTTTTGGGGATCTGAAGCTATATTTGAGTCAACCACCACTACTAACTTGTCCTAAAGAAGGGGAAGTTCTTTACCTTTATCTGACAACATCAGAACATGCAGTCAGTGCGGTATTAATTCGAGAAGTAGAAAGAAGCAGAGACCGGTGTACTACACTAGCATAGTTATGCTCGACGCAAAAACCAGATATAGTAGGGCTGAGAAAATGGCTCTATCTTTAGTAACAACAGCTCAGAAATTAAGACATTACTTCTAGGCATATTCCATAGTAGTACTAATTGGCCAACTGCTTAAAAATATCTTACAAAAGCCTAATACATCTGGTAGGTTGGTCAAGTGGGCAATTGAGCTTAGCAAATTTGATATTCAATTCTAAAATAGGCAGGCCATTAAAGCCCAAGCACTTGCCAACTTCATTGTTGAATGTCATAGACCAACCGAGGAGCAAGAAGCCAACCTAGAGAAATGGCAGCTCTTTGTGAATGGTTCATCAAATCAAGATGGAAGTGGAACTGGCATATTGCTCCTCGGCCCAAGGGGCATAACAGTAAAACACGCTCTACATTTTTCAGTTCAAAGCATCTAAGAATGAAACAGAGTATGAAGCTGTAATAGCCGGCCCATAATTGGCTATAGAATTGGAAGTGAAGAATCTTTCAATCAGTAGTGACTCCCAACTCGTGGTTGGATAGATCAAGGGAGAGTCTGAAGCTAAAGGGCCTAGTATGATTAAGTACTTGGCAAGAGTGAAAGAGCTATTGGTAGAAATACCAACAGTAGAACTAAAGAATATTCCAAGAGCTGAAAATGCAAAAGCGGATGTGTTGGTTCGATTGGCATCCGCCAGCTCAGCTAAGGTACTTACCTCGGTCAAGATAGAAATCCTCCCTCAGCAGAGCATATCAGATGGAAATCATGTAGGAGAAATAGTGGTGGGACCTAACTGGATGGATCCCATAAGGTCGTTCTTGGTGGAAAGAAAGCTACCTGAGGATAAAAATCAGGCTAAGAGTCTGCGAAGAAGAGTTGCATGATATACTATCATCCAAGGGGCGTTGTACAGGAGATCCTTTACTCTCCTATACTTGAAATTTTTAGCCCCATAGGAGGCATACTATTCTTTAAGAGAAGTACACGAAGAGATATGTGGTAGTCACATTGGTGCAAAGGTGCTCAGTCATAAGGTGGTCTGGCTATTATTGGCCAACCATGATGAAAGATGCCAAGCTCTTGCTACAAAAATGTGATAAATGTTAAAGGCATTCTAGTATGCCTCATCTTCCACTAGCAGAGATCACACCCATACAGAATCCATGTCCTTTTGCTCAATGGGGCATGGATCTACTGGGTCCATTTGTCCGAATAGTAGGACAAAGAAGGAATCTAATAGTAGCAGTAGACTACTTTACCAAGAGGATAGAAGTGGAGCCACTTTCCATGATCTCTGAGAATAAAACTTTGGATTTCATCTGAAGAACGTTGGTCTGCAGATATGGACTGCCTAGAGCTTTGGATGTAAATAATGGAAGGCAATTCGTCAGTCGCAAAATGCACAAGTTTTGTGAAGTCCTTGGGATAGACCTGAGGATTACTTCGGTAGCTCACCCACAAGCAAATGGTCATGATGAAGTAACCAACCGAACTATCCTCCATGGATTGAAGGCCAAGTTGGATGATGCAAAGGGCAAGTGGGTGGAAAAACTGGCTTCAGTATTTGGTCTTATCGAACAACACCCCGCACATCAATCGGTGAGAGTTTGTTTATGTTGTCATTTGGTATAGAGGCTGTTATCTCGGTAGATATTGGAGTCCCATCTTTGAGGACTGCGAATTTCAACGAGCAAGAAAATGATGAACAACTCCTCAACAACCTTTATTTGTTGGAAGAGACAAGAGAAATTGGTAGGATCAAGATTATAGCCTACAAATAGAGAACCACACGGTACTACAACAAGAGAGTACGTGTAAGAAAATTTTCTATAGGAGACTTGGTCCTAAGAAGGGTAGAGGCAACACGGAACACCCTGAAAAACTGGGCGAAACTTGGGAAGGACCCTACCATGTTATTGAAGTCCTCAAAGAAAGGACTTACAGGATTGAAAACCCAGGTAAACCTGGGAAGATGAGGCCGTGGAATGCTGATAACCTCTGACGATACTATGTTTAGTTCTTTCTTTCTGCCTATCTCATTTTTATTTTTCAATAAGAGGAGATCAGTAGGTAGGATCTGCCAAAGTTTTGTAATAAGACAAGCCTCGAGCGGCCATCTAGTTTGGTTATCTAAATAAATAAAGAGGCAGACTTTATCTCAAAAGATGACGTTAATCAACAAAGAAAAACAAATTATCAAAGTACCAAAGAAGGTCCTAACTTGGAGGTAATATTCTCAAGTCAAAAGGGCCGAGCAAGGAAACTCTGAGTTATTTGTGCAATACCCGATACTGTAGACCATAAGGATTTAAAATCCTGAGTCATTAAAGACGACCAAGGTAGTTCCAAAACCTAGAACGAAATTCCAGTTGCATGAAAGGCTTTGACTAAAAAAAATTGAATTTAAGAAGGCCGACCAACAAAGGAAAGCAGAGATAGGTGGTACGGCTAGCATGAATTACCTATAGGAATAAAAGTGCTTTTTATTCAAAAAGAAAAGTTACATAAAAAGGAAAAGAAAATAAAATACAATTTTTAATTTTTTATGTCTACTAAGGCCTCCACGACCACCTTTGGAGTAGGCTCACTCTTTGACCACCTCTTTTGCCCTCTTGTACTCTTCATAAATATCCTCCTTCGGCTCATCCAAATCGTCCTTACCCACCAAGGGGTAGAACTTGTCCATAAGGGAAGGATCAAGACCCGCATCAATAAGAGCTCTTCGAGCCTATTTGAATGCGCCATGGACACCGAAATAACCTTCCCGATGAAGCATTAATCCAAGCTCCTCGGACTCTTTGAACTCGTCGACCCCCAACTGCCGACCATCCCTAAGGGTTTTGACTACTGCCAGCTCGGTGCGGGAATCAGCAGCAGCTTTTGTAGCCTCCAGCTCGGACTTCAAGTCGTCCACTTCCGCTCTGAGACGCCACTTCTCTGTCGTGGCTGCCTTTGCCCACTCCAAGTCATTCATGGCCTTCGTCCTCTACTCGCCCGTAGAATCTGCCCGCTCCAATGCAGTAATTTCATTAGCCGTCAAGTCGACTATATAGTTAGAAAGAGTGGAGAGGCAGGACAAAAGTTGCAAATAGTCAAGTGTAAAATACCGACCGACCGAACGAGGAAAAGCAAAATAAAAGTTCTGAAATCATCTTACCCTCACGGCGGAGACGTTAAGCTCGAACACCTTGTCCGAGAATGAGAGGACCCAGAACCTCTTATAGTCGGCAGGTGTCGGGATCTTCAACATCATTTGACTGGCCACGTAAGGGTTGTTGGCCGAATCACTAACAAGGACGATTCAGTTCGGTTGATGGACCATCATATCCTCCGCATTGATCTGTCCTCTTGGAGGAACCCTTACGTGGGAGGAATGTTCTGACTAGTCCGCACCCGGACCATAGTGTGTGTTACGTTTTTCCTTTGTCTGACCCTTGTTGTTGCCACCTCTCTTCTTGGATATGCCTGCACTGGACCTTGAACCAGTGCTGAACATGGCCAAGTACTCTCCCATGCTCACCATATCTAAAAAAAAAAAGTTCCAAGTGCTAAAGGCCGAACAACGACAAAAATAAAGTAAAGACAAGGATAAGATAAAAAAATTCGACCCACCAATCTTTAAGACATCCGAGCCAAATATCCTTGAGTGGTCCTCTGAGTCAAACACCAGAGGGACAGACGGGTTAGGTGGTAGAAATGATGTCAGGATAGCTAACCAACTCTTCTCATCATCGCTCAGCTCGGGCAGGGAATTAAAGTAGTTCATTCGAGGTACGCCATACAAATTTCTAAAAGGTAAAATACTATGCTTAGGAAGCGGGATGGTCACAAAAAAGTAGCCTTGCTTCCACTTCTTAATGGATGAACCGTATTTAGGGGCAATAAAAGGTTCTCTAAATTGAAAATAATAAAGGCCTTCGGCCTTTGGGTGGTTGTTAAGCTTAAGAATTGTTGGATGACGTGAGAAGAAAAGGGAATCTTATACTTAGAACATAGAGTTAGAATGGTAAAAAGGAAGAACCAGGAATTAGGGGTCAGGCAAGGTGGAAAAATGTTTGATCTTCTTAAGAAGCTGGTCACAGCTGGAGGATAAGGGACCCTGGCACCCAATTTCATAGAATGATAAGAAAATTGCGAATTCATTATCAGTGGGACGGAATGGATTCTCTTCGCGATGGATAAGCCTGATAGGCCACGGAATCCCGATCTCCTCTCTAATAATTCTAATAGAGGACTCGTCAAGACAAAAGCTATTGATACCGGTCGGTTTGACGTCTTTGGGTGTGGGATTCTCCCCTCTCTTATCTTTGGAAACAAGAAGATTGAAAGGGGCAACCTCTAGATGAGGATCAAAAGTGATTCGATCCAAGGTTCTTAAACTTTGGGATGGAGCTTCTACATCTACCCGAGAGTTTAAATCACTAAGGGTTCTAGCATCAGAAGAGTCTGAACTACTACTAGAAGAAGAGCAACTAGAATCTGAAGACATACTCATAAAAAAGCTAGAACTAACCTGAGAATATGTTAAAGCTCGGATGAAAAGGAAGGAAGCAAGGACGGTCGGGTAGCTCGGATTTCACCTATGCAGCTCGGACTTCTCAAAGTTTTTTTTTTGAGGTAAGGAAAGTCGGAAATGGCCCCAACAATCCCATGCAATTTTTAAATATTAGAAACTCACTCGAAGTGAGATTTTTCATCATTTCTAAATATTCTTGGCCAAGCCGAGAGTGGCCCCAATCATCATGTGTAATTTTTAAATATTAAAAACCCACTCGAGGTGGGATTATCATCAATTCCTAAATCTTTTTGCCCAAGCCGGGAATGACCCCAATAATCCTGTGCACCTTTATCAAAACCCCATTTCAAAAAGGATTTTCCATTCAAACACCAATTTGCCACAATATTAATGGGCCATGCCCCACTCAATTGAAGCATTTACTTCTGTCACACATAGAAAATCAATAAAGCAATTGGGACACACCAACTTGTTTTCAAAACAAATTCGAGCCAAATAAGAGAATATTTCAAGCAGACCATTTTTCGGGATTTGTGGGTTGCCTAACACATTTCTCATGCTCAATAGATCCTTTTACCCTTTTTTTCTCGTAGACCAGATTAGGTATCCAATTGCACCTTAAAAATCAATTGGTGGCGACTTTATTTTTCAAGTCGATTACTTCAAGAATGAATGGAAATATTCTTGAAAGTGCGAGGTTTTTTAGGTTGGTAGATTTATTAAATATATCTCACCTAATGACCAATATATATTTTTGCACATGTTTAAATTAACTAATAATAGTTGGACTATGGTAACAGAAATTGATTGAATATATAACATTACTTTCATTAATGTTGCATGTGTTAGATCATTATTAATTAATTTAGGATATTTCAGAAAATTTTTGTTAATTGAATTGTACAAAAATTCTAATTTAAGTAATTGTCTCTATATAGTTACAATGGCTGCAACAAAGAGCATTATTGTTGACTTGAACCATGGAGACAAGCTGAATGAGAATAATTACGATGTTTGGCATCCTAAAATTCAGTATCTCCTAAAAGAGCAAGACATGATGGAAACCATTACACAACCAATGACTGAAACTGAGCAAGGAAATACTACTCAAAATAGGCAAGACTTGGAAGCCTATCAAGCCTACAAGTGCAAGGATCGTGTTGCTCGCATTTTGATGTTGAGAAGCATAAAAAATAATTTAATGCTGCGATTTGAAAGGCACCGTTCAGCTCAAGCAATTTGGGATGCTGTTAAAGTTTAATATAGTGGAACCTCAACAACAGGAATTCATCAGTTGACCCTCAAATTTGATGATTATAAGAAGCTCTAGAATGACACCATGAGGCAGCATCTTACGATCATGTCTAACATTATCAGTGAATTAAGGGTTGTTGGGCATGACCATGACTAACGAATAGCAAGTCCAATATGTTATTCTCTCTTTGCCGAGAAATTGTGAACACATGCGAGTTAATCTTACTCATAATGAGAACATTAAAACTTTTGATGATTTGCTCGTTATGTTGAGCTTGAGAAAGATCGTCTTCTCTCAGAGAAGCCTACTAATGAAGCTTTCATGATTGAGTCCAAATCGCGAGGAGCAAAAGGCTCTGGATGTAAAAATTGAAAGGGTAAGGGTTTCAAAAAGGGCAAAAGAGGAAATGAAGCAAGTTCTAGTGGACAAAAGCGCAAGCATGGGAAACACGATGGCATGAAAAGTAAAAATAATAACTATTTTAACTGTGGAAAACCTAGTCACTTTGCTCGTGATTGCACTGAGCCAAATGATTGTTTGCACATATTTTTCCCTCTAACTTATATGTAAGTAGTTGTTTTATGCTTGTTGAGACTGTTCCTTTTTGGATTGTAGACTCAACAGCAACTGACCACGTCGCAAGGGACTGAACAACATATGTGGAATTTCATCAAATTCCTAAAGGCAATAGGAATATATACATGGGGAATAATGCTTCCACTAACGAGCTAGGGATCGATAGCTTCAAACTATTGCGAGGTGGTCGCACAGTTTATCTTCATGATGTGCTCTATGCTCACGAAGTTCTACGAAATCTTGTTTCTGTTCTTGTTCTACTATAACTAAGTTTCAAACTTATATTTGATAAAGGTTTTGTAAAAGTATTTATGGACAACATTTATTATGGTTTTGGCTGTGTTGGATGGTTTTATAGTGTTAGACACCACTAATATTGTAGTAAATGACAATTCGTCTATCTATGTTGTTGAAAATTTCAGTTTTGTTACTAATACTGATAGTGTATTATGGCATGCTAGATTAGGACACATTTGGCAAGATCGATTAAATAAATTGGCTCGAGCAGGTATTTTAGGATCACTCGCCAAAGTAGATCTGCCCACTTGTGAGCATTGTCTTGCTAAAAAAGTAACTAGATCACCATTTGGCAAAGCCAAAAGAACCACTTCTTCATTACATCTTATTCATTCTGATATTTGTGGTCTAATGAATGTGAGGGCAGGGCATGGTGCTTTCAATTTCATCACTTTTATAGACGATTACACTCGTTTTGGTCATGTTTACTTGATCTCCTATAAATATGAGGCTTTGGATTGCTTTATACGTTATTATAACTTGATTGAGAATCAATTGAACACAAGCATTAAAGCTTTAAGAACCAATCGAGGTGGTGAATATCTGTCTGATCAATTTAAAAGCTTTTATGATGAAAAGGTATAGTTAGACAGCTTAGTATTTCTTATACACTGCAACAAAATGATATTGCAAAAAGAAGGAATAGAACCTTGTTAGACATGGTAAGAGCATTTGCAGCAGATTAGTTTAACAGATTCTTTAAAATACATACAAAATAACATTATTCCTTATTTTACAGATTTTTAATCTAGCAGACACTGCATCAGATTACCTATCAATTTCTCTACTTTATTAAAATAATGATTTCTATAACCTCTTCATTTAGTGTTTTATTAACTTTTTATAATAAAACACTAAGCGTTATTGTTATGAATAATTATAAGTACATTAATAAACCAAAAAAAAATTAATTTAATTTATCAAAAAAATAATACAATTTAAAAAATGGTGCCCCCACAATATTCACATGAGCACAGTGCTCATCTATCACTCCCACAATATAAAAATAAAAAAAAATGTCCACAGTATACTCATCTATCACTCCCACTCTGAAAATATTCACATGGCAATAGTGCTTACCTACCTCTCTCACAATATTCACATGGCCACAGTGCTCACCACCTACCTCTCTCACAATAATCACATGGCCACAGTGCTCACCTTCTAGTCTCATCTACAACTCTCTATATAATGATGTGATGCAAATCAAGATTATTCATCTCTCAATAACAATTATCATTTGCATCAATGAGGCCCTTTATCAAGAAATTCATCTTTAACTCATCATCAAGCTCTTCCTCTGATGATGAGGTGGAAGATGCACTCATCCTTGAAGTAGAAAGACTGAGCCTGGAAATGAGTAGGGGATCAACATCACGTGAATGGCGTTTGTACATTGATCGAGGATCCACACAGGGCCATGAGAGACTTTTCAATGATTATTTTGCTAAAAATCCAGTGTATCCTCATGATCGATTTGGAAGAAGATTTCGTATGAGTCGAGATCTATTTCTTCGTATCCAAGAAGCGGTGGAAGCTCATGATCCTTATTTCCAACAGAAAAGAAATGCCGCTGGAAAATTAGGATTATCTTCACTACAGAAGATAACAGCTTCGTTAAAAATTGCTCAGAATGATAGGTGCAACTTCATCAACAGAACAAAGGAATTCAGAATTTCGCAACATGGTAAGCAAATTGACAGTGATACAAGCATAATGGGTATTCTGCCTCAAATAGTCCAGCCAAAATCCAAATCATAAATCAATGATTTCAAGTTAACAAGAAACCACCAAAAAAGCCCAAAATTGGATTCTCTTCAGCAAGCAAATCTAACCAATTTCAGACAGAGAGCTTCAATCTCCAAAAACTAGGGCTTCAAAATTGGTCTGAGAGTTACCTGATTGGAGTTCATAAGTTCTTGTCGCCATATGTGAAAACGAAGACCTCTGGACTTTCGAAGATGTTGACGGTGGCAACAAGAAGCAATGGATATCTAGGGTTCACAAAGCACCAAAAAATCCTAATCAAAATGGATATCTTTGAGATAAGCTTGAGGAGAGGAGAAATGATACCTGGTCGATGAAGATTGAAGACGAGGAAGCTGGAGAAGAGCTGGAGAGAAGAAGAGTTCTGGAGAAGATAGAGAGGAACACCAACATCGGGCACATAGGAGAGAGGAGAGAGAGTGTCAAATAAATGAATTTTTTTATTCAATGGAGAAGCTACAGTAGTTACCCACATGTAGGGAACTACTATAGATGTTATCCAATTTAGAGAAAGCCTAGATAATCTGATGGAGTGGTATTTATTATCAATTTCTTGAATTTGTTCTTTAAAAAAGAGAAGGAAGCAAGTTTAGGTAATCTGATGTGAATGCTCTAAGATCAATGATGGAGCAAGCTAATTTACCTATCTCCTTTTGGGGAGATGCGTTATTGACTATAGCCTACATTCTTAACCATGTGCCTTTAAAATTTTTCCCTTCTACCCCATATGAATTATGGGAAGGCGAAAAATCTCATTTGGGCAACTTGCATCCTTGGGGGTGTGCAGCTTTCATTCACAATACTTCTCATGTACATGGGAAGCTTGGTCCTAAGGGAAAGAAATGTATCTTTATTAGATAATCTACTTTCTCTAAAGGATATGTTTTTATTTTTGAAGAAGCTGATGGGACGATTACAAAAATTGAATCACAAGATGTTATTTTCTTAGAAAAGGACTTTCCTAAAGGAGGAGATGTCACTAAGGACTTCTAGTTCTATGAAATGGAAGAACCTAGCACTAGAACAAAATGTCAAACAGTTGAGGATGAGGAAAAACTTCCAAATCCTCTCGAAGTTAGTGGGAGTAAGAGAATTCCTGATCCTACTCCTATGGAGTAAGATCATGAGGAAACTCATCCTCGTCGAAGCATTCGTGAACGTATCCCACGTTGTCGATTTGAGAATGAGGGGGAAGCATTCATGATCGCTCTATAGGATGAAGAAGAACCTAAAACAATTAAAGAGGCTCTATCTGGACTTAAAGCTAAGAAATGGAATAAAGCTATGGAAGAAGAAATGGAGTCAATGAAAACTAATCAAGTCTGAGACTTGGTTAATCTATTTCCAGGTCAAAAATCCATTGGAAACAAATGGATTCTAAAAATTAAACATAAGGCGAATGGGTCCATAGAAAGATATAAGGCTCAACTGGTAGCAAAAGACTACACACCAGAAGAGGGAATTGACTATAAAGATACTTTCTCACTAGTTGTGAGAATTACTTCAATTTTCCTCGTTCTAGCTATAGTCGCACATATAGACTTAGAATTATACCAAATGGATGTCGAAACTGCATTTCTCAATGGAGAACTAGATGAAGAAATCTCTATGGGTCAACCTTTAGGTTTTGAATATAAAGGACAAAAGCGCAAAGTTTGCAAGCTCAAAAGATCTATATATGGTCTAAAGCAAGCATCTAGACAATGGAACTTTAAGTTTCATCAAGCAATCCAAAAGAATGGTTTTACAATGATGGAAGGGGACCATTGTGTATTTAAAACGTTTGAGTGATGGTTTTGTAATTTTGTCCTTATATGTTAATGACATTCTAATAGCAGGAAATAATAAAGAGATGATTAATATTACTAAGAAGTGGTTATCATCGGCTAGCAACGTACTTGGTGTGAAAATCATAATAGATCGCGCTAAAAGGATTTTTGGTTTATCTCAAGAGACCTACATCAAAAAGATGTTGGAGCGCTATCACATGCAAGATAGCAAGTCAATGGATAACCCTGTTGAGAAGTGATATCGATAGTTTGATATATGCAATGATGTGCACACGTCCCAACATATGCTATGCTGTTGGTTTGGTTAGTCAGTATCAATCAAACCCTGATCAAAAGCACTGGATGGCAGTCAAGAGGTTTTTTTAGTATCTAAAAAGAACTTCAAATTACATGTTATGTTATCAAGGGAAGAATGATTTGTGACTGATTGTTTACTCTGATGCTAATTGGGGAAAATGTATTGATCAGTGCAAATCAACTTCAGGATATGTTTTCTTGCTAAATGATAGTGTTATACTATGGAGTAGCGAAAAGCAATCATGTGTAGCCTTGTCCACAATGGAGGCTGAATATGTAGCTTATTCCACAACAACTCAAGATGCAGTTTGGTTAAGGAGTTTCCTGTAGCATAGAAATTGTCAAATCAACATCAAAACCAGTGATAATTTTTTGTGATAACACTGCTGCATTGGCTATTGCCAAGGATCCTAAATATCATGGGAAGACCAAACATATTAAGAAAATATATCACTATATTAGAGATGCAATTATTGACAAGGACATGGTCATAAAATACATTTCTACGAATAACATGGTGGCTGACCCCCTCACTAAGCCAATATCTAAGGATGTATTTGTTAAACATGTAAAATCCCTAGGCTTGAGTATAATGTAATCTGAAATTAAAATGCTTACAGTTTGTTGAATATTTGAATTTGATATATATATTATTCAACATTTACGGTATATACTGTAAGAGTTAAGTTGTACAGTTCAATAAAGTATGTCGATAGACTAAGATTGACGTACTCACACGAGCAATCACCTCTAGTGCATGTAAGGCGAGTGGAGATGAGACTATTTTAATTATAGCGCTCAATTAGCGACTTGAGCGCAGTGGAAGCAAGTCTAATTCAAAGCTATTAATTTGGATTCGCCTTGATTAGGATCAAGATGAGGTTCTAAAATAAGAGAGCCGACATGAATTTATCCCCGTCATTCATGTGTCTATATAATGGAAGTCAAGTGTGAATTAGTCATCTAACACTAATAATAGTGAGTGGATGAGAATTTCAGGTTTGATGCCTGTGATTTGTTGACAAAACTAAGACTCATATGGTGTGTTACCTCTAATGAGGAGAGCAATGACATACACTCTTTATCTTAGGATAAGAAAAGAGAAGCTCTGCTATAGCATGCAATTTATACTGCATGTGCTGGTTGACCTATCGGGAAGTGAAAGAATGGATCCCTATTTCTTCACTGTGTGAGTTCTAAAGAGATCTTAATATAGATCTCAAATATTTTACCCTTTGCGACTTTTGACTATGTCATGATGTGATGTATTGATGTTTGCTACCTTAATGGTGTATCCAATAGTCATGGAATGATTCAACTTAAAGATGCACTCATAGAAAAATGAATTAATTCAGATCTAATTGATATGAGGGCGAAAGAAATAGTATTTTTGGTTTTACACTTATTGCTTGTAGTCACCGGCATCATCTCGTTCGAGGGATTGAGTATAGAATTCTTGAGGGATTGAATAATACTCAATTGTGTGGAATTCAAAATGTTTGACGTATATAAGTACACTTCGTGAGTGATTATATATTGAGGTTGATGTCTCCAATATGGCCTGAATGAGTTTTCTATTTTGGAGCTCCCATTTTCTATGTACTTCAGGTCGCACAGTCTGTTCACATGTATAAGTGATTTCTTGTGCATATTTAAACTTTTATTGTACATTTGAGATATGTCAAGCTCATCATGGGTGAGTGGGAGATGTTTGGAAATATGGGCTTATGTGCCTAGGTCACCCATGAGGGCTTTGACCTGGACAACCCAAAAGCAAAGACAACTGCTCCCGTTAGTTACCTTGTAACTGGCGCACTAAGAAAAAGAGAAGTTCCTCTTCTTCTCAATTGGAACATACAAGAAAAATGTAGATTTTCTCTTAAACTCTCAATTCTCAAGAATTTAGTATTGCACATTTAATCACTCGGTGTTCATGCTATGAATTCTTGATTCGATTCTTGTAATGATTCTTGTAATCGATCAAAGGCGTTGAAGCACGATCCGCATTCATACCAAATAGGAAGAATAGTAAGTTTTCTTGATATGAACTTCATCTTATAGAATCTACACTCTCAAATTTCTTTGGAGTTCAAGTTCTCTAAATCTAGAATTATTATAATTCCTCGAGGGGGAGGAGAAAAGCTTATTAACTTTGTGAAAACTCTCTTAAATTCTCTTCAAGTGAATGTCTACAAATCCAGAATTCCTACAAGTGCAAGTCTCTAAATTCGGAATTCTTTGAATTCCTTCACGTTCATTTGCTCCAAGTCCAAATTCTTCCCAAGTTCAAGTCAAGTCTCATAATGGATTTGTTTAATCCAATCAAGAACGTTACATTCTTCTTCTAACCATTCAATTGATAATCCGATGAGTTGTGCACGTGATAATTATGTTCGAAGTGAAGAGTCCATAAATTATTTATTAGATTCAATTTGTAATTTGTACCAAGTTTCAAGTGTATTTATTTTACAAGCGAAATTTGTTGCTTACACCCTTAAAGAAAATATACTATTGACATTGAGACATTCAAGTAAGATTATTGTTTCATCTGGAGTGTGAGCTCCAATATTTTATTTGTATTTAATACATTACTGATTAACTACGATCATACTTTTATTTCTATAATTATTTGACAAATAAATTGTTCATTTGTTCAAAAAATCATTTTGTAATTTTAAAAAACTTTTATAAATACATTGACCTTTTATTTTGATAAAACAGTCCAAATGGAAAAATTGGATGGATGTATCCTATAAAAATGGATTGGCAATAAGATGCTGCCCAAGAAAACAAAAACAAACAGACCATTACAAGTGCCTTGAAAAAAAAAATATTATGATATAACAGCCAACAATATATATAAATATATATATAATATCGGAATATCTATTTTCCTTGCCGACAATCCGTGCAAAGTGCGGGCATGCTCCTAGACTTGATAGAATAAAGTGTCTTTTTATTGAGGTTTGTATATATGGTATGGTCCAAAAAAACATCGTGAAGTGATAATTAAGAAACTTCATTTGCTTGTGAGCTTGTGAGTTTTCCTAATATGGCAGAATTATATTATGTGAAAGACTAAAAGGATGTACACATTTTTATAATAATGTAAACTGCATAATACCAGGTTTAACAAATACTACGGAGGTTGTATTTTGATAAGTTCGCTATTATTTATTTATGACTCAATATGTTAGTTGAAGTGGTGTTGAGGGATCTAATGGCAATTGAACTTCAAGTCAGATTTGTTAAAAGTAAAAGTAAGCTTCATCCAGCCTCCAGCCTATATATATATATATATATATAGATATATATATATATATATCTATCAATACATCAATACATATATATAAAGTGGAATGAAATGCGGCCTCCTCACGGCGAGTCTTTACTGTTCAAACGATACTTGCGCGAGTTGTATTGATGCTCAGTAGCGGAAAACGACGCCGTTTCTCCCGAAATTGAACTTCTCCCGAAATTGTACGTTTCAATGGTTGTCTTCACGCTGCTGCCAGTCTACGTGTTCGATGGCGCCAAACCCGGGGTTGCTTGTGTCAGTATAGTCTACTGATGCTCAGTAGCGGAAAACGACGCCGTTTCTCCCAAAATTGTACGTTTCAATGGTTGTCTTCACGCTGCTGCCAGTCTACGTGTTCGATGGCGCCAAACCCGGGGTTGCTTGTGTCAGTATAGTCTACACTAACCTACGACGACCTTCACGTGGATGCTTCCCGACTCTATCTTACCCTACGATCACCTTTATGGGAATGCTTCGCGATTACGTTTCCCAATCACACTGCTCCCCTCATACATTGACCACTCTGATTTCCAACTCCCTCAGATCAACCTTTTCCATATCGAGTCGGCCTCTATGCGGTTCGATTACTTTGTTCCTTACTACCCTGGTTCTGCTATTCCATTGGTTTACTCAGTCATAGTGATTTCTCTGCTCTTCTTCACAGTCTGCATCATAAGTTTGTGTTAATGGGTGTCATCGAATGAGATACATCGAATGAGATAGTAGCAAAGTAACTCTTCTTCGTCATTATTTTGTAAACTTCTCAGTTCCGTTGCTTTGGCTCGCTTTGGATGGGTCTCCTTCGTTTCATGATCGTTCAGTTTGTATCCACCAACTCATCCTCAACTTTTGTTTACGACACTTCTTTTATTTAATTTTGTGGTTCGATTATCAATTGATTTCATGCTCTGGTTTGCGTTTCATCATCGTATCATGGGGTAAAGTTCGATTTCGTCTTTGACAGTTTCCAAAGATTGAGGTGTAAAGCAAATGAGCTCACAACTGAGTATGGCTTACCATTTTTTTGGTATAACAATCTTGAGGAGAAGCAGGTGCTATTTCACTTCCTTTGTTTTTTTTAATTTTGTTAAGCTTTGTTGTACTTCATAATTTTTAATATCTGCTGGAAACACAATGCAACTTCAATTATGATCAGATTCCTCTCACTTTATTCATTCATATATGTACCTCTCTTTTGCCTAATACAAGTGAAAATTAACATTTGTATGTGCCTTTATTTGCAGAGAATTCTGGGATGAAACCTCCCACTTTGAACATTATCCCCTCTCAACCTATGCACGTTGAACCACCTTCGAGCAATGTTTATATGTGTTAATTTAATCCATCAAGTTTGAAAGATTAGTTTTATGATTATTTATTACTCGGTCTGTTAATTTGTATTTGATAAGGTATATGGTGGTTCCAAGAGAGAATCAGAGTCCTCCATCGACTTAGCCAAGACTAGAAATGATCATTGTCATGCCACTTCTAGAGCTGCTTTGGAACCACCTAAATCCATACCCAAGGTATTTTTTAATAAATTAATTATTTATAACTTCATGAACATATATAAAAGAAAATCAACATCTCTTCCGACCTCTTTTGAAACCTTTGGTTCTATTTATCATTTTATTCTCATGGAAAGGCAGCATGAAGGGAACAAAAAAGGTACTACATTGAGTTCAATTAGAGGCCCAATCGTAGTTGATGTGTGTTCTTTATTTGTTGGTCATCTACTATTCTTTGTATGTAAAATCCCTCCAGGAAAGATTTAAATATACTTATAGATGATTAAATGTGACTTTCCTTAAGCTACGGGTGGGTGGCATAGTTGTGGTGGTTTTAAATGGTTTATCCTTGCTATCCCGAACTGTTATTGGTACGTTCCTCTGTTTCGGGTATTAGAGGTGGTTTCAGTTGCTTATAATCTGAGTTTTTCCATAGCCATCTATCTCTCTCCGAAATTGAAGCTTCTTACCAAAAATCCTAGGTTTGTTTTGTTTGGAATTTTACCGATTCAAGATACAATCATGCTCTGTTATTATTTGTTGGAATATAACAATTAAATTGCTCTTCGATCATGACAGAGTTTTAAGTTCATATAGTGTAGATATTGTGTTCAAATGAGGAATTTGATGTTTTTGGGGTAGCGGCTTTTGGGTTTTGTTGATGCGTGATTTGGTTGAAAGACTTAATAACACAAATAACTAATTTGTTGATACTGATTGATTTTTATGGATATCTCTGTTCGGTCATCAGTGTGCTTCATATATAAAATTGTTTATCATCACCCTAAATTGAGATTATGTTGTTAGCTTTATCTTCATAATGGTGGGTGGGTGGTGGATGGACGAATTCTAAGATTTATATGAAAGCTATTAAAACTGTCATTTTTATTTGATGGTTTGAGGAATGATCATCTTTGACAATTTTTTTGGGGCACAAAATTGAATTGGCAAATTTGTGGTTTTCAGGCTTCAAAATATTACTTAATGGAAATCGCTTGAGCCTTGGGAATTGGATGCTGGTTTAAAAATGGCAGCGAGTAAGTGGGTCTACCATTATGTATTGGATTTTCCGTTCCTCTCTCATTAAATTATTTTGCCTGGTGGATTATAAGTTCTTTGCTTTTTATGCACGTAGATTTCTGCCAAAATGTATCTACAGAGTGGAAGTCTATGCAATGAAGTCTAAGCAAGCAGAGATGTTTTTCCTCTACTTTTCCCAAACTGTGGTTGAGGTACTCTCTTGGCCTTTGTTATTATTTCATTAAACTAAATGAATATGCTTTCTTTAAATTTCATCATCAATAAATCCTTTGCATTTCTAGATATAACATGAGAATAAACTTCCAATTTTTTTCCTTTCTTCTATGTTTGGTGTAGTATGAAGTGAAGAGCTTAGGACAACATGAAATTAGATTTCGTGATTTTTGTATTTGTCACAATATAATTATTTAACTGATTCAATATGGTGGGTCTTCGTTGGCTTGAGCACAGATATCATCTTACTTTTATGCACTCTATGCCTAATTACTTCAGCCATATCTTATTATCTGATCTGATTTCTTAGCACCCTGTCAGTAGGCGAATATCAGATTGTCCGAGAACGTCGTCGTCTTTCATGTTCTCATCTTGCTTCTGCTTATTATTGATTTTTTTGCTTCTGCACTTCTTATTTAGTGGTTTGCTTGCTTGGTTGCCAATGTTTCACGATGTTTGTTTCTTTCAGGTTACTCCCGTTACAAGTTTGGTTGTTTTATCTTTTGGATTGCAAAATTTCGTGCTTCTTTTCAGCTTGCTGCTACTCAGGTTTGAAAGTCTTGCTTCTTGTACTGATTGTTAAGCTTATGTTGTAATTTTTCCCCCTTCACATCTTGCTTCTTTTCGTGATCTTTGTATTTGTCAATGTTCGTTCCTGTCATTAAATGCATCTTTGCTATGTCTTTGCTAATTTTAATGATCTATGTGAATTTCTAATGCTTGCATTTCGTTTTGGGTGAATTATGTTTGACATTGCCTATAAATTATGAAATATGTTTGCTCCCAGAAGTTGGAAATTTGTAGTTTATCCTTATACGTCTTTGAGTGTTCTAGAAAAGCCATGCCTAGCTGAGTCCTTTACCCAATAATAGCTAATTCAATATTCTGTCTTTTATCATCGCCATCCATGGAAATTGATGCTGCTCTTTCTCTATTACCCATCTCTCTTGCCTTTTTGCTGACCTAGACAACTTTCATTCCGATTTCACCTACTCCCTCAACTATCCGACTATCTATAACGGCATTTATTTGCTTCATCTTCATTTTTTCTTCATATTTATGTGTATATGATTTGGTTGGACGATTATGCTTTTTGTGTTGTTTGGATTGCCCTGTTCGATCTCTGGTCCTTCGAAAATAATGAGCCTATTATTCCTTTACTCATTGTTTCTTGAGATAAAATTTTGGTGATATTTAGGGTGTACCTTATTTGAGTTTAGGAAAGTTAAGAGTAAGGAATTCAGATTGTTTGGTGGGTGTTTTTAAAGGATGCGTAAATTCTTGCTCAGGTGATTTGATGTTGGTCCTTCGACTAATTGCTCTTTTGTCTTGTGGCCTCTTTGGGTTTGTTGTGTTTCTTAAAATTTTCACTATTGTTTGGGCATATGGCTCTTTGCTTTGGTTATCACAGGTCACCGGAGTTCGTATGGATCATTCCCATATGGTTTGTTGTTTCTCTCTTTACAAATATGTATTGCCAGGGTCTTTGCATTTTACTTCATCCCTTTTTTTTATTCTGTGTCTTGGTTTGCCTCCTCTGCCTCGATGTGCTCTCTCTCATCCCTGTGATGATTTTGGTGGTTCTGTTATCTGGGTTGGACGTGGGTGCAACTTACTGCATAGTGACAGTGCCACTGAGTCAGCCTGACTGGTGCTAAAAGATATAATATGTGTGAGGGTTAGTAGAATAATAACCACACAATTATACGACGGGCATTGGGTCCGATTCTAATCCAAATATTTCATAATTCTTGAGCAACATAGAAATACAAAGTGAAATGCATCTCTACTTTTTTTCTTTCTTGCATGATTATGATGTGTTTGGTTATTTTAAAACCAGTTATACTTGCAACAGTTGGCAAAGATAGACATAATTTACATTGGAAATTATTGAATATATATTGCTTAATACTGTGCTTGCTTGAGCAAAATTAATATGATTAGTTAGTTGACTGCACCATTATTCATGCACATATGTGCTTGCGAGTGCATGTCCACTTCTATCTTTGTTAATCCACGTATATCTATCAAATTACATAAGCAGCTATTCCTAGAAATTAGGTCTTAACTATTTTTTACTACAACACTTGCTGGAGATGTGGCAAATATACTTCTGGATGCAATATTTATCTTCGTTTACCGCTTGGGTCTCAGTAGTGCAGCGATTGCACATGTTCTTTCTCAGTATGTAACACCATACTTGCTTTGGTATTCTTACTCATTTTTTTGGGTCTTTAACTCTTTATGCCTTTTCCAAAATAAAATTTTGTTTTGATTCTTTGTTACAACACATCTTTACTGATATATCCTTCCTAATTTTCAACATTCTTTTGTTCACATCTAACCTCCTAGCCTCAAGGAATTTCAGTTTGCTCGGTTTTTCAAAAATGGTCAGAGGATTGTTTCCTATATCCCTGAGATGAAGTTTAACTGATTTTCTATACATTCTTATAAAAATTTATTTATGCACTTTGAATGTTGGTTTCCTGTTGTTAGCAAGAGTAATAGCTGTGACAATCTGTGTGACCTTGACAGTATCAATGGCTGCAATGCTGGGTTCAACAACTATAACTAATTTCCAAATCGTCTTGCTCACTTTCTCCTCTTTGCAAAGCACCCTCTTCGACATAATGGTGGTATAATGAGGTTTCCTTCATTGACATTTGTCATTGGCTTAGAAATATCATTCCTTATGAAGGACTACTAATCATTTGTAGTTATTTGCAAGTGTAATTGAATTTAGTATATTACAATGGCACGTGTAGAGTTGCATGATTGTTTTATATATCTGTCATTTATATCTTTTATAAGGACAATCTTGGGAGTGTGATCTCTTAGAAAAATCATGATTTAGAATTCCCAAATTTGAAATTAAGCCAAATTTCATGGTTAATTTAGTATCACCGTAAAATATTAAACTTATAATCCCTTTTATCCATCATGTTGACTAAAATAGATTGTCATCGTAATCTAATACCAACCCGGGGCAACGCCCGGGTTCCTACCTAGTACTTATATATAAAGCCCGTGCACTGCTGCCTTCTCCTAGCGAGTCCCGGCTTTTTCTCTCGCTGTACTCTCGCGAATGGTGTTTTTTTCACAAAAGCTCGGCAAGCTAAACGACGCCGTTTTACCCTCTTTGCCCTAGCTCTCATGTTGCACCGACTCACCACCTCATATGCAACGTCATCGGCGTCATCCTCCTACACCGCCTCAACGACGTCATCGTCTTTCCCAGTTTCCCAGGTTCAGGTATCTACTTTCTGGGCTAGCCTTTTCCCTTTACTCTGGGTTAAGCGAGCAAATTGATTTGGGACTCTTGCAATCACCTCCTCATTAAGGTCAGGGTTTGGTGTTCCGATTCGGCTTTGGAAATTGATAGATTTCCAGCGTTCTCCCGGCGAGTACCGGCCTTTTAACGCCCTATACTCTCGCAACTGGTGTTCTATACGAGTAAAGGGGTATTCTCGGTCGTCCCTCCTACACCACCTCACCGACAACATCTATATCTCGCTTCCTCCGCTTTTCTTCGCCCTCTACTTCACATGGAACACGAAAACCGAAGACTCCATCTTCGCCTTCAATCCAGGTATGTACGAGTAAAAGGGTATTCTCTCTAGCCCTTTGATTTTTCCTCCAGTCCCTGGTTTCTCATCATCCCTCACTCTTCTTGGTCGTCCTCTTTATTTTAGTTTCTCTTCGCTCTAATTTCCTCAGTAGTTGGACTCCTGCTGCCATTGAGTCGTTTCTTGATTTTGTGTTTCGCTCTGTTAGTTTTTCCCCCAATAGAGGCGCTTGGACTTCACGATTCTCAAGCAAACCTAGCTAATTCTCAATTCTCTCTCGCTATACTTGCATATTTGTCCTCTTGATTTCATACTGTGAGAAATTTATCAATTGTGCATGTTTGTGCCTTTTCTAAATGTTTTGTTGATTACAGCTCCAGTTAACGCAAGTTCCAATTGGATTCAGCAATTAAGCAAGGCTCATGTATGCTCCCACGAAGCTGGTGTTCACCAACTTGCCAATCTCTGGTATGAAACACATCTCTTTTTTCCCTTTTTTTTGAAAAATGTATGTTGTCATTTTTGTGTATAGAATCTATTTAGTTGTATAATTTTGCTGTCAGAGATTTTCGAATGGAATAAAGTTTGGATTTCATTGCTTGCTGGGGTTCTTCTGTTCGTAATATACTCTTAAGGTGAGAGAAAGGGCTGGGGTTCTTTTGTTTGATTGGTCTGGACTAACCCAATGCCTCTAGAGTTGTGGATCCTCCCTTGATTTCATCCAGTGCATCCAGGTTGGTCAATATTTCTTTTTTATCTAAAGCAGAAAATTTAGGAAGTGGTAATTAATTGATTATAGAGGATGTAGGTAGGACACATACACTTTTATGAGCAGTGCATATTTCTTGGGTGAACATATCTTATTTATGTAACCTCTCCTAATCACTCATCTGCTTTATCTTAATGCGTATCATGATTGTTGATAATATCCAAATGCTTTATAATTAACACTTTACAAGTGGTCTCCAACTTTTATGAGCAGTGTATATTTCTTGGGTGGACATATCTTACTTATGTTGCCTCTTCTCATCACTCATCTGGTTTATGTTAATGCGTCTCATGATTGTTGATAATATCCAAATGCTTTATAATTAACACTTTACAAGTGGTCTCCAACTCTGTGATTTCAGAATACAAAAATTTATTAACTTGCATTGAAAGAAGATGCAATCAGTTATAATAAACCCATGCATTTTATTCTATCAGTTAATGTAAAGATGAGATATCCTGCAATGAGGTTTGGAGGTCAAATTTTATATAGTAGAACCAAGATTCAGGCTGACAAAGCTGCCATGCATGGATCTTTTAAGGAGTCTTGAAGCTAAGAAAAAAGAAGCCGGTTGTGTTGCAGTTGGAAAAAAAAAAACAAAGCATGTTTGGAAAAATGGTAGCTTTACAAGATTTATGCTTTCTGTGATTTCTTCTTCAGTTTTGATTTTTCGCCATCTCTTTCGTGTCCTGTTTTGTGAGGGCTTTATGTGCACATATTGTTCCTTGCCGCTTCTTATGATTGCCATTTTTGGGTCCCATTTTGTGAGATTGTGCTCTTGCGTTCTTCATTTTGCAGTGATAGATAGTTATATGAGGTAAAGGAGGGGGCTAGATACTATGGTCATATTTGTGTTTTACTTTCGAATTCCAGATTATTTAGCTCACTTTTTTCCTCTTTTCTTTTTTAATTTCATCATAACAGTTAAGAATTGATGTTTGTCTGTGTTTGCTTCTGCTTTTGTATTCAGAGCTCAGATTTTTCCCATAATAAGTGTGTTTCTGTTTAGTCATTGACAAGTTGGGCATCTTCTGTTGTTATATTTGTCAAAGGTGGATGGTTTGAGCTTTTCTGTCCTTTGTTGTACAAGTAAGTCACTTTGTTTCATTTGTGTTATTGCACGAGTGAGATTCTCTTTTTGTTTTTCACTCTCTTTTTATTCTTTCATATATTATCTTTGTTTCAAACTCAGAGGTTGGGTTTGATTGTAATTGTGTGTGTTTGTTCTTAGCAGTTGCTTTGCGGTCCAGGTTGGTAATGAACTAATGACAAATATACTTGAAATAGCCTTAGTTGTACCTATTTTGCAAGTTAATCTGATTTGGGGTGATGGGAGGTAAACAAATGAATGGTCCATTTTCATATGTTATTAGAAGCCTGAAGCCATAGATTTAGATGTTGTTTTCCCTTCTCTTTTTCCTTTTTTTGCCTTTCTTTGATGTTGTGTTCTGCTCTTGCCCTTCTCTCTATTTTCTTTACTAAGAACAGAGTTGGACCTACAGATCAGAGAAATCATTTCGAGGGTAGACATGGTGCAGAGATTTTGTTGGGCCTAATTGCGTTGTAGTTTTCTTGGATTGTGCACGAGTGTTAGGTGGAGTTAAAAATTGAAGTTCGAATAGGAATGTATTAGCTACTCGAAAACAAATTTTACAACTTCGATCGCATCCTAACTCCGCTTTCACTCTTTTTTATTTTTGCAGTGGAAATTTCAGTGTTCAACTGTAGTGGGGGTATTGGTTTTTTGAAGATGTGCTTTATATGGTAGAGCTCTAACTACTATTTTGCTTTCATGCAGTACTCCAGGAACTTTGTCAATGACTATATTTGCAGAACTCTCTGGTTTTATACCTTTGATTGATAAATATCAGTTGTTTTGCATAAGTACTATATATTAACTCAAAGAGAAGATAGTTTCCCCAGTGGAGATTGTTTTTATGCTTATAATAAGATGATCAGATCCATAATAAGTGTGTGATAATTATTTTCCAGGTTATTCACTTTTGAAGATGCCTATTATAAGTAGCAAATGAGGCGATTGGTAAATGATATGCTTTTGTAGGTCCATTTTCTGGGTGAAGGGTAAGTTCCTCATAAATTAGTAACTTTTCTTTATGAATTCTTAATACCATATATGTTCCCTGCAAAATTAAAATTCCATCATGAGTTTGTTTCTCCTCAATGTACAATTCAATGTTTTAGTCTGTCTAACTCCTTTTCATCAGTGCATCTAATTTGTTTGATGGACAACTCCTCTCTCAATTAGGTTATAGCTTGGCCTTTTATTAGTCAAATGCTATTTACAATCACTTTCTTTTACCTGTTATTTTATTCAAGTATTTTCGTAAATTTACTTTGTTAGTATTTAAGCACTTCCAGTTTAGGCAATCACCTGCAGCATTTCAATGATCATATTTCTTATGTTCAATTTGTTTAGGTGAAAGTGATCAATATTAACCATGTTTTCCTAGGGTGAGATCACTTCAATTGATTGCGACTTCCAAAGGCTTGTACGTTATTAATATCTCATTATTCATTTTAGTGTTTGATGTAGTTTTATCTGATTTTTGCAGAGCTAGAAACTGTTGTAACGTATCGATTCTCACAATGCAATAGGAAACAACTGGGAATCAAAATATCGGTTTCTTTGTCATCACCTACACTTTTACCTCCGACTCACATCTCTATCCACTTGTGCGATTGCCGGTTTATTTAATTTGGTTGTGGAGTCTGATTTTTTTATGTTTAATTGGTAAGAGCACTTAAATCTTTGTTCGTCCAGTGTTTTCCAACTTTTGAATTTGGATTCCAGATTTAAGAAACGTTTCTTTGTCTGAGAATGCAACAAGTTTGTCCCTACAAAGCAAGTCACAGAGTCTAATTCTATCTCTAGAATCCTCTTTTACCCTCTCTTTGAAGTAGTTAATATTGTTCTTTTCTTTTTCCAGCAACGTTGTCATCAGATATACAACCATTTTGGCTCCATCTGACTCACCAAATACTGATGGAATTGATCCAGGTATATATTAGTCATTAAATTATTGATATTGTTATTTCATCAAGACGGAAGGGTCTAATCAGTGCATTTACTTCTTGAATTTTTTCAAGGAACATCCAAGAGATTGGTACTTACGACCATGGAATGGAACTAAAAAAAAATATATAAAATGAGCAACAATAATTAAAACTACCCATAATAGCAAAAAATGTCGGCCCCGCAGCAACGCGCGGGCACGACGCTAGTATATATATATTATATAAAGTTGCAGCATTTGCAGCTCTCTCCTGGCGAGTCCGGCGAGTACCACGTCTCTCTGCGATTTGTATTGACGCCCGGTTCCGGAAAACGACGTCGTTCCGTGCGATGCTCTACGTTTCACTCACTTTGCCAACGTCGTCGTTCCAGCCCGAAACCCTCTTCTTTGCCTTCGTGGCCGTTTACTGGAGCGCGTCTCCGATTGTTGACCCAATCGCGCGATGGTGGCTGCTCTCTGCCTCCTCGCTTGGCTGCTACGGAGATCTTTTTCCAGGTTAATGAACCTGCTTTACAGGTTCATCTGACAACTTTTTTGATGATGCCAGTGAACCTAGATTCATGCATCTATTCGACTTCTCAATTTGTTTCCATTATGAGACGCGGGTGAGTTCGGACGAACATCGACATCCTATTTTGTTTCTCAACTAATTTCCCTTTTATGATATCCTCTGTTGTTCTCTGCATATCTGTCATCTGAATCTAAAAGTGCATGTAATTGCGCTATTCTCCTGGCGAGTCCGCAGTCTTCCGATGTAATCTCGAGCGTCGTTCATGGTTTCGTTCTGTCACAGTCATCGGATTCGTCGAGCTCTTCCGATCGTGAACGTCGGATATTGGGCTTGTATTTGTCATCTTCGGTAAAGGTATCGCCTTCCCCAGTTAAGCTCCCCCAGGTTATACCCCCTGCCTTCCATAGTGTCTCACAGCCTTCAGATTCGTCATGCTATTTCGATCGTCAACGTCGGATCTTGGGGACTTTCTGTTTTCGTAGGTTCATGCACTTGGTTTCCAAGAAGTTGCTGCCAGCTACATCAGCTATTTTAAACGAAACCGTAAATTCATGCATCAAAATAGCTTCTTCATATATCTAGGGTTTCAATCTTGACAACAACAACAAAAAAAGGATCATGAAATTGAAGCAAGTTGCGCAGAGTCCTCAAATTTTGAAAATCCGTGAAGGTAAACACTGGTGTTGGGGTTTGATTCTTATGTGTCTTTCTTTCTTTGTTCTTCCACAACCTACTTCTGGTGTTCAGGTTTGTAATTTATTCCTCTGTCTTTCATATTCTATGATCCTTAGTATACTTTATGTGATGTTTTTTGACGACTCTAAGGGGAGAATGGGAGTATAATATTGGTTTCTTATAATTTTTTGTTGTTTGGAATTTTTTCCCCTATTTCTAATTATTTGTTTTCCATCTCCAATTTTTCTAACAACAGGAAGAATATTTTGCTTGCCTGAGTTCTTCGATTTAGGTATACTGTCGTGTGTGCTTTGTTGCTTCAATTTTCTTAGCTATTTTTGTTAGTTTATCATGCTTTGGTTCTATTGGTCAAGAAAAAACACTGAATTTGAGCAGCTGTATTTTTTTTTTTTTTTTTTGTTAAACTAGCCATTCTCTTTGTGGGGGTTGGCATGCATTCCCCGTTAGATTTGACTGTATGATGGTTATGTTGGAATATGAGGAACACTATGGACTATGAAGGTTCTAAAAAATTGTTGGTAAAGTCCAATAGAAGTGATATTGAAGTCTTTTGATCCACTATATGTTAAAACCTTCATTGGATTTAAATGTATTTTGTAATCAGTTGTTTTGCTATATGACACTGAATCATCCACTCGATCCCCTACAGTTTTCAATGTAGAAGTCAGTGGCAATGATGAGGTAAATTACTTTTGGTGCTTTTCATTCACCAATTTGTCACCTTTTTGCTTTTTGTGACTTTCTCTGCACAAACATATAGCCCAAGAATAAATCATGCACAAGCATTTTGCGTTTTTCTTTCTCAGCTGCTATGTGTCAGGCCTTTCTGCGGTGTTAGCTGAGGTTTGAGTTTGGGACTCTCGCAAAGCTTTCTAATATTTTTGGGTAAGATTATTCCCTCGGAAATTTAGTTAATTTTTTGGCTACATTGTTTCTTTTCGATCAAATTTTTTTTTCCCTTACATTTTTTTTGTCCTGCTGTCTTTTTCCAGTTATCAATGTTCTTATGTCAAACCATTTTACTAACTAGATTGCAAAAAAATGTACTACTACACCAGGTCTTGCTGTTAAAATGCCTTTCATAGATAATTCAATTTGGTTAGTTTCCATTGATTAAAGTTGAATCCTTTTGGCTGAGATTTCCATTTTTTTATGTTGAATTGAGTCGATATTTTTTTTTAGACCTGCAGAACAGGCAGTTGTTGATTGAGCAGTCAACAAATTCTGCTCTTTCAAAACTGGCATACGATGGAAAGAGGCCTTACTCATACAGGTTGATTTTATTTTGGCCCTTTGCTCATATGGTCAATGACTATCATAGTGCATGTACTTTGATGCTTCATTAGTCTATGTGCCTCTAAAGAAGCTTTGTTTATATTTTATTTCCAATAATTAATATTATTTCGACGATCACAAATTTTAGTTTGATATGCATGACCAATTCCTCTGTGTGTTTTTGTTTGTCTAAGATTTTATTATTTTCCTACTTTGTAAGTTTGTAGGATACAAATCAACACCGTGATTATCTTCTTTTCACATCCTTTAGCTGATCTATTTAATATTTTAATCTAACTTATCACCGTGTCTTCCCCTTTTATTATACAACACAGCTTATTCTTGAAAATTTCCTGGTTGGTTTGGTTATCTTTCAAAGCAATGAAAATTAGATGTAAGAATTTTTATGCATCTTAATTAGTTAATTGACATGGGTTAAACGTATCTGTGTGCTTGGTTGAAGCATATGGAAAAAAGGACTGAGACCCTAAGGGAAGTAACTTTAGATGGAAACACTAAGATCATGTCATCTATCTTTACATTTCACTTCTTCAGCTCAGCTTCTTTTCAAAAAAAAAATCGCTTGCTTCGTTTCTGTGATGATTTTAGGATTTTGCCTTCTCCATTGTGTTACTATGTGGTTACTTGTGTTTTGTCAAAGAGTTCCTGAATTTTAATTGGGCTGTCTTCATTCTATCATTTTCATGTATCATATTTGGATTCTCTCATGCTTCTGTTATTGAATGTGTATTTTTCGCTTTTGTTCCCCTAGATCATATTGCTTTGTTCCTTTGATAATTTCCTGGGTTAACCTTATCTGTTCTGTCGATGGGTCATTCCTTGTGTTAACCTCAACTTTTCCGATCAATTTCATTGTGTTGTGCTTTGAGAACTGAAATCCTATTTGATTGTATTATGCTTAACAGGTTATCTTTTGTGATCTCATCGACATCCCCTCCCAATGGTGTAACTCATCAATCTCGAATGCATACAAAAAATTAGCTCTCTTGAAACATCAGGTACGATTTTGCTTTCTAACAAAATATATTCTCCCATTTCAGAGTCTAAATTTAATAAGAGGTATACTACATGCTTGCAAAACCAAGGTAAAATTGAATAGACATGAAATTCTGTAATTCTGTCTAACCATCACATAAGTTTAATGCTTTTGGTCTTAATGTTGGCTGATGTTATAATGCATCATTGGTAACTCTTATAGGGAGTTTCACATTTGCAGTTACTATTACAATGCAAAATCTAGAAGTGTTTCCATTGAGTTATATTGTGGTAGACTGTTTTTGGCTATCGTACTTTTTTTAACAGAGAAGGATGATTCTTGCCACTTGAGTGATGAACCCAAGGGATTGAAAACTAACATGTGCATGGTATGTACCATCATATCGTTTCGTGGTTTTCCAAATTGTAAGCTGCAGTTTTGGCTATGACCATGTTACCATAATACAAAAATCATGCATTTTACAATGGACATTGGATATAGTAGTTTCTTTGTCCTGCCAATTTTCTGGATTCTTTTTCTTTTCCATTTTATGTGTTTGGTGCTTGGGTTGGGACCAGGGCAAGAGATTAACTTAAATAATCGTTGTATTCATTGCTAAATCAAGATTTAAATGCTAAGTTCTATCTTATTATTTCCTAACGGCACACGCTACTAATCATTTTTATGTATTTTAATTTCCCTGTTATATAAGCAGTAAAATAGAATGAATTAATCACATAAGAATAAAAAACTCTGCTACAACGTCCCCCGTAACGCGCAAGCTTTAAACTATGGAGTCTGTGATAGAAAAAAAAAGATCAATCTGAGGAAAAAAATAAGAGGGGAGGCAACCGATTTGCACAGCCTATATAGGCATAACATAGGAAAGGAAAACACTCCATGTTCTTAGTGCCTGTCTCCAATATGTGTCATCAGACCCATAAAAACCATATCATGAAAGGACTAATAGAATTGCATCAGTGATAAAACCATATCATGAAAACAACCAACCTTTCTCAATTGTTTTCATTATGAAGTTAGAGACGAGTTCATTCATGTGTTATCCATGGGTGTTCCTTCTAAATTGAGGTTGTTGGAGGTATTGAATTGATGATTGGTTTTATTTTCTTCTTTTAATATGCAGGCCATTGAGTGAGGATGAGTTAAGGGTGCATACAGCTGTGGTGATCACATGTAATGATATTATTGAAGTACCAATTGTGGAATAATTTCACTTTTGACTTTGGCAATAAAATATTTGTCTTCTTGCAGCTTTGTCGTTGTCAGGTTACTGCTGGGAGAAATCCCTAAGAGGACCTTTTTATGCAGAAGGCATGGACCTTTTTATTCCTGAGCCCCTTGATCTGCATAGTTTAAGTTCAATGCCTCAATTTTCTCATGTTCTTCTACTATTCAGTGTCACGTATCATACTGAATGATTTGTAATGAAGCTTTTGAGGAAAAAGTGATGGTCCAGAGGAGAAGTACTACAATGCTTTCCATTGGTTTAGTCCAGAAGAATCTCATTTTGTTGTTCAGCTAACATATAGTATGTTATTCGGACATTACTTGCCATACATGATTTCTCAACATCCCGGGATATGCATGAAAAATATTGGTCAAGTGATCATTAATTTTTTTCATGAGAAATACAAACTCAGTAAACTTGGACTGCAGCTTGGCAATCCAGGAACTGGTAATTGCCAGTAGACTTATCCCTATGTTACAATATATGTTTTATTAGTTATTAATGCTTAGAGAATTTTGAACTATAATGTTGGTTAATTCACATGGTCAGCTACCTTTTTAATCTCCCCTCATCGGTCTTCTGTTCCTAAACAACTCCATACCATTGTTGTGTGTCATTAGCTTGGTTGCCTTAATTTCACTCCTCTTAGTATAACTTGGTTTGTGAACACTACTCTTAAGAATAAGATTGTGGCTTATTGAAGTAGTGTTATACTAAGCTTCCATCAATATCAAATTTAACATTTACCTTCTTATCTAATGCCTTGATCCTTGCCATTCATTCTCTATTTATGCTAATAAAGTATTGAGGCGTTCTATATGACCAATCTATGCATGTTATCAATCTTGAGATTTTGACTGCCTTTGTTATGGAGCAGAATCATCTGAACTATGCTATGTGGAACATATGTTGTGTTCTATGTAATTTCTATTGAAATATAAATCTTGGAAGTACCAAGCTGCTTTTGCCTCATAATTATGTGCTCCACAGTGCTCTCCATTTTAAATTTTGATAATTGAAAATGTAATATTAAGCCTTTGGGATATCTATAATTGCCTTTCCAATAAATAATCTTCTGAATGTTGATCATTTCATTTGCTTTCATTCCTTTTTTATATTTATAAATTTAGACAACATTGATTCGGTTCTTTGCATTATTACAGGTGCTTGGGGTGGAAGAGTATTTCTAACAACAGGAAGAGTATTTTGCATGCCTGAGTTCTTTGATTTAGGTATATACTGCCCTGTGTGCTTTATTACTTAGATTTTCAAACATTAGAATATGGAATTTGAGACTGCAATTTATACTCCTTGCGCAGTCTCTCTGTATCATTCCTGGTTGCATTACTTCGGCTGAGAGTATTGCTTCCTGTATTGATTGGCCCACCCATGTTATGATTCATTAATTCCATTTCCCTTAATCATGCAAAAGGAGTTCGCAGCATACAAGTTGAATCATTTTCGAGACTTTTCATTACTCATTTGATGTATGATGGCATTAAAGATATACTTTTTTGGAACTTCTTTTCTTTCTTGCTCTGATGAAGTTTTTCGAACTTCTCGAAGGCATAAAATATGGTGCTGTATGGAAAAACAAGTTCGAAAATTAGGTTCCTGTGTGAGTTCATGTTAGAGAGAGGCTGGTATTGAAATAAAGTGAAAAATGGAGTTGAGGTTTTTTTTGAGCAACTCAAACAATAAAGTTCCTAACTACACTTGAAGAATGCTTTATGTTCCATCTTCTTCCCTATGACAGTAGGACTATTATATAACCACAAAACGTGCAATGTTTTAGACTTTACCATAATTATGAAAGACTTTGAAATTCATTCCATTGTGACAGCAGCTACGAAATGTCCACAACCATAAAACCTACAAAAATAAGAATAAGCCTAAGGAGTTTTCCTGAGACCAAAGACATGGAGGAAGTCTTTATGTTAGTATACATACAACATGGCCTACAAAATACACAATCAAGGCAACACGAGCTTTTGAAATTGTACAACACCCAATCACCCAAATCAACTAAAATATCAGAAACTCAAGATTTGAAATTGCCAAACCCGAAAATGGAGCTAAATTTTGTGGTTATGATAGGTCCTAAATGTGTTGGGAATGTTTAATGATGCTTTTCTTTAGGATATTTAAGAGCACTGAAAAATATCAACCCTACAATCTCTCTTCCCTCTTTTATGTTGATTGAAAAATTGTCATCGTGATCTTATACAGACCCGGGGCAACGCCCGGGTTTCTACCTAGTATGTTATATATTTCAATTTCAATGGTTGCGTGTAATACAGTAAATTACTTGCCATGTACGCCTAGGAAATGATGCATCCTATTAGATATCAGGAGGGTTTGACATACCTGCATTGTAACAGTGTTAGCTCTTATGGCTGGTCATTCTTCTCACCGCAAAAAAAATCGTCAATTACCGATGAATTTTTTCGTCATTAATTATCGACCAATTACTGACAAATTTTTTCTCGATCATATTTTCCGTCGATAATATTTGCGGTAGATTACCGACAAATATATTTTCATCATTTTTATTTTTTATTGTAGATTTTTTTTTACCTACGGTTTTATTTCATCGGTAAACTATTATTATTTTTATTTTTTAATTTAAACAAATTTTTCGTCGATAAATTAAAAATTATTGACCGATTTAATTCCGTCTGTAATTACTTTCTAATTTCTCAACAAAAAAAAAAAATTGGCCCACTATTCGAGGCCCTAGCGTTTGCCCTCTTAATGGTCGGCATTCTGTCGATAACACTATTTACTAATGGAAATCCTTTAATTGTCGGCAATTTAAGAATGGGGGATTCACCAATAAATCCTTTAATAAAAATATGTATTCCATTCACTCCCTTCAATTTTTTAATATTCCAAAACATCCTTTAAATAATTCTGGACAAAACTACCCTTATTCCAATAAATTCTTATGTGTATGACATATGCTGACATCACCAGATTCTTTTTATTTTTTTTCTTTTAAAAATTTTAAAACTGTTTTATCTCTCAAAATACAAGTCGGATTTTTTAAAAAAAAACATATATTCATAATCAACACGAAAAACTCTTTTCAATGAGATTCATCATCGATATGTTTAGAGGATTTCTCAAATTTATCCAGAATTCAGAGGATTTCTCAAAACTCATCAAAACCAATCTAAAGAGTTTTCAAAATTAAGCAAATAAATTCAGATGATTTCATAAAAATATATATTTTTTGAAAATCAAACAAAAAATTTCTGAAGATTTCACAAATTTAGAGGATTTCACAAAATTTACCAAAATAAATCAAAGGAATTTTTGAAATTAAGCAAAATAAAAATAAAAATAGAGGATTGCATAAAATATATAATAAAAATTATAAGAATTTTTGAAAATCAAACAAAAAATAACCCGAAACTCTAAATCCTAAACCTAAAATCCCAAAATCCTAAATACTAAATATCTTAAATCCCAAAATCATAAAGTATAAACACTAAACTCTAATATTTTAAACACATACTCTTAAACTTTAAAACTTATAACCAGAAATCCTCTGAATTTTTCAGAAATAATGATTCACAGATTTTAATGTATATGCACAGGTTACTGAGTCAACTAAATTTTGCTCATGTGAGTGTATGCGCTTAATTTTCATGAAAGAATTTTTTTTTTGTTGATTGACTCTTCACTTTGATTCATCAAAAGTGAAAATATTAGTTTATCTTTAAAAACATATAAATAAAATACATGATTTTCATCCAACTTTCTGAGATTGTATTTATATTTATTTTATTAAATAATTATTTTCTAAATAAGGAGCAATCATAAATTAATAAAAATAAGGATATGTTTAAATGAGGGAAGTTAAAATTTAAAGTTATCCTTATTGAGCTAAACTTCAAATAATTGGGGATGTATTGGGTTACAAACTTTTCAAAAAGACTAAATGGAATATAAAGTCCATATAAATGACTTATCACCAAATAATCCTGTAAGAATTTATTGTAGTTTTTGCTATTGATATTCTACTATTAATCCAAAAAATCAAACATAAACTTTTAACAGGACACCTCAATAATGCAAGTCAAGTTTAGAATTTATTCATTCGTTCAGAATATTGCCGATAAAGTTTACCATTCAAGAAAAAAGGGAAGCTAATGCAAGCTATTTAAAATATAAGCTGAGCTTTTGTGAACAGTTTTCCCAATTTAATTGGATAAAAAATTTCAAAACTGAAAAGCTTTTTATAATTTTATAAATTTTTTTTCTTCTATTCTTTCTCCTGTACTTTCAAAATAGGAAAAATTGTCATGGGGTCCTTCAATTTAAACTTTTTTTTTTTTGCAGTATGTCCATTCAGTTTCGTTTTTACCCTAAGATCCATATATTTTCAAGGACACAAATTTTCACTTCTCTCCTAGTATTTGATATTGAGTATGACCATCATCATACCTAAGGATGTCGAAATTTATCTATTCAATTTCTTTTTTGAAATTTATCAGCCTAAATTTTAGAGAAATGAGAGTTTGAACAAATAGGGGCTTATTAGTAATTGAGAAATTATTTTCGTTATGCCTTTTTTTTTTTTTGAGTAGAGTTACTGAAACATTTATCCTCCCTTTTATCATTTGCTATTTTGCTCTCCCTTAGGGCGTGTTTGGAAGGAGGTTTCAGGAGGTTTCATTTTTAACAAAACCTTGTTTGGTGGGAAGTTTCGCGACGTTTCGCGAAACTTTAATGAAACCTTTTCAAATCTCCCAAACCTCTATCTTAAAGCAAAAAAGGAAACCTCTAAATTGAGGGTTTGGGGAGGTTTTATCCTACAATAAAATAAAAAGATAAAAATACCCCTTATCCTAATACAATAAAAATAAAAATATAATTAATTAAACAAAAATACTCCTATGCAAAAATGTCATTTTCCAAAATGAAAAACAAACAAGTTGAGGTTATACACATAATTCATTTAATACAATGTGTTTATTTACCAGATCTCGAACCTAAGCCCACTCTCCTAGCTCGATATGACCTAAGCTCACTCTCTACGCCCGAGCCCGTATCTCGAGATAACCCTCGCCATTCCAAGAACCTCAAGATGACCCTCGCCATTCCAAGAACCCTAGGATTATCTAGGCCAGATTCCGGACCCTAGGATGACCCGAGCCCAACCCAAATCCAGAATGACTCGGCCCATTCCCGGACCCCGGTATTTTCTGAGTGTGATCCCAAACCCCAGGATGACCAAGGCCCCATCCCAAATCTGAAATGACCCGAGTCTGATTATGACCCCAGGATGACCGGGTCCAATCCCGGACTCCAAAATGACTCGGGCCCAATCTCGGACCTTGTGGGATGACCCAGGCCCTATCACGGACCTCAGGATGTTCTAGGTCGGATCCTAAACCTAGATGACCCGAGCCAGATCTTGACTCTGGGATGACCCGGGCACAATCCCGAACCTCGGGATTATTTGGGTGCGTTATTAGACCTTGACATGTCCCCGGACACAGGATAACTCTGGAATGATCCTAGATTTCAACTTGACCCGAGGGCATTCTTGGACCCTATCAATATCTTAGCAAGATCCCGTACCCTGGATGACTCGGGCTAGTTATCGAACACTGACTTATCCGGGATCCAATCCCAAGTGACAATTTCATTTGTGCACTTAAACTTAATACAAACCAATCAATAAACTTAAACTTAATACAAAAACTTGTAAACATATAAACAATTAATTTTAGGGGATTCACCCATAAGTCCTTTAATAAAAATATGTATTTCATTTACTATCTTCAATTTTTCAATATTCCATAACATCCTTTAAATAATTATGGACAAAACTACCCTTATTCCAATAAGCCATTATATGGATGACATATGCTGACATCATCAGATTCTTGTTATTTTTTTTCTTTTAAAAACTTTAAAACAGTTTTATCTCTCAAAATACAAGTCGGATTTTTAAAAAATATATATATATTCATTATTAGCACGAAAAACTCTTTCCAATGAGACCCATGATCGATATGTTTAAATGTTTATTTGTCAAATCCTCTGAATCAACTCAAAGGATTTCTCAAACTTATCTAGAATTCAGAGGATTTCTCAAAACTTACCAAAACCAATTAAATGAGTTTTTAAAATTAAGCAAAAAATTACATATGAGTTCATAAAAATATATCAAAAAAAATTGAATTTTTTAAAATCAAACAAAAAGCAACCAAAAATTCAGAGGATTTTACAAACTTGTCTCAAATTTAGAGGATTTCGCAAAATTTAACAAAATAAATCAGAATTTTCTTGAAATAAAGCAAAAAAGTTTAGAGGATTTCATAAAATATATCATAAAAAATAGAAAAAAATTTAAAAATCAAAGAAAAAAAAACCCGAAACTCTAAATCCTAAACCCCCAAAATCCTAAATCTCTAAATCCTAAATACTAAATCATAATATCTTAAATCTCTAAATCCTAAACTTTAAACACTAAACTCTAATCTTCTAAACACTAGACTCTTAAACTTTAAACCTTATAATTAGAAATCCTCTGAATTTCCCGAAAATCCTCTGAATTTTCCATAAATCCTCTGAATGTTAACAATTCGAATTTCCCAGAAATCCTCTGAATGCTAACAATTCTAGTTTTAATTTTGGAAAAAAATCTTATAAATAATTAAGAAGAATTTACAAAAATAAGAAGAAAATCATAAAATTTTACTAACTTATATTCGTAAACCCTAAATTTTAAACCTTATATCCTAAACCCCAAAATTCTAAATAATAAATTATAATCTCTTAAACAGAAAAACCTTATATCATAAACTCTAAACACTAATATCTTAATCCTCAAAACCCTAAACTTCATACCCTATTATCAGAAATCCTCTAATTTTTTTATAAAACATTTAGAGGATTTATCAAAATCAAACAAAAAAACAACCAAAAATGTAGATGATCGGAGGATTTCTCAAACTTGTCAAGAATTTAGAGGATTTTACAAAACTCACCGAAATAATTCAGAAGATTTTTTGAAATTATGCAAAAAAAATATTAATTTATTTTTAAAAACATATAGATACAAAACATGATTTCATCCGACTTTCTGGAATTGTATTTATATTTATTTTATTATAATAATTATTTTATAAATAAAGAGCAATCATATACTAATAAAAATAAAGATAGGTTTAAATGAGGGTATGATAAAATTGTCATTAAATAAAGTTAAAAATTAAAGTTGTCCTTATTGAGTTAAGGTTCAAATAATTGAGGATGTATTGAGATACAGACTTTTCAAAAAGACTAAATGGAATATAAAGTCCATATAAAGGACTTATCACCAAATAATCCTTAATTTTAAGGGCATTTAAATACTTTTAAATTTAAAAAATGTTATGAAACTTCTTTTTTGAAAACTCTTACCAAATAAGATTTCATGAAACCTTTTAAAACCTCACCTTCTGAAACTCTCTGAAATCTCACCTCCTCTAGTCTTCTCCTCAAATCTCCATCCAAACACAGCCTTAATTTTTAGGTTCTCTTCTTTTAATTAAATTCAAAACAAAAACAAAAAGTTATTAGAATTATTAAAAATTACCACGGAATATTTTGGGTTTGGGCATCGTTAATCAGAGCCCTTGACTTTGGCATAACATAGTCGGATTCTAGGGTTAGGGTTTAAGCTATGCGTTAAGTCGAACTCTGTCGCTCCTCTCCTCGTTGCCCTCTCTTACAGGAACTTCAATTTGGCTAGAGTTAGGTAAGATCTCTCGATTATGTTGTTTATTTATTTATACGAAGATATATGCTTTTCATTGCATTGCTGCTTTCATTGGTTATTCTTAGCCCGTAATGCAAGTACTTCGTCTATTTCATGATCAAGGATTGAATTCGTTTGTGCTAATGGTGATTGATCGTTTTCTGGAATTCTTATTGAGCTAAAATTTGTGTGGTAGTCGAGCTTTTGTGTTTGATTCTTTTACTGTATGATAGGCTAGATTTGCTGCTCTCATTAACAAGTTTAAAAACGACGACCATTTCCCCTATTTTCTTAAAGTTCTTTTGAGACAATCTCGAGAATTGCTCTTATTGAGTGCTATGGGATTTAGGAGAAGAATGTCCAATTCTGGGATCTTGAAATTTTTGGTTTTTTAGGGCTGCTCTCAGTTTGTAAATTGTACTTTCTTTGTTCTCTCTGCGACCCTTTGGCTAATCAAAAGAGAGAGCATTTTTTTTTTCTGGTAATTGACTTAAATTCCTATGCTGTTAGTTGCAATTTTGTTTTGGCTTTAGTTTACCATTGCAATTTTCATTTTGGTTGCCAATAAGAAATGACTAGTAACAAGCTTCACGGAAACTTGTATATAATATCATTTTTTCTATCCTGGCATTCTGGACATCTAAGTGGGAGACGTTGAGGGAGAGCTTACTCTAAAACTGAAAATTGAAGTTGGAATACTATGTCATGTTTGATTTCTTGATTCTTTTCTATGTTGTAATTTTAGCTCCCATATCTTAGCTGACATAGAAAGACTCTGAGATTGAAAACTGAAGTTGGGTTCATTGCCATATGTAATTCATGGATGCTATTCTTGTTGGGAGTGAAAACATGATACTTAATTCCTTAAGTCTTATCTGAGAGTCATTTTGGCTAATACTTATATGGAGTTAGAAAAGAAAATATTTTTCTTATCATCTTTGGGGTATTTAGACATGTTTATTACAATTGTTTTTGGATGAAATTCGAGAACAGAGGAGAATTACAAATATCTTTTGGATGAGTGGTAGTTTTGGCCCAGGAGGAGTAGCTTATCTAGAGTTGTTTTTCACGAGAATACTTGCCTGGAACCCTATCTTGATAATAACTTGGGGCCCCATTTTTTATGTCAGTTTAATGAGTTCATTAACTTAGTGTCCCTCTTTTTCTTTTCTTTTTTTTCTTATTCCCATCCTCCATTTTAATTGTTATTAGAATTCACTCAGTATAGTAATAATCAAAAGAGAATCTTGTGGGTTTTTTCCTATGAAGTCCTTGTAGTGTTTTTCTCTTAAAGTTCTCAAATCTATACTTCACGTTCTATCGGTTGCTGATTTGTGAGCAGATATGGTAATTCCACCACCAGTTAGGCCACCAAGGATCACAAAGTTTCTTAAGCCGTATCTCTTGAAGCTGCACTTCACAAACAACTTTGTACATGCCCAGGTGATTCATTCACCAACTGCCACAGTGGCATCTTCTGCCAGTTCACAGGAGAAGGCCCTAAGGTCTAGTATGGAGAATACTAGAGATGTAGCAGCTGCTGCCAAGATTGGGAAGTTACTGGGAGAGCGCCTCCTACTCCAGGACATACCTGCTGTTTCTGTTGTCTACAAGAGGGAACAGAGATACCATGGGAAGGTGAAGGCTGTGATTGACTCCTTGAAGGAAGTAGGGGTGAAACTTCTTTAAATCAGGTTGAAAGAGGAAATGCTTGAGTGGGTCATCTAGGCAGGCTCAGTGGGAGGACGTGATGTAAGTCTTTGTGTTGTGGATATTCTGCTGAAGATAATGTTTTTTGTTGCTCAGGAAACTTGAATTACCATCAACACTCTGTCTTTCTTTTGCACGATGTGGTTGATGAAGACAAGGGACTCCAGATGTATCCGGTTCATGGTTTTTTCATATTTGGTTACTGTGTTTCTCACGTAGCAATGTTCATGGGTATTATTATTATTACTTCCCCAATTTATTTTAATGTTAGCATCAAGACCGCCACATAATATTGAGTTATGCATCAATTTTAGGACCTGATTGTAAAATGATTTGCGGTGGATCTAGTGCAAGAATAGAAATTGTGGAGAGAGAGTGAGAGCTTTTAGTTAAAGTACCTTCACATTATCGAGATTGGGGGTGGGGCTACAATAGAGGTCGTATACAATCTGTTCTTTGCATAAATCAAGGTCATTCAAGTGGGGATGCAGTTAATACATCCAAGTCTTTTAAATCCAAGTTTAAGCAGTCAAATCAAATGATCAAAATATTGAAAAAATTTCTCGGACCTTCAATAATTAATGAGATTCAAGTCTAGACAGTAAAATCAAATTATCAAATTATTGAAAAAATTTCTCACGTCTTCAATAATTAACTGATTTTAAATTTTTTTATTGCTTTAGAATATTTTCTATCGTCTCATTTACTATCAAATCATTAAAGCACATCAAAATGCTTGGTTTGCATGGTTCCACGTAAATAAAGTTTGTAACAATTTGAACACACCTTGATAGATAATTCACTAAAAGAGAGCACAACAATTTATGCAATCATTTTGCACAAATTGACCTATGAATTATCACCCGTGAACCCCCAAAATGGAAGAAGATGGAGACTCTCCACTTCCTTTAAAAGAGAGCAGTCTTGGATAGATCCCACCATTATGTCCCTCATTTGCTTATCTTATTTGTTTCCTCGCTTTTATTACTCAAAATATAGTCGGCTTACTCTTTATTGGGTGTGGGCATATGCGGCAAAGGGTCTAAAAAGTCTGCTTAATCGGTTCATACCACATCTTCTAACTTTGACTATTTTTAGTCAGGTGCTGGTTAGTTGATTTTTCTTTGAACTATTAAATATGCATGTCTAATACTGGTAAGTTATGTGTCTATATAGTTTTTGCAATTGATTTATGTCATCTAATTGGCTTAAAGTGCTGACAACATAAGTTAAACAACTTGTGGTTCTTTTTCACCAATACAAGCTCCATATTTATTTGTGCTTTTTTTTTCTTTGTATCACCATGTTGGTATGATTATACTTATATTAGGACATTTAATCTGACATTAGTATTGTATTTAAGAACTAGAATCTTCTTAGTGTGGGCGATATATTTATTTATTTTTGTGACATGGAAAATGTTCATTTGTGATAGCTCACTGTTTGCTTTACAAGTTTCAAGAAATGTCTCTTATTTGTAATCATTTTTGTAAATGTAAGTGTTGTGACAGTATTTTGAGGTTCAAATATGAGCATTGATTACGATATTAATTTATCTGTAGCTTTGAATGTACATATATTTAGAAGTTCTGATTATAGAGATCTGACCCGAAGATCATCAAATCCCTTGCGAATATGAATTACGTCGATGAACTTTTTGACTACCACTTTCCGGGCAGTTCAAGTGAACATGTAAGGAGAACATCGATTTAGTATTTTTTAAGTCAATATTTTGTTTAGTAGCAATTGTAAATACTGAAGTTAAATTACATTATTGGCAGGGCGATTTTATTCCAGATGAAATAAAGCAAGAATACGAACAGTCCGACGAGATGGCAGAGAACATAGAAGTTGACGGTATATGTGAATTTGAAACCGATATGGTATAATGTTTTAGTCACTTAAAATATTAGTTTTTTTGTTAGGTGGAATGGATATTCGTAATTTTCTAATAAAACTAATACATTCTCAGGTGTTCACATCACGACAGTAATTGATTGATTGGGTTCAACAAACGGGATACAAATTGGGAAATATCATCATCATCAGTAGATCAGAGATAGGTGGTTTCGGTAGAACACCCATAATACAATTTCAATGTGATCGCGGTGGCAATTACCGTAGCAAGAAACTTTCAACGAAGCAGACCGACACAAAAAAAGTTGATTGTCCGTTCACATTGAAAGGGAGGAAAATGAAGGCAAACGATAATTGGATGGTGGAAGTGGTATGTGCGAAGCATAATCATGCTCCTGCAACATATATGGAGGCACATCCTTACCCCGGTAGGTTTTCCGAATATGAAATTCAAGTTATGGTTGACATGTCTGCACAGAATGCCAAGTCACGGGACATCTTGACGGAGTTGAAAAATGAGATCCGAACAACGTGTCAACCATCAGAATCATATATAATGGATGCAAAAAACATAAGAGGGCTGAGAAATCGGGTCATTCACAGTTGTAGGATGTGTTAACATTCCTCAATGTTCATCGGTATTTTTTTTACTATCGGGCAAACCGTACAACTAATTAGCTCGAAGATTTATTCTTCGCATATCCTGAATCGCTAAAGCGACTACTTGCATTTCCGCACGTCTTATTAATGGATGCGAGATATTAGACAAATTGGTATGGTTTGTCTCTCCTTAAAATTGTTGGTGTGACTTCAACCAGTTGGATATTTTGCATCGCTTTTGCATATTTAAATTCGGAAAAAATACTACTTATACTTGGGCTTTGGAATGTTTGCGATCTGCAATGTATGGATGTTGTGGCCCAAGAGTGATCGTTATGGAAAAAGAGTTGGGCTGATGAAAGCGTGTGCTCAGGTATTTTTTGATGCATCTAAACTACTCTGTAGATGGCACATCTATCAGAGTATTTTAACAATATGCAAGCGATCAATAGAAGACAATAAAGCCTATAATGCATTCTACTGCATGTGGACTACAATGATGGAATATGAAAATGAGAACTCCTACATGAGCAATACGACACTCCTTGAAGTAGTCTTACAGAAGTTCCCGACATTGATGCAATATCTGAAAAATGTATGGCTAACATCGCATAAGAAGATGTTTGTGTTTGCTTGGACGGACAAATATCTGCATTTTGGAAACAACACAACTAATAGGGTCAAGAGTTAGCATGCTAACTTGAAAAGATATTTATGCTCATCACAGTTAGACTTGTAGAGATTCATAATGTGGATTCATTAAGTAATCCAATCGCAGGACATAGCTATCAAAGCAAGCATTGAGAGAAGCAAAATCATCGTTCCACACCGATTCAATATATATCACTTTCAAGAATTACGTGGTTTTGTTGTCATCGAGGGGTTGAATCTCATGTGGACTGAGTTTAAGCGGTCGAAAGAAGTTGGAGAGGTTTCTTATAGATGCAGATGTCAACTTCGTAGGAGTTACGGACTACCATGTGCTCACGAACAAGCCATGTACGTGAGCAAAGGTCATAGCATACTGCTTGATGTCGTTGATAAATTTTGGAGAAAGCTTGATTTATTGCCATTTGAGACGCTTGAAGAGGATGACAATGACTGTAGCACTGATGTAAAAATGTTCACAGAACAATTCAAGCAGCAGACAAGGCATGTAAAAGTCAGTTGGCTAAGGAAGTTAAGAGACATATTCATACCATCGAAAACTTCTCTTTGAGAACCGACTGTGAAGACTAACACTAGAGGGCGCCCGCCCACAAAGAAAAATGTACTCACCACCACACATAAGAATTCCATTGCACGTGGTGTTGATCAAAGTGATTTTTTTCAGCATCAGGAACTTCACAGACATAGTTGCTCATCCAGACGCCCTAACTCAAAGATGTTTGAGCATGATTTTTTTCCCCAAATGAACCATCAAGACACAACTGCTCCTCTATTGTAAATAATCAATCTCTCTCTACACAAGGGAGTTTGAGGTAGGGAAAGAAAAACCACTCTTCAATAACATATCTTGATCAGTTCCTAGCTTTATAGCATCCATACATTATGGATGTACAAGATGTGAGAGTAGATGGAAATTGTGGCTTTTAATCGATAGTTGTGTCTCTTGGGCTTCCAGAGGATGAATGGCCCAATGTTCGGTATAATTTGATGGCAGAGTTGGACACATTTTAGGGGCAATATGTTAAAATATTTGGCGGTTATGAGAGAGCATGTACTATTAGACACTCACTGGACTTCTTTCAAACTGATGTTGCAGCACCCTATGAGGACTGGATGACAATGTCTGACATGGGTGTGTTGATTGCTTCAACATAACATATAATGTGATATTACATGTTCTTCATCATAGAGAGAATTTGACATATCTACCACTTCGTACAACCTCCCCCCCCCCCCCTTTCATCACATTACTATCGCAATAGGGCATGTTAATGGTAATCACTATGTCCATGTCAGTTTGACAGGGGATTATCCTATGCCTCCCATTACACCTGGGTGGGTTCATTATAGGTATGCTTGCGCAGCTACATGGGCTACTCCCTATGCGGAGCAGTTTGATACCTACATGCAGTCAGTAAAGTCCATATTTTCAACTTCCAATTTTATTCATATACTTGATTAGATGTATTGATCTAATATTTCTAAAAATGAAAGCACAAATTTCATTTGAAACTACTTAGCATTTGAAATGATAAAAATTAAGTGACACATAGTTATGTATTATATCTCTTATTAATTGGATGTTAATTAGTCAATTAACTAATAAACGTGCGAGCTGAACATTATTAATTGAGTTATTTTATTTGAACCCAAGTCTATTTCAAACCCCTTCCCCAAGTGTACTTACCGCAGTTAATGGTTATCTTTTTGTCAAATCAATAATTTTTATTTATATAAAAGCCTCTGGTTGACAAAACTAGGTAACCTTTAATTATATGATTGATTTCCAGCAAGTCAGACATTTATTTTTAATTACATAATTGATTTGTTGTGGGTCCAACTAATAAAAATTGATATTGTATTGAAAATTATGTTTTGCTGATGTGGCGATCTTGGGATACGTATAATGCTGATGTGGTTGGGAATGAAAATATATGATGCACAATGGTGTATTTTTTTGGGTTATTGGTAGTTATTTTTGGTGTTAAATAATTTGTATTTGTGTCCATTTTTAAGATTTTACACCAAGAAAAAATTTATGATGAGACTGACTACTTAAAAAACTAGTACAACCATTGAATGCACGTTATTATGGTGAGACTGACAGCTAGGTCATTCATTTTTAAATTAAAAAAAAAGACACATAATCATTTAACAATACAAGTTCACTGTAGTGTTAATGTGAATTGCTTAACCACGTGAACAATTTCTTCAAAATTTATTTATTTTAAATTGACACAAGTTATAAGATAACCTATTATAGCATTGGGTGTAAAGCAATTGGGTTTATTTACCAATTCCCAAGTGGAATCCATCAGTGATGCTTTGTCCTTGCTTAAATCACTTGGATGACCTAGCTTTCAATCAAGGACATATTGTATGCAATCTGTATTGCAGCCACTCCCAACTCCCCATCATCCCATGAATGAATCCAAAGTGGAATGACATCTTCTATTAATAGGTGCTTGGAAGACCCACATAGAAAACAAGCTCTGTTAGAGGCACGTGCGCTTTGAAGGCATTGTCAGGAGAAAGTTTGATATTGTGTCAAGGACACAATGGGTGAATGCCAAGGATGGCTCGAGGTGGACTCTTGTCTTTTCAACCAGCTCATGAGATGACAAGTTAAGATGGTGGGCTTTGCTACTATACTAGCCTTTGGGCCTAGGTTAGGTGACCAAGCCTGTTATGACCCATGAGGTAGGTCTTAGGCTGGTAGTTCTTTAGGTCGTGTGCTTGTTATGGTCCTACTTAAACTGTAGATGCTTAGGTTGTGAGGTTGTTACATTGTTGCCTAGGTTGTAGACCTGTAATGTCGGCAGTTGCCTACATGGGGAGCCTATTAGGTTGTAAGGCTAGGCTATAAGTGTTTAAGTTGTGAGCCTATCAAGTTGGAGTTGGGTCTAATACCAATTTAGTCACTACAAACTATTGCTTAAAATAATTCTTTATTTGGATAATCCAGGTCATTGTACTTTTTTTTGGGTCAACGAAGTCCTCACGTTAGCCCTTATGACAATTTTCAATCAAAAAAATGCTAACGTGATCGATAACTAATGACATGTCATTTTTTAAAAAATAGTTGTCACATGGTTTGTTTTAATTAAATGACAACACATGTACATTCTGAATAATATACACCTCTATGCCAAAGAAGCCCTTATACTTGGAATTACGAGTCAAATAAGACTCTATTATTTGGTAATTTGGGTCAAATGACCCCTCTATGAACATAAAACCATAATTCAAAAGCTTCAATTCAAACCTCAATATATAACCATTAAACCATCAATTCATATTTTAAACCATCAAATCTCAAACATTATACACAACCATCACAGTTAGACATTCAAATTACAAATTCAGAACTTAAAGTACTTAAACATTACATAGCTTAAAATAGCTAGAGAAGTGATATAACTGCTGCTTATCCACCAACTTAGCATAATATTGCTAATAGAGCTTTTGGTAGCATGACTATGCCTCAAGGTCTGCCAAAATTGCACAATCTAGTTGTTCAAGGTCCATAGTTACAGAAAATTGCAGCAACCTTGTGATGGCAGCTTCAAATACTAATATAGAGGGTGGGGTCATTTGATGGTTTGAAATCTGATTTTGATTATTTGAATGGATGGTTTGATGGTTGTATATTCAGGTTTCAATTGAAGCTTTTGAATTCTAGTTTGATGTTAATAGAGGGGTCATTTGACCCAAATTACCAAACAATAAGGGTTTTTTTACCCATATTCGCAAGTATAGAGGGTTTTTTTGGCCTAGACGGTGTATACGATTCAGAATGTACACGTGTCATCATTAAACTTAACCAAGCCATGTGGCAAAAAATAGAACAATCATGAAGGTAACAAATTCTACAAATGCAGCAAGTATAAAGTAATTGGACATCTGCATGAAGTATTGTTTACTTTCTTTGTTCTGTGTGTTTCAATTTCTTTAGTGTAATTTTATTTTCATGTTTCTCTTTATTGAAATAATACTCTCTTCATTGTTTCTTTCTCAATATTTATGATGAATGATAATCAATGGTTGACTCTTTTTATCTATCATGGTGACATTTTACTCAATTAGAAGCATGAATATGTTGATGGTAAGGTGAAAACGTATGTTGTGGAGCTTCATTCTTGATGCAATAAATTTTTCTTAGAGTTTCTTCATGAATATCTCAATATTCATGAAAATAATTTGTTTGATTAGTCATGTTTGGAAGTCTAGTTGTTAGCACTATGATCGATAATGTAGCTTTTAGATGCTTTTGACTTCATGGATGTTCAAATATATGGCCTGTTTAATGGTTATATCAACATTTATGTATTTTTCCTGCCAATAGAGATTGATTCATCAGGCTTTGAGATATATTTTTATTTTGTGTTTTTAATTTTTGTTACAATTGTTGTAGTTCTTATATTTACTGATCATATCATTGTTTTATATGTTTAGTAATGAGATTGAATGCAATGTTTGTTGTATAAAAGGATCTCTATCTTATGTTATTGTTAGAGATTGTGTAATGATGTATCGTGGATAATTGGATATCCTCCCTTTGTCTAGTATTGTTGATAATATTGGTCCTTCATTTTCATTATTTCTTGGTTAGCGTCAATATATTGGTGGTAAGGCTCAAAGTTAGATTGTTCTAAATTTTATTTATTAGATTTAAGGTTATTTTTAAATGACGTATAGGCATTGTTTTTGTAACACCTCGTCCCACGAAATCCTAATTCATGGACTCGTAGTCCAAAATGCTAACTATTTTACATTCATATCCATCAGAACCACCTAATTATATATAGTTATAGAGAAACTTAATTACTGTTAGTATAAAATTAAAATACTCTAACTAAATAAACTTCGCAAATAACTCAATTTAATCATCCTAATTTCAATGATCATTAAACAATCATAATTCTGTGACTGTAATTAAAGTAAAGAGGTACAATACATACTTCTTGTTTTTCGAAATTTTGTTCCTTCGTGAAAATTTGAATACTGGAAATAATCAGTAAACCTAAATAGAATTAGTAATCTTATTATGAACTAACAAAACCTAACTCCGGCACATGAGCATCCTTCTCATGGATCCGCAGTCACGCCATCAACAGCTAGGTTAGTTTAATCATCAAAGATTCAGTACCTGTATCACGGAACATAGTGAGCTAGAGCTCAGCAAGTAATACTTATGCATGAATGCACGTGAACATTATCGTTATAAAACAGTCAGCCATTTAAATTCTTTTCCAATACCTGGACCCTTAACCTAGGTAAACTGCTATAGAGCAACCGATCGGGATTTTTCTTTAATTAAGTATTCTACCAAAGAACACTTTTCAGTCAAAATCATCTCTATTTTCATTTCCATTTCCAGTAAGCCTCGACCTTAATATTTCAGTACACCCTCCATGTAGCAGTTGTACCCTGTTCGTTAAAACATCCTCTCAATAAACTAAAAATTTCTATTTTCATGCAGTGCAATGCATCGTGCTTATGAACAGTATTTAATATCTCAGTAAATCATACATACGAGTCACTTATAAGAATATCAAAACCGTCATCATATCAGTCTTATCACCATGTTCTATTTAAGCACATAACAGTACACACTACATTCTACAGAGAAATACAATAACAGTTTTGTCATCCAATAACAATAACCAATCAGCACATTCAATGCAGCTATAACATAGATAAATCATATATATCACTATTCACACATAACTCATCATAGGATTTTGATCAAATATGTATCAATAATCAAACCAATTACACAGACAATAAAACATACAATTCATAAATTGCATTGTCCCGTAGTACAGTTGAATATTACTTGCAGTCGTGTGCCCCCATAAATCCCGATATCTCAATTATATAGTTGGTTCCTGAAACCCATGATAACATCCACATCTATCAACATTTATTAATTTAAATTATCTTTAACTAATTCCTTTTTATAAATAACTTGAACTTTATTAAATTGTGGTATTCAATCGGGTCAGATTGACCCGGTTATATCAATATAAGCCACACACACAGTCACGGGTTACCAAGCCCATTTGACATGGAATTCGGGTAGAAGGCGGGTCACCACCATTACCAGTGCGATGACGACCACGACCGACATACGCCGGTAGAGGGCGGCCTGACGAGTCTAACAGTAAGAACAACTACCTATATGGTGACCAAAATGAGGCGGATTGTGGCAGGAAAGAAGCGGCGCAACTGTGTTTCTCATGCGTCGTTGGTCAACAATACCGACTCCGTTCTATCCGAAACGAGTATGGACAAGTTCGCCTCGCCGTGATCGTCCTTCTCGTACAAACTCGATCGCCAACCGTCGCCTTATCTAGTTTCCGTCGCCGCCTTGCCCATTCCAACAACTGCTGGCCTAGGGTTCCTAGATTCCTGTGCCAACCCTTTTATATTTATTTAATCATTTACTTATTTATTTTACTTGTTTCAACACTTTCCCTAATTTTTTTGTTTATTCCAGAATTGCCTTAACATTATTTACAAAGTTGTCATCACCCATTTAACTCTTGACGATTTCTAATCTAGCTTTTAAAATACTTAATAGATTTAATTTTTTGAAATTCTTAATAAATTTACCTCCATTCCGATTATAGCAATTCATGCGATCGTAATATTTAGCTCATAGTAAACCCCTATCCTTTCATCCTAGAAACTCGCATTAATTATTTCTCGTATCATTTTTTTTATCACGTGATCTATTTACTTACTGGAGATGCTATAATCGTAATATTTACGAGTTTTTCATTGTATTTGTCATAATTTTCATATTCTAATTTATACTTTCAAAATTTATAGTAATTTAATTTTTAACTCTGATTATCATGATTCTGGCTCCCATTATTTTTATTTTCCTTATATAATTCATTAAAAATATTTTAATCCAATTTATGTCACCCGTAACTTCCCCACATCACGCAGGACATCATCTATGACATGTATGATATCGCCTATTTTACTTGATTTACCACCACAGGTTATCCGAAGATTCGGGGTGCTACAGTTTTGAAGCTCTCGAAAAGAATCTACTCACAATCCATAAAGATAACGTAGAAGATGAGAAGTCATTTGGAGGAACAATAATTCTCTTAGGTGGTGATTTTCAGCAAATCTTACTGTGGTTTTGAATGAAACAAGATATGATATCGAGAATGCATCAATAACTAAATCTCATATATGACAACACTATACAATTTTCTTGCTAAGAGAAAATATGTGTCTTCATGCCAGTGGTCTAACTGTTCAGAAAATGCATGATGTCTCATCCGCAACCTCTGGAACTTTGTTTTGATTTGTTTCATCGAATAATTCCTTGAAGACTTGGAGTTCAGCTCTTCCAAAATTATGGCCCGGACTTTATGGAATACACCATCATTCATGTTTCCCCTGGTTGCTTGTTCAACCATAATGTCGACAAACAATTTTTCCATAACAGAGTTCCATAAACCACTCTCCTCAGAGTTTTCTTGGGCGTGCTCCATTTGACGACCCTGTGAAATAGAGAGTATATATGATTCATTGCAACAAACTTGCTTCAAAGGTAAGACAAATCAAGAAGAAACCTTTCAATGGCCATGTAAAAGTAACTTTATATTGGAACTGGGAAATAGTGCTAGCAGTCTCATATGTTTCATTCCAAAATCAATGTTAATCTCTTCATGATACATGATGAAAGAATAAACAAACAAATCCAGTGGATAAAAAAAATACATAAAGCATAACTAAAAATTACTTTACAAAACAAAATTCTTCAATTAACAAAGCTTCTAGGAATACCAAGATCCACCCAACACAATGAAATCCAAACCCTAGATCGATCCCTACCAATCAATAATGAAAACAAGATTCACGCTCACAACATAGCAAACAATGAAAAGCTAGACAAGAACGCCTACCTTTCTTGGAGTCGTGGTCATGGATGAGAGTGGCATGTCTAGAACGGCATTGGTAGTGTGGTGACCTACCCCAAATATGAACTTAGGAGTGATTGGAAGTTAGAAATGTATGTATTTTTTAGTGTTAATGTGTAAACAGGGGTGCCTAGTCGAAAAAGAGGAGAGAACGAGTGAGTTGAAACTGTACTGGGCGCACCAAGGGAGCCTAGGCGCAACGCCTAGTATAGTGGCGATAGAGAAGAAGATGTAGCGCTGGGGCACCTAGGTGGCCACCTAGGTGCAACCTGCCTGAGCGAAATTTTTTGTGCACGCCCAGGATAGCACCCAAAACAGTGGGTTTTGGGAGAAAAACCAACTCCAGAGCTCCTAGGCGCAACCCGAGCTGGAAATATACCCTTACTCGACCAGAATTTGTATTTTCGTTGGAGCTCCGAATTTTAGAGAGAGAGAGAGATTCTTGAGAGATTTCCAACGATTAAGGCTTGGATTAAAGATTAGAAGAATATTCAAGAAGGATTCCATAAAGTTGGGAAGATTTGAGGTAAGTTTCTAGTTTTCTATGAAATCTAGGGTTTGTGTGATTTTGATTGGAACTTTGAATGGGTGTTTTAGAATGATTGTATAGGTTGATTTGAGCATATTTATGATGATATAAACTAGGTTGATTGATGATTTGGTGGATTGAAGGCTTGAAGACTTGAGTTTGACATATTTGGGTTTTCTACGAGTGAGAAAGGTAATTTTTCTTGATTTGTTGGTTGGGTTTATGTTGATTGTGATTGTTGGAAATTAATTTTTGGGAATGGGTGATGAATTTTCTATATGGTAGGTTCGGAAACTCAAACTCTAATATTCGAAAAATTGTAGCTTGTGATAGCTTGGATTCGAGGAGAGATTCTTACCCCATTTTCTTATCATATTATTTGTTCTCTAAAGAGCGTTTGTACTTCTTCATCAGTCATTAATTTTTGTGTTCTTGCCTAAATTGTTCCTTAAGAAGAATGAACCCCTTTGTTGATTATTGATTAATTGCATACCCTTTTAATGTTTAATCATCTATTGGGCATGATAATTCTCGTTCATGCATCATGTAGTTACGTATATAAATAAAGATTGTTATATATATAAACCTCTTTTGCATGACTTGATTGGACATGCATTGTAGTTGCACAGGAACTACGAGAATGGACTTGTAGTATCCTTAGGTTCCATTTTGTGTGATGTTGGGTACCGAATGGGCACATTGTTGTTGGGATTGGGATTTCTATTGTGAATGTGCACCTATGGTTGTCTGGGGCAAAGTGCGAGGATTTCGATGATTTTTTGGAATATTCGTTGACTGGTTCCACGCGCTGTAGGGTGTAGCCTATGATTATATTTTTTTTGTGACATTTTTAGATGTCATCTTGCTGCATTAAACTTGTTTCAAAATTCAGCCTTAAAATCTTTATGACTCTTCTTATTTCTCTACGGAGCCTCCTGTTCACCCTATCTCTTTTCTCTATCCTTCAAGTGAGACTAGTGTTGAGAACCAAATTGCGGATCAGTAGGAGGCGCCGTGACATGGATAGCCACCCTAGGAGCATTAGGATATGTATTTTGATATGTTGAAACTTGTTAGTTGTTGAGTACATTTAGTACTTTATAATGTTGAATACTATGTTGTTCAATACATTTTCGGTATGTTGGATGGAGGGTCGGGAGTGTATGTCGTGTGATCGGGACTCCTGTACCTGGATGATGGACCATGGGTCCGAATTTGTAGACTTTGAAAGCCTTTTTCGATGATATTGATATGATTAAGATCTGCATATTATTTGCATATGACTAGGAGGCCTGAGGCCCTACCTAGAGAGTGATTGTGGTTAGATGGTCAAAGGCCTTTCTAGGCTGCGGAATTTCTCTGAATTATTATTGATTACATTTGTTGCAAAGTTGTGATATGTGACTCTAGGTTGACATCCTCCGATGTATGGGGAGGTGCTACCAGATTTTTGCTAAAATTCGGGGTTAGGATGACATGAGATGAGGTCTTTAGTGAAAGAATTTACGTCTTAAGTGGCGCTCCCGGCTCAGTGTGTGAATTCCAGGTCGAGGCGCCACAGGTAGCGCTATTTGCAACGGTATACAAACTGGGGAGTGAGGTGCGAAAGGGGGAACTAGGCAAGTGTGGCTGCCGTGCGACTTACAAATATCTTATTAGGTTAACTAGTCAAAGTTGTTTAATTACAAAAATGCCATGTACAGTGAAATTTTTAAAAAAGTAGTCACTTGTTTTCCTTGATTTTTTGAAAATGATTTTCAAAACAATATCTAAAATGGATGCCAAACAAATTTTTTAAACTTGAAAAAAAAAGCGATTTCGGAAATTATTTATGTGGTCACATTACTTGCAAATACTCCTCAATCATTGTAGGAACCACAAATACAGAGAGCAAAAAACCATAAACTCGGAGAACGGTTTCACAGTTGATCAATATATGATCCAAAACAAGAACTACTGACAGAAAATAGAAACCCAACAAATCAAAAGATGATCCATTTTTCATAGTTGCAGTGATCCATTCTTATGAAACCAAAGAGAAGTGTAAACCAAAGGAAGACAAATCAAGATAAGTTGTTTACCTGCCTTGTAGCTTCTTCACAGTGACCAAAATAGGTGAAACACAAAGAATAACATAGAAGATAGTTCCACCCAATCAAGATAGCACAAGAGATTTATAGAAAAAATAACTTCCGTAGTCAACAACACAATAGTAAACAAGTGCACACTGTATCATAGCAGCAAAAAATATGTTGCTTTCTAAGCAAAAAAAAGCACTACAAATGTTACAGCAGAGAAGAGAATCTCTGCAAAAAATTGCATCTTTTGACTTTCCCTGTAGCTTGTCCTACTCCAACATATTTTAGTCACATGCAACACACCACAAATAAATTAACATAGTTCAAATACATATAAAGCAGCGTCTACAAATACATATTCAAATACGCGTACATACCAAATGATACAAATCTCCAAACTTAGTCAACATATTGCCAACAACACCATCAAACTCATCACACAATTAATTGAAGACATAAAACTGGAAGACTCACCAAGAGGCCGATGACCCTAGAGGCTAAGGAGCCAACCTACCCTCATCTCATCTGTCATTGCCAGGAACATCTTCCTATAGTCAGCATTGGTGAACATCGGGATTGCCCTAACACGTACATCCACTGCGAAAGGCATTTTGTTCAATATTTCCATAGCTTGTGTCAATGTGTCATCCTGGGATACACTGGTAGCCTCACAAGTGCTGGATGACTTCAACCTTTCAAGTTTCTCATTCTGAACTTTAGTGAATGCATGTATGACCTCGCTCACCTCACTGTGCCTTGAATCCTTCTTGGACTTCTTCTGTGGATGTGCTGCTAATCTTTTTCCACTACGCGTCTTCGGATCCATGGAGTCATCACCAAAAGATTCATCTTCCAATTCAGCTCCAGTATGAACATGAACACCAGCAGTCCTATATTCAAGGTCCAGCTCATTCTCTTCATCGGTGTTCGGGGGACTGAGTGTTGAGGCATGATGAAGTACTCCAGTGGCTGTCCCACTATTGAAAAGAATGCCAAGGTTGCGATAGTTGTCACAACTTTTCTTCTTGAACTAATGGGCAACTGGATGTGCCTGCATTCGGAGGAGATGACAATTTAAAACAATTGAGAGAGTGAAAAACATGTATTGGTATGTAATTTATGTACCACAAATGGTTTTGAAAATACCTTGCAGTATGTTGTCCATACTTCTTCATCTGCAGTCACTGTATTGGACACCGAGTCCCATCCAAAACCGGTAGTGTTGAGAAGATCGAAAAATGCACGATGCTTGATTCTAAGTCGATTGAATTTTTGCTTGACTTGTTTGATAGTGTAAGCTCTTCCAGACTTTGTATTCAGCTCTTGAAGTATTGCAGCCCAAACCCAGTTATGGAAGACACCATTCTTCATGTTACCCCTAGTAGCTTGGTCTACCATTATGTCAATGAACAATTTCTCCATTACCGAGCTCCATAATGTGTTTTCTTCTGTTGTCTCCATTTCAGAAAGCGTAAACCTGAACATATAATGCATTTGCATATTTAAAATGCATTTGCAAATCAAAATCATTGACAAATTAAAAGAAACAAAGTAAAGTAACAGATTTTGGAATGAAACCATGCTGCCAAGCAACAAGAATCCACTAAAAAAAATTATGATGGCAAATTGGTAAGATAGAGCATAGCCATTCAAAGATACATGAACAATTTCATAAAGACAGAGCATAACCATTCAAATATTACTTGATAACAGTGTCTCCTGTAGAGAAAAAGGGAACCTAATTATATCCTCTAAACAATAAACAACAAAAACATCAAATGAACCATCAATCAAACAAACCACCTAACTATATTTCAACTAAGATTGGTTCAATGATCTCCATATCTAGTGTTCATGGTCATCTCATTATGTATTTCAGAATTTTTTTCGAACTCAAAAAACAAACTAGTACTTCTGGGAAAGAAAATGAAGAAATAAATCCATAGCTGAAAATAAACCCCCAAGAACATCTACTCACAGCAGCATCCCATAAGCCAGCTAGTCAAGAACAATGCATCTTCTAGTACATTTAACACAATCAAATTGGTTAAAGGATATACCTGGTACAATTGAGGACCAGAGTTGTCAATTCCAGCAACCAGTAGGGAGACTCCAAAAGGCCTAACACCTCTGCCAGAGAGAAAGACACATCAATATCTAACTCAATATTTGTTTTTCCTGCATCAATATTTAACTCAATATTAATTTCTGATCAACTTTGAACTTAGTTTTATGTACTAAATTCAATTAAGATTATCGCCTTTTATTCATTAAATATAACCGTGACTTCAAAACTAGTAACAACCTAGGAAAGTTGGACTGCCTAATAAAAACAAACCCCATATATCCACAACTTTCATGATTGCATGATGAGGCATAGTGGGAAATCAAATAATTAAGCAACAAAGAAGAATGTCACAATAGATGTTAGATTAGCAAGCAGATGTCACTCAACTCGAAGCAACAAAGAATTAAGCACAAAATTGCAAAAGGTAACCTGATTACAAATTGGAACAAAGGTTCGCCTTTTACAATACTAGAAACTTCAGTTATAAATTCATCCTTTGATTGGGGGTAGAATGACTTTTAACTTTATCAATAAATTAACCCCCAAATGTGTCTCTATCACACTGAAAACACCAAATATGAAACCAAAAAATGTGTCTATCACACTCAAGGACGTTAATTGAATCTATCTATCATGTTTCACACAACTTTATCAAATCTGAATTTTTTTTCATGTTCAATTATTCCAGGAATTTGATCAGGTTTAGCTCATTTACAAAACAACAAAAAGGAAAAATTCCAAAAGATCTATCACCTTGGTTGCAAAGAAAAGAGATCCATGATCTATCACCTTGGCTACAAAATTCCAAAAGTGAATTGGCGTTTCTTTTTTTGAAGAAAGAAACAGAAAAAGAAGAAGAAAGTATATACCTTTGAAGGGAACGAGTCATCATCAAGAAGAAGAAGAAGAAGAAGATGATGAAGCAAGTACCTTTAATCCAAGATTCGCAGATTTGCCCAATTAGAGAGATCGGAGTCTGAGATGCTTTGCAGATTGACGCAAGTACTGGGAGCACATAGAGGTGGGAGGCGCTGAACTAGTGTTAGGGTTTGAGATCAATGTATTTACAAGTTTGCCATTAATGAAAACAATTCTCCATAATTTTTCTAAAACAGGAGAACAGTTCTTGCAAAACTCCCTAAACTTGTTTTCCATTTTTTGTTTTCAAAAACAAAAGACAAAAATCAATTTTGTGAAATCAATTTTGAAAAACCACCACACAAACGAATTTTATAACATTTTCAAATTTCAAAAACCAAAAATTGTTTTAAGAACACCGCCCAAACACACTCTAGTGTGTTTGTTTCAAGTTTTCTATTTTTGGAAATTGAAATTCAGTGTAAAATTCATTTGGATGGTATGTTTTGAAAAATAATTTTGAAAAAACTGGTTTTTGAAAACCAAAAATTAAACACATCAAAATCAAGTTTTGGGCCAATTTTGAGAAACAAAACTAGTGGCATATTTTGCAATTAATTGAAACTTTTTGGTGTCACTTTCTCTCTCCTTTTACGCGCCACTCTCTTCTCTCTCTTCTTCTTACACCTTCCTTCTTCTCTCTCTCCCCTTCACGTCTCAGCCTCCGTCCGGCAACCATTTGCAACATAGTTGGTGTCAAAAGTTTCGCAAGGCGACAAGCGACAAACCCCAATCAACCTCGCCTTGTTTAATCGACTGTAGCTACTGGAATCTGACTTTAAAACTTGCAGCCACCGTGGCTTCAAACGCTCGATCCAGCAACCACGGCCAACGACGGTGACATCCACCACCACCATTGAACTCGTTGGACTTAGGACCACATAACCCAGTCCTTGGTTGGTCATCTTGCCCACCAGAAGGGCATGACCCGGTGTTGACTCGAATGGATGCATTTGACCCGATTTGGATGAAATTTGGTTGGATTTGGATGAATTTTATTTGCATTTGTTTGGAAATTTAGTTGAATTTCCATGAATTTGAGTTAAATTATAGTGCATTTCAGTTGAATTTCATGTTGTCTGTTTCTAAAAATGTAGAAAAAAAACACAAACCAAATGATTTTTTACCCTATTTTTAATTTTTAAAACTGTTTTAAAAATCTAAACTCAAAATCATTTTTAGATACTAAAAAAAATTCCAAACACATGTCACAAGCGTGGAACATATTGTTTTTGGGCTGAAAACTTCAAAGGAACTAAGTTATTGTGTATTTATTGTTAGGCATACATCATCATGGTGACATTGAGATTTACACATTGTTTGGGAAGGAGAGAAAGGACGGGATAAAAATTTGAGGGGAATGAAAAATGAATGGGAGGGGAGGGAAATTTTACCTCCGCTTATCTGGATAGTCAAAAAATACGAAAAAAAAAAATACTTTTATGACTTGTAAAGTGAATTTACCAATTTATCCTTTCTTTTAATAAGTAATATTTCCCAGTGAAATTTATGTTTATGCTACAAAATGACACATTTATAAAGTATGTAAATCTCATTTGAATGAACAGAAATGAGATTATATTACAAATAATTATAGAATGCACAAAATAATTACATTTTCGTCACCTGCACTATATAACGTCTCTGTTGGGACTTTTGCACTCACCTGGCAGCAAGAGCCATAAAATGTCTTCCATAATCAAATTCTGAAGCTGTCAATATGGGCCAGAAGTTAGTATGTGTTTTGTTGTTATTGAAAATGGTGATCCAGTAATGACGCCATTCCAAACTAAGAAAATTGACAATTGGTAAAATGGGTTTCTACATGGTCCCCATTCACCTCCAACTCCCAAATTACACATTACACACACACACACACATAGATATATATATTCATGAATCCAAGTCCACAATATAATGCAAACATAATGTAAACCACCATCATTCCTAAACATCATCTCTTTTTGATATAGAACGGAAAAAAGAGAGTTAACAGTCAGCATATTAATTCCATATACATAACCATATTAATTCCATCCACAAATCTTCTTAATTCACTGCACAAAATAGTCGCACCATCTGCAACATATATGACCAATAGAGGCACCATTTTTCCAAAAACAACTTCCAAGGTTCTGACGCAGAGTGAAGCACAAGATTTTTACACACAAGGAAACCTGGAATACAACCAGTTCACTTTTACACAAAATCACAGTTACCTCTAACCAAAACAGCCAGCCTTTTTATCCCCCTCCAACCCTAAGGCATCCCAAATAAAATAAACAACAAAGAGAAATAAAAAAGACACAAATGGGCTGGCAAAACAACCAAAACACAAAAGCCCAAAACCTCCTTTAACGCCTGGCCTTAGGCTTTTGACAATCAACCCGCTTCATATATTCTACAGCAATAGCATCCACGTCAGTCTCCCCATCTTGAGAAAAACTCGCCCTCGAGTTAGCAGGAACATCAGGATACAGTGGTGCAGTGGAGGAATAGAAAGGAAATATATCAGCTACATTGAATGTCTTGGAAATATTCATAGTGTCAGGCAAACCAACCATATACGCATTGTCATTGATCTTCTTGACAATAGGATAGGGCCCATACTTCTTTGGCTGGAGTTTATTGTATGCGCCTACAGGAAACCTTTCCTTGCATAAAAAGACCATTACTTGGTCACCCACAGCAAACACATGTTCTCGACGATGCTGGTCAGCAGCCAGTTTGTACCGTGCATTTGATTCCTCTAATTTGGCTCTCACTTCAGACTGAATATCTTGCCACTGGGAAGCCACTTGTTTGGCAGCATCACTAACTCCAGGTGCTTTAGGCAATTCAATTAAATCAAGAGTGTGTCATGGGACCTGAGTATAAACCACAGAAAATGGAGATTTTCCAGTGGCGCTATGGACAGCGCTATTATAGGCGAATTCAGCCTGAGACAATGCAAAATCCCACTGTTTTGGTCTGTCACCACAGATGCTTCGAACGAGGTTGCCAAGAGTTCGATTGACGGACTCCGTTTGACCGTTTGTTTGAGGATGGGCTGTACTACTAAAATTCAGTGAAGAATCAAACATTCGCCATAATGTGCGCCAAAAATGGCCTAAGAATTTATTGTCTCGATCCAAAGTAATGGTTTTGGGTACCCCATGAAGCCGAACCACTTCTTTAAAAAATAACTTCGCTATCCCATTAGCAGCAGAAGTCTTCTTACAAGGAAGGAAATGGGCCATTTTGGAAAATCGGTGCACGACCACAAATACAGAATCCATGCCGCGCTGGGTACGGGGCATGCCAAGAACAAAATCCATGGAGAGATCTTCCCAAATATGTTCAGGCACAGGCAAGAGAGTATATAAGCCAGTGTTCTGGGACTAACCTTTAGAAACTTGACAGATGAAACATCATTGGACAAATCGCGTCACATCGCGTCGTAGATGAGGCCAAAAATAACGCTCGGCCACAGCGTCATGAGTTTTATCTCTGCCCATATGCCCAGCGAGTCCACCACCATGCAAATCCCTGATTAGCTTCTCTCGAAGTGAGTATTTAGGAATGCACAATTGATTAGCACGCATCAGGTACCCATCATGCAAATAATAATCACCAATAGGCTGTTGGGCAGCACATTGGTTCCAAATGTGGCCAAAATCTTCATCTTCAGCATAGAGATTTTTCAATTCATCAAATCCTACCACTTCCAACTTCACAGTCGACAATAAAGCATTTCTCCGGCTTAAAACATCAGCTACCCGGTTCTGGGATCCAGATTTATATTGCAATTTAAAGAGGAATTTCTGGAGAAATTGACACCATCGGGCATGGAGGTCCTTACTAATCCGCTTTTGACTATTAAGATGCTTTAATGCCTCATGGTCAGAGTAGAGAACAAATTCGCGTCCCACCAAATAATGTTCCCAATATTTCAAGGCTCGAACAATAGAATATAATTCCTTGTCATAAGTGGACCATTTCAGCCTGGCATCACTCAACTTTTCGCTGAAAAATGCAACTGGTTTTCTTCGCTGGGATAAGACGGCCCCTATACCGACCCCATTAGCATCACATTCAACCTCAAAGAGGGTCTCAAAATCTGGTAGCGCTAGGACAAGAGCAGTGGACAGACGCTCCTTGAGGACAGCAAAACTGGTGGCAGCTTCTTCGGACCAAGCAAATTTCCCTTTCTTAAGGCACTCAGTAATTGGAGCTGCAATAGTACTAAAATTCTAAATAAAACGTCGGTAGAAGGTAGCTAACCCATGAAAACTTCTCACCTATGTGATAGTTTGTGGTGTAGGCCATTCTCTAATGGCCTTGACCTTTTCTTCATCAACATGGATCCCATTGGTAGTGACTACATAACCCAGAAAAACAAGAGAAGAAGTTGCAAAACTGCATTTCTTGAAGTTTATATACAACTGATTATTTTGGAGGGCAGTAAGGACTTCTCTAAGGTGTTGAACATGGGCTTCTTCAGACTTGCTATAAATGAGGATGTCATCGAAATAAACCACTACAAACCGGCCAATGAAAGGCTTCAAAACTTGATTCATTAATCGTATAAAAGTACTTGGGGCGTTAGTAAGCCCGAAAGGCATTACAAGCCATTCATATAATCCCTCTCGAGTCTTGAAAGCAGTCTTCCATTCGTCACCAGGCCGAATTCAAATTTGGTGATACCCGCTACGGAGATCTATCTTTGAAAACATTCTGGAACCATGTAGCCGATCTAGCATGTCATCAAGTCGGGGTATGGGAAACTTATACCCCACAGTGATTTTGTTGATGGCTCTGCTATCGACACACATCCTCCAACTACCATCTTTTTTTGGAGTTAAAAAGGCGGGTACAGCACAGGGACTCATACTCTCCTGAATGTGGCCTTTACGCAACAATTCTTCCATCTTTTCAGTCAAAATATCACTTTCTTTCGGACTCATTCGATAATGCGGTAAATTAGGAAGACTGGCCCCTGGAAGCAAATCTATATGGTGTTGTACATCCCTTACGGATGGTAAGCCATCTGGCAAATCATCTGGCATCAATTCTCTGAACTCACTCAGCAAAGGTTTAATCAAATCTGGAACATCACTAGTGTCATGGTTGGCATACTCCATAAGCACCTGCTTTACAATAAGAACATGAACCTCTTTAGATTCTTTGCAGGCAACCTCCATTTCAACCCCAGAATGAGTTAAGGTGAAAAAGGTACAACCCCCTGTCTTAACTCTTGGAGATCCCTTGAGTGGTAACAGTGTAAATTTAACACCTCCTTTCTCAAGCCTGTACGTATTTCCTCGACCATCATGTTGAGCTGCCAAATCGAACTGCCATGGTCTGCCAAACAACAAATGGCAGGCATCCATATCCACCACATCCAAATAGATTTTATCTTTATATCTACCAATTGAAAATGGAACTCTACATCGTTCAGTAACCTGAATTTTTTATGCAGCTTTAATCCAACTAATGAAGTAAGGGTTGGGATGCTTTTCAGTAGTTAAACCCAGCGCTTTGACTGCTGCCCTCCCGATTATATTTTCGCAACTACCTCCGTCAATAATAACATCAAGCAACTGATCTCCCACTGTACAACGAGTTCGAAACAATTTATGGCGCTGAGTATTATCATCATGTTTCGGTGAAAGCATCATTCTCCGAATTACACAATTTTGGTCGTCAAAATCCTCTTCCTCATCCTCAAAAAGGCCTCCATCAGGACCACAATACACCTCTTCCTCTGCTTCATCATCCCGTTCTGCCACATTAACAGCTTTCCACAAGGGACAATCACTTGATCGATGCCCCGGTTGGTTGCACTTGAAGCACTTCCCAGGAATGGGTCGACAGTAAGGATTAACTGCCTTAGAGGCCTCTATAACATCAGGAGCCTTCTGCTTTCCCACACTCTTCTCATCAGCAGGCCTAACAGTGCGAGTCAAGGAGTCTACAACGGGACCTCCCACTTCACTCGAAGCGCGACTTGTATTTCCGCCAAAATTCTTACGAAATTGATCCCCTCTGTTTCGATCGTGTAACATCATCTCCGCCTTTAGTGCTATGTTGCGCGCTTCAGACAAATTTCGAAACACTTGTACACCTATTTTATCACGCAGACCAGACTTCAATCCTTCCAAGTACCTTGACACTTGTTGCCCTCCGTCTCTCTCAGATCATTCCTTTCGGCAAGTCTCATAAACTCAGCAGTGTACTCATGAACTGACCTCTGACCCTGATGACATCGCTGATATTGCTGAAAAAGAATTTGTTCATAATCTGGAGGAAGAAAGTCTCCCATAAGCAACTGTCTCATCCTAAGCCATGTTCGAATTGGAGCTCTGCCTTCTTTAACCCTCCTGGCCTGCATTCTTTCCCACCATGCGAAAGCTCCCCCCCTTTAACCTACAAGCCACCAGTTTAACCCGCCTTCCCTCAGGAATTTCCATGTATTCAAAGAAGCGATCGATTTCAGCAATCCAATCTAAAAATTCCTCCACATTCAGATTTCCATTGAAGCAAGGTATATCCACCTTCAAGCGAAACTCTCTTAATTCTCTGTCTCCATAATCATTGCGTTGAACCCCTCTGCCCTTTACAGGCTCCTCAAAGAAGTCATCATCTTCACCCGACTCTTCCACATACATTCGTTGCCTACCATTCACAAGAGCGGGCCTACCGAGTGGTCGCCCCTGAGCACGAACTTCTCCGGGTCGTCGCCTCTCTCCATTCCCAACCATGTTAGCATCCATAGTTAAAGCATCCAATCGATCCGCGATTTCGTCAAAGCGGCGCTCTAGACGTTGTAATCGGAGATCCAACCTTTGCTCCAACGCCGTTAATGCTGTTTCCCGGTCCACCTCTGTAGAACGAGAACCCTCAGCCCTCGGATCACCGCCACGAGAACCACCTTTCACAACTGAATCACTGGCCATCAGAAAGACAAAAAGCAACCTCGCTCTGATACCAACTGACTTAGAGTGAAGCACAAGATTTTTACACACAAGGAAACCTGGAATACAACCAGTTCACTTTTACACAAAATCACAGTTACCTCTAGCCAAAACAGCCAGCCTTTTTATCCCCCTCCAACCCTAAGGCATCCCAAATAAAATAAACAACAAAGAGAAATAAAAAAGACACAAATGGGCTGGCAAAACAACCAAAACACAAAAGCCCAAAACCTCCTTTAACGCCTGGCCTTAGGCTTTTGACAATCAACCCGCTTCATATATTCTACAGCAATATCATCCACGTCAGGTTCCACCACCTACTGCCTTCAACTAGCTAAAATAGCAACAAAAAAATCCATATAAATACATATCCCATGAGCATACGATAACTACATAAATACTACTAAATAATTTTAACACAAAGATGACATTACCTGCTACTAGTGGCAAAGCTTCCCTAGAGCTAACGACTATCGTGAATCAAGAATAACCAGAGACAAAACAACAAGAGACTAAACATGTATATATAAATTCAATTAAAAATATAATCAAAGATCCCCATAAACCAAAAAAATGAGATCTCCGATAACATATTCACCGGAGCTATAGTTTGGATGGCATAACCATATCTACAATCCAAATGAAATTACACAGACAAATTCAAAGTATTCACAATGAAAAAGCAAGGCAACAATCTGTAACCACAACTAAAGCCTAATTGTAGTAGCAAAATTACCTTTATATTGTCGGTTGAGAAGCAAATCCTAGAAAACAACAATCGAAGAGCCCAGCAAAGAAAGAGAGCAAAAGAACGAGAGAACGAGAAAGAAGAATGAGATGCGATCCACTCTGAAAAGCAAGAATGAGAGACGGATAATAATGGGATGCGGTAGAAAACAACAGCTCTTTGAGGGAGCAGCTGTTATTTTCCTCTTATTAGATTAGGTTTTTATTGTTGACATATTTTTGTTTTCAATTGACTTTTTAATTTCACCCAACACAAACACTAGAAAATAAAAAACTAGTTTTCCAAGAAGTCAATTTCCTTGAAACAAATGGAGCCTTCATGTCTCACAATTTTCCGCCTGTGTAAATTCATTCCACACTTTACGTTTAGACGTCGATACTTTTTTTTCCTTCTCTTCTTCAGACTTGTTATCTCACTTGCTTAGGTGCGTTAGGTCGGAATAGAGCTTCCTTCACCACCTCCACCTTTCGGCACTTCCTCTTCAAAGGATGGTTTATGTGTACTATAACTAAAAAGGTTTTTCGGTGACGAGTTCTTTAAATGAACTTTTTGACTTGTTAAGTTCATTTGAAAATTTTATAATCCAATAAATCACTCATTAAAATATCGATAATCTATTAAATCCAAACTAACTTAAAATTAAATTTGAAGTTAGTTTTACCTCCAGTGTCACTTTCTCCCTCCTTCCAATTTCAAAAGAATTTTAGGAAAGATTCAAAGGATTTTTGAAAAAGAATCCAGTGGATTTTTGGGAAAAGATTAAGAGAATTTTTGGGAAAAAGATTTATGGGAATTTGAAAAATAAAATTAAGATCATTTTATTAAAAATATTCAGAGGAATTCTCAATTTCATAGGAAATTTCAATAGAAAATCTGAATTTTCATAGAACCAATTCAGAGAAAATCTCAATTCGCTTTGAATTTTGAAAAACAAATAGTAAAAAATAGAGGAAGGACACAAAATGATGAATTTAAAATCATTTAGAAACTTAATTGAATGATATTCTTACAAGACCCGCTTCAAAGATGAGCTTTATATACTGTTGCACAAACTCGATGTGGCCCACTCTTTCTCTTTTAGCTTCTTCTTCAAAGGTCTATAAATGCGGCTAAGACTTTTTATTTATTTATCAATGAGATTGTATAAGAAGTAATTTTATAAATTGCTGATGGTGTGATTGAACACTCAACTTCCCCGCTCTCAAATAATAAGTAAGCTAACTATCCCATAGTGAGTGCTACCTGTTGGACTATAGGGCATTCAAGATGGGCCAAGCCCTTAGGATATCAAGTCCATTGGAGTGTTTCTTGTTGGTTAAGAAACTAACTCCTATCATATATATGATAAATGTAAAACACTCGAGATATTATCAATATCTCCAGTGGTTTAATGTCAAGAAAGTTCCAAAGAGATTAGAACTCCTCCACTATAAATAGGGGGTCTCTCTTTGGAACAAGTGACACATTACAATAACTGAAAATACGGGTGTGTGTTGAGAGATTGTAAGAGGTTCTTGAAAAGGTGGAATTCTAGGTGCAGTCCTCGTGATTGAAATCGTTAAACCTTCGCATCGCAAGACTATTCAGATCAGTGATCATAATTATAACACATCGAGTTTGTGTGAATATCAGTTAATGGAGGTAGTAATTAATATGTATTTTTACAATTATATGAAAATATTTACTAAAAATTTCGGGTGTAAATATCCACGAGATTGGGAGACCGGGAATGCAATTATATTGGAGTTTTAGGAATTAAATAGAAATCGTTGAAGATTTAATGGAAAATGGCAGTGCGGTAAATACGGGAGGACTTATGGGGATAAAAATACAACTTAAAGGGGTAGAACCGTAAAATGGATCAATCACAAAAATAATATAAAAATAGCACGCAAACCAAGACCAACCCTAGAACTAAACCGTAGTTAGGCGAGGGAGAGGGGCGGCGACGGAGCGTGGTCTTCCGAAAAAGGCAACGAGTGGCGACGAGACCGGTACCGAAAGGTCGAGCACGCGGAAAGGAACTCATCTATGGTAGTTTCGGATCCAACATACTTTCTTAGGATCGTCAATCGAGAAGATAGGGAGCGGCTGCATTGAGTTTCTAGAGGGATTTGAGCCGGCGTTCGACCACCAATCAGGTAATGGAAAGTGGCGTTGACATCGCCGACCCTCCTCTACTAGTTTGGGCCGGTGGTGAGGTCCACCGCATCCTGGGAGGGGATGACCCGGTTCCGGCCTTAACGGGTCAACTAACCCGTCCAGTGAAGAAGAAAGCACAACCGGGTCAGACTGACCCGGTTGGTACTGGATAAACCCGTTGATCGGTCTGTCCAAATTTGACCAAAATAAATTTAATTTAATTAAATGATTAGTTGTATAAAATGTTAATGCAAATAAGTTTGATTATGGATTTCAGGATTAGGTTGCATAGTTGATTTTATTGGGACTTAGGAAAGCGCAATAAGGTAAGTAACGTTTCAACTGTATTACGTAACTTGCGTGCTATTTGAATTGTTTTGATGTCATACATGTATTGGATGACTGAAATTGATAAATTACTGATGAATGTGATTATATTTGAATGTATATGTGCTGATATTTATTGTATGATTATTAATTATCCAAAATTGTGCATGACATGGCATTGCATACTGTAAGGTTAACGAAATGGAGAAAAATGTTTTATAAACCTAGTATAACTGCTACAGGACGGGTGTATTGGAAATGTTATTGTTAAGGCTCACGAAATTGGAAAGGAAAGAAAGGAATAAAGTACAATTACAGGAAAGTGTTCTATGGTAGGATACTGAAAGGAAATCCCGACTGGTTGCTCTGTAGCAGTTTGCTAGGATTAGAGGGCCCTAGTACTGGTTAAAGGTTTTAATTGATGAAGTGTTTATTTCCTAAGGAAAACATGCACATTCATGCATAAAATGTTACTTGCTGGGCCTTGGCTCATTATGTTCCGTGATGTAGGTAATGACGAATATGCTGAACTGACTGTTGATGGTGATGTCAGGGATCCTCAGTGAAAGTGCTCATGTAATGAGGGAGGCATTATTGGTAGTTGATCTATGGGATTATGCATGTTATGATATGATTGAAGATTAATAATTTTCTAATTTATCTAAATAAGCGGTTGACTGCAATACTAGTACTGAAAGGGTTTAGCATTTTTAATTGGCTTGGAACTTGGTGCATGAATTTCTTATTAGAGATTTATTTTATCTAAAATTATTGGAGAACTATGGAATTTTACTTTTATTATTATTATCTTGAGTTGTTGGTAGTGTTTGTATGAGATATTTAATTAAGATTATAGTTGAAATTGCTAGATTTTTCTGTGATAACGTTGGATTTCAAGGTTGTGAGTTTTGTTAATTGGGATGGGGTGGTACAGTTGGTATCAGAGGACACGATTCTTCATAATAAAGTAGCATAATAGATAGGTAATTAAGAATATATATATATACATATATACATATAGGGTATGAAAGTTACATGCGCACCGAGGATCGACACGACCATCAACAAGTAAGTAATTTTTTAACGTAAAATGTCCTTGTTAACATATATGTTGATGCTTGATGAAAACCTGCTTGCATATGAATGGTATATATATATATATATATTCTTTTGTAATAGTGTTTTTGGGGATCGCAAAGAGGTTGATGAGATGTTTGATAGTGGTAATAAACTGTGTATGACTCAAGTTAGAGATGGAGAAAATAAGGAAAACAAGGAAGGTACTGAGAGGTAGAGGTATGCAGCAAGGACCAAAGAAGTACCGGCACTTGGAGAGAGGACCTCTATGGTCCACGGAACGTTATGTAGTACACCTAGCAAAAGTATTGTCAACCCTTGAGAGCGCGTATGTACTACCTACAAGGACCAAAGTGAGGCTATTACTAAGCAAACTGACGCTAGGAGAGGTCACCATTCTGAAATTTATGTGGGAAAGTCTTAAGAAGCAACCACGAGTAGAGATAGATTTATTTAGTGCATTAGTGTGCATGTACAAGGCGTACTATCAACAAAAGTCCCAGCAAATAGTGCAATCAGGCATTTGAAGTTAATAGTGAGTTACCACTAGTAATATTATGAAGGAAATAAATGGGAGGGGTAAGAGTAATTGACTATTGGATTGTTAGTTGCTATTTATGATTTCTATTATGAACTAAAATTTCTTTTAATAAAATTATTTATTGACTTATTATTACTTGTATCATTGTTTGATTGAATTGTTGGGTAAATAATTGAGCTGTTAAGATGTGTAATGCTAAAGGCATGACGTGTTGTGAATATGTAAGAGATAGTGTATACTCATGTATTGGGTGGAATGTTGTACGGTTGTGTGTGGACAACAACATGAATCGTTGCGGGTTTGTTAGAATGAACGATAATGAGCAAGAGAGAGCTAGCGATGAACGTGGCACGACGAGTGAAGGGCAAGGAGGAGCTGCTGTACCAAGAAACAATGAATTTGGGAATCCAGATGTGATGGCTCGCATGCTAGACATGATGCAACAACAACAACATGATGAACAAATGCAAAGGTTGACAGAAGTGCAACATCGTCCACCCCAAAGGATGGATGTCATTGAAAGGTTCCATAAGCTCAACCCAAAAGAATTTTCAGGGGGCACTGATCCCTTAGTGGCAGAGGAATGGATTCACTCACTAGAGACCATATTTGAACATCTGAAGTTGGAAGATGCTGAGAAGATACATTGCGCTACTTTTATGATGACATTGCATGCTCACGACTAGTGGGACGGGGCAAAGCTTTCCGTACCTGTGGCTAACATTACATGGGAAAGATTCAAGGGAATGTTTGACATCAAGTATTTTCCTAAGGATGTGAAAGACAGGAAGGTTAAGGAGTTTCTAGAGCTCAAGCAGGGAGGCCTGACTGTGGTAGAACTGGTTCGAAAGTTTGAGCAAGGTTGCAGGTTTGTTCCATTTCTCGCCGAGAGCTCTAAGCTGAAAAATGATCATTTTCTCAGGGCACTGAACCCCAGAATTAGGAGTATGGTGAGGATGTGTACTACAACCACGTATGAAGATATTGTGGATAAGGCAATGATGGCTGAGGAGGATCAAAAGAATATTGTGAAAGATATTCAGAGACAGAGGCAGACGATAAAGACGAGAACCTTCAGCAAGTCGACTAGACCATGGAACTCTACTGAGTGAAGCACCAACCCAGGGAGCAATAAGAAACCAAAAATTGTGGCAGGAGCAACAACTACTAATGTGGTGAATTCTAAAATGGATGGTAGACCACTGTGTCCTAAGTGCAACAAGGCCCACACTGGAGAATGTTTGGAAGGTTCCAATACGTGCTACTAGTGCAAAGAAAAGGGACATTATGCTAGAGAGTGTTCGAAATGCCAGATAGACCAGAAGAAGGTGCCAACCAGAGTCTTCGCAATGACGCAAGAACAGGCTGATCAGGATGATGCGACAACAATAAACGGTAACACCTCTATCTATGGACTTATCACATATACTTTGATTGATTCTGGTGCTACTCATTCATTTATAGCACGATCATTAGTTAAGAAATTAGGCATGATACCGAAGAGCATAACTATAGGGTATTCAGTCGCTTTACATTCTGGTGATATAATGGAGTCTAGTCAAATAGTACGAGATTGTCCTGTCCAAATAGCTGAAAAGACCCTGCTAGCAGAGCTAGTAGTGTTAAATCTGCAGGAGTTTGAAGTAATACTTGGAATGGATTGGCTTGTAAGATACGACGCCACCATCGATTGCAAAGGTAAGAAAGTAACTGTGAAGCTCGCAAATGGAGAACCATTGGAGTTTAGGGCCAATTCAAGAGAGGCGTATCCCGATGATTTCGGCAATAAAGGCCAATAAATTTATGAATTGGGGTTGTATCGGGTATTTAGCTAGTGTAGTAGTAACTAAGAATGAATCAGTCTCAAAAGTAGAAGATATTGCCGTAGTGAGGGACTTTTTGGAAGTATTTTCAGATAATTTAACCATTTTACCACCAGATAGAGAGATTTGTTATGAGATTGAAATGGAGCAAGGTATAAATCCTATATCAAGGGCGCCTTATAAGATGGCGTCGACAGAGTTGAAGGAGTTAAAAGATCAACTTCAGGACTTGCTGGAAAAAGGGTTTATCTGACCTAGCTGTTCATCGTGGGGAGCACCAGTGTTGTTTGTGAAGAAGAATGATGGATCTCTTAGGCTTTGTATCGATTATAGAGAATTGAATAAGGTGACGATCAAGAATAAGTACCCACTACCACGCATAGACGATTTGTTTGATCAGTTACAAGGTGTCACAATGTTTTCGAAAATTGATTTACAATCTGGATATCATCAATTGAGAGTCAAGGCGGAAGACGTGAAGAAAACCGCTTTTAGAACGCGCTATGGACATTATGAGTTTTTGGTGATGCCATTTGGATTAACTAATGCCCCAGTAGTATTTATGGATCTAATGGGTAGAGTGTTTAAGGAATATATAGATCAATTCATTATTTTATTCATTGATGACATACTGATATACTCAAAGAATTTGGAGGAGCATGAGGAGCATTTCCGGACCACCTTGCAAGTGTTGAAGGACAACCAGCTCTATGCCAAGCTTAAGAAATGTGATTTTTGGATGAGGCAGGTAGGATTTTTGGGACATGTGGTGTTGAAAGAAGGGATATTGGTCAATCCCAACAAGATAGACGCTGTAGTAGACTAGCCAACGCCAAGAAATGTTATAGAAGTTCGAAGTTTTCTGGGGATAGCAGGTTATTATAGAAGATTCATGAAGAACTTCGCTAAAATAGCAACACATTTGACAAAGAAAAACACAAGATTCATGTGGGATGAGAGGTGTGAAGAAAATTTTTAGGAGTTGAAGGAGAGGTTGGTAACAGCTTCTGTGTTAACAATACCGAATGGAAAAAGTGGGTTTGTGGTGTACAGTGATGCCTCCAAGCATGGGTTAGGTTGTGTACTGATGTAGAATGGAAGGGTAATTGCCTACGCATCGAGACAATTGAAAGAATATGAGAAGAACTATCTTACCCATGACCTGGAATTAGTCGTGGTAGTCTTTGCACTGAAAATATGGAGACATTATTTGTACAGGGAGAAATGCGAGATATATATGGATCATAAAAGCCTCAAATATCTTTTCACTCAGAAGGAATTGAATATGAGACAACGAAGATGGCTATAATTGGTCAAGGATTACGATTGTGTGATCAATTATCATCATGGAAAGGTAAATGTTGTAGCAGATGCCTTAAGTAGAAAAGTAACGCTAGCTTTGCAAGTGGTACAACCACAATATTAAGGGACCTGCAAAAGTTGGAAGTGGAAATATTGCCAAAGGGACAGGCAAATGGTTTAGCAGCGTTGAGTGTGCAACCGACATTGATGGATAGAATTAAGAAGAAACAATTATGTGATGAAGGGTTAGTTAAGTAGAAAGAGAAGATAGAGGCAGGCAAGACTACGGATTTACCATAGACGGGATAGGTGGGATGAAGTACAGGGGACGAGTGTGTGTTCCAAATGACATTGAGATAAGAGAGAAGATTTTAATGGAAGCTCGCCACACTCCTTATTCCATACAACTTGGAAGTACAAAGATGTATAAGGATTTGAAATTGCATTACTGGTGGCTGGGTATGAAGCGGCATGTGGCGGATTTTGTGGCAAAATGTTTGACTTGCCAGCAAATCAAAGCGGAACATCAGAGGCCCTCAGGCATGCTACAACCCCTGGAAATTCCTCAATGTAAGTGGGAACATATTACGATGGATTTCGTGTCGGGTTTAGCCAAGTTTGAGAAATGGAATAACTCAATTTGGGTGATCGTGGATCGATTTACCAAGTCGGCCCATTTCTTGGGAGTGAAGACCACATATAGTATGAATCAATACGCGGACCTGTATGTGAAGGAGATAGTAAAATTGCATGGAATTCCTATTTCCATTGTGTCAGATCATGATTCCATATTCACCACCAAATTTTGGGGCAGCTTTCACAAGGCGATGGGCACGAAACTGGAATTTAGTACAACATTTCATCCAGAGAGTGATGGCAATCGGAGAGAGTGATTCATATATTGGAAGACATGTTAAGGGCATGTGTGATGGATTGGTCTGCAAAGTGGGAACGCTACTTACCATTAGTGGATTTCTCGTACAATAACAGTTACCAGGCTAGTATTGACATGGCTCTGTATGAAGCACTTTATGGACACAAATGTAGATCACCAATTCATTGGGATGAGGTAGAAGAGAGGAGATTTTTGGAAGGGCAGCAGATTGGACCGGAGGTGATACAAGAGACTAAAGATGTTGTGGAGCAGGTCAGAGTGAGGATCAAGACAGCGCAGAGTAGACATAAAAGTTACACTGACAGAAGGAGGAAAGAGTTGGAGTTTGAAGTTGGAAATCATGTGTTCTTAAAAGTAGCACCTATGAAGGGAATGATAAGGTTCGGTAAGAAAGGAAAGTTGAGCCCGAGATACATAGGGCCCTTTGAAATTCCTGATAGAGTGGGAGTCAGGGCATATCGTTTAACCTTACCCCCATCACTATCAGGGGTACATAATGTATTTCATGTGTCGATGCTACGAAAGTATATTGAAGACCCGAGACATGTGTTGAGTTGTGAACCACTGGAGTTGACGTCGGATTTAACTTATGAGGAGAAACCAGTAAAAATTTTGTTGAGGGAAGTGAAGCAACTTCGAAACAAGGAAATAGCGCTTGTGAATGTTTTATGGAGGAATTAGAAGTCTGAAGAGGCTACTTGGGAGAGGGAAGAGGACATGAGGACTGTTATACCCCAATTTTGGCTCAAAACTAGCCAAGAAAAATCCAAAAATGCAAATAATAATAAAGCCGGAAATATAGGCTGAATTAGAGTTAATCTTGGACCAAAAATTAGGGTTCGAATTTAAAATTCGAATTTAGTTGATTCGATTAATTGACCCGATAAAATTAAATGTTTAAAATTTTCTTGCCCAATTGGAACCTAAAATGTTACCCTGATCAGTCATTTAAGCTCAAACAAGAAGCCTGACCCATCATATAATTTAAACCAAACAATTTGAACCCAATTGATGGCCCAAATTAGCAGGCCTGTTTGTCCCATTAATTTGGGCCCAAAAAATTTAAAACATGGCCCGGCCCAGCCCAAAAGCATTAACCCTACGAAGGGTGGCCAAAGACAGGAAGAGAAGAAAACGGGAAGAAACAAAGGAGAGAGAGTGCGCCAACGGGAAGAAAACAGAGGGCGTGCCTGAGTTTGAAAAAGGAGAGAGAGGGTACTGAAATTCAAACGAAAGGGAGTTAGGTTGACGTTAAGAGCCGCACAGGTTGATTTTGGGGAATTTTGTTTCGGTTTTGGTAGTATAAAAGGGTATGGCAAATCGACATTAGAGCTGAGATTTTGGAGGGTTTTCTTCCTTCTTTTGATTTCAATTTTTTTGAGGGATAAGGTTTCAGGGAGAAGATTTTTGGCTGGCATTTCTTTTTCTTCTTCTTTCTCTGTTGCAAATCGGGTTTTTCTGAGAAATTTTCGGAGGAAATTTTGAGAGAAAGAGAGAGGGGTTTCGGGAAGGATTTATTTCTTTCTAAACGTTCTATTTTCTGGGTCGTTTCTTTCTTCTTGTGATTTTGATTTTTGGGGTTCTCTTCTGTTTGTTTATCTGGGGAATTTTTAAGGAATTTTCTTTCGCCTTTTAGGGATTCAATATGATTGTTTTGGGAATTGCTTTCTTTGGTAGTTCGGTTTTTCTGGAGATTCTTTCTGGCGAATTCCTTTCTTCCTTGCCTTTTGTTTTTCCGTTTGAAATTCTTGTTGTAGGACTTTTCTTTGGGGAAAGAAATTCCGAGTGGTTCTTCTAGAGATTTTCTGAGGAATTTCGAGTTCTTTTTCTTTCTTTACTTCAAGTGCCCAACATTCCTTTGTAATCTATTCTGGTCGAGTGATTTGAGCCCTCACAAGCATCATTTCTCTTCCTATCTATGTGGTTCCTTTAGTTTCTAGGGTTTTCTATCGCCTTTCGATTCTTAAATATTTGGGATTTGTTTGCTTTGATTGGGGAAGGTACATGAAAATTTTGGGTTTCGTTTAAACTTATTGGTAGTCTGTGCATGCTGTATTTGATGTATTAAATTCATAATATGCCTGTTCTTTTGTTGTTTCTGTGATTGGAAAACACAATGGTGATGATACATCTGAATATGTTATTGAGTTGGTTAGGAAAGCTTGAAATTGTAAATTCGGTACCATGTGGTGATATGCTCTATTGCCTTTGATTTAGTTTCATAAATGGATGTGTAAGTTCAAGCATATGTGTACAGGTTACCACAAATAACAAAGGCAAATGCCTGTTGTCATCATTGTTTTTGGGTTGCTGTATTTAGATGATTATTCTGTCTCATGGTTCTGTTTAGTGTATGTTTAGTAATTGTTTTTTAAAAGTTTGGTTAGCTGTGCCTTAAACATTTGAAACCTGCTTACATTATATGAGCAGATGTGTTAATTCCATGGGTGAATCAATCTGATTTATATTTGTAAGAGCCATTTAGCTAATCTGAATTGTGTTTGAATTGAAATGAGAAATTGTTTACTAAAGAATGGGTAGGGCTTGCAAACTTAATAAGTCAAAACAAGTTGATTAAAAGGGTTTCGTATGATGGTTAATATTAGGTTTTGGAATTTTAATTGAGTGCTGGGCCAGGGTTATGGGTGATACTTGGGCTTAGATTTGTAAGGGGCTTAGAGTACCTTGTGTAATCCATAATTTATTGTATGATAAATGATTGATAAATTGGTCCGACGACGGAACGGATCGGATAGCATTGGATGTTTTCGATCGGATTCTGGAGGAAAATGATGGAATCCCTACCATTGGATGAAAAATGATTTAATGAAGTGCGGAGCCTTCGATATGATAACATCCTTTCGGTAATGAATCATATTTTTAATCATACTAATTTAATAGTATGGTTGAAATGATGAATTACCTAAATAAAAACGGGAGCCGAGTCCCTCTTATGTGTGTTTTTTTTATTATATGTTGAAGATGTGTTTTATTTAAGATGTGTTTTTCCATACTATGTGATTATGTGTAAATTGTATGATCTAAAGTGTTAATATAATTAAATTGGGATTTGCGATAATTCAATATCGTATAGTCCACAAAAACTCGGTTCCCAACATTTTAATTTTATTTTATTTTTTATTTTTATTTTTATTTTATTTTTATTTTATCTTTTAATTTTATTTTCGTTTTATTTTTATTTTTATTTCAATTTTGTTTTTATTTGTTTTTATTTTTATTATCATTTCTATTTTATCTTTTATTTTTATTTTATTTTTATTTCTATTTCAATTTTATTTCTATTTCATTTTCGTTTTATTTTTATTATCATTTTTTATTTTTATCTTTTAATTTTATTTTCGTTTTATTTTTTTATTTTTTTATTTCATTTTTATTTTATCTTTTATTTCTATTTTCGTTTTATTTTTATTTTTATTTTTATATTTTATGCTTTTCTAATATTTATATTGTATATTTTCGTGGTGTATAAAAATTATATCGAAAGTCTTTACATACGATGAAATCGATTTGGGGTATGCATCGGATGCACCCTCGGAAAGATTCTTGAGGTGAGAGTACTTCCAATAAATTGGACCATTGGATGGAAAAATTCTGTGAACCTCAATATTAGACTTTCAATATAATTTTTATGTTTCCTAAAATTATTTTATTCAATTTTAATATAGTTTTTATCAAACTTATTTTTATCCTATTTCAATATATTTTTTTATAATTATTTTACTCTATATATGATTCTTGTCATAATTAATTTTTCTTAAAAAATCATTTAATGCGATAATGAAAGTTAAATTGGCAACTGTTTTAAAACAAACGTTGTAGGATGCCTCACACCTTCCCCATACGTAACAAACTCACTTACCCATTTTTTCAGAATTTTCGCAGACCAAATTATTTTTATGGTGACCAATTGCACCTATTACAATTGGTGGCCTCTCTTTTAAATTCCCTTTCGCAAAACCGGTTGCGACGACTGGCGACTCTGCTAGGGACCACTAGTTTTTAAATGTGAATATATCTCTTTTTAAAATAAAAAAAACTAGTGAGTTGGGCCAATTAAATTTAATTTTACTTATCTCATTATTTGATTTTGTTGTTTTTAATTAAATATATTTTATGTTTTATTTCCCTAAATTTTGATTGATATGTTCCTATTATTATTTATTTTTAAAAAAATGTGTTGATTGTTGATATGTTTTTGGGCTTTTTATATTATTGTCCTCACACATTGTGCACGATACATTTTCATGAGTCCAACAACTTGGGATCAAAACCCTTAGGAGAGGATGAAGTAAACGAGACCTTCGAGGGATTTCAATCCCCGTGCAGGCTCGCGAAAAATCCTCACTCGACCCACTCCTTTATTAAGGGGGACCCATGTTATTCCATCAATGGATACTGGCGGGGGAATAAGTCGAGAACCTAGATTGTCCATAGCCAACGACCATAAAGTTATAAGGACACAGGAAACTACTTCTAACCTTACTGTGTGGTACATATTGCTGTTGTGTTTGTATATACGTGATTCTATTTAGTTTGTATATATGATTTGTTTTATTGTATATATACATGTGTTGTGTTGTGTTGCTTGTACATACACGATTTTATCTTTTTATCTATAGGAGGTTTTACTTTATTGTATATACATGGTTCTGTTTTTGTACATATGTGAGATGTTTTGATGTACATACGGAGTTTTTATACACATTGTTTTTGTTTGCACATATATTTTTGTATATATTCTTGATCTTGTTCACTTTTTACATTATTTTTAATTTGCATTGCATACATGAGAATCTTGAGCACTATCGAAATTGAGCCATTATCTAGAAGCCATGGACGTAAGAAATAGTACTGTGTCAGTTGAGTCGAAGGAGTAGTATTTGCTCATAAATGTTGAAACTGATGAGATGTATTAAGAAATTTTATGTTAAGACGCTATAGATTATGGATAATTTCTCAAAATTCGATATGGTTCAAGATTCCCATCATCACGCATTTTTCATTATTCATCATATTTTCTCATCCTTTAAATCTGATAAAAGTTTTCATATGCACATGACAAGGTTTTTTAAATTACAGAAACATAAAGTCACGGCCACCACTATAACACTCGCTCGCAATCGCGACTCACCGCAATAATGGAACCGATAGAATGCAAGCACTAACTGAGTCTCGAAGTAGCAAAACTAAAAGTACAGCTCAGCCTGTTAATGAAGTAGATTGCTGATAAAGGAAAATATAAAATAAAACAAATCCTTCGATTCAGATGCAAGTTAAACTCCCGATTATTTGGAGAAGGATAGTTGAGACATGAGTTTGTTGGATTGTGAACGGTCTCAGAACGGGTCGTCAATTTGTCTCGTATTGATATGGTCATAAGTGCACAATAGACTTTGTAGTGTTTAGGTTTGACGACACTAATTTGAAATTCGCACAAAAACTGGAGCAGTTTTTGGTGCGTTCCATTCGTTATCACGTATTTCACCCGAGAACGATTCAGCCCAAAGAAAAAGCCTGACCCATTACTTAACTTGAACCCAAATCATTACCCCGATTTTTGTCCAAACCAAATTTACCCCAAATTCATAACTCAAAAACAAACCCAACCCAAACCATATTCATAATAGAAAATCAAGCCCAATCCAAAACTCAAACAAAAGCCCACCCCATTTTTCAAATACTAACTCCATTATAATTATTTTTATTTCAACGACAACTCTCACATTTTTCAATACCTCTCTCCTCTTTATTCATTTTTCAACAACAACCCACACATTTTTCAACACCTCTTTCTCTTTATTTATTTTTCAACACCTACCCACACATTTTTCCACATCTCTTCTTTTCTTTATTCATTTTTCAACACCAACCCACACATTTTTTCCACTCCTCTTTTCTTTTTGTCTATACTTCAAAATCTAAAATAACTCTCAACTTCATCCTTATCATCCTATATATATTCCCCTTTCTGGAAAAGGGGGAAGGATCCTTTGGAGGCCTGGGAGGGAGAAAAAATCAGAAACTTTTGGAGAGCAGATATTGGAGAAAAAAGAGAGAATTGGTCGTGAGTCTTGATAGGAAAGAATTGGGGCTTTTGGTTAGGAAATTGAAGACAGTTCATCTTCTTCATTCATCGCCACCTTCTACTAAACAACGATTATCTGAGCATCACCTCATCTCACTATCTCCGCCGACTGTCGCTTATATCCCACCCAATATCACTGTCGCACAGGTATCACCGTCATCACATAAATACTTGATGTTTTGCTCTTGATTTCACTCACGTTCCTGCATTGAAGTCCTCCTACTTGGTTCTCTCGTGTCTAAATGGCATCCGCTTCACTTCCATATATTCTACAAAGGTTTTCAAACCCCATCTTTGACAATCATTCTTCCAAAAAAGAACTCGATCATCTTTATCTTGAATTAGAAAATGAACAGATTAATGTTGTCATTCATTATTGGGATGATTTTGAGCGTTCTTGGAGTTATCCTATTTTAAATGCTGATTCTGTCAAAATAGAATGTTTGCGTATATTTCATTATTTTAATTTACCATTCGATCTACGCAAGCACATTCTTGAAATGGCACTATTTTCTCAAATCCGTGATCAAATTTTATTTGATCTTATTACTGATCACGTGGATGATTTTATCAATAAATTTATTAAGGATGAAGAAGCCTTAGAGTTTGATGATCCCATTAATAACGATCTCAATGATTTTTGGGATGAATTTGAGGATGAACCCAAAGAATGGGTTAATGAATTTTAAACTAATGTTTTATGTATCCGTGCGTCCCATTCGTTATCATGCATATTCACCCCACAACAATTCAGCTCAAGGAAGAAGATGATTAGCTAACATGAGGTTTGGATTTAATATAAGTCAATTGACCACGCACCAAAACTGGGGCAGTTTTTGGTGTGTCGCGTATTTCATCCACAAAGGGTTGCAATAAGTTGACAAGAAAAAAAAATTATTGGCGGATGCAGAAGACTTAAAGCAACCTTATGTGAGTTGGATTCGATTAGTGAGTGCACACCAAAACTGGGGCAGTTTTGGTGATTATCCCCAAAAATATCGACCTGTGTTAATTCTTGGATTTTTTTTATTGTCATGTTGATAAATGGATTTGGTTTTTGAAATAATCGCTTGTGACATTCGAGTATAATTTGGGAATATAAATTAAGGACTTCTCCAAAAACTAGGTAGCACCGATATAAGTCATAATGACAATAAATAAATAAAAACCAATCCATGACCTTTCAAATGAAAATAGTGTACATTACCACACAACTTTATTCAGATAATAAACGTCCGAATATTACATGCCAAACAACTAAATCAATTACACTAATTGAAGGATCAAATACACATAAAAGAGTAATATTAGAACGGACACTAAAAACATCATCAGAAATAAATCCATCATTCTTCCGATCAAGAGGAAATTCCCACTGGGCAACAACTGCGAACATTTCAAATTTAATCACTATTAAGAATCAATCCTAGAGTCCAAATATTGTATATAAAATAGGTTAAAACAATAACTCACAATAAATTTCAAATTTCCAAATAGGACACACGAATAGGTCGGGATTACATAAAATAAAATAAAAAAATCCGAATGTATTAGCACAGAATCCGTTGATTAGGAATTTAAAACCCAAATGTCTCTATCCATCGCACATATCCAACAACTAAGCTAACCCGTATGCATTAGGCTCGATTTTGTTTTCAAATTAAGAAACACAATATCAAATAACAAATTATACAACCCTCGAGGAATTTACATAAACCAACCCGTATAGTGCATACTAGCCCAAACCATTACCTCAACAAGCATACAAAACCAGTCACTTAAGCCCAATGAATAGGCCCAATCAGAGAAATCATTAAGACAAATTTGGACTAACGTTTAAAGCCGACCCAAGCCTTTTAATTAAACTAAATGTTTTAGACCTAACCCAAGATTTTTGAACTAACCCTGCAAAGAAGAAATGGAAACAAAAGCTAGTGCTGCTGGAAGAAGAAAATGAGATGAAGAGACACCAGGGGTTCAATGAAGGAAAGGAAAAATTCCAGAAAAAGAGCAAAATTGTGAGTCTGGATCGGGTTTCCTCTGGAGATTTTCTGGATTTTTTTTTTTGGATTTCTTCTTCTTGCTTTTTCTGGTGTTGGGAAATTCTGAAATCCATTATGCCTTCTATTTTCTGGGCTGTGTTTCTTGAGTCTTTAGTTCGATAACAAAATACAGATTTTCAATTGAATCCATCATAAACAAACACATATACGAAGCCTAAATGCATTAATCTATAAAACAAGCGAAATCACTAGACACCAAGAATTCAAAATTACAGAAATCCTGACTAAATCAAAACGGAACCCTAACCTCAAACAAGTCGACTGGGATCTGAAGAAGAATCGCTTTGGACGAGTTCAGAATGATGAACAAATAATGTTGAGGATTGGGATGGTGAGACTGGTGATGGACGGACCGGTGATGGGTGAGCAATAATTGTGAGAGTAGTGCGGTACGACCAATAAAAAGGAGAAGAAGAAATAAAATATGGGGATGAAAAAACATAATGATGACAGTGAGGAAGGCTAGTGATGGGATGTCAGTAATGACAGCTCATTATCACTTTTTAGAGTGACTCCTATCTACACCTTTATGGTAATTTCTATATCTGCTTTTTTAGAAAACCGACAATCACAGGTAAAGTTGTCGAGTCACGGGTAGTAATATAGAGTTGTAGGAATTCGAAGAAATCTCGGGGCGCCCAAGAACAGAGGAAAATTTTGTCCGGATCCATGATTCAGCTTTTGAAAAATAAGTCTAAAACCCCTTGAAAACTGTGAACCGAATCCGTTTTTGGAGAAAATAAAAGGTTCGTGACTTTTTAAAGATAAGAAGATTTATGGAAATTAAAAGTCCATGTCTTTTAAAGAGAGTCCAAGGAGAAGAGTGGGGATTGAGTATTGCACGTATGACATGGTTTTGTTTTCGGAAAAAGTATCAACTTATGGTATATTACTAAGTTTATTTAAACAGAGTCAAATGGAATATATGAATAAATTATCAGAAATAATACGTTGATCAAAGACTGGAGCAGAAAGGGATACAATAAAATGTGAATATCGATTGCGCAACTGTATAGTGTGGCACCGGACTTTATCATCATATTCTTATACATATGCATCAATCATTTTGAGATTTTCATGAACCCAATTTCGTTATTTCAATTAACATGTTTTCATATTAAAAGGCTTTTTAAACTTTTGAGATCAAATTCCAGGTTATTTTTTGGATTAAAATATTTTTTGGATGAAAAACACCTTTCGTCATCGGGATTCGGATTAAATTTATTTGTGGATTAAAATGGTCTTTCATGGCAGATTAAAGCTATTATGCTTTCATGGCAGATTAAAGTCACTATTGGGATTAAAGTTGTGAATTAAAAGTATTTGTGGATTAAAATGATCTTTCAAGGCAGATTAAAGCTCTTATGCTTTCATGATAGATTAAACCTATTGTCATGGATTAAAATTGAAAGCCAAGCCGGGAATGGCCCTAGTGATCCTGAGCATCTTTAAGAAAAATGAGCCAAGCCGGGAATGACCCTAGTGATCCCGAGCATCTTTATAAGAAAAATGAGTTAAGTCGGGAATGACCCTAGTGATCCCGAGCATTTTATAAAAATTAGCACGCCCGTTTGTCCCATTAATTTAGGCCCAAAAACTTTAAAACATGGCCCGGCCCAGCCCAAAAGCATTAACCCTATGAAGGGTTGCCAAAGACAGGAAGAGAAGAAAACGGGAAGAAACAAAGGAGAAAGAGTGCGCCAACGGGAAGAGAACGGGAAGAAAACAGAGGGCGTGCCTGAGTTTGAAAAAGGAGAGAGAGGGTACTGAAATTCAAACGAAAAGAAGTTAGGTTGACGTTAAGAGCCGCACAGGTTGATTTTGGGGAATTTTGTTTCGGTTTTGGTAGTATAAAAGGGTATGGCAGATCGACATTAGAGAGGAGATTTTGGAGGGTTTTCTTCATTCTTTTGATTTCAATTTTTTTGAGGGATAGGGTTTCAGGGAGAAGATTTTTGGCTGGGATTTCTTTTTCTTCTTATTTCTCTGTTGCAAATCAGGTTTTTCTGGGAAAGTTTCGGAGGAAATTTTGTGAGAAAGAGAGGGGTTTCGGGAAGGATTTATTTCTTTCTAAACGTTCTGTTTTCTGGGTCGTTTCTTTCTTCTTGTGATTTTGATTTTTGGGGTTCTCTTCTGTTTGTTTATCTGGGGAATTTTTAAGGAATTTTCTTTCGCCTTTTAGGGATTCAATCTGATTGTTTTGGGAATTGCTTTCTTTGGTAGTTCGATTTTTCTGGAGATTCTTTCTGGCGAATTCCTTTCTTCCTTGCTTTTTGTTTTTCCGTTTGAAATTCTTGTTGTAGGACTTTTCTTTGGGGAAAGAAATTCCGAGTGGTTCTTCTAGAGATTTTCTGAGGAATTTCGAGTTCTTTTTCTTTCTTTACTTCAAGTGCCCAACATTCCTTTGTAATCTATTTTGGTCGAATGATTTGAGCCCTCACAAGCATCATTTCTCTTCCTATCTGTGTGGTTCCTTTAGTTTCTAGGGTTTTCTATCGCCTTTCGATTCTTAAATATTTGGGATTCGTTTGCTTTGATTGGGGAAGGTACATGAAAATTTTGGGTTTCGTTTAAACTTATTGGTAGTCTGTGCATGCTGTATTTGATCTATTAAATTCATAATATGCCTGTTCTTTTGTTGTTTCTGTGATTGGAAAACACAATGGTGATGATACATTTGAATATGTTATTGAGTTGGTTAGGAAAGCTTGAAATTGTAAATTCGGTACCATGTGGTGATATGCTCTATTGCCTTTGATTTAGTTTCATAAATGGATGTGTAAGTTCAAGCATATGTGTACAAGTTACCACAAATAACAAAGGCAAATGCCTATTTTCATCATTGTTTTTGGGTTGCTGTATTTAGATGATTATTCTGTCTCATGGTTCTGTTTAGTGTATGTTTGGTAATTGTTTTTTAAAAGTTTGGTTAGCTGGGCCTTAAACATTTGAAACCTGCTTACATTATATGAGCAGATGTGTTAATTCCATGGGTGAATCAATCTGATTTATATTTGTAAGAGCCATTTAGCTAATCTGAATTGTGTTTGAATTGAAATGAGAAACTGTTTACTAAAGAATGAGCTGGGCTTGCAAACTTAATAAGTCAAAACAAGTTGATTAAAAGGGTCGCGTATGATGGTTAATATTAGGTTTTGGAATTTTAATTGGGGAAATTGCAGCTTAGTCATCTGTTGGGACATCAGTTCCCATTAAGTCATAGTTTTTTCTTATTTACTTACAAATCATGCTTTTTGTTGACTTTCAACTTGGGAGAGAGATGATTATTCAATAAATACCGAGAATGCCCTTATTCTCACATTTCTCATGTACTCTCCCTCATCTCTCTCCTATTCTAGAAGGCTCTCACATTTTCTCTCATTCTCTCTCACATAAACCGTGCAATTTTCCGGTGAAATCTAGAAGGCTCTCACATTTTCTCTCATTCTCTCTCTCTTACTATGTAGATTTCTAGTTTTTTTTCAAGATTTCTAAATTTTTTTCTCAAGATCTATGGTTTTCTTTTGAAGATCTTTGGTTCTTTTTCTTTTTCAAGATCTTTAGTTTTTTTTCTTCAAGATCTATGATTTTTTTTTCAAGATCTATGATTTTTTTTTTCAAGATCTCTACTTATTGGTATTATCATATTTTTTGTTGTGAGAAAATGGTCATCCTATATTTTTCAACATTTGTATTGAGATTTCAATGTTAGTATTGTTTTGAGGTTCATTGATGTTGGTATTGTTTTGTTGCAAAACTTGATAGTGTTGTTGATAATGATACTATTTTGTGTAATATTATACGTTAATGTCATATTATTGGTACTATCTGTGATTTCGGTACTATTTGTTGTTGGTACTATCAGTGAATTTTTTGAAGTTGTTGCTATTGGCTCCTTGTTCTCAAAATATGGTTGATACTTTCTCTGAGTTTGATACTGTATATGAATTTGATAATATTTGTGAATTTGTTATTCTTAATGAATTTGATGTTGTCTGTTGTTGTTGGTACTGTCATGCTTCTTGTTTGAGAATACTATTGGTACTGTCTGTGATTTCGGTATTGTTTGTTGTTGGTACTGTCGGTGAATTTTTTGAAGTTGTTAGTATTGGCTCTTTGTTCTCAAAATATGGTTGATACTGTCTCTAAGTTAGATATTGTATATGAATTTGATATTGTTTGTGAATTTTTTATTCTCAATGAATTTGATATTGTTTGTTGTTGGTACTGTCATGCTTCTTGTTTGAGAATACTATTGGTACTGTCTGTGATTTCGATACTATTTGTTGTTGGTACTGTAGGTGAATTTTTTGAAGTTGTTGGTACTGTAGGTGAATTTTTTGAAGTTGTTGGTGTTGGCTCATTGTTGTCAAAATATGGTTGATACTGTCTCTGAGTTAGATATTGTATATGAATTTGATATTGTTTGTGAATTTGTTATTCTCAATTAATTTGATACTGTCTGTTGTTGGTACTGCTGTGATTTCAATTCTGTTGGTATTATCATGCTTCAAATTGTGAAAATAGAGATGATACTATTTGATGTTGTGGTACCTTTCAAGTTTTATATTGTCATATTGTCATGTTTATTGTTGTGAAAATATGATAGGTATTGTATGATGTGATATTCTTTCAAGTTAGTAATATTGTCATGTTTTTTTTTGTGAAATATAGTTGGTAGTATTTGGTGTTGTTGTACTCTTTTAAGTTTTGGTGTTTGATATTGTGATGTTACTTAGAATGTTGCACAAGCATACTAAAGACGATGATGACGATACTTCTATTTTGGAAATTAATCAACTGCATTTGGGAGAAAAACGTTAATGTCATATTATTTTGTATAGTTGGTATTTTAGTTGATATTTTGATCCTGTTTTTTTCTGATACTATGAGTTTGTGATTGATACTGTTAAGTTTTGTTGGTTATTGTAATGATATTTATTCATTTGAAACTATTTATTCAGTTGGTACTGTCTATTCATAAATAGTATCGAACTCAGGACAGAATAAACAGTATTCAATTCACAGACAGTATCAAATTCATAAATAGTATCAAACTCATAGACAGTAACAACAGTGTTTTCATAATATGGAGTTAGTACTAACAAGTTCAAAAAATTCATAAACAGTATCCTAACAACAAACAATATGGAAATCACAGACAGTACTAACCGTATTCTCAATTTGATACTATTTTTGGTAAATGTTTTGTTGCAAAACTTGATAGGGTTGTTGGTAATGATACTATTAGTAATGTTGGTTCTATTTTTTATTTTGATAATATTGTTGGTGATATTATTGTTTTGAAAGCTAATATTTGACAATATCAAATTATGTGACAATACTGATATATTTGACAATATCAATCGATATAACAGTACCATCAAAATTACAAAAAATACACAACCAATTTAAATGACAGTACTTATAATAATAATAGTACCCACTTAAATAGACAATATCCAGTTTATTCTCAAAAATGCAGTTCATTACTTTTCAGAATGAAATTATCTCCAGCCTCATCTTCGTCATGAATGTATATAAAACATCAGAAACTGTCACAACAAAGAATGGTAGTATCAATTATACAGCACCAAAATATCAACCATTATCAACACATTTCACAGTACGAAGATACTAACCACATACTAACAATGGCAAATATGACAATATCAAATATATAGTATCAAAAAATCAATGAATACTAAGACATTTAACACTTTAAATATCAAATTCAAAAACAGTATCAACAGTGTTATCACAACAGGGATCGAGTACCAACAAGTTTAAAAAGTTCACAGACAGTGCCCCAATAGCAAACAGTATCGAAATTACATATAGTATCAACTGCATTCTTAAACAACAAACAATATCAAATTTACAGACATGATCAAATTCACGAACAGTATCAAACTGACAAATAGTATCCAACGAGCTTGACAGTACCAAAAACTTCAAAGAATTGATGGACAGTATCAATAGGAGATAGTATCAAATTCATTAAGAATAAATAATTCACAGACAATATCGAATTTATAAACAGTATCAAACTCAGAGACAGTAGCAATAATGTTTTCACAGCAAGAATGCAGTACCAACAAATTCAAAAAATTCACAGACAGTACCCCAACAATAAACAGTATCAAAATTACATACAGTATCAACTGCATTTTCGAACAACAAACAATGTCAAATTTACAGACATGATCAAATTCACAAACAATATCAAATTGACAAATAATATCCGAAAAACATGACAATACCAAAAACTTCAAAGAATTGACAGACAGTATCAATAATAGATAGTATCAAATTCATTAAGAATAAATAATTCACAGACAGTATCAGATTTATAAACAGTATCAAACTCAGATACAGTAGCAATAGTGTTATCACAACAGGGATCGAGTACCAACAAGTTTAAAAAATTCACAAACAGTTCCCCAATAACAAACAGTATCGAAATTACGTACAATATCAACTGCATTCTCAAACAATAAACAATATCACATTTACAGACATGATCAAATTCACAAACAGTATCAAATTGACAAACAGTATCCAACGAGCTTGACAGTACCAAAAACTTCAAAGAATTGACAGATAGTATCAATAGGACATAGTATCAAATTCATTAAGAATAAATAATTCACAGACAGTATCGAATTTATAAACAGTATCAAACTCAGAGAGAGTAGCAATAGTCTTTTCACAGCAAGAATCCAATACCAACAAGTTCAAAAAATTCACAGACAGTACCACAACAACAAATAGTATCAAAATTACATACAGTATCAACAGCATTTTCGAACAACAAGCAATGTCAAATTTACAGACATGATCAAATTCACAAACAGTATCAACTTGACAAACACTATCCAAAGAGCATGACAATACCAAAAACTTCAAAGAATTGACATACAATATCAATAGTAGATAGTATCAAATTCATTAAGAATAAATAATTCACAAACAATATCAGATTTATAAACAGTATCAAACTTAGATATAGTAGCAATAGTGTTTTCACAGCAAGAAACCAGTACCAATAAGTTCAAAAAATTCACAAACAGTAGTCGAACAACAAACAATATCAAAATTACATACAATATCAATTACATTCTCAAACAACAAACAATATCAAATTTACAACCATGATCAAATTCACGAACAGTATCAAATTGACAAAGAGCTTGACAGTATCAATAGAAGATAGTATCAAATTCATTAAGAATAAATAATTCACAGACAGTATTAGATTTATAAACAATATCAAACTCAGAGACAATAGCAATAGTGTTTTCACAGCAAGAATCTAGTACCAACAAGTTCAAAAAATTTACAGACAGTACCCCAACAACAAACAATATCAAAATTAAGACAGTATCCACAATTATGTACTAAAAAAAACAATATATCTTGAAAAAAAATAAAGATCTTGAAAATAAAACTGAAGATCTTGAAAAAATCTAAAGATCTTGAAACAAAATGAAAATCATGAAAAAAACTAAAAATCTTAATCTTGAGAGAAAGAGAGAGATCTAGAGAGAGAGAAACCGTGGGATTATATAGAAATAGAAACTTACCCATTTGATTTTGCCGGAAATTGGTCGGAAAATTTAAGAAAGTGACCGGAAAATATACTTTTGTGAGAGAAAACGAGATAAAACGTGAGAGAAGGTGAGAGAAAATGTGGAAGAATGAGTGGGTTATGTTTCCAATGTTTTGAATTCCAAATATCTAGGGGTAGATTTGTCCTTCTATAGCATATTGTGACTGCATTTGTAATTGTGAATCTTTTTATGACTGAATGGTAAACCATGGCCCAAAAGATGATCGGCTTGGTATTCACCCATTTTAATTGAGGGCTGGGACAAGGTTATGGGTGATACTTGGGCTTAGATTTGTAAGGGCCTTAGAGTACCTTGTGTAATTCATAATTTATTGTATGATAAATGACTGATAAATTGGTCCGACGACGGAACCGATTGGATAACATTGGATGTTTTCGATCGGATTCTTGAGGAAAATGATGGAATCCCCTACCATTGGATGGAAAATGATTAATGAAGTGCGGAGCCTTCGATATGATAACATCCTTTCAGTAATGAATCGTATTTTTAAGCATACTAATTTAATAGTATGGTTGAAATGATGAATTACCTAAATAAAAAAGAGAATCGAGTTCCTCTTATGCGTGTTTTTTTATTATATGTTGATGATGTGTTTTATTTAAGATGTGTTTTTCCATACTATGTGATTATGTGTAAATTGTATGATTTAAAGTGTTAATATAATTAAATTGGGATTTACGATTATTCAATATTGTATAGTCCACAAAACTCGATTTCCAACATTTTAATTTCATTTTATTTTTTATTTTTATTTTTATTTTTATTTTATCTTTTAATTTTATTTTCGTTTTAATTTTATTTCTATTTCAATTTTGTTTTTATTTTGTTTTTATTATCATTTTTTTATCTTTTATTTTTTTTATTTTTTTTTATTTTTATTTCATTTTTATTTTATCTTTTATTTCTATTTTCGTTTTATTTTTATTTCTATTTGAATTTTATTTAATTTTCGTTTTATTTTTATATTTTATGCTTTTCTAATATTTATATTGTATATTTTCATGGTGTATAAAAATTATATCGAAATTATTTACCTACGATGGAATCGATTTGGGGTATGCATCAGATGCACCCTCGGAAAGGTTCTTGAGGTGAGAGTGCTTCCAAGAAATTGGACCATTGGATGGAAAAATTCTGTGAATCTCAATATTAAATTTTTAATATAATTTTTATGTTTCCTAAAATTATTTTATTCAATTTTAATATAGTTTTTATCAAACTTATTTTTATCCTATTTCCATATATTTTTGTATAATTATTTTACTCTATATATGATTCCTGTCATAATTAATTTTTCTTAAAAAATCATTTAAGGGGATAATGAAAGTTAAATTGACAACCGTTTTAAAACAGACGTTGTGGGGTGCCTCACACCTTCCCCATACGTAACAAACTCACTTACCCATTTTTTATGGATTTTCGCAGACCAAATTATTTTTATGATGACCAATTGCACCTATTACAATTGGTGGCGGCTCTCTTTTAAATTCCCTTTCGCAAAACCGGTTGCGACAAGGGCCAAATATCCAGAACTATTCAGGTAAGTAAATTTTGAGGACGAAATTTTTATAAAGTGGGGGGGGGGGGGGAGACTGTAACACACCGAGTTCGTAGTTAGCATGCGTGTGAATATCAGTTAATGGATGTAGTAATTAATATGTATTTTTACAATTATATGAAAATATTTTCTAAATATTTTGGGTGTAAATATCACGTGATTGGGAGACCGAGAATGCCATTATATTGGAGTTTTAGGAATTAAATAGGAATCGTTAAAGATTTTAATGGAAAATGGTAGAGCGGTAAATACGGAGGGGACTTATAGGGATAAAAATACAACTTAAAGGGGTAGAACCGTAAAATGGATCAATTAAAAAAATGATATAAAAACAGCACGCAAATCGAGACCAACCCTAGAACTAAACCGCAGTTAGGCGAGGGAGAGGGGCGGCGACGGAGCGTGGTCTTCCGGAAAAGGCTACGAGCTGCGACGAGACCGGTACCGGAAGGTCGAGCGCGCAGAGAGGAACTCATCTGTGGTAGTTTTGGATCCAACAGAGTTGCATAGGATCGTCGATTGGAGGAGATAGGGAGCGGCAGCCATGAGTTTCTAGAGGGATTTCGCCGGCATCCGACCACCAATAAGGTAATGGAAGGTGGCGCTAACATCGTCTGACCCTCCTATACCAATATGGGCTGGTGCTGAGGTCCACCGCATCCTAGAAGGGGACGACCCGGTTCCAGCCTTAACGGGTCTACTAACCCGTCCAGTGAAAAGGAAAGCACAACCGAGTCAGACTGACCGGGTTGGTACTGGACAGACCCGTTGACCGGTCTGTCCAGATTTGACCAAAATAAATTTAATTAAATTAAATTATTAGTTGTATAAAATGTTAATGTAAATAAGTTTGATTATGGATTTCAGGATTAGGTTGCATAGTTGATTTTATTGGGACTTAGGAAAGCGCAATAAGGTAAGTAACGTTTCAACTGTATTACGGAACTTGCGTGCTATTTGAATTGTTTTGATGTCATGCATGTATTGGATTACTGAAATTGATAAATTACTGATGAATGTGATTATATGGGAATGTATATGTGCTGATATTTATTGTATGATTATTGATTATCCAAAATTGTGCATGACATGGCATTGCATACTATAAGGTTTACAAAATGGAGAAAAATGTTTTATAAACCTAGTATAATTGCTACAGGACGGGTGTATTGGAAATGTTATTGTTAAGGCTCACGAAATTGGAAAGGAAATAAAGGAATAAAGTACAATTACAGGAAAGTGTTCTATGGTAGGATACTAAAAGGAAATCTCGACTGGTGTCTTTGTAGCAGTTTGCTAGGGTTAGAGGGCCCTAGTACTAGTTAAAGGTTTTAATTGATGAAGTGTTTATTTTCTAAGGAAAACATGCACATTCATGCATAAAATGTTACTTGCTGGGCCTTGGCTCATTATGTTCCGTGATGCAGGTAATGACGAATATGCTGAACTGACTGTTGATGGTGATATCGGGGATCCTCAGTGAAAGTGCTCATGTAATGAGGGAGGCATTAGTGGTAGTTGATCTATGGGATTATGCAAGTTATGATATGATTGAAGATTAATAATTTTCTAATTTATCTAAATAAGCAGTTGACTGCAAGACTAATACTGAAAGGGGTTAGCATTTTTAATTAGCTTGGAACTTGGTGCATGAATGTCTTATTAGAGATTTATTTTATCTAAAATTATTGGAGAACTATGGAATTTTACTTTTATTATTATCTTGAGTTGTTGGTAGTGTTTGTATGAGATATTTAATTAAGATTATAGTTGAAATTGCAAGATTTTTCTGTGATAACTTTGGATTTCAAGGTTGTGAGATTGGTTAATTGGGATGGGGTGCTACAATAATCAAGTAAGTATTATTCTAAAGGTAGTATGTTTGTTTATAAAGTAAATCATTTACTACCTAAGCATTGTTGAAGGCACTCTAAGAAGATTAGAAATAGGGCTTCTTCTAAGACTTTTGACTCTAATTCCTTTGATTTTTTTGCGATAATTAACCACCTGTGTGATATTGTTGCCATGCCTTTTTGATTAATTGATTGATCTTCTAAACATGATTGTATCGATTATTGTTATATGTCGTGTGGATTGTATGCTTGAATAGCTTTATGTACAAATTTCACAAATTGTTATATTATATCATATACAATATAGCAACAAAAATATAAGAAAATTAAATTGTAAGATGTAAAGAAGTAAAACCTGGTTATAGGAACTTTAATTGATGATTTGTAAATGATCAAGTCTAGTGTTCAACACTATCTCCTTATGATTGATTTGTCTCACACACTTAGTTCTAGTAGTCGGATATCAATGTTCCATGATAAAATGATCTTTCTTACACAAGAAATGAGAGCGAAAATTCTCATGTCTCTGATGGAATCAACAATGAAAATATTCTCTTTTATGCATATGTAATGCATGAGACAAAATAAGGGTTTGTTCTCTTTGTCATTTTCAGTATGTTTTCTGTTTTTAGTTTTGATGAAAACTTGTTTGCTTTGCCATTTTGAAAAATGTCTTTTTGAAAACAAGATTCAAAATACAACCTAAAACTCAAAAAGATTAAAACATGTTTTGGGTGTTTTTACCCAAAACATGCCACTTGCCCAAAATAAGCTCAAAATGACAATTTTTGTTATTTACTATTTACATAATTGACGAACCCTATTTTGCCTCTCTCTTCCTCCTATCTTCTTTGTTCTTGTTCTTCTTCTTCTTAGGTTCGTGAGATCGATTGGCTTCTTCTCGAGTTTGCATGATAGTAGCCTAGATCTCCTTTGGCGAGTCGGTCTTCTTCCTCGGGTAAAATTTTGTTGCCAATTTGTTCGACCACCATTGCCTTCTCCATTGTTCAATTCAGAAACAAAGGGTATTTCTTCTCTCTATTTATGTCCTGGACCCCTATTTTTTCACTTGCCTTGCTTTTCTTTTTATTTATTGCTCTGGTTGAATATATCTTGTTGTTTTTCTGGATGGATTCTTGGCCTTTTGAATTTGTCCTCTCGGCATGGTCCAAGTTGGGATTGTTTTGTGACTGTTCAGTTCAATTTGTGGAACTTTTTGTCTTGGCCTTGCTTTTGTATAGAAGGCTATGTTTAGTTGGGTTTGCATTGTGGTTGTTCGACTTTTTGGAGTGTTTTCTCAAGGTAGTATTTTGAAGTTTCTGTTCTTGCAACTCGGGTTGGAATTGTGCTTGCACCTTTGTTGCTCTGGTTATGATTCTTTTTTGTGGCTGGCTGGATGTTAGTCTATTTCTTGTTCAACACTGTCTCCTTAGGATTGATTTGTCTCACACACTTTTGGTAATCGAACATCAATGTTCCAGGATAAAACGATCTTTCTTACACAAGAAATGAGAGAAAAAATTCTCGTATCTCTGATGGAATCAACAATGATAATATTCTCTCTTATACATATGTAATGCATATATTTATATAGGGTTGTTGACGATTAACATGTCTTTTGTACATAAAGACATGTCCATTGGAAAATCCTTTTCAAAAGGTGTGTTTGCTAGTAAAAGAGCTTGAGCACTTTTTGGAAGTGGTCGAGCGACTTGGTCAATGGTTTTCACTCGAGTGGCTATGAAAGAGAATTTATCTCGGATACACTTTTTACTATGTTTTATTCCTATAAGTGTGAAGTCTGAGGTTGATGCTATTCATTGTTGAAGAAGTTGGTTGCTGGTACAGTTTCCAAAACAAATTTAGCTATTGATGTAGCAATGCTTGAAGACAATGCCCAATCACTTATCATCAAGTTAGAAACTTCAGTTAATGAACTTGAAGTCATGTTAGCAACTTGTGTGACTGTTTGTGAAGTTGATGGATCATTAAGCTCCGATATCATCTTATATTTTAAAGGTTGTTTGAGAATTTGTAGAGAATAGTTGAAGGTGAAGAAGGAATATAATTGGAAACAATGTTTATTCATCAAAAGTTGAAAAATGCTATAACAGTTATATACTCTTATAAAGCTGATACAAAAGAGACATTATATGAAGTGACCATATATAAAAAAATATGATTTGTGCTATATCCATCCAAAATATGAACTTTATTTTATTCTAAAATTTATGTGACATGTGAAATAATCATTGTTTATAAATACACATATAGAATCCACTTAGCATCCCACTCTCTACATTCTAAAAAATATTGCATTTATATGTAAAAATGTTTGAATTGAATAAATGTAGATAAGACCGGCCAAACTAAACAATTATGAGATCCAAATAATGAGGTAAGACTATTTGCATCCACTCTTTCCCAGTCCCACCTCAAAATTAGAAAAAAAAAATCAGTCTAGTAAACACCTCAACCCTTAAGCTCCAAAGTATAGAAGACCATCTACACCGTTGAGGAAGAAGTATCCTACTCCTCTTGTTTGAGCCAGCATAATAGAGCTTGCTTGCTCCTCCGCCCTTGAGACTTTTGAATTAGTGGATACCAACAAACTAGCTTCTTTCTTTGGGATAGATTTCTATTCGATGCCCGTATTCCCCACATTCAAAACGAACAATTTCATTGCCTTCCATTTAATAAGGGTTCCTCGAAAGGGGACTAGAAGGCATACATCAGAGCTAGCTTTTCAATCCCCGTGAATTTTCTTATCAGAAAGCCTCTCTTTGTTGAATTGATCTCTTGACTGTTCCTCGTGACAAAAGATCATGGCCTACTCCTTCGTCAATATCCGTTGTTTCATCAGCACTTAGGACATTTGAAACGGTCCCTAAACCAATAGCCCTATAGATGGTTTTCTTGGGACAGGAGAAAAAAGGATTCATTGATCTAGATACTATAGAAAGAGAACCAAGAAAGAAAGCTAGGGCGGTATGGGGTGGAATCGAGATATGGGGTTTACTCGATTTTTGCCTTTTTTTTATTGGTGTTTTTTTAATAATAGGATGAGACTGAAAAAAATTGGATGCAAATAAGCCTACCCAATAATAAAGACGAGAGTCCAAAATAGTGAAGCCCATCACCAAATGGCCCAAATATTTATGCTTCAAGCTGGAGATCATTCGAGGCCAGGGCACAGAGACGAAGATGAAGCTGGATGAACTTCACGAAAGCTCTGTTATTCTTCCAGAAGCGCTGGTGGTTCAAATTCAGGGGCTATCGGGCAGTGTCGCTGACCTCTCTCACCTTCACAATCTGCTCAAACAAGCCGATGACTCGCTCCTCAACCAGTCCATTCGGTTGCTGCCTTTTCTGGACCAGCTCGACCCCTCCAAGCACTCTCTGGGTTACCTCTTTCTCTTGTATGCCAGCGCTCTTTCTCTGATTGATGTTTATATGTTTCTTTATTAAGTTTGATTGACTTTAGATGTTGAGAAAGTTAGGAAATGATAGTTAGGCAAGTGCTCTATCAAAATTCTTTGTAAGATATCTAGGGTAGTCAAATAATTGCTTTCGGATGTCTGCTGTCTTGAAGGGCATTGTGTGATTCATGTATGAAATGGAATTCTAGTAAATAAAAACTTTTTAACAACTATTTGTTGTCTATGCAGTGCTTCTATTAGGACAATCGTTTTTTTTTTTTGGGGTTTGTGTGTTCAAGATGTCTTTTGAATGTGTGAGTAATTTTGCAACAGGAGGGCATGCTCGTCAGTTCCAATATCAAAAGAACAAGCTGGTGAATTGGTTTTTATCTTTTCCAGATTTATCAATTCTTGTGCTGCAGAGCAGATTCGATTGGCACCTGAGAAGTGTATTTTTCACTACTTCAGACTAAGTTTTACTTATTTGCTATTTTCTTTTTCTATTAAGATGCTTACATGTGTATGCAGTTATATCTGTTTGTAAGAGGTTCAAGGACCAAGTTATGCTTCTTGAAGCACCATTACGGGGTGTGGGTCCAATGCTGACTGCTGTAAGGAAGCTTCAGTCCTCGTCCGAACATCTGACTGCTTTGCATCCTGATTTTCTTCAGCTTGCTCTTTTGGCAAAGTGCTATAAAACTGGTCTTTCTGTTCTAGAGGAGGATATTTTCGAGGTTGATCAACCAAGGGACCTTTTCCTCTATTGTTATTATGGGTGGGTTCATTTTTCTTGGAATCCGACTGCTTTTCAATGACACTCTTTGCTTCCCTTGTTGGTCAGATGATTAGTCTTTGGAACTTCGCCGATTTCAATTGTCATTGAATTCTGTTTATTCGAATTTTTTCGGCTCTATATGAATTTATAGTTTCAATTAAAACTTCTTTTAACGATTTAAGTGATGAGTTGTCCATCTAATTATCTCATTGTTCTGGGATACAGTGGTGACCACCATTAGCATACTTATAAAGACAAAGAAGCTTTGGGTATGGGTTTTGAAGAGAACTAGGAAGTTTTGACTGGATTGAGTTTTGACTTTTAGCGTAGTTTAGAACCATGAGGAATCTAGTATAATAAACATTTCTCTAGAACATATTTTAGCTATTATGATATGGGTTAAAGGTTAGGCTGTATGGCAGCTCAGAAGCTGGTATTTGATGTTCTTAGTGGGTATTCAAATGCCTGTGTTGTGTATAAAATCCAGAAGCCTAACCCTGAGAAGCTCAAGACCTAGAGTTTTGTATTCCTTGAAAAAGTGCAGCATATGGAGTTTTTTTGGTTATTATTTGTGGTACAGCCTTTTACTCTTTTTTAATTCGAATGGCTATGCGGCTAGGCTATCTTAATGGAAAATGGGGAAAAAAAATGCTTCTTCACATTCCGTTATTTTTTTTGGATTTCTTACTAAGAAAGAGACAACAGAGTTATCTTTGATAAATTGACAATGAATTCTGTTTCTGTTCCCACTCTCCATCCAAAAAAAACTAATAATAAATGGAAAGTAGGTTAAAAGATGAAAACCTACACACACAGTGAATCAAGCATATTATCTTGAAAGGCTGATATTTTATTTAATTATATCTTCAAGGGTATCTAATGCTTAATTGTCGAGTGCTAATGGTTTGTGTCATATGGATTCTTGACTAATTATGTATCAGCCATATGTCACTGACAGGGGAATGATATGCATTGGACAGAAGTGTTATAAGAAGGCATTGGAACTTCTACACAATGTATGTCATCTTTTTACTCCCGTACTCCCGCTACTACTCTGTTGATGATGCATTTACATCATTATGATTTTTATTTTCTTAAGAAATCCTAATTGCTTATTGCTTACTTTTCAGGCTGTAACTGCTCCTATGTCTTCTATAAATGCTATAGCAGTTGAAGCATACAAGAAATACGTATTGATTTCCCTCATTCTTCATGGACAGGTATACTTTTTCCCTGCCATTCCTCTGTTCAAAATTATTTTGAATGTTAATTTCTAGAAGGGTATGTGTAAATAATTCATTGTTAAAAAATTTTAGCTTGAAATTGAGTTGCTTCAATGTGATTAGATGCAATTGGTTTCGTGGACTAATCCTAATTATAAATCTGGTCATGGTGCAAAAAAAAAAAAACTGTAATTTGTTTAGTTAATATTTTGTGCTTTCTGTCACTACTTTTTTGCCACATTATCTGATGGGTTGATGCCCTTGGTGGCAGTTTTCTACCAGTCTTCCTAAGTATTCTTCTCCAGTAGCTCTGAGGAATCTAAAGAACTTTTGTCAGGTAATTTTGAAATCAAGGCAAGCGCAATGTAAGTTTTGGGAAAATTACTTTGACTCGTGGTTGTTTATTTAGTTCCATTTTTAAAAATAATTGGTCATCATTAAATTACCAATTACGCATTAATTTTTTTCTTTTTGATTGACAATTATGCAATTTTGTGCTGTCTATTGTAGTAATATTTTGGGCATTTTTCTCTAGTTATTAGTTTCAGTTTATCATGCCACGTCAGAGAATCTTACAGGGCTCTCCTTGAGACTATGTATTAGGTTTTCTTGATATTGGGTTTCATTATTCTACTGCCGGAGTGGGGGCACTAGCAAGAATATCTTTGTATCTATTTTTCCTATTATAAACTAAAAACATTTATGCATGTTCTATTGTGTAAACAGCAAGACAATGGGAAGTTCTGCTATAAATTCAACCTGCGTGGGTTGAAAATCATTCCGATACCAAAAGTTATTAGTTACGGAATATCGAGAGCTATTTTAATGGGTACGCATGTTTGTAGGCTGGGAAATAGTTAATTTCTTTTTTTTTTAATATTATCCAGTACCACTCTCTTGTTCCACTGATTTAAACAAAATTCTGGTCTTGTTCTATTGCTATCGATTTTGTGGCTTTTGACTTAAAAGTGCAAAGAAGGAAATAAATTTGGAGCTCTGACTGTGTTATTGGCTGAAAAGAAGTATTTATTATTTTATTTGTCTTTGCATGAAGGAGGCACCAATTATTGATGGTATCTAGAATTTAGGCAAGTGGATTTATATTTTTCTTCTTTCTCTTTTCTTCGGTTCATTTCTTTCTTCTTTTTGGCAGCCTTACGTTGAATTGGCAACCAGTTATAGCAGTGGCAAAATTTCAGAATTGGAGACATTTGTTCAGACTAACAAAGAGAAGTTTGAAAGTGTGAGTTTTCTATCATATGCTTTACTTCATTGTTTTGACCTCAGTCATCCTATGCACTTGACATTATTCCTCTGGCACTAAAAGATGCTTTGTACTTTGTTCCCCAGGACAACAATCTTGGACTAGTGAAGCAGGTTGTATCGTCTATGTACAAGCGAAATATCCAGAGGTTGACCCAGACATATTTGACTCTGTCCCTCCAAGACATAGCCAATACAGTGCAACTCAATAGCTCCAAGGAGGCAGAAATTCATGTGCTTCAAATGGTACTTTAAGACCGCTCGTTTCCTATATTCTACTGTTAGTATTGCAATGTTGAATTATTTATCCATTTTCTTAACATTTTGATGCCAAACTTCAGATCCAAAATGGGGAGATTTATGCAACAATCAATCAGAAGGATGGAATGGTTAGATTCCTTGAGGATCCTGAACAATACAAGACTTGTGAGATGATAGAGCATATTGACTCTTCAATACAGAGGTATGCTATTCAAAATGACTTGTTGTTAGATGCATGTGTGGGAGAAAGGATATATCACATCTTTGCAGTTATTAACTGGTGGATAGAAAGTGCAAACTTCCATAAGGTAGTGGTAAGGTTGCTTCACCCTAACTCATAGGTATTATAGGTTCAGATGATGGAAAAAATTAATGCAATGATGTGTCTGCATAGTGGTAAAGTTGCTTCACCCTATCTCATAGGTATTACAGGCTCAGATAATGGAAAAAATTAATGCAATGATGTGTCTGCATCTCCCCTTCATAGACCTCGACATAGGGTTTTTCATTTACTTTAACTGGAAGATAGGATTTTATATATTTACATGAGGCTTCCATTTGATGAAACTCTTCAGCATGAAGTTAATAATTTATAAAAAGCCAACAATGGCTATCATTGTCATCCGAGCCTTTATGCCAAAAGTTTGGGATCAGCTATATGAATATGTGAGAAAATTTACGAGAATCCACTGTGTATTTGTTTCCACCATTCATTTCTATATAGGATAATACTTTTATTAATTTTTATTGAATCCATATCCTTCCTTACTATTTGAAGCCTGCCTTTTTAGGTCTTTCTATTAACTTCGAACTTTCTCTTGTAAATATTCTCTCGATTCTCGTCACATCTGCATTGCTGTCTGTGTTGACCAGGCACATACAATTTTAAATGGTTTCTAATGGCTTATCTTCAATTGGTGCTCCTACTACCTTAGATCAATAATGATGCAGCGTATGAACAATACAGTGCCCGCAAAAGAACCCTAGCAGAAGTTCTTTCTGAAAACAGTCATAATTGTCATTCATTCGCAACTACTCCAGCAGACAGCAGAACACAAAGAAAAGTAACACTGATGGGCTACAACAACAGATACAACAGGCCCAACCCAACACAAACAAAAGCCCAACTTAAACATAAAAGAGACATAAGATGCTCCTGCATCAACCCCCCCTGCTAACAAAAACTGTGGACTCGCCATCATGAAAAACTTTCTGATATTCTTCATAAATTTCAGGATCTTTGCGTTGCAACTCTTCTTCAGCGATCCATGTACTTTCTCCAGCAGGCTTGCCCAACCATTTGACCAAAAACCGACGATAAGACTTCCCACGCCTGGATACTGCATCTTTAACATCCAAGATATCTTCCACAATTTCAGTAGCAGGTACAACTGGCATTTTCTGAAAATCACTCACAGCTGCTTCATCAGTAAAACCATCAAAAGGATATAAGTCTGCTACATTAAAAATAGGACTGATGCGTAGATCCGATGGAAGGTCAAGAATATAGGCATTGGAGCTGATTTTCTTTAAGATCTTACAAGGCCCAAACTTCTTGGGACTTAGCTTGCTATAAGTACCTTTAGGAAATCTCTCCTTCCTAAGATGCACTAACACAGAATCCCCTTCTGCAAACTCAAACTGTCTTCTATGAACATTGGCTGCAGCGGCATACTTGCTGTTATTATTCTGAATAGCCTGCATTACTTCACCATGGACTTGTCTCACATGCTCGGCAAAGTCTTCTCCTTGATCACTAATATGCGAACCAGCAGGCAGAGAAACTAGATCCACAACTGTCTGAGGTTTGATCCCATAAGCGGCTTCAAAAGGGGTTTTCCTGATAGTCCTATTAACTGAATTATTATAAGCAAATTCCGCCTGAGGAATAATCATGTCCCAAGACTTGACGTATTTCCCTACTAAGCACCTCAACAAGTTGCCCAAGCTACGATTTACAGCTTCTGTTTGCCCGTCAGTTTGCGGGTGATAAGCGCTAGAGAATTTCAATTCAGTTCCCAATCGCCGCCATAAGGACCTCCAAAAATGACCCATAAACTTCACATCCCTGTCAGACACAATAGAGGAAGGAAGTCCATGTAATCGCACAACTTCTTTGAAAAATATTTCAGCAATAAACGAAGCATCAGCAGTCTTGGAACAAGGAATAAAATGTGCCATCTTTGAAAATCGGTCAACCACCACAAAGACAGAATCATAACCCTTCGAAGTCTTTGGAAGACCCAACACGAAATCCATACTAATATGAATCCAGGGAGCTTCTGGAAGGGGTAAAGGAGTATATAACCCAGCATTATGTGATCCTCCCTTACCAAGTTGACATTTCCTACACCTCTTAACAATTCTTTCCACATCATTGCGCAGTTGCGGCCAAAAGTAACGGTCTTCCACCATGGCTAGAGTCTTGTCTCGGCCAAAATGCCCCCCTAGACCATTCCCGTGCAATTCACGAACAATTTGCTCTCTCAAAGAACTATTAGGAATACATAATTGATTCCCTTTGAAAAGGAACCCCTCCTGGAGTCGAAAAGGTAGCATACTACCATGATTGGCTTCAGCCAGATTAGCAACAATGGGACCAAAGAACTCATCTGTGACATATTGTGTTGGAATTTGTTCAAAACCCACTACTTGAGTCTGCAACATGGCTAACAACAAGGCTCTGCGACTCAAAGCATCCGCTATTTTATTTAATTCTCCCGATTTATGCTTCAGAGAGAAAGTAAACTCCTGCAAATAAGAACTCCATTTAATATGCCGAGGACTGAGTTTGGTTTGAGAATTCAAGTACCTTAAAGCTTGATGATCAGAATAGACTACAAACTCCTTATAGGCCAAGTAATGCTCCCAGTGGTTCACAGCTCGCACCAAAGCATAGAACTCCAGATCATAAGTAGAATAGCGCCGCTTGGCTTCATTAAGCTTCTCACTGAAATACTCCACCGGCCTTCCCTCTTGACTCAAAACAGCTCCTATTCCCACATGAGACGCATCACATTCCACCACAAAAAGCTTGTCGAAATCAGGTAAGACAAGAAGGGGAGCCTCTGTTAAAAGCTGTTTGATAAGTTCAAAAGCTTTATTGGCTGCTCGAGGCCACTGAAAGTGAGAAACTTTCAAGCATTCTGTAATTGGATGCATAATAGTGCTGAACCCTTTGATAAATCGTCGATAAAACGACGCCAGGCCATGAAAGCTTCGGATATCCCCCAATGACTGAGGAATTGGCCAATTCTTCACAGCTTGCACCTTAGCAGGGTCAGGATGGAGGCCCTGACCAGAAACAATGAAGCCCAAAAAGACCACTTCCTCACAAAGGAAAGAACATTTCTTGAAGTTGATAAAAAGTTTCTCCTGGTTCAGCACTTCCAACACACTCCGTAAATGAATTAAATGGTCACTTCGATTGCCACTATAAACTAAGATGTCATCAAAATATACAACAACGCAATAACCAATAAAAGGCTTAAGAATATCAGTCATTACCCTCATGAATGTGCTTGGCGCATTTGAGAGACCAAATGGCATGACAAGCCATTCATATAACCCATCCGGTGTCTTAAAGGCTGTTTTCCACTCATCACCATCACGCAAACGAACTTGATGATACCCACTGCGTAGGTCAATTTTACTAAAAAATCTGGCCCCCACCAACAAATCCCGCATTGCATCAAAACAAGGAATGGGAAAACGATACTTGATGGTAATTCGGTTAATGGCCCTGCTATCAATACACAACCGCCAAGTTCCATCCTTTTTTGGAGTTAATAATGCTGGTACCGCACAAGGACTTTTACTTTCACGAATCAAACCTTTATCAATCAAACCTTCAATCTGTTTTTTCATTTCCTGCCGCTGATGTGGTGGCATCCGATAGGCAGGCAAGTTAGGCAATTGAGCGCCTGGAACCAGATCAATAGCATGCTGAATGGCCCTCGAAGGGGGCAACCCATTAGGTAGTTCATCACCAAGCAACAACTGAAATTCACCCAGTAGCTGCTGCAAATCAGCAGGAAAATTCACAAACTTCTCAGCCTGGGTTGGGACACTGGACCTACCCAGCAAGGCAAAACAAATTCCAGATGACTGACATTCAACCTCAAACTCCTTAGCAGTAATAAGCCCTAATACCCGGTCAGTAGAAGGACCATTAGGGTGGGTTTCTTTTAGAGGATGAAGGGTGACCAACTTATTCCCTGTTTTAAAAGAATAAGTGTTAGCTCGCGTCTCATGACGCATATCCTGATCATAAAGCCAGGGCCTTCCCAACAAAATATGGCAGACATCCATTGGAACCACATCACATTGGGCTTCACTATCAATATGATTATCAAACGAAAACTGCACCACACAACAACGCGTCACAGGAAGCTCAACCCCTTTATTCAACCAAGCAATTTTATATGGACAAGGATGCGCCATGGTTACTAGATTAAGTTTATCGACAGCCTCCTTCGAAATCACATTTTCGACACTACCTCCATCCAGAATTACATTACAAACCTTGCCGCAACACAAAACTCTAGTCTTAAACACAGCCCGTCGTCGCCAATCTTCTTCCCCTGCCATGCGCGGACTGGTCAATACTCGATGCACAACTAATAAATCACCTTCTACTGGATATACATTCACTTCTTCGTCTGCATCCCCATAATCATCAAATTTCGGTGGCAGGTCATCAGTTTCATACTGCTCATGGTCTGTAAAGTGCACTCGCTTCTGTGGACACGCAAATGAGGTATGCCCCCACTCTCCACAAGCATAACAACGTAATTGGGAAGGTCCAGCTGGTCGAGACTGATTGGAGCTAGAGCTGGGACTAAATTCAGGTTTGAAAACAGGAGTTTTACTATAAGACTGCCCCTGCGAACCTCTTCCCTGCACAATGGAAGTCCGGTCAAAAGGAGTAGTAGACTGGCCCACCTTATTTTTCTCTCCAGTGCGAAGAGGAAGGCGTCGCACCCCATATTTACGAACGCGCTCCTGAGACTTGAGAGCATAATAATAGGCATCGGCTAGAGTAAACAAACGGACCACTCCCATTTCGTCACGGATAGCCTGGTTGAGTCCCATCAAATAGCGAGAGGTGAGCTGCTCTTCAGACTCAGAGAGACGGACTCGAACAGTAAGGCTATTAAAAGCGGTAGTGTAATCTTCGACAGATTGCAAACCCTGCGACAAGCGATTATACCGCTCGTATTGCTCCATAGCATAATCAGGAGGAAAGAATTGTTTACGGAGTTTCATTTTCATGTGGTCCCAAGTAGCGATCTTGGCCTTACCCTGGCGCAGTCTCTGCTCTTCAGTTCTCTTCCACCACTGTAAAGCAGCACCTTTCAATTTAAGCTTGACAAACAAAACTTTCCGCCCTTCGGCCATAGGTTTCCATTCAAAATAAGTTTCTAAAGTAGCCTCCCAGTCGAGATAATCATCGGCATGAAGCAGACCAGCAAAATCTGGAACTTCGATGCGCACTCCACCACCATTCAAATCAAGTGCGCGAGCCAAACGATCCTCTAAAGTAGGTGTGGATATTCCAGTAAGATCGGGAGCAAAAACACGATCAACAGAGTCAGTACGATGGGGACGATGTGGAGGAAACGGAGCGTCATCAGAACTTGTGGAATCATCATCCACGAACCCTTCCGGGAGTCCTGGAGTCTCCGAAGGACCTGCTGGCATTTCCAGTTGAGGCAATCTCGGATCACGGCGTTGGAGTTCCTGCACTGCTCGTGACAGCTCGTCAACCATCCGTCGAAGATCGGCATTGTCATCGCGCAGATGAGTCGCACCACGTCCCCGACCTCGCGCACGACCAGCCATCAAAAAGGCTCGGCTCTGATACCAATCTGATGCAGCGTATGAACAATACAGTGCCCGCAAAAGAACCCTAGCAGAAGTTCTTTCTGAAAACAGTCATAATTGTCATTCATTCGCAACTACTCCAGCAGACAGCAGAACACAAAGAAAAGTAACACTGATGGGCTACAACAACAGATACAACAGGCCCAACCCAACACAAACAAAAGCCCAACTTAAACATAAAAGAGACATAAGATGCTCCTGCATCAAATAATCTCATTTCTTATCCTATGTTTTATCGGGTGACCACATATCCAACAAAACACTTACTTTTATTTTACATGCATTTTTTTGGATATCTCGTCTCTTAGCAGTCCGACATTGAGAACCATACATTATCACGGGTCGTACAAATGATCTATGGAATTTTTTCTTTAACCCTAAAGGAATCCTTCGGCTCATAAAGTCCTGAATGCACCCCTCTGCTTCATCTATCTGTTTTTTCATTCTATTAACTACATTTTCACTAATATCTCCGTCATTTTGAAAATTGATCCCATATATTTAAAAATATTACTTTTTGTTACTTTTTTCCCACCTAATTTGATTGTTTATTTGTTCCCTTGTATGTGTAGCAACTTTACATTTCATAGATTTTGTTTTAGTCAACTGTCAGTGTTGTCTCATCATCTAGAGTTATATCATCCACAAATAACATGCACCAAGTACCTCACATTGGATATGCCGTGTGAGTTTATCTATTAGTATAACCAATAGGAACGAGCTTAGTGCTTACCCTGGTGCAAACCTTTTGTGATGGGAAACTCTTATGTAATTTCCCAATTAATTCTAACACTAATTACGGCTCCTTACATATTTTTGTCCATAGTAATATAACTAAGAGAGAATCTGTCTTTTTTCTAAAATTTACACATTACTTCCCTAGGCACTGATAACTCCATTATTTATAGAGTTATTCGTGCTACTTTTGTTATACATGAGTTAGTTTAAGAGTGTTTTCAGTCATTTTAAGCAAAAACGGAGGTTTAGTAGGTCATATTTCGTTTTAGTGAGTATTTTAATTATTTCGTACTTTGAGTAGTTAGTTTGAGTCATTTATGACTTGTGCGTATGGTCGTTTCGGTTGAATAAGCCATCATGAGAATTTTAGAAGAAAGAATGCCTTCTTCTTTAAAAGCTCATGAAAGCTCTAGCAAGAAGAATTAGTTCATGACGTCAAACATAGAACCAAAGCAAAGAAAATAATTACAACCCATCTATGAATGTAAGAGTGATCCAAATCTCTCAATTGCCTTCTTCTTTGTTCCAGCGATTTTTTTCCCTTTTTCTGTTTGTGCTGCTGCTGCCTCCTTTTTTTTTGTGTCCTCTCCTATGTACGTTTTTGCCCTAATATTCTCTCCTAAGAGACCTCCCTGATTCCTCTTTTTAATTTGTCTCAAATACCCTCTTTGATGACGTTGACATTCCAACAATACCCTTATGCTGCTGCTGCATAATCTGTCCAGCTTGTATGGTCTGCAAAGATGACCATTTTACAATGTTCTAATGCTAGAATTTGAGAAAGTGTGAAACATAATAGTTGTAGCCCTTCCTCTTAGCTTTCCAACGCATCTTAAATAACATTTTTCTGGGCAGTGGAGTGAAAGTTAGAAGGATAAATGTGAAGAACACTCAACTAAGGGCACATCTCTTTCCTCATCGGACTCGAAGTCATCATCTCCATCATCATCTTCGGCCTCCGATATAAACTCTTCCTCATCAAGTTCTCTCATGTTCCTAGTGCTCCTCCTAGGTTCAAGTATTTCATCCGCTCCCACCGCTTGGTCAAGTACCTCCCATCTAGCTCCGGTCACAGGATCAACATCATTTTCATCATCAACACCATCAACCAACCAATGTTGAGCTTGACTACAATCATCCGCTTGGAGAACATCTTTATCATTATTCACTCTTTTCTTCTTGTTGAGAATTTTTGAATTGAATTGAACATACACCAAGTTGTTCAATCTTTCCGAGTCAAGTCTATTTCTCTTTTTTGTGTGCACCTACAAGAGAATGTGTCTCCTAATTAGATGAAGAATACCAAAAACAATATGTCATAAAATAAAATCAAAGTGCCATACCCCTTCAAAAGTACTCCAATCCCTCTCACAACCCGATGAACTTGTAGTCAATGAGAGAATTCTAATTGCCATCTTCTTCAAGTTTGGTGTATTACCACCATAATTACTCCACCACCCAGCTACCATTCATTATAATAAAAAAGTCAATAACTGCTACTCATTAGCCAATAAAGTAATGAACTTAGAGTTTAGAAGTTAGGACATACCCGGATTAAATTCGTTTACTCCTCTAGTTTGATAGACAGTTTCAGCTTGTTTCCTTGCAAACATTCCTTCCAAATGCTTATACTTGATCAATTCTTCATCAGTCACCTTCACCTGAGTGGTCATATCATTGGGGAAGAACTTCTCCACACAATTGAGAATAGCATCCATACAATCTAAATCTTCTCCTATTTCCACCTTTTCTTTGCAAAGTAGTATGGATTAAGAAAATAACCCGCCAAGTGCAAATAGGAATCAAGTCTTTCTTTGGATTTAGTCTCAATTATGTCTATAATCGGTTTGTAATTCTTTTCAACTCCATTATAGACTTCTTCCTTGATCTCTCTTTTTGCCACTTCAAGTTCTCCATACAACCATGGCATAGATGGCCTATCACTATCAACAAGGCGAAGTACTCTCACCAAAGGTCGAAAAACAACCAAACATGAGTTCACAGACTTCCAAAAAGAAATGCTAACAACCGTCGCATATGCCACTTTTCCCTTCACACTCTTAGAATGTGAATTTTGGGCCCATTCTTCAGAAGCAAACATAAGTCTTAATTGCTCCTTTTTCTCCACCAAACTTTGCAAAGTAAGGTAATTACTAGCAAAGCGTGTTACTCCCGGCCGTACTATGTCACGCTTCTTTGTCATCTTTCTCATGATACTTAAGGTTGAGTGATGAGCATATATGAAGATAGTTAAGGCTCTTGCTTTATCAATTGCATTCTTGAACCTTGGAAGTTTACCAATCGCCTCAAGCATAAGATTCACTGTATGTGTGGCACAACAAGTCCAAAATAAATTAGGCCTTTTGGTTGCCATCAAACTCGCAGCTGCCATGTTGTTTGAGGCATTATCAGTCACAACTTGAACCACCTTTTCTGGCCCTACATCTTCAATACATTTATCAACATAGTCAAATATATAGGAATCGGTATGGGATGCATCAGAATCTTCCCTTGATGAAATGAAAGAGATCCCTTCTCTACAATGAACACACAAGTTCATAACGCTCCTTCTTTTACGGTCAGTCCAAGCATCAGTCATAATGGAACAACCAGTTATAGCCCACTCTTCTTCATGCTTTTTTAGAGAGTTCCTAACTCTCAACACCTCCGCTTTCAAACATGGGCCACTCAAGCGATACCGACTCGGAGTAAGTAATCCTGGACCATATTGTCCAACAGCCTCCAACATTAGCTTGAAACTATCATTTTGAATGGCATTGAAAGGAATACCACTCTCAATGACCCACCGTGCTATGTATTGTTGCGTATCCAATAACTTCTTCTTGTCCATCAAGGCGACTAAATTAGCTTGCTTTGTAAACCTACAATCAGTGTTTTTTTCTGGATTAATCTCCACAAATCTACCCATAGACCCATGATCAATTGGCCTCTTTGATCCCGTAACTTCCATATCCTCATCCATCTCCGTAGCACCATCAGACTTTGAAACTTCTCTTCTAAGTTCAGACTCTTCACTTTGCTTTTGTGACTTTTTCCTCTTCGCAGCATTTAGTGCCTCTACACATACTTGCATTGCCTCTTTAGAGGCCTTGTTGCAAGGCTTCACATTTCCTGTCCTACCGGCTACATGACATTTGAGTCGATAGATGCCTCCGGACATAATCTTCAAACAAAGTTTACATCTGACTTTATCTAAGTTTCTAGCATCAACAAGTTCACCAAACTCCCATCCAACATCAGCGGATGCACGTTTCAAAGCATTTGCAATGTTTAAATCACTTGACGCTTCACTAATATTAGCATTGGAAGCTGCTGATGAAGTAGCCATATTCCTATAATTATTAATTATAACACACAATTACACAAATGTGAACACATTTACAAAATATCTAAAAACCAGGGAGCATTGAGAATGGACAGCACTGCAGCAGAAACAGTCTCTAATATAAATAGCACAATATAATTATGGCACATCGAAAGACTTAAATACATTTTACAGAACTGATAGTCTGATAGATGAAGTGAACTAAATGATTATTGAGGGAACAAGTTTTAGTAAATAAAGAAATCTGTAGGTACATTTTGAATTTTTAGATACTCCCTAATTGATGATCTAATCGTGCCTTTAGCTGATTGCTTAATGTGATTGGTTCCCATAAACCATTAACTGCTTCTTGGACTTTAAATAGAATTCAAACTTTATCTGGAAATTCAGGTCACTGCTCCATACTCATTGCTTAAAGAGAATGATTTATTTGGCTTCTTGAATCATATCTTTTAATGTATATTGGTTGAGTTATAATATCACTTGTTGCGTTATAATATCACTTTAAATAGATCACTTGTTACCACAGCACCTCCAAACAAAAACAGAAAAACTTAACACAGACTGATGTGAACATGGTACATTCCAAGAATGGCCAGAAAAAAAAAGTGACAAGAAGGAAAAAGAGATTATAGTGGAACTGTGGCAGTGGCATCCTAAGCAAAGAAGGAGGCTAGAAAAAGATAAAACCTTTGAAGACTTGAAGAACTGACTTGAGCAGAAGAAAGAAGCCGCCTCCGTCGAAGATCCCAGCAGAAGGAAGAAGAAGATGTGCCGGCTGCTGCAGCTGCCCAGTGGTGTTGATCGCGTGAGGTGAAGAAGAGGGAGGCTAGGTTTTCTTTCTTTCTGTTTTAGTGTTTTTGCATTTACAAATAGAATAGGCCAAACTTTTGAGTTAAAGGTTTGGTTGGGCCTGAGCCCAATAACGAAATACAATAAATCAATAACACAGCAGTCCATGTAGTATTTAGCCCATCGCCTACACCCTAGGCGAGGCGGCAAGAGCCGATTACCGACTAGGCCGATTTTTACAACATTGTATCCACGTGAAGCTTGAGATGTCTAGTTCTCAACGCCGAAAGAATCAATGGAATCGGAGTTTTATAGAAACTGCAGCGGCTGTTTGAGCGTCAGCACGTCAAACTCCATATCAGCATATCAGCATCAATAGTTGATAGCACTTACAATTTCTGCTTCTCATTCCCGAATCATTCCCGGTTCATTCGAAACCTATGAAAATCATTCAAACAACTCATAAGTGGTATATTTTACCATGTTAAAGCGTTGAAACCTCGAACCACACATTAATATGCAAAGTGGCTGTGCAAAACCCAAAAACTCATTTTTGTAAAGAAGAAGGCATTCTTTCTTCTAAAATTCTCATGATGGCTTATTCAACCGAAACGACCATACGCAAAAGTCATAAATGACTCAAAACACAAAACACAAAAATTAAAAAAAACAGTCCGTGTTTTTTGAGCTTAGAGCTGTTGAGTAGGTTGTGTTTAAAGACCAATAGCCGATGATGATAACTGTTGAACTAAGTATAGCTTTGGAAAATGACGAATGTGGTTTTTGTTTAAGTGCTTGAATTTGGGATTGGTTTTTCCTATTTTGGGGTCTTTCATGTATATTGAACATAACTTCGGTGCATTTGATCAAGCTGTGACTTAGAGAACGCTTATGTGGAGAAAGTGGGTTTTGTGTGATCTCAAACAAACTCTAGAACTTGTTTGAACAATACTCGAGGCGAAATCGTAGGATTTGCATCACTAAGGAAATGAATTAGGCCATCTTTGGACCGATTGAGCCTTTCTAGCCACCTTTTGCATGATTATATCCCTAGTCACCCCTTTGAGCCTATAAGCCTATTTTCTTTGTCACCTACACATTAGTAACCACAACCGTTCATTTATTCCCTCTTTGCACCTTGCACCAAGGCATATTGATCATTATTGTTATATGAGTGATGGTGTTTGTGTATGAAAATTGAGAAAAGTGTGAAGAATGGTGTTTGGAAATGCTTTTATATTGTTGGTTTACTTTTGACAAAAGAAAAAAATTGAATAAAAAGAGAGCAAAACCCCAAAATTCATAAAAGGAATTAAGTTTGGGGGTCGTGACAAAAAAAAAACAAAAAAAAAAAGAAAAAGAAAGAAAAGAAAAGTGATGTTTGCATGAATAAAAGAGCGTTGAATTGTAGTGGTTGAGTGACATTGAGTCAAGTTGGGGGTTATCATGTGTTTTTACATATGGGAGTGAGTTTGATTATTGTAAGTGATTAATTTGGTTGATATGCCTATGGTGGTAAGTCACCTTAAATGAGTTTATCCTTACCCGAGCCTTAACCCAACATTACAAGCTTAATAAAGTCCTAATGATCCTTGGTGATACATTTTTCCTACATTAGTGGAGAGTAGAGTGAAAAGCAAGCCTATGGAGTTCAAAAATATTCATTATTTAGAGATTTTTACACTTTGCCACTTGTTTGCGTAAACTCATCTGAGTTGTGGTAGGTTGAGTGTATTTGATAGGAGTTCATGTGCATTGATTGATTCTATGTGGGGGAGCTGGTTTTGGGTTTGAAATCTTGAGCATTTTTCATGTTTAGAGTTTTGTTAGAGCTATACTTGATGTTTAACTCTTGAGGCGTTAATTGAGATTCGAATACTAAAATGCTCTTGCTCTTTGCTCATTAGTTTGATGTTTGTGTTGTGTTTTGTTTTGCTCGAGGACTAGCTAAATGGTAAGTTTGGGGGTGTGATAACTCTATTATTTATAGAGTTATTCGTGCTACTTTTGTTATACATGAGTTAGTTTAAGAGTGTTTTCAGTCATTTTATACACAAATGGAGGTTTAGTAGGTCATATTTCGTTTTAGCGAGTATTTTAATTATTTCGTACTTTGAGTAGTTAGTTTGAGTCATTTATGACTTGTGCGTATGGTCGTTTCGGTTGAATAAGCCATCATGAGAATTTTAGAAGAAGGCACCTTATCATATCTAATTCTAGATGGAAGTCTTTTTGCTTCCTTTTATATTTTCTACAAGTCCCCCCCTTAATAAAATATTTCTTCCACTGTGGATCATCCTGATATAAAGCTCTACTATACCTTTATTGCTTGTGCATTTCCGCACTTCAATTGAAATTTCATTAGGTCCCATGGCTTTACCCCGTCATAATCCCTAAGGCTTACTTCACTTCACCTCGTTAATTTATGCATCATTCATCAAAAACTCTATGAAATGTTTGACGTATCTCTCCTATAAATTTTTAGCTTCTTTTCTGGCTAGTTTGTACGTTTTATAAATATTTTTGTCCATACCATTATGTGACTTCCTTAACATTCTTTCTTTTTTAACATCTTCATTCTTCCTCCATGTGTTTTTACCTTTAGGAGTAGGGCTTTAAGACTCATCAGGTATCTCTTTTTCTACTTGTTTGATATAACTCGTCATCTTTCCCCACTCAAAGTTTGTTTCCCCAAGTAAATTCTATTTTGCATTCTTTAAGTAATTTCTCCCAAAAGCTATATACTCTCTCTTTTTTAGATTTCCCAACCTAATTTTATATTATCGTGCTACTCTACCTCTTCTAGACCATTTCTTGAAGCATATGCCCAACACTATCATTCTATGTCCTGTAGTTAGAATCTCTTCTGTAATCACTTTACAATCATTGCAAAGTCTTCTATCAATCTTTGGCACAAGAAAGAAATCTATCTGACTAGAGTTATGCCCACACCTTAAGGTAGTTAAACGTGATTCTTTTTTTTTGACAAACTATACTATTCACATTGGCCAATAACTTTGGGGAATGCAGTCATTATAATTGATCATAAATGATAACATATTGCTAAATTTTGTTATGATTTTTTTCCAGGATAATGGCATTGTCAAACAAGCTGACAACTATGGACGAGCACATGTCATGCGATCCTTTGTACCTGGCAAAGGTGGGGGATTCTTATTTTATTGCCTTTAGACTTATAGCTGATTTTCCCCCCTCTCTAGTGTTTACCAACTCAATACCTATTTGCAGGCTGGAAGAGAGCGACAGAGGTTTGACTTCGATGACTTTGACACTGTTCCTCAGAGATTCAATATATGAGATTGGCTGGCCGCCCGTATATGTTGACTGGAGTTTGAGGCCTACTGATTTTGTTATAGTGGCTCCCTTTTATTTTGCAAAGTTGTTGAGATTTTATGGAGTTGTAATTGCAATTGAGACCCTTAAACGATCAAGGATACTTGGGAGCATTTCTAGGAGTATTGATTATATGATTCCCTGTTGCTTGTTTGTGACGTAGTTGCCATCATTTCTCTACTAATTGAAATACTAACCCATTGTTCTGCTCTGCGTTACTTCTTTAGTCACTTTTAATGGTGTTTTCTAGGGGTTGGGTACCATTTTGCGTCAGTAAATCATCCTGAAACTGCTACAGGTGGAGATTATCGAAACACCATATCCTGTTCAGGATATTTTATCAACGAAACTCTTACTAGAACATCTGGACTCGAAATGAAATGCTTTTTTCATAAATGATTTCTTTCCTTTGGGTTACAGTTACAAGACATACAAAACCTGAACAAACAAGTAACAGAAAAGCAAAATATTCAACATTTTCACAGCCATCTAAAGCAAATGTCAAAATTAAACTACAACGAATCTAGCCAACGCAGTTAATTAAACTTTAGTGCTTCTATATTTGCCATTCCTGCAGCACAGCTGCTTGAATAGCCAAGTGCTAAACCTCCTCTGCCGTCTACTTTACCAGGGTTGAGGGTCCTTTAGGTTTACCTTCCTCCTCACCATCCTTTTTCTTTTCTTTCTTTTTCACCTTTTCTTTGGTGATATCTTCATCTTCCTCTCCACATCACTCTGATATTTCAGGCTTGGAAGGCAGTTGGGCAGCCTTCGGCAAAGCTAAGGCTATGCTTGACATGAGGGTTGAGAGGTTTATAAAAGTGAACTCTTGCTTAATATTTATAAGGGTTGAGAGGTGTTGTGAGGGTTTATGTGAGTAAACACCTCCCAATCCTTGTTTACCCTTCAAACACTTTGAAGTATTTGAATCAAGCAAGGATTCGAAGGGGTTCGATTGTTCACAAACTCCTCCCAACACCTCTTCCAAACAAACCGTAAATCTTTCTGCGGCAGCCACCTTCACTTCATATTCAGGCATATATTCCACACCACCATCAGTAAGGTTGTCCAACCAACCCTGCAAGTCTGATTCAATCTCCTTCGTAATGGAAGCATCAGAGGCTCGAACCACAAATTTACACATCATTGTGGTCTCATCACCCAGGTCCACATCTCTGCTCAACTCACTGGCTCCAAAAATCATCATTCCCACGAAAACCACATGCCATTTTCGCAACATAACAAAGCCATTGTACAGAACAGTGAACAAGATATTAAATTTTGAATTTCTATGGTCCAACAAATAATGCAAAAGTATTTATATATGTCAAGTAGTCCCAATTTTTTATTAGACAAGTGCGTTTTTTTTTGGAACGAACTTGAAATTTTAGATATTTAGTGAAAGATAAAGTGTCATTGAGGATTTGAAGTACATCAAAACAAAGGAAAGTAACAATTAATTGGCATAAAAATAGTGGTCTAAACTAAAAGAAATAAGGTCAGACACAATGAAACATGCACGGTATATAAAATTGAGAACAAAAGCCCACCTGAAATCCTGCCATCGTCCTGATAACATGCGAACAAACTCTATGGAAAGCCTTGGAAGCCACTTCCTTCATGAGTGTAGGTAACAGTGTACTCCACTACAGCACGTAAATTGGGCCACAGTTCGAAAAGTTCAACTAGTGAAATTTTGTGAGGTTCAAAATCACAGGCTACCACAGTTCTGGCCTTAAGCTTCTCTTTTGTCTCATGATTTGTGGATCCTCCTCAACATAGTCACCTTCATAATCTCTAACAGCACCACTGCCATAAAAAGGGTAGCACAGGACTTGAACCCAAAGTGCACATCTTTCAAAACGAGTGATGATGTAAAAAAGGTGTCAGTCTCAAGAACACGATTAGTCAGTCAGACCTGTTGCCCTGCACTGCAATCGAGAGTGAAGATTCTTCATGCGCAGTAAGCAAACTTGAGCTAAAGGCCACATCAAAGGTTGTCCTCTGACGTTGACGCATCGATGCTCAAGTCAGTTCGTACTAAAAAACAAAGAGAGTGGTGGACAAGAGCTCTCTATAAGCAAAAATGTAGATTATGATTCGAGAGTTACATACCTGACTTTGAGGGCTTTATATATAGGAGTTGAGGAGTCTAAACATGAGTACCATTAGGAACTCTCTCATATTTGCATCCATATTATTGATCTCTGAAGGAGTAGAAATCGAGCCTCAGTAGGGCTCTTCTCTTAATAGAAATTGAAATATCCGTTCATGTTAGTCTCCTAACTATACAGGAAATCATACAGTATTAAGCACCTCCTTGGTAGGCCGAGGAGGCATGCATAGCCTAGGATGGATCCTACCAAGGTAACAATCTCGGTAAGCTGAGATAACCTCCTCAGTAAATCGATGTAGCCACCTCGGTAAGGCGAGGAAACCCCGTTGTTGGCCTTAAGCATCCTATAAGGCTCCTTCTGTGGAGCGGTCCATCATACTTAGCGAAGTGACATGTGTCCAAATCTTATTGGTGGGGTTATTTTTGTAATATCAACGAGAGACGCCCACTATCACACTGCAGAGTACGGGGTCCTAGGTAGGAACCAAATTGTCAAATGAAATCAACATAGCATCTTATGGTGAAAGTTCGGATGGCATACAATTAACTCTTTGGAATAAGTCATGAAAGAGATGAATGATTCTTTGAGTAGAAGGAATGAGATGAATATAAGTTGCCCAAAAGTGGAAATTATATAGAGCATCCCAAGGTTTGAACCTGACATGCAAGGAGAGCCTGTTAGATATATGTCCTGTATAACAAATATATACGGTTGTATTTGGAATGTATATGATAATAGTAATGTATTATTTGAAATAATAAATGACAGTTTATTATATATTTTATATTTTTATTTTATAGTTATATTAAATATGTCCATAAATATTTGTTAGAGACCTCATTCTCAAGAGTTGAGAATATAAGCGACGAGTGATCTCTTCATTTTTTACAATGCTTCTTCTAGGGCTTTGATTTTCTTTGCAGCGACATCTTCATCCTTCCCCAAGTTGGGTCGCTTTCGGTCTTGATGAGAGCTTTGAGGCTGCATGCTAATTCCTTCCATTGTTTTTGGTGTTTCTTCCATTTGGGTGCTTTCTTATGCGATGGTTTTCCCTCTTCCTTTATGCCATTTAAAATATGTCAAAGTTCCGTCATGATTTTCCCTCTCGTTGTGGTTTTGAGGCTCTTCCATGCTTTGAGTATTGTCCTCACTTTCTGTATACTCAACCCAGGATCTTTCCCATCATCATAAGAGAATTCCAAGTCCAATAGCCCATGTGTAGTTGGAATACACGGCTATCTGACGGAATACTAGGGCTAGTGCGTGGCTGACTACTCTCCATGGGCCAAAAAGAGGAACCCACGGGAAATCTTCACATCTGTATAAAAACTCGCCCGAAAAGAACCAAAGTGCTCTCCCCTTGATGCTGTGGATGTCCGGTGTCTGCAGGAACTCTTCCCACTTAACAATACTCGGATACCCTTGCTGCCACTTTGCTTCAATGAATTCCGCTATGGGCATTCTCTCGAGTCTAGTGTGATCTTTGAAGTCAAAACAAAGACCTAATACATGGTATTATAACACCTAAAGCCCAATACAAGGTTTTATAAACTAACCCCAATACCAAAAGTCCTAAATGTCTAAAAGCCCAAAAAACTATATACAAAACCTAAATCATAAGTGTTACCCAACAATTAAAAGCCCCATATATTGTCTACCATGCTCGGTCCAATTTGTAGCAACTCATTTCCCAAACAAAGTAGACAACAGGCCGATCCCCAATGACCATTTCTGGTTTTGGCTCATTACCCTATCTCTCTCTTCCTTCTCCTAATGTCCGAAACTTCTTCTTCTTCCTTTTTGGCCATTTCCTCCACTACACCTCCCTCCCCGAGAGTTGAAACTTTCGATCAAAGTGTACACATACAAGCATCTGGACTAGTGACTCAAACACATATACAAACATATACACAGAGGTATCCAGTATACAAATAAACAAACCAATTCAAAGTGTAGAGATCCAACTCAATGAAGAAAGAACTTTACCCTAGTTAAGGTAATTGAAATCTCAAAATCTGGGCTGGTAACTCTCGAGTAAAAGAGGAGATGGTGATGCCAATTTTTTGGTGAGGGAATTGTTGGAAGAATTTCAGGATCTTTGTTGTAAAAATATCACACGACAATAGAGAAAATTGAAATAGAAAAGTGCAACAATCAGGACACAAGTGTCACGTCTCCAATTCTATTCTACCTAGGAATTCCTACCCAAGATGTTTCCAATTATAAATATGATACCAATTACATTCATAATTAGAAACCAACTTGGAAACGTGTTTCCACAAAACAAGTATTCCTTTTGTAGCAAAAGAACTAGTCCAACTTTTTGATCAATTCCTAACAAACTCCACCTTGATCAAAAAATTACATAGCTTTCGCTATACCACCGTCTTCACTGACAGTCATACTCCACCATAAAGAGTATACCCACTCAGAATTCATCATTCCAAGATTTTCCTTTGGCTTATGTGCCCATGTCGAAAAATAATTTTCTGAAAATTATGGTGCAACCCCCACGCTTGACTTTTTCCTGGGAGTTCCTCAGCCCTCGACATACCTCTCACCACACACCCTGCATAACGGCAAGCCAATGCCCATGTGTAAACTTGTGGACCCGCTATCCGTAACACATCCCCTTTCATGACACTAGTGGTATGTCATGAAGATGTTCATGGCCTTTAGAGAACATCATCACATGCGTCTTCTTCCAAAAACGCATTGTTAATTTCACCAAAGCCTCCACCTCTTGGAAAATTCCTCTTTAGGTGCCCAGTTTTTTCACACTTCCAGCACTCCAACTTTTTCTTGAAACCTTTCTTCTTTTTGTTTTCCGCTACCAACAATGAGCACTCCGACGAACCTTTACTTCTGATGGGACTTATTTGCAAGCGCACAAATCGCACAAGTAATAAAGTGATGAATATATTATCGTTCCCACGAGGATTGAGTTAACAGTTGATGAGTATCCGTTATGATTAACACTAGCGCTATTTGGAGAATCGAATAAGTTGTTTTGTTTTGATTAAAACTAACATAAACAATGTAACAAAAATTTATATTCTAAAGAAGTTCTTTAAGATGTAAACGAACAATAGTGACATATTATATTAATCGAATGAGTAAAGACTAGGGTTCCTAATTTCACCATCACCTATCCAATTCCACTCCCTTGACTTAATAATCCGTAATTACCAACAATTATTGACAATCGGTCTCCCTTACCTATTCAATGCTCCATTCCTGGTTACACTGAAAGTGTTCCCATCACTAACCCTTGTTATTCCTAACATTCGGATTTAAGTGACAAAAACCCATTAAGATTCATGGAAAACCACATAACAATTGCACAAGGCATGTCCCTATATTCCTATGGTACATGAACCCTATGGTATCTATGCCAAGATGCAAATCCTAGATATCTCCTTCTGGTCTCAACCTAAGCATCAAATCACTTGAATGGTGATCAAGCACTCAAGAGCATTAAACATAACCATAAATACTCAATAATATGCAGAAATCAATAAATTATCAAGCCAAGTTCATGAAATCTTCAAAGTTAGGTTACATTAGGACCCTAATGAGAGGATTAGTTCCTCATAATAACAAGAACAACACAAATAACAATCATAATATCCATAACAAGAAGTAAAGAAGAAAGATTAAACCCAGAAAATCTGGAGCTCCACTTCCTCTCTCCTCTTTTTCTTCTTCAACTCTCCCAAGATGTGAGAGAATGGTGGCTAGGTCATCAACCCCCTCCAAAATGACATAAGATGGTCTTTTATACCTCCACAAACCCTAATGATGTTTTTATACTAAGCTATGCCGTTTTGGCTTAGTATTTTCTAATTTTAGCAAAGTTTTCCCAGCTGGAAAACATGAAATTCACGATCTGCGCATGGGGGATCGATCCCCCAAAATGGGTGATCGATCCACAGAATTCTCTGCCATTCATAACTTCAAGGGGGATCGATCCACAAAATGGGCGATCGATCCCCAAACTTCTTTGGATTCTTGTGCCTTGTTTTGTGGTTGATCCATCTCCAGAAAATTTAATTCATCGCCAATACTTCTGTCTTTTTAACCTCATCTTTTTCTATTTTTGCCTTTGATCTGAAAGTAACATTAATCACAAGATTATGTAGTATTGATGCTCAAAAGCATCAAATGAGGCAAAAACTAATGTTAATTGATGTACAAAAGCCATGCAAATATTAGATAGATCAACTTCCACCACTCAATCTTTTTTCTTCAGAAAAAAGTTTCCCGATAACTTCAGAAAATATAATTTTCTCCTTACCATGAGTCAAAATAGGCTTCATGTGCTCATAAGAAGATGGAAGAGACCATATAAGCTGCAAGGCTATATCTTCGTCATCCATATTCACTCCAACAGACTCCAACTCTGAGACGATACTATTGAGATTACTCAAGTGATCTGAGATTGACATCCCTTCAATCATATGCAGTGTGTGAAACTGCTCCTTCAGATACACTCGACTTGAAATACCCTTGGACTGGTACAATTCCTCAAGCTTTTCCCAAAGCGCCTTGGTAGTAGATATTCCATGCATATTTGCTAGAACATTCTTTGCCAAACATAATCGAATTGCACTTGCAGCCCTTAGATCCAGATCTTCCCAATCTTCATCGCTCTTACTAGGCTGTCCATTATCTTTCGTTGATGGTTTTCCCTTCAATGCCTTGTGTAATCCAGATTGAATCAGCACATCCTTGACTTGTACTTGCCACTAGCCAAAATTGATTCTCCCATCAAACTTCTCGATGTCCATTTGACTCTTGGCATGTCTACTTCAAGCAACCTACACTTCGATACCAATTGTTGGAAGAATTTCAGGATCTTTGTTGCAGAAATATCACACGACAATAGAGAAAATTGAAATAGAAAAGTGCAACAATCAGGACACAAGAATTTAACGTGGAAAACTCCAAATCCGGAGAAAAACCATGGGTGCTGTCAAAAAACAACCAAGAGAACAATTCCACTATGTAGAAAATTTATACAACCACACAGTCCTAATTTTCTCTCACCAAGAAATCTAGGCAAACCCCGAAAATAAAACCCATTATTTTCTCTTTGTGCTCACCGTACACCACCCTAGAATTCTCTATCTTTTGCACCCACAACACACCCATAAACCTAGTAAACCACTAGTATTTATAGAGGTGTCACGTCTCCCAATTCTATTCTACCTAGGAATTCCTACCCAAGATATTTCCAATTACAAATATGATACCAATTACATTCATAATTAGAAACCAACTTGGAAACGTGTTTCCACAAAACAAGTATTCCTTTTGTAGCAAAAGAGCTAGTCTAACTTTTTGATCAATTTCTAACAGGAATGAGGTGAGAGAGATCGGGAGTCAAAGTTGGGGTTTTGGTGATGGTGGGTATGGGTGGCTTCACGGGTTAGAGTTGGTGATTTGGCTCTAGAAGAAGTAAGAGATTGGGACTGGTGATGGAGGTGTTGAGAGAAGAGAGATGAAGGTGGGTGATGCTGATGGTGGAGATGAAGATGGCTTGGGACGGTTCCGGTAGTGTAGTCAAGCGATGATGGCCATAGAGGAATTCATTGCCCTCCGTGAGGTTTTTGTGATGCCAAGATTGGGACTTTTGGGTTAGATGGTCTTTTGTGGTGATGTTGGCTCTGTGGTGTTTCAATGAGGAAGATGGTGAAGGATGTAGGTTGTCTGGTGAGTTTGGCTCTGTCCGTTTGAGGAAGGATTTAAAGTGAGGATGAAGCTTGGTTGATGGGTTACTGGTGATGATGATACTTGGAGATGGCTACGGTGGTTGTGCTAAATTTTTAGTGGAGTGGCTGAGAGGTGTTGTCAGTAGGGGTGGGATGATGGCTGAGAAGAAGGAGGTTATGCCTTGAGTTTTTAGAGGAAGAAGATGAAGGTGGGGTTCCAGTCCCCTTTTTATGGTCTTCTTTCTGTCCTCCTTTTAATGAAGAAGATGATGAAAAATGTAAGTGCCTTGATGAGTGATGGGATTCAAGGTGGGTGATGGCAGTGGAGATGAATGGTGAGATGTAGTGGTGATACATGGTGTGTAAATGTGGGAGGTTCATGTGCTGGGTTAGATTTTAGGTTTATTGGTTAGGCCGGGTTTAGTCTTTTTTGGGGGTAGATTGGGCTTTAGGTGGGTGAAGATTTGGGCTTGCCAAGTGAAATTTATTTTGATGGGCCTAGGAACTTAGTTTTATTTTGGGTTGGGTTTTAGTTGAGTAAGGATGAACCCATCTAAACTTGGACCGTTGGGCTTCATTTTTTTTTATTTTGTTTTTCTTTTTTCTCCTTTTTCATTCTTTATTATTCTTCACTAAACACATTTTATTTAATTAAAATCAATTTCAATTTTAAAAAATAAAAACTAAAAATTGGGCTCGGACAAAAATAAGGTATTACAACCACAAAGATAAACAAAAGCAGTACCTGAATGAGCTTTCATGGAGTTTTGTTGATTGAAGGACTGTTAAAGGAAAGATTGAGCAAGAATCGCAAAGTGGATAGAAAGGGTAAAGATATTCGGGAAAAGGATCTTTGAAAGAAGATGTCAAGCCATAGCAATCTTGACCAAAGACAGGGATTCGTATTTGAATGAAAGGGTGAGTGTGGATAAGGATGGATCCCTTGACAATGTTGTCTTGCACATGCTAGTAGTGATTTCCTGGTTACTGGATGATTTGACCATTATTGATAGGAGGAAGAAGTGCACAGTTGAAGAGAGAAGAAAAAAGAGTTTGAAAGAGAAAAGTTGTGATTTTGCCTTATCAAAAGAGGTAGATACCTAGAGTACCATGAAATCAGTACTACTAATTGGGCCAAAGAGTTAAAGCTGCTACAAAACATGAGATCCATACAATGAAGGATAGCGCGTGCTTTTCTAGTTACAAAAATTCAAATTCTTCTCCTTAAATAAGAAGAAGATTTGAGAGGGGCATTGTTTATACCTAAAATGACCACTAAATTGGCATGCGATGTGTGGTATAGTAGACCTAGAAAAATCCAATTGGGTGGTGACACGTGGCACAAGTTCAAGGGAGCAATTTTTCTTAATGTTTGTTATTTTCCAGGTTTATTACAAGGAAATAAAGAGATTAGAGGTTGAAAATTAGGAGGATGTCCTAAATTGGACAAGGGGCCTTAAATCTAGGGATTTTAAACATCAGTCGTGTACTTCAAAAATCAACCAGCTCACTAACTAACTAGGGATATATCTGGCATATAGTATCAAAGAAACATAGAAGATCACGACGTTATGACACTCAAGGCACCTAATTTTTCTCCAACAAGTTACCAGCCATAACTCGTAACTAAAAGGCAAAATAAAATAAGCTCCTAAACTAGTATGATATGAAATTATCCCTGAAGTTATCCATGATCACCAATTCAGAGGACATTGCTTGTCTTCATGCTCAAGTCAAGATAGTCATCCATTACTCTAAATACCAAGAATGTTAACACATTCTATTCTCTAGGAGATTGGGATGAACCCAGTATATATCATATCCTAATAAGTCCAGGAAAATGATCCCATGATTGAAGAAAGCTGCAAATGGACCACTATCCCATACAGTCCTCATTTCCAAGGGATATTGGCAGCGTAACACCACGATCTAGCAGTTTTTCAACAACTTACACAATTTCCCATTATCCCAAAAGTAAAGTCCACGACAAGAACAATGGAAGGTGACTACCATTGAGGATATCTATAAGAAGCAACATCAACAGAAGCAGTAAGTACTCAGCATAAAAAATAGACTCGGCATCTCAAAACTTTATAGCTTTTCAGCATGGCTCTGACCACTTATCATTTTACTTAACTCTTAGCTTAGTTCAAACTCTTCGGGTGATAGCCTCCATGGATATGTTAGATTTTAGCTTATAAAGCACCTTTTTCATACACTCCAATGTAGTATTTCAATGAAATATGAGTCCATTCTAGAGTATTATTTTTCATCCCAATAAAAGCTCTTCCATTCTGATGTTTTAGTTTCTATTACTACTTGTAAGTGAAATATTGAAGTCTTTTTCATTAAGGCAAAACCCCGACCCAAAAATTTAAGTTTTAGTTATGCTATAGATAACCCATGTTGCGCAAGATCACAAAGAATTGCTTTTGTCCATTTCGGGCCCATAATATATCAAATCGAGGCTTAGAACAAGTCGGATGTGAATCAGATCCAAAAAAAAATGGAATGAATGATGATGTAAATTGGGTAGAGTGTTTGGCGATCGATCACCAATACTGGGGGATTGATCACCATGAACAATAGTTGCGATTTATGCACTTTTAAAGGATTCAAGTTTGGATTGGAGTGGATTGGTGACGCCAAACAAGATTGGAGAAGCATTCAAAAAATATTTGGGATTTTTGGTATGTTTTTCTAAGTTTCCTGATGAGTCCATATTTTGTTCATACATTTGGTTTGTAATCCTTTGATTTTAAATCATTTTGTGTCTATTTTACCTCTTAATTGCTCTATATGTGTTTTTGTAGGGGGTTTGACAAACAAGATGAATTTGGGCTTTAAACTTTAATTTTGATGTACTGACATTTGATTAGCCATTGAGATTGATAAAAAACTCTGATTTCATTGATTCTAGTGGCGTTGGAAACTAGACATCTCAAGCTTCGCGCACATATCAAGATTGGAAATATCGGATCACGAATGAAGAAGCTATGAACATACAAAGTCCGCTGTGAAATGTGTGAAAGTGCAGAGTTTTGAATTATATCACTTTTGGGCCTACTGAAAGAACTAATTGAGGCCAGCTTTTTCCAGGCCATATCTAGGGGAAATTTTTTTATTTACTAGGGTCATGTGTTGACATAAAATACAATTGAACATTGGCAAAAGAGGGGGGACAGCAGATTGAAAGAAAAGGAGGCAACAATTTTTGGTTTTTGGACTCATGCACAACACGAGGAGAAGGGAGAAGAAGGCTGGGACATCAATTCCACATTTCTCTTGAGGGTGTACCAATGTTTTACCCATCCCACTCTCTTCCTTTAATGTCTATGTTTAGCTAAATTTTTATCCAAGACTAGGAGGATGCCTTGATCTTGTTTTGCCATGTATTGGATTATGGATTTATGAATGGTTGGATATAATTACAAATTATGGGTTTCTATGTTTATTCAATCGTTGTGTGATTTCTTATGATTGAAAACCACTGGAATTTCTTATGAATTACTTGATGAAGCCGTATAGACAATAAGATGTTGTATCGTTTAAAGCTTCTTGAAATCTTGAATTGTGAATTTTCAGGATTCTTTAATTAGATCATGTTTTCGTATGATTCCTATTTCTAAAGAACTTCATGAATTCCTTGTGTTTAATTTATGCCAATAAGATGGATAGATTGCATATAGTAACATCCGACCTACACCGATAAGATGGGTAGTAATCGAGGTTAGGGAAATTTGACTTAAGTGCGCTAAAATCGACCTGGGTACGGGATCTTTGTAATTGATTTTATATTTGTTTATTTGGTTCCAAATACAAGGTTAAAATGGATTAACGGTAGAATCCAAAGTCTTGGTCTTTTCTCAATTGTTAACAACACCAAAAATTCACAAAAACATCTATTAATTGCTCCCTTAAATTTTTGATTGATTTGAATCACTCGACTCCAAATTGTGTGGAATTTTAATTTACTTGTCACGTGTTTGGTTGGAATTTTAATTACAGTCTTGTACTTTCATATCTATACTATCATTGATCTGTGCGCTTGCAAGATAAATTTGTGCAAGTTTGACTTATTTTATAGGTGAATTTGTGACAAACAACTTTTTGGCGTTGTTGCTAGGGACTGTTTAATTAAATTCCATTAAATTATTCTTTTGCTCGTTCTACTTCTTGTCTACTGATTCAACTCTTTTCATTATCTTGGTAGATGCAGGGACTTCGGTTCAAGAGTGGTGAAATAGTATCTTTTTGATCCAAACATTGGGCATCCTCGTCGAAATCGAAGTGGAACTAATTCCCCTGAACGCTCAAGATCGCCAGTTGACCAACCTGAAACCAAAGAAGAAGAGGAAACCAACGAAGTTGGAAACATAATGGAAGAAAACAATGAATGAGTTAGGCATAACAACAATATCAATGCTCCAAGAACAATACATGATTATTCTATGCCTCAATTTTCTTCTCGACAATCTTGCATAGTTTATCCTGATATTATCGCAAATTCCCCTTATGAAATCAATGGGTATGTTATTAATATGCTCCCTACATTTTAAGGTATGGAAAATCAAGATGCTAATGAGCATATTGACCACTTCTTGGAGATATGCGGAACTCAAAAAATTCATGGAATCTTTAATGAGTTTATATGTCTCAAGCTATTCCCTTTCTCTTTAAAGAGTGATGCAAAGATATGGTTCAAGACACTGCCACCAAGATCTATCACTTCATGGGATCTATTATTTGCAAAATTTATTCAGAAATTCTATACTCAGCCTAAGACGCAAAAGTTGAGGGACCTAATTTTTCACTTCAGGCAGAATAAAGGGGAACCATTGTATCAAGCCTAAGAGAGGTACAAAGCATTAATCATCAGTTGCCCAGACCATCAATTTTTACCATGGCAGCTGACCATATATTTCTATCAGCATTTGAGTGATGAATGTCGACACAAATTAGATGCAACAGCTGATGAAAATATTTTGGGAAAAGAATCAGATGAAGCGAATACAATCATTGAGAATGTAGTAGCTAATTCTTCGCAGTAGGACAATAGAGAATTAATTGGTTCGAGAGGTACTGTTTATGAAGTAAGTACTTCAAATGAAGAAATGACATCTATGGCTAGGAAGTTGGATGCTTTGGTTGACAAACAAGATGGATTTGGGCTTAAAACTTCAATTTTGATGTACTGACAGTCGATTAGCCATTGTGATTGCTACAAAGCTCTGATTTCATTGATTCTAGTGGCGTTGGAAACTAGACATCTCAAGCTTCATGTAGATATCAAGATTGGAAATATCAGATCACAAATGAAGAATCTCTGAGCATACGACGTCTGCTGCAAAATGAGTTAAGGTGTAGAGTTTTGAATTATATCACTTTTGGGCCCACTGAAAGAACTAATTGAAGGCAGCTTTTTCCAGCCCATATCTAGGGGCAATTTTGTCATTTACTAGGGTCATGTGTTTACCTAAAATACAATTGAACATTGGCAAAAGAGGGGGGATGGCAGATTGAAAGAAAAGGAGGCAGCAACTTTTGGTTTTTGGACTCACACATAGCAAGAAGGAGAAGGGAGAAGAAGGCTGGGCCATCAACTCCACACTTATCTTGAGGGTGTACCAATGTTTTACCCATCCCACTCTCTTCTTTTAATTTCTATGTTTAGCTAAATTTTTATCCAATACTAGGAGGATGCCTTGATCTTGTTTTGCCATGTATTGGATTATGGATTTATGAATGGTCGGATATAATTACAAATTATGGGTTTCTATGTTTATTGAATCCTTGTGTGATTTCTTATGATTGAAAACCACTGGAATTTCTTATGAATTACTTGATGAAGCCATAGAGACAATAAGATGTTGTATGGTTTAAAGCTTCTTGAAATCTTGAATTACGAATTTACATGATTCTTTAATTAGATGATTTGTTCATATGATTCCTATTTCCAAAGAACTTCATGAATTCCTTGTGCTTGATTTATGCCAATAAGATGGATAGATTGCATACAGGAACATCCGACCTACACCAATAAGATGGTTAGTAATCGAGGTTAGGGAAATTCGACTTAAATGCTCTAAAACCGACTTAGGTACGGGATCTTTGTAATTGATTTGCTATTTGTTTATTTGGTTCCAAATACATCGTTAAAACAGATTAAAGGTAGAATCCGAAGTCTTGGTGTTTTTTCAGTTGTTAACAACACCAAAAATTCACAAAAACATATTTTAATTGTTCCCTTAAATTTTTGATTGATTTGAATCACTCAACCCCAAATTGTGTGGAATTTTAACTTACTTGTCACATGTTTGGTTGAAATTTTAATTACAGTCTCCTGGGAACAAACTTACACTTACATATCTATACTATCATTGTATGTGCGCTTGCAAGATAAATTTGTGCAAGTTTGAATTATTTTATAGGTTGAATTTTTGACAAACATTTTCCAAAAGTTAGGTTTTTTAGATTTGTGAGAAATCTAGATCTATTTGGTTAAATTTTTATAGAAGTTGAATGTATACATGATTATAAATGTATATCAAGGTTTGAATGTGATTTTGGAGTGAAGGATTGATTGGACTAAAATTACGTCACTGATCCGATAAAATACGCGGCCGCAAATTGATCGCAGTTTGGTTGCAAGTAGGTTGTAACGTTCGCCCAGAAAACTCTTAATTCCCTCATTTTCCAGCCAACTCTCACCCGCTCAATAAAACGCCAATTGAGTAATATTTGGACTTAAAACATCACAATTAATACTCCTAAAGATCAGAAATATATATGTAGTTTTGCACCTATCAAGTTTCCATTTCATATATTGCATATTAGGGTTTAGTTCAATCAATCACCCCAAAAGGGATAACCGAATCTAACCAATGGTTAATACAATTATGCCATCACTTGAAATTCTGAATACCATATTGAATTAGTAATTAGATTAATAATCCATAGACCAAAACCGAAATCAAAAGTCTTTGTGAGATGATTTGAGATTCACTCTTATTATTACTTTGACAATTTGCACTTGGGAAAGCGTAAATCTACTTACCTAATTTTGGCGAGTCAAGTTTTTGGCGCCGTTTTCGGGGAATTTTATCATTCGATTCGGGTCTAGTTTTATTTTGTTTTTAAATTCACAGTCTACTTTGTGATTTCTTGATGTTGCATGTCTTGGGTTAGAAACGATCATAATAGGTTGCGTAGGACATCTTGCAATACAAGTAGCATTGTAGCATTGTTAGTCTTAAATTTGATTTTGCATTTGTGACTTCTGAGAGTGATTCTTAGCTTGGCTTGCCTATTTTATTTGACAAAGAAGTTTGTGAAAATATGGCTGATTCTGCACCACGTACTTTTAAGGATTTTATTCAGCCCACTCGCACTGCTACTCCTTCATGCATCATATTACCTGAAAATGCACCTCCGTTTTTTGTTAAGCATGACATGATGCCAATGATACCTCAGTTCCATGGCATGGACTCTGAGAGCCCTTACAAGCATCTTACTGATTTCGAGTTGGCTTGTACTACTTTCATTAATAGGGCTAACACTAATGAGTATGTTAGATTGCGTTTGTTTCCTTTCTCTTTGAAGGATAAGACTAAGTCGTCGTTTAATCAATTGAGAGCTCATTCTATTACTAGTTGCATTGATATGCCACATGAGTTCTTACAAAAATTCTTTTCATTTCAGAGAACTCAAATGATTCATGAGAAGATACCTCAATTCACTCAAAAGCATGATAAGACTTTCAAAGCTAGTTGGGACCACTTCAAAGAGTTGTTGAATATTTGTCCACACCATGGCTATGAGTCTTCGAGAGTTCTGAACTAATTTTATACAGGTTTGACTCTTGAGTGCAAGTAATTTGTGCAAACTATGTGCAATGGAGAATTCTTTGATATAGAGCCAGATGCTGAATTGGATTTCTTTGACTATCTTGTAGAAAGTGCTAGCCAATGGAATACAAGGACTGATAGAATTGCTATAGCTGCTCAACTTATTGAGTATCAATTGAAAGAAGATGTGCATGTTCAAGCCAAGATAGCTACATTGGCTAGGAGACTCAAGATTGCCCTATCATGCATATGGTGGATAATGGAATGGATCACTGGCAAGCTGTAAATTGGTTCAACAAAGGGAACAATCCTTATTTCAAGACATACAATCCATGGTGGAGGAATGATCAACCTGGGCAGTCTTCACAGAGTTAATCTGCAGCACTTCCTATAGTAGATGGCTCATCTATAGCAATTTCAGTAGACTCAAAGTTATCGTCCTATAGCACTTCCAAGTTTTCCTCTTCAGCAACCAGCTACTCCACCCAAGAAGTCTCTAGATGATACCATAGCACAGATGGTTACTACTTTACAACAGTTCAGGCGACTACAAACAATTAGAATACAAAAGCCACCAATGACTTACAGGGAACAATTCAGAAAATGAATACCACTTTAAGAACTCTTAAGAAAGGGAAGTTTCCAGCTCAACCATAACCAAATCCTACAGTCTATAAACAACAGTCTCAATAGCATGTGCATAATATTTCTGGAGATGGTTTTGAGACAACCAAGACAGTCACCACTTTGAGGAGTGGGAAGCAGATTTCTAAACCTGAGGCCCCTATTGATTCTCAGCATTCTAGTCCTGCTCTTTTGGGTGCACTTGAGGTGGTGAGGTAGAAAAGGAGAAAAAAAAAGAGAAAGACAAAGAAAGTTTAGAATTGAAGACTCCATCTACGGTAGAGAAAGAAAATGAGAGGGTTTATTGACCTATTGTTCCTTATCCACACAGATTGAGAGTTGAGCAGTTGAACAAGTATTACACTGAGATTCAAGAAATTTTCAAGCAAGTGAAGCTCAACATTCCACTCTTAGATTCTATTCAGCAAATCCCTTCCTATGCTAAGTTCTTGAAGGACTTATGTACTGCTAAAAGGAAGGTGAATATGACCAAGAAATCTTTTCTAGTTGAAGAAGTTGAAACTTTGATCATGAGTGATACTCCTCAGAAGTTGCGTGATCCTAGATCACCTGCTATCTCTATTATGAATGGTGAGAAAATGCTTGAAAATGTCTTACTTGATTTGAGGAGTAGTGTGAACCTGTTGCCATTATAGGTTTATAAGGAGCTTTATATTGGAGAATTGAAGTAGTCACCTATGCTTTTATAGATGGAAGACAGAACAGTCAAGAAACCGAAAGGAGTTCTAGAAGATGTCTTGGTGCAAGTGAATAAATTTTACTATCTTATGGACTATGTAGTCCTAGAGATGCCACATCCTACTTCCACCTTTGCTAGTGCTCCTATAATTCTTGGGCATCCTTTCATTGCTACTACGAATGCTTCGATCAATTGCAAAAGTGGAATGCTCAAGATCACTTTTGGCAATATGACATTTGAGACGAATGTCTTCATTGCTTGCAAGATGCCAATGACTATGATGATTCAGAACTGCAAGCAATAGATTGGGTTCAGAGCTTTAGCCCATCAGACTTATATTATGTTCTTGATTCTGAGAGTGTATATGAGGATGCATATCCTAAGAAATCTAGTCAAATTGATGATTTATAGGATGATTTGGATGATCTTGTTCCTATCACCTCGGATGATTTTTTTTGCTATTGATATTCAGTAGAGTTGGAGGATGTGAGCCACATTGGTAGATGGTGGGGACCTAATTTTTCTTGAGCTGAAAAAGCTTCTTGATGATTTGAAGTATATTTTCATTGGTCCCTTTTGTCATTTCCTCTCACCTCACTCCTAAATAAGAAACTAGCTTGGTAGCGATTTTTCAAAAGCACAAGGAAGCCATTGAATGGACCATTGTAGACATCAAGGGTATTGACCCTAATATTTGTACTCACTGCATTTTCTGGAAGGAGATCCTACACTAGTGAGAGATGCACAGAGGAGATTAACCCTGCTATGAAGGAAGTCGTGAAGAAGGAGGTTCTAAAGCTGTTAGCAGTTGACATCATTTATCCTATCTCCGATAGTAAGTGGGTGAGTCCCACACAGGTAGTCCCTAAGAAATCTGTTTTAACTGTCATTGAAAATGCTTCAGGTGATTTAATTCCTACTAGGAAAGTGACTGGATGGCGCATGTGCATAGACTACCAAAAATTGAATTCGATTAGTCACAAAAAGGATTTCCCATTGCCCTTCCTTGACCAAATTTTGGAAAAAGTTGATGGAAATTAGTCCTATTGTTTTCTAGATGGTTTTTCTTGTTATTATCAAATTGTCATAGCTCTAAAGGACCAAGAGAAGACCACTTTCACTTGCCCTTTTGGCACATTTGCCTTTAGGAGGATGTCATTTGGCTTATGCAATGCCCCTACCACATTCCAACATTGCATTATGAGCATTTTCTCTGACATGCTTGAGGACATGTGTGAAGTCTTTATGGATGATTTTTCTATCTTTGGATGCTCCTTTGATGTGTGCATGAAAAATCCAAATGTTTTGTTGACTAGATGTGAAGAAAAGAATTTTTTGCTTAATTGGGAAAAACGTCAGTTTATGGTGAATAGTGGGTTGGTGCTTGGACATATAGTGTCAAAACTTGGTATAGAGGTCGATAGGGCTATGATAGAATTGATTTCTCAATTACCTATTCCTAGGGCTATGAAGGATGGCCCTAAACCCTTATTCTCAACCAAGCTACAAAGCAGCAATAAAAGGTTCAGTGGAGGTAGGAACAACAGTTCGAAAGCCAATTCCCCTTTATCGTCGTTTTATTCAAGGTTTTAGTGCTATCACCAAACCATTGTATGCTTTATTACAAAATGATACTGAATTTTTTTTGGTCTGATGAATGTCAATATGCTTTTGACCCTCTAAAGAAACACTTGATAGTTGCTCCTATCATGCATTCTCCTAGGTGAGATTTACCATTTGAGCTTATGACTGATGCTAGTGATTTTTCTCTATGTGCTATTCTATGTCACAGAATTTATGGTAAACCTTTTGTGATTTATTATACAAGTAAAACATTGAATGATGCACATAAAAATTTCACCACCACTAAGAAGGAATTTCTTGCTGTTGTGTTTGCTTTACATAAATTTCGTTCATATATCATTGGTTCTCCTGTCACCATATTTACTGACCACTCTGCTTTGAAAAATTTGTTGCGAAAGAAAGATGTTAAACATAGGTAGATACGCTGGATTTTATTGCTTCAAGTTTGACATCACTATCAAGGATAAGAAAGGTGTCGAGAATGTGGTAGCTGACCACTTTTCTAGATTACAGCTACCCGAGTCTCATACTTCTCTACCCTTGCATGATGATTTTTCTAATGAGCATCTCTTTGTTGGCTCGCGTGCACCTTGGTTTGCGGACATTGTGAACTACCTTGTCTTTGAGCAGTTACCTTCCCATTGGAATATTCAAGACAAGCATAGGTTCCTTTCTGAGTTTCATTCTATTATTTTGACTCATCTTATCTTTTTAAATATTATGCTGATAAGTTGGTGAGACGTTGTATTTTTGATGATCAATTTGCTTATGTGTTTGAGTTTGTCATTCTGGGGCTTGTGGAGGTCACTTTGTAGCCCAGAAAACTGTTGCAAAAATTTTACAAAGTGAACTTTATTGGCCTGCCATGTTTCAAGATGTTGTGTTGTGGTGTGGTGTAAAACATGTGCATCTTGTCAAAAACTTGGAAAAATCACAACTAGGAAGAAGATGCCCCTTTCTCCCATATTGGCCCCTTGAGATCTTTGATTGTTGAGGAATTCATTTTATGAGGCCTTTTCCTATTTCTAATTGTTATATGTATATCTTGTTTGTTGTTGATTATGTTTCCAAGTGGGTAGAGGTTATACCATGTAAAACCAATGATCGTAAGGTGGTGCTTAAGTTCTTAAAAGATTTATTTGCACATTTTGGCATTCCTAAGGCCATAATTAATGATGGGGGTTCACATTTTTGTAATAAGCCTTTTTAGTATTTGATGAAGAAATATGGTGTGACTCACAAGGTCTCTACCTACCCCATATCACCCCTAAACTAATGGCGAAGCTGAGTTGGCTAATAGAGAGATCAAGATCATTCTTGAAAAGACAGTCCATCCTTATTGGAATGATTGGTTTAATAAACTACTTGATGCTCTTTGGGCTTACAGAATTGCATTGAAAACCACTCTTGGTATGTCTCGTTATCGGTTGGTTTATGGTCGTGCATGTCATTTAACTGTTGAGATTCAACATCATGCATTATGGGCTATTAAAAAGATTAACTCTTCACTTGATGATGCCCAAGGATTGAGAAAATTGCAAATTTTGGAGCTAGAAGAAGCAAGAAGGGAAGCATATGACAATGAAAAACTGTCTAAGGAGAGGATGAAAGCTTTGCATGACAAGAAGATCTTGGACAAACAGTTTTTCCTTGAACAATAGATAAACACAAGTACTAAAACTCACTAGATAAACACTTGAGGCGAAATCCTAGTTCACACTTTGACTGGTGAGATGACATAGACTTTCTTTGGTCGTTTGAGCTTAATTTCTAGCCTACCATACTTAAATGTATCCGTAGTTGTCATCCCTAACCAAATATTAACATTTTTCTTTAGCACCTACATGTGTACCTAGCTAGAACAAAATTTTCTCCTTGAATCACCCGCACAATTGGATATACATGTTTTTGTGGAATGCTTGTGTATATCATCATGCATATGGGTTGAGAGACGTGTAGATACATGAGTTATAAGTTTTTGGTGATGGTGCATTTTGTAAGGTGTGTTGCTTCCTTTGTTTAAAAAAAAAAAGAGAAAGAAGGTTGCATGCCACCAATAAAGCAAAGAAGGCAACATCCTAGTTCATTGAATGGAAAATATCCAAGTTTGGATATATGTATAGAGTAAGAAGGTTGCATGCCACCAATAAAGCCAATGTGACACATATATACAAAAAAAAAATAGAAAAAGAGAAAAAAAACACAAAGTGAGTGTGAAAAAGGTGAGTTGGGACTACTTTGGGGCATATGTATTGTCATGCCCCAACCCCAAAAACATGATGTGTGATGAAATAACAACTCATTTATATTACTTAACAGGATAAATAGCATAATGAGTAAGGCCACATTTTATTTCTTTTATATATACATTCCATATGTATCCCTAGAGATATATATATGTGCACTAGTACACACACACACACATATATATATATATATAAAATCATAAACATCTACAAAGAGAGCCCGACTCTCAACCTCCGGTATTTAAGCCGATCCAAATTTACTAATATCTTTCGGTACCGTAATAAAAGTCTATCATGTGTTTATATATATACATATATGAACCTTAATGTCCAAAATGACATTTTTTTCTCCATTCTGTGGTATGTGCACCCTACCCAGCAACCCGGTCCCCATCACCAGCCCAATTGACCCTACTAGGCTCACCTGTGAAAAAAAAAACATGGGAGTGAGCCAAAACTCAGTAGGAAATTCCACAACTTCCAGTAATCGAATAAGTATAATACAATATAGTATTTTAAGCATCCCACAATAACCATAATAATCAAGTTCACTTTTTTTTTAATCTAGAATTTTCGTTCTTGTTCCGCCACCCCACAACCACCTCAAACCGACCTCATCGTCGGACCCACCCCCTTTCACTTTTCAACCTCATCGTCGGTGTTACTTTATTCACATCCGACCTCATCGCCGGAGTCACTTTATTCACACTTTAACCTCTCCGACCTCATCGTCGGGGTCTCTCTACGAGTAAGGAAGGTTGACACTTTCTTCAACCTGAGCTTACTACCCTTCGCTATGTGGCCGCATAGCGAATTCTTACCCGGATTACACCCACTATACGTATAGGGCCACCTCTTATCTCCAACAACACAAACACCACTCTTTTCTCAATTCCCATATCCAAGTCACAAGGTAATTCAGATCACATAGATTCAAATCCCAATCATAAACCAAGGCATGAACACACAGTACCAATTAAACATTCAAATGTTAATGGCCCACCCTTTAAACCATTTCAAAGAAAGCTGCCCATGTTCACGTAATCATCAAATTCTTGCATGATACACATTTATATCAAGAATATAAAAAGTCAACACATATTAGGTTATAATGATAACATGTGCGTGGCCATCATCTCAATGTATATATCCCAAGAATTTGTAATTCTTCACGGTGGCTTCACACCTACTTTAACCAGCAGCCAGTATCATCACACGCATGGGACTAATTCCATAATTCCAATTTTAAGTGTAAAGCATGACACCTCATGCTCTACTAATCACATACAAAATTCCACCACATAACCATCCTTCTCTTATTAGCAATTGGATAACTCAAAATCCCATATATTTGGATTGGAATTTAACAGTGGTACAAGTAAACCCATAAACCCAATACACCTCAGAGTTGTGAATTCAATTTTTCTTTCAAAGTTGCAGTACCCCCAAGCAAGTCATTTTAACATTCAAAGTTCGCAATCAATGAAATCGACTAGCTTGTCTAGCTTAAAAGTTGTATAAACACACCAGAAAAGAAATCTACCAAGAAAATTCCATGCAAACTCCATCTTGTTATCAAGCACAACACAATATGAACACTTCAAGTATAATATTCAAGAATCTCATCTTTATAGAAAACAAAGCAAAGATCACCAAGTTGGGCATCTCCTACCTATTATTCACACCTTGCTTCGAATGAACAAGACAGAGCTTTGAACTTCTTCAACCAAGTACCTCAACTCCTTGCAATTATCAACAACACCATATTAACCAAGACTCCATTATAACGAAATTTGAACCTTCACAAAGTCAAGCTTCCATTTAGCTCACCTGGAAGTCCAATTCTACCTTGAAAGCATTAACCTAGCTTTTGCTCCTCTCCACCCTTTTTCTGTTTCGTTTCTTCTATAAGTTTCTATTTGTTTCTTTCTTCTATTTTTTAAACTACATAACTAAGCTTATCCATCAAGCATTCCTCTCTTTTTTTCTATTATTATTTTTTACTTATAAACCCTCCATGAACTACTTATTTATAGAAAATGCCCCTCCAACACTCTCTTTTGTTACCACCACTAGTCAAGATTTAAGATTCATTCATTTATTTATTTATTATTTATTTATTTTTACTTACTCACAATTTAATTAATCTAGTCCGAATTTATCTATCAAACCTTTTCAGTGTATCATTGTACACTTGTCACTCTCTTATTCATCATTTATGTTATTCCCGGGTCAGGATATCACATGTATGACCATTGTTACATTGACATGTATATTTGAGTTTTGGTTTAAGCCTGAAATTTCCATTTTGATATACTCATAGTCTCAACATATGTTAAATGCTTGTAAAGTCCTATTGGATCATTGGTTGTGTGTTGGACTACATTAGTAGAGAGAAGTTTTGAAAAGTGAGCATATGGCGGTTTGCACTTCATGTTTGAGATTCATTTGATGAAACACTTTTGCATTTTCTGATCAAGATTGATGGAATGAATGTTCCAAGTGGTCACGCGCGCACACTTATGAGAATGGTTCAGTTTCAGAATGAAGCAACCTTTTTGGTTAAAATCAAGACTTGGTAGAGATTTGTGTTTTCTTGCATCTTTGTCGTGTGTTTATTTTGAGGGTTAACCATTTAGGGAAGAACTTTTCAATTCATGCTTACACTCACACGCATTCCTAACAAATTGGTTTGAAAGTAAATTTTTCTGCCCGAAATTCATCTCAATTGATTTTTGCTATTTTGCTCGAGGACTAGCAAAAAGCTAGTTGGGGGTTGTGATTGGGTGATATTTTCCATATCTTTGTGGGGTTTTGAAGTAAAAAGTTGAGTTTCAATTTTTTAAAGTGACATTTTAGGTTTGAGTTGCCGAAATTCGTGTTAATGAGTCAATGCACAATTTAACACTCTGACGTAGTCATTTTAGGTGTTTCAGAGGTTCAAAACACGGTCAACCTTGCCGTCCAAACAGCCACCACTGTCGTTCGGACGGCCAAGGAAGAAGTTTGGATAGGAAGTTTCCCCGACATTTCTCGTTAGACGCCACCAGTATCCATCTGGATGGCACCCCGATAACAGCTTTTCTACGCAATTTCTAAGGGATATTTCTGGGAAATCAATGTAATGAACCAATGGGACTTATTTTTATAGGGTTAGGGTGGTCTTTTAACACATGTATAAGGATTTTAGGGGTCTTAAGACCTGATTATTGTAATAACTCTGAATTTGGCTAAAAATCACATTCCAGCATAGGGTTTTTGCTCTCTTGATTTGTTCTTCATTTTGATTCTTGTTTGGTTCGAAAATCACCTTTAAAAAGATTTCTAGAAGTCTTAGACACCCAACCAACTAGAAGAAGAAGTTATTCCTCGTAGAGCTTGAGAAGAGCCCAAGTTGGATTAGCTTCAATCTCTATTTGTAGATTGGAAGGTCATTTCGCCTCAACTCTCGATATTATATTTGATTTATAAACTCTATTTACTTATTGTTATTTCATTTAGTTATCATATTTGGATTAATAATTTCTAGTTTAATCTACTTGGTTATTGTTCATTCCATTTTAGCTTTCACTTGAATTTTTATGTTTTTCTTAGTTGTATCCATTTAATTTTGATTTTCGGCAGTAGCTAGCTTCCATTTCATATATTGCATATTAGGGTTTAGTTCAATCAATCACCCCAAGAGGGATAACCGAATCTAACCAATGGTTAGTGCAATTTTGTCATCACTTGACATTTTGAATACCTTATTGAATTAGTAATTAGGTTAATAATCCATAGACTCAAGCCGAAACTAAAATTTTTTGTGAGACGATTTGGGATTCACTCTTGTTATTACTTTGACAATCCTGCACTTGAGAAAGCATAAATTGAATTGTGATGTATGATTGTTGATTGAATCTTTATGACGATGTGTTTATTGACTCGAGGATGGCACTCTCCAATATATGGGGAGGTGCTGCCATATTTTTGTTAGAATTCGATGTTAGGATTATGCGTGGTTATGTCCTTAGTGGTGAGTGTGACATCATCGGTGGTAGCACACCCGACTCAGAGTGTGTTTTCTGGGTTAGGTCGTTATACCCTGACTATGTATTTTTGCGATTTCCAAACCACACACAAATTTCCTGGTTGTAGGTTATATAAGTAGACATTTCCTAAACAATCTTTGGATTAACAACAAGTCTTGTGGCACGCTTGTGATTTCCCTATCATCACAACACACTCTCCCTAAAACGTCATTAGAAGGGCTGAAATCAGTTTCATCTTCTCTCTAAGTAGAAGGAACTAGTATTCAAGAGCTATCCAGGCGAGGTAGAGGACAGTATTCGCACACTCACACAGCCAAGTGTCTATTAGATATTTTTCCTTGTGTAGAAGAAACCAATAATATTATAAATGTATGTCTGTATAAGTGATTCAAGTAAATAATCTAAGAGTTTGAGAAAAATCATGAAAGGCTTGAGAGAGAAAGTGTTGGTAAAAAATGAGCATGTCATTCCCATGAAGGTAAGAGAGTATATATAGTGTTGAAGGTAATGATGATTCTAAAAATGTAGCCCAAGTTGCATTGGACTTAATGACCTAGAGGAAAAAAAATCATTTCAGGCGAGGATCATAGACTGTAGTTGGTACTTAGAAGTAGATGTCATATTCGGTTTGGGGTCGAGAAACCGAAACCCGTCTGCCAGTTCCCTGCCCTGGGAGTCACTGACAGATGTAAGTCGCAGGATGTGCAGCCTTACGGTAGGAACCACCTGCCGCTTCAGAAGTGGTCGAATGCCTCTACGAGGGTTCGAACTCACAACCTCCACTTCCCCCGTTAAGGATTTTGACAAGGTGGGTACCGCTCAGCCATATGCCCATATTGTTATGTATTGGAGATGTCATATTTGGTAATGAATGTTAAGGAAAGTGATGGGCAAAAGGTGAAAGTTGGTGGGGCAATCTATAAAGCAATTTAAAGTCATTTATTGCATGGGAAAAGAAGGTCAAATCGTTACCTTTGTGTGCTAGAGATTGGCTGATGGGTGAGCTGCGTGTCAAAGTACGTGGCTTGAAAAGTTACTTTGAACAATTTTTAGGAAAGTCATGCTTGAGACTATTTTGGAGAATGCAAGCTCCTTATTGACGGGCTTTTGAACTCTTGTTTTAGTCTTGAGCTTATGCTAAACTAGGTTTTAACTCAATCAAATGTTGACTGAACTTTATCTTTATTAGAAAAATGGGTTAGGATGATTTTAGCCACTACAGTTTCAAAAGTTCAAATTCAAAAGGATGATCAATCAACCACCATGCATTTAATCATACAATGACAAGATTTTTATGCATACATCTACTAAAGCACATAGGGTGCTAGAGGAAGAGAACAATCAACCAAAGATCATTCACCTGCTTCCATTAGTTGCTACATATAGTACGACATATATATATAGAATCCAATCCACGTACCACATGATGAATATTTAGAAACAGTGCCATAAACACTCTCCTTCGCATGCATTCTTCTAATACATCGACTACTCATTATAAAACTATTGCATATATGCTACATATATATACACACAAACTATCGAAGAGTCTTGTATATGGAAAAATCTTTCTCCAGCTTAGAATAATTGACCTGCATAGAAAAGGTTGTACAACAACGAAATGGTTAATTAGAAACATGTCTAGTAATTCAAATCTATAAAAAAATACGCGCGGGCAGACACACATGCATATATATATATATATATATATATATATTATTTTTTCAATGAAAGATGACAGTACTTCATCAGTTTATTAAAATCCTCATCCTCCCATCCCTCACGTTATGTGTAATTATCATAACCAAGAATTCCAAAGGTGATCTTTATTGACAATTCGAACCCATCACCCTCTGTTTTTGCCAGGCTTATCATGTGAACTAACACCTTAGGGTTACTAAAAAAGAAGAGCTACATTGTTATTCTTGTATGATAATCCTACAAGCACATGCAGATTTTAGTAACTATCAAAGAAGGTTGTAAGCTCGATCATGTTTAAAAAAAGTTGTCGATTTTTTATTTTCTTTATTATGTAATTTTATTTTATGTTGGATTTATATTATTTTATCAGGCATAAGTATACAAGTGTGTTGTGGACACCGTGTATGATAATTTTTTACTTTTGTTGTCGATGATATGGTATATATTTTTGGTCGGTTAAATATTTGAATATAAATAAAAAATTATTCAATAATCATGTCACATCATATATGATGTAGTGTAACATAATCAATGAGACGATATCAATTCACAAATAATTGACGTGTTTTAAAATTTGAACAAAAAACTATTATCTCTTTTCTCCGTTATACACGATCCATGCATCGTGACCAGCTATTCTCGTGAATTGACATAATTCCGTATCGATTATGATACACCCTATCAACATATGGCACGTGATGTGTAAAGATGATGATTAAATAGTTTCTCGAATATTAGCTTTAGTCAGCTGCATGCCTGCATTCCTAGTATTTGTCCACCTGTCCATGTTGTCGCTGTTGCTAATTGTAAATGAAACTTGTTCTGTTCGTTTCTCTAGGCCAATAAAATAGACAAACAAAGAGGGTAAAAGAAATGCATTATGTGAAATATTAATATACCTGATGATTGTTATGCGCTCAACGGCCCAAGCTGAGTGCAGCCTCAACGTCGAGTCTCCATGCAAAATCTCCACCGTCCATCCTCCACACATCACACGGCAACATCTTCTCCTTTTGCCACGCGTCCTTCAACCTAATCCTGCACGTAAACGCCTTGTACTCATGATCGTAAGGTAGCCTGTCTTTCATCACCAACCGCACCACCAAATCAGGCACCTCATTTCCCCGTCTCATCGTCACCATCCTTTTGTAGGCCCCGTTAACCCACCGCACGACTTGGTAACCGTCCGATATGAACCCTGGACACTTGTCCGCTTCCAGATTGATTATTCTCTCTACGTCCGTACACCCTAACCCTTGGACATCCATGCACGTGTCTGTCACGTTCTCCACCGTCACCCACGATACCACTACACTCTTTTCAGGCATGATAGTTATGGGCCTCTGATCTGAATTCATTACCCTACTCCTCAAGCTGATCAACGGCACAGTTTTATCTGGAATTTTGATCTCTTGATCTTGGTGAAATAAATTGTTTACACCAAAACTTAACCAAGATCCACTCTTCGTGGACTGCTCTTCCAGACTATCACTTCTCTCAGGCAACAACTGTAGAGTGGTGACCTTATTATTATCGTTTGCGCAGTCGGTGTAGCCTTTCTCATCATTTACAGTTATTTTTTTCTTTCGCTTGTACTCGCTGCTTTTCCGAACCCTACCGTACTTTCTCTTCGATCTTCTCTGGTTTAACAACTTGTTCTTGTTCTCTATCTGAACCACCTCGTGATTTAGATCACCAGCCGCAGGTTTCGGTGCAATCGGCCGGAATCTGAGCATTATCCTGTTGGTTATCGTTTTATTCACAGCATCCTCCTGCTGGGGATATACTGTCACACGCCGCCCTTCTCCATCATCCATACACAAAGCACTCTCTCTCTCTCTCTCTCTCTCTCCCCCTTTATGTTATGGTAATTTGGTTCTATTTCACGAGGTTTACTGTGTGGATCAGGAGACAATCATAGCTGTTGTGCAGTCATTGAGCTGTAAACCAACACGTGTATTTCAAGATCTGTGAACGACTGGCTCGCTACGATTGGACAAAATTTTCTGGAGGTGGGGCCAAAACCTTTACTATATGCTATGTTGGTTTGGTCCCGTGGTAGCCAATGAGAGGATAGAATGTGTCAAGCACTGCCGAAAGCAAAGGGACACGTGCACACTGCCTCGGGTAATAGCATTACCTTTGAGTGGAGATGTGACGTACCTTTGGGGACAGTTCGAGAAATAGCACACGTGGTGCTATTTGATTAGCATAAAACAATTAATTTTTGAATTCCCTTACATGCAATCAGGAGCCGTGATTTACACATAGTCGCGAATGCCAATGGAATTCTTTCATTACGTCACGCTCTTTAAAGGAGAGTGGAGTATGAAGATTGATATGATTTTATAGTGAGGACGCGTGGTGGTTAAATGGGATGAGGATCTTTTGACAGATTTTATGGGATTTATTTATAAAAGAAATGACGAAATTCCATTGATGGAATTGGTTTCTCTTACTGCCACGCAACTCTCTCTTTTGTAGATGCAAAATCATTTACATTATAACGGCGAATTTTTCGAATTATAAGAATAATAATAAAAAAAAGACCGACTGTTTTTTTTTTTTTAGGAAAATGAATGATTCATTAAGCAAACCGATTTGGGTCGAAAGAGCAAGGTGAGCGAGAGCATCCGCTACCCTATTTCCTTCTTGAGCTGTGTAAATAACAGTACAATTTGATTGCTCTAATAGAGGCCTAATCATATCTAAGAGATGACCATAACCTCATAGAGACGACTGGTTGTTTCAAATGTCATTAACAATTTGCAAAGCATCGCCTTCAATCACGTACCCAATTAGTCTGAGAGTAATAGCCATTTGAATCCCAAAGAGAACTGTCACCTCTTCATTTGTGGATGGCCCACCTGCAAAGAGCTTCATACATCCTGAAGCCACAACATGGCCATCATGGTTTCAAATAATTGCCCCAACACCTCTATACAAGTTCCCAGCAGCCCAACTCCCATCAACTTTAATCTTGACCAAACCCGAAGCTGGAGGCTGCCATGAAGAAGGATTTATGGGACCCAGAGTGGTTGGGTTGGCTTGGGCTTGTCTCCAATTATGAATTAGAGATTGGCTGGCAAATATGATCCCTTCTTGAGATTTTGGCGTATCACCATGAAGTATTTCATTGCGATCAATCCATAGGTGGTATAGCAAGGAGATCAAATTAATCAACATGTCAGATCTAATGGAGGAAATCATGGGAGCTAAACAACTTCGATAGCATGACGGTGAGCCACTGAAAACCGAGGAGGGGAGGCTTGTTGGAAGGTAGCAAATCAGGTCTGGTCTGGTAGTTGAAAGACCTGGTCTACTAGTAGTGGGAATAAGGGCCTTGTTTATAGGCAATATAGTTTGCATGAGACCGAGTCTTATGCAGTAGTTGTTTCTGTTTTGATTATATTTTATTTGTTCCTATTTTAGTGCATGTAATATCCCTATAAATGGGTCTTGCAATTGTTTTGAGAAATAAGATGAAGAAAATTGTTTCTTTTTTTATTTTCTTTGAGCTGTTAATAATAGAGTTTGTATTTATATTGCTTTTGGAGCTTGTGGTAGTTCAGTTTAAACATCAACACAGTGGTATCGGAGCGGTTCGATCGGGACTACAAATGGCTTCCAATTTGGTGCAACTTAAAATCCCTATGCTCAAAAAAGATAATTAATGGCAAGTGGTGCATCCAGTTCAAGGCATTGTTCGGGTCGCAAGAACTCTGGGATGTGGTCAACAGTGGCTATGTCGAACCCACATCTGACGAAGAATGGACCTACAATGCCAAAGAGAAAAAACTTCTCACCGATCACCGAAAGAAGGATAAGAAAGCTTTGTTCTTTCTTTATCAAGGCTTGGAAGATGACAAATTTGAAAAGATTTCAGAGGCATCCACCAGCAAAGAGGTGTGGGACAAGCTAGCAACCATCTACAAAGGTGTGGATCGTGTTAAACGGGCACGTCTGCAGGCATTACGAAGTGAGTTTGAAGAAGTTCGTATGAAGGAAGGAGAGATGGTGTCAGACTATCACTCTCGTTTGATTGGCATCGTTCACCAGAAGCGCCGCAATGGAGAAACTCTAGATGATACTCGCGTGAAAGAGAAGCTGTTGCGGTCTCTAACAGAAAATTTTGATTATGTCATTGCGGCTATTGAAGAGTCAAAAAATGTGGACTCAATGAGCACAGAAGAACTTCTTGGGTCACTTCGTGTGCATGAGTTACGGATTCGAAAACCTGGAGATATTACCCTTACAGAACAAGCCTTGCAATCAAAACTTGTTCTTCAAGGGTCTGGCGTGTCTGACGAAAATCGAGGTCAGGGTCGTGGCGTGTTTCCCTCTCGAGGAAGAGGAGGGCATGGCAGAGGAGCACAACATGGTGAAGGACACATGCATGTGCAGTGTTGGAATTGCAAACAATATGGGCATTATGCCTCTGATTGCCGCAACAAGACAATTGTCAATTTTGCTAAAGAGTCAGCAAATTCTCTAGAAGAGCTAGAACCAACCTTGCTGTTTGCTGAAGGTCCACGGGAGGAGCCCTTATTGACCGACAAGTTTTCTATTGGGTATTTGTCACTTGCAGCTAACACAGAGCCTTTACCAGGAGGAAATGTGTGGTATTTGGACTCGGGAGCAAGTAATCATATGTGTAAAAGAAAGGAATTTTTTATGGAATTGCATGAACATACCAGACGAACTGTCAGTTTAGGTGATGCTTCTAAACTCCAAGTTGCTGAGATAGGGACAATAATCATCTATCAGAAGGATGGTTCCACAGCACACATCTCTGATGTGTACTACATTCCTAACATGAGAAGCAATATTTTGAGCATTAGGCAATTGCTTGAGAAAGGTTATGTCATTCACTTGGAAGGGGAATATTTGGAGTTGAGAACTCATGAGAAGCAGCTAATTGCTCGAGTCCAAATGTCATCTAATCGCATGTTTCCTCTACGTTTGAACACAATGAAGGTGCAGTGCCTTGCCACTCATTTGGAAATTAATACTAACAAATGGCACCTGCTTTACGGGCATCTTCATTTGCAAGGTTTGAAACTACTACAAAAGGATGGCATGGTGCATGGCTTACCAACCATTGATGCCTTGACAGGTGTGTGTCCAACATGATTCTTGGGAAGCAAACACGACAATCTTTCTCACTTGAAGAAAAATGGAGAGCCACAAGACCATTGCAGCTCATTCATACTGATTTGTGTGGACCATTTGAACCGTTGTCGATCGGAGGTAATAAATATTTTCTTACATTCATTGACGACTTCAGTAGGAAGATTTGGATTTATTTCCTTAAAGAGAAATCTGCTGCATTTGAGGTGTTTAAAATCTTCAAAGCTTATGTTGAAAATGAGAGCGCTTGCAAGATTATTACCATACGATCCGATCGCGAAGGGGAGTACACCTCTACTGCATTTTAGAGTTTTTTGTAGGGACAATGACATTAAGCATCAACTCACTATTGCTTACACTCCACAGCAAAACGATATTTCCGAGCGTAAGAATCGCACTATTCTCAATATGACCCGAAGCTTTCTCAAAGAAAAAATGTTACCAAGATTTTTTTGGGCAGAGGCTGCAGCATGTGCCGTGTATTTACTGAATAGGAGTCCCACAAAGAGTGTTAAGCATAGGCCTCCTCTTCAAGCATGGAGTGGAATCAAGCCCACTGTGTCACATCTAAAAATCTTTGGTTGTATTGCATATGCTCAAATACCTACCGCGAGACGGACAAAGCTGGATGATCATGGTGTACATTGTGTATTTGTGGGCTATAGTGATGACTCCAAAGCCTACAAATTATTTAATCCAGTCACAAAGAAGTTGTTGGTCAGTCGGGACGTTGTTTTTGATGAGGCAGCTGCATGGGAGTGGGAAAATGATGAGGCAACCACATGGGAGTGGGAAAATCAGGAAGCAACAACGGATATTTTCCATAAGAAGCTCATGACGAACAAGAACAATTAATTCCTACTCCAGTGGCATCACCACAAGGCACTACCACTCCTCCACATTCCGCGGCACATTCACAAGGTACTACCAGTACTCCTTGTGACAGTTCATCCCCTCCTCCTCGTCGAACAAGAACTTTGAATGAGTTGTATGAGGTAACTCGTGAGATTCAATATGATGAAGATAGTGATTCAAACTTGCTGTGTTTATCCGCTGACCATGAGCCCTTAAGTTTTGAAGAAGCATATAAGAGTGACTGCTGGAAGATTGCAATGCAAGAAGAAATCCATGCTCTTGAGAAAAACAATACCTGGTCACTCACCGAACTCCCATCTCATCACAAAGCAATCGGTGTCAAATGGGTATACAAGATTAAGCGGGCAGCAGATGGTAGTATTGATCGCTACAAGGCAAGGCGTGTAGCAAAAGGATATCGACAATGATATGGAATTGATTATGATGAGGTATTTGCTCCAGTCATTTGGTTTGATACTGTGCCACTTATTGTTTCTCTTGCAGCATCTAAGAATTGGAAAATATACCAACTTGATGTTAAATCGGCATTCCTTAATGGGATACTTGAAGAGGAGGTATATGTACAACAACCGGAAGGTTTTTTTGTGGCAGGAGAGGAGAGCAAAGTTTACCATCTCAATAAAAACTTGTATGGGCTTAAACAAGCTCCTAGAGCTTGGAACTCAAGATTAGATGGATATCTCAAAAAAGATGGGTTTGATCAATGTACATATGAGCACTCGATGTACATCAAAGAATGCACAAATGGTGACTTTATGGTTCTATGCATTTACGTGGATGATTTACTATTCACGGGGAATAATGAAGATATGTTTGCTCGGTTCAAAGAGAATATGTTTAAAGAGTTCGAAATGACAGATATTGGACTTATCTCTTATTTCTTAGGCATCCGGGTCTATCAAAGTGCTGCTGGAATTTTTCTTTCACAAAAAAAATATATGAGGGAGATACTTGATAAATTCAAGATGAGCACTTGTAGCTTTGTTAACACACCAGTGATGCCAAATCAAGTTATGACCATTGAAGGTGAAGGAGATCCAGTCAATCCAACACATTACAAGAGCTTGATTGGCAGTCTCAGGTATCTTACAACAACTAGGCCTGACATTATATATGGCGTGAGTCTACTGAGTCGCTATATGGAGACACCTATGGAGTCACATTGGCAAGTAGCAAAACGAATTTTGAGGTATGTAAAGGGGTTTCTTAATTTTGGATTATATTACATTTGTGGAGAGAAATTTGAGCTCAAAGGGTATTCTGATAGTGATTGGGGATGAAATCCTGTTGAAAAAAAAAGTACTACTGGATATGTGTTTTTTGGGTCCTCTACTGCTTTCTCTTGGTCATCAAAGAAGCAAAGTATTGTGGCTTTATCTTCTTGTGAGGAAGAATATGTTGCTGCAGCCTCAATAGTTTGTGAAGCAATATGGTTGAAGAATTTGTTGGCAGCACTGAAACAGCCACAACAAGATTCAATTGTGATTTTTGTGGATAACAAATCAGCAATCAAACTTGCTAAAAATCTAGTACAACATGGGAGGAGTAAGCATATTGACACAAGGTTTCATTTTATCAGAGAGCATGTGAAGTAGAAAACTGTGGAGCTAACTTACTGCCATACTCTTGAGCAAGTAGCTGATATTTTTACTAAGCCTTTGTCATTCAAGAGTTTCATAAAGCCAAGAGAGCTGCTTGGTGTGAAGGAGGTCAGATGTGAAGGAGAATACTGGACCTGATTTGAAGGAGAATGTTGGAAGGTAGCAAATCAGGTCTGGTAGTTGAAAGACCTGGTCTACTAGTAGTGGGAATAAGGGCCTTGTTTATAGGCAATATAGTTTGCATGAGACCGAGTCTGATGCAGTAGTTGTTTCTATTTTGATTATGTTTTATTTGTTCCTATTTTAGTGCATGTAATATCCCTATAAATGGGTCTTGCAATTGTTTTGAGAAATAAGACGAAGAAAATTGTTTCGTCTTTATCTTCTTTGAGCTGTTAATAATAGAGTTTGTATTTATATTGCTTTTGGAGCTTGTGGTAGTTCAGTTTAAACATCAACAAGGCTATAGTTACGCCGTATGTTTGTTCTAGCTGGACAGACCTTAAAAATTTGGAGAGAGGACTCGGCTGATTCAGTACATAATAAGCATGAAGTATCCAAGAGTATACCTCTTCTCTCCAAATTGCAGCGAGTCAGAAGGCTATCCAAGAAGCATCTCCAAGCAAATATTCTGAGTTTTTTCGGCATTTAAAGATTCCATAGGTTCGACCAAGAAATCTCAGTCTGCTGGTCAATGAGGTTAGATCCATCAACACTATTCACTAAGGCATTGCGAGCCAACCAATAGGCAGATCGTACTAAAAAGGAACAAGATTTATCATGGGTCTTAATCAACACATCATTACATCTTACTCCATATAAAGGAATTTGCCAAATCTCCACCATCTGATGAGTGAATAATCTGTCAAGATAGGTTTGTCCCACCAACATGGGTCCGAATTAATTAGCGGGGACACTTTCATCTCAGGATCAAAAGGGTCCCTCGGGTTGTGGGGGACGCTCTAGAGAATGACTAAGGATCTAGTGGTCTTTCCATACATGAAAATTCTCCCCATTGCCAATCCTCCACCTAAGGCCTTGTCGTAGGAGGCTTATCGTTGAAAAAATGCTCGACCAAACATACGATGGAGAGGCACCTCTCGAAGCATCAAGAAATTTTGTTCGAGGAAAATATCAAGCCCTTAGGATTTTAGCACAAAGGGATTGAGGGTTGGTAATGAGTCACCAACCTTGCTTTGCCAAAAGAGCCATGTTAATGGCACGAAAATCCCTAAAGCCAAGAGCACTAGATGCTTTGTTATCACACATACTCTGCCATTTAGCCGAGTGAATCTTCCTTTCATTGGCCTTCTTTCCCCACCAAAAGTTCTGAATAAGTTGGTTGAGCTCTTTGCATAACCTGACTGGGAATCGAAAAGTACTCATAGCATAGAATGGAATTGCTTGTGCCATGGCCTTGAGTAAGGTTTCTTTACCTGCCTGAGAGAGAAGTTTCTCATGCCACCCCTTGATTTTATTCCAGAGTTTCTCTTTAATATAACTGATATAATACGCTGACCCGAAAATACTAAAGAAAATAATAATAATAATAATAATAAATAATTAAATTGGAAGTTTGAATTTGAGAATACAAAGTATTGGATTAAAAATTGACTAAAGAGATGTTTGAATTGAATAAGTTATATCATAAATAAAATAATTGAAACAAATCAAATATATATATGAAAATTTGAAGATATTATATATATATATATATATATATAAATGAACCACTTTCGGTGGCCCATGTTTGGCCATTTGACTTAAAGGCCATTTGGCCATTCATTTTTTTTTAAATGAGTGAAATGTTGCTGGCCACTCCAGCAACATTTCACAAAAAGGAAAAGAATCAGTGCTGGTTCTTTAGCGCGAGAGAGAGAGATTGAAGAGGAGAGAGATAGGGGAGAAAAAGAAAGAGAGTTGGGCAAGATTAAAGCTTGAATATCGGTGGTTTGTTGATGCTCAACAACATATAAGAAGGATTTAAGGAGGAATTGGTGAATTTGGTAAGTTTTGTGGAGTTTCTAAAAATCTAGGTTTTATTAGATTTGTTCAATTTTCCATATATTGGTTTAGGTGCTTAAGTAAGATGATTATAAACTTGATTGTGATTATGAATGTAGGTTTTGTTGTTGATTTAGAGTTAAGCTACGATTTAAAGGATTTTCAAATTTGGGAACAATTTCTAGAGAGAAGGTAGGTTGTTTGAATTTATGGAATTGTTGGTTTTTAAATAATATTGAGATTTTATTGATTATTATTATATATTTAGGTTCCATTGCTAGTTTGGAGTAGATTCCAAATTTGTGAAGATTCAAGCTTTAGAGTAAAACTCTAGAGAGAGAAGGTGAGTGTTTCTTGGAATTATGGTTTAATCCATATTTTTATTTGCTTATTGTGTTAAATGATGAGTAAATGAATTTGATTTACTCAAATGGTTAGGATTTTGAAGAGGGACTTAAAAACCCTAGAAATTGGAAATCTTGGTATTGTGCTTAGCTCGGATTCGAGGTAGGGGATTCTAGCCCAATCTTTTTGTTTTCTTTCTTGTTATCTAAAATGCGTTATTTAATCTTCATTGGTCTTCATATTTGTGTTCTTTCCTTATTTTCTCCCTAAGGAAGAATGAACCTAGAAATAATATTGTATTTCATAAAATGTTAGATTACATTCCCAATTGATTGCTTGGTCTTATATCAAACATGAATGGTTATTGTTCATGCATCATGAGTAGTTATATATATAACTAGGATTCATTATATCTATATTAAATCCATGGCATGACATTCTTGCATTAGAGCCACATCGAAGTGAGAGTGTGGATTCGTGACTTTCATAGGTTGTGTGAACGTCATATGGGAGGAAGGTTGTGAAACCCCGGCGTGGTTGCAACCGAATGACTCTCATATGAGGCAAGATACTAAGATTCCAAGCGATCGGTTCAAGGAACCCGAGTCAGTATGGACAAGGCTAGTGTTTCATAATTGGTTATGCTTTCGTTATTGAGTTGTATGGTGGCAGTGTTCAATGATAGTAATGTGGGGCGATGGATGCCGAGGCGTCTTCCCATTGGGACTCACAGGAGGAAACAAGACCATATATTGATAAGTGTTTGATATGGTGGTTCATAGTCTTTGGCATGTTATTGCATTGACTTATCTTTTCTTTTAGCTATTATATTTCGTTATCATCTTTGCCCCTACTTAGCCATTTCTCACCCTTTACCTTCTTTTATTTCCACACAGGCGAGATTGGTATGAATACCGGCACTACGAATCTATAGGAGGCGAAATGACATGGTGTCACCTGGAGACACTAGGTTGGGATAGGTTAAAGGATTGACCTCATTTATTTTGTCGGGTATTTTATTTGTGGATTGATGACTGTGTATGGTTATTATCTTTTTGAACACCTTGTCAGTGTGTGGATGATATGGTTAGGAGGGTGCCTCGTGATAGGACTCTTGAATCTAAAACTGAACTTTATAGTTTGAACTGTATGTTGATACACGTATGATTGTTATGTTTATTATGTTTTGCGGATGCATGCTGTAGATGGCTAGAGGCCCTGCCTAGGATTGTGGATACATGTGATTTGATGGCATGAGACCTTATATGGTTGTGAATATGTGCTGCACGTTTCATGTAGGCATTCTCCGATATACGGGGAGATTGTGGATGCATTATGAATTCTAGTTGGGGAAACTAGGATTAAATCTTTTGTGATATTGTGGAGGATTAATATCTTATAAATATTGGATTAGGTTTAAGCAATTGCACATTCTAGGTCGGGGCGTTACAATTTGCTATCAGAGACAAGTTTCGGCTCTTTGTAGGATATGGGGTTGGGTCCGAGTTGTATCTTAGTAGTCTCCAGACCACGTCATGACCTCTGTAGATTTGGTACATATCCTTTCCCTTAAATCCTCGTTATCCATTATGTATTCAATAGTTTTATCTGTTGTGGCACAGATGGACACTCGTAGAATGACCCGAGCGTCGAGAGCTGCGATTGAGACTCCTACTAATGGGGGAAGAGGTGATAGACCTCACGGTCAAGGCTGAAGTCATAGGAGGGGAGTAACGCGCACTACTAAGCGCACTCCTATCACAAAGGGATCAGTACCGGGGTTGGGTATGAAGATCAAGGAGGAGGATAAGTGCTAGAAGCACAACAGTTGCGTGATGACATTAAAATCGGAGGACAAGAGAGGGCCCCAGTAATTTCTCCAATGCATGTGGAGGCATCTCTAGCAGTGCAAGTTGCTCCTACCATCTTGGGGGGAGTCAACCGGTAACATTAGAGGCATTGGCAAGTGCAATGATAAACCTAACTCAGGTGGTGACGAACCAGCTTGGCAGGACACCTGAGGCTCGTACTGAGGGGCAGGCTTCAGAGGCTGGTATCGAAGCAGGATCTATGGAGGGATTAGGTAGGCAAATGTACGTGGTCGATCAGTTGATAAAGACTAGTCCTCCTATATTTTTCGGCGAGGGGGAAGGCCGAGAAGCGGAAAAATGGTTGCATCAACTAGGAGCGAGATTTGATACTCTAGCTATACCGGATGAGTGAAGAGTGAAACTTGTGTTCTATTATTTGAGAGGTGATGCATATGATTGGTGGAATTCTTTCGGTTCGAGGAAGTATAAATTGACGTGGACATCTTTTGAATTGTTATTCTCGGAGTAGTTTGTTCCACAGAATTTCCAGGCTAATCAGGCCAAACAGTATTTGAAGTTTGTACAGACACCAAACATGACGATGTCATAGTACACCAAGAGGTATGAATAGTTGTATGAGTATGGTAGGAAGTTTGCTCCAAATGAGGGGAGCAAGGCAGAAAAGTACTGTGATGGGTTAATTCCGAGTCTAGGTGAGTGATGCTTGCTAATAGAGTTCAGACTTATGCTGAGATGATGAATATGACATTGAAGTTTGAACAGAAGAAGAGAAACTCTCGAAAATATTGGGAAGCATAAAAGGGTTGGACCTCTCTATTCATAAGTGGAGGTAGTCAAAAGAAGCAGAAGACAGACTCCCACACTCAGAAGGGGGACTGAGGCAAGGGTTTAGGCCACAGGGTGGCAAGATCACATGCTATCGATGTGGCAAGGAGGGGCACAAGAAGACTGAGTGCAAGGCTATGGGTCCGAAGTGCTATGGGTGCAATTTGATAGGGCATAAGAGGAATGAATGTCCATATGGTGGGGGTACTACACAACAGGCACAGTCTCAGGCACCGGGATTATCACCTCCGATACCAGTTCCAGCTTTGCCTTCTACAGTTCCAGCATAAGGGAGAGGGCGAGGTGGTAGACCATAGCAGCAGATTTAGCAACAGCCATCGGCTCTGGTTCAGACGTGAGCATTTGCTTTGGGATATGAGGAAGCTCTAAAGCAGCTAAATTTCATTGAAGGTATATTTCTTATCTCCAATTGTTGGGTGAGGGTATTGTTTGACTCGGGACAATTGGAGTGACATTATGGAAATAGATAAACGTGGATATACATATATATACACAAGTGGTATAGGAGAGAAACAAACATTAGTTTACATCGAAGCATCTAAGGCTCAATGGTGGGGTGTTACTCTTACCTAGAGTTCATGAACAACTACGAAAAATAATTTTTGTGTAGTTAATATTATACGAAGGACGTGTAGACGATATGAGTAGGTAGGAGATGGAGTACGAGTGGACACTTGCATAAAGGAGATGAATGTGATGGTGAGTTAGGTCTAGAGTCATGGAAACTTCATGAAGAAAGATTATAGTTGAGAGTTATCTAGCTAGTGGAATGATGAACTCGTTGGTTAGAATCCATTAAGAAAGAGACATTGGAAATAAGATTAGTATCCTTAAGAAAATTTGCATGGGGATGATAAAAGAATGTTAAATTTGGGATAATAAAGTTTCCTTAAGAGGAAAGATATGTATCAAAGGGATAAGGATTTATTTATAAATAATTAAGTGATATTGTGTAAAGAATGATAGGAAAAAAAAGAAAAAGAAATAAGAGAAGAGGGTTAAAACAATTCGAAACTATCGAAAGTACTAGATGTTGGTGAAGTGTTGGTGACTCTATTTAATAACATTAAATGGTAAGCAAATGAGAATTTATAATGTTGAGTATGAAATTCTTGGTAAGGGCTTAGTTCGTGATCACCCTTGTGTGGTGATGGGAAGGTCACAGGTTCAAGAACTTGTGGCAACAACCTACCCTTGTTGAAAGAGAGATGGGTTGGGCTGTCTGGTCCATGGGCCTGGGAAGTACCACGGTTAGCCCTGTGGTGTAGGAAACTTATAAAAAGGTAGTTTTTATTAACAACCCTGCCCACTGACCCTTGGTACAGAGCCTAGTAGAAGACACAGTGCCGTGCCTATGGGCCACTACCTCCAACCCATCTCTCCTCTCAAAGAGTAGGTTGTTGCCAAGGGTTCTCGAACCCTTGACCTTCCAATCACCTTACAAGGTGATCACCAACTAAGCCATACAGCTGAACATAGAGAACCTTGACCGAGATACAAATAAAGGAAGGCCCAAGTATATACTATCAGCTGGAGTGATGGACATCCCAAGGGTATCAAAAATCGAGACTTGAGCATCATGGGAAATATTACTACTAAAGATAACCGATGATTTATCCTTGTTTATAGTCTGGCCCGACATGCTCTCATAATTTGCTAGAATTTGCAAAATCTCAGTGACTTCAGCGTTAGAGGCTTGACAGAACAATAATGTGTCATCTGCAAAAGCTAAGTGATTTACCATTGGAGCACCACGACACATTCAAATTCCATGAATACAAGAAGCTGCAGCGGATTGATTTAAGAGATAGGAGAGCCCCTCGGCACAAATGAGAAAGAGGTATGGTGACAGTGGATCTCTCTTCGGTCATCTACAAAAGCTCAGTGATTTACCATTGGACTGTTAATTGTTTGGGTTATGATAAATAAACCCACTCTAAAATAACCCCCTGTCCTACAATGTATGGTCTACACTTGTGTTGGTCTTCATAGCCGGTTCATGAAGAGAAGTGCTAGGAGGTCTGAATATGTTCCTCAATTTCCTAAGCTAACTGACTTTAACATGTCTTGTCTGATGCTTGAACTGTTCTGTGAACATTTTTACAATTGATATCATCCTCTTCAGCAGACTGGTATGGAAATAGATCAAGCTTTCTCCAAAATTGATCGATGGCATTAAGTGGTATAGTCTGACATTTGCTCACGTACATGGCTATTTCCTGAGTAAACGGTACTCCGTAGCTCCTACGAATTTGACATCTACATTTGTAAACAACCTCTCCAACATCTTTTGACCGCTCAAACTCCATCCAAATGAGATCTAGAGCCTCGATTGAAACAAAACCATGTAAATTTTGAAAGTAATATATGTTGAATTGGTGTGGAACTATGTTTCTGCTTCTATCAATGCTTGCTTTGATAGCTGTGTTCTGCAACTGTATAACCTGATGAATCCATCTGATGGATCTCTCCAAGTCTTACTGTGATAAGCACAAACATCTTTTCAGCTTAGCATATTGGCTCTCTACCCTATTAGCCGTGTGATTTCCAAAGTGCGGATATCTATCAGTCCAGGCGGATACACACATATCTTTATATGGTGTCAGCCATACATCTTTCAGATATTGTAAGACTATCGGAAAATTCTATAAGACTACTTCAAGTCGTTCCATATTATTTACAAATGCACTCTCATTTTCAAATTCAAGAACTATTGTCCACATGCAGTAAAATGTATTCCAGATTCTATTGTCTTGTATTGATGGCTTGTAATTCATTAAGATACATTGATAGATGTGCCATCTACAAAGTAGTTTCGAAGCGTCAGGAAATATCTGAACACAGGCTTTCAACATTACAAGCTCTCTATATCTAACTATAACTCATGGACCAATTCATTCATTTATTGCAAATCGCAAACATTCCAAAACCCAAGTATAACTGGCCTCTTTTTTTGAATTCAAATATGCGAACGCTATGCAAAATTTCAAACTAGTTGAAGTCACACCAACAATTTCAAGGAGAGACATTATGTACCTATTGATCTGAATATGGCATCCATCAACAATACGTGTGGAAATGCACGCACTTGCGCTAGCGAGTCAGGATGTGCGAAGAACAAATCTTCTAGCTTATTAGTTTTATTGTTCACCTTGTAATAAAAAAAATACACATGGACATGCAAGAATGCTAAAACATCCTGCATCTATGATTGGCCCAATTTCACAGCGGTCTCGTACTTATTATGAGCATTGTATATGGTTCTGATCGTTGACACGTCGTTCATTGATGGCCTTTTGCTTTGGTAATTTTCACCGCGATCACATTTAAATTATAATCTGAATTTTTTTTATCAAAGCTACCAATATCTGATCTATTGATGATGATGATATATCCCAATTTATATTTGATTTGTTGAATCCAATCAATCAACAATTGACGTGATGTGAACACCTGAGAATGTTTTAGTTATTATTGAAATGAAAAACTTGTATGCTGCTACCAAAAATGTTTAGTGCCCCAAGTTGGGGAACTTGAAGGGTCTAATAGTTTAAAAACACTGAACCTACCCCAATCCACACTGGATTAGTATAGGATTAATATAGAAAAATTTACAAATATTCATTTAACCTATCAAAAGAAATGATATTTTAATTAATTAAAATATTAAATCATATCGGGTTCAAATTTACAGTTATCGTTGACTTCGATGTGTTCCGCCATTTCCAAAAAAACTTCAGCAAGCTGCACAAACTCTTCACTTTCTTTGATAACCTCTAGTGCCAATATGAAGCACTTATTAGTGAGGGTCAAGAATCCAAATAATAGCAACCACGAATAAAGTTGGCTGCTAACACAATATGAAGGGTCAAAAATCCACCATTGTATACAATTTAATAAAGCTAAGGAAACTTGAATAATGAATTTATCTCGAACAATTCCTATGGATTTATCTTAGAAGACATTTGGGAACTTCTATATCAGTTCGAGTACCGGCTTGATCACTATTTCAGAACACAAAATCAAGTTACCGGACGCTCTAGCTTCTTTGGGTTACTGACTAGGATCCTCTCATACTTGTATTGTTATAAATGGTATCCCTGAGGCTATAACCTCTGTTTATGATATTGAATATATTCTTCATTCTCCTTAATTCAATTATGTTTTATTCTAAAAAAATGGATAAATTTATGAGAACTAAACTTTAACAAAATGGAAGAAGAGTGAAGGACAAACCGGATTGAGATTAAGACACATTTTATGACTGCTAGTAGAGAAAAATCTTGCTTTTCTATTATTCGTGAACAAAAATAGATTTGGATGGGCAAATTTGAGTGCAGATGGAAGAGTAGTCGAGAGAGCTCTACCCGATGCTTGGCTGAACCTTTATTCATTATTTTATAAGGGCATTCCTATCATTCTCAAAAAAAGATGCAGTTTTTTTTTGGAAAGGATGTAGCTTTGTTGTGTTTTTCCATGCAGCATTATTAGGGGAATCATCAATTTATGGTTTTTTTTCCGGTGCAATATTATATGGGAATCTATCAACTTTATCATTTTATGTCACTTATCATATGTCATATGTCAATGGGGGGATGGGGGGTGGGGTTGATTTAGTGTTACCCTAATTTTTTCGTTTACACTTTGACGAGTAAGTTTGTGTCGATTTCACACTACAAGATTTTTTTTTAAATGATAGAAAAATATTGTCATAAATGAGAGTGGATGATAAAGTTAATTTATATCATGTATGTTATCGTCTTTTTTATGAAAAAAAAAACTATGCCATACATCTCTATCTATTATAAGATTCGAAAGTTTGCAGTGATTTGGTAGCGAGTATTCTTAGGTTTGTTTTCGTACTCGCGCAACTGGAGTTCATCTGTCTTAACGCTGGTCGTTCGATCAAATAATGATGCTTTTATTTGATGGTTGTCGTTGCATTAGCTTTTTGCATATTTCTGAATCCAGTCTTTGCACGTGTCTTTGTTCTCTTTTCTAGATCATTGTCTCTCAGGTTCACGAAACTTCTCCTTGCCATTTTCTTTGTTCTTTCCCTTTTCAAAATTTCCTAAATCATCATTTTCTTCGTTCTTATGGGTATCTGGCAACTCTCAAGGTCATGACACTTCTTCTTGCCATTTTTTTTGTTCTTTTCCTTTTCAAAATTTTCTATATCATTTTCTTCCTTCTTGCGGGTGTCCGGCAAAAGCCGTAGTTGATCTCGGGCGTCTTTGGAAGTAACTTGATTCTACGGTTCTACCAATGTGATCTCTAGCGTCTTTGGAGGTAAGTCACATGTACTCTGATTTACTGTGTTTTATTCTATGTGAGCTTCGGGTTTTCATTAATGGTTGTTGTTGTGTTCATTGTGCTGTCTTCATTAGAGGTTCCTCTTCTTCCTATTGAGTCAGCTGATTGAATTTGATCTTATTGGTAAGCTTTTTTCCTACGAAGTTATGATCTCATGGATTTTTTGCGAATTAGGGATCTTAGTTCATCTTTGTAGTTTGTTTGAAGCTCAACAATCTTTTTCTTTCTTTTTGTTTTTTTTGGCCCTTTTTTTTAAGGCTTCTCTGTTTATAAAGTGTCTGTAACTCATTAGAATTTCTTATGATTCTTCAACTGCAATTGAATGTAATTGGATTCTGGATGTTGATATTGGGCACTTGCTAGGTGATTATTTTTTATTGTTTTCCATTTCAATTTCAATTTTAGGAACTATTATCATACCCCTTTGCTTTGAATATATAGGATCATGGTAGGATATTGAAGAAAAATAATGCAAGAACCCGCCGCGAAGCGCGGGTTCCTTGCAAGTTAATTATATAATTTAATAATCATAAATCTATCATATCAAGAATTTAATTTTTCAATTGATTTTTTTTAATATTTTGTCAGGAGTTGACTTTTTTGACGATTATTGACTTTTTAAATTTGATTTTTTGACACTAAAATTTTCAATTCAATATTTTTGTGAAATATAACTACTATTTGTTAATTTTATTTATTTATTCCTGTACATAAAATTTATTTACATATTTGATATATGAAATTAAATATAAAATTGAATTCAAAAGCATCATATTATACTGTATATATTACATAACATTCAAAACAAAGAAAATAGTCTCGTATTAAGCAGTAGATTCCCAAAGCAAATTCAATATTGCACCAAAAGTAAAATACAACAGTAAAAATAAGTGGAAAACATATTAGACAACACAAAAAAAATGAAAAATGATATACAACCCATGCTTAAATAGCCCAAGCAATTATAGTCCTATGTGGCGCTGACATTAGGTTTTTGTATCTGTTACCTTCATTCTCTCAGTTATTGTCATCGAGGATAAGAAAATTCATATTTTTGACGGAGATCGGTTTATATTGCTATATGTAAGTAAGCAGTTTAATGATTTAAAATATTTTTTTTGCTAGTTTCGTGTTTTTGATGGTTATTTAAATGATTAGAACAACATGAGTGGTCGGAGGGGAAGATGGGAATGTTCGATCTGTGGTCTACGATATATTTTTTTTACAATTATGACCCTGGTAGTGGGGTGTTTTGTTTTTTTATGTACGTGCAAACTCTAAACAAAAACGAGTGAAAGCAGCCAAAAGACACCACAACTCCATAAACAAAAAAAGACCGAGAAGAGTAACATAAATTGGACCCGAAGCTACACTCACCAAAGTAGTAATTATTAACTCACATATTTTGTTACTCTGACCATCCAGCAAATAGAAGGCAGAAAGACTAGTTCTTTTTTGATGTAATAGTTAAAACTCAGCCATCAAAGTTAGAAATTATTTCTTACGGAATTGGATGGCTGCATAGAGGTTGAGCTATTGCTTTCATGACTAGCAAATGCATGCAATCTTCCTTGCAGTATTTGTATCATAATTTCCTCCATTGGATCAAAATATTTTGCTTTAAGCCAATGTCTATAGTTTTTGTAAGATCTATTTAGTTGTGATAACACCAAATCTCTTTGATCTTGAACGGTAAATTTCTTTGTAAATAAAAATAGAAAAAAGGAAAATCAAGAACTATAGTGCCTCATGCATATGCTTCAGGAAATGAATGCAGGGCCGACCTTGCCATATTTGGGGCCTTGGGCGACAAATTAATGGGAGGCCCCTTATGACGGGGTTTAGAGCAGCTGTCCAAAAATTTTTTTTGGGGCTCCTAATGTCAAATTCTAAACCAATAATCAAAATTCAGGCAACCAATTCTAATGACTTTTAACCTTCACTAATCAAGCACAAGCAATAATTCATCAAATAGAACAATAATACATTTTTGATGGCTGAACCCAATTTAGGTAGGCTAAGCCATCACTTCTTGAATTTCATTATATTAAAATTATAATAATTGGTTAAAAAGTATAATTATATGAAATCACATAAAAATTTTAGACTGCGCGTCACATTTTGAGAAGCAAAATCATCAATCACAGGTTCGAAGTCACACTTCTCCAATAAATATTTTAGAGCAGCTTTAAGCTTGACATAAGATTATTTCCAACTATTGTATTTCATCTTAACCAACCTCTTAGGATCAAATAAAAATCCAATATATCCACAAATGTTTTCTATTGTTCAAATATTAGTATATTGTTCAACCTTTTAAGGATTTATTGATTTTGGTATATTACTAATGTTAGTATTAAAAAAAAAGTGGGCCCCCAAACTGTGTGGTCGCACAAGCCCGACCGTGCTTAAGGCCGGGCCTGAATGAATGGTACAAATGAATATTGATAATGATAAAGCATGGTAAAACCCAGATCTCATCCATCATTTTCTGTTTCTTGGTTAATTGGATATCTACACCCTCTTTAACATTCAAAGGTGCATTTTGGACACCACAAACTAATACTGTGCGTTCATACTTGAATAATTGCAAATATTGACCCACAACTCTCTTATTTCTCAATTGGATATTAATTTTTGTCCACGTGGGAACTTCGTTAATTTCTTATTACAGGTCATTACTCGTACTTTAGGATCTTCATCACACGAGCCTATAACAATCACAAGGAAAAAATCTTGGCAGATACACAAGGATCTTCATCACATGAAATAAATTGTGAGATAATTTTGAGTCTTTAAGAAATTACCTTGGTTATCGTGTCCACCTTCTATCTTCATTGGAGGAGGTATTTATACACATTGGTTGAACAACTTTCTCTCTATCTAGTGTTTGCCTTGACATTCTAGATGAGGATGCAGCCTGGTGAACCAACATATGCCTTTCTACAAGCCCAAGCTGCATACCATTTTCTCTTTTAACTGATGTTGTGAAACAAATAAAGAAAAATCTGAGAGTGAAAAAAGACTTACAAAAGGATTTTTTTACAACAATTATTACTCATATTTTTACCTTGAGAGGAAGAAGTATTTCTCGTACCGCTTGTTTTGCTTCTTCCAGTTGATCCATCTTGATGATGCAGAATCTGGGCCGTGGGCCCAGCCTCGTACACATCATTGGGAGGTCCTCCGTGGCCCTCGCCGCACGTTGGAGAATCAGCTTGGTGGTAGTGTCTCTCGTCCGTCCACACGAGGTCATGGGTTCGACTCTCACGTCGCCCATGGATTCTCCAACGTGCGGCGGGGGCCACAGAGGACCTCCCAATGATGTGTACGAGGCTGGGCCCACAGCCCAGATTCTGCATCATCATAAAAGGCGCCTTTTGGGTTGGAGGCCTGCTATAGCAAACCTTTTTGGCCCAACCCAGTTTAAGACCTCCATGGACATGCCGCCTCTCGTATGAGGCAAGGTTTGAACCCTGGACCTCATGATCAAGGACAACACCCACTACCACCAAGCTGATCAGCTCGGTGGTAGTGGCTTACGCCCCCTCACACGAGGTCATGGGTTCGACTCTCACGTCACTCATCGATTCTCACGAGCGCGGGTTGGGCCACGGAGGCAGGCTTTGCCTGAAATAAAGCCGTGCGGTCCGCTTGCGGAACAGAGCGGACAATACCTCCATGGTGTGTACCAGGCCCAGTTCTGTGCATCATCACATCTATTGTATTAAGTGTATCTATTTGTGAAGTACCAGCAGAAATCTTGCCTATGCCAATAGAAAATGTTCCACCTCTACCTCTACCAATAATGGTACCGTATCCTATTACATTTGAACAATAAAAGACATATTCAAGATAAATCAACACATCAGTAGCATATGAATCAAATAAGAAAACCTAAATTTTATTCAAGTCGACAATAAAATACCACTACTTAGAACCATCATGCACTTCAATATCATCTTTGCTGTCATCCATATCAACATGAATTGTACTCTCTTGAACGTCCATTTTATTCCATGAAATCACCAAATTATCCTCATCACAAGGCATATTGAAAAAATCACGAGGTGCACTCTTTACGACACATAGCCATTTAGGATTTGTAATTAATGTCCTCAACAAATAAGACTTTCTGTAACTGAGATGCTAAGACAAATGGTTCATTTGTACTCAACGCACGAGTCTTGTTGACTATTGTAATCCCATGCTCATCTATCTTCACTCCTCTACATAATTAAATACATTGAACCAATTACACTTGAACATTACAACTCTATTTTCTCCTATATACTCTAACTCAACAATATCTAAAATTACACCATAATATTTTTCTTTTCTTGCATCATGATCTTCCTTCAGAATCACTCCACTACTTTCAGTCTTTCGTAAATTGTCACATTCTTGGATGCGAAGTATGAAACCATTGACCATGTAACCTTTTTGACTTAAAAATTGACGAGAAGGACCCACTCGCTAAATTGACAAATTGCCCAAATATTTGTCCCTCTAGATCATTGAATAATTGAGCAACCTAGTACTTACACAATTTTCAAATCAAGTAATAAACTCTTTTGTCATGTCTTATGTCCACATTCCTTGGATTTTTGCTTTGTAATTCTATTTTATGCTCACTTCAATAAAAAAAAAGAGAAATTTATAAAATGAGCTTAACTACAATAGTGTAGAATCACTCACTCAATAAAAGGTAGAACTAAAGATGTGCTTCAGACCATTCTTCAAGACTTAGCCTCCTTGATGAGTGACCTTTTTGTGTAGGATGACCAATTTAAAAAAAATGTAGACAACCCTTCATTTAATAAGGTCGTACCCCCATCCCAATTTCTTCCTACTCGATTAAATTTAGTCTCAATTCCATTAAAATACCTAGAGAAAAAGGTCAAACATTCATTAGCAATGTACCCTTCAGCAATTGAGCCTTCTGAATGAGCTCGATTACGTACAAAACTTTTTAATGTGCGCAAATACCTACATAGTTGTATAATATTTTAGCTGGTGGATATTAAAAATATAATATTAAAACTTAAAAAATGGGATACATCCAACGATATTTAGACTGGTCCTACAATCTTAGCCTCATTAGCAAGATGAATAGGAAAATGGACCATGACATCAAAGAAAGAAGGACGAAATATCCTCTCAAGTTTGCAAAGAGTCTTGCCCATTTGATTTTGAATATAGTCAAAATTATCCATTTTCAAGACCTTTCAACACAATTCTTTGAAAAAGCCACAAAACTCAATCAATGGGACGCGCACATGCTTAGGAAAAACCCATGCAATAGAAGTGGGAAAAAAACTCTAAGAGAACATGTCAATCATGACTCTTTAATCCATAAATCTTTCGTTCTTTCAAGTTTACACACCTTCCAATATTGAAAGACTACTCATCTAGAACCTTGATATATTTCAAGAATCTACATAAAACATCTATCTCATGACTATTTAATATGTAACAAGCAATAGGTAATGATAACTTGTCTCCTTGTTCTATTGGATGGTGCTCTTCTCTTATTGTGAAGCCCCGACCCAAATTCCAAGCACAGAGCCAGGAGCGCCATCCTAACCCCGGATTCAATCAGAAATCCGACAGCACCTCCCCGTATATCGGAGGGTGCCAACCTGGAGTCACATCTCACTTAACACATGAAAGATAATCAATAACAATCAGAGAAGTTCCGCAGCCTAATAGGGCCTCTAGCCATCTATCCACATTCACATACTAGGCAGGACCTCAGGCCTCCTAATCACATACAATCAATAAGCAAAGCATATTCATATCAATAATATCATCAAAGACTATCAAAGTCTATCAATCCGAACCCAAGGTCCACTATCTAGGTATGGGAGTCCCGATCACACGGCATACCTCCCAACCGTCCATCCAACATACCGAAAAGGTATTTAAACAACATAATAGTCAACCAATAAAAGTACTATATGTACTTAATTCATAACCAAGGTTCTCAAACAACCAAACACAAATCCTAGTGCTCATAGGGTGGCCTTCCATGTCACGCCGCCTCCTACTGATCCGCAGCCTGGTTCTCAGCACCAGTCTCACCTGAAGGATACAGAAAAGAAATAGGGTGAGCAGGAGGCCCAGTAGGGAAAATAAAATGAATCATAAAGAATGTAAAGGCTGAATATTGAAACAAGCTCAATGCAGCAACATGACATCCTAAAATGTCACAACAATGCATAACCTCGGGCTACACCGTACAGCGCCTGGCACCAGGCAACGAATATTCTGAAAAATCATCAGAACCCTTGCACTTTGCCCCGAAACGACTATAGGTGCACCTACATAATGGAAATCCCGATTCCGGAAACAATGTACCCATTCGGTATCCAACATCATCACAAAAGTATAACCTAAGGATACTACGAGTCCATACTCGTAGACCAAATGCATCTATAATTCATGTCCAATAATGTCATGCAAAAGAAGCTCGTATATATACCAATCATATATATATATATACATAACTACATGATGCATGAACGAGGTTTATCATGCCCTATAGATGATTAAGCATTCAAAGGGTATGCAAATTCATCAATAATCAACAAGAAGGTTCGTTCTTCCTAAGGAACAATTCAGGCAAGAACACAATTAATAAAGACCAATGAAGAATTTCAACCGCTCTTTAGAGAAAAAAAATACGATAGAAAATGAAAATGGGTTAAGAATCCCTACCTCAAGTTGAGCACAACACACAATTCCAAATTCCAAGAATTAGGGTTTAAATCCCCCTTTCACCAACCTAACCATATTTCATCATTCCAATCCATATATACATGTCAATAACACACATTTATCATAACAATAACAATTCCAATACAAAATCCAAGAGAGACTAACCTTCTCTCTCTAGAATTTCCTCCAAAAATCTCCAATCTCAACCCAAGCTCAAATCAACTCCAAATCATAAATCAATCTACATAAACATCCAAAATCAACCTATAATCGACATATCTAAAGCATAGAACTCATCTCCCTAAGAATCAAATGAATCTAGAAAAACCTAGAAATTCCAAAAACTATGAAAAACTTACCAAATCTCCAAGAACAAGCTTGAATCTTCCTTATTTGACTTCAAGGGTCACCAATCCACAATCCCCAAGCCAAAATCTTGCTAAAACCTCCTTCTCTCTCTTCTTCTCTCTCTCTTTCTTTCTCTAGTCGGGTTTCCCCAAGGTTGGTAATGGCAGAAATGCCTAAATTCTGGGCTTAATATCAGATTTCCCGATAGCCTTCCGGACTCCCTAAGCATCCGTCCGGACGTATTACTGTTCTCATAACCCACTGCCCTCACTCTAGGCATATCCGTCCGGACACCCAATTATCCGTCCGGATGGATTACTATTCACAGAACCCTTCTGCCTTCCGTTTAGGCATATCCGTCCGGACGGATTACTGTTCATAGAAACCCAGTTTTTTCTCAAATTTATTTTCCGTCTCGGTCTAAGCTTCGATTTGATATATTATGGGCCCGAAACGAACATGTACACTAAAAGTTATGACCCATTTACCGAACCAAGCTCAAAAACGATTCTTTATGGTCTTATACCACTCAAGTGGTCCGTAACTTCTTCGAATCCATTTCCAAAAACTTATAACCCAAAATTTAGCCATACTTAATATTTTTGGGTCGGGGTTTCACACTTATGCCCAGAAGTTTTAAGTCCAATCAGGAATTCAAGTTGTTCTTTGTCTTTGCACTAACATTCCATATAGTACCAAGGATTTTATCACATACATTTTATCACATACTCTTCTTGAGCCAATTGTCACTACTTTCTTTTTTATTATGCTTCCTTTTCTTCATAGATTTCCCAAATGTGAGTTCTTGAAAGTGTTCAATTAGGTTAAGTACCTAATCCCCTGAAAGTTCCTTTGGTGGTAGCCTGAGTTCTTGTTTCCCATGAAATAAATTGGCATCATGTCACCACCAATGCTTAATAGGTAAGAAGCATCGATGCTCTAAGAAACAATACTTCCTCCCCTTATATAAATAGAAAGACTTTGTCTCTTCCCTTTATTGCTTCTAAGGGGAAACGAGCCTTGTGTGGATTATTGTTGATGTTGAATGTTGCATGACCCGATTTAGTGTTCCGTCATTAACAGACACGTTGTGATCTTCCGTTCATGCATCATGATAGTTATGTAAGATAAATAGGATATTCATATATACTTATTTATTCGGCATGACATGACATAATGCATTAGAGATGCATGGTGGACTCGGGTATGGACTCGGGAACCTTTATGTTACTTGAAAGCCACATGAGAGGATGGCAAGGTGAAAGTTGTTATCACCGAGTCACTTGAACCCCATGTGGGATAACGCACTAGGGGCAGGGTCGAGAGTGACTTGCCTTGTGGGGTGTGGGCGTGATAGGTTCACGCAATCGGATGATCCTAGGAGTGGTTGGTTGTGGTGAGCTTGCTCCCGTGCAATATTATATTGAGTTGCGATGATATTGTAGTTATTGTGCTCCGAAAGGACTTATCTGGGTAAATGTTGATGTGAATATGTTGAGTATACGTTCATGTGGTAGGTACATATTGATGCATTACTTCCTTTTGGTTCTACCTATATCATTGTTTATTTCTTTACCCTACTGAGCTTCTAGCTCACTTCTTTACTTTCTTACTTCCACAGGAGATACTGGTACGGGTACCGGTGGTGCGGATCGGTGAGCGGGACGTGACATGGATGGCCCTGGATAGGATGGGTGCAAGAGATATACTCTATGCATATGGGTGTATGTAGTATATCTATGTTGAGAGAATATAACCATTTGGCACGGTTGTGCTTTTATGTGGATGTGGATGTTGAATTATGGTTATATTTGACGATACAAAAATCTGTGTATGGATTTAAATGTGATGCCATCAGTTTGTGCATGCTGGTAGTGGATGGCCTGACGCCTAGGGTCAGGATTGCATGTGGTTGAGGCTCGAGGCCTATGTTTGCTAGGTTGCTAGTGTGATGTTGTTGTTGCTGCGTATCTGATGTAGGTGGGCACTCTCAGATATACGGGGAGGTGCCGCCGGATTTCCGATTGATCCCGGATGTTCACACTAGGACCTCGGAAGGGTGCGGAGAGAGCGCCCAGTCGCGTCTCCGGAAACGGGGCGTGACATTTTGGTATCACAGCGAGGTTTACGGCTCTTTATAGGATCTGGGGTGTTGGGTCCTGGTGGTAGAGTAGTACATTCCAGGCCATGTCACGACTGCTGCTGATCCGGTATGTTTTCCTTTCCCCTTAAATCCTCGTTTGAGTAGTGTATTAAATAGTATTATCTTTTGCCATGCAGATGAATACTCGTAGGACTGTGCGATCTGATAGTACAGTTGAGGTACCTCGTGGCGGAGGCCAACGAGGGACAGGTAGAGGCCGAGGTAGAGGCCGTGGTAGAAGTGCGGGGCGAGTGGCTAGACGCACACCGAGTACTGAGAGTTCAGTTTCGAGGGTAGACCTTGATGTGAGAGATGAGGAGATAGTTCAGGAGGGACTACAGACTGATGATATAGCACAGCAGGCACCACCTGTGGTGCAGGTTGCTCCTGTTACTACAGGGGGGCAACCCGTGACGATGGAGGGTCTTACTACCTTCATGATGAGTATGGTGCAGACACAGGCGCAGACTATAGCATAGGCGGTGGCACAAGCGATGGGTGCAACAGGCATCCATATAGAGGGAGTTGTACCAGAGGCTACAACTGAGGTAGCAGCAGTACCTAGAGCTGGGAGAGGGATGTATGAGGTGCATCAATTGAGGAGGACTACTCCTCCAACGTTTTCTGGAGATGGAACGGGTGTGGGGGCGGAGGAGTGGTTCAATCAGCTGAGTATGAGGATGGACACTCTTGAGATACCCGATGAGAGACGGGTGAAGTTTGTGTTCTACTATTTGAGTGGTGCGGCCTATGAATGGTGGATGTCCATGGGTCAAAGACGGAATGAGCTGACTTGGACTTCGTTTGAGCAGTTGTTTATGCAGAAGTTTGTGCCAAGGCCTCTGCAAACGGAGAAGGCCAAACAGTTTCTAGATTTATTGCAGACATCACAGATGACGGTGTCTCAGTACACCGAGCAGTTTGAGGAGTTATACTGGTATGGGAAGGAGTTTGCTCCAATGGATGTGAAAAATGCAGTGAGGTACCGAGATGGGTTGCTTCCCAGTCTTGGTAGGATGGTGATGGCCACTAGGGTAGTGACATATCGGGACACAGTGGAGATGGCTCTCGATTTTGAGTTGAGTGAGAAAAGTGAAGCTCAGAGGAAGCGTTCAGTGAGTGAGGGTAGTAGCGGTGGTGGTAGTAGCCACAAGAAACCGAGAACGGATTTTCATCAACAGAGAGGGGACCGAGGCAAGGGTCCAAGACTACAATGGAGTAAGATAACATGCTTCAAGTGTGGAAAGGAGGGGCACAAGGCAAGTGAGTGCAAGCTTTCTGGGTTTAAGTGCTTTGGGTGTGGCAAGTTGGGTCAGAGAAAGAGTGAGAAAAGTGAAGCTCAGAGGAAGCGTTCAGTGAGTGAGGGTAGTAGCGGTGGTGGTAGTAGCCACAAGAAACCGAGAACGGATTTTCATCAACAGAGAGGGGACCGAGGCAAGGGTCCAAGACTACAATGGAGTAAGATAACATGCTTCAAGTGTGGAAAGGAGGGGCACAAGGCAAGTGAGTGCAAGCTTTCTGGGTTTAAGTGCTTTGGGTGTGGCAAGTTGGGTCAGAGAAAGAGTGAGTGTCCGGAGGGCAACTAGAGAGCACAGCAGCAGAGCATACCGGGAGTACCGCCTCCGGCTATTCCTTCCAATGTTCCAACTGGAGGAAGGGGGCGGGTTGGGACTCATCAGCCACAGCAGCAGCAGAATGCACTGACAGAGGGACGTGTTTATGCATTGGGTCATCAGGAGGCGCAGGAGCATCCAAATTTCGTTGGAGGTACCTTCTTGATTTCTAATTGTTGGGCAAGAGTATTGTTTGATTCTGGAGCGACCTCATCTTTTATTACTAGTTCGTTAGCACACGCACTAGAGGTGGAGATTTCGCCGATAAGATGAATGTTCACGGTATCCTCACCATTCGGATATTTCACCACGTTAGAGGGGGTAGTGTTCGGATGTGAGTGTCGGTTTGGAGAAATATCTCTGAAAACCGACTTGTATGTACTAGATTTCCAGGATTTCGATATGATTCTGGAGTTGATTGGTTGACGAAGCACCAAGGGTTGCTTGACTTCTGGGAGAGGAAGATTACTCTTAGAGTACCCGAGGGAGGAGAAATTCAGTTGAGGGGATCGAAGGGGATTCCATGCCCACATTTCATGGATAATCCTTCGTACCAAGATTGTAGAGTTACGAGTTTAGTGACTTCGGCACCTAAGGGCGATGTAGCTACACCGATATTGATAGTGGAGGAGTTTACGGACGTATTTCTGGAAGAGTTGCCAGGATTACCTCCGAAGAGGGAGATTGACTTTGCTATTGAGTTGCATCTGAATGTCAAGCCGATTTCGATTTCGCCATATCGGATGGCTCCAGCAGAGTTGAAGGAGTTAAGTTCTCAATTAGGGGAGTTGCTAGACTTGGGGTTCATTAGACCGAGTGGTCCCCGTGGGGAGCACCGGTGTTGTTCGTCAAGAAGAAAGACGAAAGTTTGAGGATGTGTATTGATTATAGGCAGTTGAATAAGGTTACAGTGAGGAATAAGTATTCGTTGCCTAGGATCAATGATTTGTTTGACCAATTGAGAGGTGCTAGGCATTTCTCTAAGATTGACTTGAGGTCGGGTTATCATCAGTTGAGGATTAAGGATGAGGATATCCAGAAAATAGCATTTAGAACTCGTTATGGGCATTATGAGTTCCTTGTGATGCCGTTTGGGCTGACAAATGCCCCGACGGTATTCATGGACCTAATGCAAAGGGTTCTTCGACCGTTTTTGGACAAGTTTGTAGTTGTGTTTATTGATGATATATTGATTTACTCTCCTACGGAGGAAGAGCATGAGGAACACTTGAGGGTAGTGTTACAGACGTTGAGGGAGAATCAACTGTATGCTAAATTGAGTAAGTGTGAATTTTGGGCCACAGAAGTGAAGTTCCTAGGCCATGTGATCACTCAAGAAGGCATAGCGGTTGAGTACTCCAAAGTTAAGTCGGTTTTGAATTGGGAGAGACCGAAGAATGTGACTGAGATCCGGAGTTTCCTAGGGTTGGCAGGTTACTACCGGAGGTTTATTGAGGACTTCTCAAGAGTTGCTTCGCCGATGACGCAGCTCACGAAGAAGGGCACACCGTTTGTGTGGACATACGAGTGTGAGGCCGCATTTGAGGAGTTGAAGAAGAGGTTGACAACACCTCCAGTGTTGGTGGTTCCGAAAAGAAATGTAGGCTACCAAGTGTTTTGCGATGCATCTGGAGTCGGGTTAGGTTGTGTGTTGATGCAACGGGGCCGAGTGATAGAATATGGTTCAAGGTTGCTCAAAACACATGAGAGGAATTATCTGGTACATGATTTGGAGTTGGCGGCAGTGGTATTTGTTCTTAAGCAGTGGAGGTACTATCTCTACGGAGAGACGTTTGAGGTGTTCTCGGATCACAAAAGCCTCAAGTACCTATTCACCCAAAAAGAGTTGAATTTACGGCAAAGGCGGTGTATGGAGTACTTGGAGGATTTTGATTTTAATTTGCAATACCATCCTGGTAAAGCGAATGTGGTTGCGGATGCATTGAGTAGGAAGCAGAAGGTTGCTAGCTTATTCATGCATGAGTGGGAGATTGTGAAGACAATCAACCAGTTCGGATTGGAGTTGCGAGAGCAGGAAGAAAGGGTGTATTTGAGTTGTCTGACTTCGAGACCGAAGATGGTGCAAAAGGTCATAGATGCGCAGAACGGAGATCCAACTTTCGATGTGATTGAGGATAGTTCTGGATGGGTTCGAGGGAATGATGGTGGAGTATGGTATGTGGGAAGACTAGTGGTTCCCGATGATGATGAGTTGAGGCAAAAGATTCTGAAGGAGGCACACCATTCGTGGTTTGCCATGCATCCCGGGGGTACGAAGATGTATCGAGACTTGAAGCGAAATTTCTGGTGGAGAGGTATGAAAGTCGATGTGGCTAAGTTTGTGGTAAAATGTCTAACTTGTCAGCAAGTGAAGGCAGAACATCAAAGACCAGCAGGGTTGTTGCAACCATTACCAGTAGCAGAATGGAAGTGGGAGAGGATCACAATGGATTTTGTGACGGCTTTGCCAATGACTCAGAAACGGCATGATGCGGTTTGGGTGGTGGTGGACAGGTTGACTAAGTCTTCTCATTTTCTACCAATGAACAAGACAGATTCATTGGAATCCTTGAGCTCGTTGTATGTGAAGGAGATTGTGAAGATTCACGGTGTTCCATTTTTCTATTGTGTCGGACCGAGACCCGCGGTTCACAGGTAGATTCTGGGGTAGTTTACAGGAGGCATTGGGAACGAAGTTGGATTTCTCTACAGCTTATCATCCTCAGAGTGATGGACAGAGTGAGAGAACTATACAAATTTTGGAGGATATGCTACGGGCATGTGTAGTTGATTTTGGAGGAAGTTGGGATCGGTACTTACATTTGACGTAGTTTGTGTATAACAACTCTTTCCAAAGTAGTATCGGGATGGCACCTTATGAGGCGCTCTACGAGAGGCCTTGTAGGTCGCCCTTGTGTTGGGCGAAGGTGGGTGAGAAAGTTGTTTCAAGACCGGAGATGGTCAAGGAAGTTCGAGAGAGAGTGGATGGGATCCGAAGGCGGTTGGTCACCGCACAGAGCCGACAGAAGTCTTATGCTGACCGGAGGAGGAGACCTTTGGAGTTCGCTGTAGGCGATAAGGTTTTCTTGAAGGTTAGTCCAAGACGGGGAATTCAGAGATATAGCAAGCACGGGAAGTTGGCACCGAGATTTGTGGGGCCATTTGAGATTCTAGAGACAGTTGGGCCGGTGCCGTACCGTTTGGCACTTCCACCGAAGCTTGAGAAGGTTCACAATGTATTCCATGTATCAATGCTTCGAAAATATGAGCCAGATCCGTTGCATGTGATAGATTGGACTACGTTGGAAGTTGAGGAAGATGGGAGCTACACTCTTCAACCGGTGAAGATTCTAGACCGACAGAACATGGTCACGAGATCGAGTGTGATTCCATTAGTAAAAGTTTTGTGGATGTACCATGGAGTTGAAGAAGCAACTTGGGAGTTGGAGTCTCGAATGAAGGAAAAGTACCCGGAGTTGTTCAGTGAATCAAGTGCGTGTGTTGTTAAATTTCGGGACAAAAGTTTATTAAGGGGGGGAGGATGTGAAACCCCGACCCAAAATTCATGAAATTTTTTGAGTTTTGCACACTGGACTAGGCGCACCAGGGGACGCCTAGGCGCTGCACCTAGTCCAGAGAGGGGGCTGGAAATGAAGAGCACCAGAGAAGCTGGAGCGCCTAGGCGCCCGAGCAGCTCGCCTAGGCGGTGTGCGCCTAGGCGTGAGCAAAGGTGCGCCCAATGGCGCCTAATCCAGTGAGCGCACGTGGAGGTAGAGGTCCAGAAGAGGAGGCACTGGACTGGGCGCAGCCAGGGCGCCTAAGCGCAGCGCCCAGTCCAGCAGGGAGAAGATGCGGAGTAGGCGCAGGGACGCCAAGGCGCACCCCGCCTGGGCGTGAAAATCCTACACGCCCAGGATGCCGCCCAGTGCAGCGCCTGAGGGATTTTAGTTAAGGCCAGGGCGCCTAGGTGCCCAGGGTAGCGCCTAGGCGCGACCCGCTTTTTTTAAATACCTTCCAGCGAGAATTTTAGACATTTTCCTGGTATGTTTCGGTTCTAGAGAGAGAGAGCGACGATTCTAGAGAGAGAAGAGTATATTGAGGTGATTATTGGAGATTGGAGCTTGGCTTTGGAGATTGGGAAAGGATTCAAAGGGGATTCAAGCCTTGGAGGTAAGTTCTTCATTTTTCCCATTTCTAGGGTTTGAGTAGATCTTGTTAGTTTCGGTTAGAGTTGATTCCTATGGTCTAGATATGTTAATCCTAGGTTGATTTTGGATGTATATGTAGATTTGTTTGTGATTTGGAGTAGAGTTGAGCTTGGGTTGAGATTGGAGGATTTTGGAGGAATTTCTAGAGAGAGAAAGTAAGAGTTTAAAAATTTTGTTGATTAAATTGTGATTGATATGATGATATGGAATTTTTGGATTAATTATATGAGTTCAATTTGATGTGAATCGATAGGTTGGGAGAACCAAGGGTTAAAACCCTAAATTTGAGAATTTGTGTGTTGGCTCGGAACGAGGTAGGGGATTTCCAACCTTTCTATCTATCATTCGTTACTGTTGCCTAAATAGCGTTTCTATTCTTCATTGGTCGCCGTTGTTTGTGTTTCCGCCTTAATTGCTTCTAAGGGGAAACGAGCCTTGTGTGGATTATTGTTGATGTTGAATGTTGCATGACCCGATTTAGTGTTCCGTCATTTACGGACACGTTGTGATCTTCCGTTCATGCATCATGGTAGTTATGTAAGATAAATAGGATATTCATATATACTTATTTATTCGGCATGACATGACATAATGCATTAGAGATGCATGGGGGACTCGGGTATGGACTCGAGAACCTTTAGGTTACTTGAAAGCCACATGGGAGGATGGCAAGGTGAAGGTTGTTATCACCGAGTCACGTGAACCCCATGTGGGATAACGCACTAGGGGTAGGGTCAAGAGTGACTTGCCTTGTGGGGTGCGGTGGGCGTGATAGGTTCACGCGATCGAATGATCCTAGGAGTGGTTGGTTGTGGTGAGCTTGCTCCCGTGAAATATTATATTGAGTTGCGATGATATTGTAGTAGTTGTGCTCCGAAAGGACTTATCCGGGTAAATGTTGATGTGAATATGTTGAGTATACGTTCATGTGGTAGGTACATATTGATGCATTACTTCCTTTTGGTTCTGCCTATATCATTGTTTATTTCTTTACCCTACTGAGCTTCTAGCTCACTTCTTTACTTTCTTCCTTCCACAGGAGATACTGGTACGGGTACCAGTGGTGCGGATCGGTGAGCGAGACGTGACATGGATGGCCCTGGATAGGATGGGGTGCAAGAGATATACTCTATGCATGTGGGTGTATGTAGTATATCTATGTTGAAAGAATATAACCATTTGGCACGGTTGTGCTTTTATGTGGATGTGGATGTTGAATTATGGTTATATTTGACGATATAAAAATCTGTGTATGGATAAATGTGATGCCATCAGTTTGTGCATGCTGGTAGTGGATGGCCTGAGGCCTAGGGTCAGGATTGCATGTGGTTGAGGCCCGAGGCCTATGTTTGCTAGGTTGCTAGTGTGATGTTGTTGTTGCTGCGTATCTGATGCAGGTGGGCACTCCCCGATGTACGGGGAGGTGCCGCCGGATTTCCGGTTGATCCCGGATGTTCACACTAGTGACCTAGGAAGGGTGCGGAGAGAGCAACCCGTCGCGTCTCCGGAAACGGGGCGTGACATATATATATATTATCTTCACAAACAATAAGAGAGGCGGTACAAAAATTTATATATTGAGTTTAGTGATTCTCTGTGAAGATCACAAGCCTTAACTACTTAACTGAATCCAATAGCTTAGTTTCTTCCCTGCTTGTCAGATCCTTCCTGTTATGGTATCAGAGCCAAGGGCAAGTGGTTCTAAATTAGGGTACAAGTGGTTTAATACTATTTGGCCAGTGCTCTGCAGTGCCTAAGGGACGTTACGCGGGGGCCAGTAAAGGGAGACGAACAACCTAGTAAGTGCCACCCTTGCCCTTCAGAACAGACACTGAGTTGGTAGTAGTATTCAAACATGAGTTCTCTTTTTAGATCAACCTCTACCTCTTCCACTATATCAGACGATAGAATCGTCAATCAAGAAGAAATTAATCTTGAAGATTTAGTTAGAGATGTTGATGACTGGGATATTCCCTGAGTTGAAATAAACAAAATATATAAAAAGGAATCCAGATTTAATATCTTAAGTCGAAATGATTATACAATTAAAACTGAAGAAAGATATATTAAACTGTTTAAGTCTTATGAAACCATTAAGCTTCTAACCCAGAAATCGTTAGAAAAACATAAGCAAAAATACAATTAACTTCATATTGGATTAGTTCAAATAGGCATTAAACCCTTAACCAGTGAAGGTTTAGATACATCAATCCTTTTATGTCTACGTGACTGTAGAATGTTAGAGTTCAATAATTCACTCTTAGGCACAGTTGAAACTAGCCTCTGTAGTGGTCCAATCTATTTTGATTATTATCCAAATTTTACGGTTTCTTTAAGTGATCAAAATCTTTTATATGCACTCACTCTAAATATCAAAACCCACAATTATAAGATGTCTTCTGGATCTCTTCCAATTTCTTTAATCTATAGGATTCATCATAAAGCTATGTCTTCAACTTTTGGTTCAAAAGCTTTAAGAAAATCTCCTAAAAGAGAAACCTTATTGATTCAAACCGACATAAACCGATCTAATATGAACTTACCCAGAACCATTAAGTGGGATGAGATAACCTTACCTCAAACATGGAAGTTATAGGGAGTTTACCCCCCAAGAAAGTAGAAAACACAAACATAGAAAATGTTAGTCAATCAAGTGATGGAAAAGTAGAAATTACTTTTAGTTCTTGACGACATTCAATTGATTTACAAAAATTCAATCATAGTTCATCTACTTCATCTTTTGGATCAGAGATTAGAATTCCTCCTAGAAATTCCTTCTCTACTCCAGGTACTTCTTATAAAACAAAAAAATCAATTTTCATCGAATCCAGGTACATTTTATCATCCTGATTTACATGGAGTCAATCATTTTGGTTCTATCCCAAAACCATTTTACAATGTTCAACAGCCAGAATCTCAAACCAGTTCCACCCTGGAACCAAAAGATTCCACACCAATGTCACCAACTTCTTCTCAAATAGTAGATAATAATGACCCTGAGCTAAATGTTCTTATCCGTGATGATTTTGTTATTGATAAACAATCATTACAAAACGATTTTTATTCTTCTCAAAATACTGCCAAAAAAGACTGGTTTCTCATTCATTATATTGGTGAAAAACGTCTCAAGATTCAAAAGGAATATTATGCTTTTCTCAAAGGACTACAAAAACAAATATAATTTTTTGAATATTTTGAGTTAGACAAGGATGACCCCCGTATTGACTAGGCTACTTATCCTTTTACTTGCAAATCTTCGAAATCTTCAAAATCTTTAGATTCCTCCAGATCAATCAATGCTACTACTAGGGTTTAGACATGGTATGATAATACTCAAAAAACCGTTATTGAATCTGAACATCCATCTTTGACCCAACTTAAGTTAGATTACAAAAATTCTTCTGTTATTGCTACTCCATTTAAAGTATTCAAAGCCGAAGAATTTAAAGGCATTGTTGAACAAAATAATTTTATAAATCAACATCTATCCACAATTGGTCAACAATTAACTAGGATAGAAGATTATGTTCAAAAACCAACCATTACAAAAAATTCAGACAAACCAATGTTTAAACCATATGAGATACCCCCCAAATTAGCCAAAACATTAGCTCCTCAAGATATTGATTTTATGTCTTCCATAGAAAGAAAATTACAAGAAATTAAGGAGAAAAAATTGCAGGACCTTACTGCCACTCTTACTCATTTTCCTTCCTTACAAATTCCTGAAACTCCTCCTACATCATCTACAACTCCAGCTATCAATAATTTTGATAAAACTGGAGATACCCCAACTAATTCTGACTTTAAAGTCAATAAAATGACATGGCAAACTCCTCAAAAACTTTAGAGTATGTTTGGATATTATTTTTGTTTTTAATAATTAAAAACGATTTTGAGTATAGTTTTCAAAAACAGTTTTTAAAATGAATGAAGTCTTAAAAATTCATTTGGCTTATGTTATTTGTGAACTATTTTCTAAATAAAAAATACAAAGTTTAGACACAAAAGAAGATTAGTTATATAATATAACAAGAAGAGTAATGAACAATGACGGAAAGTAAATTAAATAAATTTGGAGAGATAATGGAGAAGAGAGAAGGGAGAGAAGAGTTGGGGAGAGAAGAGTTGGGGAGAGAAGAGATCGTAACAACTAATGAAAAAGGGAGGAAAAAGTAGAGCAAGAGGAAAAAAAATGAATTTCAATTTATTCACGAAAATGCCACCAATCCATTTTCAAAATTCTCCAAAACATGATTTAGTTGTTTTCAATTTTCTGTTTTCAAAAACACGATTCTGAAAAACTGTTTTCAAAAACTGTAACACCCAAATGAATTTTTATTCAGTTTTCTATTTTGAAAAATAAAAAACAGTTTTGGAAACATGTTCCAAACACACTCTTATTATTCTAAAACCACTCCACCAGATATTCTGTTGGAAGAAAAATAAACAAATCAAATGAAATCTAATGCTGATACCATTTATGAATGGAATATAGATGGTATATCATATTATAATATCCTTAATTTATTACAACAAATGACGATGGTCAGTAATGCTTACAAAACAAAAATGGATACAATTGACCAAGCCATTGCAAACTTAATCATTGCTGGTTTTACAGGCCAGTTAAAGGGATGGTGGGATTACCATCTTACATCTGCTCAACAAAATGAAATTCTTAATACTGTTAAAACTGTTTCTGACGGTACAATTATCAAAACTAAATTAGGTATAGAAATCCAGGATGCTATTGCCACACTTATCTTTTCAATTTCAAAACATTTCTTAGGAGATCCTTTTAGCATCCGAGGTAGGTCTTCTGAACTCTTAGCCAATTTAAGATGCAGAAAACTTCATGATTTCCGTCAATACAAAGATACCTTCTTAACCAGAGTTATGATGCGTCCTGACAACAACCAACCTTTCTGGAAAGAGAAATTCTTAGCAGGTCTTCCAATCTTATTAGGTGACAAAGTTCGTGAAAAGATTCAATCTTTACACAACAACACAATTCCTTATGATCAGTTAACCTATGGTGATTTGGTAAATCACATTCAAAAGGTAGGATTACAATTATGTTATGATATTAAGCTATAGAAACAATTAAAATATGAACAAACCAAGTCTAGAAATGAACTAGGTCTTTCTACAGGCAGTTTGGTTTTGAAAGAAATTGTTCCAAACAAAAACATTCTTCTCCCAAGAAATCTTCTTATTCAAAGAAGCCTCATTATTCCAGATCTAACTTTAGATCTAGATTTTTTAAAAATTCTTTTACTCCAAAATCTTCTCACAGAAAAAAAGAAGAAACAAAAGCAAAATCTAATCCTCAACCTGAAAATTCTAAAGCTCCTAATAATAATTGTTACAAGTGCAATAAAACAGGACACTATGCCAAATATTATAGAATTCGTCAAAGGATTATTGAATTAGAATTAAATGATACAATTATTGCAAAATTAGATTTAATTCTTTTAGACGCTGATGATGATTCATCCTTATCTCCTTCTGATAATGAAAATCTATATGATGATATCCCTTCTTCATCTTCTGACCTTGAGATAAACATGCTTTCTAGGGATCAAGAATTCCTTTTAGAAGTTGTTAATCACATTGATGATTCCACAGTCAAGTTAGCTTACCTGGATAAATTAAAATAAAATTTATTTAATTATGATATTAAGATTGCTCCACCAAAAGCAACCCATAATCTGAAAGAAATTTTATCCAAACATGATAAAAAAAAACAGGACCTTCTTCTGCTCCTGATCTTCAACACCTTCAGATAGAGGTCACTGAGATAAAGGTAGAACTTAACACTCTTAGGAGTCAACAAAGGAATGATAGATGGAAAATAAATCAATTACTCTCTATTATTAACAAAGGAAAAGGCTTAGTTACACCTGAATCACTTAGTGATCTAGATGAAGATGAAAGAATTAATAAACTAGAAACAAACGGAATTTTAGTGGAGAGTTCTTACAAAAATGACCAACCCTTTATTGGATTATTAACTCAAGTCACTGGTCAAAAATGGTTCATCAGGATTACAATTTTTATTCAAAAAGATTATTCTTTTCATACTATTGCCTCAGTTGATTCTGGTGCAAATTTAAATTGTCTTCGTTCTGATTTAGTTGCTTGTTGTTTTTGGGAAAAAACAATTGAGGGTATAAAGTCTGCAGCAGGTGAACAACTTAAGATTTTGTACAAATTATCCAAGGTTACAATCAGAAATTTTGATATTGAATTTCATACCGATTTTCTTGGTGCTCAAAACATCACAAAATATGTTATTTTAGGGACACCATTTCTTGATCTTATTAAACCATTTCAAGTAGGTAATGATGGTATTCATACTACTTTATGTGGCAAACAATTATTTTTCCCTTTTTTGCAAAAACCTACAAGACCTATAAGAATAAATTTAACAATGCTAAAGCAATTGCAATATCAAGCATTATAAAATAAATGAAGAACAAAAAAGAACAATAAAGAACTTCTGGGCTTTATAACCACAGGCGGCAGAGCCGACCGATTGTGGTGCTGTCGAAGCAAGACATAAATAAAACAATAAGAGAGGCGGTAGAACCAACCATATAAGATGAACAAATTAAGCAATAAAGGCAATTAAACCAGCCATAGATATTATTAAACGTATTTAAAATATTGTAAGTAACTAAACTGGATTAACTTACAGACTTTTGAATGCTTGCTTGTAGTTACATTGAGAGGAGGGAACCCTGTGGTTCTCGTTTTTGATAAGAGAGAAAGAGTTTTGGGAGAGGTTGAGAGAACTCTAAGATGAAACTAGGATGCCCAAAGATAAGCCAAAAGATCCTAAACTATGGCATAGGTGATCTCTTTTATAGATGAAGAGATTACCTTTACAATGATTAAAAGAAATTCAATAAAATAAAAGCGGGACTTCAATAGTGGTCTTTTGTCTCCCACCTTTTGGAGTATGAATTCCATTTTTTGCTTTTATGGAAAAGCAATAACCTTATCTTCTTTTCCATGATTGTGTGGTTTTACCAAATGGTAAAATTTGTTCCCATAAGGGCATAATGGTATTTTTAGCAAATACCCAGCTGTTAACGGATTTGACTGTTTCTTTACCACCTACCGTTTGAGGTGGAATAGCTAAGTCGATTAACCCAGACTTAGTTAGGTACCTTGTAGGATTTTTGAGTTTTTAAGCAAAACTTCCAGCTTTCAGCGGATTTGGTTAATTCTTTACCACCTACCGTTTGAGGCAAAATAGTTAAGCCATAACTGGCCTCGATCAGTTGGAAAGAATTCTAAATCATTTGAAATTCATTTACCCATGCTTCGGGTTCATCTTCAAATTCATCCCAAAATTCATCCATACTGTTTATAGAATCATCAAACTCTAAAGCTTCTTCATCCGCAATAAATCCATTTATAAAATCATCAACATGATTAGTGATAAGGTCAAATAAGATTTGATCACAGATTGGAGAAAAAAGTGTCATTTCTAGAATATGTTTGTGTAAATCATAAGGTAAATCAAAATAATGAAAGATACGCAAACATTCTATTTTAACGGTATCAGAATTTAAAATGGGGTATTTCCAAGATTCTTCCCAATCATCCCAATAATGGATAGCAACAGTAATGTGATCATTTTCAAGTTCTAGATAAAGATGATTAGGTTTTTTGGGAGAAAATTGATTGTTAAAGATTGGGGTTGAAAATCTATGTAAAATATAATGGAGTGAATTAGAAGCCATTTTAAACACGAGAAATAATTTCTATTTCACTTTGCACAGAATTGGCTTGTAGGGTCAGTAGATGGATGATATGTTTGTTTTCAAAAATATCAGCTTGATTTTGATTAACCCACGCAGGAGGATTTTGCTGATAAGGATGGGCAATGTGCCATCTGATAATTTGAGTATATAACCTCTTATTTTCTTGGACGAGATCAGCTTTAAGATAATTGAGTATTTTCACAAGGCGTTTTAATTGAAAAGGATGCATAGGGGAAAATTAACCTTGATTACCTTATGGAGGAATTGCTGGTGGAGAATGCTCTTAAGTGGATGATATTTTATCGATATTGGAAAAATTCACGAGTTAAGAAGTCAAGTAAATTATTATCTTTGCCAGCGATATGTTCTATATCAAAATCAAAAACACTAAGAATAGCCTGCCATCTAGCAAATATTTGTTTGGAGGCTATGTTTTGAACATCTTTTTGTAAAACTTCTTTTGCAGATTTACAATCAACAAGGACTAAAAACTTCTGATTCAATAAATCTCCTTGAAATTTTGAAATACATAAAACAATAGATAAAATTTCTTTTTTAATTGTTGAATAATTTTGCTGAGTAGGATTCCATTTCTTGAAGTAAATTGTATAATTTCTTCTATTTTGTCTCTCAGCTGTTTAAGTGTTCCACCATAACCAATTTCTGAAGCATCAGTTTCAACAATTTTAGAAGCAGTAGGATCTGGAATACATAGACAAGGTAATGTTGGGAGATAAGTTTTAATCCTTTGGATTATACCAGTATGAGTATCTGTCCAAGGAGGGGATTCTTCTTTAACCTGTCATGTAAAGGTTTACATATTTTTTGAAGATTAGGATAAAAATCAGCAATATAATTTAAACTTCCTAAGAATCTCTGTAACTGATTTTTATCTAATATTTTATCAGGAAATTTGTCAAGAAAATTGATGGACCTTTCAATTGTTATAATAGTGCCATGATAAATATTATGACCAAGAAACCGGATGTTTGTTTGGAATAATTTGATCTTTGCCTTAGAAACTACTAAGCCATTTTCTTTAATGATTTTAAGAAATTTAAAAAGATTATAAAAATGTTGTTTGATATTATGAAAAAAAATCAAAACATCATCAATACAAACAATTAGAAATTGAGAATAAGGATTAAAAATATCATTCATAATCTTCTAGAATTCATAAGGTGCATTCTTTAAACCAAATGGCATGACATTCCATTCATATTGTCTGAAAGGGACAGTGAATGCAGTTTTGTATCTATCTTGTTCCTGAATTTGGATCTGCCAGAAACCAGATTTCATATCAAAATTTGAAAATATTTTAGCATCATATAATTTAGCTAGTAAATCTTTTTTATTTGGAATCGGATAACGAATCCATTGGAGGGCTTTATTTAAAGGTTTATAATTGATAACAAGTCGAGGAACTCCCCGTTGAATTTCTGCATTTTTATTAACATAAAAAGCAGCACAACTCCAAGGAGATTGACTATGTCTAATTAATTTTTTATCTGAAAGATCTTGAATCTCTTTTCGACAGTGTTCTTCTAATTCTTTATTCATTTGTATCCCTCGGGCTTTTGTATGAATATTGATTTCTTGGAAATCCTTTTCATAAGGTAATTGGACAACATGTTTCTTCCTGTCCCAGAAGGTAGTAGGAAGATCAGAACATATATCATTTTCGAAGAGATTTTGAAGAGAATTTATTTTTTCTTTTGTCTCTGCCGTTGATAACTGTTGGTCAATTTTAGAGATATCAATCTTATCAGAAAAGATGTTCTATTTTTTTTTCTTTGTTTTCAATAAAACAATTTATAGAGTCTTCAAAAATCGAATTCTGTGCTAAGAGATGGATATTTTTTGTGATGGGTTTTTTTATAAAAGGAAAAACTATTTTATTTCCTAGAATCTTAGTATGAATTCCATTATTACTAATTTTAAATGGTTTAAGTAATTCAAGGAATGGAGTTCCTAAAATAACATACTTTGTAATGTTTTGAATACCTAAGAAGCTTGTTTTGAGATTAACATCATTGTTTGTTATTGTGACTTCAGATAATTTATAAAGAATCTTAAGTTGTTCCCCTGCTGCAGATTTGATCCCTTCATTTGTTTTTTCCCAATATGGATGCGGAACAAGATCTGAACGAAGACAGTTTAAATCAGCTCCAGAATCAACTAAAGCTATTGTATCAAAAGAGAATGATTTTTTGATTTGAAGTGTAATTTTTATAAACCATTTTAGGCTAGTAACTTGAGATAATAATCTAAGGAAAGGTTGTTCCTTATTTTCTTCTAAATCTCTCATTTATTATCTTTTTTTATATTTTTGATTTCTGTTTTAAGTTTAGAAATATCTTGTTGGAGCATTTTAATACTAGGATTTGGAGTTTTCATAGTGATTTCTATACAAGAGGATGTATGATTATCAGGTAGTAATCTAGAATTTTCTTCATCTGATGACTCATCTGTGTCATTTAAGGTTGAATCCAATTTTTTAATTAATTCTTGATCTAATTTTAATTTTCTAATTCTTTTATGAGTACGACAGTATCTTGTCCAATGACCTGATGTATGACAATGTTTACAAGTTATACTTTTATTTTCAGTAGAAATTTTTGTTTTGTCAAGATTATGGATTGTTGGAGCTCCTAAGGATTCGTTTTCCTGGAAAGAAGAAGATTGATGAAGATCAGTGTAAAGATCTTGTATTTTCTTATCAATTGCTGTTCGAAAACTAATTTCATTTGTTTTTCTAATTGTTGTTGATGATTTTAACTTAGCTTGGGTCAAAGGTGGATGCTCAGACTTAATAACGATTTTTTGAGTATTATCATTCCATTTCTGAACCCTAGTAGCATTGATTGATCTGGAGGAATCTAAAGATTTTGAAGATTTCAAAGATTTGGAAGTAAAAGGATAAGTAGCCCAGTCAATACGGGGGTCATCCTTGTCTAACTCAAAATGTTCAAAAAATGATATTTGTTTTTGTAGTCCTTTGAGAAAAGCATAATATTCCTTTTGAATCCTGAGACGTTTTTCACCAGTATAATGACTGAGAAGCCAGTCTCTTTTGGCAGTATTTTGAGAAGAATAAAAATCTTTTTGTAATGATTGTTTATCAATAACAAAATCATCACGGATAAGAACATTTAGTTCAGGGTCATTATTATCTACCATTTGAGAATAAGTTGGTCACATTGGTGGGGAATCTTTTGGTTCTTTACAATGATTAAAAGAAATTCAATAAAATAAAAGTGGGACTTCAATAGTGGTCTTTGTCTCCCACCTTTTGGAGTATGATTTCCATTTTTTGCTTTTATGGAAAAACAATAACCTTGTCTTCTTGTCCATGATTTTGTGGTTTACCAAATGGTAAATTTTTTTCCCATAAGGGCATAATGGTATTTTTAGCAAATACCCAGTTGTTAACGGATTTGACAGTTTCTTTATCACTTACCGTTTGAGGTGGAATAGCTAAGTCGATTAACCCAGACTTAGTTAGGTACCTTGTAGGATTTTTGAGTTTTTAAGCAAAACTTCCAGCTTTCAACGGATTTGGTTAATTCTTTACCACCTATCGTTTGAGGCGGAATAGTCAAGCCATAACTGTGCTTGATCAGTTTTCTTCATCTAGAAGATCATCTGAGTTAAAACTCTTTTTGGAATATGAATCTGATGATTTTCCAGAATGGGCTTTAAGTTCTGATAAAGTCTTTTGCAGAAGATGAGCAACTTAATCTTCTGATGTGGCCGAAACTAATTTGGAACTGATAAAGGATTTCATGCCAAGTAAATGGTGTTCTGATTTGTCAGATTGGGTGGATGATAACCATTTAAGTACATTTTCAGGATAGGCTCTTGTGGCATCAAATTTATCCCACCATTTGGTTCGATAAGCTCGGACTAAATATGGCGAAGTTGCAGGTTCTGTGTGAATTTTATATTGCCAATTTGTAATCCAAGAAATGGCAAAGATTGAGAAGAAATATAATAAGGGGGGTATGGCCATGTCCTTGGGTTTATAACGAGATCGAAAAACATCATATCCTTCTTTGACAGTTGAAGGTAAAATTTCTTGGAGGGGTCCAAAGTGCCACCACCATTCATTAAACCAATGGGGAAAATGATAAGTTTGATTAACTTTAAATTGGAAAAACTATGAATGTCGTTGTTCAGAGTTTTGGAGTAAAAAAGCTTTGCTCCAAGCCTCTTGATAATCCCAATAAGAAAACCTTGAAGGTTTGTAATTGACTGAAAATTGTTTTAATAAGTGTAACTCTTGTTCCCACATTGCTGGAGTTAAAACTTTTAAAATCTGAACCGTGCAATGTGTGAGCATTGAAGTCTGTGGGTTGTGGTACTTCTTCATGGAAATTGAATCAGTATCAATTAAAATAAATTCATAAAATTTTTGATTTTTATTTAAATCTTGTGGCACATAATGCCAATCTTTAGGGAAGATCTTGGAAACCACTGCTTTTGGATCTTCACACTGAAATTCTCTTTCCATAAGAACAACCTTTTGAAAAATTTGTTTATCAAAATATTTTGATACATAAGTAAAATGTTGGGTTTGATTTTGTGTTAAAGCCATGATGGCAGCAGTTTTTAAAACAGGCTCAGAAATAGCTAAAGCTGAACTAATGGATGGCTTTTGTGCCTGGATTGCCAAGGCAACCTCAGGTGTTGTTTGTAAAGATGAGACCCATTCCAAAAGGGATGGATTGTTTAAAATCTCTTGAGGAATTGGAGATTGGGGTTGAGGATCAGAAGACATTACCTCTTTATCTTTTGATTTGGCCTGAGTAAGAGCTAATTTCTGTTCTTCTTCATCAGCAATGTCAGCCCATGATTTTTTGGGAGGATTGGTGCTGTATCCAAAGCATAAGACTCCTTTGAGAGCCTCTGCATTTGAGATCGTGTTGCTGGAGGAGACATCCTTCCTCTTCCTCTTCTAGAGGAAGTACTCATGTTTTCTGTTATTAGACAATGAAGTGAGCATTCATTTATAGAGGGATTTATAGGTCTTGTAGGTTTTTGCAAAAGGGGGAAAAATAATTGTTTGCCACATAAAGTAGTATGAATGTCATCATTACTTACTTGAAATGGTTTAATAAGATCAAGAAATGGTGTCCCTAAAATAAAATATTTTGTGATGTTTTGAGCACCAAGAAAATCGGTATGAAATTCGATATCAAAATTTCTGATTGTAACCTTGGATAATTTGTACAAAATCTTAAGTTGTTCACCTACTGCAGACTTTATACCCTCAATTATTTTTTCCCAAAAACAACAAGGAACTAAATCAGAATGAAGACAATTTAAATTTGCACCAGAATCAACTAAGGCAATAGTATCAAAAGAATAATCTTTTTGAATAACAATTGTAATCCTGATGAACCATTTTTGACCAGTGACTTGAGTTAATAATCCAATAAAGGGTTGGTCATTTTTGTAAGAACTCTCCACTAAAATTCCGTCTCTTTCTAGTTTATTAATTCTTTCATCTTCATCTAGATCACTAAGTGATTCAGGTGTAACTAAGCCTTTTCCTTTGTTAATAATAGAGATTAATTGATTTATTTTCCATCTATCATTCCTTTGTTGACTCCTAAGAGTGTTAAGTTCTACCTTTATCTCAGTGACCTCTATCTGAAGGTGTTGAAGATCAAGAGCAGAAGAAGGTCCTGTTTTTTTATCATGTTTGGATAAAATTTCTTTCAGATTATAGATTGCTTTTGGTGGAGCAATCTTAATATCAGAATTAAATAAATTTTGTTTTAATTTATCCAGGTAAGCTAACTTGACTGTGGAATCATCAATGTGATTAACAACTTCTAAAATGAATTCTTGATCCCTAGAAAGCATGTTTATCTCAGGGTCAGAAGATGAAGAAGGGATATCATCATATTGATTTTCATTATCAGAAGGAGATAAGGATGAATCATCATTAGTGTCTAAAAGAATTAAATCTAATTTTGCAATAATTCTATCATTTAATTCTAATTCATTAATCCTTTGACGAATTCTACAATATTTGGCATAGTGTCCTGGTTTATTGCACTTGTAACAATTATTATTGGGAGCTTTAGAATTGTCAGGTTGAGGATTAGATTTTGCTTTTGTTTCTTCTTTTTTTTTTCTGTGAGAAGATTTTGGAGTAAAAGAATTTTTAAAAAATCTAGATCTAAAGTTAGATCTAGAATAATGAGGCTTCTTTGAATAAGAAGATTTCTTGGGAGAAGAATCTTTTTGTTTGGAACAATTTCCTTCAAACCCAAACTGCTTGCAGAAAGAACCTAGTTCATTTCTAGACTTGGTTTGTTCATATTTTAATTGTTTATGTAGCTTAATATCATAACATAATTGTAATCCTACCTTTTGAATGTGATTTACCAAATCACCATATGTTAACTGATCATAAGGAATTTGGTTGTTGTGTAAAGATTTAATCTTTTCACGAACCTTGTCACCTAATAAGATTGGAAGACCTACTAAGAATTTCTCTTTCCAGAAAGGTTGGTTGTTGCCAGGACGCATCATAACTCTGGTTAAGAAGGTATCTTTGTATTGGCGAAAATCATGAAGTTTTCTGCATCTTAAATTGGCTAAGAGTTCAGAAGACCTATCTCGGATGCTAGAAGGATCTTCTAAGAAATGTTTTAACATTGAAAAGAGGGTTAATATCACTTTTAGTCACCGAAAGATAGCCCATGTTTCATTTTGGTCACCGAAAGATAAAACGTTTCAACTTGGTAACTTAACTTTTCATTTTGTTTCAGTCAAGCCACCCGGTCAAGATTTCTCAAATCTGGGCAGCAAAAATGCTGACGTGGCAGTTTGACTTCTTTTGATTGGTCTACGTGGAAAATAGTCGCCACGTGGAAATATTTAGCATAAGTTAATACTGCTTTTAGTCACTGAAAAATTGCTCATGTTTCATTTTGGCCACTAAAAGATAAAACGTTTCAATTTAGTCATTTAGCTTTTCATTTTGTTCCAGTAAAGCCACTCGGTCAAACTGGCCACCGAGTGTCATTGTCGAAATGCTCTCGTGCGGCCTCTAAGCACAATCATCATTCAGTGGCACGACTAATCCCACAGTCAAACTAAGAAGCAAAAATTAGGAGATCAATTTTTGATAATTGTACCGTCAGAAGCAGTTTTAACAACATTAAGAATTTCATTTTGTTGAGCAGATGTAAGATGGTAATCCCACCATCCCTTTAATTGGCCTATAAAACCAGCAATGATTAAGTTTGCAATGGCTTGGTCAGTTGTATCCATTTTTGTTTTATAAGCATTGCTTATCATCGTCATTTGTTGTAATAAATTAAGGATATTATAATCTGACATACCATCTATATTCCATTCATAAATGGTATCAACATTATATTTGATTTGATTTGTTTGTTTTTCTTCCAATAGAATATCTGGTGGAGTGGTTTTAGAATAATAAAGTTTTTGAGGAGTTTGCCATGTCATTTTATTGACTTCAAAGTCAGAATTAGTTGGGGTATCTCCAGTTTTATCAAGATTATTGATAGCTGGAGTTGTAGATGATGTAGGAGGAGTTTCAGGAATTTGTAAGGAAGGAAAATGAGTAAAAGTGGCAGTAAGGTCCTGCAATTTTTTCTCCTTAAATTCTTGTAATTTTCTTTCTATGGCAGACATAAAATTAGTATCTTGAGGAGCTAATGTTTTGGCTAATTTGGGGGGTATCTCATATGGTTTAAACATTGGTTTGTCTGAATTTTTTGCAATGGTTGGTTTTTGAACATAATCTTCTATCCTAGTTAACTGTTGACCAATTGTGGATAGATGTTGATTTGTAAAATTATATTGTTCAACAATGCCTTTAAATTCTTCGGCTTTGGATACTTTAAATGGAGTAGCAATAACAGAAGAATTTTTGTAATCTAACTTAAGTTGGGTCAAAGGTGGATGTTCAGATTCAATAACGGTTTTTTGAGTATTATCATACCATGTCTGAACCCTAGTAGTAGCATTGATTGATCTGGAGGAATCTAAAGATTTTGAAGCTTTCAAAGATTTGGAAGTAAAAGGATAAGTAGCCTAGTCAATACGAGGGTCATCCTTGTCTAACTCAAAATATTCAAAAAATGATATTTGTTTTTGTAGTCCTTTGAGAAAAGCATAATATTCCTTTTGAATCTTGAGACGTTTTTCACCAGTATAATGACTGAGAAACCAGTCTCTTTTGGCAGGATTTTGAGAAGAATAAAAATCTTTTTGTAATGATTTTTTATCAATAACAAAATCATCACGGATAAAAACATTTAGCTCAGGGTCATTATTATCTACCATTTGAGAATAAGTTGGTGACATTGGTGGGGAATCTTTTGGTTCCTGGGTGGAACTGGATTGAAATTCTGGCTGTTGAACATTGTAAAATGGTTTTGGGATAGAACCAGAATGATTGACTTCACGTAAATTAGGATGATAAGAAGTACCTGGATTGGATGAAAATTGATTTTCTGTTTTATAAGAAGTACCTGGAGTAGAGAAGGAATTTCTAAGAGGAATTGTAATCTCTGATCCAAAAGATGAAGTAGATGAACTACGATTGAATTTTTGTAAATCAATTGAATGTCGTCGAGAACTAAAAGTAATTTCTACTTTTCCATCACTTGATTGACTAACATTTTCTATGTTTGTGTTTTCTACTTTCTTGGGAGGTACAGCTCCCTGTAACTCCCATGTTTGAGGTAAGGTTATCTCACACTTAATGGTTTTGGGTAAGGTCATATTAGATCGGGCTATGTCGGTTTGAATCAATAAGGTTTATCCTTTAGGAGATTTTCTTAAAGCTTTTGAACCAAAAGCTGAAGACATAGCTTTATAATGAATCTTATAGATTAAAGAAATTGGAAGAGATCCAGAAGACATCTTATAATTGTGGGTTTTGATGTTTAGAGTGAGTGCATCTAAGGTTTTGATGTTTGGATAACAATCAAAATATATTGGACCACTACAAAAGCTAGTTTTAACTGTGCCTAAGAGTGAATCATTGAACTCTAACATTCTACAGTCACGTAGACATAAAAGGATTAATGTATCTAAACCTTCACGGGTTAAGGGTTTAATGCCTATTTGAACTAATCCAATATGAAGGTAATTGTATTTTTGCTTATGTTTTTCTAACGATTTCTGGGTTAGAAGCTTAATGGTTTCATAAGACTTAAACAGTTTAATATCTCTTTCTTCAGTTTTAATTGTATAATCATTTCGACTTAAGTTATTAAATCTGGATTCCTTTTTATATATTTTTTTATTTCAACTCGGGGGATATCCCAATCATCAACATCTCTAACTAAATCTTCAAGATTAATTTCTTCTTGATTGACAATTCTATCGTCTGATATAGTGGAAGAGGTAGAGGTTGATCTAAAAAGAGAACTCATGTTTGAATACTACTACCAAATCAGTGTCTGTTTTGAAGGGCAAGGGTGGCACTTACTAGGCTGTCCGTCGCCCTTTACTGGCCCCCGCTTAACGTCCCTTAGGCACTGCAGAGCACTGGCCAAATAGTATTCAACCACTTGTACCCTAATTTACAACCACTTGCCCCTGGCTCTAATACCATAACGGGAAGGATCTGACAAGCAGGGAAGAAACTAAGCTATTGGATTCAGTTAAGGAGTTGAGGCTTGTGATCTTCACAGAGAATCACTAAACTCAATATATAAACTGGACTCGACAGACTTATAGTCCTGAGTCGTCTTGATTATAACAGAGAAGAGGGGGAAGAAGAACAGAGATCTATAAACATAAAATTAAGTAGAGCAAGAACAAAAATAAGAATAAATTTAACAATGCTAAAGCAATTGCAATATCAAGCATTATAAAATGAATGAAGAACAAAAAAGAACAATAAAGAACTTCTGGGCTTTATAACCACAGGCGGCAAAGCCGACCGTTTGTGGCGTCTTCGAAGCAAGACGTAAATGAGACATTATATATATACACTGTTCTTTTGGTTTGGATTTTTCTTTTTGGTGTCAATAATTGAATATTTGTTTGGGCATTGAAATATGGGTTTAAATAATGGAGTTTTTGATTTTGAACATTTGATTTTTCTTCTTCCCCGAGACAAAAATGATTTATACCACTCACTTTATAATATGACTTTAACCCAAATGATTATTGTTAATTTCGAAAGTGGAACATTTATTTTTTCAAAGAAAAATAAAAAATATTTTATTAGTCCTTGTTCAAGTTTGGTTATCGCGTAAGTGGGTGTTGTAGGGTGCTAATACATTGGTTGCACTCAATCGACCCCCGAACCCAATTTTTTTGATATGGCAGACAAGTACTGTAAATGGGTGTCCAATTGCACCTCGAAACCAATTGGTGGTGACTTCATTGTTTTTTATGAGTCTGCCCACATCGCGATCCCGGTTGCGACACATTTATTACCAAAATTTGCTTCTACATCTTTTCTAGTCTTTCTTGTACAATTGTTACACATGGGAACAAAATTCTATTATTAAGGGCTGAATGTGTGAATACAAAATCTTGAAACTCTCTAACACCGTTTATATACTTAGGAAGCTATCTATCCCATTTCCCATTCTTAAAGGTCGAATGTGCGAATACAAAATCTTGAAGCTCTCTAACACCATTTATATACTTAGGAAGCTATCTATCCCATTTCCCATTCTTGCATCCAACTTTTATCCATCACACGCTGTAACCTCTCACAACACTTGAAAAACACATTAAAATAGGAGAAAAATTAAGGTTCTCACAAGCAGGAAAATCATCCCAAAAGTTTTTCACTACTCACTACCAGATTCTACTCTAATGCACATCAAATTTAAATTTACGTATAAGTAGAAAAAATCAACACAAAAACCAGCACCAAACCTAGAAGCCTGTGCAAGAAACTGCACTAAAAACTAAGATCAAACCAATTCCACCAACAAGAAGTAATTAATTGATAACCTATAGAAACATCAAATGGGTACCATGACTTGGGGTTGTAAGACATTGATATCTAACCTATAAAATGAGCGTTGAAGAACAAAAATCAAATAAATCAACTGCATATTAAGACTATGATGTCAAATGGGTCCCCTCAATTGCGGTTGTTAAGACTATGATGTCACATTTAGAGCAAGAAAATGTTGTTGGGGCAGAAGGTTTCCCAGAGATATTGAAGAAATCTTTTGAAACTTTGGATGTAGAGGTGCTTGAATCATTTATAAGAATTTATGTGGCTGTGGGAAAGACAAGTACTCTGATGCATCATTTATTAAAGATGAAGAGAGTGGAGGTCAATGAGGCAAGTAAAAATTTGCTTAAGGCAATATGTGTGGACTGAGTGAGTTAATTTATTTCTCCTTTCATTCCCAAAATTTTTCCTGTACGTGTTTTTGTTTTTGTGATTTCAAACGAAAACAACTGAAAAAACTCATGATTGATGCATAGAATTTGAAATTTCGCAAGTTCTAGTTCAGAATTGTATTAAATAGATCAACTGTATATTGATTGAATTAATAAAAAACTAACAAAGAAACTAATTTTCAAGCATGCATAGACAAAATTGAAGAGCATGAGAGATCGATTCGTACATGAAACTATGAAATCAGATAGATCAATACTCGAACTGCAGCAAAAGTAGAAACTTAGTGAGTATGCTATTTGCTCTTGTATGAGGTTGGGATCCAATACTCCGAAAGTAGCAGAGGGGAAGCATTGGAGGATGGCGCAGCATTTTCATGAGACTAGAAGATAAGTGGGCACTTTTAGCATTTTTAATAAATAAAATTAATTTTTAAGCGTTAAAGGTATTAAAAAACATTGGTACACGTGAAATGCACATGACAAATATGACTTTTTTTGACGCATTGTTGAAATCGGTCTTAACTTTTAGCGCCAATGTTTTTTACGAGAGTGGAAGGGCTAAATTTGTTTAATAATAAATTATAAAGTTACTTTTTTTTTACCAGCTTCTTATGGCCGTTGAAAATGCTATCATTTTTCAACGCTTATTTTTGATTGTTGGAAAATGTTTAAATTGTTGTAGTGAAACTTGTTCCTAACCCAACAGAAACAATAGTTGCACTCTAAGGTCTCAAGAAGCACGATTCACTTGACATTTTACCATCTACCAAATCCATCAAACAAAATGATCCTAAACCCTAGGTGGTGATCAAGCACAAAGAGCAAGAAGAATTGCAATAAGCATAAAAATCATAGATTTATGACCAAATAAACTCATGTATAAATAAATCAAGTCATAAAAAAAGTCATTTAGCCCAAGGATTCATCCTAGCCTTGGCAACAAGAGATTTGGTTACACATGTAGAGAGAGAAAAATAAAGAAAGAGAGAGAAACATGTTGATTAAACCCAAAATTGGAGGAAACCCAAGCCAAGATGAAGAATCCCTTATTCAAGCCTTAAAACCTCCTTCTTCCCACGGTTTTTCACTCTCAAGAATGGCTATTCGTAGTGTCAAAGAATGGCTATCCCGGCGAGTCTAGGCGTGTGGAAATACCGCCTAGGCGCACCTCGCCTAGCTGCTGCTCCAGAAAATGTAATTTTCTACATCTTCATTATGTTGGTGTCCTAGGCGGTTGGGTGTACCACCTAGGCTTGTAGAAAGTGCACCGAGTGTTCTTGCTCTAATCTTGCCAATGTTTGGCGCCTTTTCATTTCGAATCACAAATTCCCTATCAATATTAAAATCAATAGATAATTATACTAAATTAATCATGCTAAAAGCATAACATGTAGAGATTACAACTGAAAATAATTGGTATATTTATACCTATCAAACACCCCACAGTTAAACCCTACTCGTCCTCGAGTACAACTAAATTAAGCATACCTATGAAACATAATATCCTAACTCACTAACGTACGGATTGCAGATGCATTTAGCATATTCAATATGCTGTTAAACCTCTAGGTGTCCGTAGTGGAGGAGTGTTGTCTCCTGAGGTCTTACAAGAATGATACCATCAAATGTTTCAATCACATGAGGTCAACCAACCCACACTTGAACAAAACTATACTCAACGAAAAAAATTTCGTCTACTCAATTACGCCTTTAATGTGATGTGTAGTGCTAGGGGAAATGTAAAAGAAATATGTGGCTTCCAAGAGTTTATATACATTAAACATAGTCACATTTCAAGACTCCCAATAACAACCAAGGCACATTTATTTATATTTATATTTTTTCATTTGCATTTTTTTATTCTTTTTTTTTACTTGGACTGTGCAATACTTACTCCATTAAACTTTCTAAGCCAACCCATATAACGAGTTCTCAACCAATGACTCCTAACTAGTTGGCTTAAGTTCATCATGATTGTCTCACCTTTTTACGCGAAACTCGAGTTGGTTAGACAAGAGCCCCGTTTACTCAACAAGACAAAAGAACGAAACATGTTTGAAATATATATATATATATATATATATATATATATATATATATTGTACATAATATAAATAACTAGTGGCAAAAATATCACTATCATGTTGTCCTAGCTCATCTAAGGAAAATATCACATTTAGCACATATACCCATCCAACTCGTACCCTACAACATTTAAGTGCAAGTGAATCAATGTATTATGCAACCAAGTAGACTTCAAGAACTCACTCAAGCATATAGAAGTGAAGAGATAGAACTTAAGAATTCAAATCATAAACAAATTTGATAGGTATCCAAGATTTGAAGATAGCCACAAATATGGTAAATGTTTGTCCTCAAACCATCAAACAAATATAGATATAGTAGAACAAATTGGAGGACAAGCTTAAAACAACACAACCTAATGAGGGAGTACGTCTATGAAACAGGACCACCAGGCGGCCCACGAAGAGCAAAAGTAAGATAATGATCATGACAAATCTTTTGAAAGATATTAATAGAAGATTAGCTTCACTCTTCTGTCATCAGGTATAGCCAAGGTATCAAATCTCAGGCCTAGCTGATGTAGGCACTCTCCGGCCTCAAATCCCTCTCCATAAAACATAGGGGGATTCTTTTGACCTAGTTGATCCACTTCAAATATCTTACACCCTATTCTATGGAAAACTCCACCCTCAATACCAACTCCAAAAGCCTAACCCTCACTGCGACCCTCTAGTACTATAGTAATATGTGTCGTCACTACCTGAGTCATATTCATCACAATTCTGGACAGGTCTTGCAATGTCATGGGTTGTCCCACAGTAGTGGTAGAAGCAACTCACACCTCTTATGTCACCTATACTTGCGGTGGAGGAATCTCCAGGGTCCTCTTTTTCCACTCAACAGCTCATCACCTACTGTATGCAGCTCCTCATGAGCTATCTCTTCTTTTATGATCTCTATCCCAACTCTGACACTGATTCATGAGTACTAGGAGTGCGCACCACTCCCCTACCATAGCCTCGGCCTCTAGGTCTCCCTCGTCTGCCCCTAAAAATTGGGGTCTCAATAGCTTGAGTAACTCTGGTAGTCCTACGAGTGACCATCTGTGGCATAAGAAATAACACTACTCAATACACATATAACTACTGAGGATTTATAAGGGAAAAGAGAATATACCGAAACTGCAGAGGTCATGAGATAGCCTGAAGACTCACAATCACACAATATTCACATCCTAGATCCATTCATATATCTTACATATACGGCACATGGCTTCGATACCAAAATTGTAATGCTCATGACCAAGAGGCGCTACTATTTATACAGTCTAGGTTATCAATGTGATTTACCGTTAATTCATCATAAATCACATGAATTGAGTTCAAACGTAATTCAAAAACATCTAGGTCAACCCCAATTCAATTGGAAAATATGGCAGCATCTCTTCGTATATCCGAGGATGCCTACCTGGATACGCGCGATAACCAAACATAATTATCTCAACAATAACCTAGCAGTCCAGCAGTCCATCTATCAGCATGCAATCCAACATAAGCATATATGCAAAATTACTATACAGTATCAACATACATTCATCTAGGGCATGTAGTCCTCAACTCGGCTCGGGAGTCCCGTTTTATCAGCGCACCCTCATGATCATTCAACATCACACTAAAGTGGTATATCAAGAAACATATTCCAATGTACATATAGGTACTAATATTCCAAAATAAAATCAGGAAGAGTAAACCCCACCCTAACCCCACTTACTACTTTATGTTGTCAACCATGTCACTGACGCTCTTATAGATCTGCATCATCGATTCCAGAACCGATCTCACCTGTGGGGAGGAAAAAGAAAGTAATGGGTGAGCAGATGGCTCAGTAAGGTAAATAAAATAATGAATAACATTAGGTTGAATATTTAAGGAAAGGTTATGTGGAACAATATGCTATCTAACCATGAACGTAAAACAAATGACAATAATAAAATCCAAGCATCATCTCAATCCTCCATGGGTTTTCCTCAATCACAAATCCATCAGTGAACATAGCCACAATCAATATAGACTCATGAGAAATAGACCACATGTGTGACCGCCACCACGCCTACAAATATTTAAGTTTGCCCGCAATTGACCCCTCGGGATGTAATGCCCCATCCCACGAAACCCTAATTCTTGGGCTTGTAGTCTATAACGCTATTTATATTATAATAAAACTCACCTTACATTTAATACCGAACCACTTCAAGAAACAATTCCACAAAATTCATTATTAACCTAATCTGAAACAAAAGTGTCATCTTATATACTTTAAATAAGCAGTAACATTCAATTAATATACTCTAAATGTACCATTGTGAATCGTATACTTTTCATCCTCGTTCCCAAATCTACACTTATTACCGTACATCAAAGCTATTGACTATAAGTGCATAAATAATGTAAAACTTAGTTGAACAATCTTCCATTAAAACTAGCTTCCGTCACATGAGCATCTTCTTCATGGATCTACGGCGACACCATCAACTCCTAAGTCAGCATTATCATCTAAGAAATCAATACCTACACCATGGAACATAGTGAGCCGAGGCCCAGCAAGTAATACTTATGCATGAATGCACATGAACCTCATCTTTAGAAAAAACAATTAGTCATTAAAATCATTTTTTCAGTACTCGGGCCCTTAGCCTAGGTAAACTGCTACAGAGCAACCGGTCGGGATTTTTATTCAATTAATTGCTCTACCAAATAACATTTTCTAGTCAAAAACTGTTTCTAATTTCATTTTCATTTTCAGTAAACCTCAACCTTTACTTTTCAGTACACCCGCCCTATAGCAGTTGTACTCGGTTCATAAAAACATCCTTTCATTAAATTGAAAATTTTCATTTTCATGTAATGCAATGTATCGTGCTTATGAAAAGTATTTAATACCTTAGTAAATCATACATAACGAGTCACTTCCAATAATATCAAACCGCCATCATATCAATAAAAATCATTACATAAATATTTCATCAATCACATTCCCAAATCAAATTCAATTCCATGACCATTCAACCATTGCACATTATCTGTATACATATCTTCACATTGTGGTTCACAATTCTTCGATATTCAATCTTAAATCTTAAATAACAAACATATTCAATACAAATAATATTAGAACAATAACAGTGTCATTAAATAACTCAATCATACTAACATAATAGCCATAACATCACAATTAATTGAGTCTCAAATACCAACATATTCCTTACAGGTAATATTATAGTAATAATAGTATCATCAAAATAACACAATCATACTAACATATCTCCATATATATATACACACAAATACATGAATTATAAAATTAACAATTCATTGAGCATTCAATTCCGTGACACAGGTGAGTATTACTTACCTTAATGTGTGCTCGTAAGTTCCCAGTATTTTTGACTATCAAAATTGGTCCCTGAAGTCCATAATAATACCTAAAGTCATTAACGTTTATCCTTATTATTTCTCGTTAATTAATTTAAAAACTTAAGTGGTAGGTTCCTAAAACCCATATAATATCCATAATCACTTATTAATATTCTTATTTTTAATCAATTTTTTTATCAATACAATTAACATTAATTAATATAATAAAAATTAATCAATCCAAATAATCATCAACCTAGTCAAGCAGACCCGGTTGCTCTTCTTCTTCTTCCCACAAGAAGATTTCACAGACTCATCAGGTTTTGATAATAGGTCGCCGCCTTTGGTGGCGCGGTGGAGGTCACGAACTGCCTTAATCGACAGAGGGAGGCGTGGCGAGTTTAGTGCTGGTTTCGTTTACCTGGGAGGTGGCCGAACATAGGCTTCAAAATCGTCGGCCCCGAAGTCTTCCCCACCGTCGTTGAGAGCTTAAACCGACTCCGTTCTTTCCGAAAATGATAGATATCAACTCCTCTCACCGTGGTGATTCCCCCTATGTCCTCATTTTCTCAGTTTTTCACCGTTGACGGAAAATCATGTTCCATCACCGCCTCTGTCCACACCAGAATTTCGTTTCTATTTAAGTTTTTTGGCCTTCTTGGTTTGTGTGCCACTATTTTATATTCTTTTAATTTCCTCTTGTATTTTGACTCTTCTGTCCCTTAACTTATTTGCTTATTCCTTATGTGTGCCACCAAGGAAATGCGAACGACAAGGGGAAGAATCAGCATTGTGGGTTGTTGAATTTTGGGGAATGTTAATTTTTTTATCTTTTAAATTATAATTTTTGATATTTAAAATTCATAGTTATTTGTAATTTCTTTTTAAATGTGTTATTTCCAATATGACAACTCTGTTTTGCCACAAGCAAAAATGTACATTGGATTAACAGTTAAGGAGACACATCATCAGTTGACTAAGCAAAATGTCTAAAATCTATTCGAGTGACCAAATTGACACATTTCACAAGGTTGAGACAAAAAATGTTTCGGTGATCAAATTTAGAAATCCAAAATCTTTAAGTGATTGAAAGTTCACTTTACTCGTCGTAGATGCTAACGTTGTGGATTATTAACATTTGTAATAGAAGATGAAGCCATGGAAATAATAATTGTATTGGTATGTAAACAACTGCCTTTATCACATTTTTTAATTCAAAAAATAGAGATTATCGTAGGGGGTAAAATTTATAATCAAATATTTAGGAACATGGGTCACCAAAAACATAAAGGAAATGTTAGGTGTGAGCCAGAGAGCTTGACACCTGTGTTGTGTCTGTAAAAGACGTTTCGACGGTCTAGTCAATATCATAGTTAAAGTAGCTCAAGAATGTTGGAAATGATGCAATCTATAAATCAATGATTTTTTTTTAAGGCTGATAGCTAGTTTCACAGTTTTAGATGGGGAAGAAAGAGAATCAGAAGAAGGTTCTTTTATTTAAGCTTTTGCATTCTCTTTATTGTTCTCTACCTTTCAGTGAAATCAACTGTTGAGAGAAATGATAAAAGTAAGATTTTATCATAGATGAAGTAGAATTTTTGGGTCTATATAAGGGAAAGGACTAGAACCTCGTCTAATGGGATAGACTTTGGTTTCATGTGTCAGAAGCAACCATTGATTCAATGAAATTTTAGGAGATATGTCATGAACATGGTGGCTTTGGTCAGAGAATTCATTAGGCATATGTACATGTATGTCATGATGTAATAGAGATAAGAAGAAGAAGAAGAAGAAGAAGAAGAAGAAGAAGAAGAAGAAGAAGAAGAAGAGAGAAAGTGACCCATCGAGATTGAAATATAACAGCCTAAGGCTCTGCTTGGCAAAATAAGGGTAGCGAAAATGATGTGTTTTTAAAGTAGCAATTCTCACTGGTTATAAGGGTAGCAATTTTATGTGTTTCTAATAGCGATTTTTAAACCGTCTATTCTAGTGCTTGAAAAAGTATTAAAGCACCGATTCTGAAGGGATTTTATAAGGTTAAATTACCTTTACACCCATAGAAATAGAGTCAAAAAATAAGTCCATACAAACAAAAGCTAATAATATCTCCACCAGTAAGAAACATGAATAAGATATTTAAGATATGAAAGGACGAATATATCTAAAAAAATTGGAAAATTTCAAATCAATTGTTTTCAACGTGCAACTAACACATTCAGCTTGAACTTAAACTATCCCCATGAGCTCTCAAGATCGGATGCCACTAGTGCTCTTGAATGAGAATGACAGAGATATAAGAGGGATAAATATTGACATAAAGCTACCTGGATGAATGAGAGAACTAGGTCACAGGGGTGAAGAAGACATGAAATATCAATACCGTTAAAAACACCCATTTTTTTGAACCATTGTGAATTGTATTAAACTGATTTTGGCAGGTTTTCAAACCCTCCAAAACTAGTGACTCAAAAAACAATCTAAGCAAGTGTTGATAAAAGCAATGCTTTTAAAAAAAACCCCTTTTCCAGTGTTTATCAGCTTCCCAAACAGACCCTAAAAGGGTGTAGATTAGAGCTGAGAAGGATACTCTAATGGATGTATATACTTAAATCCATGCTTTTATGTATTGTAAAACATTTTATTCTGAATAAGGTTTATTTTATGTTTCAAATTGAGAATGATGATTGATATGATTTCTATTATTCTATATAATATATGGATTGGTGTGTAAGGATATAACGTACATACAAAAGATCTTTCCATAGGTTCTTATAAAATATAAAGTATAGATATTTGGATGGAATTGGACAGCCATCGGGATGGATGAAACATAACATTGTAGTTAGTCTATCTTGGTTGCAGGAAGTATGATGTTTCACCTTGTTATATTAGTGCACTTCTAGTGTGCATCGATCGAACTAATTATGAATTGATTGATTAAGACTGACTATATGATCAATCATATATTAATACAACAAATATGGATTTGCTTACGTTCTTAATCTAGCAATAGTTATCGTACATATGTTATTGGTGTATGGAACTTTGATTCTATTGAAAGATGGGTCACATAGCGATCAACAAAATGTCTAGAGGAGTTGGGTTACCACATCAATAGTTATATTAGTGCACTTCTAGTGTGCATCGATCGAACTAATTATGAATTGATTGATTAAGACTGACTATATGATCAATCATATATTAATACAACAAATATGGATTTGCTTACGTTCTTAATCTAGCAATAGTTATCGTACATATGTTATTGGTGTATGGAACTTTGATTCTATGGAAAGATGAGGTCACATAGCGATCAACAAAATCTCTAGAGGAGTTGGGTTACCACATCAATACATGATGTAAAATAACTATTATTAGAATTCATGTCCTAAAAGGATTGATGAAAAGCATCTTCAGAAGCTTATAAGATTTGTGATTGTGTCAAACCGTGCAAGTGAATTTTTATGTAATCTGGTACATTCAAATAATTTAAGTTGGTAAGTGTCAAGGATAATATATCAATTAATATTTTAGGTAGGAGAAAATATTTATTGATGAATTTATATAACTTAACATTAGAAACAAAGTAAGCGAAAATATTGAAAAGGACTCATATGTCATTTGAAAAGAAGAAGGTAAGATTTATTCAATTACATTACTTTGGTGGACTATTTTGTATTTTATGCTATTAGGGAGTTCAATAATAGATCCCTAAAACTATTGGATCATAACTAAAGTACATATCTTATGTTTCTTATGGGTCCCCGTAGTAACCCATGAAAAACAAAGCTAGTACTAAAATGGATAAGGACTAATATGAGAGAAATACTTTGTTGGACCCAAATCGGCCCATAATTGGTTCCAAGTACGTTGGCCATGCGCCCCTTATGTAGAAATATGGAGAAATTGTTTTTGAACCAAGAAACAAAGAAAGAGTTTGGTTTCGGTTTTGATGAGCTTGTTACCTATTTGAGTTCGGAAACTTTATTTTCAATAAAACCTTAACCTACTTGGATAAGGTGGGGTCCCGACCAGGCGGCCACCCTATATAAATATTATAGGGTATGGCCAACTATGATGGACTCTTGGAGTTCTCCTTGGCCAAGTTTTTTCATATTCCTAGTCTTTAGATTTTCAACTAAGGATCTTTGATCTTAGATCCCAACGTTAGATTGAAGATTCATTTTTGGGTTCCTTGGAGGAGAGGACCAAGTTGGCCCTCACAAATTGCTCGATTGGAAAATGAATTTAGACATAGTCTTTACTGTTGAAGAGTAAAGGCATGTTTTAATTGAACCATGTCCCTAAGAACCTGGTGAGGGGGCAATCAAAGAGGAACGCCTAGCTCACACGAAGTGGATGAAAGCTAATGAGATGGTCTGTTGTTACATGTTGACTTCTATGTAAAATGTGTTGCAACATCAACATCAGAATATCACTATAAAATATGAAATTAATTTCAGCTTGAAAGAGATGTAGCAACCAGGGCTAAGCTGCCAGGCATGTAGCAATGAAATAACTCTAGACACTTCTATAAAGGAAGGTGTCTTGGTGAGGGAGCGTGATCAAAAAATGATTCGTCTTCTGAATGAGCTCGAAATCTCTGGAGTCGATAACGATGGGGGAATTGAAAGTCAATATCATATTTCAATGACTGCCTGATTCATTTGAAAATTTCTTATTGAACTATAATATGAATAAGATGCATTGCACTCTATTGGAACTTCTCAATGAACTCCAATCAGCTCATTTTTATAGTGCTTAAAATGTGGAAAGAAAGGACATTGGGAGAAAGATTATTCAAATTTGGCTAACAAGAAAAATCAAGGTAATTTTGTTTCACTTGTTACAGAATCATGTTTAGTGGTTGGAACTACAACAACTTGGTGTGTATTTACTGGATCTACTAGTCTTTGATTAGTTTGTAATTTCTATCTAAGTTAAAATGACCTTGGCGTAGATGCCAAAGTAGTGTTTGGTTTGGTCATGAGGATTCCTTTCTTTTATTAGATAAATGAATTGAATTATTAATTCAATTTCATAAGATTAGTTGAAATATCATACATAAATAAAGATTACTAGCTAATGTACAAAAATAGATGAATCGTTCCTTAATTTTTATAATAAGCAATTAATCAAAACAAAAAATTTAACCTTGCTTCATCATATAAGGTACTGAAAGTAAATTTCACCTTATAAGCAGTACATAAAAGAAAACTATTTCTACTAAACCTAAGTTCTACTACTCATAATGCAGTTATGGAAAGCTCTATTCCATCTCCCAAGATCACGAACCTTTATTCCCTACTTGACTTCCAAGTTTCTTGGAACCCTTATGTTGGACTTAGGCTATGGGCTGGATCGCCCAAGTGGGCTAGACTCAGCCCAGCCCAACCCAATTAAGAAGAAGTTGAGGCAGTTGTCTTGGAGACAACTGCTCCAACTGCACATATACGTTAAACGTATATGTGCAACTTTTTTCTTCTTTTTTCAGAGGTTCTGGTTCCTGCATAACAAGAATTAGAAAGGAGACTTGCATTAGTAATCTAGAGTGTTCGTACTGTGATAAACGATACGGTTCTAGTAATCGAATCGGTGATAGAAGTACTGTGGAATTTATACATTCATACCGATCAGGTACTCTAGTAAGTTTTTCTTGATCCTAATATTGCTACAATGGTATCGGAGCCGAGAATATGAATGTGTGGTTCCTAGTTTGAGATTATTGATTACGTTTAAGTTCTGGGGTTAACATACATAGGATAAAATTTTATCTGTCTAAGAAAGTTACCTTAGAACACATGAAATGGCGAAGCATTTCGAGTTCAATCTGTTGATTTTTTTGTTTTGTTTGTTGGTGTTTTTGGATAGTACAGATCATAAGCTTTCCAACGACTATTTTTGCGTATTTTTCCGAGCATTGGTTGATTTGTTATGATTTTTTGAAGTTTGTTCACCAATCTGGAAAAACTGCTTCATCTTGCCTGAGAAGATGATCGGAGATTGTTAATCTCACTCTCGCCGTTGAGAGTTTGAGATACACACACAAAACCGGTTGTCATTTTGTGTGATTTAAACATCCAGAACACCATAAATTACTCTGAAAAGTCTGATCGCGCAAAAACGGATTCCAAAACAGCCCTGGAAGGCGGCGCGTGAGGCTCACGCGTCAGGCGGAGCGCTCACGCGCCTTCCCCTTGGTCAACCGGGTCCTTTGACCCAGGTTTGACCTGCGGGTTGACCCGCGCTCCACTTATTTAAAAAAAAAAATTGAATCGCGTTGACCACGCGTTTTACCGCGTGTGGGGGCGTGTGACTATATAAAAAATATATATATATTTTTTTTTTTCCCAGATTAAATAATAATTAATTATATTAATTTTGATTATTTTCTGGAATTTTTAAATTTTTTGAAAATTAAACGTATGTTCTAATTAACTAATTAAATGGTTAATTGTGAAAATAATTTGTTATTTGTGATTGTAGTGGCTACAAGGGAACAAATTATACGGTTATTGGCATATAAGAAGAGTGCATCGCATACGATTGCTAAACATATAAATTATATGTTTTATTGGATTCACAATTTGTGGCATCGTGATGTTCATGAGTTCTTTCTTGAGCAACAACTTGAGATTGTGCTCAATGCTCTACCGGATGAATGGGAGTTTGTTCGTCAGGCGTCGAAACCGCGATTGAGTTTTATTAACTTCAACACTCTCGCTGATGAGATACTGCTTGAGAGGGAGCGCCAGTATACCATTATGGGTATACGTCGAACAGGACGAAGCGCAAGGTCTCTGGAGCTTGTTGCTTGTTTTGTTCCATGGTATGAGGTGTATGAGCTTGGTGGACGCAGTGATGATGACACGGATGATGTGATAGCTGATCCTGATTATATGCCTAGGATGTGATATATAGTCTTTCTATTACAGTATCACATTGTACATATTTCCAGTACATTTTCTTATTTGCTTATGGATGTACATATTTGATGTTTTATTTAATTAAAAGCATGTTTCTTTTATGTAATTTATTAATTTAGTTACATTAAATAAGCATGTATGGAAATATTTAAGATAGTGGGAGGTTTTAGGTTGGTAGATTTATGAAATAAATCTTACCTAATAACCAAAATGTTGCGCATGTTTAAATTAAATAATAATAATTGGACTATGCTAACAAAAATTGATTGAATGTGTAACATTACTTTCGTTGTTGTTGCATGTGTTAGATTATTATTAATTAATTTAGAAATTTATGGCGAAACATTGTTTAAATAATTTGAATTGTACAAGATCCTAATTTAAGTAATTGTCTCTGTATAGTTGAAATGGCTGCAACAAAGAGCATTGTCGCTGATTTGAATCACGGAGACAAACTGAATGAAAAAAATTACGATGTTTGGCATCGTAAGATTCAGTATCTCCTGGAGGAGCAAGACATGCTGGAAACTATTACACAACCAATGGCTGAACCTGAGCAAGGTAATACTGCTCAACATAGGCAAGACTTGGAAGCCTATCAAGCCTATAAGCGCAAGGATCGTGTTGCTCGTATTTTGATATTGAGCAGCATGAAAAATGACTTGATGCTGCGATTTGAAAGGCACCGTTCAGCCCAAGTAGTTTGGGATGCTGTGAAGGTTCAGTATGGTGGAACCTCAACAACTAGACTTCGTCAGTTGACCCTCAAATTCGATGGATATAAGAAGTGCCAGAATGACACTATGAGGCAGCATCTTACGATCATGTCTAACATGATCAATGAATTGAGGTCTGCAGGGCATGACATGACTGATGAACAGCAAGTCCAATCTGTCATTCGCTCTTTGCCGAACAATTGGGAACATATGCGGGTTAACCTTACTCATAACGAGAACATCAAAACTTTTGAAGATGTTGCTCGTCATGTTGAGCTTGACGAAGACCGTCTTCTTTCTGAGAAGCCGGCCAATGAAGCTTTTATGACCGAGTCCAAATCGCGAGGAGCAAAAGGCTCTGGACGCAAGAATTGGAAGGGTAAGGATTTCCAAAAAGGCAAAAGAGGAAATGAAGTCAGTTCTAGTGGACAAAAGCGCAAGCGTGGGAAACGTGGTGGCATGAAAAGCAAGAACAATATTGTTTTAATTGTGGCAAACCTAATCACTTTGCTCGTGATTGCACTGAGCCAAAGGTATTGTTTGAACATATTCGTCCCTCTAACTTATATGTTAGCAGTTGCTTAATGCTTGCTGAGACTGTTCGTTTTTGGACTGTAGACTCAGCAGCAACCGACCACATAGCAAGGGACCTAACAACATATTTGGAATTTCGTCAAATTCCTAAAGGTAGTAGGAGTATATACATGGGGAATAATGCTTCCGCTGACGTGCTAGGGATCAGTACTTGGAAACTAGAGTTGTGGGTGGTCGCACACTTTATCTTCATGACGTGCTCTATGCTCCAGAAGTTCGACGAAATCTTGTTTCTGTGCTTGTTTTACTAGAACTAAGTTTCAAACTAATATTTGATAAAAATTTGTGTAAAAGTATTTATGGACAACGTTTATTATGGTTCTGGCTATATGTTGGATGGTTTTATGGTGTTGGACACCACTAATATTGTTGTGAATGACAATCCGTCTATCTATGTTGTTGGTAATTCCAGTTCTATTCGTAATATTGAGAGTGTTTTATGGCATGCTAGATTAGGACACATTGGGCAAGACCGAATAAATAGATTGGCTCGAAAAGGTCTCCTAGGATCTCTCGCCAAAGTAGATTTGCCCACACCTGAGCATTGCCTAGCTGGAAAAGCAACTAGATTACCATTTGGCAAAGCCAAGAGAGCCAGTAGTCCATTACAGCTTACTCATTCAGATATTTGTGGACCACTGAATGTGAGGGCTAGGCATGGTGCCGACTATTTCATCACTTTTATAGATGATTTCACACATTTTGGTCATGTTTATTTGATTTCTCATAAGTCTGACGCATTGGACTGCTTTAGACAATACACCAATTTGGTATAGAATCAATTAAACACAAAGATCAAAGCTTTAAGAACCGATCGAATTAAGCTTTGGCGGAGATGTCTTTGGTAATATGGCACTACACTCTTTAGTTAGTTGAACTGCCTTAATTTCATCTAGTTTTTTCATTTTTGGCAAATCAAAAGACTCCACATAAGCAAGTGATGTAATTGAAACTCTGTTGGGTGTATCCTTTAGCTTTGTACTCTTCTTTGGAGTTTCTCTTTGGGATGATGGTGGTTTCCAATTCATCCTAAGTCGACTCAAGAATGGAATAGATGGAGCATTAGGATTCAACCTTTGATAGCGAGCAATTGGATCTTCATCGGTGTGATATTGGTCAACATGGTCGTCCAAGGGCGCTCGAGCGGCTATTGGGTGCTCGAGCGGCTATTAGGCGCTCGAATCTATCCAACATTGGTTTGCAGATTTTTCATACTTAGTTCCATTCTTGTTATCATTATATAAATCATTATTGATAATCTTATCTCTCCAAAGATTAATAGCCATGGCTTGCTCCCTATTGTTCGGATTGATCTCAGTTTGGCTTGAAAATTTTCCAACTTTTCTTTCGCCCAATGCATCAGCAAATTGGTCCACTTGTACCTCCGAGTTTTGATGACTCATTGGCAATTGTCTGACCATGTCTTCTAAAGAGGTAGAAGATGTAATTTGAGGAGGATTATTCAAAGCTTGTGGGTTCTCAATGTTCTGAGGGTTTCTCCAAGAAAAATTATGGGGAGGGATCATTGGCCTGGATGATAAAAAATTAGGGTTATTATCATATGTTGGATTATGATTGAATGCATTCATCAAGTTGACTTGTTCTTGTGTGAATTTCGGAAAATCCACTCCTTGAGGACATGTGATAGTAGCATAACCATGAACATGATATATGAAACATAATTTTTGTGGTATGGCATGTCCATTCATAGTAAGCAACATGTCCAACTTGCTGCTTGCGATGGCATGAGTCTATGATTTTTTGCACAAGATTTAGAATGTGAAACTTCATAGGCACTAGATCTCTTTCCTCTTACTCCCATATGTTGCGTTTCAATAGCTAGGTTGTCAAACAAAGTTTGACATTCCGTTGAAGTCTTCTTCTTAATGGATCCCCCTGCGTAATTATTAACTGAGCTTTTCTAGCAACTGTTAGTGCCTTGTAGAATATACGCACTAATACCAAGATAGGTAAAGCATAATGAGGGCATTGAGTTGAGAGACTATTAAACCTTTCCCAAGCTTCATAAAATGACTCAACTGGTTGTTATTCGAATTGCATGATCTTGTCCCTTGGAGCGTTAGTTGTCTATGTGGAAATGAATTTCTCCAAGAATTTGTTTTGTCCAAGTTCAAAGAGAACTTGCTGTCATTCCATTAAACCACATATTTTCTTTGTCCTTCATAGTGTATGGAAAAATCTTCATCCTTAGGTGGTCCTCAATGACTCCTACGATTAGTGGCATGCTAGAAACCATTGTAAATATTTCATGAATATGATTCAAAGGATCTTCAAAATTCGAACCATGAAGCGAAGATATCATATTAAAGTGAATGGTTGGGATGTTGAGATCTCCCATTAGTCAATCTTCAACAGCTTCCTCCATCTTCTAGGATCCGTTGAGATTTCTTGTTCGCCTACCTTGCAAAAAATTGCAATTAAAAGGAAGAAAATTAAGTACACAATTAAATTAAAACAAGTCCCCAACAACAATGCCAATGATGTAATAATTCTCGCAAGTGCACAATTGTATTATGGTATAACAATATATGTAAGTACGAGTTCGATCTCAGAGAGACAAGTTTAATTAAATGGTGTACCAAACTTTTAATGTTAATGAAAATTGAATAAAGGAAAAGATGGATGAATAATGGAAGAAACAATTAAACTACTTAAATCGAAATTAAGATTCACGAAGAGAGGAAAGTAGGGAAGAATGAGAGATGGTGGCTACTCTTCACAAAATTAAATGTGTTTTTCTAATAGGTTTTGAGACCTATTTATAGTGAATACAAATCCCTAAACGCTTTCATCAATTAATGTACGTTTAAATCATCAAAACCCAATCAAAATAGGTTTCCTTCAAAATCAACACAATTTTTTGTGTGGCCTGCACAATCAATTGGCTATCAGGCAAGAATCGGGTGCTCAAAACTGGCTCACGCGTTGTTCAGTTCCTGGACGCTCGATCGCAGATCGGGCTCTCAAATTTGCCCCTATTGGCAAAAGCTTCAAACTATAATAACTTTCTCTACGGAAGTCGGATTAACAAAGCGTAAATTGTTTAGGAAACTAGACATCTTTATCTTTCCAACAGTATATAGCACAACACCCATTTCAATCTGTGGAATTTCTGGCACTCTTTGAAAGTGGACTAACTTGAACTTCAATTTTAACATACTCGCTCACATCAACTCTCCCCTACAATAAAACACGATTATTCTCATCGCATCAACTCAATCTCAACAAAATAGTGAGATTGTGATCAAAAGTGTGCATATAAATGAAATACAAAAATGCTCACATCAATTCCCAACAAGATAGTTTCCCCCACTATTCCTAATAAATCATGCATTTAATTAATCCAATATATAACAATCTTATTCCATTGTTTGGGTCATTTTATGCATTAGGATGTATACTATCCTTAAACGTTTAGGCTCTGTTTGGAACATTTATACTCTGTATTATATAAAATTATCCTTTAATGATGTTTTGAGGTGTTTGGATGACTTCTAAAAAATCTAGGATAGTATAACCTTATGCAAAATAGACACTTATACGTTGTTGTAGGCCGTATATTATTAAAACACATCCAACTTGTTCTTATTTTATACGGAGTGCTAAGAATAAGAGTTACACATGTTAAATGACAAAAATATAAAATCTTATACTATCATTTTGTTTAACAACAAATGAAACACTATATTGTATTAAGAAATAGGGTTTAATATTATTATTTTTTGCAAACAATGAATATGATTAAATTATACATCAACTCATACAATGATTAACTTATACATTGAATAACAAATGTTAATATCTTATACGGAGTCTCAAATGAAGCCTAACACATTTAGAATTTATACATAGGTGAATAATATTACATGTGCATACTAGCGGTGCACAAAAAATCGACCCAAACCGCAAACCCGACCCTAACCCGCATACCTCAGATAAGATATGGTTCTATAATTCTAACCCATTTATATAATGGATCGATTATAGGTGATTGGTTAACCCGACCTAACCCCATTAATAAAACGACGTCATTTTACAATTTTAGACATTAGGGTTAAAACCTAAAGTCCTAAACTATCATCCCTTACCCGGTTACCCCTATGCCTCCTTTATGAAATCAGTCGCACACAGGCCTACCCATACCCACAAACAACACCACACAGCCACACCCGCACGACGCACACAGCCGCAACGCCTCCTCCTTCGGCTTCAGAGAGATAGAGACGACAACATGTCCACCACTGCAACCCCAACTGGGCCAACCTCTGCCACTTCTCCTCAAGGTGAGTCCTATGCGATTTTTTTTTCTAATTTTTTGTTTGTTGTGGCAATTGAAAGTCATATGTAGACTACTTATATAGTTATATTGATGGATTTTGGTCTTTTTCTCTATAATCTATATGATTGTATGATGGGTATGTCGATATGGGTTTGGTTGTTCCGTTGTTCGACTGGAACTGCTATGTCTATTATTTTGATTTGAATTGGAGTTTAAACATTGAAAAAATTGAACTTGTAACTTATTATTGTCTACTGGACTCTACAGCTCAAGTCTTGTGAAGTTGTGATGAATTTTTAATTTGTGAGTTAAAGCTAGCTTTAGCTGGTATTATGACTCATTTCTTTCTTCTTCATCATGTTGTTGTACATTGTGTCATGATTAATTGATTGTCCTATTGCCTTATGTCTAAGAAGGAACTTATGTGAATCGGATGACGTGTTCAGCCCAATCCGACCCAAACTGACTCATGTGCACCCCTAGTGCATAGCCTACTTAAAAATTGAAGTGTTTAGAGCTTATACATGTCATGTGATGACAACTAATAAGAAAATACTCGTACTAATAGATAAAATGTAATAAAAAAATAATAAAATGTGAAAAAAAATATATATTAATTGAATGGTAAACTTGGTATTTGTATTTCAACGTATTGCACGGGCTATCGATTAATTATACCTAAATTTCCTAAAATTGGACCAAATACCGTATGATAATTTATGTAAAATTTTATACTATATCACGTCTTATATAGTGATCGAAACGGAGGCATTTAGGGTTCATTTGTTATCCAATTGTATTTCATATCTTAAAGCTGTGAAAAATGCTGTGCTTTTAGCTATCAAAAATGCTGTGTAAAAAGCTGTGGGGCCCATAACTTTAAGCTGTGTAGAATATTATCGGGTGTTTGGTTCACTTTTTGTACATTAGCTTTTTGTTAGGATATTTTATATGAAATGACAAAAAAAGACATTGTAATAAAAGAGTAATAATATTGAATTAAAATTTTAATTAGACACATAACTAGAGTTCTTATATGGCATTTTAGAAATATTTGTAACACAAAATTTTTATAAATATTAGCATTAATCTTTGCCATCATCAGTTGTTACTTTTTTGCTTCCCACAATGTGCAGATTCATTTTGATGTCATACGTTCATTGGGCGTGTAACATATTTAAACTAATAGCCAAATGCAAAAGCTGAAATAATATTGAGGGGCAGGATCGTCTTCAACAAATTTTTGTCCAGCAAACGCAATGAAATTTGGACCGCTTAAATGCGGTCCAAAACCCAATTCTTAAAGGGTGCGTTTGGTATGCTTAACTTTCCTAGTGGATCCCACAGCTTAAAGCTGTGGGAAATGCATACTAAACAGAGCCTTAATACTCTTGGGCTTGTACATCTCGCAGAAGATAGTTTCACTGTTCATAAAAATCGTGAAAACAGAGTAGCGATCCTCAACTGCACCGCAGACTGCAAAGTAATAGTTTTGCACAAAATAATACTATTGAAAGTTGAAACATTCTTTGTAACAATGTCGGGAAAATAATAGTCAGATATCAATGAACTTTGTTCCCCCCAGTAGTCTAGAAAGTCCATACTACAGTTGATTGAAATACAACAGAGGAGATAGTGATAAAAACGTAAAAGAAGCTTCTATATTTTTTCTCGTGACATCAGTGAGGAGAGTAACCGACCCCTGTATTTCATCGAAATATACACACTTGCCCAATGAAGCTCTAAGTCGGGAAGAACATTGCTATCCAGGACCTCCAGTTCACTCAATCCAATATTCTCAAGAGTCGATACCTGTACTACTTAATCGGATTTAGGTAGGACAGGAGAGAATTGAACAGCATAGCTTTCATTCATATACTCTCTTCCTCTTCAGGAGGGTAGGAACTATAACGACTGATCCGATAAGGAAAAGCACAGACAAAGTTTTGAAATCATACAGATCCTTGACTGACTTGAGATCACCAAGAGCCAGGCCAGCCTGAAGACAACAGCAGTATCACCAACACAGTAAAGAGACAGAATTATATCGAACAGTCTAAGAAACCAATATTCAATAAATCAGAAGAAAATAACACCTGCCATGCGGCATTTGGCAATTGTAACAAGCTGATAACACATAAATGGGACAAAACAGTCATTCTCATATCTCATCATAATTGGCAAAATTAACCGATTAATGTAATTCAGCCAATGGAGTAATTGCTGATAACTAATTAGTAGAGGCGATATAAGACACTAGCTATACTACCGAGGATAATTTTCATTTTCAAGTAGAGGGCAGGATACTTTATCAGCAAAATTCAGAGCACTCTAAATGTTAGCTTTTGCAAACACCATTTACCTTAAAAGCTGAGAAGTTTAAAAGCAGTAAACAGCCTGTTACCACTAAGGTGTCATTTGACATACATTTTATCTTTCAATAGTCTTTCAATACCATAAAGCATTCAAGAGAAACATCAAACTTATAGAACTGATCATTCAACCTCAGAGATATCCTCCACGCAATATCATATGCACTTTTCTATTTTATCCAATCAACTATACTTCAATGAGACATATTTTTCCATTCTCCTCATCATTCAAAATATTGACCCAAGGTAAGTAACAATGTGTAATAGAATAATGAATTTGTGTAAATTGCTCTTGTATATTGATCAAAGTATGGTGTAAAATTTATACTCCACGTGAATCATGTAAATAAGGCAACTAAATCACACAAACCTAAGTCAAGGACATCAAATTATCTCTTAATTGTAATCAACATGATATTCTTCCAATCAACTTTATATGGTATCACTCACCACGATTTGCTTCTAATTCCAACACTCTCCCTCAAGTTGGGGCGAAAATATTAACAAGACCCAGCTCGGCAGCTCATCAAGAGATGATTGAAGTAAAGGAGGACCGATCGGTTTAGTAAACACGTTTGCAGTCTGAGCCGACGAGGGAATAAGCTAGGAGTGATAATACAAACAGAACTTGTTCCCTAATGGCGTGAACGTCAACTTCTATATGCTTAGTTCTTTCATGAAGAACTGAGTCGGATGCTAACATAATGGCAGACTTGTTATCACAAAATAAAGTAGACGAGTCTATCGATGGAATACCCAGCTCAGTGAAGAGAGACCAAAGCCACAGAAGTTGGCATGTACCATGAGTCATGGCACGATATTCACATTTGGTGGACGATCGAGAAACAACCACTTGCTTCTTACTTTTCCATGATATAAGATGATTACCCCAGAAAGTACAAAAACCAAAAGTAGAATGTCAATCATCTAAGCAGCACCCATAATTAGCATCAGCATAGCGCGAGAGATTAGATGGCATATCTGACTTCTCTCCAATCACATAAAACAATCCAAGACCAGGACATGATTTGAGAAGTATGTGGAGAATGCATCTATCGACTAACAACACTAACAACAAATGTAATATCTGGTCTTATGTTTTTCAGGTAACTAAGGCATCCCGCAAGATGTTGATAGATGGATATGATAAACAATCTCGAGTCTGATACTAGCTTGGGGTTAGGAACAATAGGAGTAGTGATAGGCTTATAACTAAGCATACCTGTATCGTGAAGAAGATCAAGAACATATTTTTGCAAGGATAAAGATATGCCACAGCGAGAACGAACAAACTCAATGCCAAGAAAGTACCGAAGAGGACCTAAATCCTTAATGTCAAAGGATTTTCAAAGATAATCATTTACTTGAATATAATAAGGACGTCTTCAAGATAGACCGAGAGAATAATGGATTGGCCTAGAACTTGCAACGAATGAAATAAGTATGATACAACTGGCACTGGATAAACCCTAGTGCCAATACGTCACTGAAGCGCTGAACCATCCACCAGGAGCCGTAAAAAGATTTCTGGAAATGATATATCTTACCCGAATACTCTCTTAGTTGTGGAAACCCAGAGGTGGGTCTATATAGATAGTTTCTGAGAGATCCTAGTTCAGAAGTGCATTCTTGACATCCAACAATTTTGTCGCACGACTTGGGTGCAACAAAAGTTCGACTAAGGTTGGCGTGGGTAAATGGCTGGATACGGCTAGGTAAAAAATGAGAGACTAAAAAACATAACCGCCACTTCAAACAATCCTTTGTATCGCAACTTCAGGCAAACCCATAAATCACTTCAAACAAAATCATATCAACGCCCAAAAATTGTCAATCTCTATAACTAGTTCAGTCCGATGTACTTGTTGCGTGATGGTAAGAGGTCGAGTTAGGTTGTCCTGGGTCGAAGTCATTTTGGCTCATACTGGGCTAACTCCTCCAAGTCTAGAGATAACCAAAAAAGTCGTCAACTAAGAGTCTTAAGGCTGCTTGAGAGGCATGAGAAATAACTTGATGAAGCTCAAATATGCGCGAGTCACATTGTGCATGAGCATACAACTTATTCAGAGCAATCCATACACCATAAACTGTGTTATTGTACATAACCATATTGCAAATCTAATCTTCCATAGAATTGAACATCCAACCAAAAATAACACAAGTGTTAGTTTCCCACTCATCAAAAGCAAGATCAAAGGTAGACTAGTGTTGTTAAAAGCGCGCGCATTGCACGCTTAAGTGACGAAAGCGCAGCGCAGCGGAGGTGGACCGCTTCGCTTCGGCTCGCATCGCTTCCGTTTCGTAAGCGCAAAGAAGCGGGCGCTTTGGTCAAAGCGCAAGGCGCTTTCTTGAGAGAAAGGCGCACGCTTGTGCTGAAATTGGAAGCCAGGCGCAACATATTTTCAGAGATCGGCTCTTCTGTGGTTTCCCTAATCCTTCAATCAACGCTCAATCCTTCATTTCGGCAGTCTCTCTTGCGATTTCCATGTCAATTTCTCACTTTCTCGTTACTTTTTCTTCTCTCTCTTCGCATCTCTGCTTCGTCTCTCTCTCTCTTATGGCAGCTTTGCTTCGTCTCTCTTCTCTCTTTTGGCAGCTCTGCTTCGTCTCTCTCTCTCTCTCTATTCTGGACTCTCTTAGCTTTACTCTCACTCAACTACTGTCCATTTATCATTTTCCCATTTTTTATTACAAAAAAGAAAGCAGGGCAGTAGGCCAGTAGCTTAGTGGAAGTTTGACATGTGTTTATACTTTATAGTTACATACCATAGCTTAGTGAAAACCATTTTTGAAAAAAGAGGTCTCTTATATTACAAATTTGATGAAGAGTCACAAGGAAGATTTTAAATTTGTTGTGTATATATATATAGCTTTTCCCTAGGACGGACCTAACTTACGGACTTGTATTACTATCCGTTAGATCCATTCAACGGGTCAGATCTCCTTCGATTTTCATTACACACGAGATCTCCCTTCTCACTCCTCCCTCCTCCCTCCTCCCTCCTTAACCCACAACTGAGATCTATCATTTCGGTGTCAAATGCAGAGATCCATCAATTACCGGTATTTTATTTGAGTAAAAAGAAAGCGAAATGGACAAACTTAACAAATATTCTAATAATAAAACAAATTACTCATCCCGTCTAGATCTCTATGAAATCTAATTTCTTATTTTTGTTATTATTGTTTCTTGGGTGGGTCGTGACAAAGATTGTTGGGCATGAGGATGCAGGATGAAGAAGATTGATTTTTCTTAAATTTCTGGGGCGTGAGGATGGGAGGATGAAGGAGACGCGGGATGTGAGGATGAAGGAGACGGGATTAGCAAATCGAAGCACTTCTTCGGTGGGTTGTGATTTTTGACCGAGATGGGTTCAAAAGTGGGAAAGTGACCGAGATGACGTCGATGGGTTCAACGAAAGTGATAGAGATGGGTTCGGAGTTGATGGTCTCAGAGAGTGATGCAAGGGAGAAGAATAATGGCTGCAAGGGAGAAGAAGAACGAAATTGCTTCGGGGGAGCAAGGTTTTAAAAATCGCTTTTAGGAACCGAGGCGCTTGCCTTATATGAGGCGAGGCGTAAGCCTCAGAGTGAATCAACAGAGTAATTAAAGATTTAAAGTGTATGACTCCAAATAATATGAATATCATCAATTCAAAAGATATTAAAGCATCAAAAGTCTGTTAGTTTAATGCATACCAAAGCAAAAAAAAATCAAAGCACAAGATTATTTGATTGCTGGTTGTAGCAAACTATATATATGGTCATTGATAATTGCCTAATTGGTTGGCCTTGAGGAATTCACCTTATAATTTCTATTGTGAAATAATCAATACCCAACAAGAATGGTTCAGAGTCTATACAGGCAGTACAGCTAGTCAGCTATAACTCCAGTTTTGCAAAAATTAACGGAATAAAAATTAAAAACAAGAGAAGTGAGTAGAAGAGATGAACCGAGAGATACGAAGTGAGCAGAAGAGAGAGACAAACTAGGAAGCAAGGACGAAATGAGCAAAAGACGAACTGAGGAGAAGAGAGAGAGACGAACTGAGAAGTAGGAGACAGAGAGAGACGAACTGAGAAGCAGAAGAGTGAGACGAACAGTGGAGAAGAAATACCTGGAAATCGCCAGATCGGAGAGAGAGATGAAGTGACGAACTGAGCAGAGCTGCCGATCTCACTGAATTAGGGCTACCGTGATGTCGCGATATCAATTTTCATCAATTCTTGATATGCGAAGGATACCTCTGAAGCTGGGTTTTCAATTTCAGAGAGAGAAACCCAAAAATATACCAACTCGCGCCTCGTCCGCCTCGGGACCTTCCTGTCTGAGGCGGACGCCTCACCCATGAGAGGCTTACGCCTCTCATGGCACCCTCCCAGGCGTACGCCTAGGATCGGGTTAGCTTCGCCTCAGTTCGAGGCGTGCGCCTCGAACGATTTTTAAAACACTGCAGGGGAGAACCAGAGCAAGGATCGAGATCGTTGGAGAAGACAAGAGCAAGGAACAGTTGGGTCGCGTTGAAGAGAAGATGAGAGCGAGGAAGAACTGTTAGATCAAACTGACGGACGAAAACAAAATCCGTAAATTAGGTCCGTAAATTTAGACCGCAGGAGATAAAATTCATATATATAATTTGTTATACAATTTTAAACTATTAAAAAATTCATATTTGTGCTTCTCATTTTTAAATCGTGCGCTTTGAAGCGATGCAAGGCCCTAGCGCTTCACGTGCGCTTTGCGCATTAACTACCATGAGATAGACGATGTAGCCCTTTTTTCAAGTAGTCACTTAGACTTTCATTTTCCACCAAGATAGAGTCGAAGGGACCGAGACCAAGAATGAAATTTCTTACTATTGAGAAGAACACTATGGACCCGTTAAGCAGTTGATAACTAATTGCGAGAGAAGTCACACAAGACAGGGCGTTGCCATAATAGGGGCCACCTCATTTTCCTTATTTGTGACTATCATTCAAGAGTTGTACACCATTAGATAGAACAACGAGTAGAGATTGAGATATTCACCTTAGAAAATTAACGCAGTTATCGCGATATCTATGATGAAGAAATCATGCGAGAGCAAATAACATGACTAGAGAACAGCGACTATATAATGCGAGAGCAGAGAGACCGTGTGGGACCAAAGAGCGCGACTTGGTGGTTGCAGAATGGAGATCACGAATGAAGATTGTTCAAAGGAGGTCGTGAATGGGGATCACGAACAAGGCGAACTACAAACAGAGAGATTGCTAGTAAAAGTTTGTGCACAACGAGTAGCTAAAATAGATGACTGGTCAGGCAAAGTTTACTCAAAAGACAGGGATTGAACATCACCAAAAGGTACGCTCCTTTGATACCAAAAAGAATAACGAATTTGTGTAAATTGTTCTTGTATATAGATCAAAGTATGCTGTAAAATTTATGCTCCAAGTGAATCATGTAAATAAGGCAACTAAATCATACACAACCTAAGTCAAGAAAACCAAATCATCTCCTAATTGCATCAACGTGATATGGTATCAATCACCACGATTTGCTTCTAATTCCAACAAATGTAACATGTCGTGGTTAAGATCTATTGTCCCTCTATTTACTTAAATCATCTGCTTTCCTCGTCAAAATAACCTCAGAGGTGAACTAAAAATGACAAAGGATTGCTAATACCAATCACATGTATAACCATATTTTTATAAATCATGATCCCAAGATTATGGACTAATTTCTTTACACCCATCATGCCATTGACACAAGCTGAACCTCGCCCAATTTACAATGCTTCCAAGTACCAATGGCGCAAGTCACCCAAGGAGAATACTCTTTGTATTTTGGTAGCCCTCTCTAATCTGTTATACACTGAACGCCTACTAATGTAATGTGTTGATTTCAACAAATGCCGTTACTAACCCTCAACTACTTCTCTCTCAGGGAACGCCCTACGATTCTTGTTGATAGCTTTTTAGTTTTTACCCAAGGATTCCGCTAAAAAATATTAAAAAAAGAACGAATAATGGTTTTTCACAAAAGGAGAACTTATAAAGAATAAATTTCTATAAAAAAAATATAAGAACAAAACATCTCTAGCTATATTTTTGTGACTTGTAAGAACCTAAGACACCAAACATGACAAATTCTTTCAAATTCCATTGACTAGGAGGACAAACACTATTAGAAGAAAGTTCCCCTTTTCCAACCAAAAATAATAGCTCGATAGTTCCAAGACAGAAACAGGGCTAAAAATTAAGGATGGATCAGAAAAGGGACTATTAACAGAATCACCACCACTCAATTGAGCTCACATTTGTACATAACTCATTTGGCAACCAAAAATTAGAAGAAAAGGACCAACAATCTCCAACACTAGAGACATTCCAAACTAAAAGAAAACACCTGGTATCAGAGCCCGGAGAGAATCATTTAAACCAAAAAGTAAATGGAAGTACCACAGCTCCCCCAAATGTTTGAATAACAAAAATATTTGCCAAATCTAGGAAATTGAGAAAGCCCTTCATATATTTTATCAACTTATCTATCCCTATATGTCCAAATGTTTTGATAACACAACCCAAAAAGATAATCAACAATTTAAAAGAGGAAAAAGAAGAAAAAAAAACCACAACTATCACATTGGAAATCCATTGTCAAATGTATTGTGTGTCACACACCCAAGAAAAAACACATACGCATGCATATCATGAATTAAAATAAGCAAGCCAACCAAGAATTACAACTGTGGATATGCAGAAGAGGTACTTACTCTGACAGTGATGTAGGAGGCTGGAATAAGACCAAGCAAAGTTGCCAAAAAGAAAATGTGAAATGGTATGTCTACAATGGGAGATGCCAAATTAATGAAAAGGTTTGGCAATGTTGGAGTTATCCTTAGAAAAAGCATGTAATTCAGCAGCTTTTCCCGACGTTTCCCTATCTGAATCCAGAAAAATTCACATCAATACAGTTCTCCATAACTGGTTTTATTGCAAAAGAAATTAGTGGACATCAAAATAGAATCTCATCTATAGAAATAAAGACAAAACAAAAGAATTACCTCTGCCTGAAAAAATATTAACTTTTCAGGCCATAACCTACAAATTAGCGGTCTGCCAATCAACTTAGAAAGAAAAAAGCAGGATGATGCTCCAGCTGTTGCATTTAAGACAACTAGAATAAGGCCCCGAACAACGCCAAAAAGTGCTCCAGCGAGCAGTGACATGAAAATTGTTCCAGGAATCATAAATGTCTGCATGAATATATAAGTTGAGCAGTAACCCAAAGTAAATTGTGCCGGATAATCCTTTGCATATGCCGCCAGATGGTCCCTGAGTCAAATGTGAATGCAAAGACAATCTATGTCAAAAAAAATTAAGCAGCAGCTAAGACACTGAAAAAATAAAAGCTATCACAAAGATCCTTGGCTGCATTTCCACTCAAAACTTGATGCTCTAATAGAACTAATGATAATCAAAAACAACCACACCATCAGATGTGAAGCAAACAAATGAATTTGCAGTGTTTACCAGTGGATTTTGACTCAGACATGTATATAGATCAATGACAATTAAGAATTCAAAGCTAACAATACCCATGACCTATACGGTCAATATGTTAAAATATAACGCAAGACACATTTAGAAATAAAAGTACTTCCTCATTTGACTGTATCTCAGTTCTCAGAAGCTTCACTATCTATATATGTTTTCATGCAATATTTTATATAGTTTGGCCGTAGAGTAAAAACAATAACACAAAATTAGGAGAAAATGAATATAAAATACAAAATAAATAGTTACACAAGATGAGCCTATCTAACAGAAAATAGCAATTTACGCAAAACAGCAGCATGAACAAAACCCATAAGAACAAGAGTCGCACTGTGAAAAACAACTGTTTCTTGAGAAAGCCTTTCCCCTCAAACTGAATGGCATCTGAATACTCTAGAACTCAGATCCCTTCATCAAATATGCTCATCATATGATCAAATACCACCCCTCGTACCAAACAAACCTCCAACTCTCTCTAGTTCTTCTAACGAACTATAAACAAAGCTTCTGCCCTGAGTGACTGAGTCAAAAATAAAATATGAATCTAAGGATAGCCAACTAACTCCCAAAATTGTACCGAAGCGAGGACATTGTCGTTAGGACCATGTTGTTAACTTCAGTTAGGAACACAAATCTCTGATTTCACTCAATAATGTTCCCTATACTCCACTTAACAGCAACAAACCGCTTAATCGAAACAAAAGCAGAACAAACGGCATACTTTAGCATACGGAGATCCGAAATGCTGCGCGGCAGCTTGACCTTGCCGAACTGGGCCGCAGGCATGGTCAAATAGACGCAGAAGAGCCCCGTCGAGAAGACAAGAAAGACACAAATAAACACGACGAGTTCCCATCGCGTGAGAGGGAACCGCTCAGATTTGAGGCGCTTGAAGGTGGGGGAGTCCTCCTCCGCGGCATTCTCCTCGTCCTTCATGGCTCCCAGCCGGCCCACCGGGTCGCCAATCAGGGTCCTCGGCGCCGCCATGGAGGAATGGAGACTAAAATGGGAAGAAGCGCGAGGAGCGTGGGGGTAGATGAGTAGGCGAATTCAGGGCTTATTTTGTACGATTGAAGCCATTACCATCACACTAATCGAACAATTACGAAATGTCTGTACGAGTACAAATTCCGAATTGAGAGTGGACCAGCGAGCGTGAAGGGGTATTGCTAAATGCAATGCAGCATGCGTTTGGTCACCTATGCAACCTTATCAACTCCATTTCATCAATCAATAATTACATGGGTCACATAACCAAAAATTATCAATTTTTAATATTCCCTTCTTTACTACATTTGTCATTTTATCTCTCAAAATATAAGTTAGATTTTACAAAACAAAAATTACTTATTTAAACTCAACACATAAAGTTATTCCCAACAAGAATCATATTCGATAACCTTTATTTTATAATTAAACTAGTTTATATACCTCTAATAGTAAATTGACAACTTATACGCTATTAAAATTTACGCTCTACCTACTATCATATAACTTATACGCTACACAGCTTATCTGCCAACTTATACGCTATCATACTCTCAACCAAAAGCATGTACAATCTGATTTTTGCTAAACATAGGCCTACGAAATAGGTTGATCACGTCAGTAACATGTCTCATATTTGCTGATTTTGAGGCAATAAAGAGGGCCACCCTAAAAAGAGAAAGAATGAGTATTGCGATTTTTCTTTTACTTTTAATTAAATATAGTTGATGAGGATAATTATCCTCTCCATTAAGAGTAAGACACGTGGTAGAACTGTCAGCAGCGTAGCAGTTTCCACTCTACCATCCGTTGCTCGGTACTGAGAAATGAAGTTGTTCTTCTCGATGCCCTTCTTCCGGAACAGTAACTTCTTCATTTGGCAATGTATTATTCACCACCACTCAAATTCTATTAATGAAAATGACATTCACTATATAAAGGGGGTTACCCCACAGGTAAAAGGGACAACTTTTTTTTCACTAAAACACTGTTTACTTTTTTCCCATGAACACCGAGCAGTGTTCTTCAAAGAGTTTCTCTGTGCTATCATTTGACTTAAGAATCGGAGCGCCAATGCCAGAGAACACTCTCTGACGGGCCTTTAGCTTATGTTTGCTCATTATTACAGGATAGCTTCTACCGAGAAGATAGTCAAGCTGAGGAAATAGATCATCAAGCCGAGGAAGCCTTTGTTCGGACCTATACTGATACGTCTTTATAACTTACAAGTTTGAGACGTCATCAGATTGGCACCGTCTGTGGGAATCATCTTTCCATAACAAAAAAATTATGGTTCGAACTAGAGCTTTAAGAGGAGAAGGACAACAGGCCCCATCTGCCAGTGTTAACGCCGAGCAACAACCTCAACCACTGGTGCAGGATGAGATCGCCCAGCTGTTGCAACAGATGAATGTCTTCGCACACCGGTTGGACATGATCCAGAAGGCACAGGGGCATCAACCTGTCCAAAATGAGAACATTCCTCAGAAGACGAGAAATGAACATTCTCGTACAGACAAGTCAGCAAATCCCGACCTTCCAGGAACCTTGATGACCACTGCTCGGAGGACTCAACCCACTCATACTTACGAGGGGGACAACAAGTTCATCGAAGGGGTAGTGGACCGAAAATTAGTTGCTTTGCAAGGACGCCCTTTTTTGGATACAATGGACTAGGACAGGAACTTAACTCCATTGGAGCTGAGGTTCAACGTGCTCGAGTACTGACCAGTTTCAAGGTCTCCAGTGTGGAAAAGTACAACGGGACAGGAGATCCTCTTGACCATGTCATCGGTTTCCAAACCATGATAGAGTTCCAGCGAGCATCTCAGGAAGCTTGCTGCAAGATCTTCCCGGTCTCTTTCGTCGATGTAGCGAGACGATGGTTTAGAGCTCTGCCACAAGGTTATATTCATAGCTTTGACGACCTCACCAACAGGTTCGTTGCTCATTTTGCGAGCTCAAGACCAGTCAAAAATACTAATGCGACACTGGTAATGTAACACCCCGACCCACAGAACACTAGATTATAGACCACAGACCGAAATGTTACCCATATCACAATCTAAATTGTCCAATAAAAACCTAATTATTCCAAGTAAGGCTACTTCACATTAAGACAACATATAAATTGAGAAATTAAATATCATTCATTAGGATAAAACATGCAATAATCTCTCCAGTCCTCGTACCACGGACCCTCGCTTATTAAATGAAAACATGAATTTAGCATCCACCATAACATAAAATACTTTATTTATGAGTCATTATTATTAAAAACTAATAAAATCTAGCTTCTGTCATGTGAGTATCATCTTCACAGATCCGCACGTTCACCATCAACTACTAGATCAACGTAATAATCAGAGAAGTCGATACCTGCATCAGGGAACATAGTGAGCTAAAGCTCAATAAGTAATATTTATGCATGAATGCACGTGATCATCATCCTTATTGAACAATCAACCATTTAAGTCATTTATCCAATACATGGGCCCTAACCTAGGTACACTGCTACAGAGCAACCGGTCGGAATTTTTCTTTAATTGAGTGTTCTACCAAATAACACTCTCCAGTCAATAAAACCTTTTTCCTTTTCCAGGTCAACATAACCTCAACATATACCCTCCCTGTAGCAAATGTACTAGGTTCATAAAAATACTTTTCATTTATGTACATGCCATGTATGTCATGAAATGTCATGCTTCATGCAAAGCCACAAATAACCATTACCTCAATGTGTCCTCAATATCATCACATAATAAATCAATCATCGTTCACATATCATCAACAACATAAATTTCAGTCTCATATTACATCATAATTTGCATAGAAATTCACAAACCCAACAATCAACACAGTCAAACACATTGTTCCATAATACAGTTGAAATATTACTTACCCACATTTTTTTTCATCCTAAACCCGCTAATTTCAATGGAAAGGCCTTGCTCCTGAAAATTCAGAATAATACATAGTACATCACATAATTCATATATATATATATATATAACTTATATTAATTAATTAAGGTGAATGATGAGATATTTTCAGGCACATTGGGTCTGTCCAACCCAATCGGGTCGGAATGACCCGGATACCTTCCTTCCCCAATATACGGGTCACGCAGACCCCTTACTGCCAACATTGGGTCGTTGTCGGCAAAAGAAGTGGTGAAGCGCACGGTGGACTTTAATCGGCAGAGAACGACGATAGGAGTATGTCGCCACCTTTCATTACCTGTTTGATGAACGAAAACACAAATTTTCCGGTGCCAAAGTTTGAAACCCACGACGGCCTTCCTCCTCCGTTGACCGCCTTAACTCGCACCGTTTGATCCGAAAATGATGTCTTTCGTCTGCTCTCTCTATGCTCTTTAATCTGACACTGAAATCGACGCCAATGGTGGCTGGAGTCTCCCGGGCCGTTTCCGTCGCCACCGTTTCTTAGGGATAGTTTCACTGGTTAGGGTTCTCCCTCGATCCACGAGCCTATATATATATTCACTTATTATTTATTTTCTTTTATTATGTGGCCCTTATACCCTTATTCTATTTATAATCATGTCATTAATTTAACCACAAAATTCTATACTTCTAATAATTTACGTTGATTCCATTTGAGCTCCAATTACGACAATTTATGACCCATTATTTTTATTTATCGCATAAAATTGAATAAAATTATTTTGATTCCATCTAATTCTAAACACATTAGAACAGAACAAATATCACTTCACCCAATAGAACTTTTAATAATTATCATATGTCATCCTTACCCTATCTTGTAGAGTTATTTGAAAATCTGGGGTATTATAGGTGACTATCCGACAAAAGCCTCATGAGAGCTTAAGAGAATTTGTGACCCGATTCAACAATGATTGTTTAGAGATACCATACCTCCAACCGATCATAGCCATCACAGCCTTCACGACTAGAGTTCGTCATACAACATTGAAGCACTCCTTGTCGAAGAAGCACTCGAAGAACATTCCTGAGTTGCTCTCGAGAGTTGAAAAGTACATTACTGTGGATGAAATCATGGCAAAACCACACATGACTGAACAATCCCCTAACAGGTCCCCTCCGAGAAAAAGAAACAATTCTGGTCGGCCAGACGAGAGGAAAACCACCGAGGGTAGGAGGTCATCCTCTCGAAAAGACGAACAGCCGAAACCATTGCGATATGATTCCTATACTCCTCTCAACACCTCTTTGAAGAGAGTACTGAATGAGATACAAGATCGCGAATGGCCACCAAGGATGAAGTCAACTCCTGGGAGGAAGGAGAGTGATAAGTATTGCAAATTCCATCGGGGTTCCGGACACGACACCGAAGAATGCCATCATCTAAAGGACGAAATAGAGAATCTAATTTAAAGAGGATACCTCAAAAGTTTCACTATTTCGGTAGGGGACAAACGAGAAAGATACGGAAGAAGAGACAACAGAAGAGATGAGAGGGAGGATGATAGATGCCAGAGGAGACGTCGAGATGAGTCTCCTCGTCACAGAAACTGAGGGACAGCGGGCACCATAGGTATGATAGTTGGGGGATTAGCCTCGGGAGGAGAAAGCTCATCAGGCAAAAGGGCTTACGCTCGGACTGTCCATCAGGTGTCTGAGAGATCGAAGAAAGCTAGAATAGATGACGAGAAGACAGTATTCTCAGAGAGGGATGGAGATGGCTTACATCAGCCGCATGATGATGCCTTAGTCATTGAGGCAGTCATCGCCAATTACACGGTGAAGAAGATCTTTGTTGATAATGGGAGCGCAGTAGATGTTCTTTTCTACCATGCCTTCAAGCAGATGAACCTCCCGAGAGAGAGCCTGAAGAAATTTTCCTCCCCCTTTATGGTTTCACGGGAGAGCAGGTCATTCCTTGGGGATGATCAATCTACCCATAACCTTAGGGGATTTCCCGAAATCGAAGTTATTTATGGTGGAGCTCTTGGTCGTAGATGTAAAGATCCCCTATAATGCTCTGATTGGCCGACTACTACTTCACAAAGCTCGAGTAGTGGTCTCTGCCTATTATTTGAAGATGAAATTCCCCACCGATCGAGGAATAGGCGAAGTACAGGGCGACTAGAAATTGGCTCGTCAAATGTATGTAACAGACTTGAAAGACAAGAAAAAACCAGTCTCAGTCCTAGAATTGCTTGATGATGACAATGTCAACACCCCGAAGCCTATTGGTGTATGCCCTAGGAGCCAATCATATAGATGATTGTACTAGCATATATTATTATGTTATATTGAGGTATTTCATTTATTATGATTTATTTATCTACGCTATATAAATGATTGTGATAAATATCCCTAGAATAGTTGGTTCGATGCCATAAGACTTCAAATGTGTGACTTGAATGTGAGATCCTCATGGATGCATAACACTATTCTTAAACATCCCTAGTCAAGTATTATTGTTAATTGGGATAACATTAATACATTGAGACTAGTATGTAGGTTGATTGATGACCAAATCTTACGGGTCATGGATATGAGATATCAAATCAATACATGGGTACTTGTTAGAGAACATAAGTACTAGATAGACCTATCATGAGAATACTACATGGATTGTTATATGAATGTCATAAGCTATTCTCATAGTGACAATGATATATGTTGTCCTTTGACCAGAAATCACTACGATTCCCGACATGAAGAGTTATACACTTTGATACAGTCTAACGTCACCTGTAAAAGAGTTTGCTATAAAGTCGGTGATTGGGTGTATCACGAATCATGCGGAGGGATGTGAATGACCTAGATGGAATTTGTCCCTCCTATATAACAGGAGTAATATCTGTGGGCCTCTTGATTGAGTGAGACTGAGAAATGCATGGCCATGCTCAAATGAGTCAATATGTGATATTTATCTCGTTTGTTTATTATAGTCTACTCGGAATCAAGAAACACATAGATTAAACTATAGAGGATGACACATCTCATGCCTCGATTTTGATCAAGATATTAAGGACAAAGAGACTGCATGTAAAATTGGTCACGAATAAAGGTTATGTCGAATCACTGACCTCCCATTACTTGGGTAGCAATGATGTGCTGCTAGATACCTCTCATTGTTTGTGATGCTAGAATACGATTTTAGTTTCGCTGCCAATGTAACGGGAACCTACAGGGTCGCACACATAGAATAAGTCAAAGATAATGTTATTAGAGAATAACAATTTACGTTTGGGCTTTATGTAGGGTCCATGACCGGTTTAATTAATGGGATTGATTGAACGTGGTCAAGTGTCAAAAACGTGGGCTCCTTTTTTTAAGGGGATGTGGGCTTTTCGTTTTGCTTAGCTCACTATATATATGGTTATAGTTTATAACCCTAGTGTGGTTTTTCTAGAGAGGCAGCCGCAATATAGAGAGTTGAGAGAAAAGGAGTTTGAGCAACCATATCCCCGGTTACTAGCATAACCTTGAAAGGGAGATCTTTGTCTTGTTCGCGTGGATACCGTAGAGGCGCTGTTCTTTTGGATAGTGCTGGTTGATTCGGATCCTTCAAGTCAAGCAAAGGTTTGATTTCTGCGCTACAACAGGTAAACTATTAACACTGATTTATGCCCTTTCGCATGGATCCTCAGGAGGGTTTCGATGAAAATTTTAATTTTCGCTACGTGTATGAGTCATCGAAACCTAACAAAGCCGACTCCCGCCTAACAACTCATTACCATTGCTGTCGAGCAGGGGACGGAGAGGAAATTATACCATGGATCCGAGCTTGCAAAAGAGTTAAGCGAAACCTTAACAAGTCTTCTTCTGGAAAACATCAGGACTTTTGCTTGGAGTGCGGACGAGATGCCCGGCATAAGTGCTGATGTTATCACTCACCATCTTAGCATAAAACCTGGCAGCCGACCAGTAAAACAAAAGAAGAGAAATTTCGCTCAAGATAGGCAGGAGGCCATCAAAAACCGAGGTTAACAAGCTTTTGGATGCTGAATTCGTCCGGGAAGTCCAATACCCGGAATGGCTCTCTAATGTTCTTATGGTGGCAAAACAGAATGGTAAGTGGCGTATGTGTGTCGACTTCACCAACCTCAACAAGGCCTGCCCAAAGGATATTCTCCCCAATGCTCGATAAGACGGTTGAGGCTTATATGGATGATATAGTTGTCAAAAGCAAGAAACCTGAGGACCACTTGGGAGACCGGTAGGAAGTATTCAATGTTTTGAAGAAGTTTGGAATGAAGCTTAACTTTGAGAAATGTGCGTTTGGCGTTTCCTCGGGCAAGTTCCTCGGTTTCCTCATCTCCAAACGAGGAATAAAGGTAAACCCTGAAAAAGTATCAACAATAGTCAATATGCAAGCCCTAAGAAAGAAAAAGGAGGTTCAGCACCTCACAGGGCGAGCCGCTGCCTTGAGCCGTTTTCTCGCCAGATCTGGAGACAGGTGTAGACATTTCTTTAATGCGCTCAAGCAAATAGAGAATTTTTAGTGGAATGAAGATTGTCAGGAGGCTTTTGAGGAGCTGAAGTCTTATCTCAGCCAGCCCCTTTTACTCACTTCTCCGAAGGAGGGAGAACCATTATATCTTTACCTCGCCACTACCGACCACGCAGTGAGTGCTGTGCTTATACATGAAGAGGACAAGGTTCAAAGCCGATTTACTACACAAGTAAAGTCCTCACTGACACCGAGAAGAGCTACATCAGGGCTGAGAAGTTGGCCTTGGCAGTTGTAACATCGGCTAGGAAGCTGCGACCATACATTCAAGCCCACATTATTACAGTGTTGACCGACCAACCACTAAAGAGCATACTGCAGAAACTGGATACGTCGGGAAGACTCATTAGTGGTCAGTTGAACTTAGCAAGTTTGATATCAACTATGAGCCGAAGAGAGCCATCAAAGCTCAAGCCTTGGAAGATTTTATCACCGAGTACCAACATATCCTCTAGGGGAAGAGGCACCTCATGACCTATGGGAACTTTTTGTCGATGGCTCTTCAAACAAAGATGGAAGTGGAGCAGGGATTCTACTTCTCAGACCGGGGGGCATGACCACTGAATACACTCTCCATTTCCAATTCAAAGCTTCCAACAACGAGGCTGAATACGAAGCGCTCCTTGCTGGGTTAAAGTTAGCAATTAAGCTAGAGGTGCGCAATTTGGTGGTTCATGGCGAATATGAAGCGAGAAGCTCCAATATGATTAAGTATTTGGAGAAATCTATGAAGCTAATAAGTGAAATTCCGAATGTCGGAATACGAAGAGTGCCCCGAGAAAAGAATCAGCAAGCCGACGTGCTAGCTCGGCTAGCATCTACCTCTAAAAAAGATGAGGCCTTATCAGTGCGGATAGAGATTTTGCCTAAACCGAGCATATTCGTTAGGGCTATGACTAGATCAACACTGAATGTTCTTGGATAGATCCAATACGAGCCTTCCTTACAGAGGGATAGTTACCTTAGGATGAAAACGAGGCTAGGAATCTCCGAGCAAGGGCAGCAAGGTATTCAATCATTCAAGGAACGCTCTACAGAAGATCTTACATGCTCCCTTACCTTAAGTGCCTTGCTCCACAAGAGTCTGATTATGCTCTCTGATAAGTTCATGAAGGAGCTTGTGGCAGCCATGCAAGAGCAAGGACCTTAGCTAATAAGGTCTTGCGCTGTGGCTATTATTGGCCGAATATGAGGAAAGATGTCGAGGATTCGGTACGAAAGTGTGACAAGTGCCAGAGGCACGCTAACATACCTCACCTTCCCCCATCCGAGATGACTGTCATGGAGAACCCTTGTCCGTTTGCTCAATGGGGGATAGACTTGCTGGGACCTTTTCCCAAAGCCAACAGCTCAAAGAAAGTTCCTCATAGTGGCAGTGGATTACTTTTCAAAATGGGTTGAGGCTGAGCCTCTGGCCACTATCACCGACCACAAGGTGAAAGACTTCATATGGAAAACCATCATCTATAGATATGGCATTCCTCGGATTCTCATTACAGATAATGGCCGACAGTTTGTAAGTGCAAACATCCGAGAATTCTATCAAGAGTTTGGCATCAATCTTAGGATTACTGCTATAGTCTATCCTCAAGCTAATGGTCAAGTTGAAGTCACCAACCGTATCATACTACAAGGACTCAAGGCTCTTCTTGACCAAGCCAAGGGACTTTGGACCGAGCAGCTCCACAGTGTCCTTTGGTCATACATGACTACACCTAGAACTTCAATAGAAGAGACCCATTTCTCCCTAGTGTTAATATTATAAGCTGCCATTATAGTAAAGATCGGGGTCCCCACTCCTTGGATTGTTAACTTCAATGAGTCAGAGAACAACGACTTGCTCCTTAACAATCTTGATTTCTTGGAAGAAGCTCGGGAGGATGCTCGGATCAGGAATGCAGCCTACAAACAAAGAACAGTCCATTACCACAACAAGAGAGTCCGAACAAGGAAGTTCTCCGAGGGAGATTGGGTCCTCAGAAAAGCCACTACAGTTGGAAAACACCCTGGTAAGCTCGGGGAGACTTGGGAAGGCCCTTTTCGGGTTATCAGAGTGATGCTGGATGGAACCTACAAGTTGGAGAACCCTGAGAAGCCAAGAGAGATGCGACCCTGGAATGCTGAAAACCTCCGAAGATATTACATTTAACTCTCTTTTGTTGGCATGTATTTAAGAACACTTTTTTCCTACTCGTTCCTCACACGAGGCCTATGACTTTTCTCATTTCAATGAAAGTAGCTCATGCTCTTATCAAGATTTTCAGTATACCGCTTTGGCAAATTACAACTTATTTCATCTAAGTTACAATGGTCGAGCATTATTCCAGGCTTCTCGAATTACAGTGGCCGAGAAAAGACTTGGCCTGTTACAACTCAATCTCATTGAGCTATAACAACCAAGTGAAAACAAGTTTGCTACGACCTCGAAAAGTCTAAGTCACAGCAACCAACTGGCTACACTCGGATCTATTACAGTTTAAGACACTTTAAATTACAATATCCGAGCATAAACAGAAGCAGATCAATGAAAATCACAAGAGGTAACAAGAGAAGAAACTTCATTGATAATTAAGCCATTTACATCAAAAGCCAAGAAACATGTATGAAATAACAGTAAAACAAGTCTTGAAATTAACTAGTTTTCTACATCTACTAGCTCCTCGGTAGCTAACCGCTTCTCAGGCTCTTCGGCAGGAGCGAGGTCAAGAGAGCATTGTTCTCCATAGGGATAAGAGGAACATCAGTGTCCATATACGCCTTGATATCCTCCTCCTCGTCCCCGTCCTCCTGAAGAAGGCAAAACTGCTCATACTCCTCCTCTTTGACAACATCCTCCTCGTCCTTCCCAGCGAGGCTAGGAAACAGCTCGTCCATGATGTGCAAGCTCTGACCCTTGCTAGCAAGTCCTCCGAGCTTCCTTGACCGCAGCCTGGAAGCAGAAAAAAATCCTCTTGCCTAAGGGTAAACTAGAATTTCGTGGAGTCTCTGAACTCCTGAAGAACAGATTGGCAGCCACTCTCAAATATCCCGGCTCCTTCTACTTCTGCGGCCGACCGTTGCCTCATCAGCTCCTCCTCGGCCTCTTTCAGCTTGGTGGCCATAAGAGCCTCAGACTCCTAGGCCTTCTGGAGATCCAACCGAGAAAGCTACAAGGCTGTCTCAGTCCGACCAAGGGCCCCTTTGAGCAGATGGATCTCTTAGGCAGTAGTCATTTTCTTGACCGCCGAGCTTCGGACATCCACAGAGAGTTTCCCCAGAAGTGAGGCCAACTAAAAGCAACAGTGAAGCGAGTTATAGAGGAAAATCGAGGAAAGACTTTGACAAAACCAGGAAAGATTAATACCTCCATAAATTTCACAATAGAGGTCTCCATCTTTTCCTTGATAGCCATCTCCTCAGCTCGCCGCTGATCCAAGGGGAGAGAAAGTTTCTCAAGCATCTCCAAGGCCACTTGAGAGTTGGCCACAATGTCAGAGAGGCGAATGTTCCACTGGGGAAAATGGACATCCCCCATTCTGTGAGGTGGGGACGAGGAGCGCGTGTCTGAGATGCGAGAAGGAGAACCAATCGATTGGAATGGTGGGGTGGAAATGTACACCCCGCGTCCCCGACCTAGGTCTTTTCCTCTTCTAGGCTTCAAACGAATTCCCGCAGCAGGAACCTTCTTCCTCTTGCTCGGCTCGGCCTCCCCAGAGGGTTTCCTTTTCTGACCAAAAGTCACCGCCTTTTTCTGCATCTTCAGATACTCTGCAGCTGAAGACATATCTGGAAAATACAGCAACAAACTAAGTAACAAAGCAAGTACATAAAAAAAAACCGAGCAAGGGCAAGTCCCCCACCTTGCATTGCTCGCTCAAACCTATGTGCCCTCTTAAAGTCTACAACTCAACACATGAAGGGGATGGAAGGTTTGGTGAAAGGTTGCTTGAGGCTCAAATACCAGTCAAGCTCCTCGTGAGAAAGTTGGGGCAAACGCTTAAATTTGCTGAACAAAAAGGGAGAACCTCGCCCTCACCCAAAGGCATCCGAACAAAAAAGTAGCTGGATTTCCAATGATGATTGGAGTAGGAATACTTGGGAGCCACTAAGCCTTTTTTAAATTTCAAGTAACATAACCCAGGATTCCTCAGGGCTCTACATAGTGAAAAGATGTGTTGGAGGACATTCGAAGAGAAAGGAACGCGGAGCTCGTCACAATAATGGAGTATTGTGCCTAGGAAAACCCAAGAGTTGGGAGCTAAATAGGTAGGAAAAATGTCAAACAGAGCAAAGAAGGAACATATGGTTAGAGCCAAAGGGATCCGACAACCATATGAAAGAGAAGTAATGGAAATGGCGAACTCCTTGTGTTGAGGATTGAAAGGAGATACCTCCTCAGGCACAGGCCTGCAAGGGTAGGGAATGCCGAACAATTTGCGTTGGGCTTCCACCTCAGAGGCGGTGAGGCTACAACTTAGGTTTCTAGGCTCCCTAGTACCATTAACTGTTGGTCGGGCTTCCTGTAGGGGAGCCTCAAACCCAGGAGGGGCGAAGATAGAGCGTTCGGCTAGGGGAAGCCTAAGATTCATCCTAATAGGGGGAAGTAAAGGTTGATGGAGAAGAACCTAAATCGACATCCTCTAACAAATTACCCACACTATCTGAGGAAGGAGAAGACATTTTCTCGTACCTGAAAGTGAAGACGAGGACGAGGAATAAAGTACGCTCGGGATGAGAAGAATATATTTGCTCGGTACTCTCTAAGCTCGGGTCTCTCAAAATTAGAAGCAAGTGACCGTCAAAAGCAACGTCTTCACTATTTATAGTGCAAGACCGCACCGATCAACAGACCCAATCATGAGTCAATTGGCATCCCCTTATCCGGACCGCACAGTCCCTGCTCATTGTAGAACCGTTGGATCACCTTAGATTCAATCCAGACCCTCCGAGGTCTTTGATTGGGATGATATTTTGCATATTTTTGTGGAGTTTTGAAAGTAAAAAGTTGAATTTCAATGCTTAAAAACCACATTTTAGGTTTGAGTTGCCGAAATCCATGTTAATGAGCCAATGCATATTTCAACACTTTGACATAGTCATTTTAAGTGTTTTCTAGTGGCTCAAGTTGGTTTGGTAGCTTAGAGATATGAAATTCAAGTTTTGGGCATAATGGTTAGAAGTTGTGGAAATGTTATCTCTTAAGCATTTGAGTTTTAATATGCCGTATTTTGTTCTATCAACCTAAAAATGGTTTTGACACTTGTTTAAGTATGTTTCAGTCATTTATGACTTGTTTGAATGGGTTTTGTAGGCTCCGGATTGATCGGGGTTGAATATGGAAGAAAAGACATAAAAGGAGCTGCAAAATTGAAGTTTACTGTCAACTGTCCGGACGGTATCAGAAGGCGTCCGGACGCTTCAAGAAGAAAGGCGGACAGTGGCATTTTCAAGCATAAAAATCTGCGCAATAATTTTCGGATCGACTTTGGAAGGTAAACATGATCTAATTTGAAGAAACGTTCTTCTACAAAGTTGAAGTAGACATCCAGATATTTCCAACGAGTGCTCATACGCATAAATCCATTGAGAATTGAAGTCTGTGGAATTAAAACAAGATGCTGCCTCGAACAGTTCCAGTAATTTCGGGTTTTATGATTTTTACTCAATTCTTGACGGGCAAACTTGTCTAATTACTTTATTTGACCAATGGGACTTATTTGTAATAGGTTAGGATGGTCTTTTAAGACAGGTATTAGGTTTTTTAGGGGGAGGAGACCCCATTCTTGACACAACACTCATTTTGGCCGAAAATACATATTCTCTAAGGTTTTTGTTCTCTTACCTGGTTCTTCATCTTTGATTCTTGCTTGGGGTTCGAAAATAAGTCTATTGGAGATTGCTAGGAGTCTTGGAGACCCAACCAACGTGAAGAAGAAGTTCTTCCTCCTTGTAGAGCTTGAGAAGAGCCCAAGTTGGATTACCCTCAACTTCTATTTGTAGATTGGAAGGCCGATTCACCTCAACATTCGACATTGGATTTGATCTCTAAACTCCTCTTTCTTATTGTTATTTCATTTTATTATCGCATTTGGATTCATAGTTCTAGTTTAATCTACTTGAATATTTCCATTCCGATTTAGTTTGTGCTTGAACGTTTTATGTTATGTTTTACATTTTATTATGTTGTGCTTATTTCCATTTTTATTTTCTACAGTAGTTTAGTATTTAATTCTCATTTCGTATATTAGGGTTTAGTTCAATCAATCACCCCAAGAGAGAAAACCGAATCTAACCAATGGTTAGTGCAATTTTGCCACACTTAACATTGTGAATACCATATTTAATTAAGTAATTAGGTTAATAATCCATAGACCCAAGCCGAAACCAAAAGTCTTTGTGAGACGATTTGGGATTCACTCCTATTATTACTTTGACAAACCTACACTTGGGAAAGCGTTAATCCACTTACCTATTTTGGGCGAGTCAGTCTTGTCATCAATGCCACCCTCGGGGAAGCCAATCCATAAAGACGACAGCTAAGCCAGACCTATCATTGGTCGTTACTAGCAACCAATCACAGGTCTGAGGGGGTAAATGATGAGGATAATTATCCTCTCCATTAAGAGTAAGAGACGTGGCAGAACTGTTAGCAGTGTAGTAGTTTCCACTCTACCATCCGTTGCTCGGTACCGAGAAATGAAGTTATTCTTCTCAATGCCCTTCTTCCGGAACAGTAACTTCTTCATTTGGCAATGTATTATTCACCACAACTCAAATTCTATTAATGGAAAGCACTTTCACTATATAAAGGGGGTTACCCCATAGGTAAAAAGGAAAACTTTTTTTTTCACAAAAACATTGTTTACTCCTTTCCCAAGAACACCGAGCAATGTTCTTCTGAGAGTTTCTCTGTGCTATCATCTGACTTAAGCATCGGAGCGCCAACGCCAGAGAACACTCTCTGGCGGGCCTTTAGTTTATGTTTGCTCATTATTACAGGATAACTTCTACCGAGAAGATAGTCAAGCCAAGGAAGTAGATCATCAAGCTGAGGAAGCCTTTGTTCGGACCTATATTGATACGTCTTTATAACTTACAAGTTTGAGACGTCATCAGTAGTTATAGTTTAAAAAAATATATTATAAAATTTACTAATCGATAAAATATTTTAAAGTATTGTAGAATATATTTTTATAATATGTGGGATCCATTAAACAAATGATTATTTATCCATGTATGTAGGTGATTATTCGAAAAACTCAAGGAAACCACAATAGAAATATTTTAAAAAAAAAATCAACTAAAAGGAAAACAAATGTTACAAGGATGCAATCTCAAACATTCTCAACTAAATCAAATGAACTAAATCACCAAAAAAACTAATCAGAATCAAAAAGTAGATGAGGGATTGATAATTTCATGTAATTTCTGTAACAATTGAAATTTACCAGGTCTTGACTGCTTTTAAAAAAATTTCGTGAATAAATCAATCTCAACACTACAATTTATATCATCGTCCTCCAATGTAGTGATGGACTTGAAGTCTAGCTTTCTCCAGAATCGATCAATTGAAAATAGTGGAATTGGACGGACTTCCATCTTGTACTTAGAGATCTCATGTGTGCAAGGTAAGTCGTGAGATAATTTGGTTTCACAACCACATAAGTCAGGATCATGGACAACGTTATTAGAACGTTTCACCTCTGCCAAAATATAATATAACGTAGCAGTTGAAGCAGAACCTCTTAATTTGTTGAATATTGAAGTTCTGAAATCATGTTGCACAAAATTAACACTGTTTTCAAGTGATGCTTTGATAGAAGTGAATTATACCTCCAAAAGACTGTAAACCTGTGACTAGATGGACACAAGATTCTCCATTGAATTTGGTAAATATTTTTTCAGTTTTGCATGTTGACTTTCAGCTCGATTTGTAGTTCTATTATCGAAATGCATCGATTTATTAGTCCAAGTAGTAACAAATTTCTCCTTATATTTATCGAGACACACCGATTTGATATAATTTATTGCTCTTGGATACCTATGGAATAAGTGTTTGATAGATAAATTAATGCATTTTAATGAAAAATCAACTAAAATGATAAATGAATTTTTTTTTGATAGATACCTGTGAAATAATCGTTCGATAAATGACAACCTTATGAAATAATCTTCAATAATTTCAGAGTTCTCTAGATAATGCCACATGGAATTGAAACTATACTAGGTATTTTTGTCTTCAAATAGTTTCTTATAATTCACTGCTAAATTCCTTCAAATATGTCATTTGCACAATAAAGCAGTTGACTATGGGAAGACATGATCAATAACATTCATTAATGCTAAATCTCTGTCAATCAACACCACCCTTGGTGATAAACACCAATCCCTAGTAGCCTTCAGACAACTTAACGCCCATGTGAAAAGAACAAAAAATAATTCTTGGATCTGGTTTGACTCATTGTCACTCTTATACCTCGAAACGTAATCATGCTGACTTAGTAGATACATTAATTGTTGGATTTGATTTCTCTCTGTCATTTTAGCAACTCGATGTTTTTGGCGAGTATTATAAAATCATCTTTAATGTTGTCACATTATATGGGTCTCTATCCTTCAATGTAGATAATATTTCATGTGGCTTTACTAAGTTTTATGACAAATCAATCATTATGTTAGTTTCATCCTGTGATAATCTACCAGCATATGCATGACCTTCCATATAACTTGCGGCAGGATGATTATGGATCCCACACATAACCCTCAGACTCCAAGCATCTTCGATTTTTAACTTCATATCTTTTAAAAGAAATGGACAGTTGCATTTTTTAGTATCAGTTGATTTGGATGAACTTTTTAATGATCGATATTGTCTACTTCGCTCACATTGCAGTGTCAGTTTAGGCTTCTGTCCAAATTGACATTCATTTGAACTGACAATAATCATAATAAATCTCAGTGCTCGTTCTATATCTTGTGTCCATTTGATTAAATATTCACGACAATGAAATATCCAATAAAAAATATATTAATATTATTTCAAATTTAAAATATTATAAAATAAAATATCTCTTTAATTATTATACCAAATTAGTTGTAAACTATTTTGTATAATCTGTTTCTACTTGATAATTGTCTGATTCTACTTTTATCGATCTGTGTTGATCATCCTGCTGTACATTAAATAACCGAATTAGTTTACAATAATAACATTAGAAAAAACTTATAATCACACATGCTTCTCAAAAGTAGCATTTTTACCTCCAGTGAATGGCTTAACAAACATAAATCTTCATCCCAAAACTTAAAATATTCATCCATAATTTATAAGAGAGAAGAGAGAAGCTAAAAACGATCAAGGGACGATCAGGATTTTCTAGTTTTGATCTATTATGGAAAACCTCACTTCCTTTTATAGTTAAAAAAAAACCCTCATCTTCATTTGGGTTATGATACTTTTTTAAATATTTTTTTAAAATGTAAAGTATAACAAATAAATTATGAGCTTGCTACTTTTACTTTTGTCCGTACCAAAATAAGCATCAACTATGAGAGAAAATGGCATGAAGTTTATTACTTTTACTTTCATCAATAATAACAAGACATAATGTTTATTACTTTTACTTTTATCTGTAATAACAAGACATAAATTTATTAGTAATAAAAAGAATAAAGTTTATTACTTTTACTTTCGTCAGTAATAATAAGACTTAAAGTTTACTACTTTTACTTTTGTCAGCAATAACAAGACTTAAAATTTATTACTTTTACTTTTGTCAGTACCAAAATAAGCATCAAATACGAGAGAAAATAACATAAAGTTTATTATTTTTAATTGGGATAAGTATCGAAAATACCCCTGAAGTTTCGATTTTGGGTCATTTTGGCCCCTCAACTATTTTTCAGGCCAAAAGAATTACTCAACTTTCAAATACGAGCCATGTTAGCCCTTTTGACTAAATTCCGTCAAAAATAGCTGACATGTCCATTAAGTGCTGATGTATAATTTTTTTAATTATTTTTTTTAGTGCCAAACGTGACATGGATTAAAACACATAATAAAAAAAGTAAAAAAAAGCTTAAATCTCTGTATTCTCTGGTGAAACTCCATCTTCTCCGGTGACACTTGCATCTGTTTGGTCTAACCGTCCCACGCCTCACGTCACCAGTCCTTCACCTGAAACAAATCGATTAATCAAGTTAATGAAACCCAAATTCGATCCAATCTTACCTAGCAGTGAAACCCATATCTAATATTCTCCTCACGGTTACTTCCAAGAACCCAGAACTTTCATCGTCTTTTGTCACCTAAAACTGATATGGGTTTCACCTAAAACGTGCCCGTATTTGAAAGTTGAAGAGTTCTTTTGGCCTGAAAAAAGGTTGAGGGGCCAAAATGACCCAAAATCGAAACTTCAGGGGCATTTTTTATACTTGTCTCTTTTTACTTTTATCAATAATAACAAAACTTAAAGTTTACTACTTTTATTTTTGTCAGAAATAAAAGACTTAAAATTAACGAGAGACTCAGCTTTCCTGTAATTGGATACTTTCTTGACTTTGTGGACACGTGGGTACTGCTATTCCTCAACAATATGACTTGATTGAAAATAATAAATATATAAATAATATGCCACCTTGAGAATGTTTTTATTTTAAGTTGAAAATTAATTATTAATATTGATTGTCTGAATTCAATTAATTAATATGGTTAGGCATGAGTTTCTTTCAATGGGACACATTGTGCCACTTTTGAATTTTGAAGTTGCTTTTTTATCTCAAGTAACTGTTAAATTAAAAATGATTATCCCTACATGTTACTGACGTGGATATCAACTTTGGCCTTTGAAGAATCAGCCTACTCGTAGTTCTATATATAGCAAAAAGTTGACTGAATTTAGACGCACCTAGCGTGAAGTCATGGGGGGGGATTGAATTGTGAGGATGATTGGGTGGAAGTGGAAATAAAGAGGGGACATTTCCTAGTACCACCCCTCTTATTCTGCAATCAGTTTCTAATCGAAAATGATTTGTATCCCTAAACTGTTTATTACATAAGATACATAATCTAGCTGGCAAGACACATCAGCATGCCACTAATGCTATTACAATTTCTTTAATGGGTAGGGTCCCGAGGTGTTGACCATCATCCCGCCTAGAATAATGCACTTCCCGCTTCTCTCTCATCCTGTCTGATTTGTACGGTTTACCAGGGTTAGATTTGGGGTTATCGAACTAGACTGCTTGGAAGAAGTGAGTTTTGGCGACATTTTTCCTGAAACATTGGCCATTATAATATGTTGCTTGATTTTTGATTGAAGAATAATGGAAGAATCTGAAGGGAAGTCGTGTTCAGCTTCTTCTTTAAGGTATTGCATCTCCAATTTTTTTTGCATTGTCTTGTCCTATTTTAGGTCGTCATTGTTGTAGATCTCTTACTGGTTAGTGTTTAGTTGGTATTTTTGTTATTTTAATCTCAAATGTAGTTCGTCATGGAGTTTTTTTATAGGCTAGATCGAGCTACTCAGTTTTTGGATTGGTGTTTTTGGATTGATTTTGTGTATTTAAAACTTCACCGTGCATAGTGATTTTTATACTTTTAGCTGGATTGTGTTTTTTTTCTCAGGTTTTTTTACATTGTGTTAATCTAATGAAGATGCATTTATTACATTGGGATTGTTTCTTAGTTTAATGTGAGATAAATGTGTTCAGTTAAATTATGTATTTATGTTAATCCTATGTGTGAAGACATTATTGCATTGTGTTTTGTGGTTTTTTTATGGGTTTTATACTAGATCTAGATACTCAGTTTCTGGATTGGCGTTTTTGGATTGATTTTCTGTTTTTAAGCTACACAGTGCATAGTGTTTTTTGTACTTTTAGTTGGATTGGGTTTTTTTCCTCAGTTTTTTTCACATTGTGTTAATGTAATGAATATGCATTTATTACATTGCGAATGTATTTTTTGTTTTTTCCCCTGTACTACTACATTTAATGTGTTTAGATTGAGATTTTTTTATGGCTTATTAATATTGTAATATGTCAAGATTTTTGTTTTTGATTTTTGTGAGGGTATATGATTGAGATTTAGCATTAATTTCTATAACTATGCATTATGTCAGGTTTGTATTATGTTGATTTTGTAGTTACAATTTTTATGTGCAGTGGGACAATGCTCAATCTGATTGAACCAGGTGACAATGTGTATGATGTTGTTGAGCCAGTTGGATCAAATGCTCCGACTCCGGGCATGATGTTTGATTCTGTCGATGATATGTTTAATTTTTACAAAGAATATGGGAATGCAAATGGATTTTCTGTGAAGAAGAGGTCTATAACTAAGGATGTCAATGGGATTCATAGATACCTGACTTTTAGTTGTGGGAGGTCCGATAAATTTCAAAGTCGGTCAAAGATTTTGGTAAACCATCGTGCTTCTTCTAAAAATGATTGCAAGGCTAGATTGGCTGCCCGTCTATCAGCCGAGGGTAAATGGGAGATTACAATGTTTGATGATGAACATAATCACAATTTGAGTCCGAGCCAATCGAGGTTCTTTAGATGCAATAGAGAGATAAGTCCGCATGTGAAGAGGCAATTGGAGATTAATGACATTGCAGGTATTAGGCCAAATAAAAGTCACAATTCATTTGTGATTGAAGCTGGTGGACATGAGGATTTACCATTTTTAGAGAGGGATAGTCGGAATCTCATTGCTAGAGCTAGAGGAATTCGTCTTGGTCTTGGGGATGCAGATGCGATGCAAAGTTATTTCTTGAGAATGCAATCTAACAATGATGGGTTTTTCTCACTTATTGATTGGGATGACGAGGGGCGGTTGAGGAATGTATTTTGGGCTGATCCGCATAGCAGGGCAGCGTATCAAGAATTCGGTGATGTTATTACATTTGATACGACGTATTTGACGAACAAATATGACATGCCATTTGCGCCTTTTGTGGGTGTAAATCATCATGGTCATTCGATTCTACTTGGTTGTGGTCTAATTTCCAATGAAGATACCAGGACTTTTGTTTGGTTATTTAGTACTTGGTTGGCTTGCATGGGTGGTGTACCCCCGCTGGGTATTATTACTGATCAAGACTTGGCAATGAAGAATGCCATTGATATCGTATTTCCAAACACTAGGCACAGATGGTGTTTGTGGCATATCATGAAGAAAGTACCAGAGAAGTTAGGCTCTCACAGAGATTATGAAGCTATTACCCAGTTGCCTGGCGCAGCCGTGTATGATTCCCAAAGCATTGATGATTTTGAAGGTAATTACATTGTTGTTATTTTTACATTGCATGTTATTACCAATTATTAAATGTAATTATTTTTGCTTATATAAGTTCAAGGTTATTACATTGTAGGTATGTTTACATATCATGTTTTTTTTAAAATGAATTTAATTTTCTCATTGTGAAATTTATAACATTATTCTTATCGTTATATGTTTTTATTTTCAATTGTTCAATGTAATTATATTTTTCTTATATCAGTTCAATGTTATTTTTAAATTTATCAGAAACTTGGAGGATGTTGATGTATCTTCATTCATTGGAGGGGAATGTTTGGCTTTGTCAATTGTATTTGAAGAAGGAGATGTGGGTTTCAATTTTTGTTAAAATACATTTTTGGGCAGGGATGTCGACAACTGGTCGTAGTGAAAGTATGAATGCATTTTTCGATGGGTATGTGAATTCTAAGACTACGTTAAAACAGTTTGTAGAACAGTATAAGAATGCCTTACGGAAGAAGATTGAGAAAGAGAACTTGGCTGATTTTGAATCGATTAACAAGCAAATTTCTTGTTCTACAATTTATGAAATGGAGTCTCAGGTTCGAAAGTTTTATACGGCTAACAAGTTCCTTGAGTTCCAAAAGGAGTTGATTGGGATGATGTATTGTGGAATTAAATCAACTGAGAAGCTACCCTACCATGTGCGATACTATGTGAATGAAGATGTGGTGTTTGGAGAAGCTGGGAGAAAGAAAGTAATGTTTCAGGTATTGTACGATGGGTTGGAGGTGAGTTGTACTTGTTTGGGTTTTGAGTTCAGGGGCATTTTGTGCCGACATGCTCTCACTGTTCTTATAGCGAATGATGAGTACACACTGCCGTTGATATATGTTTGTAGACGATGGAGGAAGGATGTGAAAAGATGTCATTCACGGGTGAAGGTGAATTATTCTAGTTGGTCAACCACTATTGAACACAAACGATATAATGATATGGTAAAATCATTTAATAGTTTTGCGGATGCAATTGCTGAAAGTGAGGTTCACTATATGGGCGTGATGAAATGGATTGATGATTATGCCAAACAGTTGTCTGGTGGTGCAGTTAGTCCTTCGGTACAAGTGACCTCCAATTCCAATAACCCAATACCTAAAAGAGGTAAGGGTCGTCCGCTTAGTGTGATTAAGAAGAGGATATGGGGAAGAAAGCGCCGCCGGGGCAGCAGTAGCACAACTGGTGTAGCAGCGCAGAGAAACGAGGATGTTGAGATCACATGACTAAGTACTAATATGCATGTACACTTTATAAGTTGTTATGTTTAATTTAAATATTTAGTTTAATTAGTTTGGAGTTTGGATGGTAATTCGTGCACTTGTTTCTTAGTGAGAGATAAATGATTATTTTATGTTTGTAATCACTCTATGGACAACATGCTCAGTATTTTAAGAATGATTGAAGTTGTAATTTAGGTAATGTTTTTCGTGAAATCATGTTGTCAATGTTTTTTATCAAATAATTGGTGAATGTTTTTGTGTGATGTGTATATCAATGGTTATATTTATGTCGATGTGTGTCAGTGTAATATCCATTGAGATTCAGTGGCTTTAATTATGGGGTGGCAACGTAATAGTGTTTCTATCTATGATTGTTATGTTATGTCCTATTATTTATCATAATAGAATATTAATTACAGTCTAAAATGAGCTTATTATACCAACTGAGTTTATGTTAGAGAATTTTTGCATCAATTGTTAATTTCAATTGTTAACCGTGAGATAGTGTTATTGCATTTGTAATGTCGTAAAACACAATGTAATAAACACTTACATGATAGGGGCTTAATTCTAGTGTCACCACTTAATAGTGTGTTTGTTGCTTAAAGAGTTATTAAGTCCTATATTAAGCGTAATAGAAGATCAATTACAATCGAATATTAGCTTATTAGCCTAGCTGAGCGGACGTTAGGGAATTATTGCAATTACATTTATTTTTCACAATTTCACAGTGTCAGTGCATTTAACCATGTCATAAAAGACAGTCTAATAAACACTCCTAATTAAATGATATATTTACACTTTAGTAATACCTTCATTTGTTAATGTAAGTTATGTCCAACAATTTTACATTATCTTTTCACATTAATACTTCATCGAACTATTGTTTCCGGAATTGTGATTTTCTGACAATACAATGTAATAACCAATATGACAGACAATTTAGACCACTTTGTGACCATATGAAAATATAATTTTTAAATAAAGGATGCGATATTAACCAATGTATAAAAAGACATTAGTGTAAGTCAGTCATAATTTTATAACCGTACAACCACTGTCATCTACATATCATGGTAGAGCTATTACCTTAATATATTAGGTGTTCTACATTACAAAATACTATGAAGAGTATTGTCATAACAACACTATATCAACGCTTCACAGCCCATCCATGTTTCTGGTCATTCAAGAAAGTCTCAATTACAGCAGCCCGGTACTTGTGAAGTTCAACTTGAGTGAGCTTTTTGGGTATTGGCTTGTGATTGAAAATAGCGTTCATGATGTACATGCATATTATGCCACAGTCCACCCTGTATATATTAGCAAAGTTACAGTTTGTGCAATAATTTTGATAAAATTTACACTATTATTTAAATTGAATATGTAATGAAGTTATTTATTTTGATCCTTACGATGCATGCATTTGTTGTGGTGTGTCCCACACTGTCGCCAATGTTGTGCTTCTGCTTTGAGAGAGATCCTTAGTCTCGAAAATGCTTTCGTAGTATTTGACCTATAACAACAAATTGGTCATGTGTACTTCATTTATAATTACGCAATATCATAGGTATAATTTTATTTTATGGTTTGACGATGGTTACCATTAATTCAGCATCTTTGAGATAAGGATCCTTTGATTTTTTGCTTCTGGGCAATATTGAATTGTAGAGCAGCCATTGCTCCTCCTCGATGTCAATGACTAACATGGTGCAATGGTTTGGAGTACGGTGATTACCTGCACATAGGAGGGGGAATAGTGTATACCTGTATTTAAGGGCATTTTGACGTATCTTGTCAGTCAAGTTCTTTTTCACCAAATCTGGCCTGTCCATTGTTAGGAATGACATTGCCATACTGTTGATGACAAAAGATTTTGCACTCTGGGTGCACTGGGTGATGTCTTCACTAACATTGTCTTGCATCTCAGTGAGGTGCTCAGCATATGCATTAATAAGCTGCAAGAGCATCAATATTAAAAATTATAGATCGATAATGTAAAATCTAAGTCAATTAATAAATGCATGCTGAATATGCACTCACATTGGTGGAGATCATGTCACAGTTAACCAATGTCACCATATCCTTCCAGGTTAAGTAGTCATTCCCAAGCCAAACCATTACGCTGTACATTCATTGATATGCACATTACTTATGTATTTAATTACAGTAGATAAAAACATAAAAATAAATACACTCTCATAGTCCTTCAAGTTTTGAGACAATGTAAAAAGATTTCAATAATTAATGAGGACTTACTCATTGCTGTTTTGTCTCTCAATTTCCAGCAGTTTTGCCTTCACATCTGGTGTCAGGTATTTGTAAACTGCTGATCTCTTTTCCATAGAAATTGCTTTTGCTCTGTGTTCCACAATTTGGTGTTCTTCCACATTGCAGACTTCAAATTCAGATTCAAAGATTGGAGCTTTACCTTTATGATGAGCTTTCTGTCTTTTGATATCGATATACTCAAAATCTGAGTCAACCTTTGCCACACGTGGTTTCGTTTTAATTCTTCTGATCATAGAAGGTGTCACAGTCTTCCTCTTGTACGTCTGTTTTTCTTGTACAGTACGTAATGCATCTTCAGTCAATTGGTTCGACTGCTGTACGCTTTCTCCTTTATACTTATCCATATCTGGTTCTCGAACTTGCAAAGGAGGGACATCAATTACAGGCAACACTTTTGTGTTTGTCTGAAACAATGCAATGATATCATCAGTCTCTGCTTTCAATTTATCCAATTCCATCTTCAATTCTTCTTTATCCTTCACAGCTTTTTCATAATCACCATTAACTTCATGCAGCTTCTTTTTGAGGTCATCAATTTCCTCATTTCTACATGACAATTCGTACCTCAGGTCCTTCAAATCTACTTCGTATTTTTGTTTCTCTTTAGTCTGTACTGCAATCTCGATTTGTAATTGTTCAATTTCATGATCAACTGCTTGTTTCTCCTTCTCCAGCACTTCTATTCTCTTTAATGCATCGAGTACTGACCCAGATGACTCCTCCTGTAGATGCAAATGAGCTAGAGGACTGTTGGCTCTCTCTAATGTTTTATGATGGGATTCATTGGTATCTTTATGTGGAGTGATAACTTCATCAAATAAAGTTTCCAAACGCCGACGTGGACTTGGCGATTCTGTATTTACATGACGACTATCATCACGATTAATGTTTGGGTTTGGCTGCTTGCAGTGGGCAATTGATTTTCGATGCTGAAAATTTAGTACACTGCATTCATCCTTGGTCATCTTCAACAAGCCTTTAATCAACCCCGAAGCCTGCAAATAATTATCAGGCGGACATGACAAAGTGAGCGGTTAACATATCTCATTTTTTATTAAACAACATGCCTGTCACAGAGAATGCCCTTAATAAAAAGTTGAAGTTGTTATAAAGAAAATTTATATAATTACAGTATATGTATTAGCAAATTTACATTATCAATGTTTTTACAATATTCAATATCGTTTTCAATTATTCTGTGACATATGCAATGGAATACATATATAATGTAAAAAGCCCGAGTATTAAACCCAACAATTTCCTGGATGAAACCCTAAGGCATGTCAGCCAACATATGGAATGCGATAAAAAAAATTCAAACAAATAAATGTATTCAAAACACCAATGTCACGCACACAACCATATTACCTGTAAAAAAGCATATGCACTGTAATAAAAACCATTTATTATGTCAATGTATTACATACATCAATGCCATTGAGCCATTCATAAAACATGTTAAAAACATATTGCGTTCATTTATGTCAAATGTTTTTACCTTACTGCCTTTGAAGTTGTCAATGTATATAGCCTTGAAGTTAGTTGGCCAACCACTGATGTCCCACTTTAAGAATCTAGGAAATTTCCCTTCATTAACCGGTGAAAATATGTTGCAGTGCTCACAAAACCAATACTGTAACATGGAAAAATAATTGTATTAGTTGAAGTTATATTTGCAATTTATAAATGCGTGTAAAGAACTAAAGTGCATACCGATAACATAGTTACGCATCCAATGACTTTTCTCGGCTCATTGTGATTCTTTTTTATCGATTCCATTAGATGATCACAAATAGCTTTCGGCCAATTGTATCTTTTTACAGCTTCAATGTCATAGACGTAGTCTATGAAGGCCCATGGAATTTGGTCTGCTCGTGTGCTGAAAAATAGGGTCAAGCATGTATATAGCATCAACAGCCGTGCCAAATTAGCTGCATCGTCCTCCCCTTCCCCCATAAAAGCTTTATGGATGGCTGTTTTGATGATCTTCGCTTTCATGTGAGTTACATTGCTGCCAAAATGCCTATTGACAAAAGCATTGTCTGAAGGCTTCGAGTTCCTTCCAATTTTCATACGAACCTCACCAAACTCCACACCAAATATCAACGCAATATCTGTTTCATCAAGATTCACCTTATTTGTCCCGATAGCAAAGCTACTATATCTATCATCGTAGGTACGGATGATATCGCATATGAAATTTTCATTCTTCTTTGTCTTCAATGTTCTGTTCTCTTTCTGTTTCAAGGTTGACCACAGGTAGTAGAAAGGTGTTTTTTGGATGGCTCTCTCTTGCTGCTCGTTCAAATCAAGGCTGTCTACCATTGTTTTTAAAGCGCAAAGATTAGATTTGAACTGCATTTCTTTGCGAGGCTTCTCTGGATTCTTTGATGGAGTTGCCTTTCTTTTGAAAGATTTTTTTTGGGTACGTCGTGATCGGCTTGCCGTGACAGATTTCTTTGGACTACGCCCTGACCGAGATGTACTGCCCTTACTCATCTGATGCATTTAAATAAATTAAAACACTAATGACACAACTAGCATAGAGAGTGATCATTAACAAGGCATTTTCATAAAAGAACATAAGAAACCAGCTTATTCTGTGATGGCAATGCATAAAATTCCATTTTATTCAAGTACAAAATCCAAAAACCACAAGTTAGATACTCATAAATATGTTACTCCATCAGCCTATACAATTGCATATTTACAATGACTTTAATTACACTTTTCCATTACACTAATAAGGTGTTTGGTGACCAACAAAACAATGACGACAATTTCCCTCCACAACAATGTATTTCAATTATAAAAACAGTTTTACACAACTATCAACAAGTACCAGTTCATCACAGTCTAAATGTAAGATACTCTGTCTACATAAATTTACTAAGACAATAACTTCACAGCTTAAATACCACAACTTCATAATCGACACTGTACTTCAGTAACAAAAACAGTATTTTTAATACTTAAAGCAATACAACAATGTATTTCATGAACCAAATACACTATTCACATTCCTGTGAACAACATCCACTTCATCACAGTGTCAATGTAAGATACTCCGTAAATTTCCAAAACAATTAGTTTGCCCATTAAATTCCCTAAAAAAAATTAAAAAAATTAACATCAATATCTTGATGTTTGCCATGGAACTGTAATAAATGTAAACATAATAAGAAAACGGTAAACCAACGAAATCGACCTCTGTTGCAAAACCCATACCCATTTAAATTATTTAACAACCAAATAAATGTGTAAAAGTTATTACCTTTGACAGCTTTGAGCAATATTAGCTTCTATTATTGACGGGAAATGGCGTTCAAACGCAGTTTTTGTTATCACAGTGGATGCTCTCGCCGGAAACAATGGAGTTTCGACCTGGGTGATTAGAGAGAAATTCTAAAAATATGTGTTTCTCAGGTGAGCTATCAAACGGGAGGTATGTTTTTAACTCAATGTAACCGTGGTTAAATCTTCATTGGGGTATGTGTCCAAATGGCGTGTAAATGTGTATCACCGTTTTTGAATTTACAATTTTTGAATTACATTTTGCAGGTATTTGAAATTGCTTTGTCATCAGTACAGTCAGCATGCCACGTCTGTTATGGATATTATAGAGTGAACAGTTTATGTATATGTAGTATTACCGGTTTCTAATAGGGTAACACTCGGTTTTTATAGGGTCCGTTTGGTATAGCGTGTGATAGTTTATACGCTTATTTTCTTCACTAAAGAGCTTATACGCTCTACCTACTCAAATAAACATGTACACCAAAAAATTCTCTCAATTTGCCTTATTGTCCCTGTCTCTCTCACACATTTGTTCTATTGTCTTTCAAAATATGTGTTAGATTTCGAAAAAATACATATTCGAACTTAACACGTAAATCTCTTTCCAACAAAACACATATTTAATACTTTTTATTTCATTATTAAACTACTTTAAATATCTCTAGTAATAAATTGACAACTAATACATGATCATAAACTTAAGCTCTACCAAACACCACACAACTTATTTGACAGCTTATACACTTTATAGCTTATTCACTATTAAAACTAATGTCCTACCAAGAACTCACATAGTAACGAGAGATTTTCTATATTTCAGCAAAAGTACATCTTTTGCTCAACTTACAAATTTTAAAATAGTAACAACACATATTAGTTACTCTAAATTATTTAAATATTCACTTTTATAATCATTCTTTATTGAATTAAACTCAATCTATTTTACTACTTTTATAACATCAAATCTTACCATGTTAAATAATAATCAAATGATATTAATATTAATAATATTTTATTAATTCATTTAGTATTTGACATTAATAATAATTGATGTCGTAGTTGATTTGTGTGGCCACAAATGTGATTTTTGGATTTTGTGACTAAAAATGTGGTGGTTGATTGTGTATCTACTAATTATTAGTTGAGTTTAGGGTTGGCAATGGGGCGGGGTGGGTTTCCCATCCCCATCCCCACCCCCATCCCTAAACCCGACGTCATCAACATCCAAAAATAAAAAAAACTACACAATCAGTTATCAATACATGATAATAACAGTCTAACAGTTCCAAATTACATCAAAATCATCTCTCAATCAGTACATAATACTAACAAGTCCAAATTACATATTAAACATAAACAACAAGCAAGTCCAAATTACATATTAAACAACAACCAATACTTAACAAGTTCCATAACCAAATTCCAAATCAGAGTATTACAATACAATATTGAGACCCGAATATGATATCATGTATTAGTAGCCTCAATTTTGATGTTGGTGGCGCAAGACTCCGATTGCTACAACTTGAATATAGTGAAATAAATAGGAGGGTACTATAATAAACAATTAAAACTGTACTAATCTATAATTAAGACAAGAAATCACTTCCGACAAAAAAAATGTAATAGATTTAAACCCAAATTAAAAGAACATTGGGGAAACTTTGGCCATGAAAATTATTAGGCACTACGACATAAAACAGACAAAGAAAGACATCCTCACAAATATATATATAGAACTTTTGGAATGCTAAGTAAGGTGATTCTACAAGGGGGAAAATTCACGATAACAAAGAGAAGTGAAAAGCGGATACAAAGAAATAATTAAGGACTAATTTTTATTTTTCAGTCAAAATCCCTGATTCTTAGTTCAGTTGCCCAGGTTGACAGAGGAAGCAAACAAAAAAATACGCAAATTTGAAATCAAAGCTTCATACTCTGCAACTAAGATAAAAGAATCTTACAATTCAAAGAATCATGACTTCCATCCAATTACTTTTATTTTCTTAGCAACCAAACATAACATATGAGCTGCAAGTGCCTTACCAATCAGAGTAGCAATAAGGGGAAAAGGCAAAAAAATGTAATAGATTTTAGATTAGTTCATTTGTTTAACAGATTGCCAAGCAAAACTAGGCAACTTTCCACTAAACACTGTAACAAATGAATCACAAAAGTGATATTACCTCCGTCTCAGAATCATCATCATAATTTTCCTGTTTTGATCTTGTGGAATCTGGTAAGATAAATGGATTAATGGAATAATAAATAATAAATGTGAAACCCCGAACCAAAAATGTTGTGAAATTTTGATGTTTGAGCAAAGGGGGGAAAACTGGACTAGGCGCACCAGGGGGCGCCTAGGCGTTGCGCCCAGTCCAGTGAGTGGGAAGCAAAGAGGGAGACCAGAAGAAGAGAAACTGGACTGGGCGCACCTCGCGGCGTTTAGGCGCCGCACCCAGTCTAACAAGCACCAGATGGGCGTGCAGGAAGGAGCAATTCAAACTGGACCGGGCGCACTTCAGGGCGCCTAAGCGCTGCGCCTAGTCTAGTGAGAGATAGGAATCGAAGTAGGCGGCCGCCTAGGTGCACCTCGCCTGGGCGTGAAAACCCTACACGCCCAGGATGGGGCTCAGAGCAGCGCGCCTGGGAAATGTTGGTTAGGCCATAGCGCCTAGGCGCAACCCGTGTTTCAAAATGTTGAAACGCAGGGTTGTTCTACATTTATTCTGGGTAGCCCAAGACTTTAGAGAGAGAGAGAGAAGATTCTAGAGAGAGAAAGGCATTTGATGTGATTCTTGGAGATTGAAGCTTGGTTTGGAGATTTAGAGAGGATTCAAGGAAGATTCAAGCTTTTGAGGTAAGATTTCTCATTATTTCATTTCTAGGGTTTCGAGTAGATCTTGTTAGTTTTGTTTAGAGTTGATTCCTATGGTTTAGATATGTTGATTCTAGGTCATATGTGGTTGTATATGTAGGTTTGATTCTCGTTTTGGATTTGAGTTTCATAAGGTTGAGGTTTGGGGGTTTGAGAGGAAACCTAGAGAGAGAGAAAGTAAGTTTCCTCAATTTAGTTGTTTAATTTATATTGGTTATGATATGTTGAGTTATTTTGGATGATTATTAGAGTTCGATTGTGTGGTATTGTTAGGTTGGAGAAACGGGGTTTAAAACCCTAATTGTGGGATTTTGGTGCATTGCTCGATACGAGGTAGAGGATTTCCAACAATTCTCTCTATCGTTGTTCTCAATATTTTAAAGAGCGTTTCGATTCCTCATTGGTCATTCCATTTGTGTTTCTGCCTTAATTGCTTCTAAGGGGAAATGAACCTTGCTTGTGGAATATTGTTAATTCTTGATGTTGCATGACCCGATTGTGTGTGTTCCATCACCTATGGACACAATGTGATTTTCGTTAATGCATCATGGTAGTTATGTATATATATATGTAGGATGTTCATGTATATATATCTTTTTGGCATGACATGGCATAAATGCATTAGCGTTGCATTGGGGACCGGGTATGGACTCGGGGCTCCTTAGGTTTCTTGAAAGCTACTTGGAGGGATGACGAGGTGATGAGAGTTACCACCAAGTCATGTGAACTCCATGTAGGATAATGCACTAGAGGTATGGTTAATGAGGGACCTTGCCTGGAAATGGTGCGGGCGTAATAGGTTCTCGCAACCGGGTAATCCAAGAGCGTTTGATGTTGGGGAGCTTGCTCCTATTCAATATTACATGGATAGCTGGCCATGATATTGATGAGTTGATGTGGTGAGCTTGCTCATGTTCGATATTACATGGAACTAGCCATGGTATCGATGAGGTTTGCTCATTGAGGGGATTGCCCGGATTGATGTTCTATGTGATTGTTGAGTATACGTGCATGTGGTAGATTTTATATTGTTGCATAACCTATTGTTCGGATTCGGCCTTTATACGTTTTATACTCTTAACCCTACTGAGCTTCTTGCTCACTCTCTACTTTCTATTCCTTCCCACAGGAGATACTGGTACAGGTACCGGTGGAGCGGATCGATGAGAGCGAGATGTGACATGGATGGCCCTGGGTAGGATGTGGGTGTTAGAGATGTACTCTAGCACGTATTTTGTTACGATGTATTGACGTTTGTTCATAATGTTGTTATAACCGATTGGCACCAGAGGGTGTATGCATGATGTATGCTGAGTATGGATTTTTGGTTATATGATATTATGAACTTGATGTTGTGATTATTACTATCAGTTTGTGCATGCTGGTAGTGGATGGCTTGAGGCCCTAGGATCATGATTGCATGTGTTTGAGGCCTGAGGCCTAGCTAGGTTACTAGTGTGATGGATTGAATTTACGCTGCAAATTTCTGATGCAGGCGGGTACTCTTCGACATACGGGGAGATGCCGCCGGATTTCCGGTCTGCCGGATGATCGCACTAGTGGCCTAGGACGGTGCCGGAGGGCACCCGTGGCGTGCCCGGACCGGGGCGTCACAATAAAAACTTCTAAAACAATTAAGCTCTAAAACTTTAATCTTCCAACCATATCATACTATAGAGTATATTAAAAAATTGAATTTGACTCCATAACCAATGTCGAGCACACATCATAGCCTCTACGGTGAGGACATAAAATCCTCCCACTAGCACTAAAGGTGGATTCCGAAGCAACGGTCGTCATAGGAATAGACAACACATCTTTCGCAATAGCATGCAAATTGGGATACTTGATCCCATTTGTCTTCCACCAACACAAGATATCAAAATCATGTGTATTCCTAGACAAGAGAGACTCTTCTAAATAGTGATCCAACTTTGACTTTACATGTTCAACAATAGGAGTAGAGTCCATGAACATTTCAAACTTGGCATCATAACTACCCTGCTTAGGAAGTGGAGGCCTTGAACTTGAAGAAGAATGTGAACCTTGACTTTGACTAACACCTTGAGATTGTTTAACTCTCTTTTGGCACTCTTGAACCAAATCATACAACATTTGCTTTGTTTTTCAATCTCCGAAGAAGATGTCTCACCATAAACAAATGGATAATATAATTCAATAATCTTCATCTTGTACCTAGGATCTAAAATGCTTCCAATTACCAACAAATAGTTCATGATATCCCAATATTTGTTGAACTTCCCCTTCATTTTCGATGCCGTAATTTTCATATCAATATCATCAACCACAATCCATTCATCAATTGTCAATTTAATTTGACAAATATGAGAGAAGAAAATGTTTATTGTGGGATTCAAAGTTTCTGAAAACAGCTCTGTAGCATAAAAAAACATCTCTAATTTAGAATAAATTTCCCTCACTTTAGACCACTCCTCTTCAATCGGGACCCTTTTATACAAAGCTTCACTTCACATTGTTTCAAACGAGGAAACACATCTTTATAAATTAATGTAGTGCTAAGCATTAAGCAGGTAAAGTTCCACCGAGTTTCGCAATCAAGTACCAATTTTTTAGTGCTTCAAACTTTCAATTGACGTGCAGCCTCAACAAACTTTCCATCTCTTTTGGGTGTTGCTGTCCAAAATGACACACTATATCGAATTTTTTCAATGCAATCATGAATCAAATCCAATCCCTCCCTCACAATCAAGTTCAAAATATGTGCACAACACCGCATGTGAAATAATTTTCCTTCTAAGATAAGTGAACTAGGAGGAATCTTCTCTAAAATGACTTCAATCATAGCATCATTAGTAGAGCAATTATCAACAGTCAAAGTAGATACCTTACGGTCTAAATTCCAATCCAACAAGCAATCAACGAGAGCATTTGAAAGCACCTCAACAGTATGTGGATAAGACACATATATAAATCTACAAAAAATAAAAATTATAATAGTTAATAATTGATTTAAAGTTACCAATGATAAATACATGTCTAATGACAATTACCTCACAAGACGACTTTGCAATTTTCATGAAGAAGCAATGAAGTGTGAAGTGATGGCCATGAATCCTCTTCTTTGATTGCTTGACGTCCACATATCGACTGTCAATGCAATTCGGCTTGCATTTGATTCCAATAATTTCATTGTTTATCCCTTTCATACTCAAAAATCCTAAGGACAACATTCTTGATTGTGTTCCGTGAAACCACTTTAAATAGTGGTTGTAAAGCATGAGAGTACCTTCGGAAGCCCACATGTTCAACCATCTTCAATGGGTACTCATGCAACACAATCATTTTGGCAAGCTCTTCTATCGCTTGATCTTGATCAAAAGTCTAAGTACCAAGCTTTATTGACCCATCATTAGATGTTGTAGGATTGAATAAAGACTGTTTTATGGTATTTTGTTTCTTGTACAAACATGTTTTCATGTAGTCAAGTAAATGCTTAGTTCCATTCTTACTTTCCCCACCCAAGACCTTCTTACAATCAGGACAAACAGCCTTACGTTTCTCAGCAATGTACTTTTCCTCAAAATGATCCCATGCAGGAGATTTTTTTTTTCTTTCATAGAATTAAACTCTACATTTTCATCCATAGAAGTCCGATTTGAGTTTGATATTACCTCATTCGCAACTCCTACATTTGGACTTGTTTGTATAGGAACACTTTCACCACCGGTTGGGACACTTTCCACAGTTGGAACACTTTCAACCTCTCTATCTAGATTGTCCATCACAAATCTGAAATTATAAAGAGAACACTAGGATTAGGGAAAATACAACATTAAACAAACACTATTACACTACCGTGAATTTGGACAACATATATTAGTATAATACACCTAATAATCCAAAAATCTATCGGATTTTGGATTAAGTTCTAAAATAGCCTCTCTCTTTTTTAATCTTAAGTGATGACCCAATAGTAAAGAAAGCTCCAAGTTGGTAGCCAAACAGATGGAATTTTCTTCTTCAAAAGGGAAGAAGAATAAGTAGAGCTCTAATGGTGCAATTTGTGTCTAGTCCAGTTGTGAAGTTAGAATAAGCAGAGCTAGTAAGCCTGGAGAATCCACCGAAGAATTATAAGCCACAAAACGAAGAGGGCTGTTGACTGGTACGACCTGCTACTTTAGCTTTTTAGGGTTTACTTTGAAATTAGAATTAGCATTTAGAAAAGCCAAAAAAAAAACTTCAGATAAAATAAAATGTTCAAAAGTCAAAACGTTAAAAATATATTTCAGTATTTCACATTATGGTCATTAAAACTTTGGCATAAAATGTCGAATAATGAACATGTCCATTCCATATGATCTAAGCGTGAGAGTTACTTATACAGTATGAAAAGTGAAAACAAAGTAATAGATATTAGCAATTTAATATTTACTATTTGAGAAAATAATTTTTTTAAGATATCATTATAATGAATTAAAATTATATCAATGGCCCATATTAGATACCCTAAAATATGATTAATTTATCTAACATTTATATTTTTTTATTCCTAAACTATGGGCCATGGATTCAAGATATCATTATACCAATGGCCTCGATTTATCTAACGACTTAAAATGAACGGTTATTGTTAATAATTTATGATAGATTGACTATTTGACTATATGTTTTGTTTTTTGAAGATTTAAGAACGTGCGTTGTGAGACCATGTATCCTGTATGGCTATATTATATATCATGTATCATGTATCATGTTTCATAACCCTAAAAGTAAACAGGTAAACCTTAAACCTTTTACCTTCCTAGAGGACCAAAACCCTAGTCCCTAAACTATATATCAATATATGTACTAGATAGACATATTACACATACAACTACAATACTATAATATATTAATACACACACAATATATATATATATATATCATATATTTATATATGTTTCATAGCCCTAAACGTAAAACGAATAAACCCTAAACCTTCCTAGAGGACCTAAACCCTAGTCCCTAAACTATATATGTATTAGCTAGCCATATTATTACACTTACAACTATAATACATTAATACTATAATAAATGTCTATATTATATACTATAATATATGTATTTATTAATATACTATATATTCATACTACACATAACACAACTACAACTTACACAGTAACACAATTATAATAGACAATAGTACACATTACTAAACAATAATTACACATATAACTATAATAGTATAATACTATTGTATATGTATATGTATTATATAACCATTAATGATTAAACAATACTACTACTACACAACTTTTATATAAATATCTTAAATATGTTAACAATTAATATATAAAATAAATATATTCATATATATTGATGTATTTATATGTTTATTTGTATAAATATATATGTTAAAATATTTATATATAATACATATATTTTTTTGGGTTAGGTTCAGGGCCGGGTATGGCATTACCATACCCACCCCGACCTCGAAAAGTGAGGTTAGGGTTTCATCCGAACCCGAAAATTTGGGTCCCCAACTCGAATTTTCGAGTCAAGTACCCAGACCCGCGGGGACTTTTGCCATCCCTAGTTGAGTTGGTGAAATATGTGGTTCTAAATATGGTTGATAGGGTATGTGGTTATTTTGTGGTTGTTGAAATATGTGGCTACCAATTATATGTTGAGTTATGTGGATATTATTATCTTAGAAATTGTCTATATAAAGCAATGAACTTCTAATGTTTTATAAATACACAAAAATAAAAAATTGAAAAAGCATGCCATACAAAAGACAAAAAAATAAAGGAAATCTCATACTGGTAGATTAATAAAAACATTATCAAAGTTGTTAGCATAACAAGAGATACAAAGGCAATATAATAAGCGTAATTGCCGATCTAAACATAGAGAGCAGAGGCAGAGAGCGAGAGGTTTTGGGCGTCTTGGGCAAGACCTAAAACCTTTTGAATTCCAAACCTAGATCGAATCGACTACCATCAAGCAAGGAGAATTTAAACGAGAAATCGAACCCAAAAACATGTATAAAATACCTGGATGATGACTGTGGAAAAAGACGATTGTTCCTAGGAGAGGAATTCTCTAGCAATGAAACTATTGCACTTGAAATAGTACATAAGAAGACGATAGTTTTTTTTCAATAAAAATAATAATCGTACTTCTACAGTTGTGCGCAATATGTCCGGCCCACTGTAATAAATTGTAGTATCAGGATCGAGTGGGCGGATGTGACAAGTCTCTACAATACAAGCTTGGTCGTACTAGGTGAGCTATCGAGTGTCGAAGGGGCTCAGTGCTTTAAATCTCACATCACCTAGGGGAAGATCTAATGTCCAGAATATAATAGGGAAAATTTCCTAACATGTCACAATCGGCTTTCCTTGGGGGAGTGGCATCACGTCCCTTTAAAACTCTACAGTTAAGTGTGCTTCTACGAGACCAATATTCGGATGGGTGACCTCCTGGGAAGACAAAGTCGTGTGGGTAAGTAGGAGAGCTCAAAACGGACAAATTGTCACATGGGTGGAAATGCCGGCTATTACAGTTGGTATTAGAGGTGAGACACTAGTGTTGAAGATGTGGGATTCACGAGGATGTGAGCCCGTAAGAGGAGGAGATTGTAGTACCAGGCTCGAGTGGGTGGGTGCAACAAGCCTCTGCAACGCAAGCTTGGTCGTACTAGGCAAGCTACCAAGTGTCGAAGGGGCTCGGTGCTTTAAATCTCAAGTCGCCCGAGGGAAGATCTAATGTGCAGAATATAGTATGACAAATTTTCTAACATGTCACAACCGATTTTCCTTGGAGGAATGATATCACATCCCTTTAGAACGGACAAATTGTCACATGGGTGGAAATGCGGGCTATTACAGTTGGTATTAGAGGTGAGACACTAGTGTTGAAGATGTGGGATTCACGAGGATGTGAGCCCGTAAAAGGAGGAGATTGTAGTACCAGGCTCGAGTGGGTGGGTGCAACAAGCCTCTGCAACGCAAGCTTGGTCGTACTAGGCAAGCTACCAAGTGTCGAAGGGGCTCGGTGCTTTAAATCTCAAGTCGCTCGAGGGAAGATCTAATGTGCAGAATATAGTATGACAAATTTTCTAACATGTCACAACCGATTTTCCTTGGAGGAATGATATCACATCCCTTTAGAACTCTGTAGTTAAGTGTGCTTTTGTGAGAGTAATATTGGGATGGGTGACCTCCTAGGAAGGCAAAGCCATGCGGGTTTAGGAGGGCCCAAAGCAGTCAAATTATGGCATGGGTGAAAATGTGTGCTGTTACACAAATCCACCAATCCTACGTGAAAAACGGAACCTCACAACTTTTCGTAACATTCAATTTATTTACCTGTGCAAACCAAGCTAACATGACAAGCATTGACAAGTTCTGTCGACAAGTCAAGCTTTGCTTGAAAACTTTTGTCAAGCCTTTTCACAAAACTTTGCATGACCAAAACTTTATCACGTGAAAATCAAAATTTTGCAAGACAAAAGCTTTGTCATGTGAAAATTAAAACTGTGACAGCTTTGTAGGTTGATAAATAAAATCAAACTCCTAAATTCATATAAATAAAATCAAGTTTCTACCTTCCATCTGAACTCTCAATTGCAAGAAATATGGATCTCTATGTAATTCCAAATTTGATATCCAAAGAGGATATACGTGCTCTTAGCGATGATACTTTTAGCTAAAATAATCTTTGATCCGATGATTTTGAAGAAGAGGATGAGATCTTGGAGAATGATGATGATGAGAATCAATATGAGATTGCCCAAAAATCTCAATTTTGTGGTAATATGGGCATAGGGCTTTCAACATTCTCACAATTTCAGAGTTGTATGGATGTAGGTCCTTCAGTATATTCTCAATTTCATGGAAAAATGAGTCCCGTGACATATGCTAACTATATGGAGTGCTAGTATCAATACTGGGCTCATCAGGCCTCCTATAGATCTGTAGTGCCAGTACCAATACTGGACTCACCTATAAGGAAGAAAAGAAAGTAAATGGTGAGCAATGACTTAGTAGGGGTAAAAATATCATGAAATAAATATTCAGTTGAAATTTAAGAATATGATAAATGCAATGATATGCTATAGACCATGAACCACAACAATGAATACCATTAATCTAAATTCATTTTTCTTCCACAAGAGCAACCATGGAATAGTGCACTAGGCACCTGATCCTACCAGAGGTGAACATTGCCACCATTTATGGCTCATGAAGAAACAAGATCAACTGCAAGACTCCTCGTCCCGCCCACTCTAATTAAGGCTCCTCGAATCGACCCCTCGAGATTTCAGTGCGTTGCCTCACATACGACTCATTTGGTAGGAACCTAGCATTAGTTCCATAACCCTCCTCCCATGCGACTTCCAACCAACCTACGAGAATCTTGAGCCCGTGCTTTATCTTCCCATGCAGCTCTAATGCATAACAAAGTGGCATGTCATGATATTTATATATATATATATATATCCTTCATATATTAACTACTCGTGGTGCATGAACAAGATCAACTCATGCTCGATATATGACTAAGCAATTAATTTGGTTATACATCTTACAATTTAGAGATTTTGGGAAATATCCCTAGGTTCGTTCTTCCTCATAGAGAAATTAAGGAGAGAACACAAAGATGGAATACCAATGAAGAAAATAACTGCATTTTAGATATCAAAATTGAAAATGAATTAGATTGGGCTAGAAATCTCCTACCCCAAATCCACAAAAATTCACAAAGTCGCAAAAATTCCCAATTCTAGGGTTTTCGACCCAACCTAAAATGTGGTCACAATCAAACCCTAAATCTCATCAATATAAAATCAATATCATATATAAACTTGAATCAAATCCATAAATACCGAAAACAAACATCTCTCTCTCTATCTCTCACTTCTTCACAAACTTGAAAATCTTGCCAAATCAAACTTTCATCCAAATAGATCAAACAAATCCTAATATATATCCACAAACAGATATATAGTCAATTCCGTCAATTCCTTAAGCATCTATACCTAAAATCAACATATCCTACAAATCTTCCAAAAACCTAGATTTTGAAAAACTATAAAACTTACCAAAATCCCCAGTTTTTTCCTTGATTATTCTTGAATGTTGTTTGGTATCTTCAATCCACAAAAAGCCCAAGCTTTAGTCTCTTGGAAATATCTCCCTCTCACTCTCTCTAATCTCTCTATCTCTCTCAATTTTTCTTCCTCCCATCACTCTGTCTCTCTGCAACTCTTGGCTTTTTCATTTTTTTCTATTTGTTTCACTTCGCTCCACTGTGTGGCTGTGTGCGACTTTTACCCAAATTTCATTCATTTTACTGTTATATGCTTTTGCATGTGGATAGAAGGCCTAAGATACTACTTAGTGTGTGATTGTGGTAGATGGCTGGAGGCCGTGCTAGGTTGCGGAGTTGTAATTGGATTTATATGCTTGATGTTTGAATGTTCGGTGTTTCTCACCAAGATCGTTAGTCAACAAATATGGAAACTAAATTACGAAAAATAAAAATAAATCAAAACACCAAGATTTTAACGAGAAAACCTTACTGGAAAAAATCTCGAGTCTATGAGCGACCAACCTTGAGAAACAATCCACTAATCATGAATCAAGAGTACAACCCTATCTTTGACCTAAAAACATCGCTCGTACATCCTATTCAGTGTTTGTTTCACCCTCACTCAACCCACTAAGGTAGAGTTCGCTTTTAGAATCCCCAAAAGATTTCACAGTCAAGGAATCACACCTTCACCACTCAAAACATAAAAGCCTTACTACAAGTCTCTCTCTTCACTTGAGCACTCAAGAACTCATCTAAACAAATGATTATGAGAGAAAAGAACATCAACAAGAAGCAAAACCTAAATAATCTATTCTTGCACGTAGCTTCAGTATCTCCTTTTGTTGATGGTTGAACCTTATATAAAGCATCACACTCATTTTGATAAGATTCTCTAGATAATGAAAGCATCTGGAAACCAATCATTATCTCCACTTCTATTCACACGGCACATCAACTGAGAACTCTAAATTAAATTACACAAGCACAATACCTCATTATAAGTACTATGATTATCTCCTTTATATCACATGTTGATAAAACAAAAATACTCAAGTGATATTATCATAAGTCAATCACTATGAGATGAAACAATTGTCAAGTAATATTATCATACGTCAACTAGCTAAAACAATTATCCTATAGTATGAGTTTTAATCAATATAAAGGACAAACAACTCATCCACCAATAACTCCAAGCAAACAACTAATTCTTATCATAGTCAAACATGTCACATTAACTGGTGTGCATTAAATTAAAAAATTACGTAACACATGCAAAAATACATAATTACGTAACATCACACAATTGTCACAAATAAACCAACAATCTCTCCCTTGACAATTGTGGGATCAAATACCTGCACACAATAAACAATATTTCCAAACAACACATGTACTTCTTCAATGTAGACAACCAATATTTTGAGGACAACTCCCCCTCATTATGTTATCTCACCCTCAATAAGTTATCTCACCTTTTTTTTGACCCACAAATTGTCAAAAATGAACTCTCAAAATCTTGAAGTTTCTTATCTTGTGTTTACAAACTTGTCGGAAAAATGAATCAAAACTATGAAAATTGTTTTCCCATCCTTTGCGACTTGAAAGCATGTCAAGATGTGAAATCAAACTATCTATATCTATATATAAAATGGAAGTTTCACAAACGCACCACAAGAAGTCATATAGGATTGAAGAGAGAGAAAATAAAATTTAATAATCTAATAATCAAAATTAAATTAATAATTATAATTCATGGTCATTCAATATGAGAAAACTTTTAATATTCATTTTGTTATAACAAAAATGGTAAGATGCCACTTAAGATTTAGGATTCACAATATATAAGTTAATAATTAAAATTAATATTAAAAATTTAATAATTATATGAAAAATTTCTTGATATTCCTTTTGTTATAATAAAGATGACAAGATGTCACGAAAGATTCAAGAGACATAATATGTAAGTCAACAATTAAAATTAACATTAAAAAATAATAATTATATGAAAATTCAAAAATTCATGGTCATTCAATTTAAGAAGCATCTTAATATTCTTTTTGTTTTTCATATCAATAAATAAAGAAGTAGCTATATATAATACGAAAATTTAGATAATATTTACATGAGTTTTCGCGATGACCACTCTGCAAAAACATTATCTAATAGTATTACACGTATAAATTATTTTGATTTAATGATTACTTTTAAAAATGAAAAATATAGATGATATGTCGTAACCATTTATTATTGATTTTTATTCTCAATTTATTGCAATCAGTCAAATATTTTGTTTGATAAAATTAAATCAACAACACATTAAATCGCAGAAAATTAGGAGTTAATCGATATTCAAATACTAAATAGATAATTATTAAGCAATAATACCAAACTCACACTTGCTCCACAATGTGGCACCTAGGATGCAAGAGAGAGTTTTTACAATTTAATGATTTTTTTTAATATATATATATAAATAGAGTCATCATGATTATGAATGCAATAACTCAATCAATTAATCAATTATCTATATATATATATATATTGAAAGTTTCACAAATGCTTCGAAGGAAGCCACATAGGATTTAAGATAGATATAATATCTGTATTTATCTAGCAAGCTAAATATGACAATTCCAAATAGAAAAGCATATGCTAGCCATGTAGGATTTAACATAGATTTGATACAGGAGTTGAATATCTGTATTTATCTAGCAAGCTAAATATGACAATACCAAACAAAAAATCATTTGCTTTAACAAAGGCTCCTTATAGGCGATGAAATATTATAAAACTATATATAACAAACTCACCAAAGGAATCCCTACTCAAACTTTAAAACTATAATAACACCATTACTTACACTTTTTTTATTAAAAGTATATAAAATGAGAATAAAATGAATACTACAAACCTTTTGAGATAAAATATGAGCTACGCAAAGTGCAGTTGCGCGGACATGCACCTAGTGAAAATTGATTTTGAAGCTTCGACATGATATACTGGAGGTAGAAGATAAGGTATAACTCTAGAATTTCGAGATGGAAAAAGAGATGAGACAGTGAAGGAGATAAGGGAGAGATGAGGGGATAAGGTTTTTGATAAAAATATATTTTATATTTCAATATATGTGTGTGTGTGTGTGGGGTTCATCTAAATGTAGTTGAATTTTTTCTATTTGTAGTCATAGCCTCTGATATATTTAGATTTAGATTTGACATCACTTTTTTTTGATACACTTGACCTATGTACAAGAGTTAGGGTTGGGATAATTGATAAAAATAATATTGCTCTTTGTTCGAGAAGGGTCTGCATGACTCATGAGTTAAATAAAAATATTAAAAATCAAACATATATGAATCATAATTGGAGTCTTTATCTGATTATCTACTAGTATGCTACCGTGTAAGACTGAAAGTAAAAGAACAAAATTAAAACTACCAAGCACACCGGCTTTTTCCACTTTCGACCATTTCTTTACTTATGAGTATTTATTTATTATGTGAAAAGATTACAATTTTTTTATTTTTTATAATTTTATTGGCTTAATTGACACATTCTTTTCGTACATTGATAATTAGGTCTTCTTCTTACAAATATCAATGCACCGAAGACTGGCTAAGGTTTGTACGAAATGTCAGTCAAACAAATGCTTTAACTTTTGACCAATTTTTGTCAGTAAAAAAAAAACTCTTATTGACAAAAGTAGTTGTTCTTACTGATACCAATGCACCAAAGTCTGGCTGAGGTTTGTACGGAATGTCAGTCAAACAAATGCTTTAACTTTTAACCAATTGTTGTCAATCAAAAAAATACTCTTAATGACAAAAGTAGTTGTTCTTACTGATACCAATGCACCGAAGGCTGGTTTAGCTTTGTACGAAGTGTCAGTCAAATAAATGTTTTAACTTTTGACCAATTGTTGTCAGTAAAAAAAAAATACTCTTACTGACAAAAGTAGTTATTCTTACTGAAACCAATGCACCGAAGACTGGCTGAGGTTTGTATGGAACGAGAGTCAAACAAATGCTTAACTTTTGACCAATTGTTGTCAGTAAAAAAAATACTCTTACTGAAAAAAGTAGTTATTCTGACTGATACCAATGCACGGAAGGCTGGCTGAGGTTTGTACCGAATGTCAGTCAAACAAACTTGATTGCCTCTCCATCGTTTTTCACTACTCTCTTATCTCTTTTAGGTGTTTCTAACATATCCATTGTTTTTAATCTCATAATTATTATTTTATAAATTATGGATCAATATTTTAAATTTTGGGGTGAAGATTTACGTTTGTCAAGCTATTCAATGGAGGTAAAAATGCTACTTTTTAGAAGCATGTGTGATTATAATTTCTTTCTAATATTATGATTGTAAACTAATTTGGTTATTTAATGTACAACATGATGATCAACATAGCACAATGAAAGCAGAATCAGACAATTATCAAGCAGAAAAAATTATACAGAACAATTCACATCTGATATGGTATAATAATTACACAGATATTTTATTTTGTAATATTTTAAATTTGAAATAATATTAATATATTTTTTATTAGATATTTCATTGTCGTGAAGATTTAATCAAATGGGCAGGAGATATAGGACGAGCACTGGAATTTATTGTGATTATTGGCAGTTGAAATGAAGGTCAATTTGGTCAGAAGCCTAAATTGACACTGTAATGTGAGCGAAGTGGAAAATATCGGTTATCAAAAAGTTCATCCAAATCAACCAATACTAAAAAAATGTAATTTTCCATTTCGTTTAAAGGGTATGAAATTGACAACTGGAGATGATTGAAGTCTATGGGTTATGTGTGGGATCCATAATCATCCTGCTGCAACTTACATGGAAGGTCATGCTTATGCTGGTAGATTATCACAAGATGAAACTAATATCATGATTAATTTGTCACAGAATTTAGTGAAGCCACGTGAAATATTATCTACATTGAAGGATAGAGACCCACAGAATGTGACGACAATAAAGACGATTTATAATGCTCGCAAAAACATCGAGTTGCTGAAATGGCAGGGAGAAATCAAATGCAACAATTAATGTCAGCATGATTATGTATCATGCTATAGAAGTGACAGTGATTCGAACCAGGTTCAAGACTTATTTTTCGCTCATCCTCGTTCCTTAGATCTGTTACGTGCCTTTCCACACATTTTTCTTATGGACTCAACATATAAGACTAATAGGTTTCATATGCCGTTTTTTGAAATTGTTAGTGTTACTTCTACGGAGATGATGTTTTGTGTCGCATTTGTATTCCTTCAACTTGGAAAAGAATATAGTTTCACATGGGCCTTAAGTTGTCTGAAGGCTGCTATGGATGGGTGTTTATCGCCACGGGTGGTGTTGACTAACAGAGATTAGCTCTAATGAATGTTGTTGATCATGTCTTCCCAGAGTCAACTGCTCTATTGTGCAAATGACATATTGGAAGGAATTTAGCAGTGAATTATAAGAAACTATTTGAAGATAAAAAGACCTAGGATAGTTTTAATTCCATGTGGCATTATCTGGAGGACTCTGAAACCGTTGAAGATTATTTCATAAGGCTGTCATCTATCGAACAATTATTTCATAGGTATCTATCAAAAAAATCATTTATCATTTTAGTTGATTTTTCATTGGAATGCATTGATTTATGTATCAAACAGTTATTCCACAAGTATCCAAGAGCAATAAATTATATCAAATCGGTGTGGCTAGATAAATATAAGGAGAAATGTGTTGCTGTTTGGGCTAATAAATAGATGCATTTCGCTAATAGGACTACAAATCGAGCTGAAAGCCAACATGCAAAGCTGAAAAAATATTTACAAAATTCACTTCTATCAAAGCATCACTCGAAAAAAAGTGTCAATTTTGTGTAACATGATTTCAGAATTTCAATATTCAACGAAGTAAGAGGTTCTGCTTCAACTGCTGCGTTATATCATATTTTGGCAGAAGTGAAACGTTCTAATAATGTTGGCCATGATCCTGACCTCTGTGGTTGTCAAATCTAATTATCTCATGGGTTGCCTTATGCACATGAGATCTCTAAGTACAAAATGGAAGGTTGTCCAATTCCACTATCTTTAATTGATCTATTCTGGAAAAAGCTAGAATATAAATTGCACTATTGAAATTGATTTATTCACGAAATTTTTTAAAAAATAGTCGAGACCTAGTAAATTTCGATTGTTACAGAAATTACGTGAAATTATCAATCCCTCATCTACTTTACTTCCATAGCCGAGGGTGAAGAAGCAAAGTCGGGGGCGGCATAACTCAAAGAAAAAAGTTGACTTAAGTACTGGACAAAATTCTTACGGAATTAAATATGTCGAGGCTAATGATTCTTCGATATTGTAAAGCGAACACAGTTGTTCATCAACTTATGTTCCACATTTTTCAACAACACGGAGGTTCTCGGTCGATGAGAAAATGCATAGCAGTTCGGTCAATGAGAGAATGCATAGCAATTCGATTGATGAGAGAATGTATAATAGTTTAGTCGATGAGATGATCCACGATGGTTCAGACTATTATAATCAGTTTTCAAGTCACATGCATCCGTATATTATATCTGTGACTGATGTCGTTGATGATGGAAATTGCGATTTTCGCAATGTTACAGTGGCATTGCAAATGGAAGAAGGTGAAAATGCATGGACTTGTGTAAGAAATGATATGCTAACAGAGCTGAACAACAACTCTGATGAATATACATCATTGTGTGGAACGTGGGAAAGATTTTCATTTATAAGACAATCATTGACATTTTTTTTAGAGATACAGGTCGGCACCGGTTGTAACACCCCGAATTCGTAGATGGCTATTAATTTAAAAAACAGTAGGGTAATCTGAAGAGGTAATTTAATTAGAAATTGTGTAATAATTGGGATTGTTGGATATTATGGGTATAGGGATCTACAGTATTGGATCAAAATAAATTAATTTGGATTTATGAAATATAAAACAATGTACAAATAGAAGGTATAAAGGAAAGGGTAGAGGAGGTGAGGGTAAAAGGGTCAAAAAAAACCCTAATTAAAATAATATAAAGAGCACGTATCTCGAGAGAACCCTAGAATCAACGGGCGAGAGGGAGAGAGAGGTAACGACGGCGACGGAACTCCAGACCGGCAAAGGGGCGACGGTTTTCGGCGAAGTTGGTGTCATTAGAAAAAGGACGGCGAGGGCAGTTCATTGGTAGCCTTTTCGTACGGAAAGGAGGAGTCAGCTCCAAGATACGGCAGGAAGAAGTACACGGCCGCCGCACCTTTATCGCGTCGATTCGGCCAACTCCGGTCACCGATCAGGTAACCACCGCTGCCATGGAGTTCATCGGATCATGGGCTACAAGTGGAGGCCGGCGTGGACGCTACCGCCTACGGAATGGCGGTGACCCATTTTTCTTGTGAACGGGTCTGTTGACCACGCTGGGAGAGGGGGAGGTCAACCGGGTCGACCCGACCCGATCAGGGTGACAACCCGGTTGACCATAGGTGGTTGACCAGACTTAATTAATTGGTCAATTGGTTTTTTTTTAAATTTTAATGAAGTTGATGATGAATATTTATGTATTATAATATGCAGGAACCATTTTATTGTAATTGAATTAGTGAGATAACGAAAGGGTGCCAAGGTGAGTAACGTTTCAACTGTGTCACGGAACTATATTATTAACTCTATATTACTAATTGAATTGTTTTAAATGTTATATATGCATTGAATGATTATGAACAATGATTTGATGATTAAGGTGAATATATGGGAATGTATTTGTACTGAAATTTACTGTTAATTATCAATTTTTGCAATTATGCATTGCATGGCACTTCATACTGCAAGGTTTATGTGATGGATTAAATAGTTTTATAAACCTAGTATAACTGCTATAGGGAGGGTGTACTGTTAAGGCTATTGATAATGGTTTATGTGATTGGAAGGAAAAGAAAAGAATATAATTCAGGTACAGGAGAATGTTCTAAGGAAGGATATAAAGAGGAAATCCCGACCGGTTGCCCTGTAGCAGTTTACTAGAGTTAGGGGCCCTAATACTGGATAAATGTTTTAAATTGGCTACATTTCTTAATAAAGAAGCTCATGTGCATCCATGCATAAAATGTTACTTGCTGGGCCTTGGCTCATATTGTTCCGTGACGCAGGTGACGATGAGTATGCTAAAAATGCTAATGATGGTGATGGCGTGGATCCCCAGTGAGGCGCTCATGTTGTGGTGGCTCGTTCTGGGAAATAGCTAGCTGATTAAATGATTTGAGTGTTATGTTTGGGTTTAGAATTTATCAATAAGCGGTTTATTGCGGATTTATTACCGAGTAATTACTATGGGATTATTTGAAGATGTTTAGTGTGTAATGATGTTTTGTTAATGGAGTCTAAGTACCTAGTAATTAAGAGACTATTTTATTTACAGTGATTTGTTAGAGTTCTGTTAGAGTAACTCTAGAGTTTGTTCGAAAATTTAATGGTGTGAAGAGTAACGCTACCTATTGGGGGTAATAAATTGACTATCATGGATTGGGGCGTTACACCGGTGGTTCATTGGATGAATTTTTCGGACATGGGTCATCTGATTGCATCATGCTACAATGTTGCTTTCATTGTAATAAGTGAAAAGTAATCCATGACGTTTCTTCCTTTGCGGTCTGCCCCACCACCACCACTACAACCACGTGTCATATGTCTCGGACATGTTAATCAAAATCATTTTATGGAGGTATCCTTGGTCCCTAATTCTCCAATGCCTCCAATCATGCTTCAATGGGGCACATCCATGCACCAATGTTCATCACAGTGGAGATTAATTTATGAACAAAATTTTCTAGATTATAGGTTGATATGGAATCAATTGAATGATAACAGTCAAATGTGCATTTAGATTCTGATTAGTTTTTTGGTGATTTAATTCCTTTGATATAGTTGAGAATGTTTGTGATTGTATCCTTGCAACATTAGTTTTACTTTTACTCAAAAAAAATTTAAATTTTTTTCTAGTGTGCTTTTCTTGAGTTTTTCGAATAATCACCTACATAAACAGATAAATAACGATTTATTTAATGAATCTCACATATTATAAAGTATATTATATAATACTTAATAATATTTTATAATATTTGTTCTTTTTAAATGTGATTATATTTAATTAAAAATACAAAAGAAAAAAAATGTAACATAAAATAGCACCGGTATTCGTGTCTGTCTTGACTAACGAGCAGCTTTATAGAGCAGTCTGGGCCTAGGCCTTCATTTAGCAAAAACGTGTCTGTATTTAGCAAATACCATGTGTTTGTGTGTGTGTGTGTGATACACCGACCCAATATATATATATATATATGTTAAGTTTCGATTACAGTATGTGTAGTGAATTTATTGGAACTGAATTCGGGAAGGTTATGGACCACCCTTGTTGTATAGGACCGTATGGAATCATGCTTTGTACAAGATTCACTAAATAGGTCATAATTTTTAGTACACATATCCATTTTGGGTCCATAATATATCAAATCAAAGCTTAGATCGAGAAGGATACAAATATTCTAGAAAATCTAGAAAAAATGAGGTGTTCGGACGCCCCGAGGAGCCGTCTGGACACTTAATGAAGAAACTAGGGCAGCAGGGTTTCCAGGCATGATCCGTCTGGACGGCCACTTAAGGTTTCCGAACGGCTGTCAGGATTTCAAGTTTTAAAGACAAAAAATGGCCATTTATGACAAAAATTTCAGAGGAAGCCGAGAAGAGAGAGAGTGGGGGAGGAACTTAGAGAGAGAGAGAGAGGGAGATTTCTTGAGGGTTTTATTTGGTTTTCCATGGATTCATGAAGAGTATCAAGAATCAAGGTGGAATCAAGGTAGACTTCAAGGTTTAAGGTAAGTTTTTCTAGTTTTGGTAAATCTAGGGCTTTTCTAGATTTCGTTTGATTCTGTAATAGATGCAATGTAGGGCTTAGATATGTTGATTCTAGGGTTATTTATGATTGTTTTACTAGGTTTGATCATTGGTTTAGGTTGAGTTTCAAATTTGGGTGGAGTTTGGAGGATTTGGTGAAATCCTAGAGAGATAAGGTATGTCTCTCTTGATTTGTGATTAAATTCATCTTTTTATGGTATATGGATGTTATTGATATGAGTATAGGGGACTGGTTTGTTGAAATCTATAGGCTGAGAGAATGGGTCGAAACACTAGTTTTGGAATTTGAGTTGGTAAGCTTTTGCTTGGATAATGAGGTAGGGATTCTTAACCCATTTTCTTATTGTATCATTTGTTCCCTAAAGTGCGGTTGTAATTCTTCATTGGTTATTAATATTTGTGTTTTTGCCTAAATTGTTCCTTAGGAAGAACGAACCTTCTTGCTGGTTATTGATCAATTGCATAACCTAGGAGCACTTGGATTCGAATTTTGTTATGTGGGAACCTTGGTGTTGAATTGAGTACATTTAGTACTTTCATTTAGCTGAGTATTATGTTTCTTAAATACCTTTTGGTATGTTGGTTGGATGGTCGGGAGTGTATGCCGTGTAATCAGGACTCTCGTACCTGGATGGTGGACCTTGGGTCCATACTTGTGTTTTTTATAGTCTATGTTGATGTTATTGATGTGATTATGTTATGCTTATAAATTGCATGTGATTAGGAGTCCAGAGGCCCTGCCTAGTGTATGAATGTGGTTAGATGGCTAGAGGTCTTTGTTAGGCTGCGGAATTACTCTGATTAATATTGATTACTTTTCTTGTGTGAAGTGAAATACGACTCAAGGTGGGCACCCTTCGATATACGGGGAGGTTCTGCCAAATTTTTGTTAGAATCTGGGGTTAGAATGACGTGTGGTGAGATCCGTAGTGACGGTGTATACGTCTAATATGACGCTTCCAGCTAAGTGTGTAATTTTTGGGTCGGAGCATCACAGTTTGGTATCGGAGCGAGGTTAGCTCTACGTAGGATCTGGGGTTAGGTCCTAGATGTACGTTAGTAAGTCTCCAGGCCATGTCACGACCTCTGCTGATCCGGTATATTTTCTTTATCCCTTAAATCCTCATTAAAAATTATGTATTTAGTAGTGTTATCTGTTGTGGCACAGATGGACACTCGTAGGATGACTAGGTCATCACGTGCTGTAGAGATCTCTATTGTTGGGGGTAGACGAGGAAGACCTAGAGGCCGTGGTAGAAGTACGATGTGCACTACTAGGTGCACCCATACTACGCAAGAGCCGGTGCTTGATCCAAGCATAGGGCTAGAGAAGAAAATGGTAGTTCAAGTTTGGACAGCCATTCATGAGGGAGTTCAATTGGAACAAGATGAGAGGGCTCTCGAGATTCCTCTAGCGTAGGTGTAGGGACAACCAGAGGTACAAGTTGCTCCCACCAATAATATGGGGCAACCCGTGACATTGCAAGACTTGGCCAGTATCATAATGGGTTTGGCTTAGGTGGTCCAGGCATAGATAACTAGAGCACATATGGGTCATACGACTTCAGTAGCTAGTGGCAGTGGTATAGGCGACCTGAAAAGACGGAGGACTGTGTCTCAAACTCAGAAGGGTCAAAGAGGTGACCATGGTAAAAGATCAAGGCCACGTGGTGGCAAGCTTACTTGTTACAAGTGTGGTAAAGAAGGTCCTAGAAGGGACCAGTGTATGAGCACAGGATTGAGGTGCTTTAGGTGTGGCATGATCTGCCATAAGAAGAGGGAATGTCCACAGAATAGTGGAGGGTTACAGTAGGCGCGGACATTAGGTTTACAACCTCTACAACAACTAGCGTTGACACAGGAGAGCGACCATGCATTGGAACCACAAGAGACTTATGAGAATCTCGACTTTGTTAGAGGTAATTTCTTGATTTTAAGTTGTTGGATGAGAGTGTCATTTCAATAGGATATTTAAGTTCCTTTTCATATTTGTAAATTAAAGTTTGGGTTTGAGAGTGCTAGGGATATTTACCACTAACACTTCAATTTATTTAGAGGTGATAAATTACATGTAAAATTATGGAATATTACATTTAGACTAATGTTAGTAGAGCTATAGGTTGTGATCGATGACTTTGATGGCATTGTGGTGGATGATACTCTACATCAGCGTGTTCTGTAAAGCCTTTTAGGAGTGACACGTGGTGTAGCAGTTGCAAGTGTGATACTGAGTACTGGTGTGAATGTTGAGTTTAGTTGACTTGGGTCAAAGGAAGCTGTCGAGTTACCACGTGGTGCACGAGTTATAGACTGTGATGCTTTGTATGCATGTGTTGTTAGGCCCTTCATGGCTATGACACATGGTGCAAGGATTAAAAAAATGTGATACTCTGTATTAGTGTGGGTATTCGAGCTTGATTGACAAGGGTAATGCAGGCTATTTAGCAGTTACATGGTGTACATGTTGCAAATCGAAATTTGGTTTAGCTAATAAATGATGAGGTGAAGTACTACATTAGTGCAGATGTACCTCGAATAATGGACAAGTATCTTGTCCATGAGCGTACAAATGGGTTGTTGGTTAAGTATTTGGGCACGGGCGGTGAATGTATTGGAATCAAGTGAGAGTGAATGTGTTTGAGAAAATAGATCGAATTTATTTTGGAAAATTAAATAGAATGCGAGGTGTGCCTGAGTCATATCGAGTGCTATGGTGTAAATTGTGCACATGAGCGGATATTGATGAGTTGGTGGTTTGGGATTGGAAATGGATCGGCGATCTATAATTGATAGTATACTGTGAAATGGTATAGAAAGTTATTGTAATTAAGGTGGTAATTGACTCGGGTCAATTGAAATAAGATTTGTGGAAAGGAATAAATGTGGAGAAAAACATAATGTCTATAAGAGGTATAAAGGAGAGATGGACATTAGATCACATCAAAGCATCCGAGACATATCTAGGATGTTGTTGAATAGTTATAGTAAATATTTGTTCGAGGCGTAACCTTACTCAAAAGGAAGATTGTTGGGTGGTGTGTGTAAGCTAAAAGATGGAGTCTTGGTGACTCTTGTATAAAATGATTAAAGAAAAGAAAAAAGATGATGAAAATGAATGAATGTGATGGTGAGTTCAATGTAGATTCATAGAAACTTCATGACGAATGGTTGTGGCTAAGAGTTATCTAGTTGAATGATAAACTCATTATTTAGAGTCCATTAAGAGGGACTTGGAAATAGGATTAGTATCCTTGAGGAAGATTTACATGAAGATTATAAAGGTGTGTTAAATTTGGGGAGAAATGAAATTCCTTAAGAGATGAGGGAATGAATATTTACTTAGGAACACATGAATGACATTTGTGTACAGAATGATGGGGTGAAAATAATTCGCTTGAGAATAAGATAAATGGTCTCAAATTGTGAGAGGGATTAGATGTTGGTAGGTGTTGATGTCTCTTATTACTAACACTAGTTAGTAAAGAAATGGAGATTAATGGTGTTGATTTTGATATCATTGGTGAGAAGTTTGGACATTGGGTGTTTACTTCAAATGTCAATTGGATAAATATTCTTTATTATATGGAATATGATGGTGGAGGATGGGTGCTTTAGAACTAAAGATGAGTAACCGATAGCTATTTACATAAGAGATTGAATATTCAAAGAATTTATTTATTAAATTCGATAATAATAATGGTGGACAAAGTAAAAGGGACTGAATAGTCCCAGAGTAATATAAAGTTTATCGAGGCTCGGAGAGTACGCTAGCATAGACTAGTCTGTCCTACGACAAAGAAGAAATTATTACTGACATTGAAAATTTGGGGGAAGTCTGATAGATTCTCTAAGAATCTTTCAGAGATAATGAAAATCTTGTGATGCGCATAAAAGGGATTTGAGGGCAGTGAAATTGTATGAATATTCTTTTTACTGACACCACAAGTAATGGTGACAAGTCATAGAGTAGTTGAAAAAGACTACATAGGGTTGTAAGAGTTGCAAACAACATGCTTTGAATTTGGGTTATATATATAGGAGGGAAACTAAGGTGAATGACACACATCGAGTAGTATTCCTATTTCCACTTAAGCTATATCTTGTAGAGGAAAATGGCAAGTGGGGAACACACGCACGTTAGTTCAGTAAGAGTGCTAGAGGAGACTGGTACTTAGATTTAGGCTGTGGATTAGAAGGAGGCGGCGTGACCTGGAAGGCACCCTAGGAGTAGTACTAGGATTCGTATTTTTTTATGTGGGAACCTTGGCTATGAATTGAGTACATTTAGTACTTTCATTTAATTCAGTATTATGTTGCTTAAATACCTTTTGGTATGTTGGTTGGATGGTCGGGATTGTATGCCATGTGATCGGGACTCCAGTAGCTGGATGGTGGACCTTGGGTCCAGAATTGTGGACTTTGATAGTCTATGTTGATGTTATTGATGTGATTATGTTCTGCTTATTAATTGCACGTGATTAGGAGGCCTGAGGCTCTGCCTAGTGTGTGAATGTGGTTAGATGACCAGAGGCCTTTGTTAGGCTGTGAAATTGCTCTGATTAATATTGATTACTTTTCTTTTGTGAGGTGATATACGACTCCAGGTGGGCACCCTCCGATATATGGGGAGGTGCTGCCAAATTTTTGTTAGAATCTGAGTTCAGGATGACGTGTGGTGAGGTCCGTAGTGATGGTGTACACGTCTAATGTGGCGCTTCCAGCTAAGTGTGTGGTTTTTTGAAGAAGGATGAAGATCACATGGTTAACCTAGAAAAGTTGTTCAAAAGGTTAAGAAAGCACAAGTTGAAATTGAATCTTTCAAAGTGCACATTTGGGGCCACATCAGGATATTTTGTTTCACTATTAGTAGAAAGGGCATTGAAGTGGATCCTAACAAGGTGAAGGAAATTTTAGAAATATCGCCTCCTCACACTAAGAAAGAAGTCAAATGTTTCTTTGGGAGACTCAATTATATTGCTAGATTCATCTCACAGTTGACAACTACAAGTGAGCCAACCTTTAAGTTGCTCCAGAAAAATAACCCATATGAATGGAATGAAGAATGCCAAGTTGCCTTTGAGAAGATCAAACAATATTTACAAAACCCGTCAGTCTTGATGCCTCCAGTCGTAGGGAGACCACTAATTCGTTAATTAACTCTATCAGATAATTCGATGGGGTATATGCTCGAGCAACATGATTCATTCGGGAAGATAGAGCATGCAATCTATTATTTGAGCAAGAAGCTTACTAGTTGTGAGGCTAACTACTCCATATTGGAGAAGACCTGTTGTTCATTGGCGTGGGCATCACATAGACGCAGACAATATATGTTGTATCACACTACTTGGTTGATCTCGAGAATGGACCCGATCAAGTATATTTTTGAGAAGTCATCGTTTCAAGCAGGATTGTAAAATGACAGATGTTATTGTCGGACTATGATATTTTGTATGTTACCCAAAAGGCCATCAAGGGAAGTACGATAGCAGATTACTTGGCAGAACAAGCAATTGATGATTTTCAGCCAATGAATATGGGATTCTCAGATGGAGAAGTTTTGACTTTGGAAATAGTGAATTGAAAGAATTCAGATCAATCGATCATGTTATTTGATGGTGCTTTTAATATTATCGGTAGTGGAGTTGGAGCTGTACTTATTTGTCCTGAAGGCAAGGTTTACCCCATTTACTGTTAAGTTATATTTCGAATGTACAACAATGTATCTGAAGATGAGGCATGTACCATGGGAATTAAAGCTACTATTGATTATGGTATTAAAAAGCTTCGAGTTCATCGAGACTCTCAACTAGTGATCAAACAGTTATGTGATTAATGGGAGACCCAAGATGTCAAATTGGTGCCATACTATCAGCATATCAAGGAGTTGATCAAGTTTTTTGATGGTATAGAATTTGATCATATTCCAAGGGAAGAAAACCAAATGGCGAATGCTTTGGCCACTCTGACCGCCATGTTTGATTTAGATTCATAGAGAGAGGTTGAATGTCACGCCCCTCTCCCAGATAGGTGCAGATGAGCACCCATGAATCCCAGAGACGTGACCGGCAGGGAACTCCTCCAATCCCCGAACCGGATTTAAACCCAATACCTACCCAAACACTACATAAATAGTGTCACATGTATATATAAATGTCATAATACAAACCAGTGTCTACAGCGGAAAATCCAAAACATCAAAGATACGAAACACAGATACTACAGACAGAAAAATCATCCCCACACCAGCTACATCACGCCTCACGCATCCCTGCGCTGATCATCCACTCCGGCTATCTCACCTGAAAACATGTGAATGAAAGGGATGAGCTACAAAGCTCAGTAGAGATATGGAGAAATATCGATCATCAAAATAAACGGAAAGTAGAACTCAAGATGTATGTGAAATGAATAGGAAACACAAATAGTGATACACTCCCGTACCACCAAACTCCAGTAAATCAGAGATAAAGTAAGAAAGCCTGTAAGATATAGAATACATACAGAGAAACCATAAGTGATACACATCACATCTCATCACAATCAGTCAATCCGTAGGGTAGATACCGAGTAGGCTCCACCACTACCATCCTCAAGTACAACTCTCAAATCAGTACTCAATCATAATCCAACTCAAATCCATATCAACTCAAATCCGTATCAACTCATATCCACATAACAACAGAAAATCCTCCCCTAGACCCACCCTGATCCCCGCAAGGTGTCTCCCAGTCGAGGTACTCCCCAGATTGGATGAGGATCGAGCCTACATCAGGTACTCGATAGCATCGCCTACATCAAAGAGCGTCCCCTAGGATGTACCTCACCTCAATCCGGTCTCTAGGTACGTACCCGATCAAAACCATCGATAAATCATCCAGTAAGCTGGGTCGCCCGATGTGGGTCCCACGCTCTAAAAATCATCCCTCCATAATCTCACAAATCATAGAAGATCATCATAATGAAGTCCTATCCGGACTCTCGAGGATAAAACCAAACATCAGGAGGTGGGCCCACCAATGGATGTGGGCCCCACAAAAGGATAAATGGGCCCCACCAGGATAGTGGGCCCCGCAAGAGACACGATGCATCAAAAATGCCGCCAGTCGTACATATACCTCCAAACAAACAACATATAATCATAACAAATTGCAATTGCGGAAATAAATCAAATAAGAGTAGAAACAGAGAAATTCCCAACCTCCGGGAATTTCACACCAATAGACAAATAGGAGTCCGTCGATTACGGAACCCCCGGAACCCCAAATAAGAAGTAGGGCAGAATCCCTACCTGAAATGTCGACTACGCTAATCCGTAGTACGTACGAAATCTCAATCCAAAATCCTCAAATCAACCTCCTGCATCAAAATACGAATACGTATACCCAATACTGTCAAAATACGGAAAAGTCAACGGTCAAATCGGTTCAAATAGTCAAATCGGGTCAAATAGTCAACCCGGTCAACTCGGGTCACCGGTGAACAGTGTCACCGCCACTGCCGGAGCCGACGATTCCGGCGACTTTTTCCGGCGAACCATATATCAAATTAAAGCTCTTAAGACGAACAATCCATTGGTACCTGTCTCGTTCCGAAACTCCTACTGAATCGACCAGGATCGAGCTTTGAAATCTTGAAAAACCGAAACTTCACCGCCTGATTTTGCCTTCTACGGTGGTCCGATGGCAGTGATTCCACTCGGGTTTTGCTTCTCTCACCACGAGCTTCGATTTGATACCTTACACACCTCCATCAGACGTCAAACGAACAAAATCTTCTTCTTCTCTCTCTCCCCCCCTCTCTCTCTCTCGGCAGCGGCTGCACACCAGAGAAATCTGGTTTAAACCAGATTTCCGGTGAAATGACGGTTTTGCCCTTTTCTCTCCATCTTAATTACATAATCTTCTAAAATTCGTAACAACTCCGATTCAACTCCGATTTTGGTGATTCTTGCGCCTATATTTTTCTAATAATATGTAGTATTTATTAAAAATATCAAATTTGAAAATTTATTATATATATTTTTTAATTTGGGTTCGGGATATTACATTGAACTTATCAAGATTGAGAAACGTGACATTCAGGTACATTTTCTGAATATAGCATAAGAGCTTGATGGTAAACCATGGTATTATGATGTGAAGCAATACTTGGAGAAGGGGGAATAACCCACAGAAGCCTCAGAAAATGACAAGCGCGCCATACGAAGGCTAGCGAGTTCCTTTTTCTTTGATGGAAGTGTGTTATATAAAAGAAGTCCAGGATTTGTATTTCTTCGATGTGTAGATAGGATGAAGTTAAGCAGATTATGAAAGAGATTCATGAAGGAATATGTGGCACTCACTCAAGTGGGTATCCGATGGCGACAAAAATACTATGGGCAGGCTATTGTTGGCTCACTATGGAGAGAGATTGTATTAGTTATGCATTCAAATGCCATAAATGTTAGGTTTATGCGGAGAAGACTCGTGTTCCAGTAAACCCTTAACGTGTATTAACTACTCCATGGCTATTTTCAATGTGGGGTTTGGATGTTATTGGTCCTATCGAGCCCAAGGCTTCTAATGGACATCGTTTTATTATGGTGGAGATCGATTACTTTACAAAGTAGGTGGAAGAAAATTTCTAAGCCAATGTGACAAGTAATGTCATTGTATGATTTTTGAGAAAGGATATCGTATGTCGCTATGGAGTTCCTGAAAGGATCATTAATGATAATGGCACAAATTTCAATAGTAAGACATTAACAGATTCTAGTGAGCAGTTTAAGATTAAACATCATAATTCGTCTCCTTATTGTCCTAAGATGAATGAAACTGTTGAAGCAGCTAATAAAAATATCAAACAGATCATTTAGAAGATGAAAGAGAATTATAAAGATTGGCACGAAAAGCTTTCTCTTACTTTATATGGGTACCGAACTTCAATAAGCACTTCCATGGGCGAAAGTCCTTTCGCTCTAGTATATGGGACAGAGGCGGTTCTTCTTATTGAAGTGGAAATTCCTTCATTAAGAGTGGTAGTAGAGGCCAATTTGGAGGAGACAGAGTGGGTTCGTACTCGGAACGAACATTTGAATTTCATCGAGGAGAGAAAATTGGGAGCCCTTTTGCCAAGGAAAACTTTATCAAAGACGGATTATAAGAGCAAATCAAAAGAAAATCCACCCTCAATGTTTTAGAGATGGAGATCTAGTATTGAAGATGATTCAACCGCCTCAAAAGGATCATCGAGGAAAATGTACAACCACTTATGAAGGACCACATGTTGTGAAGAAAACATTTTTTGGGGGAATAGTAATTTTGACAAAGATGGACGGTGATGATGTGCCTCACCTGGTGAATGCCAATGTTCTCAAGCAAAATTACAAGTAAAAAAAAACAAATTAATCTTGTTAGAGTGAAAACCCGAAAGGGTGCTCTAGGCAAAAATTAGGGATAAATAAATTTCATTGAAGTGAAAATCATTACGAGTGTTTTTAGATCTAGTCACAAGTTCAATTTCCATATGGTTGGAAGAAGATTTGGGTTTATTGAACTACTGAAGGATGTTTGAGCAAGTCACTTATTTCTCTCATATGGGTATGAATGGGGGTGTAGAATTGACCTTACGGGGCTCACAGTTAACGACAGTAAATTGGATACGCACCAAAACTGGGGCAGTTTTGGGTGCAATATCTTTGGAAAATTTCCAAATCATTACTAGAAGGGAAAGTTTTTTCGTCGATTCAGAGATTACTTCATGTGGTTCAGATTTGATCATTGTTAATAGGATGCTTACCAAAATTGGGAAAATTTTGCTACGATCTTCGAATTATCACCGATTTTGGTTTATTATTCCTTTCTTTGACCTCTATACACTTTTATATATCTTTTGTCTCAAGGAATTCCCATTTTTCATCTCATATTTTCAATAAAGCTTTATGAGGTTATTCATTTCTCCAGCTTCACTACTTTTTTTTCCGTTCCAGTATGACAATTCGATTATTATTCACATCTCAAAAAAAAATTATCATTTGCTTTAATTTGTTGGCATGCATAGCCGTATAATGAAATTTATCACTGACGAAATTTTGACAGGAAATATGATGAGTGCATTAGAAAATTACTATTGATAGGAAATTGGTAGATGTTGGCATCCTATGCTGAACAAGATCTGAAGAATAAACCTATGGTCGAGACAGGTATTATGAGGAGAAGGATTACATGAGAAATTGTTATCATGAGATTTACTTCGTTGTTGGCTCGACGTAATTATTCATTGGTTTGGTGGTCAATGTTCCCTTTCCATGATCGACATTTTCAATCAAATCAGTGATAGTGTCGTCAATGTTAAGATCATGTCTCCATTTTTCTTTATCCATGCAATTTCTTTTTCAAAATTTCTATTGGATATTGTCGTTTCTTTTCTCGACATAAGGCTCATGAGTCATTATTGCCAAGCAATTCACGTCACCATCAATTGGACTTTGTTAGAAAAATTTGTGCCAAGTCTTTCTCGTTACGTTAATGGAACAATTCGTCTATGTGCCCTCATAATTGGGAAATTTTCTCTCATTTTTTTGGTTTGATCCTGAATTCTTCATTCCCTTCATTTGAGTTTGTCTTTGAAAATATTATTGTTTCCAAAAAACAACGCATACTATCTCCTCAGCTTTACCAAACTGTCACGCCCCTTTCCCAGATAGGTGCAGATGAGCACCCATGAATCCTAGAGACGTGACCGGCAGGGAACTCCTCCGTTCCCCGAACCGGATTTACACCCCAAACTACCCAAACACTGCATAAGTAATCTCACATATATATATATATATGTATATATATATAAATCTCAACCATAATCTCAAATACTCCAAACATAATGTAATCTGCAATCCAGAGTCTACAGCGGAAAAATCCAAATATCATAAATACGAAAAAACAGATACTAAAGACAGACACAACATCCCCACACCAGCTACATCACGCCTCACACATCCCTGCGCTGATCATCCACTCCGGCTATCTCACCTGAAAACATATGAATGAAAGGGATGAGCCACGAAGCTCAGTAGGGATATAGAGGAATATCAATTAACAGAATAAACGGAAAGTAAAAGCTCAAGATGTATGTGAAATGAACAGGAAACTCAAATAGTGATACACTCCCGTATCACCGAACTCCAGTAAATCAGAGATAAAGTAAGAAAGCCTGTAAGATATAGAATACATACAGAGAAACCATAAGTGATACACATCACAACTCATCACAATCAGTCAATCCGTAGGGTAGATACCGAGTAGGCTCCACCACTACCATCCTCAAGTACAACTCTCAAATCAGTACTCAATCATAATCCAACTCAAATCCATATCAACTCAAATCCGTATCAACACAAATCCGTATCAACTCATATCCACATAACAACAGAAAATCCTCCCCTGGACCCACCCTGATCCCCGCAAGGTGTCTCCCAGTCCAGGTACTCCCCAGATTGGATGAGGATCGAGCCTACATCAGGTACTCGATAGCATCGCCTACATCGAAGAGCGTCCCCTAGGATGTACCTCACCTCAATCCGGTCTCCAGGTACGTACCCGATCAAAACCATCGATAAATCATCCAGTAAGCTGGGTTGCCCGATGTGGGTCCCACGCTCTACAAATCATCCCTCCATAATCTCACAAATCATAGAAGATCATCATAATGGAATCCTATCCGGACTCTCGAGGATAAAACCAGACATCAGGAGGTGGGCCCCACCAATGGATATGCGCCCACAAAAGGATAAGTGGCCCCACCAGGATAGTGGGCCCCATGAGAGGATAGGCGGGCCCCACCAGGATAGTGGGCCCCACAGGAAGATAAGTGGGCCCCACCAGGATAGTGGGCCCGCAAGAGACACAAAAATACTGTCAGTCGTACATATACCTCCAAAACAACCACATATAATCATAACATATTGCAATTGCGGGAATAAATCAGATAAGAGTATAAACAGAGAAATTCCCAACCTCCGGGAATTTCACACCAACAGACAAATAGGAGTCCGTCGAATACGGAACCCCCGGAACCCCAAATAAGAACTAGGGCAGAATCCCTACCTGGAATGTCGACTAAGATAATCCGTAACACGTCTGAAAACTCCAAATCAACCTCCTGCATCAAAATACGGATACGTATACACGACAGTCAAAATACGTAAAAGTCAACCAAAAGTCAACCTAAAAGTCAACGGTCAAAGTCAACTCGGGTCAAAAGTCAAACGCGGTCAAAGTCAACTCGGGTAAAATAGTCCACGGTCAAACCGGGTCAACCCAGTCAAAACGGGTCAAACCCGAGTCAACGGGTCAACTCGGTCAAACACGAGTCAACTCGCCGGAGCTGAGTTAACTCGGCCGGCCGGTCGCCGGAATCCATTTTTCCGGCGAATTTTCCAGTCACTCCTACATCAAAACGAAGCCCACAACAACAGAAATCTAATGGTACCTGTCTCGTTCCAAAATTCCTACTGAATCGACCGGGATCGAGCTTTGAAATTTCGAAAAACCGAAACTTCTCCGGCCGATTCCGCCGTCTACGGTGATCCGATGGCGGTGATTCCACTTGGGTTTTGCTCCTCTCACCACGAGCTTCGATTTGACACCTTACTTGCTCCGATCGGACGTCAAACGAACAAAACCCCCTTCTCTCTCTCTCTCTCCCCTTCTCTCTCTCTCTCGGCTGCTACTGAAACCAGAGAAATCTGGTTTAAACCAGATTTCTGAAAAATGACGGTTTTGCCCCTCGTCTTTCCGTATATTTACTTAAGCTTCTATAATCCATAACAAATCCAATTCAACTCCGATTTAGCTGATTCTTGCGTCAATATTTTTCTAAAAATATGTAGTATTTATTAAAAATATTAAATTTGAAAAATTATTATATTTTTTTAAAATTTTGGGTTCGGGATATTACATCCTCCCCCCCTTAGAAAACAATTTCGTCCTCGAAATTACCTAAAGGGTAATTATTAAGTACTCAAAGGTAACATAATTAGTATAAAATACGAAAAATACCTAGGTCGTAAACAAGTCTGGATAGCGCTCCCGCATATCTGACTCTACCTCCCAGGTAGCCTCCTGAACTCCATAATGCTGCCATAACACCTTAACTAAGGGTATGGTCTTCGAACGCAATCTCCGTATCTGGCTATCCAAAATCTGAACCGGACGTACCTCAGAGGTAGCATCCTCTCCAATCTCCAGAGTCGACCAATCAATAATATGGGAGGGATCCCGATGATACCTCCGTAACATAGAAACATGAAATACACCATGAACTCCGGACAACTGTGGTGGCAATGCCAACCTATAAGCCAAACTCCCTACTCTCTCCAATATCTCAAATGGTCCAATAAACCTAGGAGTCAACTTCCCAGATCTACCAAAACGCTGTATCCCTCGCTTCGGACTGACCTTGAGGAATACATGATCACCCACCTGGAACTCTAGAGGTCTCCGCCTACGATCTGCATAACTCTTCTGACGTGACTGAGCCGTCAGAAGTCGCTGTCTGATAACTGCCACAGCCTCAGTGGTCTGCTGAATCAAATCTGGTCCCAACAGGGGTCTGTCCCCAACCTCCGACCAACAAAGTGGTGACCTACATGGTCTACCATAAAGTGCCTCAAATGGTGCCATCTGAATACTACTCTGATAAGAGTTGTTATACACAAACTCTACCAGTGGAATATGCGTCTCCCAATCACCCCTGAAATCCATAACACACGACCGAAGCATGTCCTCCAAAATCTGTATAGTCCTCTCACTCTGACCGTCAGTATGTGGGTGAAATGCTGTACTAAAACTCAACATCGTCCCCAGAGTGTCCTGAAAACTGCTCCAAAAGCGAGAAGTGAAACGAGGATCCCTGTCGGATACAATAGACACGGGCACCCCATGTAGCCGTACGACCTCTCGAATGTAAAGTCTAGTAAGTGTCTCCACCGAGTCAGTCTGTTGAATCGGCAAAAAGTGAGCAGTCTTCGTCAATCTATCAACAACAACCCACACAGTATCATGTCTCCTCACAGTCCTCGGTAAACCCATCACAAAATCCATACACACATGCTCCCACTTCCACTCAGGCAATGGAAGCGGCTGTAATAATCCAGGAGGTCTCCTATGCTCTGCCTTCACCTGCTGACAGGTAAGACATCTCAACACAGTCTGGGCCACATCTCTCTTCAGTCCGCTCCACCAATACTGTCTCCGTACATCTCGATACATCTTAGTAGCACCAGGATGTATCGCGAACTGAGAATAGTGTGCCTCTCTAAGTATCTCATCTCTCAACTCAACATCTACTGGAACCACTAATCGACCTCTAAAACGAACTCCTCCATCAGCACCTCGAATCCAACCATCCATATCCTCAATATCATCAAAAATCGCATCACCAAGCTGTGCATCCAACACTTTCTGTACTAGTGCTGGACGACTCACCAAACTGCTCAGGGAACATCTATCACCCCTGTCACTAACATCTAGTCGGTACTGCCCAATGATGTCCACCAACTCAAACTCCCGCAGTGACAGTCGTGCCACTGCCAACTTCCTACTCAAGGCGTCAGCCACCACATTGGCCTTGCCTGGATGATACTGCAATGAGAAATCATAATCTCCAAGGTACTCCATCCATCTCCGCTGCCTCTGATTCAGATCCTTCTGTGTAAATAAGTGTCGTAAACTCCTGTGATCTGAAAACACCTTAAACTGCTCCCCATAAAGGTAATGTCTCCACTGCTTAAGTGCGAACACTATAGCAGCCAACTCCAAATCATGTACAGGATAATTCCTCTCATGTGGCTTCAACAGTCGTGAAGCATACTCCACCACCCTATCATGCTGCATAAGCACACAACCTAAACCAATCCCTGAAGCATCACAATATACATGATAACCAATACCACTATCTGGAATAGTCAGGACTGGAGGTGATGTGAGTCGGGTCTTCAGCTCCCGAAAAGCCTGCTCACATCTATCAGTCCACACGAAAGGAACACCCTTCCGCGTCAACTCAGTCATCGATGAAGCAATCCGTGAAAATCCCTCTATAAACCTCCTGTAGTAACCTGCTAATCCCAGGAAACTACGAATCTCTCCCACTGTCCTCGGAGTCCTCCAATCCAACACAGCCTCCACCTTGGCAGGATCCACTGCCACTCCATCTCTGGATATCACATGCCCCAAGAATTCCACCTGAGTCGCCCAAAACTCGCACTTACTCAGCTTGGCATACAACTTATGCTCTCTGAGTGTCTCAGAACAATCTCCAAATGCCCCCTATGCTCGTCCTCTGTGGCCGAATACACCAATATATCATCGATGAAGACTATCACAAACTGGTCAAGATACTGTCTGAACACTCTATGCATCAAATCCATAAAAGCTGCTGGGGCATTGGTCAGCCCAAACGGCATGACCAGAAACTCATAATGACCATATCGAGTACTAAATGCCGTCTTCGATATGTCCTCCTCTCGAATCCTCAACTGGTGATAACCTGACCTGAGATCAATCTTGGAGTAATAGTGACTACCCCTCAATTGATCAAACAAATCATTTATCCTCGGTAACGGGTACTTATTCTTCACAGTCACCCTATTCAACTTCTTGTAGTCCACACACATCCTCATCGATCCGTCCTTCTTCTTCACGAAGAGGACTGGAGCACCCCATGGTGAAGTACTGGGTCTGATAAATCCTAGACCCTGCAACTCCCGCAACTGCCTATCCAACTCCCTCAACTCTGCTGGAGCCATCCTATACGGTGGAATAGAAATCGGGTCTGTACCCGGATATAACTCAATCACAAAATCAATCTCCCGCTGTGGTGATAATTCTGATAACTCATCAGGAAATACATCCAAATACTCATCTACCACTGGCACAGCCGTACTAGCCTCAATCTCCGATGTAGAAGTCAAGCTCGCCACTAGACAGTCAGTATATCGTGGGTTGTCAAGAAAGTGTGAACATGTAACAACCCACGACCCACAAAAACTAACTCGCCCAGATGGTGATGTCAGCGTGACCCTACGCTCTGTACAATCTATCACAGCATCATAGTCAGTCAACCAGTCCAATCCAAGTATCACATCATAGTCAGTGAAATCCATAACATATAAATCTGCTCGGAACTCGTGATCAGCAAATCGAAAAATACAACCCCTACAAATGCTCCTCACCACAGTACCTAAACCCAACGGAGAATCCACTACCAATCTCCTATCCAAATCCGAAATCTCCAACCCCAATGCCTCAACGAACGAGGTAGAAATAAACAAATGTGTGGCACCGGTATCAAATAAAACACGAGCCCAAGAACTGAAAAGTAAAACTCTACCTCCAATAAAATCACGATCTGGTGCTGGCTCAGGTGCAACCGCATAAACTCTAGCTCTCTGGCCCTGCCTCTGCTGCTGCTGCTGCTGTCTCACTGGTGGTGCTGGAGGTCTGGCCCCTCTGCCTGCTGGAGCTCTAGGTGCTGGTGCTGCAAGTGCTGGGGCTCCCTGTCCTCTGCCTGATGGTGCTGTACGACTCCTTGGGCAATACCTCTGAACATGTCCTGGTAGTCCACAAGAGAAACACAATGGGCTATCCGCCCTGGGACAGTCTGATATCATGTGCCCAGTATGACCACACGCATAACAATACAATCCAGATATGGACCCCTGTCCCTGTCGTGGACCCTGTTGTCGCTGCTGCGGACCCTGCTGTCCCTGTCTCTGAGAACTCTGCTGCTGACTCGGACGGTCCTGTCTCCTGTCCTGGAATCTCTGCCCCTGATCCTGTCTGGGTCTCTGTCTCTGACCCTCAGTCCTCTGTCTACTACTGCTCCCTGAGGCAGAAGAAGTATCTCCGTACTTCCTCTTATGAAGCTCCCAATAATCCTGTGAATCAACCATGCTCCTCTCTATATCAAGTGCCCTATCAATGGACTCCCGATAAGTACGAACCATCATCCCTGCTAAACGCTCGGAAATGCGGGGTTTCAGCCCGCGCTGAAATCTCAGTATCTTCTTCTCCTCAGTGGCAATGTACTCCTCTCCATATCGACAAAGCTCCTCAAACCATGCCTGATATTGTGACACTGTCATAGCTCTACTCTGAATCAGCTCTAGAAACTCCTTGGCCTTCGCAACGCGAATGGCCTGGGAAACATACTGTGCTAGAAACAGAGTCTCAAACTCCGTCCATGGAATTGCCATACACTCCCTACCAATAGTCATACTCTCCTACCAGACATAAGCATCATCCTCCAAAAATGCTGAAACGTGTGTCTACTATAACTGAAACGTAATCGTATAACTACATACATCAAATACCCCAAACGTAAAACAAAAAATAACTCACCAGATCAGCCGGGAAGCGCGTGATGTGTAGCTGGGGAAAAACAAAATAAACCGAATACCCACCCAAAAACTAACTGACCACCTCCGATACCAAACTGTCACGCCCCTTTCCCAGATAGGTGCAGATGAGCACCCATGAATCCTAGAGACGTGACCGGCAGGGAACTCCTCCGTTCCCCGAACCGGATTTACACCCCAAACTACCCAAACACTGCATAAGTAATCTCACATATATATATATATATGTATATATATATAAATCTCAACCATAATCTCAAATACTCCAAACATAATGTAATCTGCAATCCAGAGTCTACAGCGGAAAAATCCAAATATCATAAATACGAAAAAACAGATACTAAAGACAGACACAACATCCCCACACCAGCTACATCACGCCTCACACATCCCTGCGCTGATCATCCACTCCGGCTATCTCACCTGAAAACATATGAATGAAAGGGATGAGCCACGAAGCTCAGTAGGGATATAGAGGAATATCAATTAACAGAATAAACGGAAAGTAAAAGCTCAAGATGTATGTGAAATGAACAGGAAACTCAAATAGTGATACACTCCCGTATCACCGAACTCCAGTAAATCAGAGATAAAGTAAGAAAGCCTGTAAGATATAGAATACATACAGAGAAACCATAAGTGATACACATCACAACTCATCACAATCAGTCAATCCGTAGGGTAGATACCGAGTAGGCTCCACCACTACCATCCTCAAGTACAACTCTCAAATCAGTACTCAATCATAATCCAACTCAAATCCATATCAACTCAAATCCGTATCAACACAAATCCGTATCAACTCATATCCACATAACAACAGAAAATCCTCCCCTAGACCCACCCTGATCCCCGCAAGGTGTCTCCCAGTCCAGGTACTCCCCAGATTGGATGAGGATCGAGCCTACATCAGGTACTCGATAGCATCGCCTACATCGAAGAGCGTCCCCTAGGATGTACCTCACCTCAATCCGGTCTCCAGGTACGTACCCGATCAAAACCATCGATAAATCATCCAGTAAGCTGGGTTGCCCGATGTGGGTCCCACGCTCTACAAATCATCCCTCCATAATCTCACAAATCATAGAAGATCATCATAATGGAATCCTATCCGGACTCTCGAGGATAAAACCAGACATCAGGAGGTGGGCCCCACCAATGGATATGCGCCCACAAAAGGATAAGTGGCCCCACCAGGATAGTGGGCCCCATGAGAGGATAGGCGGGCCCCACCAGGATAGTGGGCCCCACAGGAAGATAAGTGGGCCCCACCAGGATAGTGGGCCCGCAAGAGACACAAAAATACTGTCAGTCGTACATATACCTCCAAAACAACCACATATAATCATAACATATTGCAATTGCGAGAATAAATCAGATAAGAGTATAAACAGAGAAATTCCCAACCTCCGGGAATTTCACACCAACAGACAAATAGGAGTCCGTCGAATACGGAACCCCCGGAACCCCAAATAAGAACTAGGGCAGAATCCCTACCTGGAATGTCGACTAAGATAATCCGTAACACGTCTGAAAACTCCAAATCAACCTCCTGCATCAAAATACGGATACGTATACACGACAGTCAAAATACGTAAAAGTCAACCAAAAGTCAACCTAAAAGTCAACGGTCAAAGTCAACTCGGGTCAAAAGTCAAACGCGGTCAAAGTCAACTCGGGTAAAATAGTCCACGGTCAAACCGGGTCAACCCAGTCAAAACGGGTCAAACCCGAGTCAACGGGTCAACTCGGTCAAACACGAGTCAACTCGCCGGAGCTGAGTTAACTCGGCCGGCCGGTCGCCGGAATCCATTTTTCCGGCGAATTTTCCAGTCACTCCTACATCAAAACGAAGCCCACAACAACAGAAATCTAATGGTACCTGTCTCGTTCCAAAATTCCTACTGAATCGACCGGGATCGAGCTTTGAAATTTCGAAAAACCGAAACTTCTCCGGCCGATTCCGCCGTCTACGGTGGTCCGATGGCGGTGATTCCACTTGGGTTTTGCTCCTCTCACCACGAGCTTCGATTTGACACCTTACTTGCTCCGATCGGACGTCAAACGAACAAAACCCCCTTCTCTCTCTCTCTCCCCTTCTCTCTCTCTCTCTCGGCTGCTACTGAAACCAGAGAAATCTGGTTTAAACCAGATTTCTGAAAAATGACGGTTTTGCCCCTCGTCTTTCCCTATATTTACTTAAGCTTCTATAATCCATAACAAATCCAATTCAACTCCGATTTAGCTGATTCTTGCGTCAATATTTTTCTAAAAATATGTAGTATTTATTAAAAATATTAAATTTGAAAAATTATTATATTTTTTTAAAATTTTGGGTTCGGGATATTACACAATGTAAATCATTTTGTGAGTTAAGAGGAATTTGAAAGGTATCAGCAATCGTTAGGAGGGCAAAAGACTATCCCGTAGAAAGGTTTCCATGTTTCTCTAGTGGCAAAGCCCGCTATTGCAAAAATCATCGTTGATAGAAATTGGAAAGCTCTTGTTGCATCACCATTGGCTACAGTTGTTCTAGTGGTAAGAGAATTTTACGCTAATATGATAGAAGGATATAGCGAAGTGGTATATGTTCGAGGTGTAATGGTCCCATTTGATAGTAAGACTATCAATGCTGTCTATAATCTTGCTAATATTACCAATGATGATTTTTCTACTTTGTTGGAGTCTGACATTAATATGCTTGTAGTGATTCGAGCATTATGTAAACCAGGCGCTGCTTGGAAGAAATTTAAAAAATGGGAGTGTCATTCTCTACCTCTGTTCTGACCAAGAATAGCAAGGCCTGGATGGAATTTTTTGGGCAAAACTCATGCCGAGTACACATTCAACTGACATTCCTAGAAATAGAATAATTTTGCTTTATGCTATTTTGTTTTGAAAACAATTAATGTTGGCAAAGTGTTACATAATTCTATTCTCAATAGTTCTCGTCCTACATCCACCATAGGATTTTGTCTTCCTTCCATGATTTGTACATTGTGGGCGAGAGCTGGAGTTTGTTGGCCAGCGTATGAAGAATTGCAGTATCCACGGCGTATGATTGATCGTAAGGTGATTAATAGATTCAAGTATGATGATTTTGTTGATAATCATACAGAGGCCGGATCTTCTACTATTCGTTCACCCATTTCATTATGAACCACCGCTATGATTTAAAGGATGATGCAAATCGAGGCACGTCTAGACTAGTTGTCCAAAAAGTTAGATCACTTAATGACGTATATTGCAGGCTACAATGGGGCTATATCTCATACGCCAAGTCAATCATCCGGTAACTTTGGAGTGCATACCATGCATCCTACTTTGATGGTTCAACAACTGGATTTTTATCCTCTAGAAAATCATGACAACCCAGCATTTCAACCAGGAAGTTTTTATTTCCCATCATTTTTTTTTGAGTATTATGGACATTGCAATATTGTTTTTTATTATTTTGTGATGGTACAATCGTATGTTTAGGAGGTTTATGGGTAATTGTCCGAGGATGGTCTCACTGTTCTACCATTAGTTCCTTAATTGGAAGTTTTCCCACAAGGGTAGTTGTTCATAACACAGGCCTTAAGTTGGGCTAGCTTGGTAGGGAAATATGTAGGAATAGGGCATTATGGAGTCCTAGGCATGGACTGGACGAAACATCCAATATTGTAAGTCCTCAAACTACAGTTACAGATACTTTGTTATTGGCAGCTAGGTTGGGTGTACCGGCCGTTTTGAAACTTGTGGGTTTAGATAGCTTTTGGTAAGGTGTGTTTGTTCCTATTCCGGTGACGCGGACAATATTTAGTTATGAATAATATTCAAAAGTTCGTATTAGTTTGAAGAAAATTTTAATTTGTGTATTACTGTTTAGTATGAGGAATGTTTACTTTTCAAAATTATTCAACACATGGTTACAAATTTATTTACTATTTCAGTTAAGTAAAAACTCGTTCAAAATTCCAGTCAAGTTAGGAATGGCTCTTGTGATCCTGAGCATTTTTCATTTCTTCAGCCAAGCCAGGAATGACTATAGTGATCTCGAGTATTTTAAAAATAAAACATCTCATGTTTCAATTTTTTCCCGAACAAAATTCCATCGACTACACATTTTTCTACCTTTTATTTCATAAAAGATACACAAAGGGGGGCAGCTGTAGTAACCGATTTTCATCCGGGTTTGTTTCAAAGAAAATAATAAAAATAAGAAGGAAAAAAGAGAGTAAAATAAAATAGTGGGTCCTTGTGTTTAGAGAAAAAAAAAAGAGAAGAGAAAAACAATTTTTGCGATTTCATTAGGAGTACCAAAAATAATTTCGGTGATGATGTCGTACACTAGAAATGTTTGAATCACGGATTATCTAGAATGTAAATAAAAAAAAAACTCAACCCAAACTAGGGATTCTAAAGTATGTTGTGATCCGATATATGTGAAAGATTGAGTGAAAAAGGAATACTTTTATTTTGATATATGTATATATAATTCATATATATATAGTATAAAAAGTCGCACCATATATATATAATGTGAAAGTGACACATTTATCTCGATATATATATATATATATATATATTATGTGAAAGAGACATCTCTGTCTCGATATACATATATGTGTGTGTGTGTGTGTGTGTGTGAGTGTGAGTGTGAGACTACATGAGACAATTCCTTTAATTATGGAATTCGGTGACCAAAGTTAACTCCATGAAATATCATTAATTGGTATTTTTAGGATTAAATTCAATCACATGCCATAAGTTGGTATTTTTAAGTCTATGTACCCATTCCATAAGTTGGTATTTTCTTTAAAAAATAATTTGTGTCAGGTATATATTACTGACTTTCCATTTTTATTATTGGGCACTCCTAATTTTTTAGAAGTCACGGGTTATACAAAAACAAAATTTTTATTCACGGGTTTCATTTCCTTGACTCTACACCATTTTCGTAAACCTACAATCTCACCCGTGATTCTCTCCATATTTCTATAAAAGCTACTACGAAGTGGGCAAGAGGGTCTTTCATCTTTGATCACCATCTTTCCTAATCTTCACCTTGTCCTTTCTCCTTATCTATATCATCAATACAGATATATACATCTATTGTAGATATATATATATTAATACTTATAGTCTTTCAATAATATCTTATATGGCTGGTTCTACCACCTTTATTGTTTAAGTTCTTTTATGTTCTTATTGTTCTTATTTTACTTCTTATTCTTTTAATCTTCGACGACGCCACAAACGGTCAGCTTTGCCGCCTGTGGTTATCAAGCCCAGAAGTTTTAATGTTTGATATTGTTATTGCTTTATCATTATTAAATCTATTTTTGTTTCTTTTTTGCTTTATTAAATCTTATGTTTATAGTTCTTTCTTAGTTATAATCAAAATGACTTTAAGATTATTAGTTTGTGTTTTCAATTTATATATTAAGTTTATAAATCCTCTGTGAAGATCATAAGGATCAACAATTTAATTGCTTCTTCCTGCTTAGTTTCTATTATGCTTGCTTGATCCTTCTCGTTATGGTATCAAGTGGTTAATCATTGCTTATTGTATATGCCTATATATATATTGTGGTAAATTTTTGGTCATTGTACAATGTTGATCAAGTGGAGGTTCCCTCTTAATTGGATAATGTGAGATTTATTTGTAATGATATTTTTAGTGTATATTCTAATATTCCTCTTATATGTATATTTGGCCCTTCAAATAGGATAATTGACTCGTTTCAATGACATGTATAATATGAACATTTATTATTTGAATTTCATTCTAAGGGTGTATATGTGGAGGTACTTTAAATGTACATTATTTTAATTTTAAAGAATCATGAGTTGGTTTTTATTTGAATTATGAGTTATACTGATTTAATTTAGCTTTTAAAGAAGTCAATAGTTGATGTTCTCAAATTATACTCAAATGTCGTAAGTGAGTATTTATAAATCCATTCATTGTCATAAGGTAGCAATTTAAAAATCAAAAGATTATCACAAGTTGATATTCTTGGGATTGTTATAAGTTGATGGTAATTCAGGATCATAAGTTTGTACTACTCAAGTCTCTCAAGTTTAATTTAATAAAAAACATAAATTAGCATTATTAAAACTAAATCTAAAATTAATTTTTTTTCATACCATAAGTTGGTATGTTGAAATGGAATTCAATTTCTTTTCAAATATATTTCAATTTTCAGAATAAAAATTCATTTTTTCATATCATAAGTTGGTATGTTGAAATTAAATTCAACTTCTTTTCAAATATATTTTAATTTTCAAAACAAAAATTCATTTTTTCCATACCATAGGTTGGTATGTCTTAAAATTAAATTTACCATAAATTGCTATAGTATTTAATCTTACATTAAATTTTTATTCAAAATTTTTATTAAAAAAAACTATCATAAGTTGATAGCATTTTCTAAATAGATCCATTTATTTCAAAATAACCATATCTTGCAAAGAACAAACTTTTATTAAGATGACCAACAAATTAATTCGGTAACTGTTTTAAAAACGAGTCGTGGGTGCCTAATACCTTCTCCACACTCAATCGACTCTCGTACCCCCATTTCTGGTTTGCAAGTATTTTTAGTGTCCAATTGCACTTTAATTCAATTGGTGGTGACTCTATTTTGTGTGTGTTTTGATACTGTGTCCAAACCACATGTTGCCATGTAGGTATGTGCTTTTTTAATTTTTTTTTGGTTTTATATTTTCTTGTTTTGGTTTGTTTCTTTCCCTTCTCTGTCCATCACTGTTAGTTGTGTAACATGGGCTTGATGGAGGGAGAGAGGAGATAGTTCGTGATTAAGACACCAAAAGATAGACCATATGGAGTAGCTTTCTCAAACTTGGCTTGAACCATTCTCCTAAAGATAGTGGTAGCTAGACAAATAGACTTTCCAACCAGAATGGCATGCAATAGCCTAACCCTATCAGAATTCAACCCACCTCAATGATAGGAAGGACATTGCTACAAACGAAGAAGTTCAAATAATGATATGTTGGTTTCAAAGTGGTACTGGTAGTTATGTAACGCCCCAACCCAGGAGGCGCTACTGTTTAAATTAATTGATATCTACAAGGCATTTAACCTTTAAATTATCATAAAAATATTCAATCCTAGCCCAACCATCTAGGATCCATCAAATCCTATCGAAAATCTGGCAGGACCTCCCCGTATATCAGATGATGCCCACCTAAAAACACACAGCACATAATCATATAAAGGCCTCCGACCATCACCATATGCATCGACAATCCTAGGCAAGGCTTTAAGTCATCTACAGCATGCATCCACAAACATACAATAATCATCACATTCATTCATGTATCAACATACAAATCCATAAAACCTGAAGTCTCAAATCAGTATGTGAGCCTCGTTATATGGCACGACCTCCCAACCGTATCCACAACTACACTGAAAAGGTGTTTCACAAGTGTATTCAACATACACACATAAATCCACATATAGGGTTCAAAAACATATAAACAAAAATTAACCCTTTTAACCAACCCCATCCTAATGTCTCCAGGTGGCACCATATCATCAGCCCTCCTATAGATCCGTAGTGCCGGTACCAGTACTACGCTCACCTGTGTGCAAAGAAAAGAAAGGAAAGGGTGAGCAATGGCTTAGTATGGGTAAAGAAGAATCAAGAATAATTAATAAGCCAAAATTAAAGGATAAGTTCAATGTAGCAATATGCCCTTGACCATGAAGCACAACAATGAATATTAATTAATTCTAAGCTCATGTCTCTTTCTCATGAGCCAACATGGAATGATGCAACGGGCATCAATTCCAACGAGCGGTAAAAACTGCCACCATTTAACCTCATGAGGAGGAATACGACCAACTACAAGACTACTATCTTGCCCACACTGATTAAGAATCCTCGAACCAACCATCGAGATCTCAATGTGTTGCCTCACATGGGACTCATTTGGCAGGAATCCCGTTCGGGTTCCACAACCCTCCTTCCACGTGACATTCAATCAACATATGGGATTCACAAGTCCATATTCGATCTTCCTATACGACTCTACTGTATAACAAAGTAGCATGCCATGGAAACTATATAGGTATATATGATTCCTACATATATATATTAACTACTCATAATGCATGTACAATAACCATTCATGGTCGATATATTACCAAGCAATCAAATCGGGAATGTATCTAACAATTTATAAATTACGAAAAATAATCCTAGGTTTGTTCTTTCGTAGGGAGAAATTAAAGAGAGAATACAAACATGGAAGACCAATGAAGATAAAAATCGTATTTTAAATATCAAAATTGAAAATGAAATAGATTGGGCTAGAAATCCCCTACCTCGATTCCAAATTAACAAAAGTTAAAATTCCAATTTCAAGGTTTGAGTTTCTAAACCTACCAAATAGCAAATTCATCACTCATTCCTACAAATAAATCACCAAAAATAAAAAAAAACAACAAAAATCTAACCATTAAATCAAGAGAAATTACCTTTCTCTCTCTAGAATCTCAAATATACCCAAATCAAGCCTTCAAGCTTCCAAACCACTAAATCGATAATCAACCTAGTATATAACATCATAAATGGACTCAAATCAACCTATTTAGTGATCCTAAAGCATCTATTCGAAGTTCTGATGAAAATAAAAAAAAAAACCCTAGCTCCTATGGAAAATAAGGAACTTACCTCAAATCTTTTAAATCTTGTGGAAACATTGTTGAATCTTTGTTCTAACCTCCAATCCAACCTCAAAAAAACCCTCTCTCTCTCTCACTAAATCTCTCTCTCTCTCTCTCTCTCTCTCTCTCTCTCTCTCTGTCGGGTAACCCTATTTTTTCTTCTTTCAAATGGCCAAAATCTGGTCTAAAAAGTTGAAATCCCTGACCAGGTGTCTGAATGCCTAAAGTGGGTGTCTGAATGCCTAAAGTGGGTGTCTGGATGCCTCGACCTGGTATCACATTCTACCTAAATTTGAAATCCTGACCAGATGTCCGAATGCCTATAGTGGGTGTCCGGATGCCTCGACCTGGTATCACATTCTACCTCTCCTCAAGGCAAAAGTGTTTGGACGCCTCCTAAGGGTGTTCGAAAATTTTCCATTTTTTCGTCCATTTTTTCTAGAAATTCCATATCTGGATTGGTCTAAGCTTCGTTTTGATATATTATTGGTCTAAAATGAATATGTGTGCTAAAAGGTATGGTTCATTTAGTGAACCTAGTTCAAAAACAACTCTTGATGATCCCGTAGCTTAAGTAAAGTTTTGGGGTTGGTCATCACAGTTCATCAGAGTGACTTTTAGTAGAGTCATCACTTCTAAAAAGAAGAGTAATGTCATGAAATTTTTTAACCTTACCAGAATGCTCCATGTCATATGGCATGAATTCTAGATTCTCAATCAAGGGGGTTTGCAAGAGTTCTGCAATTAATTTGGGGGTGTGGTAAACTCAATACTGCTAACAGTGGTATGAAAAGTAGGTAAATCACACACCTCTGGTTGATACATGTTTGAGAAAAAATCACTAACTAATTCTTCATAAAGAATTCCAATAATTACACAAAAAGCCTTATGCTTTCTTAGTCTAAAAATTAGGAATCTTAGATTCCTCAAAGTCGGATAGAATTAACCTTCGCTGAAGGATGAAGTTCTTATCTGAGAAGTAGGTATCATTCTGCTTTCGTGCTTTAGAGGAGGAGTGATTGATGAGAATCATTATCTATGGCCGTTTGCTGGAAGTTTCGATTTCGGGTTTTGAAAGAGTTGGCACAACATTATATGTTGTAGCAGCAAAAGCCCTTATAGAATGTGATTTGGTAATCATTGATTCACCAGAGTGGAACACTTTGCTTAGAGAGAAGAAAAATAGGTTTTTGCAAGTAATTTATAGAAAAACCAAAATAGGAGATTTTGGAGGGAAACAGGACTAGGATTTTTTTCCCTATTACCCACAAAAGACAAACAACATTGCCCAAATTAATGCATACTCCCCATGGTTTATTAGATAAAAAATAGACACGTGGTCACCATGTAGAGAAGTGGTTTTGAGATAGGCTATATGGAAGTTGCATGAACCAATGGTGGCCTACATTAATGTTGCATGCAGTCAAACACTGTGAAACCTTGAGCCAAACTTGGAGATTTTGAGTTGGAAAGTTGCTGGAAACATAGTACACTTCATGAAAAGTTGGGGACAACAAGTAATTTACTTGCTAAAATTTGCTTGAGGTGTTTGGTCTGAACAGTTTATGAATAAAGGGAGGCGATGAGGCTGCCAAACCATTGGGTGTCCAGACACCTGCACAATTCTTAGACTTTAAAGACAAGAAACAAGCCATTTTTCAGAGAAAACTTAGAGTTAATTCGAGAGGTGAGAGAAATCTAGAGAGAGTTATTCTTCATGGATTAAGCTTGGGTTTTGGTGGATTTTGGATGCCCGACCACATTCAAGGAAGATTTGGTGATTTGAGGTAAGTTTTATAAATTTTTAAAAAGTTAGGTTTTGGTTAGATTTGTTGAAATCTTTGATTGGTTGGTTTAGATGCTTATGGAAGTTGATTTTATACATGAATATGACTATATATTTAGTTTTTTTTGCCAATTTGGAGTAGAGATTCAATTTGGTACATATTCAAGGTTTTGGGAAAACTCTATAGAGAGAAAGTAATTCTTGAGTTTCAGTGAGATAATTTAATTGATATGAGTAATATGAAGTTGATTATGTTGTGATATCATATGGGTTTCAATGTTTGTCATATGTTAGGTTTGGAAGCGAAACCCTAGAATTTGAAATTTATGACTTTGTGTTTGATGGGATACAAGGTAGGGCATTTCATACCCATTCCTTTCTATTTTTGTTTTAAATTTATAAAGAGTATTTGATATCGTCATTGGTTATTCAATTTTTTGTTCTTGTCGTACTTGCTCCTAAGGAAAAACAAACTCTAATTCGATTCATGTTTTCTTTATATTGATGAATGCATACCCGAATTTCAAGTTTTGTCTTGTATCGAGCTTGGTTTACTCTCATGATCATGCATCATGTTATAGTTATATATGTAGGGTTTCTATATATCTATATACCATGGCATACCACTTTGATGAGAATTAGAGGTGCATGGGTGCTCGAGTATGAACTCATAATTCTTGTAGGATAATTGAATGTCATATGCGAGGATGGTAGTGAAGTCCAATATAGGATCTACCAAGAGAGTCTCATGTGAGGTAACACGCAGAGATCCCGAGGGGTCATTTTCGATCGAACCTTAATCTTGTGTGGGCGTGACAATGGTCTTGCATATGGTCTTTCCTCATGAGTAATTATAAATGGCGGCAGTGTTCATCGATGGAATTGTTGTTGGTGCCAAGGGATCGCCCGTGAAGACTCATGGGGAAATGACATGATTCTTGATTTATTGTTCTGTTTCATTATTGTTATTCATGGTCGGAAGCATATCATTGCATATAACCTCTTTGAATATTCAGCTTATAATTAATTACTAATCTATTTTCCCTACTGAGCCTTTTCCTCACCCTTTACTTTATTTTTTCTTTCCCACAGGTGATACTAGTTCTGAAATTGACTATGCGAATCTTTAGGAGTGTTGTCGACATGGCTGCCACCTAGAGTAGAGAGTGTATGGGTTAGAAGAGTTTAACTCATACTTTTTTATGAATTATTAGTACTTGTACGTACTACTATTGACTAGCTTCTTGAAACACCTCTTCGGTGTAATGGTCGGACAGGTGCGCTGTGTGATCAGGAATACCAAGCCGATTGGATGGATGACTTGTATGCACGAATACTGTTATGTTTGTATTGCATGCTTATGTGTTTATGATGGAATTTTTTATGATAGATCATAGATGGCCTAAGGCCCTATTAGGTTATGGATACTGCATGTTGTAAATGGCCTGAGGCCTTGTCTAGGTTGTGGTTGCTTATGAATTGATGGTCAGAGGCCATATATGGAATACATGGTTGTTTTTTGAGTTTATTCTATGTTGGCATCCTCAAATTTACTAAGAGGTTCTACCAGATTTTCGGTAGAAGATGTAGTTAACCTAGGTACGAATTAGGTTGGACTCGATTGACATAAATTATGCTAAATGATTGGCAATTCACATTGATGATCTAGAACGGTATAACAATAGCACCTCTCAAGTTCGAGCATTATATTTTGGTATCGAAGTGAGTTTTGGTAAAGTAGGATATGTGTATGGGTCTATTTGTGAGTATTGTGTGCTAGTCTCCAACCATGTCACGACCTCTGCAGATTCGATATATTTTTCTTTCACCTGTAAATTTTCATTAGTTAAATTATCTACTACATGGACTACTAGAGGGACTCGAGCTACAATGATCTCAGATAATGGGGGTAGACGTAGGCCTAGAGGTCGAGGCCGAGGCCGAGGCCGTGGTAGGGGAGTGTCATGCCCCACGAGGCACATTTTAGTACCCAATAGTCAGTTCCAAGATTGGGCACAGAGATCAAAGAGGAGGGTATAGTTCTAGAGGAGCTACTGATTGATGAGGATGTTCACTTAGGTGCGCAAGAGCAAACTCCTAGGATTCCACAAGTGCAGGTACCACCAGAGGTGTAGGTTGCTCCTATAACTATTGGGGGCAACCAATGACGTTGGATGCTTTGGCTAGTATTGTGATGAACTTGGCTAAGGTGGTGATGACATAGATTACTAGGGCACCAGAAGTCTGTATTGAGGGTTAGGCTTTCTGGGCTAGTGTTGAGGCTAGGTCTATGCAGAGACCAGGGAGAGAGATGTATGGTGGATCAGCTACGTAAGACTAATCTTCCTACGTTTTTCAGAGAGAGAGAAGGGTATGAGGCTAGAGAGTGGATATACCAGCTAAGTCTAAGATTTGACAACTTGGGCATACCAGACAACAAATGAGTGAAGTTGGTCTTCTATTACCTTAGGGCAGCAACGTATGATCGGTAGAATTACTTAGGCCAAAGGAAGAATGAGCTGACTTGGGCATCATTAGAGTTGTTCATGCAACAGTTTGTGCCGCAGACCTTTCAGGCTAACAAGGCCAAGCAATACCTTGAGATTATGTATATGCTAGACATGATGGTGTCCCAATACACCAAACTATACAAAATTTAATATAAGTTTGGGGAGAGATTTTCTCTAGACGATGATAGCAAGGCAGAAAGCTACCATGATGAGTAGATTCCAAGCATTAGTGAGATGATGATTGCTTTAGAGGCGTAGTCATATGACAAAGCAGTGGACATGACTATGAAATTAGAGCGAAGGAAGTGCAACTCTCATTAGTAATGTGACATGTAGAAAGGCTGTACAATTTCAGCGGTTGGTGGTGGAGGTGGTTAGAAGAGACAAAGACCTACTCTTACACATAGAAAGGTGATCTTGACAAAGGTTTGAAGCCACAGGGTATAAGGCTACGAAGGAGACTCCGCACGACATATATATTATGGCTTTCAAAATATCATTATTTACTGTCAAACTCTATAACTAGGAATAATATCATAATTCAATATTTGTATGACACTACCTGGAGATTTGTGTTTTGTTGATGTGATTGTACTGAGATATGTGTTTTATTAATGTGATAAATTTGTGACTGGCTTTTTGTGTTACAGAAGTGGAATCTAATTTTTATTTCAATACACAAAGGGATAAATTTATCATTGCATGTGCTATAAGCACGTCCTTCCTCATTTTTTTTCTGCAACTTCCAGGGTCTCTAACTCTTTTTTTTTCTTCTTTCTCTTCTCCTCCAATCTAATCTTCTAAAACTTCCTTTTCATTTTTCTTCTGCAACGTCCATGGTCTCTAACTCTTCATTTTTCTCTTCTCCTCCAACCTCTTCTTTGAAACTTCTTTTTCATTGGATCTTCTTCTTCCACTACCATTTCTTCTTTTTCTTCTTCTGAAAATATCTTTGTCCTCGCCTCCTCGGACCATTCTTGTTCTACTTCTTTTTCTTTATTTGATTCTTCTAAATGTTCTTTGTCCTGAACTCTTTTCTTCTACTTATTTCTCTCATTTTTCTTCTTATAAAACAGTAATGTAATCAGAATCTTCTTCTTCTACTATTTTTCCAAACCAGTCTTCTTATGAAACAGTAATCTCATTCAACTCTTCTTTCGAAATGACATTTTCATGGCACAAGTCTGCCAACCATCATTACATTATAATGAGAGGAGAAAGTGAAATAGCTTCCCATAGTATTACATTAGAACTTACAGTGAAAATGTAATGTAGATAGCACAAAAAGAAAAAAGAAAATACAGTGGTTAAGCAATTACCTCTGTCAAGGTTCTTGCAGATGAGCTTTAGGGTCTACTTTGATTAGGTGTTTGGAGGATTAAGTAGAGAGGGTTAAGTGAGGTAGTGATTATAAATCTTTCTTGGTTTTAAATTAGGAGAGGTTAGGAGGGTAGTGTAGGGGATAAATTATCCCGTACTTTACTCACATTTAGTGATAATTGTAACCCCTTGAATTGAGAGGTTAGGACGATAGAGTAGAAGATAAGTCATTTTAAATGTTTAAATTCTCTAATCTCCTTGATGATGCAGAATTTGGACCTCCGGGATCGTAATTCGTGCATCTCACCCACTTAAATGAGGTCAGCTTGGTGGTAGTGTCTCCAACCCACTTAAATGATATAAGAAGTTCAATTCCCACCACAAGCGAAACGCTGTGAGAAGAGGAATTGGGCCCTACCCATAAAAGCCGAGGAGTGAGATACGGAGGCCTCCCTAAATGAGCGCCTTTTATGATGATGCAAAATTGTGACTTCAGTGGGCCGTAATTCGTGCATCTCATCATTTAGGGAGGCCTCCGTGTCTCACTCCTCGGCTTTTATAGGTATGCCCAATTCTTCTTCTCACAGAGTTTCGCTTGTGGTGGGAATTGAACTCCTTACCTCATTTAAGTGGGTTGGAGACGCTACCACCAAGCTAGTAGCGTCTCCAACCCACTTAAATGAGGTAAGGAGTTCAATTCCCACCACAAGCAAAACGCTGTGATCAGCTTGGTGATAGTATCTTCAACCCACTTACTTAAATGAGATTAGCTTGGTGATAGTGTCTCCAACCCACTTAAATGAGGTAAGGAGTTCAATTCCCACCACAAGCGAATCAGCTTTGTGATAGTGTCTCCAACCCACTTAAATGAGGTAAGGAGTTCAATTCCCACCACAAGCGAAACGTTGTGATCAGCTTGGCGGTAGTGTCTCCAACCCACTTAAATGAGGTAAGGAGTTCAATTCCCACCACAAGCGAAACGCTGCGATAAGAGGAATTGGACTCTACCCATAAAAGCCGACCCTACCCATAAAAGCCGAGGAGTGAGACACGGACACGAAGGCCTCCCTAAATAATGAGATGCACGAATTACGACCCATTGAAGGCACAATTCTGCATCATCACTCCTTTAGCTTACCTCCTATACAAACAAAGTTAATAATTTATACTTTAATTAACTTTTATTTTATCCAATCAAAATAGAGTTTCATTTAATTACTATATTTTACTCTACCCTACTTAATTCTCTCTTACATTACCTCACTTAACTCCCTTTTTTTATCCAAACAAGTCCTTAGAGTCCTTGATAAAGTTGACATGATGCTGAAGGTGAAGTTTAGGCAACTCAACTGTCACCCTTTGTCAACAAAGGGAGACGGAGACCAACAAATCGAATAGATGTCTAAAATTCAACATTAACTGATCATTTATCTGTATAAAACGAAACATTTAACTTTTCACATTCTTAGTCAATCACGCACAATTTTCTAAACATCAATATCTATCTTTAGTAGATATCCTTGCAATTGCTTGCAACTTACAAATGCACTGCATTACTCGTCATTTTGTATAAAGCAAGAAACTCAATAAAAGAACCATTTTTCAAATATCTAGTACTCTAGACAGACTAAAGAGAGTATGTATTACAAACATACCAAACATTTATATACACTCACAAATTTTTTATTTTAACAACATTAATCTGAAATATAAAAGAAATATGTCCATTAACAAAATACAAACTTCTATAAAATATTGCTGCATTTATATAAATATAACATAGGATCTATTTTTTTGCTTAAAGCCAGGGTTGTGTAGTGTACTAGTGTTTATTGAAAAACATAAGAAAATTCAAGGTTTTGCTAACCAAAAATATGATCACAACACAGAGCTTATTGAGACCATCAACTCCTATTTAATTGCCTTTTAAACAGAACCAAGATTATCATCAAAGGACGGATTGTCTTAGAGACCTCTTCCACCTTCCAAGCTTCTCTCTTCCCTGTAGATAATAAAAAGCATCTCTTAGAACTCTCGACCACATAGACTGTTTGATTTCACTATGTTGGAGAAGAGATTACAAGTGTAGAAATCATCCTCGACGTCCCGTGGATGTAGGCTTTACGCTAAACCACATAAATCTTTGAGTTTCTTTCTTATTGCTTTGATTTTCTATGATTATGCTTGCTTGGGTACTTGATTTAGTCAATCCTATTTGGTGTTATTGTGTGAGTTATTGGTTTTAGCACAATAAATCGTCCCATACACAATATTCAAATGGTAAGCTAATGATTAATACCAACCTAAAAATTAGCATATAACCCAAAGAGTGTGTTTGGACTTGAGCATTTTGGGGGAGCGGAGGAGAGGAGAAGAGAAATGAACTCTCTTAATTCCCTTATTTGGATATATTATAAAATAAAAATAAAAATGAAGGATTTTGAAGAGAATTTGAGGGAAGAGTTATCTAATTTTTTGTTAAAATGCTTCCTCCCAAAATGGAGTCATTTGGAGGGAAGGGAAATTAAAATTAAGTCATTTATAAGTGAAAGATCTATTTTACATTTGTGCATAATATTTTAATTTAAAAATGAGGATAAATTAGTAAATTAAACCGATTTTTTTTTTCCTTTTTTTTCCCTTATGATGACCATTCAAACAAGGCAAATGATAAATCCATTCCTTTGTTTATTTTAATCTATCCAAACGTGAGAAAAAAAGAATTCTACTTTCTCCTCTTCCTTTAATGAATTTCCTCCCCCTTCTCTTATCTTCCCTTCCCTCAATCGAAACACACCCTAAACGCTCAATCCTAAGCAAAAGATCAAAGAACTTAAATTAATAAGAGAAACCTTCTTCACTTACCCTGCGAGGTCCAACGGCCAGTTGATTATCCACAATGGATGTCACTTTGAAGCCCATGGGATGCAAAACCTTTTCATAACTGCATATTTATACAACTTAAGATGAACAGGGTCTTAAAAAAAGCAAATACTCAGGAAATAAGGAAAACATCATAGGTAATAACAAACATAAGTAATAACAAGCATACGTAATGAGGATCCATAGGGAAACAAGGATCAGGATTAGTAAGAATTCAAACAAGATATGAGAAAGAGAATTACTCAGCAATTGATACTTTAAAAGGAGGTCCTCCAACATGATCACTAATCTGGCAATAAAGTGTTTAAAAGTTTTAGCAGGAAATAAAACTTCATACAAAAACATATTGCAAGACAAAAAAAAATTTAAAAATTCCTTGGAGAAAAGAATTTTATTATATAAAGAACAATACCAAGCACATTTGTCTCACATAAAGTAAGACAAAAAAAAGCACAGTAATATTGGTGTCTCAAATATTTGACCAAGGTATTCTTTGGTCATAAATGATAGCGGAAAATAAAATAAAGTGATGAAGATGATGACCGGAAACATAAGGGTTATGAGCTCCCCTTCAGGTTTTAAGAATTTTTGAACCTGGTGTGCCCATTCTGATCTCATCTGTGGTTCTATGGCACAAAAAAATCTGCACAAGTTTCATAGTAATATAAATATCATGAACTTCTAGCGCAAGGCTCACAAATTCATGTCTTGACTTACGTATAATCAATTATGAGATCAAACAACTCAGTTGGTCTCCACGTGAAGAAGTCTGCCTTAAAGAAGGTAAAGTATTTTGCATTGGGTAATGTGGAGGACAACTGCATTCAAATTAAAACAAAACATAAAGCCAATAATCTAAGAGAAGTGGAACTAACAGGGTATTTGCATTCAGGAAAAAATAGAAATTGGAACTCAAATTTCATGAGTGCATAATCCAATACCTGAATAATTCATATCAGCTCATAGATCATTGTCGTATACACAACCTATATTTTCATAATCAATCAATTTTGTTTTAAATACTTCGCTGTCGTGTAGTTAATCATAGCTGATGAAACAAGAAAAAGTTAAAGATGACAAAATCAAACTTCACGTGAATGCCTCCTACTCCCCCAACCCCAACAAGATGGAAAATGAAGTTTTTATTTCTTCTTTTTTGAGAAGCAAATCAGGGACTATTGAGTCATAGAGATAGAGGTGCTCAGGTGCACATAAGGCTGCTATGTTTTAATCATAGTATAGTTGTAATCAATCATTGATCGTTTGAAACCATTGAATTCGGAATATGGTAAAGTAGCTCCTGGATGGGGAACTACTCCATTGATGGGAGTCACAATGGCCTTATTTGCAATACTTCTATCTATTATTTTAGAAATTTATAATTCTTCCGTTTTACTAGACGGAATTTCAATGAATTAGATTTCTCAGAATCACTAAGTCCTAGCTTTGCTTGTCACTCTAAAGCAAAGCGTTTAGGCTTGTATTTTGGGTCCGTTTTGGCAGTTCGACCGCGGAATTTCTTTGTTTCTCTATTTCCGGAATATAACTCCCCCGAACACAGCTTACAACTTTCATCGTACTGTGCTCTCCAAAGAGCAACTCTTCTCAAAAGAAAAGGTGCTGAGTTGGAATCCCATTCTAACTAAGGATTCTTGTGGTTCCGGAGGATCCAGCTACAGGAGAACCCGGAACGGAGAACTTGCTCCCCTTTTCCGCCCCACTCTTTGGTCTTAAGAATGCTGCTTTTAAGAATGAGTGAGTGCCCTTCTCCGACCCTTACTGCCCATCCTGAGAGCGGACAGCTAATGCGTTCCACTTATTGAACAGGGTTCTATGGCAACTAGGGTTGCTATTTCCATTATTATATAATTTCAAGACCACAATGGATCTATGAGATAAGATTACTTATTTACAATGAAATTGTATACAAAGTCAACAGATCTCAATGAATACAAAATAGGATTTATGGTTACACAAAGCGTTGAGGGTAGTTCTAGCTCAGGTACCAATTAAGCAAATTTTCACTATCTTTATAAGGCTGCTATGTTCAGCAGCTGAACTAGAACCATGATGTATGGCAACTAACTTTGTGAGGCACTGAGATTACAATTCCGAAGAGAAAATAAAATGTCAAGACAAGTTGGGAGTTCAGCTTCGTAGTTTAAACATTGTATTTCATATCATGATGAACTTTTTGGACTGTGATAAAAAAAGCATGCTGAACTTACATCTGCCGCTTTCTTGATAGCTTTATCTGAGATTTCTAATCCAACAACGTAGCGCTCTGGACATGCAATTGTTGTGACATCATAACCCTGTGTAATTGAACAATTTATGCTGTTGACATGGTTGCACTACAAAGCTAAAGGAAAAAAAAATCAGATGATGCAGTCAGGATAAGATTTTATTTTCATTTTTTGACAGGAAAAATTGTTGACAGGACCAAGAAGGTCCACCCCAAAGCAAACCGGAACGGGTAGGAATACAAGGATTTAATTCAATCAAAGAAATTATGAAATCATAACTTTAGAACAGAAAGCCATCTATCCAAAAACAACCCAATCGAGCATTCTGCATTTCTAAGATGGAACAATGCCAACTGATTTTATGCATTTCTAAGAATTTGATACAACAAAGAAATCAAACAATACAACATACAGAGCCACATCCAGGGACCAGTGCCCTGCCCTTGGGAAGTGCTCCGGTCTTATGAAGATGTAAGAGAATAGGAGTTGGTTTTCCCAAATCCCACGGAGTTAAACCTTCCTCCCAGCACCTATCCCAGCCACCTGATGCGATTAAGAAAGTGTAAATAGTCTAGATGACACTCCAAAACAAAACCCCAACCAAAATGAAACATACCAAATCTCTTCAGTAAATTTAAGAAGACAATGGCTTGGTTTGGTACACCATTTTATGTAGCATATATGCTACTAAATTTAAGAATACAATGAATGTTTTCCTAATTTCCTGAATTGGAATGGGTCAATCCATCAATGTCATTCAGCCTGAGTAACAAAAGAGTACAACCGCCTTGTCAGGGATGCACATCATACAAAGACTGCAAAGACAGGATGCTCCAACATATAAATACCCAATACTAAGTTACTAACCTTTTCATAATCTACTTCCATGTCAAGAAACTTAAGAAAATAAGAATAGTAAAAAGTCAACGTCTACAATTTCTGCGCATATTTATTTTTAAGTACAATGCTCAACAGCCGAAGGAGGTAACTTTAGATGAGAATTTCGACTCCTCTTGTGTCGCTTTCCTGGTATATGCATTCACCAGGTGGAGTGCCCACCAAAATTAGGATCCCTATATCTAGCTATACCTTAATGCAATTTTAACTTGGCTAAATATCAAAGATGGTTCATCAAATTGATTTTTCTATTCCTTCTGTGAAAAAGGGCGAAGGAAAAAGAGTCACTTCAATTTACTTTCAAGAGACACTGGCTATGATAAAGACTTCAATTTTCATTTTCTCCTAAAATATCAGCAACCTGATGAAGTTGAAGTGAATGACGGAAAGATTTAGGTCAGAAAATTTTGCATACTACATACACCAACAAATTAAAGGACATAATACCACATACCAAATTTTTTGTTTGCATACAAACAAATACTACAGTGAAGCTGAAGTAAATGGTACAAATATTTAGGCCGGAAATATTCACATACATTATAATCATTAACCAGCTAAAGCATACACATACCAGCCGGAAAAAAAAAAATTTGCATAGATAAAATACTACTATGATTCAAATACACCAGTATTCGATCCAAGTCAATAGGAATAGTGTTGCATGATAAGCCTCTTTGTATGCATCCATTCCAGATATTATTTCCAATCGATGCGCAAAGAGTCTTGGGTTCACCAAATATAAGAAATTACAAGCTTCCATCAGAGATATGAATCTAGAGCACCTAATAAAAATCAAAACAAAGTTGAAGCTGTGGCAATCCTAACCAAGCATATCACGCAGTGGCCAATTAAACATCGAAAGAAAATACTTTCAGGGATAAAAATGGAACCCAGACTTTTTTCAACCAATTATCGCACAAACAAATGACTAATATTAAATTTGAGTTCATGATTGCCATAAGATACGTACCAGAAGAGTCGCTATACAAGAGCTGCTGCATTTTGTCAACGTGGGGACTCACTCGATTGGTAGTGTTTGGTTTCTTCACCATCCCACGTGTTGCCGGGTACGCGGAAGGAGCTACTCGGACCGTCGTCGACGGAAGAGTTCGGACAGCGTTAGAAAGCAACTCCAGAGTTTGCAATCGCATAACCAGCAAATCACTAGCTCAATGGGCTTAGGCTCAAAGTATGAATCCAGAATAAGCAGGCAAGGCTATGTGCCTTTACGGCAAAATGCCGTGCAAAATAGAATTTTTCTCACCGTTGAATTAAGTTTTTGGATTTAGATCAAGTGGAACTTGTAATCGGCTCAACATTACAAAATAAATTAGGATATTATACCAATTCGTCCCACCTTATAAATTTATAAATCACTAAATTCATAATCCAATTAAATATATTAATTGATTCATAGAATTCACTTAGACTATCTAAAATATCTTTCATCAATTTTAAAAAACGAAAATATCATAAAAATTCTTCTCTCGCCTCTTCCTGTCCCTTTTCATCCCTAAAGAATGATTTTTTATTTATTTGTGATGGTTATCATGTATTTTTTTTCTTTTTTCTAATTTGGCAACATACACATAATAACATAATGTTATACGGGAAACATGTCATTTTGTCACATTGTCTTTTTGCTAATGCAAAATGGGTTAATATAACTTTTAGCATCGAAAAATAGTATGCGTTTCATTTTGTTCACTGAAATATAAAACGTTCCAACTTGGTAACTTAATTTTTCATTTTGTTCCAATCAAATCAATCCGTCAGGATTTCTCAAATTCGGGCAGCCAAAAAGATGACGTGGCAGTTTGACTTGTTCGATTACTCCACGTGGAAAATGGCCGCCACGTGGTTAATACTACTTTCAGTCACCAAAATATTCAACGAAAGATAAAACTTTTCAACTTCGTCACTTAACTTTTTATTTTGTTACAGTCAAGCCAGGATTTCTCAAATTCGAGCAGCGAAAAGGGTGACGTGACAGTGTGACTTGCTTTCGATTGGCCCACGAGGAAAATGGTCATTACGTGAAAATATTTTGCAATTTTTTAAATTCAAAGCAATCGTGAGAAGTGAATGTCCACTTGCGAGAATAATATTAATTAGTTGAATTTCTTCTACTTAGATTGTTATGCGATCCGGACGAAGCGTCAATGGAGGCGAATTGATTCGAAGCAGGAGGCTTAGGTATAAATGGTGTTCTAGGGTTTGATCTCTGAAACCTAATTTCTGCTTCTTAGTTTGACTGCGGGATTGGTTATGCCACTGAATGATGATTGCGCTTAGAGGCCGCACAAGAGCTGTAACACCCGGGTTCATGGATAGCTCACGTATTACCGCAATGTAGTAAAGAGTCGTGATTCAATATGAAGATTTTGTGTGGCAATAGGGGATTGATAAATATTACGGGTATTGGAATCGACGGAATTGGAGTTGGAAATAAATTGTTTAGAGTTTGGAAATTTAATAAAAAATTTATAGAAGAAACGATTAATTAGTAATGGATTGTATAATGTAGGGTTGATAAAGGGAAGGGTAGTGGAGCTAAGGGTAGAAAGGTCAAACCGGTGGGTAATAAAATAACATAAAGTGCACAGTTATCGAGGAAAACCCTAAAACGCTACTGGAGAGAGAGAGGGGGAGAGACGGGCGGCAACGGGAAACTCGTTCGACGGAAGAGGCGACGGTACCGGGCGATCTTGGTGTCGGCGTGAAGAGGACGACGAGAGGAATCGAGAAGTGTCATTTTCGTACGGAACGGAGGAGCCACCATCGAGTTACGGTGAAAAGAAACGCACGGCGGGCGTACTTTCTTCGCCTCGATTTACACAATTCTGGTCACTTCTCAAATAACCACCACCGTCATTGTGCTCGCCGGCTACAGGGGGAGGTCGACCGTGTGTGTCACCGCCGCCGAAAAGGCGGTGACCTGTTTTCTTGTGTAGTCGGGTCTGCGACCCTGTGAGGGAGGAGAGGTCAACCGGGTCAGGCGACCCGGTTGACCAGAGAGGGTTGACCAGAGTTTTATTTAATGTTTAAAAATAAATATGTATATGAATAAATAAATAAATAATATATGTTGGTATTGTTATTAATTTCAGGAACCAATTTTTATATCTGACTTAGGGGAATTTACGAAAGGGTGCCAAGTAAGTAACATTCTCACTGTGTCACAGAATAATTTATGAAGTTTTGAGGTTTGTATGCTATATTCATATTTATATTTATTGGTGCTGTGATGTGTGAATTATTATTGAGCATAATATTATGAAATTTTGTATTGGAATCATATTGTATACTTTAATTGTCGTTTTCAACGATTGTACATGGCATGACATGGCATCATGGAATATTTACACACATGACGAAAGTTTTATAAACCTAGTAATACTGCTACAAGGAGGGTATACTGTTAAGGCTAAAGGTGAGGGTACAAGGCTAAAGAAGAATCATAATAATGATAAGGTGAGAAGAAAGAATAATTATTTTGACAGGAAAAGCATTCTTTAGAAGGATGATAAATGGAAAATCCCGACCGGTTGCTCTGTAGCAGTTTACTAGAGTTAGGGGCCCCAGAGATGGATAGATGTTTTAAATTGGCAAAGTTTTCTTAAGGAAGGAACTCATGTGCATCCATGCATAAAGATGTTACTTGCTGGGCCTTGACTCATTAGATTCTGTGATGCAGGTGATGATGAGTACACTGAACTGACTGTTGATGGTGACGGCGAGGATCCTCAATGATGGTGCTCATGTAGGGAGGCAAGCGCAGCGGAGAATGAGTGGAATAAATTACCTAAGTGCAATATTGGTGTTTTAGAATTCTATGGCTATTTGAATAAGTGAGTATCTACGGTACTGATACGAAATGATTGACGTGACGTTATTAGGGTTTGTGTTTTGATTCATATTGGCAGATGGATATTAATTAATACTTATTAATTTGGAGACTATTTAATTTACTGAGCTTATTGTTAAAGTTAAAGTACTTTGAAGCTATTTAGTGTGTTGTTTGTGAATTTACTGATGGTGAAGTCGAGCGGTTGTTAAGGGATGATACTCTTACTTGTTAGGGAAGGGGCGTTACAGTTGGTATCAGAGGGGACGTTTCCTTCACAATAGGGTAGATTTTTAACTTATGGAAGTATAGGGATGGTTAGGAGAAGTAGGATTACATGAGCATCGAGGATCGACGCGACCATCAACAAGTAAGTATATTTAAATGTAACGTGCTTTCTGTGGTAAGTGAATTAATGTTTTAATTACGGATACAAGTGTGCATGCATATAGACAAAATATATTTATATGTTTTCGTTTCTTGTTCATGTAATTATTGTTAAGGCTTAGGAAAGGGTTTGATGGGATAATTGATGGTAGCACAAATTGCATATGATTCAGGTTAGAGATTGAGAATATAAGGAAAACACGGAAAGTATTGAGAGGTAGGTGCATGCAACAAGGACCAAAGAAGTATTGACAATTGAAGAGAGAGCCACTGTGGTCAACAGAGCGTTATGTGGAATACTTAGCGAGAGTGTTGACATCTCTTGAGGGTGATTACATACTACCTACGGAGACTAAAGTAACATTATTACTAAGCAAACTGACCATGGGAGAGGTCACCATCCTGAAGTTTATGTGGAAAAGCCTTAAAGAGCAACCACAAGGAAAGATTGATTTGGTTAGGGCACTAGTGAGTATGTATAAGGCCTTCTATCAATAGAAGTCTCAACAAGTAGTGCAATCTGGCATATGAAATTAGTAATAGAGTTAATTAGGGAGTTATCATTAGGTTATTTCGAAGAGAATAAAGTGGATGGAGAGGAGCGACTGATTATTGAGTTGATGGATTGTTATTGATAATCTCTATTGGGAATAATTTTTTTTTTTGAATAAAAGCTACTTATGGGTTTATTATTTTTCTTGCATAATTGGTATGAGTACGAATGAATTTAGTGAATGGTTGTGTTAATATGATGTACAATGCTAAAGGTATGGTATGATGTGGATGCTTAGGAGGTAGCAAACATTGACGTGCTAATGAAATGTTGTATGGAATGAATGTGGACAGCAATATGAACCGCAGCGGGTTTGTTAGGAGAACTGGCAATGAACAAGAAAGGACTGGGGATGAACGCGGAGCGGCAAATGAAGAACAAGGAGGGGTTGCAGCACCGAGGGGCAATGAGTTTGGAAATCCAGATGTGATGGCTCGTATGCTGGATATGATACAACAGCAGCAGCAACAACATGCTGAACAGATGCGGAGACTAATTGAGATGCAACAACGTCCCCCTCAAAGGATGGATGTTATTGAAAGATTTCGGAAGCTCAACCCAAAGGAGTTCTCGGGGGGTGCCGACCCCTTAGTGTCAGGGGAGTGGATCAGAGCACTTGAGACCATATTCGAACACTTACGATTGGAGGATACAGAGAAAGTGCAATGCGCCACCTTTATGATGACTTTGAATGCTCGTGACTGGTGGGATGGGGCAAAGCTTGCAGTGGATGCTACCAACATCACGTGGGAGAAATTCAAGGAAATGTTTGATATTAAGTATTTCCCTAAAGATGTGAAAGACAGGAAGGTCAAAGAATTCTTAGAACTCAAGCAAGGAGGCATGACGGTGGTGGAGTTGGTTCGTAAATTTGAACGAGGGTGCAGATTCGTCCCATTTCTTGCCGAGAGCTCTGAACTGAAGAAGGATCATTTTCTAAGGGCGTTGAGTCCCAGAATTAGGAGTATGGTGAGGATGTCTACAGCGGCAACGTACGAGGATATGGTGGACAAGGCAATGATGGCCAAAGAGGACCAGAAAGACATCGTAAAAGATATTCAGAGGCAGAGACAAAATGTCAGGATGGGAACCTCCAACAAGACCTCTAGGCCATGGACCGCCCCAGAGCGAAACACTATTGTTAGGTTTAAAATACCCTACTAGCAAGTGCACTAGTCAAAGGGATAGCACCAGTAGTCAGTAGAGATCGTATCCACAGAGACAGAGTTATAATTGATCCAAACGCAAGAAATTAAAGTTCCGCTCAAGTTGATTGAGTTTACAATTTAATAAGAATGCAAGCAAGAAAAGTAAAGTGTTTTTGGAATTTTTATATTGAAGAATGCAAATGCAATTTATCACTAGGCAAGTTAGACTAGTGCAATGAATTCGAGTAGAAGAATGAAGCACCAAGACTTCAAAATCCACCAAGGGTCAATGATGTGCAAACACAACCAATTCACTCACACATTTATCAATCCGGGTATAACGAATCCGTACCTAAGTCGGTTTTAGCGCACTCAAGCCAATTTCCCTCATATCAATTACTAGCCATCTTATTGGTCTAGGTTGAATGTTCCTATCAACATTCTAGCCATCTTATTGGTCTAGACATGCATAAGAATTCATGAAAGCTCAATGGAAATAGGATTCATACAAACTTGTTCCAAACCTAATGGAAACAACAATTGCAATCTAAGGTCCCAAGAAGCATGATTAAATAGATATTTCACCATCTACAAAATCCATCAAACAAATCCATTCAAAACCTAAGTGGTGATCAAGCACAAAGAGTAAGAAGAATCCACAATAATCATAGAAACCAAAGATTTATACCCAAAAAGATTCACATATAAACAAATCAATTCATACAACCATCATTCAACCCAAGGCTTCATCCTAGCCTTGGTGATAAAGAGTTTAGCTACTCATAGAGAGAGAAAGAGACAAGCAAAAAGAGAGAAACATATTGGTAGAATCCAAAATTGGAAGAAACACAAGCCAATATGAAGAATCCCTCCTTCAAGCCTTGAATCCTCATTCTTTCCTCTGTTTTTCGCTCCCTGGAACGGCCGTTCGATAAGTCAGAACTCTCCCAGTTTTTAGGGTTTTCGCGAAATAAAAGTTATCAATTTCGTGCAGGGGCGCCTAGGCGTGTAGGAAATGCGCCTAGGCGCTGCTCTAGAAAAAGCAGTTTTCTGAATTTTTTCCATTCGCCCCTGTTCCGTGCGTGGCCCGTACTGCCTTGGCGTGTATAAATCACGCCCAGGATAATTTGCAAGCTTATTCTTGCTCTCATCTTGCCCATATTTGCCACCTTTTTGTTCCGCACCATCAATTGCCTACCAAAATCCAAGACAATAGATAAATGTACCGAATTGATAATACCAATGAGATAATAGAGGGTTATTATCACCAAAAACAAGAGGTATATTCATACCTATCAAACACCCCACACTTAAACCCTACTCGTCCTCAAGTACAACTAATTTAAAGATACTCATGAAAAGTAAAATCCTAACTCACTGACGCAGGAATCGCGGTTGCATTTAGCATATGCAACAAGCCGTTAAACCCCTAGGTGTCCCTAGTGGAGGAGTGTTGTCTCCTGAGGGCTTACAAGAATGATACCCACAAACGTTTAACACCCCACACTTATATCACACTATATACTCAACGAATAATTTCCGTCTACTCAATTGCTCCTTTAATGTGGTGTGATGTGCAAGAGAAAATGTCAACATGTGGCTTCCAAGAGTTTATATATATGTATTAAACATAGTCGCATTCCAAGAATTGCAAAAACAACAAGTAGCAATACCAAGGCACATTTATTTATATATATATATGCTTATTTCTTTTTTTTCTTTTTTCTTTTTTTGAACTAGGACTGTGCAATGCTTACTCCATTAAGCTTTCTACTCAACCCATGTAGCGAATTCTCGACCAATGACTCCCAACCAGTTAGTTTAGGGCATTAGGTGATAAGACACCCCTCAGATCAGTTATTCGAATTGGAAAGGCTTCGAAGTTAAGCTAGCCTAGAATGTTCATCATGGTTGTCTCATCTTTTTACGCGAAACTCGAGTTGGTTAGACAAGAGCCCCGGTTACTCAATAAGACGCAAGAGCGGAACGTGTTTTCTTTCTTTCTTTTTTTTCCGGTACACGACATAAATAACTAGTGCCAAACATATCACCAACATGTGTCCAAGCTCTTCTCAGGCAGAAACCACAGTTAACACATATATCCGTCCAAGTCATACCCCACAACACTTTAGTGCAAGTGAATTCATTTATTATGCAATCTAGTAGACTTCAAAAATTCACTCAAGCATATAGGAGGTAAAGACGGAATTAAACAGCTCTGATCAGAAATAAATATAATAAGTACCAGCAGTCAAATTCAAATCATATAATATCCAAAATGCGCAATACATACAAAATAAAGTACTCCCACCCCCCACTATAAAATAAGCTTTGTCCTCAAAGCGTGAAACAGGTATATGAATAAAATGGAGGACAAGCCAAGAAAAACACAACCTGGAGGTGGACTCTAGGAGGAAGGACCGTCAGAGGGTCTGCGACGAGCAAATGTGATATAGCGATCGCGTCGTAGTTCCGCCAATATGTCGAGCATGGCCCAAGTCTGCTCCGTCTGTGCCTGGAACTGCTGTTGGACATACTCTGTATGGGCCTGAAACTGCTGCTGGAGGGAGCGCTGACCATCCTCAAGCTGTGTAAGCTGAGCTCGTAGCTCGTCCATCTGCATAGTAGGTGCAGCAGCATCTGCAGCCGGCTTCTCATCGGCCTCAACAGCAATACCCGAGCCATCGCGCGCCGCCCGAGCACGTCTATGGTGAATATCTGTCATACGAGATATACCGATGTGCCAATGGCGCATGTCGACTTCTTCCATCAGAAGGGTCGCGGGGCGCATATCAAGAGGGATCGCTCCAAGATGAGTTACTAACCACGTGATAATACGAGGCAAAAAGAGTTTCTTCACACCAACACTGTCATCCTCAATACGCCTCCTAATCTCCAGAAAAGACCGAACATAATAGTAGCCTAGATCAATCCATATGCCAGCCCATATACAGTATAAGATCTCTAAAATCTCTCGCCGCCGCTCGCTATGATGCCCTGCTGGCCATAGGTTCTGGTGCACGATCCGATCTACGAGCCACATAGATTCTGGCAGGCTAGATTTCCTCAAGAAAGTCCCACGTGTGCCACCCAACTGCTCCACCATCCGAGAGTGCTGCTGCAGCTCGGTACTAGATAAAGGTGGTAAGAATCTGCTGTCAGCAGGCCAAAAAATAGGGTATCCAATGCAAGCACACATATTTGCAGCGGAGAAAGTAACTACTCCAGAGGGCAATGTAATAGTATAGTGACCGGTGTCGGTGGCCTGGACGGTGCGATAGAAAGTACGCACTAGCTGTGGATACACCGGTATGTTATGAGCCACATCATCAGGAACAACAAGGAAAGGGCCTAATTGGCGGAGCCGACCTAAAGGCTCACTCGTGGCCCCCACAGTGGTGTAAAGTGTACCAGATATATAAACCTCTGGCACAATGGGAGCTACCTCAAAAAGCCTAACAGTGGCAGCAGAGGATGATCCATCAGCTGGTGCGGTGTGAGTAGATTGCCTTGGGCGCTTGGGTGCGAGACCCTTAGTTCTGGGCATAATTCCTGCAAAATTAAATAATTTTCTTCCATTAGCATAACAGGAAATATATATAAATTGTTTTTTCATTTATGTTTTTTTCCCCCCACCCCCCCACCTAGGCGCTTTGGGGTCCCGCCTGGGCGACCACGCCTAGGCGCGAACGGACCGGCGCCTAGGCGTGAATGGACCGGCGCCTAGGCGCAGTTCATCTTCTCCACGCGTGGCTGCCATGGAAGCCACCTCCTTTCTTGTTTCCACCATGATTCTTCGAACATTCCACACCCACAGAAATTTCAGCAGTGATTTATCAACAAATCAAAAGTAAACAAGCTATGGCAAGCCATAAATCACTAACACCCAAGGATTTTCACCCCCAATTCCATTTACTCCTTTCTATCTCTTTGTTTAAACTCAAAGTAGATCCACAAACCCAATAAATCACAAAAACAAAGAAGAGAAACGAAAAGTTACTAACCTTGAGCGCTTAGATGTCCGCTTAGGCGATGGAGTTGGTGTGGGCTGCTAAAGGGAGAAGGTGGGCGTGTGTGTATGTGACAAAGAGGGATGAGGGTTTTAAGTTTGTCCGACCCGCCTAGGCGTGTAGTACTGACGCCTAGGCATTTTTTTTTGTTTTCTTTTTGGGCGCTAACGAGTAGCGCCTAGGCATGTATAAAACATGCTCGGGACAGCGTGCTCCTCTATATCAGGTATCCAACTCCACTACTTCCACATACAACCCAGAAAATTTAGAAACACATTAAATTTTTCACCAAAAATAAATTCCAGCAAGCTCAGAAACACATAACACCTTCTACAGAGATGGAACAATGAAGCACACAAGGATACAAAAAGGATATCACATCTCGGGTTGCCTCCCAAGCAGCGCTAAGTTTAGGGTCTTCAGCCAGACGTAGCTGCACCTACAAAATAAAAGAGGTCGCATCAAAACTTAACAATTTTAAAACACTACCACCCCTCACTATAAGAACATGCATAGTCCTCAATGCATCAAAACTAGGGATGGACATAAAGTTAAACACCAAGAACAAGGACAAGAGACAACCTGGAAAATCATTGTGATGGAGATTCTTCAAGGCGAAGCTTATTTTTCTCCATATCAAAGGTAGTCTCAAAATATGGTTTTAGACGGTGACCATTAACCTGTTGCTCAAAACCAGTGCGGGGATCTTTAATACACACATAGCCATGGGGATGAACGTTTAGGACCTCATAAGGCCCACTCCATCTCGAACGAAGCTTTCCCAAAAACAATCGAAGACGAGCATTAAAGAACAATACCCTTTGGCCAGGTTCAAATACTTTCCTAGATATATGCCGATCATGGAATATCTTGGTTTTCTCTTTGTAAATTCTGGCATTCTCATAGGATTCATTTCGGAGTTCATCGAGCTCATTAAGTTGGAGCTTCCGCAATTCACCGGCTCCATGAAGGTCAAAATTAAGAGCCTTAATGGCCCAATATGCTCTATGTTGCAATTCCACCGGAAGATGACACGGTTTGCCATAGACCAACCGGTAAGGAGACATGCCGATGGGAGTCTTGAAGGCTGTCCGATAGGCCCAGAGCGCATCATTGAGTTTAATGCTCCAATCTTTCCTATTGGAAGAGACAGTCTTTTCAAGAATATATTTGAGCTCTCAATTCGAAATCTCTACTTGGCCACTCGTTTGAGGGTGGTAAGGGGTAGCAACCTTGTGAGTGACCCCACACTTTTTCATTAGCTTCTCGAAAGGCTTATTGCAAAAATGAGATCCACCATCACTGATAATAGCCCTCGGTGTGCCAAACCTTGCAAAGATCATATCCTTCAGAAAATTCAGAACTATTTTATGATCATTGGTTTGACATGGGATTGCTTCCACCCATTTACTCACATAGTCAACCGCCACTAGAATATAGAGATGGCCAGAAGAAGGAGGGAAAGGCCCCATGAAATCAATACCCCAAACATCAAACAATTCTACAACCAATATATTTTGCAGAGGCATCTGATCTCTAGAAGAAATATTACTTGTGCGTTGGCATCGATCACAAGTGGCGCAATAAGCATGAGCATCTTTAAATAGGGTTGGCCAAAAGAACCCACATTGAAGGACCTTTGCTGCGGTCTTTTTTCCTCCAAAATGCCCTCCACACACATGAGCATGACAAAAATGCAAAATACTCTCCATTTCATGTTCCGGCACACATCGTCGAATAATTTGATCAGGGCAAGACTTGAAAAGATATGGTTCATCCCAAAAATAATATTTGAGTGTGGAGAAGAACTTATCTTTAGCTTGTTTGGTCATGCCAGAAGGTAGTAGACGTGTAGCCAGATAATTTACGATATTTGCATACTATGGAATTTCTTCAACAACAAAAAAGCTACTCATCGGGAAAATTCTCATTAAAGTCCATGTCTTTTGATTCACTCTCTTTGACGGCTAACCGTGAAAGATGATCAGCCACCACATTCTCACAACCTTTTTTATCCCGAATCTCCAAATCAAATTCCTATAGGAGAAGCACCCATCGGATCAATCTGGGTTTAGAGTCTTTCTTGGTCATTAAATACCGCAAGGCCGCATGATCAGAATATACAATCACCTTGGAACAAGTAAGATAAGAACGAAATTTATCCAAGGCAAACACGATGGCCAATAATTCTTTCTCAGTGGTGGAATAGTTTATAGGGCAGTTGGTGTACATACCAGAGTTGCTGCGTAAGGGTTGAGTGAACCCAGTGGGTTGGGATGGCTGAGCTGGAGTCTCAGTCGGGTATATAAAGTTACTTATGTATTTATCTATATCTATCATCTAAATATAACTATGTAGATAATTATATTTTTATTGAATTATTGAGTTTTGAAAAAAAAATTATAGTCGGGAGTATGAGTTAGTTACACGTCACGTGCCTAGGGATCGGGGCGTGACAAGGTGGTATCAGAGCAGTAGGTTGGAGTTAGGACTGAATTGAGGATATGTACACCGGACCTGTCTTCTGCCTCACAGCCGATCAGGAAGGTACACATAGTGCCGTGTGAGATATATTTTAGAGGTTCTTTGTTAGCTCATTGACAGGCATGCGTGTGTAGCATGACCGATATATCAGTTGAAGGATGAAAAAAAAAAACAAGAATGAGTACGAGACGATATAACTCATGAGTGACTTGAACATTGGATTAATATTTATTGTGTACCATGGATGATGATTTTCAGAGTATGTGTATTTGAAAAATGTTGCGTATATTGAAAAAATAATAATTAATTATTGTTAAAATGTTGTTGAAGTAGTTCGGTTGGTGGATAGTGACGGAGTGCCTGTTCAATTGGTGTTGCATGATTGGTAGAGAGTACCATAATTGATCATAAGTCTGGTGGTGTAACTTATAAATTTGTGCATTGCGGATTTAGTTAATTTGACAGTGAGATTGTGTTCTTAACCAGTCCGCTTGGCTGCTGTTATGCGTTAATTTGTTGGTGAATTCGAACGAAATTATGTGATGAAGAGGGCGATGATATTCCATGTATGAGATACTAGCTTAAACTGGGGTGAGTTCTGGGAAACTAATCTTAAGTTGAAGTAATTTCTCATGTGTTTGGTTATTATGAATTTTTTTTTTGTTTTGGGATGGTATTGCAGTGATTATGTGAATGTAAATCATGTGTTATACTCGGTTATGCCTGATGGATTGATTATAGGAACCTACTTGATATGAGCTGAGATGGTCCTATACTTAACTTTGAGATGAATTGATGCTACATGGGTTCCATGCTTTGATGCTATATGGGTTCCATGCTTTGATGCTATATGGGTTCCATGCTTTAATGATTGAGAAGCTAAGTGAATTTTTCATGGTTTGGATTAAATGTAGTATGGACTGTAGTCTATTGAAAGACCTTTCAGCGGGTTAGGTGATAACTATCACTATCAAAATTGATTCCCCAACAGGTGATAGGAAAGTGTAGAGGGAGGAGTGAAAATTCTTGTGGTAAAAGGATTTGATGATTAAGTAAATTGATTGTCCTTATAGAAAATATCTTGACTTTAGCAAGCTAGGGAGGTAGAATTTATACCTGGTTGTGCTATAATTGTGACTGGATGGAACATGTAGAGATTTTGAGTTGTTCCTGTTAGATGGTGCGTAAATTAGGATTTATGATTTTGCTTTGTTTATTTGTGATGCTAGTTGCCGAAGGTAACAATGGAAATTATTGTTGATGGTTGTTGGCCAATTTGAGTGAGTGGACAAACTAGTATAGAGTTAGAGTAAATAATGTGGCATGATTTAATACAAAGTGGTTGTCGAACTGTGAGTGGTAGTGTCATACTGGTTGATGAGAAGTTACGATTATGGTGTTGGGAGCAACTAGTATGTTTGAGTATTCGGGAAATTGGATGTCTATATAGTGATATGTGACAAATCTAGAATTTTGGTGGATATAATGGTATGGTTATCCAGTAAAAGGTTGGTTTTAAAAAAAAATGTTGAAATGTAAGTATATGTGGTTTGTTATTTATGGTCAATGAGGATATGGAAGGACTTTGTTTAGCACTTACTGATTAGAGGTGCGGTTCTAATTGAACAACTTGTGAAAATTTGAGGTTGAAATTTGGTTCATAAGTTGAATCTTAAGCATGTAAATCCCAGGGAATCTATGTTAGAATGATGAGGTCTTCATTTTGTTTGGATTAACGATTGCGAATAGAAGTGGCTATATTCATAGTTGGGAGTTAACGATTGTGGTTATGTATGATTTTGTGGAAGCATATGAGTTATAAACTGTACCGGAAAAGGGGGAAGGAAATAGTACATTAGATGATATTATAGCAGTACAAAAGGGGACTACTATACATAGCATATTTGGGCAAACCTCAAAACCAACAAGCGGAGATAATACAATGGTAGATTGTGAAAATTTGTACATGGATAGTGGAAAATAGTACAGACCAAGACGAGGACATACTAGCAGGTATGTGATTGGTACTACCTAGCAGTGGTCGAACCATCCAGCCCATTCCTCCGTGCTATATGGCTCAGTACAAGGGAGCGACCCGAGGGGGTAATCGGAGCCAGTGTTGTATAGGTCAGCAGAATCGTTGTTTAGGGTGGTTGTGGCCAAGGTGATATCCTGACTATTCTCTAGTGGTGCTACTAGCCGAATTAGAGAGTCAAGTTTGGATATGATTTGATCATATAACCTCTCCACGACTTGGAGTTGTCTCTGAATCTCCTCTAACTTGTGGAGTATGCGGGAAGAGTTATCATGAGAGTGGGTATCCATTAGAGTAGAGGGAAAGGAAAACGAGGGTAGTAGATTCTTTGAAGACGAGTTGAGCTTCTCTAAAATGAGGTTTAAATAGAAGGGGAGTCTAAACGGATAAGGATAAAGTTATTTATTCAAGAAACACGTGTCATTATGGGTGGATTGAGGGGCCAGTAGGATAAGAACGGGCTCGTCTACCCAGATTTGCTGTGTCAGTATTCAGTTTGTTTTATCTGGGAAGTGATAATATCAAGACCCATATCCCAAGAACCACTTGAAATCGTCGTCTTACGGGAACCCATAAATGTTTGAGTGTTAAAAACAAAAGGGAAAAAAAATTTGCATGGTGAGTGGCAATATTAAATAATGGTGTTGTTGAGTGTAATAAGTAAGACCCGAGGGAGAGTAGTAAATGATCTCTTATGAGATACGTGAAAGACAATTCAAGTCGTTGCTGGGTTAAAATAAAGGTTGAAGATACCTAACTTGATGATATTTTGCTCTGCTGTTGTAGATGAGATTCTCGAATAGTATGTTTGAAGTGTTGGTATTGTGCTTGATAGCATGATAGAGTTAACTTGGAATTTCCCCTGTAGATTTCTGGTGTGATTATTCCACCCTAAAGCTCGATAAGGTAGTCGGGTTCATTGGTTGTGAATTTTAAATGTGAAGATGATTTTACCTGGGGGGATACATAGAGAGAGCTTCGGTTGTATGTCTCACTAGATTACTTGGACCTTACTTTGTAGGAGCCATTACTGTAGTGGAATAGAGTAACTAATCAGTTCTAGTGGTACTTAGTTTCAATGATTGTGATGTGGATTGGATTGGTCACCTTTGTCGTGTTGTGTTGTTGTTGAAATTTTTTGGGTAGTTGCTAGCTCAGGGCGACTAGCAATATTATGTGACTTTATGTTAAACTTGCACAATGAGCAAAAAAAAAATTCATGAGTTGCACTGGATAATGGATGGGCTATGGATGGTGGACAAGTTATTTAATCTAATGATGTCTAATAACATGATTTATGTGATACTAAATTGGTGCTGAACATTTGTCATGGCGTTGCTGATTTGAGCAGCCTATTGAAAAAGTTGGAATGATGCAAAAAAAAAATTGTAAGTAACAAATTGATATGGTGATTTGATATTATGTTTTGAAATCTCATGCATGAGTTTGTGAAGTTTTGAGTTGCGCGGAGATAGTGATTAGTGTGGGGATGTGTGGAATATGCTTTCAGTTGATAATGTTAATTATGGGTAGTAACTCTGTACTCAGATGATGTGGTCATTTTGATGTGATTATTGCTAATATTATAGAAATTTAATACTAGATATATATATATATATTACATTACTAGGGTATGTGTGTTGAACCCTTACACTGTGTGTGTTGGCAATGAATGCATGAATTCATTTAAATGGTGAGGGGAAAAAAAAAGAGAACCGATTGGGGTCTATGTTGATGTATGATCGGTAAATTGTGGGAATGACCACATGTGTGTATTATATATTGTCATATAATTTTGAGTTGGTATGAGATTGGCAGAAAGACACACACATGGGAACATATAATGTGTAGCTATAATAAATTTGTGAAAGGGGCAACTAATAGGCCGTGACCAAGAGGGTGATTATTCACTGATATACCGTGCATTGAAAGGTGTTGGTAAGACGAGTTGATGAGGAATATGTGGTGTGATTGTGCACACGTGATAATTAAGATTTTCCTGACACGGTAGTGCGGCTACTGCGATATTGGTATAATAAGATTTAATGACAAATTCTTGTGTGTGTGTAATTAGATGTTTGTGGCCGGGATGGTGGATTCCGGATAGGAATAATTCAGATGATTTTCCATGTGTGAGATTTTATGTATATATGACTTGTGTTGTTTTTTTTTCGATTTTCCATGTTCATTTGAGTTTGAACTTAGTTAACGTGGAAGGAAAAAAGTGGTTGTCATGTATGAAACTCCTGTTTTCTGCTGGGCACTCTGGATTTAATTACCCCTAGAAATAAGTTCAGGAGCTCTAGGAATAAGACATCGGTGTTTGGAGGTAAATTTTTAATGGAATAATTATTGGGAGGATTCAAAATATGAATTAACGCGGGATGTGAGTTGCTTCCTAACTTTATATTAAAAGTGTAGTGGTGAGATGCTGTGACAAAATCATCGTGTAGAAAAATTGACTGATGTGGTAAGGAATGGTAGGTTCACTTCCAAGATTGAGAGTGAATTTAAATTTCGAGGATGAAATTTTTATAAGAAGGGGAGAATGTGATATCCTGACCCAGAAATAATAGAAACATTGAACATGAGGGTGACACGTGTACAACGGTACACTAATGGATATAATAATTAAATTTGGGTTTAGTGTAATAATTAAATATACGGGTGTGAATAAGTACGAATAATAATAGTAATACAAATAAATTAGAGAACTTGACTGGATGGTGACGAAATACGTATTTGTTGTAAATTTTATTAAATAAGTGGAAACAAAATTAAAAAAAAGAAAAAAAAAGAAAAAAAGAAACCAATTTTTATACATATTTGAATTTAGTTTAAAACAAAAAGAAAAGATAAGAAGAGAAACAGGAAAAAAAAACACGCAAGCAAAAGAAATGGAAACAGAAACAGGGAAAAGAAGAAAAAAAAGCGATTTTCGCGTCCGAAATTTCGCCGGCGCCGATCTCCTCCGTCCGGCCACCTCAGGCAACGAGACTGGTACCAATCTTTTCGTCTCTTCGAGACGTATGAAATCGGTTCAAGAATCACCTTAATCGGAGCTGTATATCTCCGGGAAAAGCTGTCGGAAGTTTCGGCCACCGCGAGCTTCGACAGTCGATTTCTCCCTCCTCCGATCTCCGATTGATGCAAGGCCACCACCATTGAGTTCGTCTCGAAGAGTACTACAAAGCCCAGTTGGTGATTTCCGGCGAAAGTTGCCAGATCTCCGGTCACCCGAATATGGGTATTTCGGGTACTATTTGACCCGTTTGACTTTTTCAGGTAAAAAATTTACCCGTTCAACTAGATCGTATATTTTACGTATTTACACGGTATTTGAACGTAGTTGTGACCTGGTATGTGCATTTTGGTGTAGAACTGATATATGAGGCTTAATGATGTACGTTGGAAAAAAATTATACGGGAAAGCATTGGTTCGAGTAAGATGAGACACGCTTCACGAGGTAGGGAATACTATAACTTTGCGTTAATTTGGGAATTCTGGAATTTAGTTTAATCGATAATTCGATAAGTCTTGCAAAATATTTAATTGTGATTTTTTTATGATATAAATGTTTGGCTGGTTAAGGTGGAAATTGTGGTTTTTGTGTTGTAAGTTATCGAAGTTTCTTGCAGTGCATTAATTGTGAATGAATGCTCGACATAAGTGTCTACTGCTAATGTGGATTGTGTGTGCATGTTTGAGTGTAAATGGTTGTCGTGTATAATTCTGTTATGTGGTAACCCCCTACTTCTCAGTGAGGAAAGTGTTGTCTTTATACTGCATGCATGTGATTGAACATTTGTTTATATCTGGGAATTATGGAGATTGTGGGGGTTGTGATGTGGAGATTGTAGAGATGTGAAAGAGGCCCTGTACATACAGTGGGTGAAAATCCGAGTAAGGATTCGCTATGCGGCCACATAGTGAAGGGGTGGTAAGTCCCGGGTAGAAGAAGGTGCCTACTTTCCTTACTCGTAGATTGCTTCCGGCGAGGAGGTCGGAAAGCGGAGAAAAATAGTTTCCAGCAATGAGGTCGAAAAGCGTTCGAGGTGGTGACGGATATTCGAGGCGGGTTGAGAAATAGAAGTGTTATTTAAATTGTCGTGCTTCTGTCAATAATTATTTGTGAATGTTTTGTGTGTGAATACGGTATTCCCTACTGAGCTTCGGCTCATCCCCTACTTCCCATTGTTTTATTTTCAGGTGAAATAACTGTGACCAGTGGGACTGAGAGTGCAGACAGGACAGGGCAGTCAGTGTACATACCAGAGTTGCTGTGTAAGGGTTGAGTGAACCCAGTGGGTTGGGATGGCTGAGCTGGAGTCTCAGTCGGGTATATAAAGTTACTTATGTATTTATCTATATCTATCATCTAAATATAAATATGTAGATAATTATATTTTTATTGAATTATTGAGTTTTGAAAAAAAAAAATTATAGTCGGGAGTATGAGTTAGTTACACGTCACGTGCCTGGGGATCGGGACGTGACACACCTTCACCAAAACATCTTCAACAAACCCACAAGGATGCACAAGAGAACGGTCAGCTAGTTGCAAAGTAACCTTAGTTGGTTTCAGTTCTCCTATCTTCAGAGTAGAATAGACAGAATATGGCATGATATTAACACTAGCTCCAAGGTCCATCAAAGCCTTTTCAATTTGTTTCTCCCCAATGATGCACGGAATAGTAAAACTCCCAGGATCCTTCAATTTAGGAGGGAGCTTATTCTGCAATATAGCACTAGTTTCCTCAGAAAGAAAAACTTCTTCATGTTCACCAATCTTCCTTTTGTTAGTGCACATCTCCTTTAAAAACTTGGCATAAGCTGGAATAGACTTGATCGCCTCAATAAGTGGGATATTAATCTCAACTTTCTTCAAAACTTCAAAAATATCCCGGTTGTACTTGTTCTTCTTCTTAGGAGCAAGTCGAGATGGGAACGGCACCGGTGGAACATAATCCTCCACTGGCTGCTTATCTTTTTCAAGTAGGGGTTGTGTAGATACATGGGGCTCCTCCACTGTCGATTCATTATTCCCCTCATCCTCTTGCTTCTGAAACTCAATCTTGTTGTCAACCTTCTTCCCACTTCTCAAAACAGTAACGGCCTTAGCATCTTCATGTTTCGTGGGATTAACTTCAGGCTGGCTTGGGAGCTTCCCCAACTGCCGCTCACTCAAAGCAGTAGCAAGTTGACCAACTTGCATTTCCAACTTGGAGATAGACTGAGTGTTACTAGCCACCGTTTGTTGCAACTGATTCATAGAATTACTCATCTCAGCTTGTGAATTCTGCATCTTCACTTGTGACTGAGCTAGTTGAGTGATTAGATCATCCATAGTAGACCTCTTCGTGTCAGGAGGTGGTGCTTGAGGTTGGCCTTGCCAGGGTTTTGGACCTTGGCTGTAGTTGTTAGAAGAGCCATAAGACAGATTCGGATGGTTCTTCCAACTCGGATTGTAAGTATGAGAGAAAGGATCATTCTGCTGCTGATGATAATTCTGAACAACATTCACTTCAGCTTCAGGAAAAGTGCCACTTCTAGGACACATATGGGTCGGATGGTCTGTGCCCCCACAAATACCATATGGCTCTGCAGCTTTGCTCAATAGACTCATTACAGCATCCAGTTTCCGAGCCATAAAAGCAATTTATGTGTTGGGAGTACTAGCTTCATATGCAGTTGCTCTAGACCCACCTGTATCTCTACTATCCCACTGCGAAGAGTTAGCAACTACATTCTCAATAATCACTGTGGCATCAGCTGGTTCTTTAGCCATAATGTTCCCACCAGCAGCTGCATCGAGCCTATGCCAACAGTCATCTGACAGATTCTGATAGAAATACAATATAATCTGCCATGGCAAGAATTGATGATGTGGGCACCCAATCAACAGTGTTTTATACCTCCCCCAAGCTTGATACAGTGGTTCCCCCTTATTCTGCTTGAAATGAAATATCTGATCTCGTAACCGCTGCGTCTTAGATTGAGTATAGAATTTATGAATAAACTTGGCAGAAAGCTGCTCCCAAGAAGTGATAGAATTAGCAGGCAAGGTCTTGAACCAGTTCTTCGCATCACCTTTTAAAGAGAAAGGAAAAAAGTTTGAGGCGAATAAATTCTGCTGATATCCCTTGAATCTGTTGTGTGCCACAAATCTCCAAGAAATTATCGATATGATCGCTAGCATCCTGATTTTCTTCTCCTGAAAAAGAAGGAAGCAAGTTAATCATATAACCTTTAATCTCATATGACAAATTAGGTGCAATAGTTGGAAAAACAATGCACGATTGACGAGTTGTAAATTGAGGCATATAGAAATCCTGTATAGTGCGTGGAGCATTGGGGTTGATGCCATTGTCTTGAACTCCTTCAAGATTTTCTGCCATTTTTACTCGTTCTGGTTTGTCGCCACGAGCTAATTTGCTTGTCTCTCTTGTTGCGGCGTAGACGTCCCAAGTCTAAATCAATTGGAAGAATTTTCGTATCTTGTGAACGCCGTCCTTGCATGAACTACAAAGAGTAAGAGAATAATGTGAGACAAACAATTATCGAGTATGACCACGCTATGTAAGCAAGTATCTATGCAAACAAAACAATGGATCAAGTATAAGCTACCGTCCCCGGCAATGGCGCCATAAACTTGTTAGGTTTAAAATACCCTACTAGCAAGTGCACTAATCGAAGGGATAGCATAAGTAGTCAGTAGAGATCGTATCCACAGAGACAGAGTTATAATTGATCCAAATGTTTATTTGTATATATTTATGGACAATGCAAGAAATTAAAGTTCCGCTCAAGTTGATTGAGTTTACAATTTAATAAGAATGCAAGCAAGAAAAGTAAAGTGTTTTTGGAATTTTTATATTGAAGAATGCAAATGCTAATGCAATTTATCACTAGGCAAGTTATACTAATGCAATGAATTCGAGTAGAAGAATGAAGCACCAAGACTTCGAAATCCACCAAGGGTCAATGATGTGCAAACACAACCAATTCACTCACACATTTATCAATCCGGGTATAACGAATCCGTACCTAAGTCGGTTTTAGCGCACTCAAGCCAATTTCCCTCATATCAATTACTAGCCATCTTATTGGTCTAGGTTGGATGTTCCTATCAACATTCTAGCCATCTTATTGGTCTAGACATGCATAAGAATTCATGAAAGCTCAATGGAAATAGGATTCATACAAACTTGTTCCAAACCTAATGGAAACAACAATTGCAATCTAAGGTCCCAAGAAGCATGATTAAATAGATATTTCACCATCTACAAAATCCATCAAACAAATCCATTCAAAACCCTACGTGGTGATCAAGCACAAAGAGTAAGAAGAATCCACAATAATCATAGAAACCAAAGATTTATACCCAAAAAGATTCACATATAAACAAATCAATTCATACAACCATCATTCAACCCAAGGCTTCATCCTAGCCTTGGTGATAAAGAGTTTAGCTACTCATAGAGAGAGAAAGAGACAAGCAAAGAGAGAGAAACATATTGGTAGAACCCAAAATTGGAAGAAACACAAGCCAAGATGAAGAATCCCTCCTTCAAGTCTTGAATCCTCCTTCTTTCCTCTGTTTTTCGCTCCCTGGAACGGCCGTTTGATAAGTCAGAACTCTCCCAGTTTTTAGGGTTTTCGCAAAATAAAAGTTACCAATTTCGTGCAGGGGCGCCTAGGCGTGTAGGAAATGCGCCTAGGCGCTGCTCTAGAAAAAGCAGTTTTCTGAATTTTTTCCATTCGCCCATGTTTCGTGTGCAGCCCATACCGCCTAGGCGTGTATAAATCACGCCCAGGATAACTTACAAGCTTATTCTTGCTCTCATCTTGCCCATATTTGCCACCTTTTTGTTCCGCACCATCAATTGCCTATCAAAATCCAAGACAATAGATAAATGTACCGAATTGATAATACCAATGAGATAATAGAGGGTTATTATCACCAAAAATAAGAGATATATTCATACCTATCAACTACTCAAGGAAGCAGCAAAAAGCCAAAACTAGTGATTGGAATAACAACTAACAATGCGGCAAGGTCCAAGACTGAGGGTAGGCCACTATGCTCTAAATGCAATAAGGCACATGCTGGAGAATGCTTGGAGGGGTCCAGTATGTGTTACTGGTGCAAAGAAAAGGGCCATTATGCCCGGGAGTGTCCAAAGCGTCTGATCAGAAGAAAGTATCGGCCAGGGTTTTTGCTATGACACAGGAGCAGGCGAGTCGAGAGGATGCAACAGAAATAAGTGGTAATACTTCTATCCATGGACTTGTTGCATATACGTTGATTGATTCTGGTGCTACGCATTCATTCATAGCACGTTCGTTAGTTAAGAAACTAGGTGTGATACCCGAAAATATAGATATAGGGTATTTAGTCACTTTACCCTTTGGAGATGTGATGGAAACCGATCAAAGGGTACGAGAATGTCCTATTCAAATCGCGAATAGAACCTTAATTGCAGAATTAATAGTTTTGAGTCTGGAAGAGTTTGACGTAATATTAGGGATGGATTGGCTTGCAAAATATGATGCCACCATTGACTGTCAGAAGAAAAGGTAACTGTAAAGCCCGCATCAAGAGAATTACTAGAATTTAAGGCTGATTCAAGGAGGAAGCATGTGCCGCTAATCTCACCTATGGAAGCTAGGAAACTTGTGGGAGGGGGTGCGTTGGCTATCTAGCTAGTGTGGTCGTAACTAAGAAGGAATCGATAGCAAGAGTGGAGGATATTGTTGTAGTAAGAGACTTTCCGGAGGTATTTCTAGATAACTTAACAACTCTACCACCAGATAGGGAGATTAGTTTTGAGATTGAAACAGAGCCGGGGACAACTCCCATATCAAGGGCGCCTTATCGGATGGCACCGGCAGAACTCAAAGAATTGAAGATACAATTAGAGGAATTATTAGAGAAAGGGTTTATTCGACCCAGTTGTTCCCCCTGGGGAGCACCGGTGTTATTTGTGAAAAAGAAGGACGGATCCTTTAGACTTTGCATTGATTATAGGGAATTGAATAAGGTAACAATCAAGAACAAGTATCCACTACGACGTATTGAAGACTTGTTTGATCAGTTACAAGGAGCTACAGTCTTTTCAAAAATTGACTTACAGTCGGGGTATCATCAATTGAGAGTCAGTACAAATGATGTAAAGAAAACTGCTTTCTGAACACGTTATGGTCATTACTAGTTTTTAGTAATGCCATTTGGATTAACAAATGCTCCAGCCGCATTTATGGACCTAATGAATAAAGTATTCGAGGAATACATAGATCGCTTTATCATTGTCTTTATTGATGATATCCTAATTTACTCACGGAATCTGGACGAGCATGAAGGGCACTTACAGATTACTTTACAAGTGCTAAAAGACAATCTACTTTATGCGAAACTCAAGAAATGTGATTTCTGGATGAGGCAGGTGGGGTTTTTGGGACATGTAGTGTCAGAAGAAGGAATATTGGTGGATCCCAGTAAGATAGAAGTTGTGGTGGATTGGCCGACGCCAAGGAATGTTACTGAAGTTCGAAGTTTCTTAGGGATAGCAGGTTACTACAGAAGATTCGTAAAGAACTTTGCTAAACTAGCAACACCCCTAAATGCTTTAACAAAGAAGAATACAAGATTCACGTGGGATGAGAGATGTGAAGAAAGTTTTCGGGAGTTAAAGGAGAGATTAGTAACTGCTCCAGTATTGACAGTGCCAGATGGAAAAAAGTGGTTTTGTGGTGTACAGTGATGCCTCCAAGAATGGGCTAGGGTGTGTGTTGATGCAGAATGGGAGGGTAATTGCTTACGCATCAAGGCAATTGAAGGAATATGAGAAGAATTATCCCACACACGACCTAGAATTGGCCGCAGTAGTTTTCGCGTTAAAGATATGGAGGCATTATTTGTATGGGGTGAAATGTGAGATATACACGGATCATAAAAGTCTCAAATACTTATTTACGCAGAAGGAGTTGAATATGAGGCAACGAAGATGGCTAGAATTGGTTAAGGATTATGATTGTGTAATCAATTATCATCCTGGGAAGGCAAATGTGGTAGCAGATGCGCTTAGCAGAAAGGCGACACTGGCCTCGCAGGTGGTACAACCAATGATACTACGGGATTTACAAAAGTTGAGCATAGAAATAATTCCAAAGGGGCAGGGAGTCAGTTTAGCTGTGATGAGTGTGCAACCAACATTGATGAGTAGAATTAAGGAGAGACAGTTAAGTGATGATTGGTTGGTTAAACAAAAGGAGAAGATAGAAACGGGCAAGACAACAGAATTTACGATGGTTGACATGAGTGTGATAAAGTATAGGGGAAGATTATGTGTTCCGGACGATGCAGAGAGAAGGAATGATATTTTAATCGAAGCTCATAATACTCCGTATTCCATTCATCCTGGGAGTACAAAAATTTACCGGGATTTGAAATTACATTATTGGTGGCCGGGTATGAAGAGACAGGTGGCAGAGTTTGTAGCTAAGTGTTTGACGTGCCAGCAGATCAAGGCGGAGCATCAAAGGCCGTCAGGTATGTTACTACCTCTGGAAATTCCTAGATGGAAATGGGAGCACATTACAATGGACTTTGTGACGGGACTACCGAGATCTGAAAAGGGAAATAACGCAATCTGGGTGATTGTGGATCGGCTTACCAAGACAGCTCACTTCTTGGGGGTGAAGACTACATTTAGCATGAATCAATATGCAGATTTGTACGTGAGGGAAATAGTGAAACTGCACGGGATTCCGATCTCCATTGTGTCAGACCGCGACCCCAGATTCACTTCAAAATTTTGGCATAGCTTCCATGGGGCAATGGGCACCAAGCTAGAATTTGGAACAGCTTTTCATCCTGAGAGTGATGGGCAATCAGAGAGAGTGATTCAGGTAATGGAGGATATGCTAAGAGCTTGTGTGATGGACTGGTCGGCAAAGTGGGAGCGGTATCTACCTTTAGTAGAGTTTTCTTACAATAACAGTTATCAAGCAAGTATCGGCATGGCTCCGTATGAAGCATTATATGGGCGAAAATGTAGATCACCAGTACACTGGGATGAGGTGGGAGAGAGGAGATTTTTAAAGAGGCAGCAGATTGGACCAGAGGTTATACAAGAGACTAAGGATGTTGTAGAGATGGTTCGGGCCAGAATCAAAATAGTACAGAGCTGGCAGAAAAGCTATGCAGATAGAAGGAGGAAGGAACTGGAGTTTGAAGTTGGAGATCATGTATTCCTAAAAATAGCACCTATAAAGGGAGTGATGAGGTTTGGTCGGAAAGGAAAGTTAAGTCCGAGATACATAGGACCTTTTGAAATCCTTGATAGAGTGGGAGCTAGGGCATATCGATTAGCCTTACCCCCATCCCTATCAGGTGTGCATGATGTTTTTCATGTTTCAATGTTGCGAAAGTATATTGAATACCTGAACCATGTACTAAATTACGAACCATTAGAACTGACACCGGATTTGACTTATGAAGAAAAGCCAGTGGAAATTCTAGCAAGGGAGGTGAAACAACTAAGAAATAAGGACATTGCGCTCGTGAAGGTTCTGTGAAGGAATCAGAAGATGGAAGAAGCCACTTGGGAAAGGGAGGAAGAAATGAAGGCCAAATATCCGGAATTGTTCAGGTAATTAATTTTGGGGACAAAATTTTTATAACGGGGGGAGACTGTAACACCCGGGTTCATGGATAGCTCACGTATTACAGCAATGTAGTAAAGGGTCGTGATTCAATATGAAGATTTTGTGTGGCAATAGGGGATTGATAAATATTACGGGTATTGGAATCGACGGAATTGGAGTTGGAAATAAATTGTTTAGAGTTTGGAAATTTAATAAAAAATTTATAGAAGAAACGATTAATTAGTAATGGATTGTATAATGTAGGGTTGATAAAGGGAAGGGTAGTGGAGCTAAGGCTAGAAAGGTCAAACCGGTGGGTAATAAAACAACATAAAGTGCACAGTTACCGAGGAAAACCCTAAAATGCTACCGGAGAGAGAGAGGGGGAGAGACGGGCGGCGACGGGAAACTCATCCGACGGAAGAGGCGACGGTACCGGGCGATCTTGGTGTGGCGTGAAGAGGACGACGAGAGGAATCGAGCAGTGTCATTTTCGTACGGAACGGAGGAGCCACCATCGAGTTACGGTGAAAAGAAACGCACGGCGGCCGTACTTTCTTCGCCTCGATTTACACAATTCCGGTCACTTCTCAGGTAACCACCACCGCCATTGTGCTCGCCGGCTACAAGGGGAGGTCGACCGTGTGTGTCACCGTCGCCGGAAAGGTGGTGACCTGTTTTCTTGTGTAATCGGGTCTGCGACCCTGTGAGGGAGGAGAGATCAACCGGGTCAGCCGACCCGGTTCAGGCGACTCGATTGACCAGAGAGGGTTGACCAGAGTTTTATTTAATGTTTAAAAATAAATATGTATATGAATAAATAAATAAATAATAGATGTTGGTATTGTTATTAATTTTAGGAACCAATTTTTATATCTGACTTAGGGGAATTTACGAAAGGGTGCCAAGTAAGTAACATTCTCACTGTGTCACAGAATAATTTATGAAGTTTTGAGGTTTGTATGCTATATTCATATTTAGATTTATTGGTGCTGTGATGTGTGAATTATTATTGAGCATGATATTATGAAATTTTGTATTGGAATCGTACTGTATACTTTAATTGTCATTTTCAATGACTGTACATGGCATGACATGGCATCATGGCATGACATGGCATCATGGAATATTTACACACATGACAAAAGTTTTATAAACCTAGTAATGCTGCTACAGGGAGGGTATACTGTTAAGGCTAAAGGTGAGGGTACAAGGCTAAAGAAGAATCATAATAATGATAAGGTGAGGAGAAAGAATAATTATTTTGACAGGAAAAGCATTCTTTAGAAGGATGATAAATGGAAAATCCCGACCAGTTGCTCTGTAGCAGTTTACTAGAGTTAGGGCCCCAGAGATGGATAGATGTTTTAAATTGGCAAAGTTTTCTTAAGGAAGGAACTCATGTGCATCCATGCATAAAGATGTTACTTGCTGGGCCTTGGCTCATTATATTCTGTGATGCAGGTGATGATGAGTACACTGAACTGGCTGTTGATGGTGACGGCGAGGATCCTCAATGATGGTGCTCATGTAGGGAGGCAAGCGCAGCGGAGAATGAGTGGAATAAATTACCTAAGTGTAATATTGGTGTTTTAGAATTCTATGGCTATTTGAATAAGTGAGTATCTACGGTACTGATACGAAATGATTGACGTGACGTTATTAGGGTTTGTGTTTTGATTCATATTGGCAGATGGATATTAATTAATACTTATTAATTTGGAGACTATTTAATTTACTGAGTTTATTGTTAAAGTTAAAGTACTTTGAAGCTATTTAGGGTGTTGTTTGTGAATTTACTGATGGTGAAGTCGAGCGGTTGTTAAGGGATGATACTCTTACTTGTTAGGGAAGGGGCGTTACAAGAGCATTCCGGCAATGGCACTCGGTGGCCAATTTGACCGAGTGGCTTTACTAGAACAAAATGAAAAGCTAAGTGATTAAATTGAAACGTTTTATCTTTCGGTGACCAAAATGAAACATAAGCAATCTTTCAGTGACTAAAAGTAGTATTAATCCATGCAAAATATTTCCAAGTGGCGACTATTTTCCACGTGGACCAATCAAAACAAGTAAAATTGCCACATCACCATTTTTGCCGCCCTGATTTGAGAAATTCTGACCGGGTGGCTTGACTGAAACAAAATGAAAAGTTAAATTATCAAGTTGAAACGTTTTATCTTTCGGTGACCAAAATGAAACATGGGCTAACTTTCGGTGATTAGAAGCTATATTAATCGAATGCAAAACAATCAAAATAAGTGAGAGAATTTTTGAAATTTTAAAAATTGTGTTAATAACAAATTCATTGGTTTCATTAATTTTTGTTCCCAAATCATAATAGATAATATATAAAACAATTTTAGCCATTGATTTTTAAGTTTATCTTCGAAACTAAAAATTTTAGCAAAATCTATGGTCTAACTTACTTTTATCTTAAGATTCATATTTGTTATGAATTTTTGAAAATAATTTAGCTATTTTCCAAAAAAATGGCATAATAAATACATACTATCCACTAATTTTTTTAAAAAAAAATTATAAGTGTTTGATGCATCAAAAATGAAACATTGGTCCCCAATCCAGAGATTTGACACTTAAGAATAGTGTTTTTCTTTAAAAGAAATAAATAAATAAAGAACTAAACGAAACAACACTAGTGATGGATATTTATTAACAATGTCTACACCATACTATCTAAATTTTATTTTCTCCCAGTTTTGGGAATAAAATATAAAAAATAGTTAAAATATGATCTTCATCATATTTCTTAGAGTTCTCTATCTTAAATAATAGTTATAGTGGTTCCATACATTTAGTTAATAAACCAATTTTGAGACAAATTTACGATTTAATTTGTTACATTTGTTTAATGGGAATAAAGTTCAAACGCTAGTTCAATAGAATCAAGTTCAAAGGCAAGTTCCATAACGTTGATCTCATTTATTAACACTAATTCATTGAGCATTGATCTCATTTATAAACTGAAATTATACTTTAATTCTTTTAGTATATTTTAGGAATTACACTGTGATTTTAGAATTATTCTACAAAAATTAAGTATATTTTTGAAAATTATACTATAATTTTTTTCATATATTTTAAAAATTATTGTCACAACCGATTTTGTGAAATAAAATCTAAAGAAGTTGGCACTAATTGTAATAAATGCAATTCGTCACCATAAAAATATTTTTTTGGTTTGCAAAAATTCAGAAAAATGGGTAAGTGAGTTTGTTATGTATGAGGAAGCTGTAAGGCACCCCATAACTTCTGTTTCAAAAACAGTTGTCAATTTAACTTTTATTATCTCACTAAATGATTTTAAGAAAATTAATCGTGACACAAAATATGTATATAAGATAAAATAATTATACTAATTATACAAAAAACTATATAGGATAAAATAATCTTAGAAAATATAAAAACTATATCAAAATAGGATAAAATAATTTTAGAAAATATATAAAAACCATATCAAAACAAGATAAAATAATTTAAGAAAATATAAAACTATATCAAAAAAGAACAAAATAATTTTAGAAAATATAAAACTATGTCAAAATAGAATAAAATAATTTTTAGAAAATATATAAAAACTATATCGAAATAGGATAAAATAATTTAAGAAAATATAAAACTATATCATAATAGAATAAAATAATTGTTGAAAATATAAAACTATATTGAAATGTGATAAATTAATTTTAGGAAATATAAAAACTATATCGAAATTTTAATATTGAGGTTCATGAGATTCTTCCATCCAATGGTCAAATTGTCATAAAACACTCTCACCTCAAGAATCTTTTTGAGGGTGTATCCAATGCAATCCCCAAATTAATTCCATCGTAGGTTAAGATTTTCAATATAATTTTTATACATAAATAAAATATACAATATGTAAGTTTAAAATAAAAATAAACTATAAAATGAATAAAAAAATAATGAATAAAAAAAATAAAAAAAAAAATTAAAATTAAAACAAAGATAAAAAAAAAATACAAAAAAATAAAATAATAACATAAAAATAAAAAAAAGTAATGATGAATAAAGATAAAAAATAAACAAAACTAAAATAAAAAAATAAAAATAAAAATAAAATAAAAAAACAAAAACGAAAATGAAAATGAAATAAAAATAATAAAAATAAAATAAAAACAAAATGTTGGGAACCGAGCTTTGTGGATTATACAATATTAAATTATCGCAAATCCCAAATCAAGCATATTAACATATTAAATCATATAATTAACACATAAATCAAACAACATCAAATCAATCATATAATTCACATATAAGCATGTTTCAAATAAATAACACATTAACATGTTGAAAAATAATGAATGGGATGGGATCTCGGTCCCTTTTTTTTATTGGTAATCGATTATCCCAAAACAAATGATGAATGGGATGGGATCTCATGAACCACATTATTAAATTAGTATGATTGGAATACAATAATTAAGTGTCGTATCATGCAATGATTTATGGACCCAATAAGCACCAAAACAATTTTCAATCAAAACCCCTAAATATTACACATAATCCTGGCCCAACACCTAATTAAACCAAAACCCAATTTTAACAGCAGCTCATCTCATTTAACCTTTAATCCACTTGTTTTAATTGATAATTTTGCAAGCCCAGCCCAATCTCTATTTAAACCAAAGTAAACTAATAAAGGCACAAGCAAATATATATCAAGAACCAGAGTAACAGACAATTCATTCCTTCAATTTTGAGAATTAAGAAAACATCATTGAAAGTCAAAGATTAGTCAACCTGTTTACAGCACCAAACTACCCCAAGAGCCCTCACTAATAACACTTCCAGCACATACAAAACGACAGTAACAACAAAGTTCACTGAAAAATGCCATACTATCAACTCCTATCTTCTAAAGAGATCATCATGAATATCCATCAAGAATTTGAGAATTATACTCAAAATTTTAAATATATATTATGTATTTATAACAAGTTGTTTTGATTATTAATCACATTATCTTATTATCGTAGAAGGTTAAGTTAAAGTTAAATATATTCATAATAAATACAAGTTTAAATATTTGGACCGAAAATTCGACCTCGACATGAAATAATTTTTGTACTTGAAATAGTGACTTGGTTTGTCAATTATTTTGATAAAGCCTTTGTACACAAAAAAATGTACGAATTAGACTTTTTGGATAAAACTAAACTAGGATGCAAATCTATCTCTCAATGACTCATAATTTCTGAACAAACATGTATTTAGTTTTCTACTACTTGCTATCACTATATTACTTGTGATGGTGTTGAAAATTAATAACCCAAAAGCTTGAAAAGCTATATATCTTATATATTTTAGTTTTGAAGCAATGCTAATACAATAGCGTTAATGTCGTTGTTCATGAGACTACGAACCTATCAACATGAACCTCGACCTCTTTATCTGATGTCGTTCCGCTGTGATCAAATCTCGTCAATCATTTTTATTGTTCCATTATAAAATGAACTCCATCAAGAAAATAGGAACAAGAAACTGAGGTTCTGATTTACATTCTCTCCAAATATTTGGTAAACATTTTCATTTTTTTTCTTCCTCACCTTAAGCTTTAGATTAACAATTGCATGCTTTCTAAGACTTGCTATTTTGGAGCAATTATTTAGGGGTAATTATTTCAATCAAATTAATTTAATTGTTTTGTATTTTGGGTATTGTGGAGGCTATATTAATTGCTGAAGAATATTTTAGGGTAGCTTGCTCTTGAGCTGTTATTTTCCTCTTCTAATAAATTATTATAATTCTAAGCCTCCATTGTATTAACATGATTATACAAGCGATATTATTTCACATTAATTTTGACATATTGGTTTGTCAAGATAGACACCTTATAGCCTTTGGGTGGAGAATAATATTATGTAATATGACAATTTATTACATTCTACTTTTAATGGAAAGATGTTTCCAATGTTCAAAAAAAGGAAAAAAAATATTTCCATTAAAATAAAAGCAAGTAATGTTAATTTTTTGCCTTAAAAAATAATTAATTAATTTTGGACTTAATTGAATAAATTTTATGAACCCATGGATCTATAGGGTTATGAGATTAATGAGTGTCCTTAGTGGGTCATAAGATTATTTTCAAGGATCTATCAAGCATTAAGCCAATAAAATATTCGGGGACACATGGCAAAATTAGTGATTATAAATATGACACGTGTCAATAAAATTATAAAAATTTATTTGTTTTATGAAAGTTATTTAATTTTTAAGTAAATTGGAAAAAAAGAGTAACAAACAAGGTTACACAAATCATGTAAGTTATTTATTTTTATATAACAATTTACGTAAAATGATAACGTGACTGCATATCATAAGTAAATTGTACCACTTACTCATTTTATGCAACTTACTTACTTTTTAAGTAAAAAAATTTAAAAAAAATAAGTAAAAGTGGTTGTTACAAAAATTATGCAAATTACTTACTTTTATGCAATAATGTAAGAGCATCTCCAATAGAGGCTATATCCAAGGTCGCAAACTCCATAACCATTATTTTGCATTTGAAATAATCGATTTGAAGAAGCCAACAATGGTTGCTTCCGAGTTTGCAAATTTGCGACCTCAATTTCGGTTCGTAAATTTTCGACTTTCTCGCGTTTGAAATTGGAGTCGCAAATCAACGCACGACTTTCTAGTGGTTGTCCAACGGCTATGCACAGTGTCGAATCATGAAGCAAACCCTTTAAATTCTTCCTCCTCTCCCCACAGATTCAGAGTCTCCTCACAGATCGAGTAGTGAATTTATCGCAAAGTCGACATCGCTGAAATTGCTAGAACCCCACTTTGAGGGTTGATCCTTAACTTAGAGGTTTGATCCATCTATTTTGAGCTATTGGAGTATTTTGCTGCCTCTTATTACTCTTTGATTTTATCAGTATCTCTTTGTTCAGTGATTACCCTGTTGAACCGTTGTTGCTGATTATAGTGTTTTGGAAGAATCAAACTGATATGTCCAATTATGTTATGATATTGTTGTGTGAACTGTGTGTGGAGGTTGCTGAAAGAAGTTTTATCATATGGTGTTTTGCTTGTTCAAAATTTAGGGGACAGTTGTGAAGGCTAGGGTTCATCTTGTAGTTGACCCTTTTAACAACCTTGAAATCAAGCAATTTCGATATCTAAGCAACATACTTTTAGCCACCAGTATCATCTATATAAATCATCCTATGTCATCGCGATACTTCCCATTCCACTCGGTCCACCTGCATTCATGAAAATAGCATGAGAAACCTAGGTTTAAAGACACAAAATTTTAGCAAGAAAATAGTTTACACGAAGTCACGCAAAAAATCCACCGTTGGAACAATCTACACATATTTCTGCATATAACTAAAAGAATAAAACATCATAAATCCCTCTGGAAATCATTTTTTAAGTCCAAGTGTTTTGGCAACATGTTTTCCCAAAGTTGATATTCATATATCAAACATTCTATATTGGCTACTTTTATCTGCTATGGTCAAAAGATCAGCTTCTTTTTATGTGTGAGAGCTTTGTTAATCTATTTTGTGTTTTGTGCTTAGATTAGATCAGTCCCATATCATGCAATAGAGAATCTCAGTTGAACGCTCCAAATATGAATAACGTAAAAGAGTGATGTTGGAACAACAAATAGATCAATAATTAAAAGAAAAGGAGAGGGAGAGGAACTGGGAGATTGAAGTTATGTCCATAGACCTTTGAGGGATGGATCCATTTGTAATATCCCGAACCCAAAATTTTAAAAAATATAATAATTTTTCAAATTTAATATTTTTAATAAATACTACATATTATTTGAAAAATATAGGCGCAAGAATCACTGAAATCGGAGTTGAATTGGATTTGTTACGAATTATGGAAGTTTAAGTAAATATAGGGAAAGACGAAGGGCAAAATGGTAATTTACCAGAAAATCTGGCATATACCAGATTTTCCAGTGGGTTTCCGGCAGTAGCAACGTAAGAGAGAGAGATGGGAGAATTTTGAATGGGTTTTTCATGTTTGTGGTCCGATTGGGGCAAGTGAGGTATCAAATTGAAGCTTGTGGAGAGAGGAGCAAAACCCAACCGGAATCGTCGTCATCGGACCACCGTAGACGGCGGAATCAGCCGGCAAAGTTTCGGTTTTTCAAAATTTCAAAGCTCGATCCCGGTCGATTCAGTAGGAATTTTGGAACGAGACAGGTACCATTAGATTTCTGTTGTTGTGGGCTTCATTTTGATGTAGGAGTGACCGGAAACTTTCGCCGGAAAAGTGGATTCCGGCGACCGGCCGGCCGATTTAACTCAGCTCCGGCGAGTTGACTCGTGTTTGACCGAGTTGACCCGTTGACTCGGGTTTGACCCGTTTTGACTGGGTTGACCCGGTTTGACTATTTGACCCGGTTTGACCGTGGACTATTTGACCCGAGTTGACTTTGACCGGCTTTGACTTTTGACCCGAGTTGACTTTGACAGTTGACTTTTGGTTGACTTTTTCGTATTTTGACTGTCGTGTATACGTATCCGTATTTTGATGCAGGAGGTTGATTTGGAGTTTTCAGACGTATTACGGATTAGCTTAGTCGACATTCCAGGTAGGGATTCTGCCCTAGTTCTTATTTGGGGTTCCGGGGGTTCCGTATTCGACGGACTCCTATTTGTCTATTGGTGTGAAATTCCCGGAGGTTGGGAATTTCTCTGTTTATACTCTTATCTGATTTATTTCCGCAATTGCAATATGTTATGATTATATGTGGTTGTTTTGGAGGTATATGTACGACTGACAGTATTTTTGTGTCTCTTGCGGGCCCACTATCCTGGTGGGGCCCACTTATCCTCCTGTGGGGCCCACTATCCTGGTGGGGCCCACCTATCCTCTCGTGGGGCCCACTATCCTGGTGGGGCCCACTTATCCTTTTGTGGGCTCATATCCATTGGTGGGGCCCACCTCCTGATGTCTGGTTTTATCCTCGAGAGTCCGGATAGGATTCCATTATGATGATCTTCTATGATTTGTGAGATTATGGAGGGATGATTTGTAGAGCGTGGGACCCACATCGGGCAACCCAGCTTACTGGATGATTTATCGATGGTTTTGATCGGGTACGTACCTGGAGACCGGATTGAGGTGAGGTACATCCTAGGGGACGCTCTTCGATGTAGGCGATGCTATCGAGTACCTGATGTAGGCTCGATCCTCATCCAATCTGGGGAGTACCTGGACTGGGAGACACCTTGCGGGGATCAGGGTGGGTCCAGGGGAGGATTTTCTGTTGTTATGTGGATATGAGTTGATACGGATTTGTGTTGATACGGATTTGAGTTGATATGGATTTGAGTTGGATTATGATTGAGTACTGATTTGAGAGTTGTACTTGAGGATGGTAGTGGTGGAGCCTACTCGGTATCTACCCTACGGATTGACTGATTGTGATGAGTTGTGATGTGTATCACTTATGGTTTCTCTGTATGTATTCTATATCTTACAGGCTTTCTTACTTTATCTCTGATTTACTGGAGTTCGGTGATACGGGAGTGTATCACTATTTGAGTTTCCTGTTCATTTCACTTACCTCTTGAGCTTTTACTTTCCGTTTATTCTGATGATTGATATTCCTCTATATCCCTACTGAGCTTTGTAGCTCATCCCTTTCATTCACATGTTTTCAGGTGAGATAGCCGGAGTGGATGATCAGCGCAGGGATGCGTGAGGCGTGATGTAGCTGGTGGGAATGGTTTGACTGTCTGTAGTATCTGTGTTTTGTACGGTATTCCGTATCTATGAGATATTCCGCTGTAGACTCTGGTTTGTATGTTACATTCCATTATGGCAGTATTTGGGATTTGGTTGAGACATATATATGTGAGATTACTTATGTAGTGTTTGGGTAGCTTGGGGTGTAAATCCGGTTCGGGGAACGGAGGAGTTCCCTGCCGGTCACGTCTCTGGGATTCATGGGTGCTCATCTGCACCTATCTGGGAGAGGGGCGTGACAGTTTGGTATCAGAGGTGGTCAGTTAGTTTTTGGAGTGGTTATTCGGTTTCTTTTGTTTTTCCCCAGCTACACATCACGCGCTTCCCGGCTGATCTGGCGAGTTATTTTCTTTTACGTTTGAGGTATTTGACTTATGTAGTTATACGTTTACGTTTCGGATATGGTAGACACACGTAGATGGTGACACTCAGAATACCTGTTGAGAGAAGAGCTCTATTGGCTTCAGCATTTTTAGAGGATGATGCTTATGTCTGGTGGGAGAGTATGACTATTGGTAGGGAGAGTATGGAGATGCCATGGACGGAGTTTGAGACTCTGTTTCTTGCACAGTATGTTCCCCAGGCCATTCGCGTTGCGAAGGCCAAGGAGTTTCTGGAGCTGATTCAGAGTAGAGATATGACGGTGTCACAGTATCAGGCACGGTTTGAGGAGCTTGGCCGATATGGAGAGGAGTACATTGCCACTGAGGAGAAGAAGATACTGAGATTTCAGTGCGGGCTGAAACCCCACATTTCAGAGCGTTTAGCAGGGATGATGGTTCGTACTTATCGGGAGTCCATTGATAGGGCACTTGATATAGAGAGGAGCATGGTTGATTCACAGGATTATTGGGAGCTTCATAAGAGGAAGTACGGAGATACTTCTTCTGCCTCAGGGAGCAGTAGTAGACAGAGGACTGAGGGTCAGAGACAGAGACCCAGATCGGATCAGGGGCAAAGATTCCAGGACAGGAGACAGGACCGTCCGAGTCAACAGCAGAGTTCTCAGAGACAGGGACAGCAGGGTCCGTAGCAGCGACAGCAGGGTCCACGACAGGGACAGGGGTCCATATCTGGATTGTATTGTTATGCGTGTGGTCATACTGGGCACATGATATCAGACTGTCCCAGGGCGGATAGCCCATTGTGTTTCTCTTGTGGACTACCAGGACATGTTCAGAGGTATTGCCCGAGGAGTCGTACAGCACCATCAGGCAGAGGACAGGGAGCCCCAGCACTTGCAGCACCAGCACCTAGAGCTCCAGCAGGCAGAGGGGCCAGACCTCCAGCACCACCAGTGAGACAGCAGCAGCAGCAGCAGAGGCAGGGCCAGAGAGCTGGAGTTTATGCAGTTGCACCCGAGCCAGCACCAGATCGTGATTTTATTGGAGGTAGAGTTTTACTTTTCAGTTCTTGGGCTCGTGTTTTATTTGATACCGGTGCCACACATTCGTTTATTTCTACATCATTCGTTGAGGCATTGGGGTTAGAGATTTCGGATTTGGATAGGAGATTGGTAGTGGATTCTCCGTTGGGTTCAGGTACTGTGGTGAGGAGCATTTGTAGGGGTTGTATTTTTCGATTTGCTGATCACGAGTTCCGAGCAGATTTATACGTTATGGATTTCACTGACTATGATGTGATACTTGGATTGGACTGGTTGACTGACTATGATGCTGTGATAGATTGTACAGAGCGTAGGGTCACGCTGACATCACCATCTGGGCGAGTTAGTTTTTGTGGGTCGCGGGTTGTTACATGTTCTCACTTTCTTGACAACCCACGATATACTGACTGTCTAGTGGCGAGCTTGACTTCTACATCGGAGATTGAGGCTAGTACGGCTGTGCCAGTGGTAGAGGAGTATTTGGATGTATTTCCTGATGAGTTACCAGGATTATCACCACAGCGAGAGATTGATTTTGTGATTGAGTTATATCCGGGTACAGACCCGATTTCTATTCCACCGTATATGATGGCTCCAGCAGAGTTGAGGGAGTTGGATAGGCAGTTGCGGGAGTTGCAGGGTCTAGGATTTATCAGACCCAGTACTTCACCATGGGGTGCTCCAGTCCTCTTCGTGAAGAAGAAGGACGGATCGATGAGGATGTGTGTGGACTACAGGAAGTTGAATAGGGTGACTGTGAAGAATAAGTACCCGTTACCGAGGATAAATGATTTGTTTGATCAATTGAGGGGTAGTCACTATTACTCCAAGATTGATCTCAGGTCAGGTTATCACCAGTTGAGGATTCGAGAGGAGGACATATCGAAGACGGCATTTCGTACTCGATATGGTCATTATGAGTTTCTGGTCATGCCGTTTGGGCTGACCAATGCCCCAGCAGCTTTTATGGATTTGATGCATAGAGTGTTCAGACAGTATCTTGACCAGTTTGTGATAGTCTTCATCGATGATATATTGGTGTATTCGGCCACAGAGGAGGAGCATATGGGGCATTTGGAGATTGTTCTGCAGACACTCAGAGAGCATCAGTTGTATGCCAAGCTGAGTAAGTGCGAGTTTTGGGCAACTCAGGTGAAATTCTTGGGGCATGTGATATCCAGAGATGGAGTGGCAGTGGATCCTGCCAAGGTGGAGGCTGTGTTGGATTGGAGGACTCCGAGGACAGTGGGAGAGATTCGTAGTTTCCTGGGATTAGCAGGTTACTACAGGAGGTTTATAGAGGGATTTTCACGGATTGCTTCACCGATGACTGAGTTGACGCGGAAGGGTGTTCCTTTCGTGTGGACTGATAGATGTGAGCAGGCTTTTCGGGAGCTGAAGACCCGACTCACATCACCTCCAGTCCTGACTATTCCAGATAGTGGTATTGGTTATCATGTATATTGTGATGCTTCAGGGATTGGTTTAGGTTGTGTGCTTATGCAGCAGGATAGGGTGGTGGAGTATGCTTCACGACTGTTGAAGCCACATGAGAGGAATTATCCTGTACATGATTTGGAGTTGGCTGCTATAGTGTTCGCACTTAAGCAGTGGAGACATTACCTTTATGGGGAGCAGTTTGAGGTGTTTTCAGATCACAGAAGTTTACGACACTTATTTACACAGAAGGATCTGAATCAGAGGCAGCGGAGATGGATGGAGTACCTTGGAGATTATGATTTCTCATTGCAGTATCATCCAGGCAAGGCCAATGTGGTGGCTGACGCATTGAGTAGGAAGTTGGCAGTGGCACGACTGTCACTGCGGGAGTTTGAGTTGGTGGACATTATTGGGCAGTACCGACTAGATGTTAGTGACAGGGGTGATAGATGTTCCCTGAGCAGTTTGGTGAGTCGTCCAGCACTAGTACAGAAGGTGTTGGATGCACAGCTTGGTGATGCGATGTTTGATGATATTGAGGATATGGATGGTTGGATTCGAGGTGTTGATGGAGGAGTTCGTTTTAGAAGCCGATTGGTGGTTCCAGAAGATGTTGAGTTGAGAGATGAGATACTTAGAGAGGCACATTATTCTCAGTTCGCGATACATCCTGGTGCTACTAAGATGTATCGAGATGTACGGAGACAGTATTGGTGGAGCGGACTGAAGAGAGATGTGGCCCAGACTGTGTTGAGATGTCTTACCTGTCAGCAGGTGAAGGCAGAGCATAGGAGACCTCCTGGATTGTTACAGCCGCTTCCATTGCCTGAGTGGAAGTGGGAGCATGTGTGCATGGATTTTGTGATGGGTTTACCGAGGACTGTGAGGAGACATGATACTGTGTGGGTTGTTGTTGATAGATTGACGAAGACTGCTCACTTTTTACCGATTCAGCAGACTGACTCGGTGGAGACACTTACTAGACTTTACATTCGAGAGGTCGTACGGCTACATGGGGTACCCGTGTCCATTGTATCCGACAGGGATCCTCGTTTCACTTCTCGCTTTTGGAGCAGTTTTCAGGACACCCTGGGGACGATGTTGAGTTTTAGTACAGCGTTTCACCCACAGACTGACGGTCAGAGTGAGAGGACTATACAGATTTTGGAGGACATGCTTCGGTCGTGTGTTATGGATTTCAGGGGTGATTGGGAGACGCATATTCCACTGGTAGAGTTTGTGTATAACAACTCTTATCAGAGTAGTATTCAGATGGCACCATTTGAGGCACTTTATGGTAGACCATGTAGGTCACCACTTTGTTGGTCGGAGGTTGGGGACAGACCCCTGTTGGGACCAGATTTGATTCAGCAGACCACTGAGGCTGTGGCAGTTATCAGACAGCGACTTCTGACGGCTCAGTCACGTCAGAAGAGTTATGCAGATCGTAGGCGGAGACCTCTAGAGTTCCAGGTGGGTGATCATGTATTCCTCAAGGTCAGTCCGAAGCGAGGGATACAGCGTTTTGGTAGATCTGGGAAGTTGACTCCTAGGTTTATTGGACCATTTGAGATCTTGGAGAGAGTAGGGAGTTTGGCTTATAGGTTGGCATTGCCACCACAGTTGTCCGGAGTTCATGGTGTATTTCATGTTTCTATGTTACGGAGGTATCATCGGGATCCCTCCCATATTATTGATTGGTCGACTCTGGAGATTGGAGAGGATGCTACTTATGAGGTACGTCCGGTTCAGATTTTGGATAGCCAGATACGGAGATTACGTTCGAAGACCATACCCTTGGTTAAGGTGTTATGGCAGCATTATGGAGTTCAGGAGGCTACCTGGGAGGTAGAGTCAGATATGCGGGAGCGCTATCCAGACTTGTTTACGACCTAGGTATTTTTCGTATTTTATACTAATTATTTTACCTTTGAGTACTTAATAATTACCCTTTAGGTAATTTCGAGGACGAAATTGTTTTCTAAGGGGGGGAGGATGTAATATCCCGAACCCAAAATTTTAAAAAATATAATAATTTTTCAAATTTAATATTTTTAATAAATACTACATATTATTTGAAAAATATAGGCGCAAGAATCACTGAAATCGGAGTTGAATTGGATTTGTTACGAATTATGGAAGTTTAAGTAAATATAGGGAAAGACGAAGGGCAAAATGGTAATTTACCAGAAAATCTGGCATATACCAGATTTTCCAGTGGGTTTCCGGCAGTAGCAACGTAAGAGAGAGAGATGGGAGAATTTTGAATGGGTTTTTCATGTTTGTGGTCCGATTGGGGCAAGTGAGGTATCAAATTGAAGCTTGTGGAGAGAGGAGCAAAACCCAACCGGAATCGTCGTCATCGGACCACCGTAGACGGCGGAATCAGCCGGCAAAGTTTCGGTTTTTCAAAATTTCAAAGCTCGATCCCGGTCGATTCAGTAGGAATTTTGGAACGAGACAGGTACCATTAGATTTCTGTTGTTGTGGGCTTCATTTTGATGTAGGAGTGACCGGAAACTTTCGCCGGAAAAGTGGATTCCGGCGACCGGCCGGCCGATTTAACTCAGCTCCGGCGAGTTGACTCGTGTTTGACCGAGTTGACCCGTTGACTCGGGTTTGACCCGTTTTGACTGGGTTGACCCGGTTTGACTATTTGACCCGGTTTGACCGTGGACTATTTGACCCGAGTTGACTTTGACCGGCTTTGACTTTTGACCCGAGTTGACTTTGACAGTTGACTTTTGGTTGACTTTTTCGTATTTTGACTGTCGTGTATACGTATCCGTATTTTGATGCAGGAGGTTGATTTGGAGTTTTCAGACGTATTACGGATTAGCTTAGTCGACATTCCAGGTAGGGATTCTGCCCTAGTTCTTATTTGGGGTTCCGGGGGTTCCGTATTCGACGGACTCCTATTTGTCTATTGGTGTGAAATTCCCGGAGGTTGGGAATTTCTCTGTTTATACTCTTATCTGATTTATTTCCGCAATTGCAATATGTTATGATTATATGTGGTTGTTTTGGAGGTATATGTACGACTGACAGTATTTTTGTGTCTCTTGCGGGCCCACTATCCTGGTGGGGCCCACTTATCCTCCTGTGGGGCCCACTATCCTGGTGGGGCCCACCTATCCTCTCGTGGGGCCCACTATCCTGGTGGGGCCCACTTATCCTTTTGTGGGCTCATATCCATTGGTGGGGCCCACCTCCTGATGTCTGGTTTTATCCTCGAGAGTCCGGATAGGATTCCATTATGATGATCTTCTATGATTTGTGAGATTATGGAGGGATGATTTGTAGAGCGTGGGACCCACATCGGGCAACCCAGCTTACTGGATGATTTATCGATGGTTTTGATCGGGTACGTACCTGGAGACCGGATTGAGGTGAGGTACATCCTAGGGGACGCTCTTCGATGTAGGCGATGCTATCGAGTACCTGATGTAGGCTCGATCCTCATCCAATCTGGGGAGTACCTGGACTGGGAGACACCTTGCGGGGATCAGGGTGGGTCCAGGGGAGGATTTTCTGTTGTTATGTGGATATGAGTTGATACGGATTTGTGTTGATACGGATTTGAGTTGATATGGATTTGAGTTGGATTATGATTGAGTACTGATTTGAGAGTTGTACTTGAGGATGGTAGTGGTGGAGCCTACTCGGTATCTACCCTACGGATTGACTGATTGTGATGAGTTGTGATGTGTATCACTTATGGTTTCTCTGTATGTATTCTATATCTTACAGGCTTTCTTACTTTATCTCTGATTTACTGGAGTTCGGTGATACGGGAGTGTATCACTATTTGAGTTTCCTGTTCATTTCACTTACCTCTTGAGCTTTTACTTTCCGTTTATTCTGATGATTGATATTCCTCTATATCCCTACTGAGCTTTGTAGCTCATCCCTTTCATTCACATGTTTTCAGGTGAGATAGCCGGAGTGGATGATCAGCGCAGGGATGCGTGAGGCGTGATGTAGCTGGTGGGAATGGTTTGACTGTCTGTAGTATCTGTGTTTTGTACGGTATTCCGTATCTATGAGATATTCCGCTGTAGACTCTGGTTTGTATGTTACATTCCATTATGGCAGTATTTGGGATTTGGTTGAGACATATATATGTGAGATTACTTATGTAGTGTTTGGGTAGCTTGGGGTGTAAATCCGGTTCGGGGAACGGAGGAGTTCCCTGCCGGTCACGTCTCTGGGATTCATGGGTGCTCATCTGCACCTATCTGGGAGAGGGGCGTGACACCATTGGTGGTTGAGTACTAGAAGAATGCAAGAATTGAAATCATGACCAAGAAGGGTTATAATATATAATGTATTGAAATGCTTACTCAGTGTTGGTTGACTATTGGAATGCTTTTGTTGTATGCTTTTTTTTTATATTATAATTATGTTATTTGTACTACTTTATTTTAAATTATGTTTTTATTATTTTATTCCTTCCCACTTCTTTCAATAGTCATACAACATCTTTGACATATTGTAAAGCATTGAACCATTAAACAAGAACGTGAAGCATCTCTGACATACTAAAAAAATTAAAGCATTACAAGCGAAGACGTAAAACAATTCTAACAAAGAGGTAAGGCAAATCACTACAAGCCACAAGATGTAAAGCAACTCTTACAAACTAGACTCACTAATGTAAGAATCGCAGTTACATTTAGCACATGTAACAAGTCTTTAAACCCCTAAGGCACTCCTTAGTGGACGAGTTATAGTATCATGAGAGTTTTAATAGATCAACCCACAAATTGTATGGGAGATAGAATCAATCTGATGACCCTAAAAGAGCCCACAAATGATCTACAAGATCATCTTGCAATTGTGAATGAGTTGAAGCAGCTTTAATTAGGCGATGTGTTTGGATGAAACTCACATACTCATTAGTATGAGTATGTGACATTGTCGATGGAGAAGTGAGTCCATCAAAGTCCATATTCTCAGATCCACCAGTTTTCTCAATGATCATATTATGTAATATTATTATGCTAGCTTTCATAATATCATTAAGCGCATCAACATCCAAATATGTTTCCGGTCCTCGTGTGATGGAAAAATGTGTTTGCAACACACCAAAAGCCTGCTCCACGTCCTTCCGAGTAGCTTCCTGCATCTTAGCAAACTACGACAACTTCTATAACAAATCGCCTTAGACTATCAATTACAGTACTCTCGCCGATTTTTATGTACTCATCTATGGAATCAGTTGGAGTCCCATATGCGAGGATCCTCATTGTAGCTGTAATCGTTTGAAGGGGAGAGAGACCTAGAATTCTTGTAGCATTTCGTCTTTGGGAGAAATAAGCATCATTCGCAGCCACAACATTTGAAATGTGAAGAAAAAGATTTTGACTCATTTGAAATCTTCTTCTAAATAGATCTTCGTGGTAAACCGGATCTTGACTGAAGTAGTCATTCCATAGTCTAAAGTGGCCGTCAGTATGATTACGATGAACTATTCTATGTCCAACCGTGGTATCTCGATGGCTAGTTCGTCTCCTTCCCACTAGCTTGTTGATCATCTGCTTCTCGTTTTGAATTTTTTTCCAACTCACCTTCAGAATCATAGTCGAAACTAAGAAATTGCTGATTTCAGAACTAGAACATGGGTGATCCATGGATTGTTTGAGAATGAGATTTTTTATGCGAGTGAATATTTTGATAGAAGGAATGAGAGATTAAACATATTTATGGACATAAATTATTTGGTAAATAAAATGCATACGCATTTTGCATACTTTTTTTGGATTTCACTAGAATGAAAATATGCAAATGGATAATCAAATCACCATTCAAGGATGCAAAATGCATTTCGCATACCCATTTTGCATTTCCATTGTTGGAGATGCCCTAAGTAAAACGATGATGAGGCTGCATATTGTAAGTAAATTATATGACGACTACATAAATCATGTAAGTTACACACTTTTCTGCAACAATGAAAGTAAAACGATGATGTGACTACATATTGTAAGTAAATTATATGATGGCTACATAAATCATACAAGTTTCTCACTTTTTAGCAATATTGTGAGTGAAATGATGATGTTAGTTACTTATTTTTTTCAAACATTGTGAGTAATATGATGATGTCACTGAAAATCGTAAGTAAATCATACAAACTTACTTATTTTATGCAGGTTACTCACTTTTTTGCCACATTTAGAGTAAAATACTGATGTCACTGCAGATCGTAAGTAAATTGTACGAACTTACTTATTTTATACAAGTTACTTAATTTTTAAATAACTTTTTTAAAAAAAGAAAGTAACTCTGGTGGTTAAAAATATTATGCAAGTTACCTCACTTTTTTGCAACATTTTGAGCAAAATGATGAAGTCACTGCAGATCGCAAGTAAATCGTACGAACTTACTTATTTTATGCAGATTACTAACTTTTTTTGCAATAATGTGAGTAAAATAATGACGTCATTGCAGATCAAAAGTAAATGGTACGAAAATTATGCAAGTAACTTTGGCAGCTACATAAATTATGCAAGTACATGCTTTTCTGCAAACTTTTATGTAATCTATAGACATTTAAGTAATAATGGTTGCTACTTATATTTTTACTTTTTTTAATTATTTTCTATTTATTTAAACAGTATTTATTTTAAATTTATTTTTAATTGATCGATTAAAGTTCAAAATTGACCAAAGGTTCCTTCATAAAATATGTTTATAATGATTAAATATAGCTTCCTACTTGCCAAGTTTCAACTCATTTGGTGTTCATTTGATCGATCACATGATCAAAATGAGGGTTTTAACTTTAGAAGAAATACGTAAGTATACAATTTAGGGTTTTTCAACAAATTGAACGACTTTAAGTTCAAAATTGGTCAAAGTTTCCTTCAAAAAATATGTTTGTAATAATAACTTTAGAGGAGAAACGTAAGTATACAATTTAGGATTTTTCAACAAATTGAACGACTTTAAGTTCAAAATTGGTCAAAGTTTCCTTCAAAAAATATGTTTGTAATAATAACTTTAGAGGAGATACGTAAGTATACAATTTAGGGTTTTTCAACAAATTGAACGACTTTAAGTTCAAAATTGGTCAAAGTTTCCTTCAAAAAATATGTTTGCAATAATTAAATGTAACTACCTGCCAAGTTTCAGCTCATTTGGAGTTCAGTTGATCATAAAGATTCATACTTTAACACAAAATTTCAATTACTAACACACAACTTATTCTACTCAAACACAAAGTTTCTATTATACTCTAACACATAGTTTCTATCACTCGAACATAAATGTTTCAATTGATTGATTAAAGTTCAAAATTGGCAAAAAGTTTCCTTCTTAAAATAGGTTTATAATGATTAAATGTAACTACTTGCCAAGTTTCAGCTAATTTGGTGTTTTTTTGATCAATAATGCGATCAAAATGAAGGTTCTAACTTCGGATGAGATATCTAAGTATACAATTTAGGTTTTTCAAAAAATTAACCGATTTAAGTTCAAAATTAGTCAAAGGTTCCTTCACAAAATATGTTTATAATGATTAAATTTGTTGGTTGCTAAAATAAATTTTAGAACATGCGGAAGCGTTTTATGGATCATTCATAGCATAGGAAAAAATCAAAAATTTAATTGGAAGCCATACAACCCTAGAGTGCTACACGCCTATCAAGTGTATCATCTTAGGTGTCTGTTTGGCAAACCATTTTCAATCAACATATATGTTAATATAGCATGTAAGCTACTTATAAATGCTACATTTACCAAACACCCAAAAACAATTTTAGCATATATATTACAATTTTCAAATGCTACATAAAAAACCATTTTCAACAACATTTACTTTCTATGAAAGATGAAAAGTCTAAACTACCCCTTATATTTCAGTCAAATGACTAAAATACCCTTAATATGTAACAATCAATTATTTATTTTATTTAATAATATATTCATTTTTATTTAATAATAAATTGTTATTTATTTTTATTTAATAATATATTCATTTTTATTTAATAATATATTTATTTTTAAATAATATATTCAATTATATTTAATAATTTATTTATTTATATTTACTAATCTATTATTTACTTTTATTTAATAAAATATTCATTTATATTTAATAATATATTAACATTTTTACTAATATATTTAAAAATATTTTTATTTTTAAATAATATATTAAATTATATTTACTAATTTATTTATTTATATTTACTAATCTAATATTTATTAATATTTTAACATTTTTAACTAATATATTAAATTATTTATATTTAATAATAAATTGTTATTTATTTATATTTAATAATATATTAACATTTTTACTAATATATTAAATTATTTATATTTTGCACAAAATATTTATTTTTAAATAATATATTAATTATATTAAATAATATATTTATTTATATTTGCTAATCTATTATTTATTTTTATTTCATAATATATTCATTTATATTAAATAATAAATTTTTATTTATTTGTATTTAATAATATATTAAATTTTTACTAATATATTGAATTATTTATATTATTTATAGATTTAATTAATTATTTATATTTAATAATATATTTATTTTAAAATAATATATTCAATTATATTTAATAATTTATTAGATATTTTTAAAAAATACTTTTTAATTTGTGCTACTGCCCCTATATGTAATTTGGCACAGCATTTGAAACAACATATATGTTTTTTCTGAAATTGTTTACCAAACAGCACAGCATTTCAAACAGCATATATGTCAGCATTTCAAACAGCATATACGCTACCAGCATATAAGCTAAATTATATGCTACATGCAATATTGTTTACCAAACACACCCTAGATCTAATTATTTTTGTAATTAATCCTAGCGTGCTTCTAGTATTAATTTCATACAAAAATTCTTAGATCTAAATATACAATCATAGCATGAAGAAGGTTATAAAATCAATACTAACCTCTTTACTATCGAGGTCCAATGTGCAATCCGTCTTGATCACAAACACTCGAACGGATCTTGAACACACCCTTTGTTTGATCACACCGCTTGATCACGAACCACCAATTTAGAAAGTAAGGATCACCAAGAACGTCCTACGTCGTTTCCTAGGTATTCCCTTTAATCTCCTTGCGAATGAGCAAAGCAAAACCACCAATTGATAGTGAATCAAAGAGAGATCACAAACGACTACACCTTTTTTGTGTTAAAAAGTCTCTCATATGAGAGAGATAAGTGATGTATTTATATCTAAAGTCAACAAGTCTCCTTTTAGGTTTTGTTTTTCTAATCCATAAGGAACTAAGAAAAGACAAAACGGTGGCCAACCTTATTATTGTGCCAGCCGTGCTTTGCTTTTGCAAAGCATGGTTTGGGCCTAGTTTGGCACAAAGCAAAATCCATAGGATTCGATCCTTAGACCTCTAGGTCTTCCTTCAGCCCAATACTTCAAGAATTCAAGGCTCAAATATTATTTGTTCCTTGGTCCATTCTTGATTTTAATTTTGATTATGTAAAATATTTATTTTACAATCTAAATCAAAATTTCGAGACTTATTAATTTTCATAAATACTCTTACAAGAGTTTTGTATATCTTAACAAAAATAATTTTATCTTAGGGTTATCATTGGAAAACCAAAACCCAATAAAATTATATCTATTCGTTATACAAATATTATTCTTGTAACTTTCCCAATAGCCGTTGTGATATGGTGAATTTTGCCGATCTTTCTTAAATAGGACAAGAGATTATTAAGGCTACCAAGGGGACTCTGCAGGACATACATATTGTGGCTCCAGAAATATTATTCTTTATCGTCAAGCCCTATGACTAGGAATAATATATCAATCCAATGTTCGTCTGACACTACCTGAACTTTGGATGCACTTCCCAATATGTACGATTCTTACATCGAGGCTTTTGCATAATTAGAAACTTGTCCCTGACCTATGGGAAATGTACTTGCATATACTCCATGCAACACCCGGTAAGATGGAGTGAATTTATTCGTACTATCGAACACTCCAAAATCCATATTTTCTCTGAGCTCCAGATCCCTTTATATCTATCCTCTAAGCGTATTAAATTGACCCATCGATCAATTTAATTCACAACGCTTGATTTGTTAGAATCACTATGCATAGTTTTTAGATAGATTAATTTGAACCTCTCAGATGGGTGCTTACACTTCCATAACTGAAAGTACATGAATGACTATATTGTAGGTATGTGCTTATACCCTAGTGGCATACATCCAAGTCATCAAGATTTTGACAATAGTGTCTGTCTCACTTATTGATGAATCAAAATGCACACGCTATAAGTATAAACATATTGACCTACTCAAGCTTGAGATATACTGTACTCCCACAGCTATAGGATGAACAACTCTTTGATAGCACATTTCTGGTTGTTCATTCCTATGTAAGTCCGTCAATGTATATATCCACATATACACTAGTGCACCAATCCGAGAATCCTCTCAAACGGTTAAGACAAACCATTCCCCTAATTGGAGATGTCCATGCACTACAACCTATATCAACAAAGTGCCTAGCTTTGTTAATCTGGTTGTGACTAATGATTTAGAATGTAATAATGAATCTTGTGTCAATCTATACTCACACTTCAAGTGTATCTGAGTATCCATGATTCACATATCTAACATCCCTGGACCTTGATAGAACATTCACATATAAATGAAATATTTAAAATAAAACATTTAAAATACAAATGCAATCATGAAATGTTTATTCTTGAATTTCAGAATTGTCTTTACATGGTATGTTTTTAGGACATCATCCCAACAAAATGTAACCATGTGCAAAGTTTTAGCTTATTCAGAGTTCGGTTGATTATAAAGATTCATACTCTAACACAAAATTTAAGTTACTCTAAAGCAAAACTTATTCTACTTGAAAACAAAGTTCCTATTCTACTCTAACATAAAGTTTCTATTACTCGAACATAAAATTTTAATTGATGGATGATTATACAAAGTCCCCATATCATTATACAATTTAAATAAATTGACCAAAATAATTATACAATTTAAATAAATGTACCGAAATAGTTATACACGTAATTGTTAGGAAATTTAAATAAATGTACCCATGTAATTATACAATTTAAATAAATATACCAAAATAATTATACATGTAATTGTTATGGAATTTAAATAAATTTACCCATGTAATTGTCCAATTTAAATAAATATACCGAAATAATTATACACGTAATTGCCATATGTTTCATTTGATACAGGTACAAAAAATTGTATAATTATTATTGTTGTTAACACCTATCAAAATTTCGTCTATAAAATTTATTTTATTAGCTTTCCTATTACAGGCCTAAAAGTCATCACATCACCACTTGATTTTATTAATTTTTATATTGTGGGACCAACATTCTCACCTACAACTATCGGTTAAAATATTTAAAATAGTACAAATATATTTTTCAATGTTGCACGGTATCATGCCTTCAAGGCTTATAGAATTCTCCTAGAATAAGTAGCAGGAACACTCCTAGAGTAATGAGCTACGTCATTTTTATATTTTTGCGGATATTATAAAAATTCTCTTAATTCCACCCAAAATATATTGATATTCTAAAATATTTAAATATTAATTTTTATAACTAATTTTTATTAAATTAATCTCAATCTATTTTACAACTATTATAGCATAAAATTCTACCATATTAAATAATAATCAATTGACATTAATATTAAGAGTTATAATTATTATTTTATTAAATATTTAACATTAATAAATAATAAATGTGGTAGCTATAAAGAATAAAAATCTCATGACGCACGTCCATACCAAAGGATGCCATGTGACAGTAAGCCAACCTCTTGAGTTATCTTCCAATAGAAACAACTCAAGTCTTTACAAGTCAAGCACAATCATATAGGAAGATCGAAATCTGACCGAAAGGAGCTTTGACCTTTTTGAGACATATTCAATCCCTAAATTATAGGGATATGATTATAGCTGCTAATTCGGTATCAATTATTTAGTAAAGATCGAACACAATTCTTATTCCTAAAATAAAGGGATTTGATTGAGTTCAAAAAGAAAACCTCCTCAATTGAGTTGGAATGCGAATAGAAATCTTTAATTGAATTGGAATGGGAAACAAACTCTCCGGAGTTATTTAGGGAAGAGTGAGACAACCAAGTATGGTACGCACACATAATTCTAGCTACTAATACCCTTTCCTTCAACTGTTGAGAACCCTACTAATTTGAGCGTCGGAGCGCCAATGGTGGCCACTACCACCACTTTGATAATGTACTTGAGTGTTTTACAGTTTCTCGACTAATCAATGACTAACACGCAAACGAGCTGAAATTTTTCCTCACAATTTGCGTTGTTTGTGGGAAGAGTGTAGAAAGTCAAATATTGCAAAGATGGCGAATACGAGATGTGGAAGAGGTTTAGCATCAATCATTGTTGTAGGAGGCTAATAAATTAAGCGACATGGCAAAGATTCCGTGAAGAACGCGACTGCGACAAATGAAGCTACCGCCAGATTCGAGAAAATCCTCCCTTAAGAAGGAATGAGCTTTTTGAGTGAACAAAGAGGGAAATGTCGCTTAAGGATATTCAAAAGTAGCAACTAGAGTTGGAGATCAAGAGTCCATAGAAGGGTGGTTGATCAATACAGAGGTCAACCATGCAAATGAAATCTTGACCAAAGAGGGAATAAGTGCACAAGATCTATGGGAAGATATAGAAGATCTAAGAGAGATCGCTCTCTGAACATAATAGAGTTTGAGAGTCAAGAGATAACTAGAGTAGGGGACAAAAACGATCACTTGAAAGAATAATGAAGGCCTAACATTCAGTTGATCGGCGGATTCAACGAACTAGAGCGAGACCATCTTCTTGGTGACATCCCCATAAAGAATCTGAGCTTCCACCAAGGCTATCAAAACCTCTAATAGTGGATTCTCAATTAAAGGGTTCTGGCATAAAGAAGAGCTCAACCATAATGTAGAGACAAATCCTCCTATGCTGACTTCGGTGTTGATCGATGAAATGATTTAGAGGACGCTAGATGCCATTATTATCACTCTCTTCTACAACAAGATATTCAACAGCCAAATGTTTCCATCGAATCCCAGCTAGCTTGATTTATTTATGGAGGTAATTGGTCGAGTTTTTTTGTGGAAAGGTTCATACCAAGGGGCATAGAGCCATATACCATTAGGCAGTTGATGAACATGAGCAAGGATGACACGGAGTCCTCGAAGGCCTTCCAAGCCAAATTCTTTGGGGTAAACACTGAAATTGGGAATTGTGACTTGCTCTAAAGCACTATTAGTCGGTTACAAGCTCCGGGATGTACTGACCATGAATGAGCCGACCAACATGACAACACTACGTGAGGTGGTCATGAGGCACGTGTGGCTAAGAGGGGACACTTCCACACCAACAACAGGAAAGTAAGAAGCATTTAGAAAAGATGATCCTAGTGGGAGAAAGGGAAGAGATAGAAGAAAATATAATAGTGATTGGGGTAAAGAATCTGGGTAGAAAAGTCATCGGGGTAGAGAATCTGAGCAGAAAAGTAATTAGACGGAGGAAAAAATATAGAGTTCATAGCTCGAGTGGAGTTCAATAAACCACTTCATTGAATTCTTGCAAAGATAAAGAAGTGCTCATTTTTCCCCTAGTCAAAGGAGTTGATGGGAGGTTTGACTAGAAGCGATAAAAGTAAGTATTATGATTATCATAAGGAGGTTGAGCATTTTTCTGAAAGATGTCGGGATCTTTAAAGGCATCTAGAGGAATTGGCCATCAAGGGGTATTTGGATGAGTTCATACCTCAAAATGAGAAACAACAGAATGAGACAAAAAAAGGGAAGTTGGTACCAACTGAGGAAAGGATTAAGGCTAAGCACAAAATAGTCATTGATGTGACCAAGATGATGAAGAAATGAGGAGTATCTAAAAGGGTGGAAGAGCACACATAGAAATGAAGAGCTTGACAACCTGATGCCATCAATGAAGTGGCAGCCATAGGTTGGCCTAAATAGTAGCTATTTGGATTTGACTGTGTTTTTTTTATGCATATTTGGTTGTCATAGAGCCAAAAAGTGACGCCCTTGATATCGCTGTTCACATGAATGGCTGTAATTGTAATGTCCCGACGTGGGAGGCACTACTGCATCTACCAAACTATGTCATCATTGTGATTTATTATCAAGGATCCACAAACATCTACTCAATTTATACTTAGTCATCTTACAACTAAGTCAAATCTAAATCCTTCGAAAAATCCGATAGAACCTTCTCATATATTCGAGGGTACCAACTTGGATAAGCGCTGCAACTTACAAAATAATCCACATCAATAAGCTAGCCTCAAGCCATTTATCAGCATGCATCCACAACCTAGTAGAGCTTCAGGCCAACTATCAGCATGAAGTCCAATCATAGTATATAAACCATGCATCACTACCATATAAGGTATTCAAGCATACAAATCAAACAAAACCTATAGTGCTCAACCTGGATTGGGAGTCTCAATCACACGGCTCACCCTCCCAATCGTTCAAACATCGCACCAAAAAGGTGTTCCAAGAAGCGTGTTACCAACAGTACATACAAGTACGATAACAATATCATAATCCAAAATAAGAGAGGGTAATCCCCACTCTAACCCCAATGCTCACTACAGGTGGACAACCATTTCACTGATGCTCCTAAAGATCTACATCGTCGATTCCAGAATCGGTCTCACCTATAGAGAGGGAAAGAAAGTAAAGGGTGAGCAGAAAGCTCATTAGAGTAAATAGAGTAGTAGACAATATTTAACTCGAATGTTGAAGGAAAGTTCAATGCAATAATACACTATCTATCCATGAACAAGTAATTAAATACAACATATAAACAAGTATAGTGTCGATTCCCCATGGGTTGTCAAAAGTCAATGCCTCAGAATTATAAACAAATCCATTGGTGAACACAGTCATCATGAATCACAAATCCATCAGTGAACACAATCATCATCAATCACAAACCCATCGGTGAATACAATCACCATTATTACTGACCCATGAGGAAAAAGACCACATGCATGACCACCATCATGCCCTTACAAGATTAAGGTTCAATAAGAACCAACCCCTCAAGATCTCTTTGTGTTGCCTCACATGGAATTCACTTGGTAGAAGTCTAGCCTAGACTCCACCTACCATCCTCCCATGTGAGGTTCAATCATCATAAGGAAATTGCAACCTATACTCACACTCCCAACGCATCTAAAATGCATGGCACATAATGATGTCATGATACATAAATATATCCTAAATATATATAACTATGACATGATGCATGTTCTGGAATAACTCATGCTCAATAGGAGATTAAGCATGTATAGGTATGCAACTACATCCAGTTACCCAACAATTGGAACAATACAACGGAGTTGTTCTCCCTTAGGCACAATAAGGAAAGAACAAAAGAATGAAAAAAAATTAAGAATTAAACTATTCTTTAGGAATCAAAAGATAAACATGAACAAGACTTGGGTAAGAAATCCCCTACCTTGTTATCCAACCAACATATAACAAGAAATCCAATTTCACCTCTTGAACTTGTGATTCTACCCAACCTATGGTTTTGAAATTATCAATCATGAATCAACCTACCCATAACCCTAATTTCACATGTCAATCCATAATCAAATAAAAAAGTCAAGAAATCTTACATTTCTCTCTCTAGGTTTTTCACCAAGTTCTTGAATCCAAGCCTCCAACTTGGAATCCCACAAATCAACCACAACTCTATCAAATACAAACATAAATGAGTCCAAATCAACCTATTAAACTCTAATGTCACACAAAATTAAGATTCAAACTTCAACCTAGAAAACCCATGGATATCCTAACTTGAAAATCCAAGAATCTTACCTTAGATCTTGATTTGAAACTTCAATCCTTGCTAATCTTTAAGAAATCTCTCCTTTTCTCTCATTCTCTCTCTTCCTTACCCTTCCCGACTTTTCTAATTTTTTCACTTTAAAGAGCATAAATCATTGTTCTTGTGCCTAGGCATGTGTATTTTTATTCATGCGCCTAGGTGTGTCTAATTTTGCGCCTAGGTGCCTACTAAACAATTTTTTTCATAAACTCCGCTATTCAAGGTGCCAATTACACATCCCTAGGAGCCCTACACTTTTCATCCCTTTATTTGTTTTTGGATCCTGGGCGTGCCTAGTACTTTTGAAGCTTTCGAAAAAACTAGTTTTTTCAGCATGTAAGTGTCCCACATGCTATTTTGGGATAGCATGTTACAATAATCAAGTAGAGCTGACTATAAGACAACCTAAATGGTAGCTATTTGGACTTGACATTGTGTATCTTATGTAGATGTGGCTGTGCTGGAGCAACATAGTGACGCCCTTGATATCACTATTGACATGAATGGCTAGAGGATCAATAGAATTTTGACTGACCAAGGAAGCTCGATTGATATCATGCACTTTGATTTATTTGATAAGATTGGTTTGACTCAGGCCGACTTACTTTCGAAGAACTTTGTGTTTTAAGGGTTCTCTAGAAATTTTGTGAGTCTATAGGACAGGTGATGTGTGTATTTTATACCATATTTATATGCATATTTTGATACACAAGTGCATTATTTTGAATCAAGATTGAGTTGATACTTTGAGATTTTATATGTTTTATATGTAGGAGGTTGGTGCGAAGTTGTAGCTGAATTGGAGCACGTTCAGACAAAAACCATATCAAAATGCCCTTCTAGCACCCTTATAGTGCTCCAGCACTTTAGAAACATAATTTGGCAAATTGGAATGCTGTACCAGCGATCTAGAGCCAGAAGGGTGCCCGGACCAACTCATGGTTTTCCAGTTTTTTAAGAGACCTAATTTTATGAGGTTTTTGGGACCAAAAATGTGTAAACCTAGTTGGGGACTTCTAGGAGACTTGTATTAGGTATAAATAGAATAGAAAAATATGGGAAAAGTGTTACAGAACTTTGCATAGGTTGGAATCGCTCTCGTTCGTTAAACAACTCTTCCTCCTCCTTCCTCCACTTTTGTGTATCAATTCATGGTTTCTTCTTCCCTTGCTTTTATATTTACTTTCATGGGTTGTAACTAAACTCGTATCTAGGGTTTGACCTATCCAAGCATGAATATTATGAGTTGATTTTTATTACAAGTGTTCAATTCAATTCTCAATTCTTGTTCTTAATTCCCATGCTTCAAAATATGATTTCTGCATAGTTGCTTGATCACCAATTGTGTTGTTTATTATATTCATCTAGCTGAATCACGTAAATGATCCGTATTTATGTCTTTTTGTGGAATCAGAATTAAGAAGATTAATTGTCGAATGCTTTGATCCAAGTTTAGGAGATTAATTGGCTGCTATAGTTCTTCTAGTTGTAATGGGTTTTTTTACTAAGTTAAAGACTGCCATCAAACATGATTAATTTGGTACTAATAATACATATTGTTTCCATGATCAATGGATCAACATAATTGACCGAGGAATCAACTCTAGAATTGGAATTGATATTAAATGCTTGACCCTTATAGCTCATAATAGGATTGCTTGGTAAGGTTGTGCCCTAGGCTCTTTACTGTCGTTGATTATTGTTTGCTTGCTTCTCTATGAGTTAAGCGTGTTCTCTTTACTTTACAAAACATTTATTTTAATATTTAAGTACATCTTTCGACTGAACACGTCTCTGTGGCTTTGACCTCGTACTTACACATTTTGTGCTACGATAGTACACTTGTGCACTTGAGAGTATTTTAACATCAACAGGTACCACACTTAAGGTTGGAGTTGGGCCAAAGATGGTAGAAACAAATTTTCTTGGTTATTTAAGGGTAGACTTGTAATAACGCTATACCGAGGAGGACCTGGCTCCAAGTAACGCAAGTTGTGTCGTCTATACAACATAGGATGCTACATTCCCATTTGAGGGAAAAATTCATATTGTACATTGAGAATAGTCAAGCGGCTCTTGTATAGGAGGTTTGTCAAGTGGATATGTTTACTGAGGAGGTGTAGCAGCGGCCGAGCCCCAACCAACCAACAAGTAGACTTTGAGAGACATGGAAGATCAAAAGAGTACTACACTAGTAGAGGATTTAGTTCAAATCCTTGTTGGAGGAGATGAGAAAAAGTATTTCTTGGTCGGAGCATCTTTTTTAAGCCAAGAAATGAGCGTATTAAAGAGACTTCTATTGAATAATTTGGAGGTGTTTTCGTGGTCACCATATGACATGCCATGTATCAGCCCAATAGTGGGCAAGCATAGGCTAAATGTTGACTCAAGGTTCTAGTCAGTAGTTTAGAGGTTGATAAGGTCGACTACCCAACACTTGGACACAGTAATACAAAGGTCAACAAATTGCTAGAGGCCTCAGCAATCAAGGAGGTTCAATATCCAAAATGGCTCTCTAATACTATGATTGTGAAGAAGAAGAATGGACAACGATGAGTCTGTGTAGATTTCACTAATCTTAACTAGGCTTGCGCTAAGGATTTATTTCCTTTGCCCAAGATCAATTAGTTAGTTGACTCAACAACAGGGTTTCAACGGCTAAGTTTCTTTTATGCTTATTGGGGTTTTCAGCAAAAAATCATTTCACCAAAGGATGAGGAGAAAACGACTTTCGTCACTCCAAAAGGTACATTTTGTTATCATGTTATGCCTTTTGGGTTGAAGAATGTAGGTGCTACTTTCCAAAGGATGATCACTAAGGTTTTTGGAGATTTGATTGGGAAGAAGATTGAAGTCTATATTGATGACATGGTGGTGAAAATAAAAAGAGAGATAGACCATTTGGTCGCCCTTTAGGACGTTTTTGTTGTGCTAAAAAAGTTCAAGTTGTGCCTAGATATAGCTAAATGAGCATTTGTGGTGATCAAGGCAATTCAGTCTCTTGAGAGGCCAAAAACAACAAAGGAATTACAATGGCTTTCTAGAATGGTTGTAGCTTTGAATCGATTCATTAGTCAATATTTTGACATGTGTAAAGAGTTCTTTTAGCTAATCCAAAGAGGTGTGAATGATTGAGGAGTGAAAGCTGACATAGCTATACCCTAGTAAAGACATACTTGCAGTCACCCTTATTGCTTGCTACACCAAAGTATGAGGAGGTTCTAGCATTGTATTTGACACTTTTAGAGGTGGGTGTGAGCACGGTCTTAGTTACAGATGATGGTCAACGTAAAATAAAGATATACTCCATTGGAGCGGCTTATTTTGGCTCTTGTCATAGCTTCAAGAAAGATGAGGCATTACTTCTAGGCTCATTGGATAAAGGTAAATACTTCTTATCCTCTAAGAGTTGTTTTGGGTCAATCTGGCTTGATAGAAAAAATTGACATGTGGGAGGTGGTGTTGGGTTAGTTCGACAATAGTTTTGTGCTAAGAATAGCCATAAGAGGCAAGGTCCCAGCTGACTTTCCGGTCAAATTCAATGGACAAAAGGCAATTGGAGTCCAACACATCAGCTTAATGGAAGATGGCTTATGGAAGCTACAGGTCAACATATCCTCTACAAATCAAGGATCTAGCTTTGAAGTTTCGATAAAGCCCCTCCAGAGTTATTATTGAGCAGGCTATTAAGTTTGGTTTCATGGCTACAAAGAATGATTTTTTTTTTGAACACATCATCACTGGTTCAAAATTCCTTATGCTCTAGTGATAGATAATGGCCCACAATTCAACAGCCAAACATTCAAAGACTAATTTGCTAGATTTGATATAAAAACTATTATTCCACACCGGCCTACCCACAGTCCAATGGACAGGCCGAGGCATCGAATAAGATAGTGCTAAGTGGAATCAAGAAAATGTTAGGGAATGCTAAGGGAAAGTGGGTTGAAGAGCTAATAAGTGTGTTGTGGACTCAACGTATCAATCCTAGGAGGTCTATAGGAGAAACACCATTTTCATAGCCTATGGGGTGGAAGCAGTAATCTCATTGGAAATCAGCTTGCCATCTCTTACAACTTCAAATATCTTAGCTAGAGGAAATGATCACGCTTTAGAGTACCAGCTCGACTTCTTATAGGAACCTAACATTAAAAGTGTAACTATGGGTCCCCATTGAGCTGGCTGGCCTAAAATTTTAAGGCCGAGCCCTATTCTAGTAATCGGGCTTAGGGCTAGGCTAGATGGCAAAAGTGAGGCCTAAGCCCGACTTGGGCCCATGAAGTCGGGCTTTTGGGCTGAGCGACCCATCCTTTATTTTTTCCTTTTTGAATTATAAAATCAAAATAATTGCATTAATTTTTATATATAATTTAAAATATTGAACATTATGAATATGTTAATAATGTTACAAACTTATAAAGAGTGAAATTGCATCATATATATTATATATACATCCCAACTAGTTTGGCACCTTACACTATATTTATTAATCATTTACATCACTCTCAATCTATCATCTCTTTAATTATAAATACATAATTAGAAAACTATAATTAATTATATATGAGTAATCAGTCATTAGCATCGATAGAACTCTCTTCGATCCATGCCGGTGTTGACGACTTTAACTGATCCATTTCTGTAGCAAGTTCAGCTACTTGATTTTGCTCTTGGAATCTTTGATTTACTAAAGTCCAGTCTTTAAGGTAGACGAATTGCTCTATAATTTCTGGACCAAGGCTACTTCGGGTTTGTGACACAACTCGATCACCTGCACGTACTAAAAGCTGTTTTTGACGCTACGGTCAAAACTAGAACAGTTAGTAGATCACTGTCATTTTGGAGAGTAAAGGGTATCTGTTCTTTTGTACTCTCCACCATACTAATAAATCAAACTCATTATTATCATCAATATCGAGCATAGGTTGATCAAGATACCTTTTTTAGTTCAGAAGTTGACCCACCAAATGATGTAGATGATTGAGTTCTTCCACTTTTTAGCAATGCTAATCTCCTGAGAACCTAGATGAGCTAGGAAGAACTCAAAGAAAAAGTAGGTTGCGGTGTTCTATGTTCTCGTAATTGATTTTTGTACTCATCATATAATTGATTTAAAGTAGTATTTATTTCATTTAATTGTGATCTCACTTTATCACTATCATTATTAGATAAAATGTCTAATCATAATTCTAAAGAATCAATCTTACATCTAGGATCCATAACCACAACAATACTGAATATGACTAGCAAAGGATCAAAATATTTTGCAAAATTTTCTCTTATGGCATGTAAAGCAATTTGAAAAACATCAAGTTGTGAATATCGATTAAATTTCATACAAATATTTGTTAATTGTATAAGTACTCTACAAGATGAAGGATAATAAATTGAACAAAATATTTTAGAAGTATGAAAAACATCCAAAATATCCCTAAATATTTTAGCAAGAGTCTAATCAAAATCTCTAGGACAATATAAATTACAATTACTATGTTTTCCCTCATTTCGATGAAAAATAAATCTATGACTCTTATATTTTGTAGCCACCCTTAAAAGTTCAATGTTGAGTTCCATCTATGGGGTACATCTAGAGGAATGTTTTTTCTTTTCATGTGTAATTTTGCACAACAATTTTATACATTTTATATCTAGCAGCAGATGAATTAATGCATAGTACTACATCCCTAATTACTTCAATAGAAATAGATAAAATGCGCAAACCATCTTGAACTATTAAATTACAAATATGCGCACAACAACAAACATGGAATAAGTTTCCTCCCAAAGGTAGTGTAAAATAACGCTTCAAATTTCTTTTTTACTAATACCTAACTATTCAAGTTCATGAGCAATTAAAATAGCTATTGAAAAGTCTGTATGCAGGAACTCTAACCATTTAAAATGAACAATTGTCTTGTTCAATTTCCATTTACTATCTATATAATGAGCCGTTAATGAAAAATAACTTTTTTTATTATTATTATCAAATAGGCTAAATGTTGCTTATCTTTTTCGGCATGGCGTTTCAAATGACTAGTGCCTCCATCTGACCCACCACTTAGGAGCTTACCATATATTTTACATTTTGCCTAGACCTCTTTAATATTATTTGCATTTGTAACTACAAGTCTATCAAAAAATTGTCATGCATTACTACCAAAAAAAAGACTTTCTACCTCTAGTAGAAGTAGAAGCAGACTCGAGTGGAATTTCATTAGAGGGAGATCAGATGGATTCTCCCCAAAATAGCATGCTCCTCAGCAACAGTATCCAGGTGAGCAACAAATTCTCTAGGGTCCATAATACAATATTATAGCAAAAATTTAACAAAAAAAATTATAAATAAAAATTACCCAACCGAAGAAATCAATTCCAACTCCAAACGTCTTAATTGCAACTCGTTATCAACTTCCTAATTAGAACTCAGTTTCAACTTCCTACCAAAACAAATAGAGTAATTTTGTAAGTATGTAATTGTAAATGGGTTTACGACTTACCCAACTAGCATTAAATGGGCTTAACCAACTAAGCAAGTGGGCAATAGGGCAAGTCTTGATCTAGATGAATGATGATGATGGGCAACTGGGCAATTCGTGACTCATGAAGAATTCAAGTCTTTAACAATTGAATTTGAAAACTAAACCTGTCAAAACTCAGAAGGGTTTCTCTCAGTCTCACTTTCCAAATTGCGACTTGTGAGTTTACGTAGCCACCGCTCCACCGCTCCAATGATATCAAAAAGAGAGATCTACACATTAGCGAGATTAGAAGAAGAGAGAGCAGCGAGAGAGTGCAACAGATTAGAGAGAGTAAGATTTCAAGAGAGAAGTGAAGAGTGAAGAGTTTCAAGTAGTTAAGGGGCTATATGTTGGAAATTTTTAAAAATTGGGGCAACGGTAGGAAATATTAGAACTATGGAATTTGCAGAATTACAGTGAAGATTGAAGTAAAGACTGAAGAGTGAGAGTCTTGATTCTTGAAGACATGGAAGAAAACCGCAAGTATCAACGGTAATCGACTAATCAGTAGGCATACAACCTTTTTTCCTTCAATTTTACTTTAGTTTCTTGAACTATACTAGACTAGGTTTCTTTCAACTAGCAAGTAGATAGTAGGAAGTAGCAAACGGTTTGAATTTCCTCCTTCTACCTTCTGTGTGCAGTGCAGTTCTGTCTCCGTGAGAAACTGAGAACTTGATATGTGACTATGACTCTAGCAGTCTGTGAGTCTTTGTAGAGATTTTTTGTCGTGTGATTTTGTGATTTTGTCTTTTGACTTTTGTCACTCAGTATGTCCAATGAAATTGTGAATCTATGTTTAATGTTTAATGGAAGACTGGAACTTTGAAAGTGTAGTAGAACTGCTATTATAGCTGGATATTCGGGCAGGGCTCGGCTTAGAAAATAGAGCCCAGGCTTGCTCGAGTATTAGCGCAAGGCTACCAAGGAGCAAGGTACATTCAGGCCTGGGCCGAGCTTTAGTCCGCGGGCTCAATACTCTCTCAGGCCGGGTCTAGGCCCATGGGCCGAATGGGAACCCCTAAGTGTAACTTTAAGATAATAAAATTATCAATGCAATATTTGATGTTTTTACACAAGATTTTTAGAGAAGGTAGCTATAACATACTAATGAAACACATTGAGGAAAAACATCAAAGGAAAATTAAAGAACAATTTGTCAATCTAAGTTAACATTTTTGCCAAGAAATAAAACTGTTAAGTTAACATTAAAGGGTGTATCCTATCAAAGCCAATATCGAAACCAAACTCATTTCATAATCCAAACAGTGGCGGACCCAAATGGTTCTCAGGGGGGGCCCATGCCCCCCGTCAAAAAAAAAATTATATATATAATATATGGAAAAAAAATATATGCCCTCCCTCAAAATAAATATTTGCCCCCCCCCAACAACAGGCCCAACAGTCCAGCCCCTTTCATTTCTTAAAATAAGTATTTTAGGCCTAAACTAAACTAAAGCCCATGGCCCATGGGGCCCATAGCCACAATCAACTAATACCTCAATATTGCTTATTCAGTTTTGGTATTCTGATTTACGACAGTGACGCTAGGGCAGTAGGTCTATCACGGCAGACGAGCAGAGAGTGGCGCGCGCCGCGCGACCAAACATCACCGATTTCATAAGCATCCATAGCCGGCGCCGGGCACCTTCTCGTTACAGTCTTCCACTCTTCCAGACTTTCAGTTAGTAGGTAGTGACACCAGCAATTAGCAAAGTCAAGGTTTGCATTGCTTGAGTTTTGACTAATTGAGTAGAGGAGGCTAAAAGAAAGCCAATAGGATTGTTAATTTGTTCTAATGATGTTGATTGTTGAAGTTGAATTACTCATTTACTGATTTAGTGATTCACATAATCACATTCACATATTTTGATATTTATTTGAATTCCTGAATTATGAATAGTGGAGGCTCTGTAGCCAATTAGGTTTGTTTTTTGCTTGATTAGTGGAGGCTAAAAGCCATTAGGATTGCTTGTGAATTTTTTTAGATTTGTAGTGCTGAATTTTGATTTGTTATTCAATTATAATTTGTGCATTTTGAATTTTTATAGGATCTGTACTTGAATTGAATGGATAGATATTTTAAAAGAAAGAAAATTTGTGATCCATCGCAGCATGTTGAGTCACAGAACCCCAACTTGAAAAGAGGTTGTGAGAGAGTTGATTCTGAAACACTTCCTGCAGACCCTGGACTTCGGCCTCCCATATGGAGCTACAATGTTAACAATAGAGATGAATATCGTAGAGCATATTTACAGAAAGGTCCTCATCAACCTCATAGCCATGAATTCCCATATTCATCCTTTGGGAATGTTAATCGAAGGTTCAAACCAGAGTGGTTCAAGGAACATTCTGCTTGGTTGGAGTATAGCGTGGAGAAAGATGCTGCATTTTGTTTGTATTGTTATCTCTTCAAACGACAATCAGATTGTTCTTCTGATCAAAGCAGCGGTGAATCATTTGTTGGTAAAGGCTTTCGAAACTGGAAAAAGAAAGAAAAATTGAGGCATCACGAGGGACAACATAATAGTAGTCACAATGAAGCAAGGAGAAAATGTGAAGATTTAATGAAGCAGTCACAAGGTATTCAACACTTATTCATGAGCAAGACAGATAAGGATAAAGAGGAATATCGAACCTTAGTAACTGCAGCTGTTAATTGTGTTCGATTTCTTTTACGACAAGGGCTTTCATTTCGTGGTCATGACGAAGATGAAAGCTCAATCAATCAGGGAAATTATTTGGGCCTTTTTCATTTTCTTGCAGAGCACAATGAAGATGTCAAAAAAGTGGCATTTTCCAATGCTTCTGAAAAGTTGCAAATGACTTTGCCAAAAGTGCAAAAAGATATATGTCGGGCAGTTGCTGTGGAGACATTCAATGTTATTATCTCAGATTTAGGTGATTCTTATTTTTCTATCCTGGTTGACGAGTCCCGTGATATTTCAATTAAAGAACAGATGGCTGTTGCATTGAGATTTGTTGACAATAATGGACATGTGATTGAGCGTTTTATCGGTATCTATCATGTGACCTCTACCACAGCTGTTTCACTTAAGGCAGCTCTAGAGGATTTGCTTGCTCAACATAAGCTCAGCATATCAAGAATTCGTGGTCAAGGTTATGATGGAGCGAGTAATATGCAGGGGGAACTTGGTGGGTTGAAAACACTTATTTTGAGGGATAATCCTTTTGCTTTTTATGTGCATTGTTTTGCTTATCAACTCCAATTAACTTTGGTGTCAGATGCAAAAAATCACATTGAGGTGAAGGCACTTTTTGAATTTGCTTCAAGAATTGTCAATACTGTTGGAGCATCTTGTAAGAGAAGTGATGCTCTTAAAGCAGTTCAACATCAACAAATTCTTAAAGATCTTAAAGATGGAGAACTGTTAAGTGGGCGGGGTTTGAATCAAGAAACTAGTTTGCAGTGTCCTGGTGACACTCGTTGGAGTTCTCACTATGCCACATTGATTAGTCTTCGCCATATGTACTTTTCTGTGATGAAAGTTCTTGAAATCATTATGGAAGATGCGATTCATGATCCACGATCAATTGAAGCCAGTGTTTTATTAGATCGTATGCAATCTTTTGACTTCAAATTTTGTATGCATTTGATGATAAATATTCTTGGAGTTACAAATGAACTATCATAGGCATTGCAGAGAAAAGACCAGGATATTGAGAATGCCATAAGATTGGTTGGCATATCTAAGCAAAGACTGCAAATGATGAGAACTGGAGGATGGAATTCTTTACTTGTCGAGGTTTCTTCTTTTTGTAATAAATTTGAAGTTGATATTCCAAACATGGAAGATAAGTATAAGTTCCGTGGACGTCGGAGGCGGGGAGTTGAAGAAATAAAAAATGAAGATCACTATCGTATTGAGATATTTTATACTATAGTGGATCGACAGATTAGAGAGCTTGATGATCGTTTTTCTGAGGCAAGCACAGAGTTACTTCAGTGTGTAGGAGCTCTCAATCCACATGACTCATTTTATGCTTTCAACAAGGAAAAATTGCTCCATCTTGCTCATTTATATCAAGATGATTTCTCTCCAATAGAGCTTGTGACTCTCGGTAACCAACTTGATACTTATATTGTCGATATGCGCTCTTCAGAAATGTTTTCAGGAATTAATGGGATTACTGGTCTTGCTAAAAAATTGGTGGAAACTAAAAATCATTTGGTATATCCTTTGGTCTACAGATTAATAACCTTTGCATTAATTTTACCTGTTGCAACTGCAACCGTTGAAAGAGCCTTTTCAGCAATGAAAATTGTGAAACATCGATTGCGCAATCGAATGGGAGATGAATGGCTCAATGATTGTTTGGTTACGTACATTGAAAAAGAAGCTTTTGATCGGGTTCCTAATGAAGCTATCATCCAATATTATCAGAATATGAAAACTCGGAAGAAACTATTGTAGACAATATGTTTTGTAAGTGATGTGGTTTCATACTAAATTTATTATATGATGTCTTTATTTTCTCTCATTTTTTTCATCCATTAAATTGGAAGAAACTATTGTAGACAATGTTTTCTTTTTAAAATGCTCTTGTTTTTGTATTTTGCTTGTCAAAAAAAAAATTCGGGGCGTTGCCACGAACCCCACCCTCCAATTCTAAAAGCTGACTAGATCATTGCCCCCCCTCATTTTGGATGTTGGGTCCGCCCTTGAATCCAAATATCCCCAATAACACAACAAAATTATTTTAAATAATAAATCCAAGAAACTCACATTTCTCTCTATAACTTCTTAAAATTTGAATCCTCACCCAAACAGTTTTCTACTTTCAATCGACAATATAACCTAGATACATAACCATAATCAAGTCTATAATCAACTTTCATAAACATTTAAACCAACCAATTAAAGGTTTCTACGAATCTAACCAAAACCCAGGTTTCCCAAAACTCATGAAACTTAGAACCCATAAAATTTATTGTTGCACCTAGGAGCACTCCCTTTCCCAGAGTCCCCTAGAAGGAAATTTTGGATTGGGTGGTTTCCCACATGCCTAGGTGCCCTCCTAGGCTTGTGGCCCATTTTTTTTTCTCTTCTTTCTAGTCTGGTCTAGGTGCCCATGCTACCTACCTAGGTGTCCCGCACTTTGGAAACTTCCAAAAACTCAAGTTTTGACTCTTAAATGTTCTAATATTAAATCTTAGGGTCGATCATCATAGAGCTTGAACATTATTATTTATCACCTAAGAACCCAGACTCTTACAAAGGGAATAAATGGTTTCAAACTCCCTATGGTGTATGATAACCCCTAAGAACCTAGAAAGGACATCTAAACTAAATGAATTGATAATGGTTGAGCACACATTTACCAAAATTAGATATGGGAATCTGATTCCAAAAAGGGAAATGCCCACCACAAGGATCAAAACCCATTTTGGGTCTAGATGCCACTTCTCGGTGTCCTAGGCAATCTCCATACTAGTAGGAAACGAAAATTCTTTCAAGAATTTCATAAGGCATTCTAAATCGTTCACTTCAAGAATCATAGTTTCAGATTGGAAGTACGGGAAGAAAAATCAAGACAAAGAATCGACTAAAAGAATGCAAGTAAAATTGAAAATAAGTCAGGGAAAAAGGAGAAAAAATGATCGGAAAGGCTCTGGGCATAGAAGGAGAGTTTGCAAATAGTGAAAAGGGAGGAAAAAAGTAATAAGTTACATACCTTGAGGAAACGTGAAGGTCACGCCAATTCAAATGGGTGATTGTTGTGATGCAACAGTTCACCAATCCACACGCAACAGATCAGAGGAAGTGAAACAAGTGAAATTTTAATGAACTGGTGCATTAATTACAAGGAAACACTTTGTTCTTGACGACCCTAGTGAAAACGACACGTGGACTTGTGCTATAATTGCATGCTATTGGTAGCATATCAATTCGGAAAGGAAACTACAAACCCCAGGGTAAAAAAGGCTTGCCCAAGAGGTTTGGAGGGCAATTTTAAAGGATAAAAATCCCATGACACGCGTTTTAGATGTTTGTCCTAAGTAGCCAATCTGTACGATTGTATTTGGAATATATATAATAATAGTACTATATTAGTTAATTTAAATAATGACAATTATTTATTTATTAAAAGTTTATATTTAAGAATTGTGTGAGATATGTCCATAGATATTTGTTAGAGGCATCATTGTCAAGAGTTGAGAATATGAATGACTAGTGATCTCTAAAATGAATATCTTAAATCAAGTTCCTGATCATATAATTGTTAATTGTACAACAACAATTCAGAGGATCAACATATTATTTGTTTCCTATGAAACTAGGGTTGCAAGTCTTATGCAATTTAATATGTGGTATTCGAACAAACAACATGAAAAATTTATTGTTGAATAAATGCTTCAAAAAAAGCTTGCCAAATAATGAATTAATCACATAGAATTTTATTTCCTTGTAAATGATTTATTATTTATTTATGATTGTGTAAATAATCCTTAGACCTGAGATGACATAGTAGTCTTGTATATGGATGATTGAATTTTGTCATTGGTATTATATATTTATTGAATAAATATATATATTGATATTTGATGGATTCGGATAGTTATATATGGAGACTTGTGTGCATTCAACATATGATTCATTACCTCAAAATAAACGAGTAGAATATCCTATGTGATCCAAAAATTTGTTGGCATAGAAAATCCATGGTCGAGGTAAAATGATTAATGAAAATATATTTTTTGTTAATTGTTGATTGTCAAAAAAATTATTTGATTTGTACGTATGATTGAGTTAGTGGATTTGATGAATTTTCATGATCCTAACTGGATTGGGATATTGCATAGTGGAAGGATTCAATTGCACAATAATTGTAATTAAAGGTTTATATGAAATTGTTCATCACTAATTAGGTAGTTATGATATGCTTCTAGACATCACTCATGATTTATAAGAAATTATTAAAAGTTGTTTTAATTAATATCGAAGGTTTAGTTATTATTTTTATTGTTATTTGATAATGAACCTAGAAAGTCACACAAAAAGAATTGTAGAAATTGTTAATTGAATAAAGGTTCACTATAAATCAGGTCTAACCCAATTAATTAATGGACAATGCTAACACATTGGGTCCTTGTTAAACATGTTGGCCTATGATTCAATTAATTAGAAAAGGCCCCAAGGGAAAAAAAATTATGGACTTTTATTTTTCCTAGAGATTGGTTCAAAATATTGTTTTTGCAGAACCTAGCACGCTATTCGTGGACGATCTAAAAACTGTGTATGATCGAAGTGCCAAACTAGAACTAGATTCATTAGAAACAAAGGTACGCATCCACTGCATATTCTATGTGATGTATGCCATATTTGCTAACAGTGGTATAAGAGGAGGTTATTGTATCGGATACGGATTTCCATATCCATATCCAATATTCAGTCAACGGATTTTTCTACTATTTTACCGGATCGGATCGGATAAAAAATCCATGGATACGGACACATTTGCCATCCCTAGCTGCCACCCTATACACTTGTTTTACTGTATCTCTTTCTGCTCCAATCATTGACCGACATACTATTTTCGATCATTTATTCATATATTCCATTTTACTCTTGTTTAAATAAGCTTAGTAATATGGTTCTGCATAAGAAAGATGAGTAATTATGATAAGAGGTAAATAATAGATTCCGGGATGAAATATTTCGGAAATTTTATTAAGTGAATGCTTGAATGAGATTACATGCTGATTAGCAGAACAGTACGTGAAGGAATAATTTGAAGAGGAAGGAAAGAATATTAGAGTCTTGAAAATGAGATAGCTTATGGCTTGCGCTAAAACTGCCCCAGTTTTTTGCGCATCACATTAACATGTCTATTTTCATCATGCATAATATCTTTTAATAGCATCAGCATTCACCGGGTAAGACAAGTCATCTCCGTCCATCGTGGTTAATCGCAATGCTCCACCAGAGAAGGCCCTTTTCACAACATAAGGTCCTTCATAACTCGGGGTCCACTTTCCTCGATAGTCCTTCTGAGGCGGTAATATCATTTTCAACACAGAGTCTCCTTCTTCAAAACTGCGAGGATGGACCTTCTTGTTGTGTGCTCTCATCATCCGTCTTTGGTATAATTTCCCTTTATGGATGGCCCATAATCGCAGTTCTTTAATCAAATTCAGCTGCTCATATCTAGTTCGTATCCATTCCGATTCTTCTAGTTTTGCTTCCAAACAAACCCGAAGCGAAGGAATTTCTACTTTAATTGGCAAAATCGATTATGTACCATAAACCAATGAGAATAGGGTTTCACCAGTGGATGTGCGTACTGATGTTCGGTATCCATACAAGACAAAAGGGAGTTTCTCATGCCAATCCTTGTAGTTAACCGCCATCTTTCCAACAATCTTCTGAATATTCTTATTGGCTACTTCGACTGCTCCATTCATCTTTGGGCGATATGGTATTGAATTATGATGTCCAATTTTGAACTGCTCACAAAAATCCTTCGTCATTTTACTGTTAAAATTTGTTCCATTATCAGTAATTATTCTTTCGGGAACTCCATATAGGCACAAAATTTCCTTTCTCAAAAATCTGACCACCACACTACTAGTCACATTGGTATATGAAGAAGCCTCTACCCATTTCGTAAAGTATTCAATGGCCACCAAGATAAACGGATGCCCATTGGAAGCTTTTGGCTCAATCGGTCCAATGACGTCTATTCCCCACATTGAGAAAGGCCATGGTGAGGTCAAAACATGTAATGGGTTAACCGGGACATGAGACCTATCTGCGTAGATCTGACATTTGTGGCACTTCATCGCATAACTGATACAGTCTTTTTTCATCGTCAACCAATAATATCCAGCTCTAATTATCTTCTTTGCCATTGCATATCCGCTAGAATGAGTTCCACACAACCCTTTATGAATTTCCTCCATAATCTGCTTTGCTTCTAACTCATCAACATAACGCAACAAAACCATCCCGTGATTCCACTTATATAACACATTTCCATTCAAGAAGAATGTCGCCGATAGTCTTCCAAGGGTACGTTTGTCATTTGCTGACACTCCTTCGGGGTATAACTTTTCTTTGAGGTATACTTGGATATGATGATACCATGGTTTGCCATCAGGTTCTCCCTCTAGATTGGAACAATAGCCTTGTATCTCTCATTTCTCGATCTTAATCGCTTGGACTTCCCCTTTTGTTTCTCATCTGCAATCTGATTTTCTTCTCTCGAAATATGGTCAAACTCAATCCAATCGAAAGACTTTGTTAATTTTTTGATGTGCTGGTGATAAGGAATAAGCTTTCCATCTTTCGTCTCCCATTCATCACTCAATTTTTTAACCACTAACTGTGAGTCACCATAAATCTGAAACTTTTTTATGTTGGTGTCTATAGCAGATTGAATCCCCATTGCACACGCTTCATATTCTGCCACATTATTCATACATGTGAAATATAACTTGGCAGTAAAAGGGGTGATATCTCCTTCAGGTGATATCAACACTGCTCCAATCCCATATCCTATTGTATTCGAGGCCCCATCAAAACACATCGTCCACTTATTCTGTTCAACTGGATTTTCGTCCTCTTCTGATATAGTTAAGACTTCGGCATCTAGAAAGCCATGATTCATTGGCTTGAAATCATCAATCGCTCTGTCTGCTAGATAATCTGCTATGGCACTGCCCTTTATAGCCTTTTGAGTGACATACTGAATATCATACTCTGATAAAAGCATCTGCAACTTTGCAATCCTTCCCGACAGTGATGGTTTTTCAAAGATATACTTTATTAGGTCTATTCTAGAAATCAACCACGTAGTATGATACAACATGTATTGTCGAAGCCTGTGTGCTGCCCATGCTAGTGAACAACAAGTCTTCTCTAACATGGAATAATTTGCTGCACAACTTGTGAACTTCTTGCTAAGATAGTATATAGCATGCTCTATTTTTTCTGCCGAATCATGTTGTCCTAGTACACACCCCATTGAACATTCTGAGATAGTCAGGTATAAAATCAAAGGTCCTCCTGCCACAGGGGGTATCAATACAGGAGGATTCTACAAATATTGTTTAATCTTCATGAAAGCAATCTGGTAATCCTCATTCCATTCTTTTGGGTTATTTTTGCACAATAACTTGAAGATGGGTTCACACATGAAGTTTAGTTGGGAAATAAATCTGGCGATGTAATTCAACCTTCCCAAAAACCCTCTAACTTCTTTTTCTGTATGGGGAGGTGGCATTTCTAGAATTGCTTTCACTTTATCAGGATCCACTTCAATGCCTCTCCTACTCATGATAAATCTGAGTAACTTCCCAGAAGTTTCCCCAAAGGTGCATTTTGCTGGATTAAGCTTTAATTGATGCTTCCTCAGACGCTCAAACAACTTCCGAAGATTCTCTAAATGATTTTCTCCTTCTTTTGACTTGGCTATCATGTCATCCACATATACCTCAATTTTTCGGTGCATCATGTCATGAAACAGGGTAACCATGGCTCGTTGATAAGTTGCGCCGGCATTCTTTAACTCAAATGGCATGACTTTGTAACAAAATGTCCCCCAAAGAGTGACAAATGTGGTCTTCTCACGATCCACCTGCGCCATCTTAATCTGATTATAACTTGAGAACCCAACCATGAATGAAAATATGGAATGTTGGGCTGTGTTATCTACTAAGATATCAATGTGAGGGAGAGGAAAATTGTCCTTTGGACTCGCTCGGTTTGGATTTCTATAATCAACACACATCCTTACTTTACCGTATTTTTTAGGCACTGGCAAAATATTAGCTACCCACTCCAAATAATGTGCTACCTCAAGAAAACCAGCATCAAATTGCTTCTTTACCTCATCTCTTATCTTTAGCAGCATATCGGGCTTCAATATCCTCAATTTTTGTTTTACTAGGGCACACCCCGGTATTGATGGCAATTTATGTTCCACAATATTTTCATCGAGTCCAGGCATATCTTGATGCGACCATGTGAAAACATCTTGATATTCATGTAAGAGATCCCTTAAGTGTTTTCTTATCATTCCCTTCGAGAGCTTCTCTCATTCCGACCTCTTTTTTGTCCAACTCCATGCCTAAATTAATTATTTCTGTAACCTCCTAGTGTAATTGGATTATTTTTTCCTCTTGGTTGACTTGTCTTTCTATTTCGGGTGGGATATCAACCTCTCATTCACTCTCACAATCAGATTCAACATTGTTAATGAGTGCATCAAAATTTGGTTCATTAATTTCGTCTTCTTTGCTATCATCGTTTTCAAGCCTGATAATGGGATGAGAATGGTATTGGAATCGGAATATAGAGAATTTAACAAATGAAAGAAATATGATATATGAAAAATTTGACTTTATTTCATGATTGAACAATTTTGGAAAAGGAAACATGCGATAGCCTCATTAACATAAGTCTTATTAAACAGAAAGAAATGTGGTCTGAAAATAAAAGTTTATTCCAGTTGCTCTAAGATTTACTTTTGTAAAGCTTGGGAGGGCACTGGCATCTCTAGGTTGGTCCAATTGTTGATTTTGAAACCCGGAGGATGAGTAATGACAAAATTAGGCCTCACTGTTGATCCTTCTCCCTCTTCTACCACAGCAATCTCACATTCCCCAAATTGGTCACACATCCTCTGGAAAGCAAACCTCACTCTGAAAGTTTCTAATTTTTCTGGCAGTTTATCACAATAAACTGCCCCAATATCAAGTGTACAATCCTCATCCAATAAACCACAAGATGTGAAGCTATGATAAAGCCATGGAATCTGCTTCCCCTGGTGCTCTAATTCAATCTCCTCCACACAAGCCAACCTTTTCATATGTCTCTCTCTCTGAGCTCGATTTTTATCATCCTAGCTTGGCTCATAACCTAGACCCCAATGTTCATCATGCTTCTTTATCTGTATGGGCTGAGTAATCCCCTGGTCATTTTTCCCCAAGCCTTTTCCCGGACGAAAACCATTTTGCAACATCGTGGTCACCATGAATCTAGTAACCCTCGACACTCTTGATTTTTTAACTAAATCCCCTTCCTTGAAAAGACTCGTACCAGCAATCTCAAACGACTAGAAAGAACTCTCAATTCCATCGACGGGTGCATCAACATGATTGGACAAGCTAGTAACCATTCATTCTATCTGACCTTTGACAATATACATTCTACTTTCATGTGTGAATTTCAGCATTTGATGAAGGGAGGATGGTACAGCTCCTGCAGAATGAATCCATGGTCTCTCCAATAGGCAACTATAAGTGGGTAGAATGTCCATAATTATAAAAGGAACATTGAACGTTACATTGGCAATTTCTAATGGCACTTCGATCTCTCCCAAAACTCCCCTTCGAGTGTCATCAAATGCTCTTACAATGATTGTTGCTTGTTTCATGTATGATCGGTCTATCAGAATCCTGTCAAATGTCTCTTTTGCCATGATATTCAACGATGAACCATTGTCTATCAAGATGTTTGCTATCTCTTGTCCTCGACACATGGCTGAGATGTGTAAAGCCTTGTTGTGTTCCCCTCCCTTTACTGGGATTTCTTCTTCTGTAAATGATATCAAGTGGGTGGCTAACACATTCCCTATGATCCCGTCAAATGAATCCACAAGGATCTTTTCTGTTACATAAGCCTAATTGAGCATCCTCAATAAGACTTGTTGGTGTGGCTCTGAACTCAAGATTAACTCTAGGATGAATATTTTTGCTGGAGTTTTTTTATGCTAGTCTATCACCGTGTACTCACTCTGCCGCACTATCTTCAAGAACTCTTGAATCTCATCCTTTGTAATTGCTTTTTTTTGTCTCCTCTAGGCAAACTATTGGATCTTCTTTTACCCATTTCGTTTGCCCCTATTATTGCCTTCCCTTTTTCTCTTTTTCTCTGCCTCTATCTCTGTAAGATCAGCCCAAGCAAACACTCTACCTAACCTATTAACTCCACTTACCCCAGAGATGTTGTCCACAGACTCTTCGGCTTTATTGTTTCCATAATTCCATGGAACCTCCTTGTTGTTAGTGTATGCTAATTGTGGCAATCGACCCTTCTATCTTGGATCATCCTCCACGTAGTATTGCAGCACAATTGATTTTGTTGGTCCCCCTCTCTTTGGACCTTGATAAAATCCCCCATTAGTCATGTTCACCTCTTTTTGTTCTTTGTGGCTTTTTCATACCACAATCTTCTTATCATCCATCAATGATTGTACCTTATTTCGAAAACTAAAACATTTTTCAGTTGAGTGGCCTCGCACTCCCTTGTGGAGTTGACAACATTCATGCTCTTGATACCCCTCGTATCTTAAGCCAAGCTCCAACTCTTCAGTTTGGATGAGCCCTTCCCTTAAGAGAACTTCCAACAACACCCTCATTGGTGTCCTAATCTGTCATACGTCCCTTACTGTAATATCATCTCCATCCACGGCATTAACCCCTTCCTCATGGTTAGGAAGTGGGTTATGATTGACACGAGGCTGCTCGATTGCATCAAAATTCAACCAATTTGCCTCTATCATTCCCTGCACTATACGTTTCAGATGAAAACAATCTTATGTCGAATGCCCTGGCATACCCCCATGATATAAACAGGTAGCATCTGGCTTATACCAATGTGGATAAGGCAATGAATAAACCTTTCCGGGAATAGGCGTGATAGCTCCCTGTTCTTGCAACTTGTTGAAACATTGAGTGTAGGTTATAGGGATAGGGTCAAATGCTCCCTGGGCCTATTAGGTCGAGGTTTTTGATAATGTCGACGTGGGGACTGGTGGTATTGATTAGAAGCTATGTAGTTTGACGCTCTTGGTATGTTGCTTCGACGTCGATAATCAGAGACGGGAGAACTATAAGATGGTTGATTATAGCTCAGGCTGACATTATGTATATCATTCTCTTTCTTTTTTCCTTTTCCCCCTTTCGATGGATCAAACTTGTCGAAATTGATGCTAATACTTCCCTTTCTTATGCCTCGCTCTATTCGCTTTCCAGCATGTATGGTTTTTGATATCCCTGCGTAACCTCCTCCAACCATCTTCGATAAGTATGGTTCCTGAAGTGCGTCCAAGAATACGTCTACCAAGTCTCTCACTGATAACAGTGGGGTTATTTGACTAGGCAAGTCCCTCCAACGGTATGCATAGTCTCTGAAACTTTCCCCCTCACTCATTACTGTATTCTGAAGATCAAATAGGGTCGGGATCTTTACAACATTGTGCTTGTACTGCTTAGTGAACAGCTCAGCTAAATCTTCCCATGTTGCAACCATTGAAGGATTTAAGCTATTGAACCATCGTTCTGCAACACCCGTCAAACTTTCCTAAAAGAAGTATATCAACATTTTATCATCCCCCATATAAGGATGCATCCTCCTACAGTACATGGTTAAGTGATCAAGCGGTACTGAGGTGTTCTTTTAGTTCTAATACCTCTAGACTCAACTGATGCTCACGTTCTGTTGGTTCCATCGATGTAGTGGGTCGCGATTGCGAGCGAGTATTATAGGGATGGTAGTGACTTTTTGTTGGTGCAATTTTGTTTGATTTAAGAAAACCTTGTCAAATGTAAATAAAAATTCATAAGAATTAATGTCTGCAAAAATTATGATCATTAAAGAAAATGCATGATGATAAGAATCTTGAACAATATTGAACTTCGAGAAATTATTCATTATCCACAGTACTTTTAATGTTGGATTCTTGAGTACATTGTGTCAATTTTGACGATTATAAGCAAAATACATATACTCCTCCTGGATTCTCCACAACATGTCTAGCAAACTGTACGTTGTCACTCTCTTAACCTGGTATGCATTTGTCAATGCATTGATCTCCAAAACCCTTTTCACCGCTTTATCTTGATAATATCATAATCTCACCCGGGCTTGGTCCACTTGGTGCATCTACTCTACCTTCTTCTCTAAGCTAGTATGCCTTTTTCCTACTTCAATGTATGCTTCTGACACTCGATCAAAATTCACCTCCTTCTGTATTAATTTTCGATGACGATGAGTCCAGGCTTGTATTTTCGACCTTAGCGACTCTTCTTCTTCGAGTAAGCGTCCCTGTTCAGCCTCAAATGCTGCTCTATGGGTAATATTCATCTCTAACTGTCCTGCCAACTCTTTCTCAAGTTGTTGTATTTTTTGGTCTCGTGCCTCCATCTCTTGCTATAGATTTGCTTCCTCCCATTCAAACACCTTCTTTTCTGTTTTTCTAGCCCTTTGCTCGGACTTCTCCTTTTGAACTTCTAGTGCTACGTATGCATCTCTCAATATGCTATATTCCCTGTCATGCTTAGCGGTTGCTGCCACGATTGAAGCTCGATATTTCAAGATTTCTTTTTCTCTCAGTCCTCTCATTTTATTTCGCCTAGCCATCTCTAACTCTTCCAATTTTCTTTCAACCTGTTGTGCTTTCTCCTCTGCTCTGACCACTTTTCTACCCATTCTCTTCTTTCTATCTCCCACTGCTCCTTACCAGAGGCCCTTAGTCCTTCCTCTAACTGAGCTTTTAGCAATATATTCTCCTGCCAGACCTTTCGCATTCTTTAACTCGTATCTTGCCTGATCTTTAGCCATGTAATCTATAGGTTCATCAAAAGTGTGCATTGGGATTGTAAAACTCTTGACTACTGGTGCAATGGATCCTTTCTTTCTGCTTGGTTGCCACACCTGGTATCCTTCGTTGGTGCTCCCTCGGTAATTTGTCTCTTAACTCGTTGAACTTGCTTCCAAGATTCTAATATTTTTTTGATCTCGTCCATTCTTCCACTTTCATAGTCAAAAGCAAAATTAGCCAATTCGTGAGTCATCGGGATGAATTGTTTATGTGTCAACTGCCTCAATGCCAATGCAGAAGCATATGCAATGGCTCCCCATAATCCCAAGAGAGGAACCCAAGGACAATCTCCACAACGATAGATGGTTGATCCTGTACCCATCTAGGCGCTTGCCATATAACCTCATCTAATGTCCGCAAGAACTCCCTCCACCTTTCTGTGTCAGGTGATCTTTTAAGTCATTCAGCAGTCACAAACTCTGCAATAGGGCTACTATACCTCATGTATGCTCTTGAAAACTTGATCGTAGGATAGCAGAATTGGGGAAGTGTTGGAAGATGCCCCATTAGCCAGATGGCCAACAATGCTACACAAGCTCTGAATTGCCCCTTGCCATGTTCTCTGCAATATTTCAACATTCTGAAAGTCTCGGCTAATATAGAAGGAACTAGATCGGCTCTATTCAAGTATTGTTCAAAGAAAATAATCACCTATCCATCCACATATCCTTTATTTTTGAAAATATGACTGTCCCATATATTAATAGGGCTAGAGTTGGAAAAACCTTTTCATTACCCAATTGGGCCCGGATATGTTGAATGAGAAAATGGCAAGACATGCATTCACTACCCTTTGCTCCTTTTTCTCTCATCTTCTTTTCAAACTCAGACTTGTGAATTCCTAGAATTTTGGACAGCGCACCTTTAACCCCTGCTCTACGCCCTAGATTATAGACCCCTTTGAAACCTTCTTTTGGAATTTTCAGCAACTCCTCATATTCCTCCAAAGTAGGGGTTAGGTCATAGATTCCCAAAGTAAAGCAATGCTATGATGGATCATAAAAAACTTAACATTGCTTCTAGTAGAGGCATATCAACAGCTACGGCACAAAGATATGCAATGTGACCAAATCTCCCATTGAACACATGATGTCCTTCAACAGATATGTTATTCCACAAATCTTTGATTTCCTTAAGGTCAAATCTACCAAATTCTACTCTTTACATGAGGTAATTGCACATTTTCACTAGACTGGAGGCCATCTCCATATTGTCTCTATCCCTAATGTGATTCTCTAATTACTTCTTCAATATCCTGCATCCCATGCTCCATCGTCTCAACTGACACAATACTGCTTCCCATGTCCATGAATTCCGGATAACCTTTCGATTCTGATAGTGTTGAAGATTCCTATATATGCAATGCAAATTTTAATAACAATGTAAAAATGAGCAAAATCAAAAAAAAATATACAAAAACCACCTATGTACATCAAAACCAACTCACATATATACCAAAACAGGATCATATATATACAATAAAGCGAACATCATATATACAAATAAAATCACATATGTACAAGAAAAATAGCATACATATATATACAATAAAAAAACATCATACATACAAACAAGATAAAACCACATATATACAAGAAAAACAACATGCACATATATATATATACAATAAAACAAAACATCATATATACAAATCAAATCACATATGTACAAGAGAAACACCATGCATATATATACAATCAAACAAAATATCATATGTACAAATAAAATCACATATGTACAAGAAAAACAACATAACAACAATATAAACCACACAATAATGTTAGAAGTAGTTTTAAATGTCCTATAACTCTATGGTCATTGGTTATGGATAATCTAGGCTCCCGACTTATTCCCCCGCCAATGTCCATTGCTGGAATAGCCTGGGTCCCCCTTAATAGGGAGTGGGTCGAGTGAGGATTTTTCGCGAGCCTGCACGGGGATTGGAATCCCTTGAAGGTCTCGTTTACTTCATCATCTTCTAAGGATTTTGAGCTCTAGTTGTTGGACTCATAAAAGGGAATAGTGCACAATGTGTGAGGACAAAAATATGAAAGTCTCATAAAAACAAATCAACAACATAACAATTTAAACAATAAGAATATATCAACAAAAATTCAAAGAAATAAAACACCAAATATGTTTAATTCAAAAATAACAAAATCAAATGATGGGATAATAAAAATTAAATTTAAAAGGCCCAACTCACTAGTTAATTTTAATATATATTTTAAAAACTAGTTTTCCCCAATGAAGTCGCCAATTGTCACAACCGATTTTGCGAAAGGGTTTTCTAAGAAAAATAAATAAAACATAAGAAGTCACCACCAATTAAATAGGTGCAATTGGTCACCATAAAAAATATTTTTGGTCTTTGAAAATTCAGAAAAATGGGTAAGCGAGTTTGTTACATATAAGGAAGGTGTAAGGTACCCCACAATGTCTATTTTTAAAAAAAACAGTTGACAATTTAACTTTTATTATCTCATTAAATGATTTTTTGAAAATATTAATTGTGATATAAATAAGGTACAATAATTATATAAATTATAAAATAACTATATAGGATAAAATAATATTAGAAAATATAATAACCATATAGGATAAAATTTAAGTAAATATAAAACTATATCAAAATAGAATAAAATAATTTTATAAAATATATGTAAACTATACCAAAAAAAAATAAAATAGTTTTATAAAATATATGTAAACTATATTAAAATATAATAAGATAATTTTATAAAATATATAAAAACTATATCAAAAGTCTAATATTGAGGTTCATGAAATTCTTCAATCAAAATAAAAATTAACGAAAAGTAAGATAAAAATAAAACTAAAATAAATAAATGAAAATAAAATGAAAATAAACATAAGTAAGATAAATAAAAGTAAAACGAAAATAAAATAAAAATAAGTAAGATAAATAAAAATAATAAAAATAAAAATAAAATGTTGGGAACCGAGTTTTTGTGGATTATAAGATATTGAATTATTGCAAATCTCATAATCAAACATATTAACTTATTAAATAATATAATTAACACATAAATCAAACAATATCAAATCAATCATATAATTCACATATAAGTACGTTTCAAATAAATAACATATTAACATGTAGAAAGATGATGAATGAAATGGTATCTCGGTTTTCCTTTTTTATTGACAATCGATTACCCCAACCATATTATTAAATTAATATGATTGAAATTTTATAATTAGTTGTCTTGGAATGCAATGATTCATGGATCCAATAATCACAAAACAATTTTCCATCGAAACCCAAATATTACACATGACCTTGGCCCAACATTTATTTAAAAGAACAACAGACCCATTCACACAGCCATTTGTTTTAAATCACAACCCAACCCTATCTTTATTAATCCATCTCGTGTTTTAAACCCAAAGAATTTGTTTGAATGCCCAAGCAAATAATATAAACAAATGCAACCCGAAACACATGAAGTTCACCCATCAAGCCCAATTTTTATCAAATTAATATCCACATAAAACTAACCTCCAGGCCCGTAATTTACATCAAACAACACTACATATCATATCCAAAGAATTTCTCCAACATTTCCTCAAAGCAAACAGACCTAGACTCAGTCTTTCACAAAATTTGTGAACGATAACATGCATCAGCAATAAATAAACTAAAATCACTAACAATCCTTAATGGCACAAAAACATTCACCTTCTACGACAAAACCTTAACACAAATTTTCAATATCATCTAAGATCATCCAACACATAAATTCATGCTCAAATCACCAGAAACAATCATGAATATCAGATACAGAGCAATAAAGACACTGTTCTTCCCTTGGCTTTTCAACCATCTGAACATCCATAGATACATCCAAACATTAGATTACCCGATTGTACAGAAGTATTTGCCAAGTAAATAATCAGTGAATATTCGAGCAGCTGTTAACCATAGAACAAAAACATACAACACAAAAGATCTAATTTCAAGGTATGGCAAACAAAGTATCATCACATAAAACCGTTCCAGAAATCGAATCGAACAGAGACATATGCATATCGGTAAACTTATAAGAGTAACAACGAAATCAGATGAATCAATTAATCGATGAATCAAACACCTCAAGATCATTCATATACCTTCCTAATCAAAACGCCCGAGCACCGAAATTTCAAGGAACAGATGATGTAAAAGAAACAAGGATGAACTCCTAGAGCCGAGAAAGAGTTTTGATCCCATAATACAAAAAGCAGAAGAACATTTCCAGAATTTCCCGTAACCAAAAACTCAGAAGAAAAAACGAACTCCAAGAATAAAGAAATCTCTCCAGAAAAATCTCTCCGAAATTCGAACCCAGAAAGAACCAAAATCAAAGAGAAAGAGAAACCTCCCAAAAATCCGATCCTCTCTACTGTATTCCCTTCCCCAAAAAATTTTCGGTCCCCCTCTCCTATTGGAACCTCCTATTTATAACTTAATGAAAACCCAAATAAAATCCCCTATGAATCCCGATCTGTTTCCTCAAATAAATCCAGAAATCCTCCACCTTTAAAGCTCCCAATTCTATGCTAGTGTGAACCCTAGGATTTTTGCCGCTCTTCTTTTCTATTTCCAGTACTTCTCTCCCTCTCTTTCCTTTCCGGTTTCTCTCACTCTGGAACTTTCCTTTCGACGTCTCTCCTTCCCTTTTCCAGAACTCTCAACGACATCTCTCTTCTTTTCCTTCTTTCTCTGCATTTCTCTTCTCTCCTTCCTAGGTTTAGGCAAGTTCTTGGGCTGGGCTATCAACTTAAGTTGGGTAAATAGGGTGATTCTTTTTGGTTTGAGTGAATCTGGTCCATCTCTTTTGGGCTTATATATGTAAACTAAACTTGGGACAATGATACATATATTGGGCTATGCATTTTAAATAGGGCTGGATTAGTTCATTTGAACTTAATGATTTTGCTTATTGAATCCGAATTCAATACATGGCCCTTAAATTGGTTTCCTTAATAAACTCATGAATTATAATGTAATGGTAAACCTAGTGTGGGCTTAATTTAAATCTAAATAATCTCATGTATTATTTATTTATTTTTAACATGTGATAAATTTTATTAATCTTGGGACTCTCTTATGTTTGGGCAAAACTGGGGTATAACAGTGTATAATAAGATCTAGTGTTATGCATATCTGTATGTTCAAGAAGAAGTAAGAGCACGAGAATTCATTTTTCAAAAACGTAGGTTTTTTACTTGTGAAATTGGTTTTATGTGATCCTGATCTATTATTGGATGTGTGAAATCAAAATGAAAGTTAAAGGATAATTTGAATCCGTGTATCACGGTTGAAACTGAACGAAAGAGCCCGAGATTATATGGAAATCCAAATCTTTTACGTATTAGTATTGGAAGTGATGGTAACATCTGATGCTACCAGACTCAAGAGTTGAATTTGACATAGCTTTGCGCCACCATAATCACCAAAAAAGGTGGCTGATTCTTGTGGCCATAAGATGCAAGTTTCATATGTCGAAGACTAATTTTTCCGAGGTAAAGAACATGGATCACATGACCCGTCTAACTTCAACCAAGTCAGGGTCAATGTCATGGGCCAGGCTCCTATATGACTTTTGGGCTACTGGAATGTTAAGGTTCTAGGCCAGTGTTCTGAGTCACTTTTACGAGTATAGGCTAGGCTGGAAAGTCTAGAAGAGTTCTACGTTCTAGGTTGGGCCGGATAGTGATTCTTCAATAATGGGCCAGCTTTCTTGTAAAGCTTCTAGGCTAGGAAACGGGAAAGGACACGGGCCAATTTTCTTCTAAGTTTCATGGTCCATATATTTAAATGTTTTGGGCCAAAATGAACTCTATTTGAGTTTGCAAATTTTGGTTTTAATTAATAGTTAGCTGGGTCATTGTTATTTTAATTGGACTTGGGTTTACATAATTGTTATGTTTTGTGTCTAATAAATGAATGGATGCATGATTTAAATTACATGTTATTTATGCTAATCTATATTTGATATAAGTTTAGAATAAATATTAGTGATGAATGCTAATTAAATGTATTTACTGTTTATGTGATATATACTTATTATAAATGTATGATGCATGTATCTTAGATGAGACCTATTAAACACCCCTTTATATATTAAGTTGTAAAATGATATAAATTATGCAATTATATAGTGACTCTCCACCATATAAAGTTTTGGAAAATTTTATGATTTTGTATAATCGATCATGAAAATAATACACTATGTCATAAGAGATGTTCCCAATACTTTATTAAACATGAGATGTTATAAATATAAAAATATATTGGCATCCAAGAAACCACTAAAGATGAGGATACTTATATTCAAATATTTATATTTATTAGATAGTGAGCCTAACTTAACTATGTACAATGGGCTAAGAAACCAGGAAAGGTGAGGTCTTGCATACTAGAAGCCAAAGTAAAATGATTGAGTCAAGTATGAGATACATTGGACAAGAGTTTTCCATTTAATAACTTCATTATTCCTAAAAATGAGTAAACATGAGGTATACTAAAAATTAATATGAACTCAATCACTCACTTGAAATTATAATAAGGATTTCTATTACTTAAATAGGGATGAATGAGTTTTGAAAAATTAGTAGGTGATACGAACCCAACTCCTAGAACCCAATTCATTTGTGTTAACATTCATTTGTGTTGTTAGTTTGTTGTTGTCACGTGGCCTAGTGTGATTGGTAGCTTAGAGAGGCGGTGGCCATTGGCTGCTATATATACTTGTTTAGCATCTCTGTATGGGGATTTATGAAATTTATGAATGAATATTCTCTCTATTGCTTGTATTCCATCTTGTTCATAGGTTAAGGTAGAGCGGAGGCTATCAGTAGGAGGTACCAAATCTTTTCAAAGACCAAAATTGATTTAGATATTATAGACTATTATTGATAATCTCTGCTTATTTTCTGCAGCATATGAATATGACTCAAACCAACTCACTGGCACGCATATTGGTTGCAAATAGCCTAACTAGCCCAAACTTTGTTGATTGACTTAGAAATTTGAGAATTGTTCTCATTTTTTTAGAAAATTGGCTATGTATTGGAAATGTCTATTCCGCCATCCTCACCAAAAGGATTAATTGAGGAGAAAAATGTATCTTATTCGAAGTGGCAGGATTATGACTTAACAGCTAGGAGTTACATACTGGCTTCAACGTCTAATGAGCTCCAGAAGCAACATGAAAACTACACTGGTGCGGCTAATATAATTCTTCATTTAATAGAATTATATATATACATATATATAGTATGGTAGGTGTTGCAACGGGTTTTGCGAAAAGATTTTCAAAGAAAGATAATAAAAACAAAAGAAGTCGCCACCAACTGAATAAGTGCAATTGGTCACCATGAAAAATATTTTTTGATCTACGAAAATTCAGAAAAATAGGTAAGCGAGTTTATTACGTGCCGGGAAGGTGTAATACACTCCACAACGTCTATTTTAAAAACAGTTGTCAATTTAACTTTTATTATCCCATTAAATGATTTTTTTAAAAAATTAATCGTGACAAAAATACATATATAAGGTAAAATAATTATACAAATTATACAAAAACTATATAGAATAAAATAATTTAAGAAATATAAAACTATATCAAAATAGGATGAAATAATCTTAGAAAATATAAAACTATATCAAAATAGGATGAAATAATCTTAGAAAATATAAACTATATTGAAATAAGATCAAATAATCTTAGAAAATATAAAACTATATCGAAATAGGATAAAATAATTTTAGAAAATATATAAAAACTATATCGAAATAGGATAAAATAATTTAAGAAAATATAAAATAATATCAAAATAGGATAAAATAATTTAAGAAAATATAAAACTATATCAAAATAGGATAAAAAATCTTAGAAAATATAAAACTATATCGAAATAGGATAAAATAATCTAATAAATTATAAAACTATATCGAAATAGGATAAATTTTAGAAACTATATAAAAACTATATCGAAATAGTATAAATTTTAGAAAATATATAAAAACTATATCGAAATAGGATAAAATAATTTTAGAAAATATATAAAAACTATATCGAAAGTCTAATATTGAGGTTCATGGAATTCTTCCATCCAATGGTAAAATTTCCAAGAAACACTCTCACCTCAAAAATATTTCTGAGGGTGCATCCAATGCATTCCCCAAATTAATTTCATCCTAGATGAAAACTTTCGATATACTTTTTATACATAAATAAAATATACAATATTTAAGTTTAAAATAAAATAAAATAATAAAATAATAAAATAATAATGAATAAAAATAAAATGAAAATAAAGTACAAAATAATAATAATAATAATGAATAAAAATAATAAAATATAAAATATAAAAACTAAAATAAAGTAAAGATATAAATAAAAATAAAAATAAAGTAATAAAATTAAAACGAGAATAAAATAAAAATAAATAAAATAAGTAAAAATGAAAATAAAATAAAACAAAAATAAAATATTGGGGAATCGAATTTTTGTGTGTGGATTAAACGATATTGAAATTATCGTTAATTCCTTAAATAAACATATTAACACATTAAATCATACAATTGGCACATAAGTCAAACATTACCAAATAATTCATACAATTCACATATGAGCACATTTCAAATAAATAACATATTGACATGTTGAACAAAGATAATAAATGGGATCTCGATTCCCTTTTTTTTCTTGGCAATTGATTATTCCAATCATACTATTAAATTAGTATGATTGAAACTTGATAATTAGTTGCCTTGATGAAATGAGCACACAAAATATCACATGTAGAATTTTGTTACCATGCAATTTTTAAATCCAAATGTACATACAACCCTAGGCATGGCAACGGGGAGGATCAGGGACGGAATTCGACTGCCCCGTCCTCGCCCCGACCCCGTTAGTTGCCTTGATGAAATGAGCACACAAAATATCACATGTAGAATTTTGTTACCATGCAATTTTTAAATCCAAATGTACATACAACCCTAGGCATGGCAACGGGGAGGATCAGGGACGGAATTCGACTGCCCCGTCCTCGCCCCAACCTTCGAGGCAAACTTTTTTACCTCGCCCCGACCCCGTTAGATACCGCCCCACCCTGAATCAAACCTTTAGTAGCCTAAATTTGAGTCATTGATTCAATATATCAATTACCAAATTAAAGTAAGCTAAATAGCAAGTCAATTAAAGCATAATTGATTATTAATTTTGATTCTATCCATATTTTGAAATTAGCAACATTAATTCAGTATGAAGAATAAAAAAATGATTTATGAATTATGATGAATCAATTCAGTATGAAGAATAAAATAATGATTTATTGATTTATGATGATCGACGACTTTATGTGATTCTATTAATACTTGGAGTTTAGGGTTTATGACTTTAGGGTTTAAGAATTAGGACTTGAAGATTAGGGTTTAGGGAATAGATTACTAATAACATATTATATGTTTTTAAATAATATCTTTGTCCATCTTTTAGAGATCATTAGTCAAAGTGACAAAGTCACTTAAGCTTAGTGTTTATAATTTAGAGTTTAGAGTTTAATATTTATACTTTAAGGTTTAACATATGGTTGAGGACTTAGGATCTATATTTTACTCTTGACTTATGTTTATATATAAAAACACACATATATATAATATACAAAATATATGTTTCGGGGCAGGGTACGGGGCGGGGTATCGGGGCGGAGCAAAGTGCTAACCCATGCCCGCCCCGCCCCGCTCTCTAGGAAAAATGTTATGCCTCGTCCCCGCCCCGCTAAAGAATCGGGGCGGGGCGAATCAAAATTGCCACCCCTATACAACCCAAAGCCCACATCAATCATATAATCTCTTGGTTCACTTAAACAATTCCTTTTAAACCACAAATTAGCAAAACAGGCCCAATTTCATAACCATTTACCACATTCAATTTAAATAGTCAAAAGCTCAAACAACATTAGTCATTTATGTAAAGCCCATTATCAACCCTTGTAACTCATAAATCTGGCCCAATTATCATTAATCCTTCTCATGCTTAAACCCATCTAACTTATAAAAAGCCCATGCCAATAATGTAAACAAATGAAGCCCAAAACCTATGAAACTCACCCATCAAGCCCAATTTTTATAAAGTTAATATCCAGATATGACATTTGCCTCAAGGCCCAGAATTTACACCAAACCAAAACACAACATAGCATATCCATGGAATTTCTCCAACATTTCTACAAAGCAACCATACCTATTTTCATCTTTCACAGAGTTTGAAAACGAAAACATGCATCAACCAGAAGTAAACTATAATCATTTTAATAGACTAGCAATCGTCAATGGCACAAAAACATGTATCTTCTAAGACAGAGCCTTAAGATAAATTTTTAGTATCATTCAAGACTACCCAACACATATAGATTCATGTTCAAATCACTAGAAACCTTCATGGATATCAAATACAAAATAATAAAGAAACTATTCTTCCCTTGGCTTTCCAGCCATCCGAACATCCATAGATACATCAAAAGACATTAGATTACCCAATTACGTAGAGATTTTTGACAAGTAAATAACAGTGGAATATTCAAGTAGTTGATGACCACAAAACAAGAACAAACAACACACAAAGAATCTAATTTCAAGGTCTGGCAAACAAATCATCATCATGTAGAACCATTCAAGAAAAACAGAGACATGCATATATGTTAACATATAACAATAACAACAACCACAGGCGAATCAATGAATCAAACCACATCATAAACGTTCATATACCTTCCTAAACAAAACGCTCGAGCACCGGACTTTCAAGAAACAGATGATGTAAAAGAAACGAAAGAACTCCCCAAACACAAAAAGCCCAAAAAAATCTACCTAGGAAAATCCGGTCATAGCAAGAATTTAAGCTCAGAAATGGAATGCAAAAAGAAGAAGAATTTCCCCAGAATTTTATGTAACCCTACCCAGAAAAATGAAAGCCAAAAGAGAAAGAAAGCTCCGCTCCGAAAACTCTATCCTACCCAGAAAAATCGACAGAAAGAAGAAAGAATTCCCCAAAGATCCGATCCCCTCTCTACTGGAATTCTCTCCTCAATTTTTTCTGATCCCCTCTTCACACGCCCATACCTCCTTTTATAATACCAAAATCGAATCCCTTCTACCTAGAGGATCCCCCAAAATCATGTAAGTTTCCCTATTCCTCTGTGATTTCTTTCCTTCCGGCATCTCTCCTTCTCGGCTCTTCCCCTATTTCCTATTTGGGATCCCTAAATCTCTCTAATTGCTCAAGAAAAATACCCTAATCTTACGGTTGAACATCTCCCTGTATGAACCCAAGCTAATTCCCCTTCTCTCTTTCCTTATCTTGCCCAATTTCTTCCCTTCTTATGAAGCTTTCCCCCAAATTTTGGCTTCTCCTCTCCCTCTTTCCTTTCTGGCGCCTCTCACCTTCTTCTTCCCTTTTCCAGAACCATCGATTGCTCCCCTTCTCTACATCCTCTGCATTTTTCTTTTTGGGTTTTTTGGAAAAATGATCCCCTTTTGCATAATTTTTGGAGATCTAACCCCACCTCCCATTAAATGTAAACTTTAACCCTTTTGTCAAAGGAAAAGACACTGCAGCCCCTCGCACGTCTTTTGATGCATTTTTCCTTTTTAAAAAGCTGAATACTCCATGAAAACAAACTCTCTCTTTCTCTCTCTTCTTTCCCTCTCTTCTTTCCCACTCCTCCATGGTTCATATTCCTCAAGTTTTTCAGATTATTCAACATTCGTGCAATTTAAACTTCATAATATGTTACAAAGACGCTGCGCATAACTAAAACGATGCTGAAATTGACTACACAAGCTCCGTCTTCGAATTCACGAACATAGAAATGCTCAACGTTCTTGCTAAGTGTCCAGTATTTTCTCTCAGCTTTTACTTGTATTTTAAGTCGAGAAGGAAAATCACTAAACTAAGGTTAGTTTTGTGCATTTGGTTTTCACAACTGCCATATTTTTACGTAACTATACAAAAAAAGTATTTCGTTGATAAATGTATATATTTTTAGTTGAGAATAGTTTTGTTTTCGTTTATATCATGCTAATTTTTCGTTGATATTTGATTCATTTTTTGTTTAGCTCATGAAATTTGTAGGGTTGATAAATGTTGTAATATTTTTTTGAAATTGTTGAGTTTGGTTGATAAATTTTACATGCAGGTTTGAGAAATTTTTCTTTATATATATATATGATAATAAATGGTTCCAATGGATGCTTCTTGCAAATGTGAACGACTATTCTTAATTTGTTGTTGATTTTGTGGTAGAAAATAGAATACTACTTGCAGCTTAAAAGTTTGTAACTTTTCTTTGATTACTGTATTATTTTTAGGTTTATAAAATTATTATATTTAGGTTTATAACTCATAATTTTCGTTGATAACTGTATTATTTTTTTGTTTATGAGATGCATATATTTCAGTTAGTGCTTTTGTTTCATCAAGCTTGGGCATTCTCAGTTTTGATTCATCTTCTTCTTCCTTCGAAGATTTATGGTGCGATTTTCATAGTTTTATTTTCTTCACAACCAACATAAGAGACCAAGGTTAATTTTATATTCTTCATTTTTCTTGTTAAGGTTGCTTCTAGTTTATTTTCGTTGTTATTGGCTTCATCTCCATGAATTTTTGAATAATGGGATTTGTGTTACATATCATTTACAAAATCTTAGAGTTCTCGAAGTGGTTAATATATATATTAGGGCTTAGGATTGGTTGTTAAGTTGAGAAAAGTTTGTTGCTTGTGTTTTTTTCCCTCTCTTGTAGATATAGATGATAACGAATGATTTCAATGGATGCTACACACAAATGTGAACGACTACTCTTAATTTGTTATTGATTTTGTAACAGAAAACATAACATTAATTGTTGTCTGACAGTTTGTAACTTTTCGTTAATTAATGCATTATTTTTAGGTTTATAAATGCATTATCTTGAGGTTTATAACTCATATTTTTCATTGATAACTATATTATTTTTAGGTTTATGAAATGCATATATTTTGATGAGCACTTTTGTTTCATCAAGGACTACTGGCATGGGAAAAAAATCAAGCTTGTTTGTTATGTTTATGTTTTTTTTCCGTAAATATAGTTCTCAACCAAAAAGGTCATAGTTATGAAAGTTTGTGATGCGAATAAAGAATGGTTCGATACGCAATGGACCAAAGCAAATGGTTATCGAATATGGTACGCATTATAATAGATCATTAAATTAATTTCAATTACTTTATGACTGACTAACAATTTTCTAACGATTTCGATAATTTTGTCAGCATCTTGATGTGGCTATTGACACAAACCGTAGGAGAATGGCTGAAGATGTCCATATTTTCACACAGAAATGTGCGATTATGGATAACTACTTTCTTTGTAAGTCCTAATTTATTATAACAACATAACAGTAGAAGAAAACTTAGTTATATCAGTTATAAGATTCAGATCTCAACCATAATTAAGAAATAATCAACGAAAAAGAAATTCATATATCAACGATAAACATTATCAACGGGAGTTTATCGACGAGAAGACTTGGTTATTTCAGACATGTCTAGCATGTGACTCGGATATCAACCATAATTAAGAAATAATCAACGAAAAATTGACTCATATATCAAATATAAATATTATTAATGAGAAGACTTGGTTATTTCAGACATGTCTGACATGTGAATTGGATATCAACCATAATTATGAAATAATCAACGAAAAAGTGATCCATATATCAACGATAAGTATTATCAACGGGAGTTTATCAACGAGAAGACTTGGTTATTTCAGACATGTATGACATGTGAATCGGATATCAACCATAATTATGAAATAATCAACGAAAAAGTGATCCATATATCAACGATAAGTATTATTAACGGGAGTTTATCAACGAGAAGACTTGGTTATTTCAGACATGTCTGGCATGTTGATAAGTGCCAGAATATACGTTTTTAAAGTGATAAAATACTACCAAAGCAATGCCAAGAAATTGTGCTTAAAAGCTGAATTTTCAAGATTAATGTACTTAAGATCTTCTTGGACGTTTTACAGGTTAAGAGGTAGTAAGAGCTGTCGGAATGAGATTTGATCTTCAGCAAATTTTTAGAGGACACTTCAAGATTTGCAGGAAGTGCTGGTTGACAAAAATCAGAGTTCGTTTGGGCCTCTAAAGGTTGCCTCAAAGTCAAGTTTGGAAGTTATATCCGAAGCAGAATTTCTGTTTGCAGACCAGACCTTTAGAAGCCCATAACGTGAGTGTATGATGTCCAAATTGAGTGATTCAAAAGCCCATAATTATCTACACATTTGTATCTACAATATTGAGGAAGGGTTTGAGTTCATAATAGGCTTCGTTTAGGCCCAAAATGCAGTTACAAGATTAGTGTGTAATTGGAAGTTGATGTCATTGATGATACCATTTCCATTCAAAGAGTGGACAATCCACCACACGAATTTGATGGAAAATACACCACCAAAAGATGACACTAACTCCTCCACTATGTGCTCATTTTCTCTATAAATAGAGAGGAGAAGGAGTAGAAGAGGGAGCTAGGAGAAGGAGTGGAAGCAAAAAGAGGAGAAGGAAAAGAAGAAAACAAGGCTTGTGTTTGTAATTATGTTTTTATGTTTCATGTTTTATTTGGTTATGTATAACTAAACTCTTGTTAGTTAGGGCTTGTCTTGAAGCCCTAAGCATGCTTTCAATTTTATAAGTTGTGTGGATTTCAATTTCTACAAGCATGATGATTTTGATTTTTTCCATGTTATGTGAGTTCTAGTATTGTGTTTCTTTGAGTAGCTAACTTTGAAACATGTATTAGAATTAATTGTTGTAGAACATGGTCAATTGCCTTGTTGAATATGTTCTTTCTTGCAACATATAATTCAGTTGAAAATGAATTATGAAAAATCAATTCTTGAATACCTAAGTACAAATACCATGTATTAGGATTCTTGTGACATTCATATTCTCTTTGCTCTTATTGGATTCTTGATTGTTGATTGATGCAGACTCCATGCTAGATTTCGATTAAGAATACACGTAATGAGGTAGACGCCATACACTTTACATGCAATTAAGAGAGAATCATACAACTTGAGTTTGGCCATGACCTTGTTGTGAATGTTGTCATCATATGTTTGTTTAAATTGTTAGTCTATTATTTCTTATAAATTGTTTGAATGTTTTGTGGTGGATAGTGAGTCTTAGCTATTTTTTTCATTAATATCAATTCTCATTCTTGTTCTCAACGTCAATTTCTTTGTCTTAATTTTTATCTATTACAAGATTTAACCCCCCCCCCCCCTTTTCCCCCTTTTATAATTGTATCAATTATATTCAAGTGTTAGATTATATATCTATTAGCATCACTCCTTGTGGGATCGACTCTTACTTGTTCACTATATATTAATTGTACATTTGTAAGTATATTTTAAATTGTTACTAACGACATAACAATTTTTGGCGCCGTTGCCGGGGACGTGATTGCCTAATATAGTGTCATCTAACTCTTGTATATAATTTATTTATTTATTTTTGTTGTTAGCACCTCCTACATGGAAGGTTTACATTATATGTCATTATTTAACGTGGTTGGCTTAAACGCCCCATTTTGTTTTCTATTAATGGCTGGTTCAAACCGCCTACTGTTCTTAATATATGTATATATCTATTAATATTAATGGCTGGTTCTACCGCCTATTAATATACCTTAATATTTACTAACATCATTTTTTTATGGTTGGCCTTTTCTGCCCCATTTTATTTCTTCTGTATACTAACTTTTTATATATTGTCAACTAACTCCTTTAATCCTCTGGTTGTGATTGGCACTGCCATCCACCAAATTTTCTCTATATTAATTTATGTTCATGGTTGGCCTCGCCACCTAAGTAGTTCATTTATATTGTTATTTTTCCTATTTTGCAGATACATGAATGTCCAGCTCAAATCTTGAGAACTTATCGAGTGACGACATTTCGTTAAACACAAAATTAGCGGATTTCCGTTTATTTTGTCAAAGAGACCATCGCACTCCAGAGAGATCACCTTTGTCATCACCAACTACAAGTCCCACAGCCCCAGTTCAAATGGAAGAAGAACCAGATAACATGAACAAGCCACTTAAGGATTTCTCTGTGCCTCAAGCAGCAGATCAAGCTTCATGCATTGTCTACCCCCAGACTACTGTAGACAACTTTGAACTAAAGTCAGGAATGATTCATTTGTTGCCTACGTTCTTAGGCCATGCTGGAGAAGATCCTCACATGCATCTTAAAGAATTCTCTGATGTCTGTTCCACAATTAAAATAAGAGGTTTAACTGATGAGCAGGTTCATCTGCGATTGTTTCCATTTAGTCTGAAGGAACAAGCAAAGACATGGCTTCACTCTTTACCAAGAGCTTCAATTAGAACATGGACAGATTTGGCAAACAAGTTCTTGACGAAATTCTTTCCAGCTCAAAAGACAAATAAAATAAGGAAAGAGATAGTGAGCATCCAACAAAATGATGGAGAAGCATTCCACGAATATTGGGAGAGATACAAGAGGCTCTTAAGCTCTTTTCCTCATCATAATATTCAAGAATGGCTACTAATGCAATATTTTTATGAAGGGATGCTAGATTCAGATCGCAAAATGGTGGACGCCACATCTGTTGGTGGATTGATGAATAACAATGTCGGACAAGCCAGGGAGATGTTCGAAACTCTGTCAACTAATTCTCAACAATGAAGCTACAACAGAGTGAGAGAACCTCAAAAAAGTGCTGGAATCTACGTAGCACAATCAAGTTCAAACATGGAAGCCCAAATTGCAAACTTGACAAATATGGTGAAGCAGTTAATCGTTCCAGGCTCTCAAGTGTGTGCTGTGTGAAGTACACCTGGACATGCTATGGAAAGTTGTCCACAAAATGAAGTTGCGGTCTTGGATGCACAAATAAATGCATTCGGTACTTATCCAAATCAGAATCAAAACCAAATGCAAAGGCCAAGAAATGATCCATTTGCTCCTACCTACAATCCAAGATGGAGGAATCATCCAAATTTTAGGTGGAGTAATAATCAAACAATGCAACAACCTTTTGCTCAATTACCACAACATCGGGTTCAAGTGGAGCCTCCGAAACCATCACTTGAAGATATGGTTACATCTATGGCACAGAGCACTCAAGCATTCATGCATAAAACTGATAACGCCATTGCAAATTTGGAACAACAAATGGGACAGTTAGCCACTGCATTAAATCAAAGAGAACCTGGAAAGCTTCCTGGCCAAGTTGTTGTCAACCCTAAGATTAATGAACATGCTAAAGCAATCACTCTGAGGGGAGGGAAAACAATTGGAAAAATGAGCGTGCCAGAAGAAGAGAAGAACCTTGAATCTGACAATATGATCAATCCAGACGTTCTAGATCCAAATTCTAGCAGCAGTGCTACTCCTTTCCAGGAAACGCCAAACCTTCAGGTTAACTCTAACCTTCCAAATTATATTTCTTCACATGCTCCTTTTCCTAGCAGATTGCAGAAATCAAAGAAAGAAGATCCAATGCAAGGAATCTTGGATACTTTCAAGAAGGTGGAGATTAACATTCCTCTTTTAGATGCCATCAAACAAATGCCAAAATATGCAAAGTTCCTCAAGGATTTGTGCACAAATAAGAGGAAGTTCAAAGAGTTTGAAACGATTAAAGTTTCTGAGGAAGTTTCAGCTGTTTTACAAAGCAAACTCTCTCCCAAACTAAAAGATCCGGGCAGTTTTACTATCCCTTGTATCATTGGGGGTCACAGGTTTGAGAAAGCTCTCCTTGACTTAGGTGCATCTGTCAATCTAATGCCTTTTTCTGTTTTTGAATCTTTGAATATAGGGGAACTAAAGGCAACCTCTGTGAGCATCCAGTTGGCAGATAGATCAATCAAATACCCTAGGGGTATTCTGGAAGATGTCTTAGTCAAAGTTGACGGATTAATCTTACCTGTTGATTTTCTAGTATTGGAGATGGAGCCGATTCCTTTATCAGAAGTAAAATTAACCTTAATGCTTGGTCGTCCATTCATGGCCACAGCAGGTACCAAAATTGATGTTCAAAAGGGTACACTAACTATGAATGTGCAGGGACAAACGATTGAGTACAAGGTATTTGGAGCACTCAAATTACCAAGTGATGAACATTACTGTTTTCACTTAGATGCGTTAGATACAATTTGTCAACAAGTGTTCAATGAAAGTTGTGGTCGAGATATTGTGGACAAAGTTTTAATTCATGACTTTGGAACCATCGATGAGGATAAACAAGCTAGCAAAGTCTTGGCTCGCCTTGAGGCCTTACCTTCTTTAGGTATGTATATTTCTGCCTTTGAGCCTTTACCAGTGCCTAAGACAAAACTTGTACCATCTGTTGTGCAGGCACCTCAATTGGAGTTGAAGGAACTACCAAAGCATTTGAAGTACGCGTATGTGGGCAAATAAAGTACATTGCTAGTAATAATTGCGTCCGACCTCAGCATTGAAGAAGAAGAGAAATTGTTGAGGGTACTAAAAGAGCATAAAACATCAATCGGATGGAGTATTGCTGATATCAGAGGAATCAGTCCCTCTAGATGCATGCATCGAATACTACTAGAAGAGGGAACAAAACCAACAAGAGATGCCCAACGCAGACTTAACCCAATAATGAAGGAGGTGGTGCTAAAAGAAGTACTCAAATTGCTAGATGTTGGCATCATTTACCCTATCTCTGATAGCAAATGGGTTAGTCCGGTACAAGTGGTTCCTAAAAAATCTGGAGTTACAGTAGTCCTTAATGAAGATAATGAGTTGGTTCCCACGCGAGTTCAAACAGGATGGCGTGTTTGCATTGACTACAGAAAGCTTAATTCAGGTACTAGAAAAGATCATTTTCCACTACCTTTTATTGATCAAATGTTGGAACGTCTTGCAGGTCATAGCCATTATTGTTTTCTTGATGGATATTCGGGCTACAATCAGATTGCAATAGCACCAGAAGATCAAGACAAGACGACATTTACTTGTCCATATGGTACATTCACCTACAGGCGCATGCCTTTTGGTCTTTGCAATGCTCCAGGTACTTTTCAAAGGTGTATGATGAGCATATTTTCAGATATGGTGGAGCACATTATTGAGATATTTATGGATGATTTTAGTGTATTTGGTTCATCTTTTGATAAATGCCTTCATAACCTCGCTTTGGTCTTAGAAAGATGTCAAGAATGCAATCTAGTTTTAAACTGGAAAAAATGTCATTTTATGGTACAACAAGGAATTGTACTTGGTCATATCATCTCTAGCAAGGGAATAGAAATTGACAAAGCAAAAGTGGATCTGGTAAGTAATCTTCCACCTCCATCTATAGTTAAGGAAATAAGATCTTTCCTTGGACATGCAGGTTTCTACAGGAGGTTCATCAAGGATTTCTCCAAGATAGCTAAGCCATTGTGTAACTTACTATCCAAGGATGTGACATTTGAGTTTGATGAGATATGTTTGACAGCTTTTAACAAGCTTAAACTTCTTCTTACGTCAGCACCGATCATGATGCCTCCCAATTGGAGCCTCCCTTTTGAACTAATGTGCGATGCTTCCGATTATGCTGTAGGAGCAGTTTTGGGACAGCGAGTAAATAAAGTACCTCATGTCATCTACTATGCTAGTAGAACACTCAATGATGCCCAATTAAACTACTCCACTACAGAGAAGGAGCTCCTTTCTGTTATTTTTGCTTTAGAAAAATTTCGTGCATATTTGATTGGCACTAAAGTAATTGTATTTTCTGACCATGCAACTCTTAGGTACCTTCTTCAAAAGAAGGATGCGAAGCCTTTCTTGATTAGATGGATTCTATTACTTCAAGAATTCGATTTGGAGACTAAGGACAAAAAAGGATCCGAGAATGTGGTGGCCGATCACCTCAGCCGTTTGGTGAACAATTCAGTGACCGAAGAAGACTCTTTGCCTCTAAATGAGAAGTTTCCTGATGAGCAATTACTATCTTTATCTAGTTTTACACCATGGTATGCTGACATTGTCAATTACCTTGTTACAGGTGATCTTCCAGGAAATGTGCCAAGAACTTACAAGGATAAGCTCGTGACAACAGCAAAGTATTACATATGGGATGATCCATACCTTTTCAAATGGTGTTCTGACCAAATCATCAGACGGTGTGTGCCAGAATCAAAATTTCAATCCATACTCACGTTTTGTCACTCATATGCTTGTGGAGGACATTCTGGTCCAAAGAAGACAGCTTTGAAAGTATTGCAATGTAGATTTCATTGGCTGAGTTTGTTCAAAGATGCATATACTTTCTGCTCTACTTGTGATAGGTGTCAGCGGTTAGGTAATCCTTCATCTAGGAATCAGATGCCTTTATCCCCTATTCTAATAGTTGAAATTTTTGATGTCTGGGGTATTGATTTCATGGGACCTTTTCCTTCATCTAAAGGTTATTTATATAGCTTACTTGCTGTGGATTATGTTTCAAAATGGGTGGAAGCAGTTCCATCCAAGACTAATGATTCTCGAGTTGTTCTCAGATTCCTTAAAGAAAATATATTTGCAAGATTTGGAACACCCAGGGCGATCATTAGTGATGGAGGGTCCCATTTCAATAATAAACTTTTTACAGCACTATTGCAAAAGTACGGAGTCAAACATAAGGTGTCCACGCCATATCATCCACAGACAAGCGGACAAGCTGAAATCTGTAATAGGGAAATTAAGTAGATATTGGAGAAGACTGTGAGCTCCTCACGCAAGGATTGGTCTAATCGTCTCATGGATGCTCTATGGGCTTATCGTACAGCCTACAAAACTCCGATTGGAATGTCACCATACAGGTTGGTTTTTGGCAAACCCTGCCACTTACCAGTCGAATTGGAGCACAAAGCATATTGGGCTATCAAACAGTACAACTTTGAGATGAAGGCTGCAGGAGAGCAACGAAAGTTGCAGTTGAGTGAGTTGGAAGAACTCCGAAATGAAGCCTATGAGAGCTCTAAAATATACAAGGAGAAGACCAAGGCCTATCATGATAAGACCATTTTGAGAAAACATTTTGAACCTGGGCAGAAAGTCTTATTATATAACTCACGCCTCCAACTATTCCCAGGTAAGCTCTGTTCACGATGGTATGGTCCATTCCTTATTACTCATGTTTTTTCACATGGTGCAGTGAATCTTCAACACCCACAGACGGGAAATATTTTTAAAGTGAATGGTCATCGTCTCAAGCACTATTTAGAGCCAGCAACAGAACATCTTGATGAGAATTGAAGGCTCTTTGATCCTATTCCACTCACTTGATACGCTATTTCGTCTGACTGACGACGCTAAATTTAGCGCTTATGGGAGGCAACCCATATTTCTTTCTCATTATCTTTGTGTGTTCAACTAAGCATTTAGTTCAGTTGCACATTTTCTTAGCATATTCACTTTTACTTTCACCTTGAGGTGGTCACTGTACACTTTTGTGTGCGTGGGGCTTGATTGCGCCCATATGTCTACAGTGTGAGCTTTCTCCACCAGCTTAATGTGGTTTGGATCTTCAAATGTTTACTTATAGGACAGCTGGGTGGGAGAGCATCTCATGACGGTATTGTCATTAGTATAAGACCTGAAGGTTTACATTTTGATCCTGTGGACAAAAGCTGTGGTCTCCTGATAGGCCGAAGGAAAACACTCGATGGCGTTAGCACAGAAGTCACTGGAATGAGCCTCTGTTACCTTACTTGTGAATGTGCATTGGTTGGAAAAAAAATAGTATATCTATTTATATTTATATATTTGGGATTGCTTCCGCAGTATATATTTTGATCGGGTAAGATAGTATGATATATTATGCTACTAATTGCATGTCTAGGAAAATTCTGTCTAAGGAGTTTGGTATTTAAATGGACCACTGTGTCCCTCCAATCTTTCCTGGGAATTTCCCTGGTGTAATTAGTGATATAATTATTTATATCTTCTTCACCGATTCTAAAAAAAAAAAAACCCTAATTGTCTTCTCTTCGCACACTGTGTTTCTTCCTGATTTTCAACTCTCCCTTTATTATTCTTGTTTTTTTCTGATCATCTTTCTCTTCCTCCTTCACAGTATGTCGCGCAGCCCCCGTGATCCCGTTGCCACGGTGGACTTATTTGCCAGAGCTATAATCATGCCAGAACGTCGAATCGATTCCAAAATCCTGAACGATTCTGCCAACCGATGGGCCATGAGCTACCTCCGTGACCATTCTCTACTGATCCAAAAGATGAATTCCCGGTGTATCCTCACATCGTTCAGTCCTTTTACCATACTCTTCTCAAGTTACCCCACTCTTCTGGCACTCAACCGGTGTATCAGGTTGACATCCATGGTCTTCGGCTTCAATTCACGTCAGCGGCTATTTGCTCATGTTTAGGCTATCCACCTACCGCTGACGTCGCTGTAGGTTTTCAAGCGCCGATCTCTATTTCCCATAAAGAGATGATTGATGATATGTGTCAAGTGCGACACGATCCGAATAATGCTGCTTCTACACGCCGCTCTTATTTGCCTTCCACAATGTGGATGCTTGATGATGCTATCCGAAGTAACCTTTGCCCCATTGGACACAGTCAACAACGCCAGGGTAACATACTTTCCGCCCTGTATTACATGTATCGCGGAGTCTGGTTTGATATTGGCCGGATTTACCTTGAGAGCATTCTTAAGGCGAAGACCCTTGTGGAGAAACAAACAACCAAGGTCGGGAGATTATATTTTTCGAGACTCATCACGCGGTTGCTTTTCAGTATGGGCATTCTTCCACCTCCCAGTCAGACAACTTCCAATTATCCAGTGACTGTTTTGGAGAACTCTACCTGGCGTCAGAGTACTAGCCACATGCTTTCCAATGCTCGTAGACAACGAACACCGCGACGTCCAGTTTCTTTACCACTGGAAGCGTCTGACTCTTCTGCTGCTGCACTACCTCTGACTGACCACATTCACGACATCTTAGCCCGCCTGCATAGGTTAGAGGTTGGACAACAGCGGCTGGAACAGATGCTAAATGTTCTCATAGACATGGTGCGGCGCTAACCATCTTCTCCTTCCACCATTGTCCGAGCATCTTCCACCTCAGGTTGTATTTTTCTATCTTCTGTTTCTTTTCATTGCATTGATTTTCCATACTTCGTCATTTTCACATTGCGGACAATGTTTGGTTTAGGTTGGGGGTGGTGGCATATTCATGCACTTTGATGTTTTGGTACTGGTACAATTAGTTTGAGTCAATTTTTCTATCTGGATTATTAGAAAGCAACTTTTAACACACTTTTGTCCACAAATACTAAGCCTTGTGGTAAGATTGGATGATAATGCATATGACTAAGAATATTTTCTGGTTAAAGCACAAATGAGTGGAGAGAAATGAGTAAACAACTTATGAACTTGCATTGATCTCTTGAAATGGATAATTGCTGTCAATGAACACCATTACATGGTTTGTGGAATGATTGGATGAATGCTGAGGATGATATTGATCAATGTTTGAGAACAATGTTGTAATTTTACTGGGCCTTTGTTTGAGATGTTCTATATTATGAATTCGAGACAGAAAAAAGAAAGAAAAAAAAAGAAGAAAGAAGAAAGAAGAAAGAAAAAAAGAAAAAAATTGTTATGTGTATTCGTCATTTGTCAGTAGATACGTTTTCCTATTAGTTTGTCAATTGAACAAATTTTGATCAATAGAATTCCAAAGCAGGTTTGTGGTAAGACCGGTGGAAGTTCTAGACAACTAATATACCTATCATTTGATCAATGTTTGTTTATTTGTTTGTCCTTAAATTGACTTTTCTTCTGAGTGCATATCTATTTTCCAACTCCATAAGAGAAATTCATAGCACAGAAATCCTTCTCTACCCTGTGAGAATATGGAGTTGAGGCTTTTACTTGGATAATATTTTGAGGTTATATGCATTATGGATTGTGGTATGAAGGTTTTGGCTTAGCACACAAGTGTTGGAAGTTGTGACTATACTAATCTGGATAGGAATTGTGATCTCTTACCTTTTGTTCTAGTATTGTTACTTTCAATCATTTCTCATAACATTTTTACGCTTGAATTACTAGGGACTAGAAATAAGCTGGTTGGGGGTTGTGACAAGTGCCAGAATATACGTTTTTAAAGTGATAAAATACTACCAAAGCAATGCCAAGAAATTGTGCTTAAAAGCTGAATTTTCAAGATTAATGTACTTAAGATCTTCTTGAACATTTTGCAGGTTAAGAGGTAGTAAGAGCTGTCAGAATGAGATTTGATCTTCAGAAAATTTTTAGAGGACACTTCAAGCTTTGCAGGAAGTGCTGGTTCACAAAAATCAGAGTTCGTTTGGGCCTCTAAAAGTTGACTCAAAGTCAAGTTTGGAAGTTATATCCGAAGCAGAATTTCTGTTTGCAGACCAGACCTTTAGAAGCCCATAACGTGAGTGTCTGATGTCCAAATTGAGTGATTCAAAAGCCCATAATTATCTACACATTTGTATCTACAATATTGATGAAGGGTTTGAGTTCATAATAGGCTTAGTTTGGGCCCAGAATGAAGTTACAAGATTAGTGTGTAATTGGAAGTTGATGTCATTGATGATACCATTTCCATTCAAAGAGTGGACAATCCACCACACGAATTTGATGGAAAATCCACCACCAAAAGATGGCACTAACTCCTCCACTATGTGCTCATTTTCTCTATAAATAGAGAGGAGAAGGAGTAGAAGATGGAGCTAGGAGAAGGAGTGGAAGCAAAAAGAGGAGAAGGAAAAGAAGAAAACAAGGCTTGTGTTTGTAATTATGTTTTTATGTTTCATGTTTTATTTGGTTATGTATAACTAAACTCTTGTTATTTAGGGCTTGTCTTGAAGCCCTAAGCATGCTTTCAATTTTATAAGTTGTGTGGATTTCAATTTCTACAAGCATGATGATTTTGATTTTTCCATGTTATGTGAGTTTTAGTATTGTGTTTCTTTGAGTAACTAACTTTGAAACATGTATTAGAATTAATTATTGTAGAACATGGTCAATTGCCTTGTTGAATATGTTCTTTCTTGCAACATATAATTCAATTGAAAATGAATTATGAAAAATCAATTCTTGAATACCTAAGTACAAATACCATGTATTAGGATTTTTGTGACATTCATATTCTCTTTGCTCTTATTGGATTCTTGATTGTTGATTGATGCAGACGCCATGCTAGATTTCGATTAAGAATACACGTAATGAGGTAGACGCCATACACTTTACATGCAATTAAGAAAGAATCATACAACTTGAGTTTGGCCATGACCTTGTTGTGAATGTTGTCATCATATGCTTGTTTAAATTGTTAGTCTATTATTTCTTATAAATTGTTTGAATGTTTTGTGGTGGATAGTGAGTCTTAGCTATTTTTTTTCATTAATATCAATTCTCATTCTTGTTCTCAACGTCAATTTCTTTGTCTTAATTTTTATCTATTACAAGATTTAACCCCCCCCTTTTCCCCCTTTTATAATTGTATCAATTATATTCAAGTGTAGATTATATATCTATTAGCATCACTCCTTGTGGGATCGACTCTTACTTGTTCACTATATATTAATTGTACATTTGTAAGTATATTTTAAATTGTTACTAACGACATAACACATGTGACTCGGTTATCAACCATAATTAAGAAATAATCAACTAAAAATTTACTTATATATCAACGATAAATATTATCAATGAGAAGACTTGGTTATTTTAGATATGTCTGGCATGTGAATTGGATATCAACCATAGTTATGAAATAATCAACAAAAAAGTGACCCATATATTAACGATAAGTATTATGAACGAAAGTTTGTCAACTAGATCTGGCATGTAACTCGGATCTCAACCATAATTAAGAAATAATCAACGAAAAAGTGATCCATATATCAACGATAAACATTATCAACGGGAGTTTGTCGACGAGAAGACTTGGTTATTTCAGACATGTCTGGCATGTGTCTTGGATATCAACCATAATTAAGAAATAATCAACGAAAAATTGACTCATATATCAACGATAAATATTATCAACGAGAATACTTGGTTATTTCAGACATGTTTGGCATGTGAATTAGATATCAACCATAATTATGAAATAATCAACGAAAAAGTGATCCATATATCACTGATAAGTATTATCAACGGGAGTTTATCAACGAGAAGACTTGGTTATTTCAGACATGTATGGCATGTGAATCAGATATCAACCATAATTATGAAATAATCAACGAAAAAGTGATCCATATATCAACGGGAGTTTATCAACGAGAAGACTTGGTTATTTCAGACATGTATGGCATGTGAATCGGATATCAACCATAATTATGAAATAATCAACAAAAAAGTGATTCATATATCAACGATAAGTATTATCAACGGGTGTTTATCAACGAGAAGACTTGGTTATTTCAGACATGTCTGGCATGTGACTCGGTTATCAACCATAATTAAGAAATAATTAACGAAAAATTTACTTATATATCAACGATAAATATTATCAACGAGAAGACTTGGTTATTTTAGACATGTCTGGCATGTGAATCGGATATCAACCATAATTATGAAATAATCAACGAAAAAGTGACTCATATATCAACGATAAGTATTATTAACGAAAGTTTGTCAACTAGATCTGGCATGTAACTCGGATATCAACCATAATTATGAAATAATCAGCGAAAAATTGACCCATATATCAACGATAAGTATTATCAACGAGAGTTTGTCAACGAGAAAATATCAAATAATAATCTAAAAATTGCATATCTATCCCTTCTTTCTTCAGAGACTTTATCATAATAGTCCGTCAATTCCATCTGATTGTACGTCTTGGCTGCCATGTAGAATACAGGGATGACAGAGTCACTAAATTTTCTTGCCTTCAAATTCTGACCAAGGTGATACATGCAAATACCATGTTTGGCATCGGGAAACACTCTACGAATTCCTTTGCCAATACTAGCATTTCTATCCGAAATGAAAACAATGTCCTTTGGCCTATAAATACAGCTAACTCCCTCGTATTTAGATTTGATGCATTCTCCCACAACCCATCCTGTCGCTTGTCGAGCATTATTATTTTCAAAACACGATGAAGACAAATGGCTATCCCGAAATACCTTGATCATGAAAAACGAGGTGTCCTTAACTATGGTTGCTCGAAGCCACCACTTCACTCATCTACTTTGCATTTAACAACAAAAAGAATTTTTGTCGATTTATGCACTTTGAATTCAAAGTGCAAATGAACAACATGAATGCATAACTTTTTTAACAGACTCTTTTTGTCTGGAAATATTTCGCCGACTTTCAAAATGATAGATGTATCATCAAGTACAAGATGTTGGTTGGAGGATATCGTATTACCACAACTTTGTGACTTACTAATAGAATTGGAAGCGTCGATTCCATAACTTTGTGACTTACTAATAGATAGTTTCATTCAGACAATAAGCGGACGTCCTTATCACTCTCAATCTCAACGGGCTCAATTAGACCATGGACATTGTAAATGTACTTCAATTGAACATTGTATGTTTCACGATCTTTTTCTGTCAATTCATACATCATATCCAATAATTGGTCATACAAAATATCATTTGGAATGATCAAGCCCTTACTTTTCCCACCTTTATACACATAACTAAGTCCAACCCGTTCCCAAGAACCACAATAGCGTACCAATATGATAACCTCCTCCATTTCTGAATCACAGAGATAACAAGTAGTCAACGAAAAATTTATACACAGTCCTCAACATAATACTTACATGCAAATAATTATAAACCAAAAATACATACAGTTCTAAACAAAAAGTATATAGATATTTATCAACCAAATGGTTATCTGGGATAAACGAAAAGAAATTAATTTGTCAACGAAAATAATTGTAAACATATTTCTCAACGAAAATAAAACTATTTATCAACGAAAACATTTGACCCAGATAAACGACTTTAAACATATTTCTCAAAGAAAAAACTTGACCCAGATAAACAACTTTAAACATATTTCTCAACGAAAAAACTTGACCCAGATAAACGAATTTAAACCTATTTCTCAACAAAAAAACTAACCCATATAAACGAAAATAAAACTATTTATCAACGAAAAAAGTCGACCCAGATAAACGAGCTTAAACATATTTCTCAACGACAACATTAACCCATATCAACGAGAATAAAACTACTTGTCAACGAAAAAAATTGTCTGAACGAAACTACTTCTGGACGAACAATACATGTATTTATCAAATAAATATTTGACTTTGTATCGTTTGGTTGTAATATATGACAGTTCTCAAAACCAAATGCATCAGACTAACCTTAGTTTGGTGATATTCCTCCTCAAACAAAAATTAGAAGGCAAACAAAAATTGAGGACAAGATGTACAACGACACATGAAGCTTTGGAGCTTCGGTCCAAGAAAGGTTGGAGTGCTGAACACTTAGAAATGACATTGAACACGGGTATGTTCATCCACCAGCACACAGAGCTTGCGTACGGTCCTTGTTCCGGAGTTTAAGATCGTTTCTGGGAGACGTCTATGACCAAATGCTGAATAAGGTGAGAGATCTACCTCACTTCGAAGCTTGAGAGGTACGAGTTATGGAGGAAAATTTCTCAAACCTGCATGTAAAATTTCTCAAACAAACTCAACAATTTCAAACAAATATTACAACATTTATCAACCCTACAAATTTCATAAGCTAAACAAAAAATGAATCAAATATCAACGAAAAATTATCATGATATAAACGAAAACAAAACTATTCTCAACTAAAAATATATACATTTATCAACGAAATACTTTTTTTTATATAGTTACGTAAAAATATGGCAGTTGTGAAAACCAAATGCACAAAACTAACCTTAGTTTAGTGATTTTCCTTCTCGACTTAAAATACAGGTAAAAGCTGAGACGAAATACTAGACACTTAACAAGAACGTTGAGCATTTCTATGTTCGTGAATTCCAAGATGGAGCTTGCGTAGTCGATTTTAGCATCGTTTTAGTTCTGGGCAGCATCTTTGTAACATATTATGAAGTTTAAATTGCACGAATGTTGAATAATCTGAAAAACTTAAGAAATACGAACCATGGAGGAGTGGGAAAGAAGAGAGAGAAAGAAAAGCTTGTTTTCATGGAGTATTCAGCTTTTTAAAAAGGAAAAATGCATCAAAAGACGTGCGAGGGGCTGCAGTGTCTTTTCCTTTGACAAAAGGGTTAAAGTTTACATTTAATGGGAGGTGGGGTTAGATCTCCAAAAATTATGTAAAAGGGGGTCATTTTTCCAAAAAACCCTTTCTTTTTGGTATTAGGGTTAGGTAAAAGTTAAGGTCGGGCCTTGGCTTATGGTTCACATGTATGTAGTGGGCCAACTCATCGATCAATTTCTTTAAGACTTTAATGGCTTATTGGGCAAAGCTTAACTATTTTTTCCTAAACAAATGATTTGGATTTTGGACTATTGATAGACCAGGCCTTTAAACCAATGGATTGGGATTGGGCCTTTTTACTCACTTAGGCAAATGACGTCTTATTTTGCATTAGGCTAAGGATTGTAAGTGGGCTTATCTTGATCTCATAATTAGTGGAGATTATAGGTTTTTAAATTTTGGAATTTTGTGAGCTTTTAAGCATGGACAAAAATTGGAGTACAACTGCTGCCCCCTTGCGGGATTTTACGTAGTAAATGACACGTAAAGGTATTGTATCCCAATTTTGATAGTGTGAATTTAAAATTATGTGGCACCACTCAAAGTGTGAGTCCTCTTTACACCCAACCAACAATTAAACAAATACATGCTAATTACACGAGAATTAAATCAAGAATCTATGTTTGGTAATCACCCAATAATCTATATGCCCTAATTGAAATAAAATATTTTAATACACTCGATAATCCTAAACATCTTAATCCTAAATTTAATCCATGAAATGATTTAATCCAAATTTTGAAAATGATTTTAATCCACAAAATACTTTAATCCCCAAACTGAAGAGAACTTTAATCCGCATAATAGCTTTAATTCGAAAGCCACTTTAATCCACAAACGAATTTAATCCTCAACTTTAATCCAAAGGCCATTTTAATCCGAAGGCCATTTTAATCCACAAATAAATGTAATTCTCAACTTTAATCCACATCATAACTTCAATCTGAAGGCCATTTTAATCCAAAAATAAATGTAATCATCATTTTTAATCCACATCATCACTTTAATCTGAAGGCCATTTTGATCCACAACTTTAATCCGCATCATAACTTTAATCGGAAGGCCATTTTAATCCACAAACTTTAATCTGAAGGCCATTTTAATACACAAGGTAACCTAAAATTTAACCTCAAAACTTTAAAAACCCTTTTAATCTGAAAAACATGCTAATTTGAAATGATGAAATTGAGTCTGTGAAAATCTCAAAATAGTTTATGCGTATGTATAAGAATGCAATGATAAAGTTTGCTGCCACCCTATACACTTGTGCAATCACTAATCACATTATACTGTATCCCTTTTTGCTCAGGTCCTTGACCACCGTACTATTTCCGTTCATTTATTCATATTTTCCATTAAATTTTGTTTAAATAAGCTTAGTACTATGGCTATGCATAAGAAATACGAGAGACTACATGATGAAATATTTCAGAAATGAGAGTACATGTTGATTATTAGAATAGTACATAGATGAATATTTTGAAAAGGAAGAAAAGAATGTTTGAATCTTGAAAACGAAATAGCTTACGAACTGCGCTAAAAACTGCCCCAGTCTTTTTGCTCACCACATTAACATGTCCATTTCTTTCTTCATTCGTAATATCTTTTAATAGCATCTGCATTTATCGGGTGAGACAAGTCATCTCCGTCCATCGTGGTTAATCGCAATGCTTCTGCAGAGAAAGCCTTTTTCACAATATAAGGTCCTTCATAGCTCGGGGTCCACTTTCCTTGATGATCCTTGTGACGCAGTAATGTCATTTTCAGCACCAAGTCTCCTTCTTCAAAACAGCGAGGATGAACCTTCTTGTTGTGTGCTCTCATCATATGTCTTTGGTATAATTTCCCTTTACAGATTACACATAATCACAGTTCTTCAATCAACTTCAGCTGCTCATATCTAGTTTGTATCCATTCCGCTTCTTCTAATTCCGCTTCCAAGCAAACCTGAAGAGAAGGAATTTCACTTCAATTGGCAGAACCGCTTTCGTACTATAAACCAATGAGAATGGGGTTTCACCAGTGGATGTGCGTACCAACGTCCTAAATCCATATAAGGCGAAAGGGAGTTTCTCATGCCAATCCTTGTAGTTGACTGTCATCTTTCCAAAAATCTTCTTAATATTCTTGTTAGTTGCTTCAACTGCTCTATTCATTTTCGGGCAATATGGTGTCTAATTTTGAACTGCTCACAAAACTCCTTCACCATTTTGCTATTAAAGGTAATAATTCTTTTAGGAACCCCATATTGGCACACAATTTCCTTTCTCAAAAATCAAACCACCACACTACTAGTCACATTGGTATACAAAGAAGCCTCTACCCATTTCGTAAAGTAGTCAATGGCCACAAAGATAAATCGATGCCCAGTGAAACCTTTTAGGCTCAATTGGTCCAATGACGTCTATCCCCCACATTGAGAAAGGCCATGGTGAATGTCGCAACCGGTTTTGCGAGAGAAAATTTTTAAAAGAAGAGTCGCCACCAATTGTAATAGGTGCAATTAGTCACCAATAAAAATAATTTGGTCTGCGAAAATTCAGAAAATGGGTAAGCGAGTTTGTTACATATGGGGAAGGTGTAAGGCACCCCACAACGTCTGTTTTAAAAACAGTTGCCAATTTAATTTTTATGATCCCATTAAATGATTAAGAAAATCAAGTGTGACATATTAACAAAATATATACATCGAGTACGATAATTTAGACACAATATAAAAACTATATTGAGAGTCTAATATTGAGGTTCATGAGACTCTTTCATCCAATGGTCAAGTGTCCATGAAACACTCTCACCTCAAGAATTTTCTATGAGGGTGCATCCAATGCATTCCCCAAATTAATTCCCTCGTCGGTTAAGACTTTCGATATAATTTTTATACACAACTAAAATATACAATGTAAATGTTTAAAAAATTTATAAAAATAATAAAAATGAAAAATAAAATAAAAAGAAAAGTAAAATGAAAATAAGATAAAAATAAAATTGAAATAAAATAAGAGTAAAACTAAAATAAAACGAAATTAAAATAATAAAATAATAAAACGAAAATAAGAACAAGATAAAATAATATATAAAAATAAAGAAAAAATAAAAACAAAAACAAAACGGAAATAGAAATAGAAATAGCAATAGAAACAAAGATAGAAATAAAATGAAATTAAAATGTTGGGAACCGAGTTTTTGTGTGGACTATACGATATTGAATTATTGCAAATCCCAATTCAAATATATTAACACTTTAAATCATACAATTTACACATAATCACATAGCATGGAAAAACACATCATCAACATGTAGTAAAAAAAATAAGCGGACATAAGAGGGACTCGGTTCCCGTTTTTATTTAGGCAATTTATCATTTTAACCATACTATTAAATTAGTATGATTAAAAATATGATTTATTACCGAAAGAAGGTTATCATATCGAAGGATCCGCGCTTCATTAAATCCTTTTCCATCCAATGGTAGGGATTCCATCATTCTCCTCAAGAATTCAATCGAAAACATCCAATGCTATCCGATCGGTTCCATCATCGGACTAACATTCAATATAATAACTAGGGCCTTCATGAACAAGCACAACACATCTCTAACTTAACTCAACCCAATTTGAGATAAATGCATCGAACAAGAAAATGGATAATCAAATTTCAAAAAACACAATCCTGGCTAACAATTTCATCAACGTGCAAGTTAGTCTTCTCATAAATCCTAGCAACAGCAAGTACCATAGATACATGTATCATATAAGCACATATAAGTGCATGTAACAAAACAGTATGTATAATTGCAATTTACGCATGGCACCCTATGAATTTACTTGAAGCATAGTACACTTATTTTCCAAACTGGTATATCTTACATTCAAGACCTTTACTTTGATTAGCCGTCATGAACATATCAATATGGAATTCTTTCAATTCTTCTTATCAAAGCATATTAACAAATCAATACAATAGAAATCTTGGAATGGCTCTATCTCATCTTAGATCACTGAGGAACGCGAATAGAAATCAAAATTACTAGAAGAAGTTACTGGAAGTAAAACAGGAGGACAAGAAATGTATAGCACAAACTGAAATTAAAAACACAAGCACAGTAGAAATATACACAGTTGACAAACTAAATAATTACATGTTCATGTTATCCTCTCTCCATTGGAGAAAAGAGGCCTCATTGGGCTTATCTCCTTCTCAACTTGAATCACAGAGGAGAAAGCAAGAAATCTTTTAAAAAACAAACTGCTGGCTAGAAACAAAGGGCAGAAGCGCTCTTTACGAATAGTGATCTCCCCTTCTCTAGAATTCCAGAATTTTCACTCTTTTTTTTTACCTTTTTTCCCCAAGATCTCCCGAAAGAATCCCTTTCCTCCAATCCATAAACACCTAAAAAAAAACCCAACCGTAAGAAGAGATCCCCCAAAATTCCAGAATTTTTCTCCTCAAAACTTTTGGTTTTTCTCCTAAAAAATATGGTTTCCCCCCCCCCCCTTCCTTCCGGTTTTCCAGAATATTTTTCCCCCAAAAGCCCCTTATTCTCATCAAGAAAGCCAGAAAAAATCCCCAAAATTCACCCAGAAAAAAATAGAAAGCAAAAGAAAAGGAAAATCCCTCAAAAAAAGCTTCCAGCCCTCTCAGAAAAATCGAAATCAAAAGAAGGAAGAAAACCAAAAATCCTCCTCAGAAAAATCGAAGAAAGCTCCCACAGAAAAACCCGATTGCAAACAGAAAAATGAAAAAGAAGAAATCTAGAAAATCTCTCTCCTCTGTCACTGATCTCACCGCCTCTTTTATACCCAAAGCACCGACTCGATCAACCCCAAAATCTACAAAATACAGCCCCTAAGGTCATCTCGAATCTCTCTTTTGTTTGAATTTCAGTACCCTCTCCTCTCTTTTTCAAACTCGGGCGCGCCCTCTGTTTTCTTCCCGTCGCCTGGTCGGCTCTCTCTCTCTCTCTCTCTCTCTCCATTTTCAAACTTCCGGCGCCTCTCTACCTTCTTCCCATTTCTTTTTTTCTTCTTCATTAAGCTGTTTGGGTCGGGCTGGGCTATTGTGACAGACGTACATTAGGGAGAGTTTTGGGTAATTGTTTATGTAATATCCCGAACCCAAATTTTAAAAAAATATAATAATTTTTCAAATTTGATATTTTTAATAAATACTAAATATTTTTAAAAAAATATTGGCTCAAGAATCACCTGAATCGGAGTTGAATTGAATTTATTACAAATTTTGGAAGTTAAAAGATTTATTAGGATTATGCAAGGGCAAAATGGTAATTTCGAGGAACTTCTTCTCCAGCACGCATGGAGAAAAGAAATTTTTTGGGAAAATTGGATTTTGGGCGTTTGTGGTCCGATTGAGGCGTGGGAGGTGTCGAATCGAAGCTTGTGGAGAGAGGAACAAAACCCAACTAGAATCGTCGTCATCCGACCACCACAGGCGGCAGAATCAGGCGGCGAAGTTTCGGTTTTCGACGACTTCTGAGCTCGATCTCGGTCTATTCCAAAGGAGTTTCGGAACGAGACACGTACCATTGGATTGCTTGTTTTGAGAGCTTTAATTTGATGTATGGTTCGCCGAAAAACTTCGCCGGAATCGTCGGCTCCGGCGACAGCAGTAGCGGTGTCACTGTCCACGGGTTGACCCAAGTTGACCGGTTTTGACTTTTACCCGAGTTGACCGGGTTTCACCCGAGTTGACTTTGGCCGGTTTGACCATTTGACTTTTAGGTTGACTTTTCCGTATTTTGACCGTCGTGTATACATATCTGTAGTCTGATGCAGGAGGCTGATTTGGGGATTTTGCATTGGGATTTCGGACGTATTACGGAATAGCGTAGTCGACATTTCAGGTAGGGATTCTACCCTATTTCTTATTTAGGGTTCCGGGAGTTTCGTAGTTTACTATTTCAGGCTATTATTGATTGTGTTTGCACGACTGGTTGCACTCTTGTGCGCCACGTCTCCCGTGGAGCCCACACTCAGTGGTGGGGCCCACATCTTGGTTGTGGGGTTTTTGGTGAGAGTCCAGATAGGACTATACTCTGGTGATTTTCTGTGATGATGCTACGAAATTATTGATGGATGATTTGTAGTGTGTGGGACCCACATTGGGCAAGCCAGCCTACTGGATGATTTGTTGATGGTTCTGATCGGGTACGTACCTGGAGACCGGATTGAGGTGGGGTACATCCTAGGGGACGCTCTTCGATGTAGGCGATGCTATCGAGTACCTATATAGCTCGATCCTCATCCAATCTGGGGAGTACCTGGACTGGGAGACACCTTGCGGAGATTAGGGTGGGTCCAGGGGATGATTTTCTGAGTTGATATGGATTTGAGTTGGATTATGATTGTGTGCTGATTTGAGAGTTGTACTTGAGGATGGTAGTGGTGGAGCCCATTCGGCTTCTACCCTACATATTGATTGATTTGTTGATATTTATGATGGGTTCGGAGATCCTTTATCCTATTTGGATATTACCTCATGGTTTCCTGTATGTATTTTTATATCTTTCCGATTTTCTTACTTTATCTCGAGTTTTACTTTCTGTTTATTCTGATGATGGACATTTCTCCGTATCCTTACTGAGCTTTGTGGCTCATCCCATTCATTCTCATGTTTTTCAAGTGAGATAGCCGGAGTGGAGGATCAGCGCAGGGATGCGTGAGGCGTGATGTAGCTGATGTGGGGATGTTCTTGTATGTCCGTAGTATCTGTGTTTCGTATCTATGATGATACTTGGATTTTCCGCTGTAGATTCTGGTTTGCTTGTTACAGTATGTTGGGTTTATGGTTGATATATATATATATATATATATATGTGAGGCTCCTTTTGTAGTTATATTGATGGTTAGTAGTAGCTTGGGTTTAAATCCGGTTCGGGGAACAGAGGGGTTCCCTGCCAGTCACACCTCTAGGATTCATGGGTGCTCATCTGCACCTATCTGGGAGAGGGGCATGACAGTTTGGTATCATAAAGTGGTCAGATAGTTTTGGGAGGTTATTTGGTTTCTTTTGTTTTTCCCCAGCTACACATCACGCGCTTCCTGGCTGATCTGGTGAGTTATTATTTCTTTTACATTTGTGGGGTATTTGATTTATGTAGTTGTACGTTTATTTTGCAGACATGGTGGATACACGTAGTACCCGCGTTCGGGTTGAGCGTGCTACCCGTGGACGTGGGCGGGGTAGAGGTGAGATTCCTGATCCTGTTGAGGAGATTGAGTTACCTATACCTGAGAAGGTTTCGGTTGAGCGGGATCGAGGGCGCGGTCGAGGTAGGGCCCGTGGACGTGGACGGGGTCGCGGTCGCGTTACTTAGGATCCTGTGGTAGAGCAGGAGCAGACACCGACTCAGGCGGCACCCACAGGGGTGGGGGCTGCGATAGAGACCTTACAACAGCAGTACAGAGACATGACCGGTATGATACAGACTATTGGTCAGGCAGTAGCTGCTTTAGCTTCACAGATTGCACCGCAGACTGCTACTGGTACTCAGGAGCAGATTGGTCCGGCAGCCACACTAGCTTTAGGTTGCGCACCAGCTCAGTTACCGATTGTCATTCCGCCAAGAGATCGTCAGATAGTTCCAGCACAGCAGCAGCACTAGCAGTGGACTCTTCCATCACTGAGTTAGCTCAGTTGAGGAAGACGAGAGCTCCAGTGTATCGAGGAGTGATAGATCCTAAGGCAGCTGAGGATTGGTTGCGATAGTTGAGGAGACAGATGGTGACACTCAGGATACCTGTTGAGAGGAGAGCTCTATTGGCTTCAGCATTTTTAGAGGATGATGCTTATGTCTGGTGCGAGAGTATGACTATTGGTAGGGAGAGTATGGAGATGCCATGGACGGAGTTTGAGACTCTGTTTCTCGCACAGTATGTTCCCCAGGCCATTCGTGTTGCAAAGGCCAAGGAGTTTCTGGAGCTGATTCAGAGTAGAGATATGACGGTGTCACAGTATCAAACACAGTTTGAGGAGCTTGGTCGATATGGAGAGGAGTACATTGCCACTGAGGAGAAGAAGATACTGAGATTTCAGCGCGGGCTGAAACCCCACATTTCAGAGCATTTAGCAGGGATGATGATTCGTACTTACCGGGAGTGCGTTGACAGGGCACTTGATATAGAGAGGAGCATGGTTGATTCGCAGGATTATTGGGAGCTTCATAAGAGGAAGTATGGAGATACTTCTTCTACCTCAGGGAGCAGTAGTAGATAGAGGACTAAGGGTCAAAGACAGAGACCCAGACAGGGTCAGGGGCAGAGATTCCAAGACAAGAGGCAGGATCGTCTGAGTCAGCAGCAGAGTTCTCAGAGACAGGAACCGCGAAGGTCCACAGTAGGGACATCAGGGTCCACGACAGGGATAGGGGTCCATATCAGGATTGTATTGTTATGCTTGTGGTCATACTGGGCACATGAGATTGGACTGTCCCAGGGCGGATAGCCTATTGTGTTTCTCTTGTGGACTACCAGGACATATCCAGAGGTTTTGCCCGAGGATACGTGTAGCACCATCAGGCAGAGGACAGGGAGCCCCAGTACCAGCAGTACCAGCACCTAGGGCTCCAGCAGGCAGAAGGGCCAAACAGCACCACCAGTGAGACAGCAACAGTAGCAGCAGCAGAGGCAGGGTCAGAGAGCTGGAGTTTATGCAGTTGCACCCGAGCCAGCACCAGATCGTGATTTCATTAGAGGTAGAGTTTTACTTTTCAGTTCTTGGGCTCGTGTTTTATTTGATACCGGTGCCACACATTCGTTTATTTCTATCTCTTTTGTTGAGGCATTGGGGTTAGAGATTTTGGATTTGGATAAGAGATTGGTAGTAGATTCTCTGTTGGGGTCAGGTACCGTGGTGAGGAGCATTTGTAGGGGTTGTATTTTTCGATTTGTTGATCATGAGTTCCGAGCAGATTTATATGTTATGGATTTCACTGACTATGATGTGATACTTGGATTGGACTGGTTGACCGACTATGATGCTGTGATAGATTGTACAGAGCGTAGGGGCACGCTGACATCACCATCTAGGCGAGTTAGTTTTTGTGGGTCGCGGGTTATTACATGTTCACACTTTCTTGACAACCCACAATATACTGACTGTCTAGTGGCGAGCTTGACTTCTACATTGGAGATGGAGGCTAGTACGGCTGTGCCAGTGGTAGAGGAGTACTTAGATGTGTTTCCTGAGGAGTTACCAGGATTATCACCACATTGAGAGATTGATTTTGTGATTGAGTTATATCCGGGTACAGATCCGATTTCTATTCCACCGTATAGGATGGCTCCAGCAGAGTTGAGGGAGTTGGATAGGCAGTTGTGGGAGTTGCAGGGTCTAGGATTTATCAGACCCAGTACTTCACCATGGGGTGCTCCAGTCCTCTTTGTGAAGAAGAAGGACGGATCGATGAGAATGTGTGTGGACTATAGGAAGTTGAATAGGGTGACTGTGAAGAATAAGTACCCGTTACCGAGGATAAATGATCTGTTTGATCAATTGAGGGGTAGTCGCTATTACTCCAAGATTGATCTCAGGTCAGGTTATCACTAGTTGAGGATTCGGGAGGAGGACATATCGAATACAGCATTCCGTACTCGATAGGGTCATTATAAGTTTCTAGTCATGCCGTTTGGGCTGACCAATTCCCCAGCAGCTTTCATGGACTTGATGCATAGGGTGTTCAGACAGTATCTTGACCAGTTTGTGATAGTTTTCATCGATGACATATTGGTGTATTCAGCCACAGAGGAGGAGCATAGGAGGCATTTGGGGATTGTATTGCAGACACTCAGGGAGCATCAGCTGTATGCCAAGCTGAGTAAGTGCGAGTTTTGGGCAACTCAGGTGAGATTCTTGGGGCATGTGATATCCAGAGATGGAGTGAAAGTGGATCCTGCCAAGGTGGAGGCTGTGTTGGATTGGAGGACTCCGAGGACAGTGGGAGAGATTCGTAGTTTCCTGGGATTAGCAGGTTACTACAGGAGATTCATAGAGGGATTTCCACGAATTGCTGCATCGATGATTGAGGTGACGCGAAAGGGTGTTCCTTTTGTGTGGAATGATAGATGTGAGCAGGCTTTTCGGGAGCTGAAGACCCGACTCACATCACCTCCAGTCTTGACCATTTCGGATAGTGGTATTGGTTACCATGTATATTGTGATGCTTCAGGGATTGGGTTAGGTTGTGTGCTCATGCAGCAGGAGAGGGTGGTGGAGTATGCTTCACGACTATTGAAGCCACATGAGAGGAATTATCCCGTACATGATTTGGAGTTGGCTGCTATAGTGTTCGCACTTAAGCAGTGGAGGCATTACCTTTACGGGGAGCAGTTTGAGGAGTTTTCAGATCATCGAAGTTTACGACACTTATTCACACAGAAGGATCTGAATTAGAGGCAGCGGAGATGGATAGAGTATCTTGGAGATTATGATTTCTCATTGTAGTATCATCCAGGCAAGGCCAATGTGGTGGCTGACACCTTGAGTAGGAAGTTGGCAGTGGCACGACTGTCACTACAGGAGTTTGAGTTGGTGGACACCATTGGCCAGTACCGATTAGATGTTAGTGACAGGGGTGATAGATGTTTCCTGAGCAGTTTGGTGAGCCGTCCAGCACTAGTACAGAAGTGTTGGATGCACAGCTTGGTGATGTCAATTTTGATGATATCGAGGATATGGATGGTTGGATTTGAGGTGCTGATGGAGTTCGTTTTAGGGGTAGATTGGTGGTTCCAGAAGATGTTGAGTTGAGAGATGAGATACTTAGAGAGGCACACTATTCTCAGTTCGCGATACATCCTGGTGCTACTAAGATGTATCGAAATGTATGGAGACAGTATTGGTGGAGCAGACTGAAGAGAGATGTGGCCCAGACTGTGATGAGATGTCTTACCTGTTAGCAGGTGAAGGCAGAGCACAGGAGACCTCCTGGATTGTTACAGCCGCTTCCATTGCCCGAGTGGAAGTGGGAGCATGCGTGTATGGATTTTGTGATGGGTTTACCGAGGACTGTGAGGAGACATGATACTGTGTGGGTTGTTGTTGATAGATTGACGAAGACTGCTCACTTTTTACCGATTCAACAGACTGACTTGGTGGAGGCACTTACTAGACTTTACATTTGAGAGGTCGTACGGCTACATGGGGTACCCGTGTCCATTATATCTGATAGGGATCCTCGTTTCAGTTCCCGCTTTTGGAGCAGTTTTCAGGACACTCTGGGGACGATGCTGAGTTTCAGTACAGCATTTCACCCACAGACTGACGACCAGAGTGAGAGGACTATATAGATCTTGGAGGACATGCTTCGGGCATGTGTTATAGATTTCAGGGGTGATTGGGAGACTCATATTCCACTGGTAGAGTTTGTGTATAACAACTCTTATCAGAGTAGTATTCAGATGGAACCATTTGGGTACTTTATGGTAGGCCATGTAGGTCACCACTCTGTTGGTCGGAGGTTGGGGACAGACCCCTATTGGGACCAGATTTGATTTAGCAGACCACTGAGGCTGTGACAGTTATCGAACAGCGACTTCTGACGGCTCAGTCACATCAGAAGAGTTATGCAGATCGCAGACGGAGACCTCTAGAGTTTCAGGTGGGTGACCACGTATTCCTCAAGGTTAGTTCGAAGCGAGGGATACAGCGTTTTGGTAGATCAGGGAAGTTAACCCCCAGGTTTATTGGACCATTTGAGATCTTGGAGAGAGTGGGGAGTTTGGCTTATAGGTTGGCATTGCCACCACAGTTGTCCGGAGTTCATGGTGTGTTTCATGTTTCTATGATACGGAGGTATCATCGTGATCCCTCACATATTATTGATTGGTCGACTCTGGAGATTGGAGAGGATGCTACCTATGATGTACGTCCGTTTTGAATTTTGGATAGCCGATACGGAGATTGCGTTCGAAGACCATACCCTTGGTTAAGGTGTTATGGCAGCATTATGGAGTTCAAGAGGCTACTTGGGAGGTAGAGTCGGATATGCGAGAGCGCTATCCGGACTTGTTTACGACATAGGTATTCTTTTGATTATACTAATTATTTTACCGTTGACCACTTAATAATTACCCTTCATATAATTTCGTGGACGAAATTGTTTTCTAAGGAGGGAAGGATGTAATATTCCGAACCCAAATTTTAAAAAAAAAATATAATAATTTTTCAAATTTGATATTTTTAATAAATACTACATATTTTTAGAAAAATATTGGCGCAAGAATCACCTGAATCGGAGTTGAATTGAATTTGTTACGAATTTTGGAAGTTAAAAGATTTAATTAGGATTATGCAAGGGCAAAATGGTAATTTTGAGGAAAATCTGGTATAACCCAGATTTTTCTGGGTTCTTCTTCTCCAGCACGCATGGAGAGAAGAAATTTTTTGGGAAAATTGGATTTTGGGCGTTTGTGGTCCAATTGAGGCGTGGGAGGTGTCGAATCGAAGCTTGTGGAGAGAGGAATAAAACCCAACTGGAATCGTCTTCATCGGACCACCACAGGCGGCGAAATCAGGCGGCAAAGTTTCGGTTTTCGACGACTTCCGAGCTCGATTCCGAAGGAGTTTCGAAACGAGACAGGTACCATTGGATTGCTTGTTTTGAGAGCTTTAATTTGACGTATGGTTCGCCAAAAAATGTTGCACGAAAATGTCGCCGGAATCGTCGGCTCCGACGACGGCTGTGGCGGTGCACTTTTCACGAGTTGACCCGAGTTGATCGGGTTTGACTTTTACCCGAGTTGAGTCCACATCTTGGTTGTGGGGTTTTTGGTGAGAGTCCAGTTAGGACTATACTCTGGTGATTTTATGTGATGATGCTACGAGATTATTGATGGATGATTTATAGTGTGTGGGACCCACATTGGGCGACCCAGCCTACTGGATGATTTGTTGATGGTTCTGATCGGGTACGTACCTGGACACCGGATTGAGGTGGGGTACATCCTAGGGGACGCTCTTCGATGTAGGCGATGCTATCGAGTACCTATAAAGGCTCGATCATCATCCAATCTGGGGAGTACCTGGACTGGGAGACACCTTGCGGAGATTAGGGTGGGTCCAGGGGAGGATTTTCTGAGTTGATATGGATTTGAGTTGATATGGATTTGAGTTGGATTATGATTGTGTGCTGATTTGAGAGTTGTACTTGAGGATGGTAGTGGTGGAGCTCATTCGGCGTCTACCCTACATATTGATTGATTTGTTGATATTTATGATGGCTTCGGAGATCCTTTATCCTATTCGGATATTACCTCATGGTTTCCTGTATGTATTTTTATATCTTTCCGGTTTTCTTACTTTATCTCGAGTTTTACTTTCTGTTTATTCTAATGATGGACATTTCTCCGTATCCCTACTGAGCTTTGTGGCTCATCCCTTTCATTCTCATGTTTTTCAGGTGAGATAGCCGGAGTGGAGGATCAGCGCAGGGATGCGTGAGGCGTGATGTAGCTGGTGTGGGGATGTTCTTGTCTGTCCGTAGTATCTATGTTTCGTATCTATGATGATACTTCGATTTTCCGCTGTAGATTCTGGTTTGCTTGTTACAGTATGTTGGGTTTATGATTGAGATTTTTATATATATATATATATATATGAGGCTCCTTTTGTAGTTATATTGATGATTAGTAGTAACTTGGGTTTAAATCCGATTTGGGGAACAGAGGGGTTCCCTGTCGATCACGCCTCTAGGATTCATGGGTGCTCATCTGCACCTATCTGGGAGAGGGGCGTGACAGTTTAGGTAATGGGCTAGTCACAAACAGGCTTCTCAATTAGGACCTCCAATTTGGTTTAGGGTAGTCATTTGGTTTGAATTGAGTAATGAATTGGGCCTTTCTTTTTGGGCTTAAATGACTCACTTATTGGATATCGAAGAAAAACAAATGGTTGTGTTTGGGCCTTTTTTATTCACTTGGGCTAAGGTTTTAAAGGAGCTCATCTTGGCTCGTAAATGATGTAAATTGTGAATTTTTAAGTTTGAAATTTTGTGGGCTTTTAGACTTTGACAAAAATTGGGGTACAACAGCTGCCCCCTTTGCGGGATTTTACGTAGTAAATGACACGTAAAGGTATGGTATCCCAATTTTGACTGTGTGAATTTTTAAAACTAATACAAAATATTTTAATCCACAACTTTAATCCACCAAACATCTTAATCTAGAACTGTAGACAACTTTAATTAGCCAAAATACTTTAATCGAGAGCCATTCCCCACTTGGCCAATCATTGGAAATATATATTATATATTTTTTTTGAAAAATGCTCGGGATCACTAGGGTCATTCCCGGCTTGGCTAATCATCGGAAATGATTTTTTTTATAGAATGCTCGGGATCACTAGGGTCATTCCCGACTTGGCTCATTTTTCTTATAAAGATGCTCGGGATCACTAGGGCCATTCCCGGCTTGGCTAATCATCGGAAATGATTTTATTTTTTTTTATAAAATGCTCGGGATCACTAGGGCCATTCCCGGCTTGGCTTTCAATTTTAATCCATGATAATAGGTTTAATCTGTCATGAAAGCATAATAGCTTTAATCTGCCATGAAAGGCCATTTTAATCCACAAATAAATTTAATCCGAATCCCGATGATGAAAGGTGTTTTAATCCGAAAAATATTTTAATCCAAAAGATAACCTGAAATTTAATCTTAAAAGTTCAAAAAATCTTTTAATATGAAAACATGTTAATTTAGAATTGAAATAATGAAATTGGGTATGTGAAAACCTCAAAATGATTGATGCATATGTGTAAGAATATGATGATAAAGTCCGTTGCCACCCTATACACTTGTGCAATTGCTAATCAAATTTTACTGTACCCCTTTTTGCTCTAGTCTTTGATCAACGTATTATTTCTAATCATTTATTCATATATTCCATTTGACTCTGTTTAAATAAGCTTAGTAATACGGCTATGCATGAGAAAGATGAGAAGATATAATAGACTCTAGAATGAAATATTTCAGAAATTTCATTAAGTGAATGCTCGAATGAGAGTAATTTGAAAATGAATGTTTGAATTTGAAAACAATATGACTTTCTGCCTGCGCTAAAAACTGCCTTTTATCAAATATATTCTATGCCCATAAAAATTTTACCCTAATGGGTCACCTCTTATACTAGCTTCCTTTTTCTTTAATTTAGCTCTTAGATTGATCATTTTGATACTATTTTGGTGTAACTGAATCATCTTTACCTCTTAGTTAGTATGTCTCGTTATTTCAGGTAGAATCTCAATTTCTTCTTCAACTTCGCAATTCAATTTAATCATTGTTAAGAAGCGCATCCAAATTCGGTTAATCTTTTCATTGTTTTTTTATGGAGCGAGATTAGTATTGGAAACAAGTTGTGGAAGATCATCAAAGGAATATGACAAATGAAATATTGACCCCTATTTTGAAAGAGAGAGAAATGATAAACTACGGGAAATATGCAATAATCCGTATTAATCTAAGCTTATTAAAACATGCTCAAATTGAAAATTCCATGTAATGCTTTAAAAATTATTCTTGTAGGAACTTGTGGGAGACTGAAATTTCCAAATGTGCGTACAATTCTGAATTATCAAATCAAACCGCTTAACCTTCTGACTCATAGAGCTTTCTGTACACACCCCATATTCCAATTAAAGGGGGATCTCTTTTACTCGAGAACTCGATTTTCGATTTTTATTTTTATTTTATAACTGACCATTCCAAAATTTTTACTTGCGTGCACTTCTTAATTACAAATAATATGTTGACTGACACTCCTTTTACCATTATTGCGATATTTCCTCTCTAGATAATACCTGTTTCAACCCCAGATTTTTAGTTCAGATTCCTCCTTGCATAGGATGCCAATATCCACGAATTCTCATAAGTTGAATATTTACTTTTGAAAACAAATGGATGTCATGTGTGTAACATTGAGTCCCCACTTTTATCATTGGATCCTCTTTAAAAAGCCACGGACTTTTAATTTCCATAAATCTTCTTATCTTTAAAAAGTCACGAACCTTTTACTTTCTCCCAAGATACAAATTTGGTGCACAATTTTCAAGAGATCATGGACTCATTTTTCAAAAGGCTGAACCACGGGTCTAGTTTTTTATAGAAGAGCACAACATTTTCCTCTGTTCGTGGGCTTCCCAAGATTTCTTCCTTTTACAAATTCCCACGACTCTACATCTCTACTCGTGACTTCTCAATTTCGCCTGTGATTATCGATTTTCTAAAAAGACAGATATAGAAATTACTATAAAGGCATAGGTAGGAGTCGCTCTAAAAAGTGATAGTAAGGTGTTATTACTGATATCCCATCACTAGCTTTTCTCACTGTCATTATTATGTTTCTATCCCACCGTTTTATTTCTTCTTTTTCTTTTAGCGAGCGTACCACGCTTCCTTCACCATTATTACTCTGTCATTACCCATCTGTCCATCATCCATTCATCGTCTTACCCAAGATGACCTTTCTTTATAAATCTATTCGAGTGCAGTTCGTCACTTCTAATACCCGATCTTCCTACTTTCCATCGAATTTTCTTCAGATCCCAGTCGACTTCGTTTAAGGTAACGGTTCTATTTTGCTTTGGTTAGGATTTCTGTAATTTGAATCGAGCCCTTGGTGTTTAGTGATTTCATTTCTTTTATAGATTAATGTATTTAGACTTCGTATATATGTTTGTTTATGATGGATTCAACTGGAAATCAGTATTTTGTTATCGAACTAAGGACTCAAGAAACATAGCCCAGAAAACAAAAGGTATAGTGGGATTCAGAACTTCCCAACACTAGAAAAAAAGCAAGAAGAAAAATCCAAAAAATTTCCAGAAAATCCCCCAAAAGCCCGTTCAAAAAGAAACTCAAAAATTTCCCAAAAAGATCCCCAGACAAAACCTGATTTAGACTCACAAATCCGCTTTCTTTTTTCCTGGAATTTTCTTTTCCCTCATCGAATCCCTGGCGTCTCTTCTTCTCTTTTTGTTCTTCCAGTGGCGCCAACCTTTCTTTCCATCTCTTCTACCTTCCACTTCTTCTTCCTAGGGTTAATTCAGAAAACCTTGGGCAGTTTTAGAGCATTTAGGTTAACTAAATGGTTTGAGTCGGGCCTTAAACGTTAATCCAAATTTGTCGTAATGATTTTTCTGATTGGGCCTATTCATTGGGCTTAAGTGGCTGGTTTTGTATGCTTGTTGATGTAATGGTTTTGGCTAGTATGCGCTCTATGGGTTGGTTTACGTAAATTCCTTGAGGGCTGTATAATTTGTTATTTAATGCTGGGTTTATTGTTCTTAATTTGAAAAACGGACCAAATGCACATGGGTTAGCTTAGTTGTTGGATATATATGATGGGCAAAGATATTTGGGTTTTAAATTCCAAATCAACAGATACTGTGCTAATTCATTCGGATTTTGTATGTAATTCTGGCCTATTTGTACGTCATGTTTGGAAGCTTGAAATTGGTTGTGGGGTATTTGTTTTAAATTATTTGAACTGTGAGTTATTGTTTTAACCTCTTTTAATATTTGGACTCTATGATTGATTCTTAAAAGTGATTGAATTTGTAATGTTCGCAGTTGTTGCCTAGTGAGAATTTCCTCTTTATCGGAAGAATGATGGATTTATTTTCTGATGATGTTTTTAGTGTCCGTTCTAATATTACTCTTTTATGTATATTTTGATCCTTCAATTAGTGTAATTGATTCAGTTGCGTGACATGTAATATTCAGACGTTTATTAACTGAATAAAGTTGTGTGGTAACGTACACTATTTTCATTTGAAAGGTCATGGATTGGTTTATTTATTTATTTATTGTCATTATGATTTATATCGGTGCTATCTAGTTTTGCAGAAATCTGTAATTCATATTCCCAAATTATACTCAAATGTCACAAGCGACTACTTCAAAAAAACCAAATCCATTTATCATCATAACGTGATTAAAAAATCAATGATTGTCATAGGTCGATATCTTTGAGGATAATTCAGGAGAATGGTCGAAAACTCCTTTTACACTAGGGTACGTATACCAGCATATAGGGATATCAAAGAAAAGATTAAGCTTTCCCAAGACGAAATCGTGATAATTCAAATATTTACACCAAAACTGTCCCAGTTTTGGTGTGCACTCAATAATCGAATCCAACTCACATAAGGTCGTCCTTGAGCCTTCTGCATCTGCCAACAAACCTCTCTACTTGTCAACCTATTGCAACCCTTCGAAAGTGAAATATGTGATGCACCAAAACTGCCCCGGTTTTGGTGTGTGTTCAATTAACTTATATTAAATCAAAACCTCATGTTAGCCAGTCCTCTTCTTCCTTGGGCTGGATTGTTCTGGGGTGAATATGCATGATAACAAATGGGACGCACCAATGCATAAAACATTAGTTTAGAATTCATTAACCCATCCTTCGAGTTCATCTTCAAATTCATCCCAAAAATCATTGAGATCGCTATTAATGGGATCATCAAACTCTAAGGCTTCTTCATCCATAATAAATTTATTGATAAAATCATCCACATGATCAGTAATAAGATCAAATAAAATTTGATCACGGATTTGAGAAAAAAGTGCTATTTCAAGAATGTGCTTGCGTAGATTGAATGGTAAATTAAAATAATGAAATATACACAAACATTCTATTTTGACAAAATCAGCATTTAAAATAGGATAACTCCAAGAATGCTCAAAATCATCCCAATAATGAATGACAACATCAATCTGTTCATTCTCTAATTCAAGATAAAGATGATTGGGTTTTTTTTTGGGAAAAACGATTGTCAAAGATTGGGGTTGAAAACCTTTGTAGAATATATTCAAGTGAAGTGGATGCCATTTAGACACGAGAGAACCAAGCAGGAGGACTTCAATGCAAGAACGTGAGTGAAATCAAAGGCAAAACATCAAGTATTTATGTGATGACAGTGATACCTGTGTGACAATGATATTGGGAGGAATATATGCGACAGTTGGCGGATATAGTGAGATGAGGTGATGCTCAGATGATCGTGGTTTAGTAGAGGGTGGTGATGAATGAAGGAGATGGACTGTCTTCAATTTTCTAACCAAGGACCCAATTCTTTCCTGTCAAGACTCACGGCCAATTCTCTCTTTTTTCTCCAATATTTGCTCTCCAAAAATTTCTGATTTTTCTCCCTCCCTCCCCACTTTTTTTAGAAAGGGAAATATATATAGGGTGATAGGGATGAAGTTGAGAGTTATTTTAGATTTTCAAAAAAATAGACAAAAAGAAAAGAGGTGTGGAAAAAGTGTGAGTTGGTGTTGAAAAATGAATAAAGAGGAGAAGAAGTGTGGAAAAATGTGTGGGTTGATGTTGAAAAATGAATAAAGAGGAGAAGAAGTGTGAAAAAATGTGTGCGTTGATGTTGAAAAATGAATAAAGAGGAGAGAGGTGTGAAAAAAAAGGTGTGGGTCGGTGTTGAAAAATGAATAAAGAGAAAGAGGTGTTGAAAATGAATAAAAGGGAAATAGGTGTGAAAAAATGTGAGAGTTGTTGTTGAAAATAATAATAATAATAATAATAATGGAGTTAGTATTTGAAAAATGGGGTGGGCTTTTGTTTGAGTTTTGGATTGGGCTTGATTTTGTATTATGAAATGGTTTGGGTTGATTTTAAATTGGGTTTGGACAAAAATCGGGGTAATGATTTGGGTTCAAGTTGAGTAACGAGTCAGGCTTTTTCTTTGGACTGAATCGTTCTAGGGTGAAATACATGATAACGAAGGAGACGCACGAAAAACTGCCCCAGTTTTGGTACGCATTTCAAATTACTGTCGTCAAACCTAAACATTACGAAGTCTATTATGCAGTTTAACCATATCAAATTGATGACTGGTTCTGAGACAATTCAACAGACTCATGTCTTAGCTATCATTCTCCAAATAATCTAGGATATGAACTTGCACCTGAATTGAATAATTTGTTTTATATTCTTTTTATCGATTATCTACTTCACTAACTGGCTAGGTTGTACTTTCAGTTTTGCTACTTCGAGACTCAGTTAGTGCTTGCGTTTTGTTAATTCCATTATTGTGGTGAGTCGTGATTGCGAGCGAGTGTTATAGTGGTGGCCGTGACTTTATGTTTATGCAATTTTGATTAATTTAAAAACCTCGTTATGTGCAAATAAAAACTTTTATAAGATTTAAAAATATGATCATTCATGAAAAATGTGTGATGATGAGAATCTTGAACCATATCGAATTTTGAGAAATTATCCATATTCCATTGCATTTTAACACAATATTCCTTAGTACATCTCGTCAGTTTCAACGTTTATGAGCAAATATTGCTCCTTCGACTCAACTGACACAGTACTATTTCTTACATCCATGGCTTGTAGATAATGACTCAATTCCGATAGTGCTTAAGATTCTCATTTATGCAATGCAAATTAAAACAATGTAAAAAGTGAAGAAGATCAGGAATATATACAAAAATATATGTGCAAACGAAAATAACGTATATAAAAACTTCATATGTACATCAAAACATCTCACGTATGTACAAAAATAGAACCATATATACAATAGAGTAAAACATCATATATACAAAAAGGTAGAATCGTGTATGTGTAAGCATGACAACATATGTATATATACAATAAAACAAAACATCATATATACAAACAAAGTAGAATCATGTATATAAAAGCAGAACAACAATATGTACCACACAGTAAGGTTAGAAGTAGTTTCCTGTGTTCTATAACTCTATGGTCGTTGGTTATGGACAATCTAGGCTCCCGACTTATCCCCCGCCAGTGTCCATTGCTGGAATAGCCTGGGTCCTCCTTATTAGAGGAGTGGGTCGAGTAAAGGATTTTTCGCGAGTCTACTCAGGGATTGGAATCTCTCGAATGTCTCGTTTACTTCATCCTCTCCTAAGGGTTTTGAGCCCGAGTTGTTGGACTCATGAAAAGGGTATAGTGCACGATGTGTGAGGACAATAATATAAAATAAAATAAAAAAGCTCACAAAACACAACACATTTTTTTTAAAATAACAAAAGAATATCAATGAAAAAAAAATAACTAGAGAAATAAAACCAAATATATTTAAAACAAACAAAATCAAATAATGGGATAAGAAAAATTAAATTTAGAAGGCCCAACTCACTAGTTTTTTTTAAAGAAATATATATACATTTAAAAACTAGTTTTTCCCAGTAGAGTCGCCAGTTGTCGCAACCGGTTTTGCGAGAGAAAAATTTTAAAAGAAGAGTCGCCACCAATTGTAATAGGTGCAATTGGTCACCAATAAAAATAATTTGGTCTGCGAAAATCCAGAAAATAGGTAAGCGAGTTTGTTACATATGGGGAAGGTGTAAGGCACCCTACAACGTCTGTTTTAAAAACAGTTGCCAATTTAATTTTTATGATCCCATTAAATGATTAAGAAAATCAAGTGTGACATATTAACAAAATATATATATCGAGAACGATAATTTAGACAGAATATAAAAACTATATTGAGAGTCTAATATTGAGGTTCATGGGACTTTTTCATCCAATGGTCAAGTGTCCATGAAACACTCTCACCTCAAGAATTTTCTATGAGGATGCATCCAATGCATTCCCCAATGTAAATGTTTAAAAAACTATAAAAATAATAAAAATGAAAAATAAAATAAAAAGAAAAGTAAAACGAAAATAAGATAAAAATAAAATTGAAATAAAATAAGAGTAAAAATAAAATAAAACGAAATTAAAATAAAATAAAATAATAAAATGAAAATAAGAACAAGATAAAATAATAAACAAAATAATATATAAAAATAAATAAAAAATAAAAATAAAAACAAAATCGAAATATAAATAGAAACAAAGATAGAAATAAAATGAAATTAAAATGTTGGGAACCGAGTTTTTGTGTGGACTATACGATATTGAATTATCGCAAATCCCAATTCAAATATATTAACACTTTAAATCATACAATTTACACATAATCACATAGCATGAAAAAACACATCTTAAATAAGACACATCATCAACATGTAGTAAAAAAAATAAGCGCACATAAGAGGGACTCGGTTCCCGTTTTTATTTAGACAATTTATCATTTCAACCATACTATTAAATTAGTATGATTAAAAATATGATTTATTAACGAAAGAAGGTTATCATATCGAAGGCTCCGCGCTTCATTAAATCCTTTTTCATCCAATGGTAGAGATTCCATCATTCTTCTCAAGAATCCAATCGAAAACATCCAATGCTATCCGATCGGTTCCATCGTTGGACTAACATTCAATATAATAACTAGGGCCTTCATGAACAAGCACAACACATCTCTAACTTAACTCAACCCAATTTGAGATAAATGCATCGAACAAGAAAATGGATAATCAAATTTTAAAAAACACAATCCTGGCTAACAATTTCGTCAACGTGCAAGGTAGTCTTCTCATAAATCCTAGCAACAGCAAGTACCATAGATGCATGTATCATATAAGCACATATAAGTGCATGTAACAAAACATCATGTATAATTGCAATTTACGCATGGCACCCTATGAATTTACATGAAGCATAGTACACTTATTTTCCAAACTGGTATATCTTACATTCAAGACCTTTACTTTGATTAGCCGTCATGAACATATCAATATGGAATTCTTTCAATTCTTCTTATCAAAGCATATTAACAAATCAATACAATAGAAATCTTGGAATGGCTCTATCTCATCTTAGATCACTGAGGAACGCGAATAGAAATCAAAATTACTAGAAGAAGTTACTGGAAGTAAAACAAGAGGACATGAAATGTATAGCACAAACTGAAATTAACAACACAAGCACAGTAGAAATATACACAGTTGACAAACTAAATAATTACACATTCATGTTATCCTCTCTCCATTGGAGAAAAGAGGCCCCATAGGGCTTATCTCCTTCTCAACTTGAATCACAGAGGAGAAAGCAAGAAATCTTTTAAAAAACAAACTGTTGGCCAGAAACAAATGGCAGAAGCGCTCTTTACGAACAGTGATCTCCCCTTCTCTAGAATTTCAGAATTTTCACTCTTTTTTTTTGGACCTTTTTTCCCCAAGATCTCCCGAAAGAATCCCTTTCCTCCAATCCATAAACACCTAAAAAAAAAACCAACCGTAAGAAGAGATCCCCCAAAATTCCAGAATTTTTCTCCTCAAAAATCTGGTTTCACCCCCCCTCCTTCCGGTTTTCCGGAATCTTTTTTCCCCAAAAGCCCCTTATTCTCATCAAGAAAGCCAGAAAATATCCCCAAAATTCACCCAGAAAAAAATAGAAAGCAAAAGAAAAGGAAAATCCCCCCAAAAAGCTTCTAGCGCTCTCAGAAAAATCGAAATCAAAAGAAGGAAGAAACCCAAAAATCCTCCTCAGAAAAGTCGAAGAAAGCTCCCCCAGAAAAACCCGATTGCAAACAGAAAAATGAAAAAGAAGAAATCCAGAAAATCCCTCTCCTCTATCACTGATCTCACCGCCTCTTTTATACCCAAAGCACCGACTCGATCAACCCCAAAATCTACAAAATACATCCCCTAAGGTCAACTCGAATCTCTCTTTTGTTTGAATTTCAGTACCCTCTCCTCTCTTTTTCAAACTCGGGCGCGCCCTTTGTTTTCTTCCTGTCGCCTGGTCAACTCTCTCTCTCTCTCCATTTTCAAACTTTCGGCACCTCTCTACCTTCTTCCCGTTTCTTTTTTCCTTCTTCATTAAGCTGTTTGGGCTGGGCCGGGCTATTGTGACAGACGGACATTAGGGAGAGTTTTGGGTAATTGTTTAGGTAATGTGCTAGTCACAAACGGGCTTTTCAATTAGGACCTCCAATTTGGTTTAGGGTAGTCATTTGGTCTGAATTGAGTAATGAATTGGGCCTTTCTTTTTGGGCTTAAATGACTCACTTATTGGATATCGAAGAAAAACAATTGGTTGTGTTTGGGTCTTTTTTATTCACTTGGGCTAAGGTTTTAAAGGAGCTCATCTTGGGCTTGAAAATGATGTAAATTGTGAATTTTTAAGTTTGAAATTTTGTGGGCTTTTAGACTTTGACAAAAATTGGGGTACAAAAGTGAAGTTAAGACATGTAATGGGTTAACCGGGACATGAGTCTTGTGTGCGTAAACCTGACATTTGTGGCACTTCATCGCATAACCAATACAGTCTTTCTCCTTCGTCAGCTAGTAATATCAAACTCTAATTATAATTTTCGCCATTGCATATCCACTAGAATGGGTTTCGCACGACCCTTCACGAATTTCTGCCATATTCTACTTTGCTTTTGACTTATCAACACAACGCAGCAAAACCATCTCGTGATTCCTCTTTTATGACACATTTTTATTCAAGAAGAATGTCCTCGCTAGTCTTCTAAGGGTGTGTTTGTCATTTTTCGACACTTCTTCGGGGTATAACTTCTCTTTGAGGTACATTTGGATATCATGATATCAGGGTTTTCCATCAGATTCTCCCTCCACATTCGAACAATAGCCTTGTACCTCTCATTTCTCAATTTTAATCACCGAGACTTCCCCTTTTGGGTCTATGTCAAACATGGATGCTAGGGTTGCTAAGGCATCTGCAATCTGATTTTCTTCTCTTGAAATGTGGTCAAACTCAATCCAATCGAAAAACTTTGTTAATTTTTTAATGCACTGATGATAGGGAATAAGCTTTCCGTCTTTTGTCTCCCATTCATCACTCAACTGTTTAACCACTAACTACGAGTCACCATAAACCTACAACTTCTTTATGTTGGTGCCTATAGCAGCTTGAATCCCCATTTCACACGCCTCATATTCAGCCACTTATTCGTACATGTGAAATATAACTTGGTGGTAAAAGGGGTGATATCTCCCTTAAGTGATATCAACACTGCTCCAATCCCATATCCTATTGAGGCTCCATTAAAACACATCATCCACTTATTCTATTCGACTGAATTTTCATCATCTTCTAATATAGTTAGGACTTTGGTATCTGGAAAACCATGATTCATTGGCCTGAAATCATCAATCGCTCTGTCTGCCAGATAATCCGCTATGGCACTTCCCTTTATAGCCTTTTTAGTGATATATTGAATATCATACTCTGATAGAATCATTTGCCACTTTGCAATCCTTCCTGACAATGATGGTTTCTCAAAGATATACTTTATTGGATCCATTCTAGAAATCAGCCATGTAGTGTGATACAACATGTATTGTCGAAGCCTGTGTGCTGCCCATGCTAGTGAACAACAAGTCTTCTCTAACATGGAATAATTTTCTTCACAACTTTTGAACTTCTTGTTAAGATAGTATATAGCGTGCTTTATCTTTCCTGTCGAATCATGCTGTCTTAGTACACACTCCATCAAACTTTCTGAGACAGTCAAGTATAGAATCAAATCCAGTCCTCAATTCAAAAATTCATTTCCTATCTTCAAATAGACAAAAACCTTAACTAGTTAACACGATTCACGAACACGTGCAGCCGCAGTGTTCGACCATCGCTCCGCCAAGGCGCCAAGTTAAGTATGGCTCCACCACTGGCCCACTGCCACAACCACGAGGTCCACAACCCTTACTCAATCAGACAGTCAAGTGCTGCTCTGAGGTGCTATGAGGTGTAAAACTGTGGTGCTGTGAGGTGAGTCATGACGCAGTTTAGCGTTTGGCTGTGTCATTTTTAAAACTGTGGTGAGGTGCGTTTGAGCACAGTTTGTCATTTGTGTTGTATAATTTGCATTATTAATGAAAAATTAAATTATATTAATATTAAATTATTGTATTTTTTGATGGAAAAGCTAAAAAAAAACTCAAATACAAGGAAGGTTAATAGATTCATCACATATTACATCACAATGACATTAAACAAATAAAAGAAAATTTAGTAAAGTTAACACAATTTTACATTTAAAAGTACATAAATCTTTTACTTATGTAAATATCTAATAATACTCAAACATAAAAATTAATAACGACTGAACATCTCTACAGCAATCATATCGGGAGTGGCTACCATATGTAGATCCTCATAAATATCTGGCGGTCCATATGAACTGCTCGCTCTAGAGTCCATATGAACTGCTCGCTCTAGAGAAACTGCTATTGTACTCTAAACCTGACATCCCTTGAGTGGTCTGATCATAATCATACACACTTACATCCGGATCATCCATCGTGCGCAGTCTGATGAAATCATGAAGGGCGACACATGCCACCACAATCTTCACTTGATCGGGAAACTCATAAGAGATCATTCTTGATAGAATGTGCCACTTATTTTTCAGTAAACCAAATGTCCGCTCAATGACCGATCGCAGAGACGAGTGAGCATGATTGAATGCTTCTCGTGGTGTCGAAACTACAGGACCATTTGAAATACTTCCAGATGGTATCTCTGTTCCCTGTGTGGTGCTAAATATCCAGTTTTTTTTTTATGTTCAGAATCTACCAAGTAATATTTCCCTATAATATAGACACTCAGATATGGTTAATCAAGTAACAAAAATTAAATCTAATCAATATGCAATTAACAAATATTTTGTATTACTAACCAGGAGGCGGATGTGGAAAGTTAGAGTTGAGGTTTCCAATAACCTCGTTGAAAATTCTCAAATCATGCACAGATCCTTCCCAACTTGCACAGAAAAAAGTGAATAACATGTCGAAGTCACATGCCGCCATCACATTCTGCATCATCATTCCTTTTCTCCCAATAAATTGAGTTCTATCATAACTCGAGACTACCACCGAAATATGAGTCCCGTCAATAGCAACAATACAATCACTAAAGAACGGATAAAATCTATCGTCCTCTATATGACTCAGTGTGGAAGAGAATGTCAGATCCCGTGGCTGAACTATTTCATCTGACAGCGACATCAAACTGTTTAGTACTCGATCGAAATAGCGGTGTACAGTTTCTCCGGAATGTTAAAATCTATCTTGGACTGCTCGATTACCAACCCCATACCCAATCGTGTAAACAAACATCCCAACCATCTCAACTACATTAACCTCACGAGTCCCCACAAGGCCATAGCTTGTGCTCAACACAGTGCACAATTCCCTAAACACCCTCCTATCCATCCTCAAAATGGATTGACACCTACGTCTATTACCACGTAGTAGATCTGTAATATACATGTGACTAGTGTAAGGAGATGTCCAACATGTTGTACGTGGTACATATTCGAGAACCTCACTAGTAGTTACCATTGCACATCCAGTAATTACAACAATTTCATCAAAATAAAAAAGTTCATTCTCTTTAGTGCTTTGGTCCTTCTCCTCCTAAAATTAATGAAGGAAAAAACACAAGTCAATGAACTTTAAATTCGGCCCCAATACAAATGTCATAAGATTATAAATAAACTATTCAAGTCCAACAACTCAGTGGGAATATAAATTGAGAAACACACTAACAAGTAAGTTTAATTATTGAAATGGGAAAACAAATTAGAAACCATACTACAAAAGTTCATACAGCTAACCTAAAAAATTTCACCACATGAACTCAACTAAAAAATTTAAGAAACTCAATACAGAAAATAAAACATATTCATGTCAGAAATAAAACAAACACAAAGTAACACAATCTAGGATGGTTTTCAAACAACTGCACTAAGTGCCAGGCGTACTTGCTGATTTCCTCTCGATAATTAGATGTCTTGCGCTTCTTCTTCCCTTTAGTACCCGGAGTGCCCGGGCTTCTCTTGCTTTGTTTAGGTGGCTGTGTTGGAGAACTAGTCACTTCAACATCATCGTCATTATTTATGTTGAATTCTGGATCCGAAGAATCAGATGGGGGAAACTCTGGAAACTCAACATTTTCACCAGTGCTAGTCTTTGGGAGTTCTTCATTATGCATAGATGATCCAGGTATGTGTGCAAACTCTCCTGTAGCACATAGCCCATCAAACAACTACTCCAACTACTCCAAGTTTTCAGGTCCTTGAAATCTGAACTTTGCCACCTTCTTATCCTCCTGCATTTCAAGAGTGAAAGTTTAGTGGTAATCATGACATGATACTAATGAGAAAACTAAATGAAATTAAACTAGAGAATAACTCACTTTAATCCTCCTCTCCCACCACTCATTATCAGCAAGAATAATATTCCAAACATCATCCCATTCAGTGCCCGTATCATGAAGTCTCAATTTCTGAAATAGCTTGTACTCTTTCTTTAGGCTATCCCACTTGTTCTTCAATTGCGATTGGTCATATCATTTTCCAGTTTTTTCCTCAAAACCTGCTACTATTCTCTGCCAACCTTCTTTTGTAAAATTTGATCCAGGCCTTCTCCCTTCATTAACTTGTTGAACACAAAGATGAACAAATATTTTGGTTTGTGCGGAGTCCCAATTTGCCTTGTCCACAACTTGGGTTGATTTTGCAGAAGGTGTAGTAGTATTACTCATACTAATATGCAGGAAGGAAAATTTTGAACACTAAACACAATGAGTAATGCTATTATGTATAAGAAATGCAAGCCAAACATAAAAAAGAAACTTAAGATTTTGTAGAGATCAGCCTCAAAGCACAGATGAAAGAAGCAATTCAGTTCAGAGAAATGAAAGAAGCAATTCAGTTCAGAGAAATAAAAAAATGACCAATAAAAAATAGGATCGATGAAATAGCAGATCATAAGATTTTGAGCTGATGCTAGCTTCACATCAAACATAAATGACAGCGATAATTGCAAATCATTAAAATTTTATTATATATATGTCACTGATATTACCCCCAAATGATCTGAGGTAGTATTCCAAGAATTTATGAAAATTTAACAATAATAGAAGGACACGACAATCTGTTTCTGGTACAGGTAAAAAAAGAATCAAAACACATTTGTGGGGTGTGACAGTTTTCTAAGAGGACACCAAGAGAGAAAGTACTTTTCTGGGACCCAATTCTATAACTAAATCAAAAGGCTTGTCAAACAGAGGAATCAAAACGTGTGAAAGCTGTAAGTAAAAATTGCAACAAAAAAAATTAACCAACTCCAATTCAGTGAACCAGGAGTAACGATTTAAGAAAAAGCCAGAGAAATCACCACAATAAGATACATTCGATCAAGCAACAGGTCTCAGTATACGGATGACATAAATAAAAATGAACTAGATCAATAACCATAAGTTAAAATCCTAAACAAGACAACCAAATCCCACATTCAACCAAAAGTAAGTAGCAACAAATAAAAACAACGATATCACATCTGCCCACCTCAACATGATTGCATTCAAACACCAACCCAATTCATATATCAAATAATAACAGCAAAAACAAAATACCCATCAACGAATTCACACCGAACTTAGCAACAAAAGACTCAGAATGCCTAGAAATGAAGAAGCTAAATCAAATTGAATCACAAAAATAAATTAAGTAAAAAAAATTCTAAAATTATGTGGTTATACATCACCTGCGACTTATACATAAAAAATAGGGCAGGAAAGTTGGAATGAAGAAGAATCCTCTATAAAAAGAATGTTGATTTCGGTCGCAGAAGAGAATAGAACCCAAGAATATGCCGAGGAACAAAGAGTCAAATAAAGAAGAGAGAGATAGAGAGGGTCGACAATGCCAAGGGTAGCGTAGTAATCTACAAAATGAAATAAGGTAAATGACAACCCAGTCAAAGAACGTACCTCAAAGGAAGTCGATGGTGGTGTAGGCAGGAGAGGCTCGCGACGGGCAGTGCTATCAAATGACAAACCAGGAAAAGATGGTTAGCATGCGGAGACTGTTATATTGTTCGACTAGCTTGGGGAAGAAGATCCTAAACCGTACCGATCAGTCGTCGTTGCAGGGGAGAAAGCGAGCTGCAGCTCCTTTCTTAATTTAGAAGTCGCGAGAAGGAGCTCAACGAATTGGGGCAAAAACTAGTCAAACGAGATTTTTCAAAAATGCAACAGGCTTCAACGCATCGGGCTCACCCAAATAGGCTGGGCTTGTGGGACGTCCTTAAGAAACTGGATGCGGGCCTTCTACCACACACCCAAACGGTCACACATATTTCCTGTGGTACCAATTCCTTCAATCATTTTTCTGTTCTTTGATTCTTACTTCATAGTTTGGTGGTTCCTTAATCTTGACATGTTCTAGTGATGCTTAATCTATGAATTTGTGATAAGTCATAAATAAATTGATGTCTGCCATGTTGGAATGGTAATCACTTAATCTGTTATCATTTTTTAAAATATAGCTTATGCCTTGGTCAATTAGCTTGCTAGCTGTTGCTGTCAAGCTGCATGCTGGATTGTTTTCATTTTATAATAATATAGCATGTTGCTTACTTGCTTGTGCCTTTAGCTTGATGGTGCGTGCTGGATTGTTATCATTTTATAAGAATTAAGAATATAGTTGCAGTGATAGACCTGAACTATTATCATTTTTAAAGAGTTAAGATACAATGCATGAACACTCTTTTTTTTTTGTAGATATGTCAAACTCACAATCAATGTCATTTCCAAGTGAGCATGAACATTCATTACATTCATTTGAGGAGCATTTGCATGAACGTGAATGTGAGGAAGGAGCTGGTGGTGTTTAGGGAAGTTCAATTCCCATTTTAAGAATCCAGACAAGTGAGGCTCAGGGTAGTTAGGGAAGTGAGGTGACAATTCCGAAGAAGCGAAATACAAAAATAGCAGTGGACAGGTATGAAGTTTGGAGAGATTTTACTCAATCACCGAAGCGTACCACGTGCACTTGCAATCGTTGTGGGGTGATGTACAAGTGCCACTCTTCAAGGAATGGAACATCAACACTTAAATCTCACTTATTGTGATGCGCACGCAAGCCTAAGTGGGCAACAAACAACATTGTTGTTCCAAGAAGGGAAATGGAATGTTTCAACATGGACGTATGATTATAAGGCCATTAATAATGAATTAACTTGCATGGTAGTTGAATGTGAGTTGCCATTCAAAATTGTGGACAAAATTGAGGAAGTAAAACGCGGGAGAAAGATAGAAGAAATTCAGCTAGAAAAGAAAGATCTAGTGTGACACTTATTGCCCATGCTCTTTCCTCCTCTCTCTTCTTCATACTCCCAAGGTTTAAGAGTTTTTGCCATTTATTGAATTCTAGATAGCGTTGTCCTTCTAGGACAACTATGAGAAAGAATCTATTTGAGTTGTATGATGATATGAAAAAGAAAATTCAGAACACATTTCAAAGCAATGGTTCTAGGGTCTCTCTTACCATGAACACATGGACATCGAAGTAAAAATAAAGCTTTATGGTGATCACTGCTCACTACATTGATAGTGACTGGACTTTGAAAAAGAAAATTATCAATTTCACCACTATTAGAAGCCACAAGGGTGAGGCTATAGGAAGATCAATTGAGAATTGCTTAAAAGAATGGGTGATCAAGAAATTATCACTATTACAGTTGACAATGAAAGTGCAAATGATCACCTTGTCAACTACTTAAAGAGGAGATTTTCTAGTGTAATCCTAAGTAAGTACCTGCATGTTCTTTGCACACATCATTAATCTAATTGTGGTGGACGACATGAAAAAATCTATTTCATCAATATTTCATGTTTGGGCAGCCGTTAAATTTATTAGAACATCACCATCTAGTATTCTAAAGTTCAAGGAATGTGTGGAGATAGAGAGAATTCAAAGCAAGAAGTCCTTGTGCTTAGATGTGTGCACTAGGTGGAACTCCACCTACTTCATGTTAGAAAGTGTTGAGAATTTTGAACAAGTATTCGAGATATTCGAGGAACTTGAGCCGCAAATTACAAGTGAGTTTTTAGATGATGGTGGAATGCCCAAGCAAGAAGATTGGATTATCGTGAGAAGATTAATCACTTTCCTTCGTTATTTTTATGAGCTCACATTGAATGTATCTAGTACTTCTTACGTTATCTCTACTCAATTTTTTCATGAATTGAGTATATTTTTGTGTGTTCTACAAGAAATGAAGAGTTTAGATTATCCTCAAATGAGCTCGATGGCTTCTAGGATGATTGGCAAGTGCGAGAAATATTGGGGAGGGAGATCTGATAAACTCAATCTATTGATTTTTGTTGTGGTTGTCTTCGATCCTAGATAAAAGTTTCAATACTTGACTGTGGTGTTAAAGAAGTTGTATGATAACCAAATTGCTATGGAAGTGGTTGAGAAGGTGAAAATAACAACATACAAGATGCTTAACGAATACAAAAGTGAGTTGTTAGTGCAAATTCCTGTGCCAACTGATGTTATTGGAGTTACGAGAGATGAGGATCAATCTGCTGAAAATTGAGCAAAAGCTAAGTGAGAAGGATATATAGTGAAGTTGGGTGTGAAATCCCGACCCAAAAATATTATGTTTGGTTAAATTTTAAGTGATAAGTTATTGAAAAAAAAAAGGGTTCGAAGAGATAACGGACTATTGGAAGTGTATAAGATCCTAAAGGATAGTTTTTGAACTAGGTTCAGTAAATCGGTCATAACTTTTGGCACAGATGTCCGTTTGGGATCCATAATATATCAAATCGAAGCTAAGACTGAGACGGAACTGAAAAATAAGGCCACATGCCTAGGCGGTGCGCCTAGGCATGTACAAAACCGCCCAGTCCAGTGGCAACAAAGATGGAAATGGTGCATGGGCGCCTAGGCGCACTCCGCCTAGGCGCACTTTCTGTGCACGCCTAGGATAGCGCCCAGAGCAGCGGGCTTATGGAGGAATTCCTGACTTGGGCGCCTAGGCGCAACCCGAGGCTTAAAGAAGGTGTTACGCGACCAGAACTTAATCCTTTGTGAAAGTTCCGACTTTTAGAGAGAGAGAGAGAGAGAAATAGAGAGATAAAGAGAGATTCTTGAGAGATTTCAAGGATTGAAGCTTGGATTGAAGGATAGAAGAAGATTAAAGAAGAGTTTGACAAAATTGGAGGGATTTGAGGTAAGTTTCTAGTTTTCCATAAAACCTAGGGTTTTTGTAACTTCGAATGGGTGTTTTAGAATGACTATAGAGGTTGATTTAAGTCTATATATGTTGATATATACTAGGTTGTTTGAAGATTTGGTTGATTGAAGGCTTGAAGGCTTGAACTTAGCATATTTGGGTTCTAGAGAGAGAAAGGTAATTTTCTCTTGAGTTGTTGGTTTGATTTATGTTGATTATGGTTATGGGGGATTAATTTGTGGGATTGGGTGATGAATTTGCTATATGGTAGGTTCGGAAACTCAAACCCTAATATTTGGGAAAAACTTGTAGCTTGTGATAGCTTGGAATTGAGATAGGAATTCTTACCCCCATTTTCTATCGTATTGTTCTTCTCTAAAGAGCGGTTGAAATTTTTCATCGGTCTTTATTATTGTGTTCTTGCCTAAATTGTTCCTTAGGAAGAACGAACCTTCTTGTTGATTATTGATGAATTTGCATACCCTTTGAATGCTTAATCATCTATAGGGCATGATAAACCTCGTTCATGCATCATGTAGTTATGTATATGTATATATATATAGGATTGTTATATATATGAGCTTCTTTTGCATGACATTATTGGACATAAATTATAGATGCATTGGGTCTACGAGTATGGACGCGTAGTATCCTTAGGTTATATTTTTGTGATGATGTGGATACCGAATGGGCACATTGTTGCCGGAATCGGGATTTCCATTATGTAGGTGCACCTATAGTCGTTTCGGGGCAAAGTGCAAGGGTTTCGATGATTTTTCGAAATATTCGTTGCCTGGTGCCAGGCACTGTAGGGTGTAGCCCGAGGTTATGCATTGTTGTGACATTTTAGGATGTCATGTTGCTGCATTGAGCTTGTTTCAATATTCAGCCTTTACATTCTTTATGATTCATCTTATTTTCCCTACTGAGCCTCCTACTCACCCTATTCCTTTTCTGTATCCTTCAGGTGAGACTGGTGCTGAGAACCAGGCTGCGGATCTGTAGGAGGCGGCGTGACATGGAAGGCCACCCTAGGAGCACTAGGATATGTATTTGGTTGTTTGAGAACCTTGGTTATGAATTAAGTACATATAGTACTTTTATTGGTTGACTATTATGTTGCTTAAATACCTTTTCGATATGTTGGATGGATGGTCGGGAGGTATGCCGTGTGATCGGGACTCCCGTACCTGGATAGTGGACCTTGGGTCCGGATTGATAGACTTTGATAGTCTTTGATGATATTATTGATATGAATATGTTTTGCTTATTGATTGCATGTGATTAGGAGGCCTGAGGCCCTGCCTAGTGTGTGAATGTGGATAGATGGCCAGAGGCCCAGTTAGGCTGCGGAACTTCTCTGATTGTTATTGATTATCTTTCATGTGCTAAGTGAGATGTGACTCCAGGTTGGCACCCTCCGATATACGGGGAGGTGCTGTCGGATTTCTGATAGAATCCGGGGTTAGGTTGGCTTGTGGTGAGGTCCTTAGTGACGGGGCACACGCCTAAAGTGGCGCTCCCAGCTCAGTGCGTGAATTTTGGGTCAGGGCGTCACAGTTTGGTATCGGAGCTAGGCTAGCTCTACGTAGGATCTGGGGTTGGGTCCTATATGTAAGTTAGTAAGTCTCCAGGCCATGTCACGACCTCTGCTGATCCGGTACGTTTTCTTATCCCTTAAATCCTCGATTAATTAAATCATGTTAAGTATCTTATCTGTTGTGGCGCAGATGGATACTCGTAGAGAGACCTGATCTACTCGCACTGTGGCAACCCCGGGAGATGGGGCAGGCGAGGACGACCTAGGGGCCGTGGTAGGGGCCATGGTAGAGGAGTGACGCGTGCTACTAGACGCACTCCTAGTACTCAGAATGCGGTGCCGGTGAATGATACCAACGAAAGAGTGGAGGAAAGAGTTGAGTTGGAAGATCCGGGGAGGACTTCAGAGCCAATATTGCCGGAGGTACAAATTGCTCCGACTAGTACTGTGGGACAGCCTGTGACCTTAGAGGCTTTGACAGGAATTGTGATGAACTTAGTTCAGGTTATACAAGCGCAAACTCAAGCTCAAGTGGTGAGAGCACCAGAAGTCCGAAGTGAGGGACAGGGTTCCGGGGCTAGTACTGGAGATGGTGCTAGACCGGGACGGGAGATTTATGAGGTTGATCAGTTGAGGAGGACTAGTCCTCCAGTGTTTGATGGCGAGGGAGAAGGGTATGAAGCCGGTGAATGGCTAAGGCAAATGAGCAAGAGATTTGAATCTCTAGTTTTACCCGACGACCGAAGGATGAAGCTGATCTTTTATTATCTTAAAGGAGCAACACATGACTGGTGGTATTTGCTGGATCAGAGAAAGAATGATTTGACTTGGACATCATTTGAAATATTATTCATGCAATGATTTGTGCCAGAGAGCTTCCAATCTGACAAGGCCAGGCAGTACATAGAGTTGGTGCAAACTCCTGATATGACGGTTACGCAATATACCAAGAGGTATGAGGAACTCTATAGGTTTGGAAAGAAGTTTGCTCCAGATGATTGGAGCAAAACAGAGAGATATCGAGATGGGTTGATTCCTACTATTGGGAAGTTGATGATACCTTCAGGGGTGATGTTATATGACAAGGCAGTGGACATGGCTCTTAAGATAGAGCGGGGAGAGCGCCTCCCGTCAGTACTGGGATATTCAGAAGGGTCGAAAGACCCCAGCTTCTAGTGGAGGAAGCAGTAGTAGTCAGAAGAGGCAGAAGATAGAACCTCAGACTCAGGGAGGCCAGAGAGGTGGTAGGGACCAGGGACAGAGGCCACGGGGTGGCAGATTTGCATGTTTCAAGTGTGGAAAGGAAGGGCACAAGAAAGATCAGTGTCCGGTGAAGGGGATTGTGTGCTTTGGGTGTGGTGCGGCTGGCCATAAGAGGAATGAATGTCCTCAGGGTGGCAGAACTTCAGATCAATATCATACACCCGGAGTACCATCTTCTGTAATTGCTCTAGCTCTTTCCTCCACTGTTCCATCAGGGGGAAGAGGACGAGGCGGACCTAGGCAGACTCCGCAGCTACAGTCGACCCAGACGCAGACCCGGGCATTTGCATTGGGACATCAGGAGGCTCCTGAACATCCCCACTTCATTGGAGGTACTTTCCTTATTTCAAACTGTTGGGCTAGGGTATTGTTTGATTCGGGAGCTACAGCTTCATTCATTACTAGTGCCTTAGCTCATTCCTTAGGGTTGGAAATTTCGCCAATAAGTCGTATGTTTACAGTGTCTTCACCATTTGGGTATTTTACTCCTTTAGAGGGGATAGCATTTGGGTGTGAGTGTCGATTTGGAGAAGTGGTCTTGAAGGCCGATTTTTATGTGATGGACTTCAAGGATTTCGATGTAATCCTTGGAGCAGATTGGTTGACAAAGCACCATGGTTTGCTAGACTTTTTGGAGAGGAAAATTACTCTTAGAATACCTGAGGGTGGGGTGATACGGTTGAATGGATCGAAGGGGATTCCTTGTCCACATTTCTTAGAAAATCCTCTATACCAGGATTGTAGGATGGCGAGTTTGGTGACATCAACACCTAGGGGTGATTTCACAACACCGATTCGGGTAGTGGAAGAGTTTATGGATGTGTTTCTGGAAGAGTTACCGGGATTGCCTCCAAAGAGAGAAATAGATTTTGCCATCGAGTTGCATCCGAACGTGAAACCAATTTCGATTTCTCCTTATCGGATGGCTCCGGCGGCGTTGAAAGAATTGATGATGCAACTAGAAGAGTTGCAAGATTTGGGGTTTATTAGGCCGAGTGTATCTCCATGGAGTGCACCGGTATTGTTTGTAAAGAAGAAAGATGGGTCGTTGAGAATGTGTATCGACTATCGGCAGCTGAATAGAGCTACAGTGAAGAATAAATATCCGTTACCACGGATCAATGATTTATTTGATCAGTTGAGAGGTGCCAAGCATTTCTCCAAGATTGACTTGAGGTCAGGATGTCATCAATTGCGGATAAGGGATGAAGATATTCAGAAGACAGCGTTTAGGACTCGATATGGGCATTATGAGTTCTTGGTAATGCCATTTGGGTTGACTAATGCCCCAGCGGTATTCATGGATTTGATGCAGCGGGTTCTTAAACCATTTTTGGATAAGTTTGTAGTGGTATTCATAGATGATATCTTGATTTACTCTACAACGGAGGAAGAGCATAGTGAACACTTAAGAGTGGTTCTGTCAACGCTGAGAGAGAATCAATTGTATGCTAAACTGAGTAAATGTGAGTTTTGGGCCACGGAAGTGAAATTTCTGGGTCATGTTATTACACAGGAGGGCATAGCAGTTGATTATTCTAAGGTTGAATCGGTTTTGAATTGGTTGAGACCGAAGAATGTGACAGAGATAAGAAGTTTCCTAGGGTTGGCAGGCTACTACCGAAGGTTCATTAAGGACTTTTCGAGAGTGGCTGCACCCATGACACAATTGACTAAGAAAGGTACACCGTTTGTTTGGACTGACGAGTGTGAGGCGGTATTTGAAGAGTTGAATAAAAGGTTGACAACACCTCCTGTGTTAGTAGTGCCGGAGAGAGATGTAGGCTACTAGGTGTATTGTGATGCATCTGGAGTGGGATTGGGATGTGTGTTGATGCAATGTGGGAGAGTTGTAGAGTATGGCTCTAGATTGCTGAAGACACATGAGAGGAATTACCTAGTTCATGACTTAGAACTTGCAGCAGTAGTATTTGCTTTGAAGCAATGGCGGTATTATCTCTACGGAGAGAGGTTTGAGGTCTTTTCAGATCATAAAAGCCTCAAGTATTTATTCACTCAAAAGGAGTTGAACTTGCGACAAAGGCGGTGGATGGAATACTTGGAGGATTTCGACTTTAATTTGCAATACCATCCCGGTAAAGCAAATGTAGTGGCGGATGCGTTGAGCCGGAAACTTGGGTTGGCTAGTTTGGCATTGCACGAATGGGAGATTGTTGAGACAATCAACCAATTTGGGTTGGAATTGAGAAGTGAGGAAGAAAAAGTATACTTGGGTTGTATAACTTCGAGACCACAGATGGTTCAGAAGGTTATGGATGCGCAGAACGACGATCCCTCTTTTGATGTGATTGATGAGAGTTTAGGATGGGCTCGTGGGATTGACGATGGAGTGAGATATGTTGGGAGGTTGATAGTTCCCGATGATGAGGAACTACGGCTAGAGATCTTGAAGGAGGCACACCATTCATGGTTTGCCATGCATCCTGGGGTTACAAAAATGTATCAAGATTTAAAAAGGAACTTTTGGTGGAAGGGGATGAAGGCCGATGTGGCCAGGTATGTGGCGAGGTGTCTGACTTGCCAACAGGTGAAAGGCGAACATCAAAAGCCGGCGGGGTTGTTACAACCACTACCGGTAGCGCAATGGAAATGAGAGATGATCACTATGGACTTTGTGACGGGGTTTCCAATGACTCAGAAGAAATATGACACGGTGTGGGTGATAGTGGATCGATTGACCAAGTCGGCACACTTTCTACCAATGAATAAGACAGATTCATTGGAATCCTTGAGTAGCTATTATGTGAGAGAGATTGTGAAGTTGCATGGAGTCCCATTATCTATTGTGTCAGACCGGGATCCACGGTTCACTGGTAGATTCTAGAGCAGTTTGCAAGAAGCTTTGGGTACGAAGTTAGATTTTAGTACGGCATACCATCCTCAGAGTGATGGGCAGAGTGAGAGAACTATCCAGATTCTAGAGGACATGCTTAGAGCATGTGTGGTGGACTTCGAAAAGAGCTGGGATCGATACATATATTTGGCGGAGTTTGTGTACAACAACTCATTCCAAAGTAGTATCGGTATGGCTCCGTTTGAGGCACTTTATGGGAGACCTTGCAAATCACCATTATGTTGGGTTGAAGTCGGGGAAAAAGTGATTTCGGGATCGGAATTGGTCAAAGAGGCTCAAGAGCGAGTCGAGGAGATTAAAAGATGGCTTGTCACCGCACAGAGTCGTCAAAAGTCTTATGCTGATAATAGAAAAAGACCGTTGGAGTTTGCGGTGGGAGACAAGGTATTTCTCAAAGTTAGTCCAAGACGTGGTGTTCAACGGTATAGTAAACAGGGAAAGTTGGCACCAAGGTTTGTGGGACCGTTTGAGATTCTAGAAATGGTGGGACTGGTAGCATATCGGTTGGCTCTGCCACCTAAGCTAGAAAGGGTTCATAATGTATTTAATGTCTCTATGCTCCAGAAGTATGCGCCGGACCCTCCACATGTATTGGATTGGACCACTTTGGAGGTTGAAGAAGATGGGAGCTATACTCTTCAACCGGTGAGAATCTTGGACCGTCAAAATAAGGTCACGAGAACGAGTATAATTCCTTTGGTGAAGGTGATGTGGATGTACCATGGCACGGAAGAAGCAACTTGGGAGTTGGAGTCTCGTATGATGGACAAGTACCCGGCTTTGTTCAAAAACCAAGGTACATAACTAAATTTCAGGACGAAATTTGTTTAAGGGGGAAGGGATGTGAAATCCCGACCCAAAAATATTATGTTTGGTTAAATTTTAAGTGATAAGTTATTGAAAAAAAAATGGGTTCGAAGAGATAACGGACTATTGGAAGTGTATAAGATCCTAAAGGATAGTTTTTGAACTAGGTTCAGTAAATCGGTCATAACTTTTAGCACAGATGTCCGTTTGGGGTCCATAATATATCAAATCGAACCTAAGACCGAGACGGAACTGAAAAACAAGGCCACACGCCTAGGCGGTGCGCCTACGCATGTAAAAACCCGCCCAGTCCAGTGGCAACAAAGATGAAAATAGTGCATGGGCGCCTAGGCGCACTTTCTGTGCACACCCAGGATAGCGCCCAGAGCAGCGGGCTTATGGAGGAATTCCTGACTTGGGCGCCTAGGCGCAACCCGAGGCTTAAAGAGGGTGTTACGCGACCAGAACTTAATCCTTTGTGAAAGTTCCGACTTTTAGAGAGAGAGAGAGAGCAAAAAATAGAGAGATAAAGAGAGATTCTTGAGAGATTTTCAAGGATTGAAGCTTGGATTGAAGGATAGAAGAAGATTAAAGAAGAGTTTGACAAAGTTGGAGGGATTTGAGGTAAGTTTCTAGTTTTCCATAAAACCTAGGGTTTTTGTAATTTCGAATGGAACTTTGAATGGGTGTTTTAGAATGACTATAGAGGTTGATTTAAGTCTATATATGTTGATATATACTAGGTTGTTTGAAGATTTGGTTGATTGAAGGCTTGAAGGCTTGAACTTAGCATATTTGGGTTCTAGAGAGAGAAAGGTAATTTTCTCTTGAGTTGTTGGTTTGATTTATGTTGATTATGGTTATGGGGGATTAATTTGTGGGATTGGGTGATGAATTTGCTATATGGTAGGTTCGGAAACTCAAACCCTAATATTTGGGAAAAACTTGTAGCTTGTGATAGCTTGGAATTGAGGTAGGGATTCTTACCCCCATTTTCTATCGTATTGTTCTTCTCTAAAGAGTGGTTGAAATTCTTCATTAGTCCTTATTATTGTGTTCTTGCCTAAATTGTTCCTTAGGAAGAACGAACCTTCTTGTTGATTATTGATGAATTTGCATACCCTTTGAATGCTTAATCATCTATTGGGCATGATAAACCTCGTTCATGCATCATGTAGTTATGTATATATATAGAGGATTGTTATATATACGAGCTTCTTTTGCATGACATTATTGGACATGAATTATAGATGCAATGGGTCTACGAGTATGGACGCGTAGTATCCTTAGGTTATATTTTTGTGATGATGTGGATACCGAATGGGCACATTGTTGCCGGAATCGGGATTTCCATTATGTAGGTGCACCTATAGTCATTTCGGGGCAAAGTGAAAGGGTTCCGATGATTTTCCGAAATATTCGTTGCCTGGTGCCAAGCGTTGTAGGGTGTAGCCCGAGGTTATGCATTGTTGTGACATTTTAGGATGTCATGTTGCTGCATTGAGCTTGTTTCAATATTCAGCCTTTACATTCTTTATGATTCATCTTATTTTCCCTACTGAGCCTCCTGCTCACCCTATTCCTTTTCTGTATCCTTCAGGTGAGACTGGTGCTGAGAACCAGGCTGCGGATCAGTAGGAGGCGGCGTGACATGGAAGGCCACCCTAGGAGCACTAGGATATGTATTTGGTTGTTTGAGAACCTTGGTTATGAATTAAGTACATATAGTACTTTTATTGGTTGACTATTATGTTGCTTAAATACCTTTTCGGTATGTTGGATGGATGGTCGGGAGGTATGCCGTGTGATCGGGACTCCCGTACCTGGATAGTGGACCTTGGGTCCGGATTGATAGACTTTGATAGTCTTTGATGATATTATTGATATGAATATGTTTTTCTTATTGATTGCATGTGATTTGGAGGCCTAAGGCCCTGCCTAGTGTGTGAATGTGGATAGATGGCCAGAGGCCCTGTTAGGCTGCGAAACTTCTCTGATTGTTATTGATTATTTTTCATGTGCTAAGTGAGATGTGACTCCAGGTTGGCAACCTCCGATATACGGGGAGGTGCTGTCGGATTTCTGATAGAATCCGGGGTTAGGTTGGCGTGTGGTGAGGTCCTTAGTGACGAGGCACACGCCTAAAGTTGCGCTCCCGGCTCAGTGCGTGAATTCCGGGTCAGGGCATCACTTTTGGGGTGGAGAAAGCATCACTGAATTGGATCAACATATAGGAGAAAAAATTGAGGGTTCAAAGGAGGGTGAGACGTTTGACGTGTTGATTTGGTGGAAAGTAAATTCTTTTAGGTTTCCTATCCTCTCAGTGATAACACGTGACGTATTGGCTATTCCCATGTCTATGGTGGCATCAGAATCTGTCTTTAGTATAGGTGGCCGAGTTCTTGATACATTTAGAGGCTCATTCACCACAGAAATTGTGGAAGTACTCATATGTGTGGATGATTGGCTTGGAGGGCTACTTTTGGAGTCAATGACATTAATGGCTGAAGACTTAGCAGAGCAAGAAAAATTTGAGCAAGGTAAATGTAACACCTCGTCCCATGAAACCCTAATTCATGGGCTCGTAGTCCAAAACACTACCTATTTTACATCCTCATCCATCAACTGTTCCTAATTCTATATATCTACAGAAAAAACTAAGATCTAACATCTTGTATTAAACATAAAACTCACAACAAAGTATATTAAATATGACTCTGTCTCTGTCACATGAGCATCATCCTCACGGATTCGCACGCTCACCATCAACCGCTAGGTCAGCAAAATCACCAAAGAAATATAAACACCTGCATTACGGAACATAGTGAGTCGAGGCCCGACAAGTAATACTTATGCATGAATGCACGTGAACCTCATCTTTAGAAAATAATCAGTCATTTAAATCATTTTTCCAGTGCTCGGACCCTTAACCTAGGCAAACTGCTACAGAGCAACTGGTCAGGATTTTCATATACTGCCCTACCATAGAGCACATCCAGTTAACATCCGAATCTTTTATTCATTTTCCTTTTCCTTTTCCTTTTCTTTTATTTAACAGTCCCATAAACCTTCATCTTTCCAGTACACCCTCCATGTAGCAGTAATATCTGATTCGTAAAACACTTTTTCCTTAAACTGAACTTTTCCTTTCATGTAATGAAATGCATCGTGCTTATGAACAATATTTAATGTATCAGTAAATCATATGTAACACCTCACTTTCAAGAACATCAAATCCGTCGTTATATCAGTTTCATCACCATATTCAGTCCAAGCATATAACAATACATATTGCATACTACAGAGAAATACAATAACGGTTCTGTTGTTCAATCACAGTAACCAAACATCACCTTCAATACAATTATAACATAAATGATCATTCATATCACAACTCACATATAACTCGTCATGGGATTCCGATCAAATACATATCAATAATTCAACCAATTACACAGACAATAACACATACAATTCATAAATTTCATGGTTCTGTAATACAGTTGAGTATTACTTACCGTGGTATAATCCCGTAAATTATCGATAATTCAATTACACCGGATGGTTCCTGAAACCCATAGAACATCCAAAATTATTTATTAATTCTATTATCTTTAACCTACTCATTATTCCATTTATCTTTTATTCAATTTATTTTATTAATACTAGTAACTTAATACTATCAACATAGTACCATTAACCTAATACTATTAACTTAATAAAATTAGCCTAATACAATTAACCTAGTAGAATTAACTTAATACCATTAATTAATTAATTTAACCATTCATTAACTCTACCAAATTCAACCGGGTCGGCTGACCCGGTTGCTATTCCTAAAGCGGGTCATCAGACCTGTTTGGAGTCTAAGACGGGTCACGTCAATGGAGGGCGGTGGAGCCCACGGATGGTCGAAATCAACAGCTAGTGGTTCGATGAACACAGCGGTAGTCTCAAGTACCTGAAACATGGCCGGAAGATGGCGAATCGACCACCTCAAGGTGGCGGCACCACTTGCTTCCTTCCCTCCGTTGAAGGCCTATCTGAGCTTCGTTCCGTACGAAAACGGTACCAGTGAGTTCCTGACGACGTGCTCCTCTTCCCCGTACCACCCGCATCTCCGTTCATCGTCATTGACAAAAACTCAACTTCCGTCGCCGCCTCTGTACAGCGCAGCCTCAAGGGTTTTCTTTGGTCTACCTCGATTTCCGTGCTTCTCTTTTCTTTTTCTTTTTTATTTTATTTTATATTATTTGATTGCTGGTCATTTACCATTCAACCCTCCAACTTCATATCTTATTACGCATAACCATAACTGTATTTACAACTTTGCCATTGTTTATTTAAGCAAACCCTATTCTATTTTAATCTTCCAAAGTTCATATTTATTTCATTTTAACTCTGTCTCCAATAATTCTAGAGCTCATAATTTTTATTTCCCTTATACAATTTAAGACAAACATTCTGATCAAACTTATGTCACACATGACATCACCTATCTTACGACATCTATCGCACCATGTTATCTGAAGGTTCGGGTGTTACAGTCAAAATGCTAGCCATTTACTCATTTAGCATCTTTATTTGGTTAACTTGTTTACATAAATATTAGTCATATTGATTTGTATAATTGTGTTAATTTATCTCAAATGTAGAATTGGCTAAGAATAGGAGTACGAACAAGGGAACATCAATTGGATCTTCTAGAGGAGTCGAGACTCGTCGTTGAAAATTTGAAATAGCCAAAAAGGATATGGGTATACCTCTATGTATTTGAGACTCACTCTATCACTTAATATGTTTAATCTGCATGTTTAGCAGCCCATACAAATATACACTATGCAATTATATTTTAATTTGTAGGTGTGGCAGTAGCAATACTATATTAGATTCTGGAGTTGCTGAGTTGGTTCTGTTGCCATTTCTGGGAGAGCAACATTGCACAGCAGCCAGCAAGAGTTCAAAACTAAGACTTGTCACTTCCTCTATTTTAATTTTGAATTTGTACTGCCATAGTTCCATTAGGCATGAGAAGAAAAGGATTAATGGATTATGGATTATGTATTTTAGTATTTATATATTTTTTATTTATTTTTGTTTAACTTGATGTAATGCTGTTGTTGGATTATATTGATTATAGAATTGTATTGTGGATTTCACTTTGATACTAAAGTACTTGAATACTTAATAATTTGAGACTGCATAGTAAATTGATCATATTTTTGGTTTAAATCGAAAACCCGAGAACCGAACCGAATTGTTGCATTTTGATTCGGTTCGGTTATTTAATAAGCTCAGTTTGGTTTGGTTTAATTGGAAACATGATTTTGGTTTTTGATTATTTTAGTTTCGATTAAAAATCAAACCGTTTCACCGAAGTTGCAGCCCTACAGTATCAAAAGGGAGCCTAAACAAGATTCAAGGTAAGGAATTTTGATTTCCAAAGTTAGGTTTTATGGGTTTTTGTAGATATGTGTTGAATCTTGATTTTAGGTGGAATTAGAGATAGAATAGGTTGATTGAGACTTGATTATGGTTATATATGTAAGTTTGATTATTGATTTGAGCACAAGTTTGAATTATTAGAGATTGCAAGAGTTGGAGATTTTTCTAGAAATAGAAAGGTAAGGAATTTCTTATTTTTCTTGGTTGATGGATTTTGATATATGATTGAAATGGGTTTTGGTTTTTGCTGTAAGGTTAGGTTGAGAAAAGTTGAACCCTATAATTTGGGAATTTTAGATAATTGCTTTGCTTGGATACAAGATATGTAATTTCTTACCCATTCTTTTTCATGTTTATCCTTCAATTCCAAAAGTGCAGTTTGAATTTCTCATTGGTTGTTTTCTTGTGTTCTTGCCTTAATTGCTTTCTAAGGAAGATCAAGCCTTGTATGAATTCTTGATATCATTCAATTGTATAATTGCATATCTAGTTTACACGTTCGATCATTTATTGAGCATGATTTATGTGATGACCGACCACAAAAAAATTTGAACTTAGAAAGGTTAGAAGTAAAAAATATGTGAATTTTTAGTGAATTGATGTTCTTGAGAAGGGAGCCTAGGCGCACTTTTCTTCATGCCTAAGAGCACCCCGCCTAGGTGTGCCAAGGAAGTGCGCCCAGGACCGCCCTAGACAGATTGTCACAAGTGAGATTGAAGGCCAGGGTGCCTAGGCGCACCCCGAGCCTTTTTATGACTTTCACGACCCAATTTTTGTTCAAACATTGGATATTTTGGAAATATAGAGAGACAAGGAGCGATTCAAGGTGGTTTAAGCTTGGATTGGAGATTAGAACAAGGATTCATCAAGATTTCCACAAGTTTTGGAAGATTTGAGGTAACTTTCTTGGTTTCCATAAAAACTAGGGTTTTTGTAATTTCAATTGGAACTTCTAATAGGTTTTTTAGAATGACTATATAGGTTGATTTGATTATATTTATGATGTTATATACTAGGTTGGTTATTGATTTGGTGGATTGAAAGCTTGATGACTTGATTTGGGTATATTTTGGTTTCTATAGAGAGAAAGGTAACTTCTCTTGATTTGTTGGTTTGGTTTATGTTGCTTTTCATTATTGGGAATTAATTTGTGGGAATGGGTGATGAATTTTCTATATGGTAGGTTTGAAAACTCAAACCCTAATATTCGAAAATGTAGCTTGTGTTAGCTTGGATTTGAGGTAGGGGATTTCTAGCCCAATCTATTTCATTTTTCATTTCAATATCTAAAATGTGGGTATTTTCTTCATTGGTCTTCCATATTTGTGCTCTTTCCTTAATTGCTCCTTTAGGAAGAACGAACCTAGGGAATTCTCAAAATCCCTAAATTATTAGATGCATTCCTTATTGATTGTTTGGTCTTGTTTCAAGCATGTATGGTTCTTGTTCATGCATCATGAATAGTTAATATATATATAAGTAGGACTCGTATATATATTTTTCATGGAATGCCATATGTTATGCATTATAGCCACATGGGAAGAATGGGCATGAACTCGTAATTCCCGTAGGTTCTTTGGAAGTTATGTGGGAGGAGGGTTATGGAACCAGGGCTGGGGTTCCTATTGAATGAGTCCCATGTGAGGCAATGCATTGAGATCTCGAGGGGTCGGTTCGAGGATCCTTAATCAGTGTGGGCTAGACAAGGGTCTTGTGATTGGTGTTTTTCTCTCATGAGTATTTAATGGTGGTAGTGTTCACCGATGGTTTGGATGGTTACCGAGGTTTCATCATGTAAGGCTCATGGCGAAAAGATATGATGTTGAGTTTGATTGGATTTATGGTCTATAGCATATCGTTGCATTGATCCTATTCTTAAATTTTAGCTTAATATTTAGTTTATGATCATTTTTTTCCCTACTGAGCCATTGCTCACCCTTTGCTTCTTTCCTTTCCACACAAGTGAGCATGGTACTGATACTGGCACTGCAAATCTATAAGAGGTTAGATGACATGGTGCCACCTAGAGACATTAGGATGGGTTGATTTTAAGGGTTAATTTCCTTTGATATTTATGGATTTCTGTGTGTATGTTGAATACACTTGTGAAACACTTTTTTGGTGAAGTTGTTATTACGGTTAGGATGGTGTACCTTGTGATGGGACTCCTAAATCGGGATGTGAAACATATTTTCGGTGTAGTTGTTGTCATAGTTAGGAGGGTGTACCTTGTGATGAGACTCCTGAACCAGGACGTCAACTTTATGTTCTTGGATGCATGTTGATACATGATTTGGATATGTTATTAATTTATGTATTGTGGATGCACATTTTAGATGGCCTGAGGCGCTGCCTAGGTTGTGGTTGCATGCTATATGATGGCGGGAGGCTTGTATGTGATTTGATGATATTTTTGCTGCGCATTTCAAGTGGGCATCCTCCGATATACAGGGAGATTCTGCCAAAATTTTGGTAGGAATTGTGGATCCTAGATGCTGAAACTAGGATTGAATGTCACTATGAAAAATGTGGAGGTGAAATACCTTATGGATTATAGGTTTAGCTAGAATAGTAGCGCCTCCTGGATTAAGGGCATGACAGTTTATTCTCGATAATGCATCATGTCATAGAATATATATATATATATATATATATATATATATATGTCTGTGGGTTATATGTGTTTGTGTATATATATATGTTATTGCATATTCATGTTGACATGCATTTTAGATGCATGTGAAACTCGAGTATAGATTCGTAATTCTCATAGGTTGATTAAATGTCGCATGGAAGGATAGTAGGTGAGGTCCTGTGACTTCTGCCAAGTGACTTCCATGTTAGGCAACACGCAAAAATTTCGAGTATTCGGTTATGATCGAACCTAAATCTTGTGTGGGCATGATGATTGCATGCATGTGATCCATTCCTTATGGGTTAGTATTAATGTTGGTAGCATTCATCGATGGATTTGTGATTGTTTCCAGGGCATTGACTGGCAATGACCCATAGAGGATCGACATGATACTTGAATTTGTATAGTTGTTGTTTACATGCTTATGGATTGATAGGATATTGTTGCATGGAATCTTTCTGTGAACTCCCAAATCAAAAATATTAAGTTCAGTTAAATTTTTGGTAATAAGTCATTGAAAATGGACTCGAAGAGGTTACGGACTACTCGAGTTATATAAGACCGTAAAGAATCATTTTTTAACTATGTTCACTAAATGTGTCATAACTTTTAGCACATAAGTCCGTTTTGGGCCCATAACTTATCAAATCGAAGCTAAAAGCAAGAAAAAGTTGAAACAAATAAGGCCACACAGCTAGGCGGGCGCCTAGGTGAGATGCTCTAGGTATGTACAAAACTCTGCCCAGGGCCGCCCAGGATAGATTGCACCAGGCCGGGGGTTAGGCCAAGTGCGCCTCGGCGCACCTGGAGCTGATAAATGGTCTTACGTGTCCATAACCTATATTTCCTTGGTGAGCTCGAGTTTTATAAATAGAAAGAGGGAAAAATAGAGAGTGAAAGAAAGATTCTTGAGGGATTTTCAAGGATTAAGGCTTGGATTGAAGATTAGAACAAGATTCAACATGGATTGCACAAAGTTTGGAAGATTTAAGGTAAGTTTCTTGGTTTCCATAAAAACTAGAGTTTTTGTAATTTCGATTGGAACTTCAAATTTTTGTTTTAGAATGACTATATAGGTTGATTTGAGTCTATTTATGATGTTATATATTAGGTTGGTTATTGATTTGATGGATTGAAAGCCTGAAGGCTTGAGTTGGGTATATTTGGGTTTCTAGAGAGAGAAAGATAATTTTTGTTGATTTGTTGGTTTGGTTTATGTTGGTTTTGATTATTGAGAATTAATTTGTGGAAATGGGTGATGATTTTTCTATATGGTAGATTCGAAAACTAAAACCCTATTATTCAGAAATTGTAGCTTATGTTAGCTTGGATTCGAGGTAGGGATTTTTACCCCTTCTTCTATCGTATCATTTTGTTCACTAAAGAGCGGTTTCTATTTCTTCATTGGTCATCATTGTGTGTTCTTGTCTAAACTGCTCCTTAGCAAGAATGAACCCTCTTTGTTTGGTTATTGATTAATTTTATACCTTATTATTGCTTAATCATCTATTAGGCATGTTAATTCTCGTTCATGCATCACATGGCTACGTATGTATATCGGTTTGTTATATATATATATATATATATATATACTTCTCTTGGATAACATGATTGGACATGCATTATAGCTACACTGGAACTATGAGTATGGACTCATAGTATCCTTAGAATCTATTTGTGTGATGTTGGGTACCGAGGGGGCAAATTGTTGCCAGAATTGGGATTTCCCATTGTAGAGATGCATCTATGGTTGTCTGGGACAAGGTTCAAGGTTTTAAATGATTATTATTTTATTGTGACCTTTTAGATGTCATTTTGTTGCATTGTGCTTATTTCATCATTCAGCCTCATAATCTTGATAACTATTCATATTTCCCTACTGAGCTTTCTGTTCAGCCTATTTATTTATTTTATATCCTTAAGGTAAAACTGGTGCTGAGAACCAAGCTGCGGATCAGTAGGAGGCGGCGTGACATGGATGGCGACCCTTGGAGCACTAGGATTTATATTATAATGTGTTGGATCTTTGTTAGCTATTTTAGTACATTTAGTATTGTGTTTCTATTGAACATTATGCTACTTATATACCTATTCGGTATGCATAATGGATGATCAAGGGTGTATGTCGTGTGATCGAGACTCCCATACAGGAATGATGGACCATGGGTCCTGATTTGTTGATTTTAATAGTCTTCAACAATGATAATTATGTGATGATGTTTTACATATTATTTGCATGTGATTAGGAGGTTTGAGGCCCTACCTAGAGTGTGAATGTGGTTAGATGGCCAGAGGCCCTGCTAGGTTGTAAAATTGTATTGAATTGTTATTGATTAAATTTCTTATATGGATGTGATATCTGACTCTGGGTTGACACCCTCCGATATACGGGGAGATACTGCCAAATTTTTGTTAGAATTCGAGGTTACGATGACATGTGGTGAGGTCCTTAGTGACGGTGTACACGTCACTAGTGGCGCACCCGGCTCGGTGAAAAACCTAGGCAAACGCAAGAGGGGGGTTAATTGTGTTTCCAAATTGCAAAGGCAATCCCCTTTTTATAATTTGACAATTAATTATAAAATATCGTGTAACATGAAAGTTTGGCCTATAATGATTATCCTAAGAAAATTTATGTCAAGTGCAATATGTTATATAATATATAATGAATATCAGGCTAACAAATGCATAAAACTCACAAAACAATGTCAATGAACACAAATCTGCACACTGAATAGATAAAAGAAATTTAACCTAGAAATTTTGGTCGAAATGTAGTAAAATTTAATATAAAATATCAAAACACCTTAGTGAATACTATATCAAAAATTCAGATCAAAATTCAAGGTCTAACCATATGAACAGTGCATGAACAGATTAGTGTTTAAATCAAATCTACACACCAATCGGATAAAAACTATTTGACCTAGCAATTCAAGTTGGAATGTAACAAAATTTCGCATGAAGTATCAAAATACCTTAGTGAACATTATGTCAGAAATTCAGACTAAAATTAAAAGTCTAGCTATATGAAATATGTACAAACAGATTAATATTCCATAAAGATTAACTATCAAAAGTGTGTGTCCTAATGGTTTAGAGAAACCTACCCTAAAGCAATTAACAACCTCAAACAAATTACCAACACACAAAATCAAGTAAAAATAAAGTGCTCAAGGATATATAGTGGTTCGGAGAGTCCTTCCTCCTATATCCACTACCTAAGCCAGCAAGCTTAGCATTTCCAAATCCACTAATGGATGATGGTTTTCCCACTTCATCAAAAACTTAGGGTTTTAGGCAAGCTAACTCCAAAATCTTACAACCAAGGTTTCAAGATAACCAAGAACTGGGATTTTCAAGTTATACCTCAAACTTATCTCACAATCTCACAAGGTTTTGTCCAATAAAGGGAATTTACAAGTGTTTGGCACATGGTTCTCTCAGGGTTAGCTCAAGGCTATTTGGTTGAGAAACTCTCACAAAGACTAGATATGATGCTCATGAATATGGTTAAGAATAGGCTCAAGATGTGGTAATCACTCTATGACAACCTCACACAAAACTCTCAAGAAGATATAGATGAGATTAGGAGAAGATTTGTTGAACCACCACTCAAGAACACAAAAAATGATACCCCACGGGTAGAATGAATAATAATGGGTTCTTGATGGATTTTTGGATATCTCTTTGAAATACGAAGATGATAGCTTGATGATAATCATATTTTTAGCAAGATATCTCTAGGAAGAAGCTTGAATCAAGATTTGAAGCTCAAAGACTTGTCCAATTTTTGCAAATGTTCTTCCGCCTTCCACACAAGTCCAACCCCTTCTCTTCTTTCCAAGACAACATAATCTTGGCCATTGGATGAAAATTAAGTCTTGATCTTGGTGCTTCCTTCTTTTTTTAATCTTGACCCTTCTTTAATTCAAACCAAATAAATCTCCACCATTCATTATAGAGCCGTTGGAAATTGTTATGTAAAAATATCTCATTTGGCTTAGGCTTGTTTGGTTGCACTAATAATTCCTTCTTGATGATGAAAGTAATTCTCAAACCAAGCCAAACAAACCTTTCTAGATTCTGGCACAAGAAACAACTTTTCAACCATTTATCTCTCCTTTGTCCCCCAAAAAGTAAATGTTGTCACAATGTTGACCAACCATATTAAACTTGAAATCTCTTTTGAATTCTTGGCAAAAAGCACATAGGAGAACTTCTAAGCTTAAATAAGGAATTCTCCAGCAACAATATTCATTTCACACTCCTGGAACCAATGCTTGCTCATGAGAAGTAAAAAAATTTCTCAAATGGAGTTGACCATGCTCAAACTTGACCAATTAAGCTTCAAAAAATGAATGTACAATTTTTCTCAATAAAATTAGCTTTATACTGCTCCAAATAAGCTCATGATACTTAATTGATTTCACCTACAAAGAAATAGGTGACAAGGCACCTCATTGTTGCTTGTAAGCTCAAAGAGCTTCAATGCTTGGACATAGGTCAATGAATATGATATATGCTAAATAAAATTAAAGTAAGCACATAATAAATTATTTAACATATATTTAAATGTGCACACAAAATTTCACAACCATTGGAGTTCAATTGGTCACTCAATTTCAGCAAGTAATCTTAAACAGTTTTATATCATGTCTACACAGTTATACCAATTTCGACAGAGAAATTGAATCTCTTTCACTCAAATTTGATTCATAATCTCAAAAAAATGAATGTTCCCATATGTCTTAATAATATTTTCGCATAAGAATCAAATCATTTGGAGATCGTATGAATAAGTTATGACTATTCAATCGACATGTACACAGTGTGATGTTTGAGCATTTTTTGTAATTAGAAAATGAACAAGTCAAAATTCATTCAATTCATATTAAATATGATCAAAAATGATTCCAAATGATATATAATGATACTTAATTCAATTATCACGATCATTTCATGCTTTATCCAAATTCATTCAAATATGAATACAATCAAATAGCGCATTACGTATTTTTATATCAAAACACAAATTTAGGACCTAAGTTCCAACACTTGGTGTGTAAATTCCAGGCCTGGGAGTCACACTTTCCTTGAACATTCAGTTGAATGTTATTCGTGACTCTATTTTACCCTGCTGAGCTTTCTGCTCATTCTTTACATTTCTTTCCTCCCCATAGGTGAGACCAATTCTGGCACCGACAATGCAGATCTATAGAAGCATCAGTGACATGGCTAACCACCTAAAGTTAGTGAGTGAGGATAGGGAGGGTTTTACTCTCTCGGCTTTACTCTCTCTAATTTTGTTGTTATATATTAGTACTTATGTGTACGATTGCAAACACGCCTGATGCACCTTATCAATGTGGATGTTTTTAAGTTCGAGAGAGTACGCCGTGTGATCAGGACTCTCTGCCAGGGTTGAGAACTATGAGTTCTATTTGATATTTTATATTGAATACCTTTATAGTAGTTCTACATGATTATATGCTTATTGTTGGGTTGCATGCTGATAGATGGCCTAAGACCCTGCTAGGTTGTGAAATGCATATTGATAGATGATTTGAGGCCTTGCTAGGTTGTGGAATGCTTGTTTATAGATGGCCTGAGCCCCTACTAGGTTGTTGATGTGATAATTATGTTGATTGCTACATATATCCATGTAGACATTCTCTGATATACATGGAAGTACTGTTGATTTTTTTTGGAGAAATATGAATTGACCTTGTTGTGTATGGATTAGGTTTGAACTCGATTGACATGTTTTATGTTGAATAAATGGAGAATCACATTGATGACTTAGAATACTATAAATTGTAGCACCTCCCGGATCGGAGCTTATATAACTCCTCTAACAACACCACAGTTGAATGGTGTATCTAAAAGGAAAAATCGTACTTTATTAGACATGGTACTTTCAATGATGAGTTATATTGGTTTATCCCTTTCATTATGGGGTTATTTTTTTCTGATTGCAACTTATTTGCTGAACAGAATTCCCTCTAAATTTGTTCCTAACACTACTAGAAAACAAGGTTATAGTGACAAGAAGTATGTGACGATATAATAACTTGTCACTGAATTTAGACATTCACTGACAATAAATATATCTCATCACAGGTTAAAAGTTTTTGTAACAAAATTTGTAAGTAGTCACAAAAGCTTCTATTTTTAGTGACAAAAATAATTTTTTGGTCATAGAAAACTGTCACTAAGTAAAAATTTAATTTGGCGCAAAATTTTCAATTCAATGATTCCAATTAACAGTGACCACTATTTTTTTGTTGTCACTAAATATTTTTAGTCATATTATTAATTGTCACAGAAAGAGATTTTAATTTAAAGAATAATTAAAAATTGACTTAAGATAAATAAAATCTAAAACCTAAATCTTCCTTTGCACGAGTTCCTTCCAAGCTCCTAGATCTATGCCGCTTTCTTCTTCCCCTTAAATTTAGTTCACTGATATTCTCATGTTTTGATCTTTCTTCATGGCCAGTACCATTGTTTAGGCTTTTTAGCACATTATGTGGAGCCATCTTCCGCTCCTACCGTGAAACAAAGTCGGTGCCAGAAGCTCTTTGATCTCACCTAATCAAATATCATATTTGTGGTCCCTTCTCTCTGCATCAAGGTAAGTTCTTCGGTATATTTCTCTTTTCTTTTCTCTTTGTCGATGTGGGTTTAGTATTGTTTAGTGGATTGATTTGTAGAGACAATCTGGTTGGGCTTGGAACAACTCCATCGAATCTCATCTTAAAACCCCAAAAACAACCCCCTAATTAACAAGATAATCTCTTTAATGTTCTTCTTGTCCTTCTTTTTCTTTGAGTGGAGTAGTAATAGAATTATGTATATTTTGAGAAGCCCTAACGCAGAGTCTTAATAGAATTTTTTATTGTGATTTTTTTGTTCTTTTATTTTTGATTTCTTCGGTTATATCATTCAGTTGTTGAAATACCCATGTTAATATATTTGCGTGGTCTTGGATTGTCAATTTATACAAAAAATTGTGAAGTCTGTTTTCTCATTATTTTGGACTAGCTACTATTAACGTGGTGTTGATTTGAAAGGTGAGAAAGGTCAGAATAGTATATAGCCTTGCTAATGCTTCAGGTAATCCTTTTTGTTGGTCAGGTATTGATTGTTGAACCCGATCTGTGAACAATATTTATACCTCACAAAGTGGTATAGGCTTAGCCTTAGCCTCTGATGTTTTCTTCTTATTTTGAGATTTTAGTTTTAATTTCTTATTTTGTTCATTCTCTGTTTTTATTATGCTATTAAGTATTATTTAATGAATTGTTCTGGATAGTAATGAGAACAACAATTACATATTGTTTTAATCCGCCCTTGTTTCATTTTGTCAAAGGAGGGGTATGATGCAAAGGTAACAGAACAATCTGTCATTTTATTGCTTTTTATGATAGTTGAAATTTAGTGATTTTAATTACTTAGTGCTATTGCATATATTTTACTCAAAATTAAATTGAACCGAAAATGGGTTTTAAGTGAACTAAAGCAAAAAAATATTGAAAGTCTGATCAATTTGAATTAATAGAATTGTTCAGGTAGCTTCCACTGTATGGTTTGGATTGAGGAACTCTGATAGGTCAGTCTGCCTTATTAAAAAAAAGGTGCAACTAAATTTTATATATTACCTTGGTTTACTTGTGAAGTAGTATTTTGTTCCAACAATTATTTTCTGCAGCTATTCATTTACATTATGCAAGTCCGGTGCCTTTAAATTAGGGCTTTTATAGGCTAGCTAAATAAAACACTTACAGAGATTATCTAACTTTTTTTGGATTTTTTTTTATATAGCCACTATTAGATTAACTATTCACATTGTTATGTTGACAATTATGTAGGAAAATAAGTTGGATAAAAGTTGGATGAATGTTAATGATAGAGGGAGTGTTGAATATATAAATGGAGTTGATATGTTTCTTGAGCATGCATTTTTTTCAGCCTGGAATTAGTGATAGGATTCGTTGTCCTTGTACCAAGTGCAAGAATGTTACCTATAGTCAACGACATGAAGTCAGACTCCACCTTTTTAAAAAGGGAATCGTGAAAAATTATAAAACATGGGTGTTACATGGAGAAAAGTTAGAGGAACATCGGTGCCTTCTAATGTTGTTCCAAATGATGAGTTGTACATGGAACATAATATTGATCGAAATGATATGATCGGACTAGTTCATGATACACATGGTAATGTGAACTTGGGAGATGAAGAAAGTGATTGAAATGATACACATATACCGAATAAGGAAGCTGAAAGTTTTATAGTTTGCACAAAGATGCTGATATTCCATTATATTGTAATTGCAGTGACTTTTCGAAATTGTTATTCATTGTGAAATTGTTGAACATGAAATGCCTTCATAATTTGTCTGATGTAGCGATGGATGATTGGCTTAAATTATTCAAAGAAGGTTTCCCAAATGATGCCTTAATCCCTAACTCATATTATGAGGCAAAAAAATCATTCGGGATTTAGGACTTGATTATATAAAAATAGATGCATGCAAAAATGATTGTATCTTATATCGAAGAGAGCATGTTGATAAAAAATCTTGCCCAAAATGTGGTCTTTCTCATTGGAAAGATGCAAGCAAGCATACCAAGATTTCTCACAAGGTTTTGCGGCATTTTCCATTGAAGTCAAGGCTCCAAAATTATTCATGTCAAAAAAAAAATTGTTAAGGAGATGAGATGGCATAAAGAGAAGTATACTCATAATGATGACATATTAGGACATCCAAGAGACTTAATAGCTTGGAAATCGTTTGATGAACAACATCCGTCATTTTCTGCAGATTCTAGGAATGTTATGCTCGGTCTTGCAAGTGATGGGTTCCAACCTTATGGAAGTATGAGTGCATCTCACAGTATTTGGCCGGTGGTTCTAGTTTCGTGTAATTTGCCGCCACGGATTTGCATGAAACATCTGTACTTCATGATGACACTTTTAATTCCTAGACCAAATGTCCAGAAAATGACATTGACATGTATCTAAAGCCATTAATTGAAGAGTTACAAGAATTATGGGAAGATGGAGTACATGCATATGATGCTCATACACAACAAAATTTCAAATTACATGTTGTTGTTTTGTGGACAATCAACGATTTTTTGGCTATGAAAATTTATCAGGGAGGATGAGAAAAGGAAAATTAGCATGTCCTTGCTTCCATAAGGATACTTCTTCACTTTCCATACGTAGCAAGTTATGTTACATGGACCATCGACGGTGATTGTCGTGTGAACATATGTGGCAAAATGATGAAGTTTTCTTTAATGGAAAAGTAGAGGATAGACTAGCACCACAAATGTTAACAGAGGAATGTGTTCTTGATCAACTACAAGGTTATGCAAATGTCATATTTGGAAAATCTAATAAAAAAAGCGGAATGATTCAAATATCGTCCGTATTTGGAAGAAAAATGAGCATTTTCTTTGAATTGCCTTATTGGAAGTCTCTTAAGCTGCATCATAATCTCGATGTAATGCATATCGAAAGAAATGTGGCCGATAATATTTTGAGCATGGTGATGAGTATCAAGGGGAAGACCAAAGACACTATAAAAAGTCGTTATGATATGGTGGATCTTGGGATAAGGTAAAATCTTCATCCTTATACCATTGGTGGTAAGGTGTCGTTGCCTCCTGCGTGTTACACATTATCCTCAAATGAAAAGTTAATTTTCTGCAAGTTTTTATCAAATCTGAAAGTACCTGAGGGGTTTGCATCAAATATATCGTGTTGTGTAAACATCAATGGCAAAACAATTTCAGGTTTGAAGTGCCATGATCATCATATTCTTTTGCATTGACTACTTCCACTTAGAATACGTGGATTATTTTCCAAGCATGTATGTGAACGATTGTTCGAATTTAGCAATTTCTTCAAGAATTTATGCTCAAAGTCTTTGCAAATTTCTGTATGGAACGACTTGAAACAGAAATTGTGATAGTATTACGCAAACATGAGAAAAAATTTCCACCCGTTTTCTTTGATGTGATGATTCATTTGCATATCCATTTGGCTAGAGAAGCTATGATTGGTGGACCTGTACAATTTTTAACATGTTTTTTAATATATATAATATTTATGTAAGAGTTGATTTGGTATTGATTGATTCTCAGGAAAGGTTTAGGAAAGTGACAGTTCTTATGAAAATACACAAACATATTAAGAATGAGGTAAGTTACATGTGTTATGTGTCTCATATTGAACTAAAGAATGTCCTAAAAGATTATTTTTGGATCAATTTCATGCATGATGAATTGAATCAATTCACTCAAAATGATATCTAGACCCTTATTCTTAAACTTGATGATGTAAACATAATTGATAGTCAATGAATTTTCAAAAATAAAACCGAGGCAAATGGTAACATCACTAGGAATAAAACTAGATTACTTGCTTAGAGTTGTACTCAAGTTGAAGGAGTTGATTTTGATGAAATTTTTGCTCATGTTTCTAGATTAGATTCCATACGCGTCCTCTCACGGCAAGAAAATGGGTCTATACCAACGAAACTATACCTGTGGTTTTTATTAACCGCAGGTATAGTTTCTATTTACCAACGGTTTTAAAAATCGCTGGTATAAATATATCATTTACCAACGGTTCACTCTGACCGCATCTATAGAATTTTCTTTAGCTGCGTTTTATTAAAATCGCAAGTATAATTTGTTTAATACAACCACGTTTTATTGTTTTAGAATAGGTTAACGACATCTCTCTTTCTTTTAATCTGCAAATGCTGCATACCAATTTGCACGACTCTCCTTCCATCCTCCGTCCTTCATCCTCCGTCCTTCATCCTCCATTTCCTTCTTGCAAGAACCTACCATCCTCTGTCCTCCGTCTTCTCGTGTCTTATCCATACAGGCTCACGAAATCTAGGGTTTGTCTGCTTTCAATCTTCTTGATTTTGAATTATTTCAAATGGATTTAAAGAGAGTGCATTCTTGAATGGTCTTTTGAGTGAAAATTTGTTTGTTAAGCAACCAAAGGGTTTTGAAGATCCATTGCACAAGGCTTATTTTGTCCAAGCTCTCCATGCATGGTATGAAAGACTCACAACATTTCTTTTATGTTCGAGCTTTATAAGTGGGACATTGTTCATAAAAACTTATTTGTAAAAAAGGATAAAAACATGTACTCCTTCCACAAATCTATGTTAATGACATTATTTTTCGATCTACTTGATTGCACACAATTTTGATGAGTTGATGAAGTCAAAATTTGAGATGAGCATGATGAGAAAACTCACTTTCTTTTTGTGGTTTTAAATAAAGCAATCAACAAAAGATATATTCATATCTCAAAATAAAGATGCAAGAAATCTTATTAAAAAGTTTGAGATTTCAGCATACAAACTATCTCCCATTCCGATGAGCCTGAGCACTAAATTAAGTAAACACGTCAATGAAAAATCTATTGACCTAACTCTGTATTGAAATATCATTGATAGTTTACTTTGTTCAACTCTCAGTAGACTTGACATTAGATTTAGTGAGTCTATGTACCAGATATCAAGTTATTAGAACTCATACGCAATCATGTGCAATATATATATATATATATATATATTAAAATGTATAGAATATTGGCCACATGCTGATTAATAGTTGTATATATATACAACTATTAATCAGCATGTGGCCAATATTCTATAAATTTTAATTACCGTAGTACTAGGTATCCAAAGAGCAAATATCCCTAATGATACATAATCCTACGTGACATCTTAATCATCAATCCACTCACATTTTTTACATTTTGGGTCTCAAATACCCTTTCTCTCTATTCTAACCCATTTTAAAGACGAAAGTTCTCTCTCTTTTCTACATTTTTTAATGAATGACTTCTCTCTCTCTCTCTCTCTCTCTCCCCCCCCCCCTCATCTTCTCTGTAAGCACAAAAAATTGAGCAAAATTCTTTTTTTTTTGGAAGAAGAATAATATTCCTGAGAAAAAAGTAAGGAAAACACGAAACAATATTTGATTTCTATATTTTTTATTTTCCCTGGTTTGTTATGCCTTTTTCCTAAATTTTTTCGTTTGTTCTTCAAATTTTGTGTTTTTTCTTTATTTTTTGGTTCATTCTTCGAATCTCATGTTATTTTGGGTTATTTTCTCTCGAATGAACTCAGATCTACTTGTTCGAGTGCTTTTTGAGAGGGAATACGAAGAAAAAAGATGAGGACTGTTCTAGGGCTTTTAATGCATTGGTCTGGGTCTCTAATACATTTTTATTGGTGTTTAATACATTGCTCGCATGTTTTCTAAAGGGAAGATGAAGAAGAAAGGATGAGCACTATTTTGCATGTTTTAATGCACTGTTGTGGATATTTAATATATTGTTATGTAAGTTTAATGCACTGTTTTGGGTAACACATTATTTTTGGATTTATCACACTGTTTTGGGGTTTTAAATGCACTGTTTTATTTATTTTTTTGCATGATCTAGTGAAACTTATTTTTTTAACAAACTAATGTCACTGTCATTAAGCACAATGCTAGTTTTTTTGGAACATTTGTGCAATAATATTGTGCTAAAAAAATAACAAACATTAGAACAAAGATTAGTACATTGAATATGACGGGAAATAATATAATAATGCACTGTCATTATAAATGATAATGTAATAGCACACTGCCAAATGATCAATCCAATATAATAAGACAATGTTAAAAAAAACACTATGATAGGGGTCACTGTCAAATGGTAATCACAATGTGATAATGCATTGCCAAAAATGAATACCATGTAATAAGTCACTGTCATAATAAGACGCAATGTAATCACAGTGTAATAAAAAACACAACTAATAACAGTGTAATAAAAAAGTTAGGAATATGTAATAAAGATGTCACAATAGTTTAATAAAAGCTCATAATAAAGATAGATTTTTAATGCAATTTTTTTAAAATTATTAATTCTTTCAAAAAAAAACTCACACGTGAACTTTTGACCGCGATTATCAATTTTAAATTTTCAAATTTCAAAAACATATGAGAGCTTTATCAAAGGGGTATTTCTGTACCAAAAAATATCACTTTTGGTCCACTTTCCTAGTCATCATCCTAGTTATCAAGTCCACCTAGATTTGAGATATTATGACAGCTACAGTATTGAGACGTTTAGCATTTTCATTTTAATTAACGTATGGCTTAAAAAATTAAATATATATTATATTCACATGTTGTGTCAGTTAGCTTTTAAGTTGCAAAAAACGGTCTGTACCTAAGTGTGTATATGTCAGTGTATGTGTTTGAACAAAAAAACTCATTATTTACCTGTGATGAAAAATAACTGCAAGAAATCATTTTTGTTGCTTTTTTTATAGGTTTCATGAGCTGCAAAATCTTAGTTCTCGTTTTAGTGATGTCATGGAGCTAATCTAAAGAGATTATGATTTTGTTAAGCGATAGGTAACATTTATAAAGGTGCTTCCTATACAAGGAGTTGTCAAACTACTCAGTCGATGATATATAACCAAATTAATCCTTATATTTACTTGGTAGATCTTAAAATAGAGGGTGGTTCAAATATTAAATTAGGATCACTCTTAGTTGGGCTATTTTTGTTGGTTTTTTTATGTTTTAATATACTTATCCAGATGATGGGAATTGTGATAGTTATTTTTATGATGCACACACAAAAAAAAGGCTGAAGGTGGATTTTAAAGATGCATTATTTTTTAGGGAATGGTATGAGGTTAGCTTATATTAAATAAATAGGGGAAATTACTGCCTTTTAATTTATTTTGCTCATGAGTAATACTGGACGTGACTTTACAAGTTTTGAATTCCTTTTATCCATGAGTAATATTGCATGTTGTGCTAAAAAAAAAAAATACTCTAGACTCCTTTTTTTTTTTTTTTATTGAGGCCACATTCTTTCAACTTCTTTTGTTCATCATATTTCTAATTTTATAATTATGCATGTGAAATGGTCATTATCAGCGTCTTGCTAAGCTTATTTTAGAGTTTCAGTTGATGCAAATTTCAAGCCCATCATTATCTCTGAACACATGTGTCTAGTGAAAAATTAGAAAGTTATAAGCCAACATGAAATGAAAAATATTTAGATTATCGAATATTATGATTAATATTGATGTAATATGTGTTTCTTTTTTTTTAAGTAAGAAGAATGTTTATAGGTGTTAAAGCATATGTCTGATATTTAATGTTCGATTCATTTTTCCTAGATATATATAGACGGCAGAATTTTCGATAACTAAATGTTATTGGTGTTGGTGATTCCTTTGTTACAGCTGTCATAGTTCGAATCATTGGTTAGTTGTTGGCTTTTTACTACAAGGTAAGCCAACTACCCTTTAATTTTCATTCTAAATTATTTCTAGATTCCTTTTTCAAATAAATTAAGCACTCTACAATTTCAATTCTGTTATTTCTTTTGGCTTGTAGTTGCACAAAGTTTTGTATGTAAACTCTGCTTTTGCTCAAGAGCACTCCTAGCTGAATTCCCCCATACTTTGAGGTAATTTCATTTTCAGAGTGTTTAACCTAAAGTATTTTCCCCAATTTTCCCTTTTTAAGACATGTCTGTGTTCAACGTTCTATTCATTATATATATATATATATATATATATATATATATGAGAGAATTCTCATTACTTTAAATTGAATTGACATGGATTATATTACATTTGTTTAGCATTTTCTATTGTGAATTTAGAATTGTGAGAAGTTTTTATATTAATAGTATCATTTATTATTTATTTTTAGGATAGAAAAAGAAGAATCAAGTAGGTCTAACAGACATAAGCGTAAACAGCTTCTCAGGGATCAAAATAATGCATCTAATGATTATGGTACAATAAATCCTGATGACCTCTCAAACTCGTTAAATATTAACCAATCTATTCCTCAAAATCTTGGAGGTTTGGATTTTGTGTGTGAGAATTGTGGGACTGCTTTTTGGTATGCAAAAAGGTTGAAATCACTGAAATGTAGAAGACCAATTTTCTCCTTTTGTTGCAAACAAGGCAAGATTAAAATGCCATGGAGATTTGAAACTCTTGAACCGTTGAAATCTCTAATGTATTATAATAGTGGCAGTGACGCAAAAATGTTGAAAGAGCAAATTAGGGCATACAATAGTATTTTTGCATTTACTTCAATGGGTGGGCGAATTGACAGAAGCATTAATGATGGTCAAGGTCCCTATATCTTCTGATTAAATGGACAAAATCGTAATTTTATTGGCTCTTTGCTACCACCAGAAGTTCAAAGGCTTAAATTCGCCCAACTATATATATGATACCGAAAATGAAGTTGCAAATCAAATTTCTACACTTGACACTAATGTTGAAAACAATGAGCTTGATGGAAGAATTGTATCACAACTGATTAATATGTTCGATAACACAAATGTGTTAGTCAGAACTTTTTGTATGGCAAGAGACCACTTTAGAACTGGGGAGAGACATTCTTTATCTTCAAGACTGTGAAAAAGGAATAGAAGACTCAAGAAAATATAATGCTCCAATAGTTACACCATGTAACTTCTCCTAACCTCTCTTACCTTCTCTCTAATTGGGCTGGGTTGAGTCTAGTCGACATGGGTGACCTAGCCCACATCCCAAGCCCAACATCTCCCACTCATCCATGATGGGCATGACTCATCTTAAATGTGTCATAAAATTTGTATACTTGCACAAGCAATCATTCATACGGGTGAACGCAAATCGTGCGATTGAAGCACACAGATAATGGGAGCTCCAATATAGAAACCTCCTACAGGCCATATTGAAGACATCAACCTCAAAATATAATTACTCCCGAAAGTGTACTTATATACCCCAAATATTTTGAATTACACACAATTGAGTATTATTCAATCCCTCAAGAATTCTATACTCAATCCATCACAACAATTACAAGTATTCTAAATCAATTCAAACTCCTTCAAGTGAGATGATCTTGGCCGGTGAATATAAGCAATAGGTGTAAAATAGAAAATGCTCTTTCTTTCGCCCTCGTATCAATCAGATCTGAATTAACTCGCTTTCCTAAGAATGCACCTTTATGTCGAATCATTCCATGACCATATGATACACCCTTAAGGTAGCAAACATTAATAAATCACATCAAGATATAGTCAAAAGTTACAAAGGGTAAAGTATTGAGATCTATATTAAGATCTCTCTAGGACTCACACAATGAAGAAATAGGGATCCATTCTTCCACTTCCTGATAGATCATCTAGCACATGCAGTATGAATTGCATGCTATGGTAGAGATTTTCTTTTCTTATCCTAAGATAAAGAATGTATGTCTTTTCTCTCCTCGTAATATATCATATGAGTCTTAGTCTTGTCACCAAATCACAGGCACCAAACCTGAAATTCTCATCTACTCACTTCAATAGTGTCAGATGACTAATTTCACACTCGGCTTCTATCATATAGACACATGAATGGTAGGGATTCATTCATGCCGAATCTTTTATTTTTAGAATCTCATCTTGGTCCTAACCAAGGTGACTCCAAATTAATGACTTTGAATTAAATTCGCTCCCACTGCGCTCAAGTCGCTAATCGAGTGCTATAACTCAAATAGTCTCATCTCTACTTGGCTTACAAGCGCTAGAAGCAATTGCTCGTGTGAGTGAGCCAATCATAGTCTATCGACATACCTCATTGAATTGTACAACAACTATACTCTTACAATATAGTCCATAAAATAAATGTTCAATAATACGCAAAAGACATTTAAATTATTCAACAAACTGCACGTATCCTAATCACCTATTACATTCTACACAAGCCTAGGGATTTTACATGTCTCATAAATACATCCCTGGCTATAGGCTTGGTGAGTGGGTCAACCACCATGCTATTTGTAGTAATGTATTTTAGGACCACGTCATTGTCAGTAATTGCATCTCTAATATAGTGATATCTTTTCTTGATATGTTTGGTCTTCCCATGATATTTAGGATCCTTGGCAACAGCCAATGCAGCAGTGTTATCACAGAAAATTGTCACGGGTTCTGATGCCAATTTGACAACTTCTAAATGCTGCAGGAAACTCCTTAACCAAACTACATCTTGCGTAGCTGCGGAACAAGCCACATATTCAACCTCCATCGTGGACAAGGCCACACAGGATTGCTTTTTGCTACTCCATAGTATAGCACTATCATTTGGCAAGAAAGCATATCCTGAGATTGATTTGCTCTGATCTACATCTCCTCCCCAATCAGCATCGGAGTAACCAATCAGGCACAAATCTTTTTTCTCTTGATAACATAGCATGTAGTCTGAAGTTCCTTTTAGATATCGCAAAATCCTTTTGACTGTCATCCAATGCTTTTGACCTGGGTTTGATTGAAATCGGCTAACCAAACCAACAACATAACATATGTCGGGACGTGTGCACATCATTGCATACATCAAACTACCGACAACACTGGCATAAGGTACTCTGAAGATCTTCTCTTTCTCTTATGGAGTCTTGGGACACATATCGACACTTAGGCTCAAACCTTTTTCAACAGGAGTGTCCATCGGCTTGCTATCTTGCATGTGATAGCGCTGCAACATCTTTTTGATGTAAGTCTCTTGGGATAAACGCAAAAAAATTTTAGCACGATCTCTTATGATCTTCACAACAAGCACGTAGCTAGCCTCACCCATGTCTTTCATTTCAAAGTTTGACGATAACCACTTTTTAGTGGTATCAATCATCTCTTTGTTGTTTTCAGCTATTTGAATGTCATCGACATATAAGAACAAAATTACAAAACCATCACTCGAACATTTTAAATACACGCAATGGTCCTCTTCGATCATCGTAAATCCATCCTTTTGGATTGCTTGATGAAACTTGATGCTCCATTGCCTAGATGCTTGCTTGAGACCATATATAGATCTTTTGAGCTTGCAAACTTTGCGCTCTTGTCCTTTAGATTCAAAACCCAAAGGTTGATCCATATAGATTTCTTCATCTAGTTCTCCATTGGGAAAAGCAGTTTTCACGTCCATTTGGTATAATTCTAAGTTCATATGCGCAACTACAGCTAGAACAAGGCGAACAGAAGTATTTCTCACAACAAGTGAGAATGTATCTTCATAGTCAATTCCCTCTTCTTGTGTGTAGCCTTTTTCTACTAATCGAGCCCTATATCTTTCTATGGACCCATCTGCCTTACGTTTAATTTTAAGAATCCATTTGTTTCCAATGGATTTTCGCCCTGGCGGTAGATCAACCAAGTCCCAGACTTGATTAGTTTTCATTGACTCCATTTCTTCTTCCATTGTTTTACTCCATTCCTTAGCTTTAGGACCAGATATAGCCTCTTTAATCATTTCCAACTCTTCATCATCTTTTGGAGCAATCATGAATGTTTCCCCCTCAATCTCAAATCGACGACGTGGGATGCGTTTACGGATGCTTCGATGAGGTTGAGATTGCTCATGATCTTGCCCCATAGGAGTCGGATCAGGCACTATATCGCTCCCACTTTCCCTATGAGGACTATGAGTTTCCTGTAATCCCTCTATATGATAGGATCGCCATGTTCTAGATTTTCATAAAATTGGAGATCTTTATTAACCTCACCTCTCACAGGAAAGTCCTCTTCTAAGAAAATGACATCACGGGACTCAATTTTTGTTACACTCCCATCAGCTTTTCAGCAATGAAAACAAATCCTTTGGAGGTTTCAGAATATCTTATGAAAATACACTTCTTCCCCCTAGGACCAAGTTTCGCATATTGATGAGAATTGTTATGAATGAAAGTTGCACACCCTCAAGGATGCAAATTCCCTAAATCAGGTTTATTGTCATTCCATAATTCATATGGGGTGGATGAGACAAATTTAGAAGGCACACGATTAAGTACGTAGGCAGCAGTTAATAATGCATCTCTCCATAAGGAAATAGATAAATTAGCTTGCGTCATTATCGATCTAACCATGTCTAAAATGGTCCTATTCCTTCTTTCTGCAAAACCATTTTGTTGCGGAGTATAAGGAATAATAAGCAATCGAGTTATACCCTTTTCATCACAAAGACTTTTATAGTGGTCCGATAGATATTCACTACCTCAATCGATCCTTAAAGTTTTGATCTTCGTGTTTAATTGATTCTCTACCAAATTGTTGTATCGTCTGAAGCAATCCAATGCGTCAGACTTGTGAGAAATCAAATAGACATGACCAAAACGCGTGAAATCATCTATGAAGGTGATGAAATATTCAGCGCCATGCCTAGCCCTCACATTCAGTGGTCCACAAATGTCTGAATGAATAAGCTGTAATGGACTACTAGCTGTCTTAGCTTTGCCAAATGGTAATCTAGTTGCTTTTCCAGCTAGACAATGCTCACATGTGGGAAATTCAACTTTGGCGAGTGATCCTAATAGACCTGGTCGAGCCAATCTATTTAATCAGCCTTGCCCAATGTGTCCTAATCGAGCATGCCATAAAACACTTACAGTATTAGGAACATAACTGGAATTACCAATAACATAGATAGATGAATTGTCAATATTAGTGGTGTCCATCACCATAAATCTATCTAACACCTAGCCAGAACCATAATAAACATTGTCCATAAATACTTTTACACAACCTTTAGTAAACTTAAGTTCAAAACCTAGTTCTAGTAGACAATAACGGAAACAAGATTTCGTCGAACTTTAGGAGCATAGAGCACATCATGAAGATAAAGTGTTTGACCACCCCGCAACTCTAGCTTGTAGGTACCGATCCCTAGCGCATCAGTGAAAGCATTGTTCCCCATGTAAATACTCCTACATCGACGAAATTCCACAAAGTTTGTTCGGTCCCTTGTTATGTGGTCGGTTGCTCCTGAGTCTACAGTCCAATAAGGAACAGCCTCAGCAAGCATTAAACAACTATTAACATATAATTTAGAGGGACGAAATTGTGCAAACAATACCTTTGGCTCAGTGCAATCACGAACAAAGTGATCAAATTTGCCAAAATTGAAACAATTGTTGTTTCTGCCTCTCTTGCCGCCGCTTTTCCCACGCTGCGCTTTTGTCCACTAGAACTTGCTTCATTCCCTCCTTTGCCTTTATGGAAAGCTTTACCCTTACCCTTACACTTTTTGTGTCCAAAGCCTTGTCCTCCTTGCGATTTGGATTCAGTCTTGAAAGCTTTATTCTTAGGCTTTTCAGAGAGAAGACGATCTTCTTCAAGCTCAACATGACGAGTGACTTCATCAAATATCTTGATGTTGTCATTGTGGGTAAGGTTAACACGCATGTGTTCCCAATTTCTTGGCAAAGAGCGAATGACAGCTTGGACTTGCTGCTCATCAGTCATATCATGCCCAGTAGCCCTCAATTCACTGATCATGTTAGACATGACCGTCAGATGCTCCCTCATGGTTTGATCTTCGCACTTCTTATAACCATCAAACTTTAGGATTAACTGACGCAACCTTGTTGTTGAAGTTCCACCATACTGGAGCTTAACAGCATCCCAAACTGCTTGAGCTGAATGGTACTTCTCAAAGTGCAGCATTATGTCATTCTTCATGCTGCTCAACATCAAAATGCAAGCCACACAATCTTTGCGCTTATAGGTCTGATATGTCTTCATATCACGCCTATGTTGAGCAGTGTTCCCTTGCTCAGGTTCAGCTATTGGTTGTGTGATTATTTCCAGCATGTCTTGCTCCTCCAGGAAGTACTGAATCTTACGATGCCAAACATCGTAATTCTTCTCATTCAGTTTGTCTCCACGGTTCAAATCAGCGACGATGCTCTTTGTTCCAGCCATTGTAACTATATAGAGACAATTACTTAAAATTAGAATTCTTGTACAATTCAATAATTTGACAACTATGTTTCGCTACAATGTCCTAAATTAATTAATAATAATCTAAAGCATGCAACAACAACGAAAGTAATGTTACACATTCAATCAATTTATGTTAGCATAGTACAATGATTATTATTTAATTTAAACAAGCGTAACATTTTTGGTTATTAGGTGAGATATACTCCATAAATCTACCAACCTAAAAACCTCCCACTAATAATGACATATCAATTATACATGAAATATATATATGTCATTCATAAACATTAGTGTCATTCATAAACATTAATATGTACATACAAAGCTCAATAAATCGAAAATATGTACAATGTGACAATAACTATACATAAATCACATGTCAGGTGCATAATTAGGATCATATAACATATCATCCAAATCCACATCTCCATGTCTACCAAGCTCATACACCTCATACCATGGAACGAATCGAGCAGCAGGTTCTAAACACCTTGCGCTTCGTCCAGTTTGATGTATGCCCATAGCGATATACTGGCACTCCCTCTCAAGCAGTAACTCATCAGCGAGAGTATTGAAATCAATGAAACCCAACCTTGGTTTCAGCGCCTAGCAAATAGACTCCCACTCATCCGGTAGAGCATCAAGCGCAATTTCAATTTGTTGCTCGATGAAGAACTCAGGAACATCACGATGCCACATATTCTGAATCCAATAATACATAAAATCTATATGCTCAGCAATCGTATGTGATGCACTCCTTATATGTCAACAAATGAATTATTTGTGCTTGTGTAGCCACTACACACACAAATAATCAACAAAACAATAATTAACTTATTAATTAGTTAATTATAACATGCATTTAATTTTCTAGAAATTTAAAAAAATCCAAAAAATTATAAATAACAGTAAAATTAAATAATATTTAATCTAGAAAAAATTAAAAAAAATTATGATCTTACACGCGCCCACACGTGCCTAAAACATTTCGGACAATCAGACTGGCTCGTGTAGGTCACGCGCGTTCAACATGCAAGTAAGTCAGTTTTTTTAAAAAAAATTAAATGAAGGACCGCGGGTCAAACCCGACCCGCAGTCCAGCCCCAAGTCAATCCAAGTCATTAGACCTGGTTGACTAGCAGGTGGTGAGTGAATGCTCCATCCATAGCGTAATCTTCACGCGCCGCCTTCCGGCGAATTATTTTTCGGCCAACATCTAAAAATTATTTAGATTTGATTCATGATAAATTTGATGATTTTAAGGCCTTTAATGTGGTGTTTGAATGATAGACAACTTGCCCCGAGAGTGAAACTGGTTATACACTAATTTTCCCAGAAAATTCAAGTCAAAATTTTATATGTGGGCAATTTTGATCATCCAACTTCAAAAAACATAACAATTCACACATTGATCAAAAAAATGTGTAAAAATACTCGTTGGAAAGCTTGTTCAAAGAGCTTTCCAACCATACCAAATAGATAACCAAACCATGAAAGAAACTCACTCAAAATATGAAGAAAGTTTTGATTTTCATATGAATTTTTATGGTATTTCATGCATTCTAATGTGTTTCAACCCATAAAAACATCACAATCAAGCATGAAAACATACATAAATAGGCTCCGATACCAATGTAGATTTTGTAGGATCAAGAACACTTACTCTTTTCCTGATCGGCTTGGAGAACTTTGAGGATCATAGTTTGTTTCACAATGCTTCTAAGTGATTTCCAATTATTAAAACCGGAATGCTATTCATAGGACGAACGCCTTTTGATTATCTTTGCAAGCACACTTTTGGAATTCTTTCAAACAGAACCACCCCCTTGTTTCTTCTTTTTGGTGAAGTTAAGTTACACATGGGAGAGGTTAGGGATATAGTTACACCATGTAACTTCTCCCAACCTCCCTCAACTTCTCTCTAATTGGGTTGGGCTGAGTCTAGTCCACATGGATGACTCAGTCCACATCCGAAGTCCAACAGTATGTGAATTCATTGGCAATTCCAGTAAAGTATGATCATACTAGCTATCCTTCCTTATGTGGCTTGGTGTTGATAGAAACCTTCTATTGACCTATAAGGTTCAATTGTTCACTGGGTAGATGTTTAATGGATTCTTCATTGTGTCTCCTTCACGTACATCATCGACTTTTTTAGTGTCGCTTGATGCCGCTGCTTTTTCATTTGTTTTTTCACCATGTCCTTTCACCTTGTGATGATATTAATCATTAACCATTAAGTGATCGATAATCATGACTATTTCTATAGCTTATTAAAATATTTGCAGACAATTTTTTCCTTTTGTATATATTAGTCTGTGAGCAGTTAAAAGTAAGTAATTATATGAATTTCAGTTTGTTATGATTCTTTTACCTGATTGGTGTTAGGAATTTTTATTTTTATTGGGTTACAGCTTGCATTGTCAATTGGGAATGTGGAGCAGCTTTTCCTTGCTTGGTTCTTTCACTTGGAAATCATGGAAGATCCATAGATTAGGTTGCAAACAAAAGCAACAAGAGTTCAAAAAGAGGCCACCATGGGCAACATGCCTTCACATTTTCTCTACACTCATGTGGACTGAGTTGTCTTCTTCTATTAGCTCTATGAGAATTTTTATAGTTATTTGTACTTGATAAACAACAACCAAGTTGAGGTGCAGACTTCATAAGTGTGAGTAACGATGCTTATGGCCGTATTCCTTGGTTTTTTACTTGGTATTCCCCAGCCTTTTAATAAATGCAAACCGCTGCATTCCTTGATTTTACTTGGTATTCTCCAACCTTTTAATAAAAGCACTGTCACTTGAATTTTAGAAATGTTCTAATTTGTTCTCAAATGTGTTTATCTATAGTGGAAGCCAAAATGTACCTATAACAACCCTCCGCAATGTGCGGGTTTGTTACTGGTATATATATATATATATATAGTTTTTGTTCGGGTTTATTTCAAAGAAAATATTAAAAATAAGAATGAAAAAAAGAGAGTAAAATAAAATAGTGGGTCTTTGTGTTTAGAGGAAATAAGAGGAGGGAAAAACTATTTTTGCGATTACATTAGAAGTACCAATAATAATTTCGGTGATGATGTCGTATGCTAGAAATGTTTGAATCACGGATTATCTAAAAAATATAAATAAAAAATTCAAGTCCAAATCAGAGATTCTAAAGTATGTTGTGATCCGATATATGTGAAAGATTGAGTGAAAAAGTAAGACTTTTATTTTTGATATATGATATATCAATATGTAATTCATATATATATATATAATGTGAAAGAGACACATTTTTCTCGTTGTATATGTCAAAATCACATATAACATATATATATATAGACACACAAATACATACGTAATATATGTACATATATATATATATATATCTTTCACATAATACATATATATACATATAGAGATATCTATATGTATATATATGTATTATGTGAAAGAGACATCTCTGTCTTGATACACACACACAGAGATATATATAGATATCTATGTGTGTGTGTGACTACGTGATACAATTTCTTTAATTATAGAATTTGGGGACCAAAGTTTACTCCAAGAAATATCATCAGTTAGTGTTTTTAGGATTAAATTCAATTGCATGTCATAAGTTGACATTTTTAAGACTATGTGCTCATACCATAAGTTAATATTTTCTTTCAAAAAAGGATGGAAAAGTTCAAATTTGTGTGGATTATAGGGATCTTAATCGAGCAAGTCCGAAAGATGACTTCCCTTTGCCTCATATTGACATACTGGTGAACAATACAACTAAACATTTTGCATTCTCCTTCATGGATGGATTTTCAGGTAACAATAAGATCAAAATGGCCCCAGAGGATCGAGAGAAAACCACTTTCATCACTTTGTGAGGCACCTTTTTCTACAAAGTCATGTCGTTTGGTCTAAAAAATGTGGGAGCTACTTATCAGCGTGCCATGTTCACTCTATTCCATGACATGATGCATAAGGAGATTGAAATATACGTAGATGATATGATAGCCAAGTCTAAGAAAGATGAAGATCACATGCTTAACCTAGAAAAGTTATTCAAAAGGTTAAGAAAGCACCAATTGAAATTGAATCCTTCAAAGTGCACATTTGGGGGAATATCAGGAAAATTATTGGGTTTCATTGTTAGTAGAAAGGGCATTGAAGTGGATCCTAACAAGGTGAAGGCAATTTTAGAAATGCCGCTTCCTTACACTGAGAAAGAGGTCAAAGGTTCTTAGGGAGACTCAATTATATTGTCAGATTCATCTCATAGTTAACAACTACATGTGAGCCAATCTTTAAGTTGCTCCAGAAGAATAACCCATCTAAATGGAATGATGAATGCCAAGTTGTCTTTGAGAAGATCAAACAATATTTGCAAAATCTACCGGTTTTGATGCCTCCAGTCGCGGGGAGACTACTAATTTTTTACTTAACTATGTCAGATAATTTGATGGCGTATGCTCGGGCAACATGATTCATTCAGGAAGATAGAGCATGCAATCTATTATTTGAGTAAGAAGTTTACTAGCTGTGAGGCGAACTACTCTATGTTGGAGAAGACTTCTTGTTCATTGGCGTGGATAGCACATAGACTCAGACAATATATGTTGTACACACTACTTGGTTGATCTCCAGAATGGACCCAATCAAGTATATTTTTGAGAAGCCGTCTCTGTAAGGTAGGATTGAAAAATGGTAGATCTTATTGTCAAAGTATGATATTTTGTAAGTTACCCAAAAGGTTGTCAAGGGAAGTACGAAAGCAGATTACTTGGCAGAACAAGCCGTTGATGATTTTCAGCCAATGAATATGTAATTCTTGAATGGAGAAGTTTTGACTTTGGAAATAGAGAATCGAAAGAATCCAAATCAATGGGTCATGTTGTTCGATGGTGCTTCTAATATTACCGGTAGCAGAGTTGGAGCCGTACTTATTTCTCCAAAAGGCAAAGTGACCCCATTTACTACTAAGCTATATTTCCAATGTACCAACAATGTATTTGAATATGAGGCATGTACCATGGGAATTCAAGCTGCTATTGATTTTGGTACTAAAAAGCTTTGAGTTTATGGGGACTCCCAACTAGTGATTAGGCAGTTATGTGATGAATGGGAGACCCAGGATGTCAAATTAGTGTCATACTATCAGCATATCAAGGAATTGATCAAGTTTTTTGACTGTATAGAATTTGATCATATTCCAAAGCAAGAAAACCAAATTAGGGATGCTTTGGCCACTCTGGCAGCCATGTTTAATTTAGATCCTCAGGGAGAGGTTGAATTTATCAAGATTGAGAAGCGTGACGTTCAAGCACATTGTCTGAATATAGCAGAAGAGCCTAATGGTAAATCATGGTATTATGATGTGAAGCAATACTTGGAGAAGGGGGAATACCCCAAAGAAGCTTCAGAAAATGACAAGCGCACCATACGAAGGCTGGCAAGTTTCTTTTTCTTTGATGGGAGTGTGTTTTGTAAAATAAGTCCAGGATTTATGTTTCTTCGATATGTGAATGTGGATGAAGCTAAGCAGATTATGGAAGAGATTCATGAAGGAATATGTGGCACTCACTGAAGTGGGCATCTGATGGCGAGAAAAATACTACGGGCAGACTATTATTGGCTCACTATGGAGATGAATTGTATTAGTTATGCAGTCAAATGCCATAAATGCCAGGTTTTGCTGATAGGAATCATATTCTAGTAAACCCTTTACGTGTATTAGCTGCTCCATGGACATTTTCAATGTGGGGTTTGGATGTTATTGGTCCTATCGAGCCCAACGCTTCTAATGGACATCGTTTTATTATGGTGGCGATCGATTACTTTACGAAGTGGGTGGAAGAAAATTCCTACACCAACGTGACAAGTAATGTCATTGTGCGATTTTTGAGAAAGGTTATTGTATGCCGCTATGGGGTTCCTGAAAGAATCATTACTGATAATGACACAAATTTCAATAATAAGACAATGAAAGATTTTTGTGAGCAGTTCAAGATTAAACATCATAATTCATCTCCTCACCGTCTGAAGATGAATGGAGCTATTGAGGTAGCTAATAAAAATATCAAAAAGATCATTCAGAATATGACAGAGAATTTTAAAAATTGGCACAAAAAGGCTTTCTTTTGCTTTATATGGGTATCGAACTTCAATACGCACTTCCACGGGCGAAAGTCCTTTTGCTCTAGTATATGGGACAGAGGCAATTCATTCTATTGTAGTGGAAATTCCTTCATTAAGAGTGATAGTAGAGGCCAATTTGTAGGAGACAGAGTGGGTCCACACTTGGCACGTACATTTGAATTTCATTGAGGAGAGAAGACTGGGAGCCCTTTGTAGAGGACAACTTTATCAAAGACTGATGATAAGAGAAAATCAAAAGAAAATGCATCCTCGATGTTTTAGAGAAGGAGATTTAGTATTGAAGATGATTCAACCGTCTCAAAAGGATCATCGAGGAAAGTGGACACGCACTTATGAGAGACCATATGTTGTGAAGAAAACATTTTTTGAGGGAGTAGTAATTTTGACAAAAATGGACGGTGATGATGTGCCTCGCCCGGTGAATGCCAATGTTCTCAAGAGATATTATGCGTAAATAAAAAAATCTCGTTAGAGTGAAAACCTGAAAGGGAGCTCTAGGCAAAAATTAGGGATAAATAACTTTCATCGAAGTGAAAATCATTACGATTGTTTTTAGATCCAGTCAGAAATTCAGTTTCCATATGGTAGAAAGAATATTTGGGTTGGTTGAACTACTGAAGAATGTTTGAGCAAGTCACTAATTTGTCTCATATAGGTATGAATGGGGGTGTAGAATTCACCTCACACGGCTCACATTTAATGACAATAAATTGGATACGCACCAAAACAAGGGCAGTTTTAGGGGCGATATCTTTGGAAAAGTTCCAAACCATTAATAGAAGGGAAAGTTTGTTGGCCAATTCGGAGATTCGGAGATAATCTCATGTATTTCAGATTTGATCATTATTAATTGGGTGCTTACCAAAACTGGGGAAATTTTGGTACAATCTTCGAATTATCACCGATTTTGGTTTGTTATTTTTTTTTTACCTCTATACACTTTTGTATACCTTTCGTCTCAAGGAATTCTTGTTTGTCACGCCATATTTTCAATAAAGCTTTATGATGTTATTCATTTCTCCAGCTTTACTACTTTTTTTCCCTTTCCATTCCAATATGACAGTTTGATTATTATTCACATCTCGAAAAAAGTTTAGCATTTTCTTTGATTTGTTGGCATGCATTGCCGTATAATGAAATTTATCACTGACGAAGTTTTGACGGGAAATATGATGAGTGCATTAGAAAATTACTATTGATAGGAAATCGGTAGGTGTTGGCATCCTATGTTGAACAAGATCTGAATAATAAACCTGTGGTCGAGATAGGTATTATCAGGAGAAGGATTATATGAGAAATTTTTAGCGTGGGATTTATTTCAATTTGTTGTTGGCTCGACGTAATTATTCATTGGTTTGGTGGTCAAGGTTCCCTTTCCATGGTCAACATTTTCAATCAGATCAGTGATTTTATCATCAATGTTAGTATCATGTCTCCATTTGTCTTTATCCAAGTAGTTTCTTTTTCAAAATTCCTACTGGCTATTGTCATTTCTTTTCTCGACATAAGGCTCACGAGTCATTATTGCTCAGGAATTCACATCACCATCAATTGGACTTTGTTAGCAAAATTTGTGCCAAGTCTTTCTTGTTACGATAATGCAACACTTCGTCTATAAGCCCTCATAGTTGGGAAACTTTCACTCATTTTCTGGTTTGATCCCGACTTCCTGCTTTCTTTCATTTGAGTTTGCCCTTGAAAGTATTATGGTTTCAAAAAATGACGCGGACTATCTCCTCAGGTGTATGATGAAAATCGTTTTGTGAGTCAAGAGGCATTTGAAAGGTACGAGCAATTGTTAAGAGGGCGAAAGATTATCTCAGAGAGAGGTTTCCATGTTTCTCTAGTGGCAGAGCCCGCTATTGCAAAAATTATTACTGATAGAAATTGGGAAGATCTTGTTGCATCACCACATGCTGCAGTTGTTTAAGTGGTAAGAGAATTTTACGCTAATATGGTAAAACGATATAGAGAAGTTGTATGTTCTTGATATAATGGCCCCGTTTGATAGTAAGACTATAAATGCTATCTATAATCTTCCTGATATTACCTATGATGATTTTTCTAATTTGTTGGTGTTTGACATTGATATGGATGAAGTGATTCGAGCATTATGTAAACCAGCAGCTGCTTGGAAGAAATTTAAAAGAATGGAAGTTTCATTCTCTGCCTCTGTTTTAACCAACAATGGCATGGCCTAGATGCGTTTTATTTGGGTGAAACTCATGCCGAGTACACATTCAACTGACATTCGCAAAAATAGAGCAATTTTGCTTTATGCCATTTTGTTCGGAAAAACAATTGATGTTGGTAAAGTGTTACATAATTCTATTCTCAAAAATTCTCATCCTACATCCACCGTAGGGCTTTGTCTTCCTTCCTTGATTTGTACATTGTGTGCGAGAGCTGGAGTTTGTTGGGCAGCGTATGAAGAATTGTAGTATCCAGGGTGTATGATTGACCGTAAGATGATTAATAGATTCAAGGATGATGAGATTGTTGATACTCATACAAAGGCGGGATCTTCTACTATTCGCTCACCCATTTCATCAGGAACCATCGCTATGATTGAAAGGATGATGCAGATCGAGGCACGTCTAGACCAGTTGTCCAAAAAGTTGGATCAGTTAATTACGTATATTGCAGGCTACAATGGGGCTACATCTCATACACCAAGTTAGTCAACCAGAAACTTTGGAGTGCATACCATGTAGGTTCCTGCTTCGATGATTCAACAACAAGATTTTTATCCTCTAGAAAATTGTGACAACCCAGCATTTCAACCAAGAAGTTTTTATTTCCTATCGTTTTGTTAATTTTTATTTTTTGAGTATTATAGAGATTGCAATATTGTTGTTTATTATTTTGTGATGGTACAATCGTTTGTTTGGGATGTTTAGGGGTAATTGTCAGAGGATAGTCTCACTGTGCTACCATTAGTTCCTTAACTGGAAGTTTATCCACAAGGGAAATTGCTCATAACACAGGCCTTGAGTTGGGTTAGCTTGGTAAGAAAACACGTAGGAATAGGGCATTATGGAGTCCTAGGCATGGACTGGACGAAACGTCTAATATTGTAAGTCCTCAAACTACAGTTACAGATACTTCGTTATTGGCAGCTAGGTTGGGTGTACCAGCCATTTGGAAACTTGTGGATTTAGACATCTTTTGGTAAGATGTATTTGTTCCCAGTCCGGTGACGCAGACAATATTTAGTTACGAATAATATTCAAGAGTTTGTATTATTTTGAAGGAATTTTTAATTTGTGTATTACTATTTAGTATGAAGAATGTTTGTTTTTCAAAATTATTCAAGTAACACATGGTTACAAATTTTATTTACTATTTTGGTTAAGAAAAAACTTGTTCAAAATTCCAGCAATCTGGGAATGACTCTAATGATCCTGAGCATTTTTCATTTCCAATTCCAGCAAGGCCGGGAATAGTTGTAGTGATCCCGAGTATTTTTAAAATAAAACATCTCATGTTTCAATTTTTTTGGGAACAAAATTCAGTCGACTACACCTTTGTCTACCATTTATTTCATAAAAGATACACAAAGGGGGGCAGCTGTAGTAATCGGTTTTCGTCCAGGTTTATTTCAAAGCAAATAATAAAAATAAGAATGCAAAAAAAAAGAGAGTAAAATAAAATGGTGGTTCCTTGTGTTTAGAGGAAATAAGAGAAGGGAAAAACTATTTTTGCTATTTCAATAGGAGTGCCAATAATAATTCCGGTGATTGATATATGATATATGTATATGTAATTCATATATATATATATATATATATATATATATATATATATATATATATTATGTGAAAGAGACACATTTGTCTGGTTGTATATGTCAAAATCACATATAATATATATATATATACATACATACGTAATATATATATATATATGTATTATGTGAAAGAAACATCTATGTCTCTCTCTCTCTCTCTATATATATATATATATGTGTGTGTGTGTGTGTGTGAGTACATGATACAATTCCTTTAATTATGGAATTCGGGGACCAAAGTTAACTCCAAGAAATACCATCAGTTGGTGTTTTTAAGATTAAATTCAATCGCATGCCATAAGTTGGCATTTTTAAGACTATGTGCTCATACCATAAGTTGGTATTTTCTTTCAAAAATAATACATGTCAGACATATAATACTGACTTTCCATTATTGGACACTCTTGTTTTTTTGAGAAATCATGGGTTATACAAGAACAAAAGTTCTCGTGATTCTACACCTCCTACCCGTGACTTTCTATTTTTCTATAAAAAGGGGAGAAGGAGAAGGAAAGAAAAAGGGAGAGAGAGATGAAGAAAGAAAGGAAATAAAAGAAAGAAAGAGAGGCGTGAGGAAAGAGAGAACATAGGAGAAAAGAGAGAAAGAGAGGGAGGTGGAGAAAGAAACGAAAGAGAAAGGAAAGAGAGAGAAAGAAAGAGAGATGTGAGGAAAGAGAGAAGTTCAAATAATGATATGTTGGTTTCAAAGTGGTACTGGGTAGTTCATGTATTGCCCCAACCCAAGAGGCGCTACTATTTAAATTAATCGATATCTATAAGGCATTTAACCTCTAAATTATCATAAAGATATTCAAACCTAGCCCAACCATCTAGGATCTATCAAATCCTATCGAAAATCCGATAGGACCTCCCCGTATATCAGATGATGCCCACCTAAAAACGCGCAACACATAATCATATAAAGGCCTCCTGCCTGATCTGTATGCATCGACAATCCTAGGCAAGGCTTTAAGCCATCTACAGCATGCATCCGCAAACATACAATAATCATCACATTCATTCATGTATCAACATACAAATCCATACAACCTGAAGTTCTAAAATTGGTATGTGAGTCTCGTTATATGGCACGACCTCCCAACTGTATCCACAACTACACTGAAAAGGTGTTTCACAAGTGTATTCAACATACACACATAAATCCACATATAGGGTTCAAAAACATTAAAAAAAATTAATCATTTTAACCAACCCCATCCTAATGTCTCCAGGTGGCACCATGTCATCAGCTCTCCTATAGATCCGCAGTGCCGGTACCGGTACTGGGCTCACCTGTGTGGAAAGAAAAGAAAGGAAATGGTGAGCAATGGCTTAGTATGGGTAAAGAAGAATCAAGAATAATTAATAAGCCGAAATTAAAAGATAAGTTCAATGTAGCAATATGCCCTTGACCATGAAGCACAACAATGAATATTAACTAATTCCAAGATCATGTCTCTTTCTCATGAGCCAACATGGAATGATGCAACAGGCATCCATTCCAACGAGCGGTAAAAACTGCCACCATTTAACCTCATGAGGAATAAGACCAATTACAAGACTACTATCTTGCCCACACTGATTAAGGCTCCTCCAACCAACCATCGAGATCTCAATGTGTTACTGTAACGCCTCAACCCATGACACCCAATTTTGCGGGTCCACAAGCCAAAACGCTACCCCCTATCTGCTTCAACACTTACCATATTATTTATCATATAAAGTTTATACAACCCTAAGTTAATTAATATACTACTAATAAATATACAATCTAACACTTGAATATAATTTACACAAAATAGTAAAGGGGGAGGGAGTGTTAAAATCTTGTAAAATATAACAATGAAAATAAAATCATTAACACTAAAAACAAGAATGGAAAGTAATAATTTTAATTCCTGAAAAATCCTTGCTAGGACTCACCAATCACGTATTTCTTTCCATTCTACTTGTATGTTTATTTTGTTTTAGAATTGCAACCCATATTTCTTGTTCATTCTACTTGTATGTTTATTTTTGTTTTGTTTATTTTATTGTATTTAAAAAAAATTAAAAATTAAAAAATTGATAACATGGTTTTCAAACTCTGCTGTCTTTCTTGTTGTCTCTTCTGACCATAAAATAAAATCTAAAAAATTCACAAAATAAAAAAAAATTATACATAACCAAATTAAACATAAAACTTAATAAATAAGTAGCTAAGAAATACAACTCTTTTATTCTTCTTCCAGAAGATTTCTTCTTCTTCAAATCTTCAAATCTTATCTTGGAATCCTTTGAAATTCTTGAATCTTGGAATCTCTCTAATCTTTTTTTCATCACCAAAGACCTCCCTTCCTTTTATAAACAAAATTTTATGTAAATATCATGATATTTTAAATACAAATATAATAAAATACAAATATCATAAATACAAATATCATAGATACAAATATCATGATATTTTTCATATTAATATCTTTGATTTTTATTTTGGAAATGATGGTGATGTCATAAATGACATCTCAACTTATAGATCAACAATTCCACAATTGCTTAGGCTTGGGTTATAAGGAAGCAAAATTACATTTAAAATAATAAAGTGATGTCCAAAATAATATTTGGAGTTTAATGCACAAAAACATCACTATAAACCTTAATCATTCATAAATGTCTATATGTAATCAATTTAAGAATGTATATTCTAGCACTTATCATATATGTAGGGTTTCTATATATACCATGACATACCACTTTGATGAGAATTAGAGGTGCATGGGTGCTCGAGTATGAACTCATAATTCTTGTAGGATAATTGAATGTCATATGTGAGGATGGTAGTGAAGTCCAATATAGGCTCTACCAAGAGAGTCTCATGTGAGGTAACACACGGAGATCCCGAGGGGTCATTTTCGATCGAGCCTTAATCTTGTGTGGGCATGACAACAGTTTTGCATATGGTCTTTCCTCATGAGTAATTATAAATGGCAGTAGTTGTGACAGCCCGACCCGGATTTATTGACACCACCAGTGGTCACTGATTTTACACAGGCCCATGGGCCACTTACCCCCAACCCATCCCCAAATCCACTAATATTTCAAGTGGCTGGGAGGTTGTTGCTGGGAATCGAACACACGAACTCCCAGCCACTTGAAATATTAGTGGATTTGGGGATGGGTTGGGGGTAAGTGGCCCATGGGCCTGTGTAAAATCAGTGACCACCGGTGGTGTCAATAAATCCGGGTCGGGCTGTCACAGAAAAACTACCTTTTAATGTGACGACCCAGCCCGATCACACGGCACTGGCGTCGATTTTCCACAGGGCCATGGCCCAAGTAGCCCAACCCATCACTCCACTAGCATTACCAGGCAAGTAGGTTGTTGCTGGGAATCGAACACACGACCTCCCAGCCTTTGACATAGGGGCTTTGCCAACCTATGCCACCAACTAAGTCATGGCTTAGTTGGTGGCATAGGTTGGCAAAGCCCCTATGTCAAAGGCTGGGAGGTCGTGTGTTCGATTCCCAGCAACAACCTACTTGCCTGGTAATGCTAGTGGAGTGATGGGTTGGGCTACTTGGGCCATGGCCCTGTGGAAAATCGACGCCAGTGCCGTGTGTGCCATGGCTCAGTTGGTGGCATAGGTTGGCAAAGCCCCTGTGTTAAAGGTTGGGAGGTCGTGTGATCGATTCCCAGCAACAACCTCCCAGCCACTTGAAATATTAGTGGATTTGGGGATGGGTTGGGGGTAAGTGGCCCATGGGCCTGTGTAAAATCAGTGACCACCGGTGGTGTCAATAAATCCGGGTCGGGCTGTCACAGTAGTGTTCATCGATGGGATTGTTGTTGGTGCCAAGGCATCGCCCGTGAAGACTCATGGGGAAATGACATGATTCTTGATTATTGTTATGTTTCATTATTGTTATTCATGTTCGGAAGCATATCATTGCATATAACCTTTTTGAATATTCAGCTTATAATCAATTATTAATCTATTTTCCCTACTGAGCCTTTTTCTCACCCTTTACTTTATTTTTTCTTTCCCACAGGTGATACTGGTTCTGAAACTGAATATGCAAAAATGTAGGAGTGTTGTTGACATGGCTGCCACCTAGCGTAGAGAGTGTATGGATTAGGAGACTTTAACTCATACTTTTGTTATGAATTATTAGTACTTGTATGTACTACTATTGACACGCTTCTTGAAACACCTCTTCGGTGTAATGGTCGGATAGATGCTCTGTGTGATCAGGACTACCAAGCCAGTTTTATGGATGACTTGTATGCATGAATACTATTATGTTTGTATTGCATGCTTATGTTTTTATGATGGAATTTTTATGATAGATCATAGATGACCTAAGGCCCTATTATGTTATGGATATTGCATGTTGTAAATGGCCTAAGGCCTTGTCTAGGTTGTGGTTGCTTATGAATTGATGGTCAAAGGCCTTATATGGAATACATGGTTGTTTTTTGAGTTTATTCTATGTTGGCATCCTCAAATTTACTAAGAGGTTCTACCAGATTTTCGGTAGAAGATGGAGTTAACCTAGACATGTACGAATTAGGTTGGACTCGATTGACATAAATTATGCTAAATGATTGGCAATTCACATCGATGATCTAAAACGGTATAACAGTAGCGCCTCTCAAGTTGGAGCATTATATTTTGGTATCGAAGTGAGTTTTGGTAAAGTATGATCTATGTATGGGTTTATTTGTGAGTATTGTGTGCTAGTCTCCAACCATCTCACAACCTCTACAGATTCTATATGTTTTTCTTTCGCCTGTAAATTCTCATTAGTTAAAATTATGTATTACATGGTGTTTTCTATTGTGGCACAGATAGACATCCGTAGAACTACTAGAGGGACTCAAGCTACAATGATCTCAGATAATGGGGGTAGACGAGGTAGGCCTAGAGGTCGAGGCCGAGGCTGTGGTAGGGAAGTGTCATGCACCACGAGGCACATTTTAGTACCCAATAGTCATTTCCAAGATTGGGCACAGAGATCAACGAGGAGGGTATAGTTCAAGAGGAGCTACTAATTGATGAAGATGTTCACTTAGGTGCGCAAGAGCAAACTCCTAGGATTCCACAAGTTAGGCACCGCCAGAGGTGTAGGTTGCTCCTATAACTATTGAGGGCAACCAATGACGTTGGATGCTTTGGCTAGTATTGTGGTGAACTTTGCTACGGTGGTGATGACATAGATTACTAGGCCACCAGAAGTCTGTATTGAGGGTTAGCCTTTTTGGGCTAATGCTGAGGCTAGGTCTATGCAGAGACCAAGGAGAGAGATGTATGGTGGATCAGCTACATAAGACTAATATTCCTACATTTTTCAGAGAGAGGGAAGGGTATGAGGCTAGAGAGTGGATATACCAGCTAAGTTTAAGATTTGACACCTTGGGCATACCAGAAGACAAACGAGTGAAGTTGGTCTTCTATTACCTTAGGGAGAAACTTATGATTGGTAGAATTACTTAGGCCAAAGGAAGAATGAGCTAACTTGGGCATCATTAGAGTTGTTGTTCATGCAACAGTTTGTGCCGCGGACCTTTCAGGCTAACAAGGCCATGCAGTACCAATACACCAAACTATATGAAATTTAATATAGGTTTGGGGAGAGATTTGCTCTAGACGATGATAGCAAGGCAGAGAGCTACCATGATGGGTAGATTCCAAGTATTAGTGAGATGACCATTGCTTCAGAGGTGCAGTCATATGACACAAAGCAGTGGATATGACTATGAAATCAGAGCAAAGAAAGTTCAACTCTCATTAGTATTGGGACATGTAGAAAAGTAGTACAATTTTAGCAGTTGGTGGTGGTGGTAGTGGAGGTGGTTAGAAGAGACAAAAGACCGACTCATACACATAGAAAGGTGATCGTGACAAAGGTTTGAAGCCACAGAGTGGCAAGATCACATGTTTCAGTATGGAAAAGAGGGACATAAATAGAATCAGTGCAAGACTACTGGACCAAAGTACTTCGAGTGTGGGTTGATAGACCATAAGAGAAATGAGTGTCCATAAGATAACAATGGTACCTAGCAAGCACAGGTACCAGGGTAACCACCGTCAACATGTACTCCAACTCTTCCCTCCACGGTTCCATTGAGGGGAGCAAGAGAGGTGGCTACAGGTAGTAGTGGAAAACTTCTCAGCAACAAATGACATTGACTCAAGGGTAAGCATTTGCTTTGGGACATCCTAAGCATCCCAATTTCATTGGAGGTACTTTCCTAATTTTGAAATGTTGGGCTAGAGTACTATTTGATTCGGGAGCTACTTCTTCTTTTATTATCGGTTCATTGGCACATGCATTACAATTGGAAATTTCACTGATAATGTTCACTATATCCACGCCATTTGAGCATTTTACCTCATTGGACGGCATGGTATTTAGGTGTGAGTTTTGGTTTGGGGAGTGTCTTTAAAGATTGACCTCTATGTTATGGGTTTCATAGATTTTGATGTAATCCTTGGGGTTGACTAGTTGATGAAACACCGTGGGTTAATAGATTTTTGGGAGAGGAAGATCAACCTTAGGTTACCTTAAGGAGGGGTAATACTATTGCGAGGATCGAAAGGAGTTCCATGTCCTCACTTCGTAGATAACTCTTCATATCAAGATTGTAGGGTTGAGAGTTTGACTATGTCAGCACCTAGAGGCAATATTGCTACACCAATTTTAGTGGTGGAAGAGTACATGGATGTATTTTTGGAGGAGTTACCTAGGTTACCTCCAAAGAGGGATATCAACTTTGTCATTGAGTTGCATCCAAATGTGAAGCTAATTTTCATTCCACCATATTGGATGGCTCTGGCAGTGTTGAAGAAGTTAATGACTCAGTTAGAAGAGTTGTAGGATCAATGGTTCATTAGACCGAATATGTCCCCATGGGGAGTATCGGTATTATTTGTAATGAACAATGATGGCTCATTGAGGATGTGTATAGATTACTGACAACTGAATAAGGTTATAGTGAAGAATAAGTATTTGTTACCACATATAAATGATTTTTCTGACTAGTTGAGGCGTGCTAGCTGTTTCTCTAAGATCGACCTATGATCGAGGTATCATCAGCTGCGTATTAAGGATGAGGACATCTAGAAGATGACATTTAGGGCTTGGTACAGACCTTATGAGTTCTTTGTAATGTCATTTGGGTTGACTAATGTGCCAATGATACTCATAGACTTGATGCAGAGGGTTTTTCGTTTGTGTTTGGATAAGTTTACAGTGGTATTCATTGATTATATTCTCATTTATTGTTCAACGGAGGAGGATCATGAGGAACACTTGAGAGTGGTGATACAGACACTGAAAGAGAATTAGTTATATGCCAAATTGACTAAGTATGAATTTTGGGCCACAAAAGTAAAGTTCCTAGGCCACGTCATCACTTAAGAGGGCATTACAGTTGATTAATCCAAGGTTGAGCCAGTTTTGAATTGACTAAGGCCTAAAAACATGACAAAGATATGAATTTTGTTAGGGTTAGTGGGATACTACTAGCTGTTCATTCAAGACTTTTCATATGTTGTCACACCAATGATACAACTCACATGGAAGGGCAAACCATTTCTTTGGACAAATAAGTGTGAGGCAGGATTTGAGGATTTAAAGAAGAGGTGAAATCTCTGCCAATGTTAGTGGTGCGAAAGAGAGATGTTTGCTATCATGTGTATTGCGATGCGTATGGGGTGGGATTATGTTGTGTGTTGATGTAGAGGGATAGAATTGTAGAATATGGCTCAAGGTTGCTAAAGATACACAAAAAAGAACTACTAGTTTCATGATTTAAAGTTGCCGGTAGTGGTATTCACATTGAAACAATGGAGATACTTTCTCTAAGGAGAGAGGTTCGAAGTCTTCTTAGACCAAGAGAGCCTCAAGTACCTCTTCATCAAAAAAGAGTTAAACTTGCAACAAAGGCGGTGGATGGAATAATTGGAGGACTTTGAGTTTAGTTTGCAATACTATCCCGATAAAGCAAACCTAGTTGTAGATGCACTGAGCAGGAAAAAAATATGGCTAGTTTGCTCTTTCATGAATGGAGGATTGTTGAGACAATCAACCAGTTCTGTTTGGAGTTACGGGTGATGAGAAAGTGTATTTGAGTAGCTTGACTTCAAGGCCGATGATGGTACAGGTGGTCATGGATGCACAAAATGGTGATTTGACATTCGATATAATCGAGGAAAGCTCAAGTTGGTTTCGAGGAGACGACGAAGGTGTGAGATATATTGCAAGATTGGTGGTTCTTGAGGATGGTCACTTACGACAGGAAATCTTGAAGAAAGCACACCATTCATGGTTCGCTATGCATCCGAGGGTACAAAGATGTACCAAGATTTGAAAAGGAATTTTTGGTGGAAGGGCATGAAGGTCGATGTGTCTAGGTATATGGTAAAGTGTTTGATGTGTCAACAAATGAAAGTAGAGCATTAGAGGTTAGTGGGGTTAGTACAACCACTACTGGTAGCACAATGAAAGTGGGTCACGATGGACTTTGTGATGCATTATCGATGAAGTCGAGACATCATGACACGGTTAGAGTGATTGTCAACAGATTGACGAAGTCGATACATTTTATATCGATAAACAAGATGGATTTGTTGGAATGCTTGAGTGTTTTGTATGTGAAAGTGATAGTGAGACTTCACAGAGTTTCATTATCTATTGTGTCAGACCGAGGCATGTAATTCACATGTAGATTCTAGAGTAGTTTGCAAGAGGCACTTAGTATGCAGTTGGATTTCTTAATAGCATATCATTTGCAAAGTGACTGTCAGAGTGAGAAGACAATTCAAATCTTGGAAGACATGTTTCATGCTTGTGTGGTGGATTTTAGAGCCGCAATCAGGATTGATATTTGCATTTGGCAGAGTTTGTGTACAATAATTCATTCTAGGGTAGTATTGGTATGGCACCTTTCTAGGCACTTTACGAGAGACTCTTTAGATCGCCCTTGCGTTGGGTTTGAGGTAGGTGAAAAATTTATGGTCAAGAATGCCCGGGAGCGAGTTTATGAGATCAGAAAGTGGTTGATCACCGCCCAGAGTAGACAGAAGTCTTATGCTAATCAGATAAGGAGACCATTAGATTTCACAGTTGGCAATAAAGGTTTTTTGAAGGTTAGTCCAAGACGAGATATTCAGAGATGCAATAAGCAAGGGAGTTGACACTGAGATTCTTGAGTTAGTAGGATCGATGGCATACCGTTTAGATTTTCAATTAAAGTTATCAAAGGTTCACAATGTATTCCAAGATTGTGTCCACAATCCCGTCGGTGAACACTGCCACCATTTATATTACTCATGAGGAAAAACCATATACCAGACCATCATCACTTCCACACAAGATTAAAGTTCAATCGGAACCAACACTTTGGAATCTCCGTGTTGCCTCACATGGAAGTCATTTGGCCTGAGTCATGCCAAGACTACACCGCCATCTACCATCCTTCCAAGTGACATTCAATCAATCTAAGGCTCGTACTCGCATACCTCATGCATCTCTAATGCACAAAAATGCATATGCCATGATTTATACATATACATAAACCCTACATATATATATAAACTACCACATGATGCATGATCAAGATACACTCAAGCCCAATAGAAGATCGAACGTGTAAAGGATGCAGCACATCCAATTATCCAACAATTCGAACACAAATAACTGCGTTGTTTTCCTTTAGGCACAATTAAAGATAGAACGAATAAGAAAGACCAAGCAAAAATAAAATCTCTCTTTAGGAAAGAGGAACAACAAACATGAAAGAAATGGGTAAGAATCCCCTACGTCGAATCCAAGCCAAAACACAAAGTTGGAAACTTGTAATTTCAAAGGTTTGAGTTTCCAAACCTATAATTTGAAAAATTCACCACTCATTTCACAACCAATAAACCACCAATTATCCAAAAATCATAAATCCAAGAAAAACTACCTTTTTCTCTCTAGTAATGTCAATTTCCCAAATCCAAGCCTTCAAGCCTAAAAATCTCCAAATCGATAACCAACCTAGTAAATACCAACATAAATAACCTCAAATAAACCTACGTGGTCACTCTAAACCATCTATTCAAAGTTCCAACCAAACTAACAAAAACCCTAGATTCTAGGAATCCATGGAACTTACCTCAAATCTTCCAAACTTTGTCAAAACCTTGTTGATTATTGTTCCAATCTTCAATTCAAGCTCGAATCTCACTTGAATCACTCTTTCTCTCACTAGTTTTCACTCTCCTTCTCTCTCCACTTTCTCTAGTTCGGTGAAGACTAAAAATACCCAAGTTTTGTCTCTATTTCAGGCTTTAATACCCAGGAAAATTGCGGGAGGAAAATTACGGGGTGTTCCTAGGAGTGGGCCCATCTATCCCTAGTGACTACTTGACTAGGTGCCCATTTGATTATGCCGAGACTTGTAATGATGTGCTCTTGAGCACTCATCACTCTCCTACCCTCCAAAAATTTTCGTAGCAGCAATAAGAACATTCACACCATCATACTTGTCAAACAAGGCAGAATTAGCATGTCCTCTTTTAAAACCATATTTAACATAGATTGAAGTTAACTACTCATACCAAACACGTGGTGCTTGTTTTAATCCATAGAGTATCTTTCTCAATTTATACACAAAATCAACAAACCCTTTGGGTTGTGCAACATACGCCTCTTCTTGTAAAATTCATTCAATAAAGTACTTTTGGCATCCATCTAATAAAGCTTACTTTGGATAAAACATGCAACAACAAGCAGAATTCTAATGGAATCTAACCTAGCAACAAGAGCAAAAGTTTCATCAAAATTTGTCTTCTATTTGAGCTTATCCTTGTATTACCAAACGTGCTTTATTACGGATAATTAATCCACCCTCATCAATTTTGTTCTTGAAAATCCATTTGGTACCAATGACATTCAATCCAAATGGATAAGGGACTAATGCCCACCCATTATTATGAACAAACTGATTCAATTCTTTATGCATGGTAGAAATTCAATAATCATCATGTAAAGCATCATCAAGTTTCTTAGGTTCAATTTGTGATATATAGCACAAAAATATTACCTCATTGAGATGTTTTCAATGAGTTTCATTAGAGCACTAATGTCTCTGATTTCTAATTCTTATGATGGTGAATTCTCACCCTCGAAGATAGTTCAGGAGCACTTGTCGCATCATTTGCATCTTCAAGTTCTATTGACTCTGATGTAGGCTATTTGAAGCCTGATGTAGCTTGTACAAACTCTAAAGTAGGCTGCCTGGAGTCTGACGTAAGTTGCATGGATCCTACATGATCATTTATTTCTAGGTCTATTTCTTGCACACCTTTTCTAATAGTCTTATGATCATTAATAACCACATTATTATATTCCATTATAGTAGAAGTATTTTTATTAAACACTCGATAAGCATGACTATTAAGAAAATAGGGGAAAAAGATAACTTCATTGCTGTGGAAATCAAACTTACCCAAGTGCTCTCGGTCTCTCAAAATGTAGCACTTATTATCAAACACTTGAAAGTATTTGGGATTAGGTGGCTTACCTTTCCACAATTCATAGGGGGTGACTTCAGTACCTTGTCGAAGATAGACTTGATTCACTATAAGACAAGCTGTGTTGATGGCTTCTGCCCATAATTTGGTTGGAATTGCTTTTCCAATTAGCATGACACAAGCCATCTCTTGCAAGACGCATTTTTTCTTTACATGACTCCATTTTATTGTGGAGTTTTTGGGGCAGATAACTCACGTGAGATTCCATATTCTGCACAAAAGATATGAAAAACTTGTTTTTGAATTTAATGTCATGATTGGTCCTAATTCCCTATATTGTTCCATGATCAATGTCCAGTTCATTTAACATTTGGAGGTACAAAGGTTTGAAGGATTCAAAAGTTTAAGACTTCTCACATGAGAAACATATCCATGAAAATCTAGAGAAATCATCAACCAAAATAAGGATATATCTCTTACCACCAATACTCTAGACTTGAGTCAGACCCATAAGATCCATATGCACAAGCTAAAATGGACGAATTATGGTAAGAGAGTTTACCTTCTTCTGAGGTGACCTTATTTGCTTGCATTGTTGATAATAGGGACAACATATTCTCTTTGAGCCTGCATTGATCTTCGAAATTCCCAAAATATTGTTAGTTTTTACCAATTGGAGTAAACCATGTTGATTTATGTGCCCCAAACACTGGTGTCATAAATAAAAAAATCATCAAGAATAGTTGTATGACAAGTAAAATTGTTAGCATGAGTAATCTCATAGCAGTTGTTGTTAGTTCGTCTAGCTGTCAACAAAAGCACACCTTATGAGTCCAAAACATCATATTTACATTTTGAAAATATGATAGTGTAATATGAATCACATAATTAACATATGCTCACAAGATTAGCCTTTAACCTTTCAACATATAAGACATTCATCAAATTAGCAACACCTAAAATAGTTATTTTACCTTTCAAATGTGATTTGCTTCCATCTCCAAAGTTAATAGTACCCATATCCAGATTCTTTATCTTTGAAAATAGTGATTTTCCCCACTCCTGTGCCTAGAACATCCACTATCTAGGTACCGCTTATCTTGACATCTAGAATTGTATGCCAAAATAGCAATATTACAAGTCAAGTCAAACATTTTGAACTCAAATCTTCCTAGTTGACTTGGAAGCATGAGCACTATTGGTAGAATTATCAAAAGATTTAAAAAAAAACATGAATTATTCAAACAAAGTAGAAGATAAAGTTATATTTGCATTCAATAAAGTCTTCACATGCACAATTTTGTCGGATATGACTAATTTATGAAAATAAGGCCTAACGTTCCCTTTAACACCACAAACATGACAAACAGGTACAAATATAACTCATTTGTTTGATGAATGTTTCATGTGATTTGCACGTAGCCTATGTAAACTCGTAGATGCATGTTGTATGTTGGCTACGTGTTTGTTCCGTGAATCAGGCTGAGAAATAGTGTTATGCTTGTGATGATATAGAATGATAATTGGAGATTTACTTTTATTTACCTACTAATTTAGCTAAACTATTACTTCTTCTACAATACTTTTTCCTTGAAGAAAGGTATTTTGGATAAAAGATTTAGAATCTTTTTCTTGATTTAAAACAAAGGCCCAATAAATAAGGAATTGACTTCCGCGGGCCGGATCGAGTTGTGCCGCGGGAATGGCTTATTTATAAATGTAAGGTTGAGAAACAACATCGGGTGCGATCATACCAGCACTAATGCACCGGATCCCATCAGAACTCCGCAGTTAAACGTGCTTGGGCGAGAGTAGTACTAGGATGGTTGACCTCCTGGGAAGTCCTCGTGTTGCACCCCTCCAACCCACGTTTTTGCCGCCCGTACTGTAATCCTCCCCTCCTCGTCCCCAAGGATGAGTTTTAACCGCCGGGATGTCCGGCCCGAAACAGGCTTCGATTTGATATACTGTGGGTCCGAATCGGACGTCGGGGCCAAAAACTACGAGTATTTCAACGGGCACGTGCCGATCGCGAAATAAATTCGGGTGCGATTATAACAACACTAATGCGCCGTATCCCGTCAGAACTCCGCTGTCAAAAACGTGCTTTGGGCGAGAGTGGTAGTAGGATGGGTGGCCTCCCAGGGCCGGATCGAGTTGTGCCGCGGGAATGGCTTATTTATAAATGTAAGGTTGAGAAACAACATCGGGTGCGATCATACCAGCACTAATGCACCGGATCCCATCAGAACTCCGCAGTTAAACGTGCTTGGGCGAGAGTAGTACTAGGATGGGTGACCTCCTGGGAAGTCCTCGTGTTGCACCCCTCCAACCCACGTTTTTGCCGCCCGTACTGTAATCCTCCCCTCCTCGTCCCCAAGGATGAGTTTTAACCGCCGGGATGTCCGGCCCGAAACAGGCTTCGATTTGATATACTGTGGGTCCGAATCGGACGTCGGGGCCAAAAACTACGAGTATTTCAACGGGCACGTGCCGATCGCGAAATAAATTCGGGTGCGATTATAACAACACTAATGCGCCGTATCCCGTCAGAACTCCGCTGTCAAAAACGTGCTTTGGGCGAGAGTGGTAGTAGGATGGGTGGCCTCCCAGGGCCGGATCGAGTTGTGCCGCGGGAATGGCTTATTTATAAATGTAAGGTTGAGAAACAACATCGGGTGCGATCATACCAGCACTAATGCACCGGATCCCATCAGAACTCCGCAGTTAAACGTGCTTGGGCGAGAGTAGTACTAGGATGGGTGACCTCCTGGGAAGTCCTCGTGTTGCACCCCTCCAACCCACGTTTTTGCCGCCCGTACTGTAATCCTCCCCTCCTCGTCCCCAAGGATGAGTTTTAACCGCCGGGATGTCCGGCCCGAAACAGGCTTCGATTTGATATACTGTGGGTCCGAATCGGACGTCGGGGCCAAAAACTACGAGTATTTCAACGGGCACGTGCCGATCGCGAAATAAATTCGGGTGCGATTATAACAACACTAATGCGCCGTATCCCGTCAGAACTCCGCTGTCAAAAACGTGCTTTGGGCGAGAGTGGTAGTAGGATGGGTGGCCTCCCAGGGCCGGATCGAGTTGTGCCGCGGGAATGGCTTATTTATAAATGTAAGGTTGAGAAACAACATCGGGTGCGATCATACCAGCACTAATGCACCGGATCCCATCAGAACTCCGCAGTTAAACGTGCTTGGGCGAGAGTAGTACTAGGATGGGTGACCTCCTGGGAAGTCCTCGTGTTGCACCCCTCCAACCCACGTTTTTGCCGCCCGTACTGTAATCCTCCCCTCCTCGTCCCCAAGGATGAGTTTTAACCGCCGGGATGTCCGGCCCGAAACAGGCTTCGATTTGATATACTGTGGGTCCGAATCGGACGTCGGGGCCAAAAACTACGAGTATTTCAACGGGCACGTGCCGATCGCGAAATAAATTCGGGTGCGATTATAACAACACTAATGCGCCGTATCCCGTCAGAACTCCGCTGTCAAAAACGTGCTTTGGGCGAGAGTGGTAGTAGGATGGGTGGCCTCCCAGGGCCGGATCGAGTTGTGCCGCGGGAATGGCTTATTTATAAATGTAAGGTTGAGAAACAACATCGGGTGCGATCATACCAGCACTAATGCACCGGATCCCATCAGAACTCCGCAGTTAAACGTGCTTGGGCGAGAGTAGTACTAGGATGGGTGACCTCCTGGGAAGTCCTCGTGTTGCACCCCTCCAACCCACGATTTTGCCGCCCGTACTGTAATCCTCCCCTCCTCGTCCCCAAGGATGAGTTTTAACCGCCGGGATGTCCGGCCCGAAACAGGCTTCGATTTGATATACTGTGGGTCCGAATCGGACGTCGGGGCCAAAAACTACGAGTATTTCAACGGGCACGTGCCGATCGCGAAATAAATTCGGGTGCGATTATAACAACACTAATGCGCCGTATCCCGTCAGAACTCCGCTGTCAAAAACGTGCTTTGGGCGAGAGTGGTAGTAGGATGGGTGGCCTCCCAGGGCCGGATCGAGTTGTGCCGCGGGAATGGCTTATTTATAAATGTAAGGTTGAGAAACAACATCGGGTGCGATCATACCAGCACTAATGCACCGGATCCCATCAGAACTCCGCAGTTAAACGTGCTTGGGCGAGAGTAGTACTAGGATGGGTGACCTCCTGGGAAGTCCTCGTGTTGCACCCCTCCAACCCACGTTTTTGCCGCCCGTACTGTAATCCTCCCCTCCTCGTCCCCAAGGATGAGTTTTAACCGCCGGGATGTCCGGCCCGAAACAGGCTTCGATTTGATATACTGTGGGTCCGAATCGGACGTCGGGGCCAAAAACTACGAGTATTTCAACGGGCACGTGCCGATCGCGAAATAAATTCGGGTGCGATTATAACAACACTAATGCGCCGTATCCCGTCAGAGTTGTGCCGCCCAGGGCCGGATCGAGTTGTGCCGCGGGAATGGCTTATTTATAAATGTAAGGTTGAGAAACAACATCGGGTGCGATCATACCAGCACTAATGCACCGGATCCCATCAGAACTCCGCAGTTAAACGTGCTTGGGCGAGAGTAGTACTAGGATGGGTGACCTCCTGGGAAGTCCTCGTGTTGCACCCCTCCAACCCACGTTTTTGCCGCCCGTACTGTAATCCTCCCCTCCTCGTCCCCAAGGATGAGTTTTAACCGCCGGGATGTCCGGCCCGAAACAGGCTTCGATTTGATATACTGTGGGTCCGAATCGGACGTCGGGGCCAAAAACTACGAGTATTTCAACGGGCACGTGCCGATCGCGAAATAAATTCGGGTGCGATTATAACAACACTAATGCGCCGTATCCCGTCAGAACTCCGCTGTCAAAAACGTGCTTTGGGCGAGAGTGGTAGTAGGATGGGTGGCCTCCCAGGGCCGGATCGAGTTGTGCCGCGGGAATGGCTTATTTATAAATGTAAGGTTGAGAAACAACATCGGGTGCGATCATACCAGCACTAATGCACCGGATCCCATCAGAACTCCGCAGTTAAACGTGCTTGGGCGAGAGTAGTACTAGGATGGGTGACCTCCTGGGAAGTCCTCGTGTTGCACCCCTCCAACCCACGTTTTTGCCGCCCGTACTGTAATCCTCCCCTCCTCGTCCCCAAGGATGAGTTTTAACCGCCGGGATGTCCGGCCCGAAACAGGCTTCGATTTGATATACTGTGGGTCCGAATCGGACGTCGGGGCCAAAAACTACGAGTATTTCAACGGGCACGTGCCGATCGCGAAATAAATTCGGGTGCGATTATAACAACACTAATGCGCCGTATCCCGTCAGAACTCCGCTGTCAAAAACGTGCTTTGGGCGAGAGTGGTAGTAGGATGGGTGGCCTCCCAGGGCCGGATCGAGTTGTGCCGCGGGAATGGCTTATTTATAAATGTAAGGTTGAGAAACAACATCGGGTGCGATCATACCAGCACTAATGCACCGGATCCCATCAGAACTCCGCAGTTAAACGTGCTTGGGCGAGAGTAGTACTAGGATGGGTGACCTCCTGGGAAGTCCTCGTGTTGCACCCCTCCAACCCACGTTTTTGCCGCCCGTACTGTAATCCTCCCCTCCTCGTCCCCAAGGATGAGTTTTAACCGCCGGGATGTCCGGCCCGAAACAGGCTTCGATTTGATATACTGTGGGTCCGAATCGGACGTCGGGGCCAAAAACTACGAGTATTTCAACGGGCACGTGCCGATCGCGAAATAAATTCGGGTGCGATTATAACAACACTAATGCGCCGTATCCCGTCAGAACTCCGCTGTCAAAAACGTGCTTTGGGCGAGAGTGGTAGTAGGATGGGTGGCCTCCCAGGGCCGGATCGAGTTGTGCCGCGGGAATGGCTTATTTATAAATGTAAGGTTGAGAAACAACATCGGGTGCGATCATACCAGCACTAATGCACCGGATCCCATCAGAACTCCGCAGTTAAACGTGCTTGGGCGAGAGTAGTACTAGGATGGGTGACCTCCTGGGAAGTCCTCGTGTTGCACCCCTCCAACCCACGTTTTTGCCGCCCGTACTGTAATCCTCCCCTCCTCGTCCCCAAGGATGAGTTTTAACCGCCGGGATGTCCGGCCCGAAACAGGCTTCGATTTGATATACTGTGGGTCCGAATCGGACGTCGGGGCCAAAAACTACGAGTATTTCAACGGGCACGTGCCGATCGCGAAATAAATTCGGGTGCGATTATAACAACACTAATGCGCCGTATCCCGTCAGAACTCCGCTGTCAAAAACGTGCTTTGGGCGAGAGTGGTAGTAGGATGGGTGGCCTCCCAGGGCCGGATCGAGTTGTGCCGCGGGAATGGCTTATTTATAAATGTAAGGTTGAGAAACAACATCGGGTGCGATCATACCAGCACTAATGCACCGGATCCCATCAGAACTCCGCAGTTAAACGTGCTTGGGCGAGAGTAGTACTAGGATGGGTGACCTCCTGGGAAGTCCTCGTGTTGCACCCCTCCAACCCACGTTTTTGCCGCCCGTACTGTAATCCTCCCCTCCTCGTCCCCAAGGATGAGTTTTAACCGCCGGGATGTCCGGCCCGAAACAGGCTTCGATTTGATATACTGTGGGTCCGAATCGGACGTCGGGGCCAAAAACTACGAGTATTTCAACGGGCACGTGCCGATCGCGAAATAAATTCGGGTGCGATTATAACAACACTAATGCGCCGTATCCCGTCAGAACTCCGCTGTCAAAAACGTGCTTTGGGCGAGAGTGGTAGTAGGATGGGTGGCCTCCCAGGGCCGGATCGAGTTGTGCCGCGGGAATGGCTTATTTATAAATGTAAGGTTGAGAAACAACATCGGGTGCGATCATACCAGCACTAATGCACCGGATCCCATCAGAACTCCGCAGTTAAACGTGCTTGGGCGAGAGTAGTACTAGGATGGGTGACCTCCTGGGAAGTCCTCGTGTTGCACCCCTCCAACCCACGTTTTTGCCGCCCGTACTGTAATCCTCCCCTCCTCGTCCCCAAGGATGAGTTTTAACCGCCGGGATGTCCGGCCCGAAACAGGCTTCGATTTGATATACTGTGGGTCCGAATCGGACGTCGGGGCCAAAAACTACGAGTATTTCAACGGGCACGTGCCGATCGCGAAATAAATTCGGGTGCGATTATAACAACACTAATGCGCCGTATCCCGTCAGAACTCCGCTGTCAAAAACGTGCTTTGGGCGAGAGTGGTAGTAGGATGGGTGGCCTCCCAGGGCCGGATCGAGTTGTGCCGCGGGAATGGCTTATTTATAAATGTAAGGTTGAGAAACAACATCGGGTGCGATCATACCAGCACTAATGCACCGGATCCCATCAGAACTCCGCAGTTAAACGTGCTTGGGCGAGAGTAGTACTAGGATGGGTGACCTCCTGGGAAGTCCTCGTGTTGCACCCCTCCAACCCACGTTTTTGCCGCCCGTACTGTAATCCTCCCCTCCTCGTCCCCAAGGATGAGTTTTAACCGCCGGGATGTCCGGCCCGAAACAGGCTTCGATTTGATATACTGTGGGTCCGAATCGGACGTCGGGGCCAAAAACTACGAGTATTTCAACGGGCACGTGCCGATCGCGAAATAAATTCGGGTGCGATTATAACAACACTAATGCGCCGTATCCCGTCAGAACTCCGCTGTCAAAAACGTGCTTTGGGCGAGAGTGGTAGTAGGATGGGTGGCCTCCCAGGGCCGGATCGAGTTGTGCCGCGGGAATGGCTTATTTATAAATGTAAGGTTGAGAAACAACATCGGGTGCGATCATACCAGCACTAATGCACCGGATCCCATCAGAACTCCGCAGTTAAACGTGCTTGGGCGAGAGTAGTACTAGGATGGGTGACCTCCTGGGAAGTCCTCGTGTTGCACCCCTCCAACCCACGTTTTTGCCGCCCGTACTGTAATCCTCCCCTCCTCGTCCCCAAGGATGAGTTTTAACCGCCGGGATGTCCGGCCCGAAACAGGCTTCGATTTGATATACTGTGGGTCCGAATCGGACGTCGGGGCCAAAAACTACGAGTATTTCAACGGGCACGTGCCGATCGCGAAATAAATTCGGGTGCGATTATAACAACACTAATGCGCCGTATCCCGTCAGAACTCCGCTGTCAAAAACGTGCTTTGGGCGAGAGTGGTAGTAGGATGGGTGGCCTCCCAGGGCCGGATCGAGTTGTGCCGCGGGAATGGCTTATTTATAAATGTAAGGTTGAGAAACAACATCGGGTGCGATCATACCAGCACTAATGCACCGGATCCCATCAGAACTCCGCAGTTAAACGTGCTTGGGCGAGAGTAGTACTAGGATGGGTGACCTCCTGGGAAGTCCTCGTGTTGCACCCCTCCAACCCACGTTTTTTCCGCCCGTACTGTAATCCTCCCCTCCTCGTCCCCAAGGATGAGTTTTAACCGCCGGGATGTCCGGCCCGAAACAGGCTTCGATTTGATATACTGTGGGTCCGAATCGGACGTCGGGGCCAAAAACTACGAGTATTTCAACGGGCACGTGCCGATCGCGAAATAAATTCGGGTGCGATTATAACAACACTAATGCGCCGTATCCCGTCAGAACTCCGCTGTCAAAAACGTGCTTTGGGCGAGAGTGGTAGTAGGATGGGTGGCCTCCCAGGGCCGGATCGAGTTGTGCCGCGGGAATGGCTTATTTATAAATGTAAGGTTGAGAAACAACATCGGGTGCGATCATACCAGCACTAATGCACCGGATCCCATCAGAACTCCGCAGTTAAACGTGCTTGGGCGAGAGTAGTACTAGGATGGGTGACCTCCTGGGAAGTCCTCGTGTTGCACCCCTCCAACCCACGTTTTTTCCGCCCGTACTGTAATCCTCCCCTCCTCGTCCCCAAGGATGAGTTTTAACCGCCGGGATGTCCGGCCCGAAACAGGCTTCGATTTGATATACTGTGGGTCCGAATCGGACGTCGGGGCCAAAAACTACGAGTATTTCAACGGGCACGTGCCGATCGCGAAATAAATTCGGGTGCGATTATAACAACACTAATGCGCCGTATCCCGTCAGAACTCCGCTGTCAAAAACGTGCTTTGGGCGAGAGTGGTAGTAGGATGGGTGGCCTCCCAGGGCCGGATCGAGTTGTGCCGCGGGAATGGCTTATTTATAAATGTAAGGTTGAGAAACAACATCGGGTGCGATCATACCAGCACTAATGCACCGGATCCCATCAGAACTCCGCAGTTAAACGTGCTTGGGCGAGAGTAGTACTAGGATGGGTGACCTCCTGGGAAGTCCTCGTGTTGCACCCCTCCAACCCACGTTTTTGCCGCCCGTACTGTAATCCTCCCCTCCTCGTCCCCAAGGATGAGTTTTAACCGCCGGGATGTCCGGCCCGAAACAGGCTTCGATTTGATATACTGTGGGTCCGAATCGGACGTCGGTGCCAAAAACTACGAGTATTTCAACGGGCACGTGCCGATCGCGAAATAAATTCGGGTGCGATTATAACAACACTAATGCGCCGTATCCCGTCAGAACTCCGCTGTCAAAAACGTGCTTTGGGCGAGAGTGGTAGTAGGATGGGTGGCCTCCCAGGGCCGGATCGAGTTGTGCCGCGGGAATGGCTTATTTATAAATGTAAGGTTGAGAAACAACATCGGGTGCGATCATACCAGCACTAATGCACCGGATCCCATCAGAACTCCGCAGTTAAACGTGCTTGGGCGAGAGTAGTACTAGGATGGGTGACCTCCTGGGAAGTCCTCGTGTTGCACCCCTCCAACCCACGTTTTTGCCGCCCGTACTGTAATCCTCCCCTCCTCGTCCCCAAGGATGAGTTTTAACCGCCGGGATGTCCGGCCCGAAACAGGCTTCGATTTGATATACTGTGGGTCCGAATCGGACGTCGGGGCCAAAAACTACGAGTATTTCAACGGGCACGTGCCGATCGCGAAATAAATTCGGGTGCGATTATAACAACACTAATGCGCCGTATCCCGTCAGAACTCCGCTGTCAAAAACGTGCTTTGGGCGAGAGTGGTAGTAGGATGGGTGGCCTCCCAGGGCCGGATCGAGTTGTGCCGCGGGAATGGCTTATTTATAAATGTAAGGTTGAGAAACAACATCGGGTGCGATCATACCAGCACTAATGCACCGGATCCCATCAGAACTCCGCAGTTAAACGTGCTTGGGCGAGAGTAGTACTAGGATGGGTGACCTCCTGGGAAGTCCTCGTGTTGCACCCCTCCAACCCACGTTTTTGCCGCCCGTACTGTAATCCTCCCCTCCTCGTCCCCAAGGATGAGTTTTAACCGCCGGGATGTCCGGCCCGAAACAGGCTTCGATTTGATATACTGTGGGTCCGAATCGGACGTCGGGGCCAAAAACTACGAGTATTTCAACGGGCACGTGCCGATCGCGAAATAAATTCGGGTGCGATTATAACAACACTAATGCGCCGTATCCCGTCAGAACTCCGCTGTCAAAAACGTGCTTTGGGCGAGAGTGGTAGTAGGATGGGTGGCCTCCCAGGGCCGGATCGAGTTGTGCCGCGGGAATGGCTTATTTATAAATGTAAGGTTGAGAAACAACATCGGGTGCGATCATACCAGCACTAATGCACCGGATCCCATCAGAACTCCGCAGTTAAACGTGCTTGGGCGAGAGTAGTACTAGGATGGGTGACCTCCTGGGAAGTCCTCGTGTTGCACCCCTCCAACCCACGTTTTTGCCGCCCGTACTGTAATCCTCCCCTCCTCGTCCCCAAGGATGAGTTTTAACCGCCGGGATGTCCGGCCCGAAACAGGCTTCGATTTGATATACTGTGGGTCCGAATCGGACGTCGGGGCCAAAAACTACGAGTATTTCAACGGGCACGTGCCGATCGCGAAATAAATTCGGGTGCGATTATAACAACACTAATGCGCCGTATCCCGTCAGAACTCCGCTGTCAAAAACGTGCTTTGGGCGAGAGTGGTAGTAGGATGGGTGGCCTCCCAGGGCCGGATCGAGTTGTGCCGCGGGAATGGCTTATTTATAAATGTAAGGTTGAGAAACAACATCGGGTGCGATCATACCAGCACTAATGCACCGGATCCCATCAGAACTCCGCAGTTAAACGTGCTTGGGCGAGAGTAGTACTAGGATGGGTGACCTCCTGGGAAGTCCTCGTGTTGCACCCCTCCAACCCACGTTTTTGCCGCCCGTACTGTAATCCTCCCCTCCTCGTCCCCAAGGATGAGTTTTAACCGCCGGGATGTCCGGCCCGAAACAGGCTTCGATTTGATATACTGTGGGTCCGAATCGGACGTCGGGGCCAAAAACTACGAGTATTTCAACGGGCACGTGCCGATCGCGAAATAAATTCGGGTGCGATTATAACAACACTAATGCGCCGTATCCCGTCAGAACTCCGCTGTCAAAAACGTGCTTTGGGCGAGAGTGGTAGTAGGATGGGTGGCCTCCCAGGGCCGGATCGAGTTGTGCCGCGGGAATGGCTTATTTATAAATGTAAGGTTGAGAAACAACATCGGGTGCGATCATACCAGCACTAATGCACCGGATCCCATCAGAACTCCGCAGTTAAACGTGCTTGGGCGAGAGTAGTACTAGGATGGGTGACCTCCTGGGAAGTCCTCGTGTTGCACCCCTCCAACCCACGTTTTTGCCGCCCGTACTGTAATCCTCCCCTCCTCGTCCCCAAGGATGAGTTTTAACCGCCGGGATGTCCGGCCCGAAACAGGCTTCGATTTGATATACTGTGGGTCCGAATCGGACGTCGGGGCCAAAAACTACGAGTATTTCAACGGGCACGTGCCGATCGCGAAATAAATTCGGGTGCGATTATAACAACACTAATGCGCCGTATCCCGTCAGAACTCCGCTGTCAAAAACGTGCTTTGGGCGAGAGTGGTAGTAGGATGGGTGGCCTCCCAGGGCCGGATCGAGTTGTGCCGCGGGAATGGCTTATTTATAAATGTAAGGTTGAGAAACAACATCGGGTGCGATCATACCAGCACTAATGCACCGGATCCCATCAGAACTCCGCAGTTAAACGTGCTTGGGCGAGAGTAGTACTAGGATGGGTGACCTCCTGGGAAGTCCTCGTGTTGCACCCCTCCAACCCACGTTTTTGCCGCCCGTACTGTAATCCTCCCCTCCTCGTCCCCAAGGATGAGTTTTAACCGCCGGGATGTCCGGCCCGAAACAGGCTTCGATTTGATATACTGTGGGTCCGAATCGGACGTCGGGGCCAAAAACTACGAGTATTTCAACGGGCACGTGCCGATCGCGAAATAAATTCGGGTGCGATTATAACAACACTAATGCGCCGTATCCCGTCAGAACTCCGCTGTCAAAAACGTGCTTTGGGCGAGAGTGGTAGTAGGATGGGTGGCCTCCCAGGGCCGGATCGAGTTGTGCCGCGGGAATGGCTTATTTATAAATGTAAGGTTGAGAAACAACATCGGGTGCGATCATACCAGCACTAATGCACCGGATCCCATCAGAACTCCGCAGTTAAACGTGCTTGGGCGAGAGTAGTACTAGGATGGGTGACCTCCTGGGAAGTCCTCGTGTTGCACCCCTCCAACCCACGTTTTTGCCGCCCGTACTGTAATCCTCCCCTCCTCGTCCCCAAGGATGAGTTTTAACCGCCGGGATGTCCGGCCCGAAACAGGCTTCGATTTGATATACTGTGGGTCCGAATCGGACGTCGGGGCCAAAAACTACGAGTATTTCAACGGGCACGTGCCGATCGCGAAATAAATTCGGGTGCGATTATAACAACACTAATGCGCCGTATCCCGTCAGAACTCCGCTGTCAAAAACGTGCTTTGGGCGAGAGTGGTAGTAGGATGGGTGGCCTCCCAGGGCCGGATCGAGTTGTGCCGCGGGAATGGCTTATTTATAAATGTAAGGTTGAGAAACAACATCGGGTGCGATCATACCAGCACTAATGCACCGGATCCCATCAGAACTCCGCAGTTAAACGTGCTTGGGCGAGAGTAGTACTAGGATGGGTGACCTCCTGGGAAGTCCTCGTGTTGCACCCCTCCAACCCACGTTTTTGCCGCCCGTACTGTAATCCTCCCCTCCTCGTCCCCAAGGATGAGTTTTAACCGCCGGGATGTCCGGCCCGAAACAGGCTTCGATTTGATATACTGTGGGTCCGAATCGGACGTCGGGGCCAAAAACTACGAGTATTTCAACGGGCACGTGCCGATCGCGAAATAAATTCGGGTGCGATTATAACAACACTAATGCGCCGTATCCCGTCAGAACTCCGCTGTCAAAAACGTGCTTTGGGCGAGAGTGGTAGTAGGATGGGTGGCCTCCCAGGGCCGGATCGAGTTGTGCCGCGGGAATGGCTTATTTATAAATGTAAGGTTGAGAAACAACATCGGGTGCGATCATACCAGCACTAATGCACCGGATCCCATCAGAACTCCGCAGTTAAACGTGCTTGGGCGAGAGTAGTACTAGGATGGGTGACCTCCTGGGAAGTCCTCGTGTTGCACCCCTCCAACCCACGTTTTTGCCGCCCGTACTGTAATCCTCCCCTCCTCGTCCCCAAGGATGAGTTTTAACCGCCGGGATGTCCGGCCCGAAACAGGCTTCGATTTGATATACTGTGGGTCCGAATCGGACGTCGGGGCCAAAAACTACGAGTATTTCAACGGGCACGTGCCGATCGCGAAATAAATTCGGGTGCGATTATAACAACACTAATGCGCCGTATCCCGTCAGAACTCCGCTGTCAAAAACGTGCTTTGGGCGAGAGTGGTAGTAGGATGGGTGGCCTCCCAGGGCCGGATCGAGTTGTGCCGCGGGAATGGCTTATTTATAAATGTAAGGTTGAGAAACAACATCGGGTGCGATCATACCAGCACTAATGCACCGGATCCCATCAGAACTCCGCAGTTAAACGTGCTTGGGCGAGAGTAGTACTAGGATGGGTGACCTCCTGGGAAGTCCTCGTGTTGCACCCCTCCAACCCACGTTTTTGCCGCCCGTACTGTAATCCTCCCCTCCTCGTCCCCAAGGATGAGTTTTAACCGCCGGGATGTCCGGCCCGAAACAGGCTTCGATTTGATATACTGTGGGTCCGAATCGGACGTCGGGGCCAAAAACTACGAGTATTTCAACGGGCACGTGCCGATCGCGAAATAAATTCGGGTGCGATTATAACAACACTAATGCGCCGTATCCCGTCAGAACTCCGCTGTCAAAAACGTGCTTTGGGCGAGAGTGGTAGTAGGATGGGTGGCCTCCCAGGGCCGGATCGAGTTGTGCCGCGGGAATGGCTTATTTATAAATGTAAGGTTGAGAAACAACATCGGGTGCGATCATACCAGCACTAATGCACCGGATCCCATCAGAACTCCGCAGTTAAACGTGCTTGGGCGAGAGTAGTACTAGGATGGGTGACCTCCTGGGAAGTCCTCGTGTTGCACCCCTCCAACCCACGTTTTTGCCGCCCGTACTGTAATCCTCCCCTCCTCGTCCCCAAGGATGAGTTTTAACCGCCGGGATGTCCGGCCCGAAACAGGCTTCGATTTGATATACTGTGGGTCCGAATCGGACGTCGGGGCCAAAAACTACGAGTATTTCAACGGGCACGTGCCGATCGCGAAATAAATTCGGGTGCGATTATAACAACACTAATGCGCCGTATCCCGTCAGAACTCCGCTGTCAAAAACGTGCTTTGGGCGAGAGTGGTAGTAGGATGGGTGGCCTCCCAGGGCCGGATCGAGTTGTGCCGCGGGAATGGCTTATTTATAAATGTAAGGTTGAGAAACAACATCGGGTGCGATCATACCAGCACTAATGCACCGGATCCCATCAGAACTCCGCAGTTAAACGTGCTTGGGCGAGAGTAGTACTAGGATGGGTGACCTCCTGGGAAGTCCTCGTGTTGCACCCCTCCAACCCACGTTTTTGCCGCCCGTACTGTAATCCTCCCCTCCTCGTCCCCAAGGATGAGTTTTAACCGCCGGGATGTCCGGCCCGAAACAGGCTTCGATTTGATATACTGTGGGTCCGAATCGGACGTCGGGGCCAAAAACTACGAGTATTTCAACGGGCACGTGCCGATCGCGAAATAAATTCGGGTGCGATTATAACAACACTAATGCGCCGTATCCCGTCAGAACTCCGCTGTCAAAAACGTGCTTTGGGCGAGAGTGGTAGTAGGATGGGTGGCCTCCCAGGGCCGGATCGAGTTGTGCCGCGGGAATGGCTTATTTATAAATGTAAGGTTGAGAAACAACATCGGGTGCGATCATACCAGCACTAATGCACCGGATCCCATCAGAACTCCGCAGTTAAACGTGCTTGGGCGAGAGTAGTACTAGGATGGGTGACCTCCTGGGAAGTCCTCGTGTTGCACCCCTCCAACCCACGTTTTTGCCGCCCGTACTGTAATCCTCCCCTCCTCGTCCCCAAGGATGAGTTTTAACCGCCGGGATGTCCGGCCCGAAACAGGCTTCGATTTGATATACTGTGGGTCCGAATCGGACGTCGGGGCCAAAAACTACGAGTATTTCAACGGGCACGTGCCGATCGCGAAATAAATTCGGGTGCGATTATAACAACACTAATGCGCCGTATCCCGTCAGAACTCCGCTGTCAAAAACGTGCTTTGGGCGAGAGTGGTAGTAGGATGGGTGGCCTCCCAGGGCCGGATCGAGTTGTGCCGCGGGAATGGCTTATTTATAAATGTAAGGTTGAGAAACAACATCGGGTGCGATCATACCAGCACTAATGCACCGGATCCCATCAGAACTCCGCAGTTAAACGTGCTTGGGCGAGAGTAGTACTAGGATGGGTGACCTCCTGGGAAGTCCTCGTGTTGCACCCCTCCAACCCACGTTTTTGCCGCCCGTACTGTAATCCTCCCCTCCTCGTCCCCAAGGATGAGTTTTAACCGCCGGGATGTCCGGCCCGAAACAGGCTTCGATTTGATATACTGTGGGTCCGAATCGGACGTCGGGGCCAAAAACTACGAGTATTTCAACGGGCACGTGCCGATCGCGAAATAAATTCGGGTGCGATTATAACAACACTAATGCGCCGTATCCCGTCAGAACTCCGCTGTCAAAAACGTGCTTTGGGCGAGAGTGGTAGTAGGATGGGTGGCCTCCCAGGGCCGGATCGAGTTGTGCCGCGGGAATGGCTTATTTATAAATGTAAGGTTGAGAAACAACATCGGGTGCGATCATACCAGCACTAATGCACCGGATCCCATCAGAACTCCGCAGTTAAACGTGCTTGGGCGAGAGTAGTACTAGGATGGGTGACCTCCTGGGAAGTCCTCGTGTTGCACCCCTCCAACCCACGTTTTTGCCGCCCGTACTGTAATCCTCCCCTCCTCGTCCCCAAGGATGAGTTTTAACCGCCGGGATGTCCGGCCCGAAACAGGCTTCGATTTGATATACTGTGGGTCCGAATCGGACGTCGGGGCCAAAAACTACGAGTATTTCAACGGGCACGTGCCGATCGCGAAATAAATTCGGGTGCGATTATAACAACACTAATGCGCCGTATCCCGTCAGAACTCCGCTGTCAAAAACGTGCTTTGGGCGAGAGTGGTAGTAGGATGGGTGGCCTCCCAGGGCCGGATCGAGTTGTGCCGCGGGAATGGCTTATTTATAAATGTAAGGTTGAGAAACAACATCGGGTGCGATCATACCAGCACTAATGCACCGGATCCCATCAGAACTCCGCAGTTAAACGTGCTTGGGCGAGAGTAGTACTAGGATGGGTGACCTCCTGGGAAGTCCTCGTGTTGCACCCCTCCAACCCACGTTTTTGCCGCCCGTACTGTAATCCTCCCCTCCTCGTCCCCAAGGATGAGTTTTAACCGCCGGGATGTCCGGCCCGAAACAGGCTTCGATTTGATATACTGTGGGTCCGAATCGGACGTCGGGGCCAAAAACTACGAGTATTTCAACGGGCACGTGCCGATCGCGAAATAAATTCGGGTGCGATTATAACAACACTAATGCGCCGTATCCCGTCAGAACTCCGCTGTCAAAAACGTGCTTTGGGCGAGAGTGGTAGTAGGATGGGTGGCCTCCCAGGGCCGGATCGAGTTGTGCCGCGGGAATGGCTTATTTATAAATGTAAGGTTGAGAAACAACATCGGGTGCGATCATACCAGCACTAATGCACCGGATCCCATCAGAACTCCGCAGTTAAACGTGCTTGGGCGAGAGTAGTACTAGGATGGGTGACCTCCTGGGAAGTCCTCGTGTTGCACCCCTCCAACCCACGTTTTTGCCGCCCGTACTGTAATCCTCCCCTCCTCGTCCCCAAGGATGAGTTTTAACCGCCGGGATGTCCGGCCCGAAACAGGCTTCGATTTGATATACTGTGTGTCCGAATCGGACGTCGGGGCCAAAAACTACGAGTATTTCAACGGGCACGTGCCGATCGCGAAATAAATTCGGGTGCGATTATAACAACACTAATGCGCCGTATCCCGTCAGAACTCCGCTGTCAAAAACGTGCTTTGGGCGAGAGTGGTAGTAGGATGGGTGGCCTCCCAGGGCCGGATCGAGTTGTGCCGCGGGAATGGCTTATTTATAAATGTAAGGTTGAGAAACAACATCGGGTGCGATCATACCAGCACTAATGCACCGGATCCCATCAGAACTCCGCAGTTAAACGTGCTTGGGCGAGAGTAGTACTAGGATGGGTGACCTCCTGGGAAGTCCTCGTGTTGCACCCCTCCAACCCACGTTTTTGCCGCCCGTACTGTAATCCTCCCCTCCTCGTCCCCAAGGATGAGTTTTAACCGCCGGGATGTCCGGCCCGAAACAGGCTTCGATTTGATATACTGTGGGTCCGAATCGGACGTCGGGGCCAAAAACTACGAGTATTTCAACGGGCACGTGCCGATCGCGAAATAAATTCGGGTGCGATTATAACAACACTAATGCGCCGTATCCCGTCAGAACTCCGCTGTCAAAAACGTGCTTTGGGCGAGAGTGGTAGTAGGATGGGTGGCCTCCCAGGGCCGGATCGAGTTGTGCCGCGGGAATGGCTTATTTATAAATGTAAGGTTGAGAAACAACATCGGGTGCGATCATACCAGCACTAATGCACCGGATCCCATCAGAACTCCGCAGTTAAACGTGCTTGGGCGAGAGTAGTACTAGGATGGGTGACCTCCTGGGAAGTCCTCGTGTTGCACCCCTCCAACCCACGTTTTTGCCGCCCGTACTGTAATCCTCCCCTCCTCGTCCCCAAGGATGAGTTTTAACCGCCGGGATGTCCGGCCCGAAACAGGCTTCGATTTGATATACTGTGGGTCCGAATCGGACGTCGGGGCCAAAAACTACGAGTATTTCAACGGGCACGTGCCGATCGCGAAATAAATTCGGGTGCGATTATAACAACACTAATGCGCCGTATCCCGTCAGAACTCCGCTGTCAAAAACGTGCTTTGGGCGAGAGTGGTAGTAGGATGGGTGGCCTCCCAGGGCCGGATCGAGTTGTGCCGCGGGAATGGCTTATTTATAAATGTAAGGTTGAGAAACAACATCGGGTGCGATCATACCAGCACTAATGCACCGGATCCCATCAGAACTCCGCAGTTAAACGTGCTTGGGCGAGAGTAGTACTAGGATGGGTGACCTCCTGGGAAGTCCTCGTGTTGCACCCCTCCAACCCACGTTTTTGCCGCCCGTACTGTAATCCTCCCCTCCTCGTCCCCAAGGATGAGTTTTAACCGCCGGGATGTCCGGCCCGAAACAGGCTTCGATTTGATATACTGTGGGTCCGAATCGGACGTCGGGGCCAAAAACTACGAGTATTTCAACGGGCACGTGCCGATCGCGAAATAAATTCGGGTGCGATTATAACAACACTAATGCGCCGTATCCCGTCAGAACTCCGCTGTCAAAAACGTGCTTTGGGCGAGAGTGGTAGTAGGATGGGTGGCCTCCCAGGGCCGGATCGAGTTGTGCCGCGGGAATGGCTTATTTATAAATGTAAGGTTGAGAAACAACATCGGGTGCGATCATACCAGCACTAATGCACCGGATCCCATCAGAACTCCGCAGTTAAACGTGCTTGGGCGAGAGTAGTACTAGGATGGGTGACCTCCTGGGAAGTCCTCGTGTTGCACCCCTCCAACCCACGTTTTTGCCGCCCGTACTGTAATCCTCCCCTCCTCGTCCCCAAGGATGAGTTTTAACCGCCGGGATGTCCGGCCCGAAACAGGCTTCGATTTGATATACTGTGGGTCCGAATCGGACGTCGGGGCCAAAAACTACGAGTATTTCAACGGGCACGTGCCGATCGCGAAATAAATTCGGGTGCGATTATAACAACACTAATGCGCCGTATCCCGTCAGAACTCCGCTGTCAAAAACGTGCTTTGGGCGAGAGTGGTAGTAGGATGGGTGGCCTCCCAGGGCCGGATCGAGTTGTGCCGCGGGAATGGCTTATTTATAAATGTAAGGTTGAGAAACAACATCGGGTGCGATCATACCAGCACTAATGCACCGGATCCCATCAGAACTCCGCAGTTAAACGTGCTTGGGCGAGAGTAGTACTAGGATGGGTGACCTCCTGGGAAGTCCTCGTGTTGCACCCCTCCAACCCACGTTTTTGCCGCCCGTACTGTAATCCTCCCCTCCTCGTCCCCAAGGATGAGTTTTAACCGCCGGGATGTCCGGCCCGAAACAGGCTTCGATTTGATATACTGTGGGTCCGAATCGGACGTCGGGGCCAAAAACTACGAGTATTTCAACGGGCACGTGCCGATCGCGAAATAAATTCGGGTGCGATTATAACAACACTAATGCGCCGTATCCCGTCAGAACTCCGCTGTCAAAAACGTGCTTTGGGCGAGAGTGGTAGTAGGATGGGTGGCCTCCCAGGGCCGGATCGAGTTGTGCCGCGGGAATGGCTTATTTATAAATGTAAGGTTGAGAAACAACATCGGGTGCGATCATACCAGCACTAATGCACCGGATCCCATCAGAACTCCGCAGTTAAACGTGCTTGGGCGAGAGTAGTACTAGGATGGGTGACCTCCTGGGAAGTCCTCGTGTTGCACCCCTCCAACCCACGTTTTTGCCGCCCGTACTGTAATCCTCCCCTCCTCGTCCCCAAGGATGAGTTTTAACCGCCGGGATGTCCGGCCCGAAACAGGCTTCGATTTGATATACTGTGGGTCCGAATCGGACGTCGGGGCCAAAAACTACGAGTATTTCAACGGGCACGTGCCGATCGCGAAATAAATTCGGGTGCGATTATAACAACACTAATGCGCCGTATCCCGTCAGAACTCCGCTGTCAAAAACGTGCTTTGGGCGAGAGTGGTAGTAGGATGGGTGGCCTCCCAGGGCCGGATCGAGTTGTGCCGCGGGAATGGCTTATTTATAAATGTAAGGTTGAGAAACAACATCGGGTGCGATCATACCAGCACTAATGCACCGGATCCCATCAGAACTCCGCAGTTAAACGTGCTTGGGCGAGAGTAGTACTAGGATGGGTGACCTCCTGGGAAGTCCTCGTGTTGCACCCCTCCAACCCACGTTTTTGCCGCCCGTACTGTAATCCTCCCCTCCTCGTCCCCAAGGATGAGTTTTAACCGCCGGGATGTCCGGCCCGAAACAGGCTTCGATTTGATATACTGTGGGTCCGAATCGGACGTCGGGGCCAAAAACTACGAGTATTTCAACGGGCACGTGCCGATCGCGAAATAAATTCGGGTGCGATTATAACAACACTAATGCGCCGTATCCCGTCAGAACTCCGCTGTCAAAAACGTGCTTTGGGCGAGAGTGGTAGTAGGATGGGTGGCCTCCCAGGGCCGGATCGAGTTGTGCCGCGGGAATGGCTTATTTATAAATGTAAGGTTGAGAAACAACATCGGGTGCGATCATACCAGCACTAATGCACCGGATCCCATCAGAACTCCGCAGTTAAACGTGCTTGGGCGAGAGTAGTACTAGGATGGGTGACCTCCTGGGAAGTCCTCGTGTTGCACCCCTCCAACCCACGATTTTGCCGCCCGTACTGTAATCCTCCCCTCCTCGTCCCCAAGGATGAGTTTTAACCGCCGGGATGTCCGGCCCGAAACAGGCTTCGATTTGATATACTGTGGGTCCGAATCGGACGTCGGGGCCAAAAACTACGAGTATTTCAACGGGCACGTGCCGATCGCGAAATAAATTCGGGTGCGATTATAACAACACTAATGCGCCGTATCCCGTCAGAACTCCGCTGTCAAAAACGTGCTTTGGGCGAGAGTGGTAGTAGGATGGGTGGCCTCCCAGGGCCGGATCGAGTTGTGCCGCGGGAATGGCTTATTTATAAATGTAAGGTTGAGAAACAACATCGGGTGCGATCATACCAGCACTAATGCACCGGATCCCATCAGAACTCCGCAGTTAAACGTGCTTGGGCGAGAGTAGTACTAGGATGGGTGACCTCCTGGGAAGTCCTCGTGTTGCACCCCTCCAACCCACGTTTTTGCCGCCCGTACTGTAATCCTCCCCTCCTCGTCCCCAAGGATGAGTTTTAACCGCCGGGATGTCCGGCCCGAAACAGGCTTCGATTTGATATACTGTGGGTCCGAATCGGACGTCGGGGCCAAAAACTACGAGTATTTCAACGGGCACGTGCCGATCGCGAAATAAATTCGGGTGCGATTATAACAACACTAATGCGCCGTATCCCGTCAGAACTCCGCTGTCAAAAACGTGCTTTGGGCGAGAGTGGTAGTAGGATGGGTGGCCTCCCAGGGCCGGATCGAGTTGTGCCGCGGGAATGGCTTATTTATAAATGTAAGGTTGAGAAACAACATCGGGTGCGATCATACCAGCACTAATGCACCGGATCCCATCAGAACTCCGCAGTTAAACGTGCTTCGGCGAGAGTAGTACTAGGATGGGTGACCTCCTGGGAAGTCCTCGTGTTGCACCCCTCCAACCCACGTTTTTGCCGCCCGTACTGTAATCCTCCCCTCCTCGTCCCCAAGGATGAGTTTTAACCGCCGGGATGTCCGGCCCGAAACAGGCTTCGATTTGATATACTGTGGGTCCGAATCGGACGTCGGGGCCAAAAACTACGAGTATTTCAACGGGCACGTGCCGATCGCGAAATAAATTCGGGTGCGATTATAACAACACTAATGCGCCGTATCCCGTCAGAACTCCGCTGTCAAAAACGTGCTTTGGGCGAGAGTGGTAGTAGGATGGGTGGCCTCCCAGGGCCGGATCGAGTTGTGCCGCGGGAATGGCTTATTTATAAATGTAAGGTTGAGAAACAACATCGGGTGCGATCATACCAGCACTAATGCACCGGATCCCATCAGAACTCCGCAGTTAAACGTGCTTGGGCGAGAGTAGTACTAGGATGGGTGACCTCCTGGGAAGTCCTCGTGTTGCACCCCTCCAACCCACGTTTTTGCCGCCCGTACTGTAATCCTCCCCTCCTCGTCCCCAAGGATGAGTTTTAACCGCCGGGATGTCCGGCCCGAAACAGGCTTCGATTTGATATACTGTGGGTCCGAATCGGACGTCGGGGCCAAAAACTACGAGTATTTCAACGGGCACGTGCCGATCGCGAAATAAATTCGGGTGCGATTATAACAACACTAATGCGCCGTATCCCGTCAGAACTCCGCTGTCAAAAACGTGCTTTGGGCGAGAGTGGTAGTAGGATGGGTGGCCTCCCAGGGCCGGATCGAGTTGTGCCGCGGGAATGGCTTATTTATAAATGTAAGGTTGAGAAACAACATCGGGTGCGATCATACCAGCACTAATGCACCGGATCCCATCAGAACTCCGCAGTTAAACGTGCTTGGGCGAGAGTAGTACTAGGATGGGTGACCTCCTGGGAAGTCCTCGTGTTGCACCCCTCCAACCCACGTTTTTGCCGCCCGTACTGTAATCCTCCCCTCCTCGTCCCCAAGGATGAGTTTTAACCGCCGGGATGTCCGGCCCGAAACAGGCTTCGATTTGATATACTGTGGGTCCGAATCGGACGTCGGGGCCAAAAACTACGAGTATTTCAACGGGCACGTGCCGATCGCGAAATAAATTCGGGTGCGATTATAACAACACTAATGCGCCGTATCCCGTCAGAACTCCGCTGTCAAAAACGTGCTTTGGGCGAGAGTGGTAGTAGGATGGGTGGCCTCCCAGGGCCGGATCGAGTTGTGCCGCGGGAATGGCTTATTTATAAATGTAAGGTTGAGAAACAACGTCGGGTGCGATCATACCAGCACTAATGCACCGGATCCCATCAGAACTCCGCAGTTAAACGTGCTTGGGCGAGAGTAGTACTAGGATGGGTGACCTCCTGGGAAGTCCTCGTGTTGCACCCCTCCAACCCACGTTTTTGCCGCCCGTACTGTAATCCTCCCCTCCTCGTCCCCAAGGATGAGTTTTAACCGCCGGGATGTCCGGCCCGAAACAGGCTTCGATTTGATATACTGTGGGTCCGAATCGGACGTCGGGGCCAAAAACTACGAGTATTTCAACGGGCACGTGCCGATCGCGAAATAAATTCGGGTGCGATTATAACAACACTAATGCGCCGTATCCCGTCAGAACTCCGCTGTCAAAAACGTGCTTTGGGCGAGAGTGGTAGTAGGATGGGTGGCCTCCCAGGGCCGGATCGAGTTGTGCCGCGGGAATGGCTTATTTATAAATGTAAGGTTGAGAAACAACATCGGGTGCGATCATACCAGCACTAATGCACCGGATCCCATCAGAACTCCGCAGTTAAACGTGCTTGGGCGAGAGTAGTACTAGGATGGGTGACCTCCTGGGAAGTCCTCGTGTTGCACCCCTCCAACCCACGTTTTTGCCGCCCGTACTGTAATCCTCCCCTCCTCGTCCCCAAGGATGAGTTTTAACCGCCGGGATGTCCGGCCCGAAACAGGCTTCGATTTGATATACTGTGGGTCCGAATCGGACGTCGGGGCCAAAAACTACGAGTATTTCAACGGGCACGTGCCGATCGCGAAATAAATTCGGGTGCGATTATAACAACACTAATGCGCCGTATCCCGTCAGAACTCCGCTGTCAAAAACGTGCTTTGGGCGAGAGTGGTAGTAGGATGGGTGGCCTCCCAGGGCCGGATCGAGTTGTGCCGCGGGAATGGCTTATTTATAAATGTAAGGTTGAGAAACAACATCGGGTGCGATCATACCAGCACTAATGCACCGGATCCCATCAGAACTCCGCAGTTAAACGTGCTTGGGCGAGAGTAGTACTAGGATGGGTGACCTCCTGGGAAGTCCTCGTGTTGCACCCCTCCAACCCACGTTTTTGCCGCCCGTACTGTAATCCTCCCCTCCTCGTCCCCAAGGATGAGTTTTAACCGCCGGGATGTCCGGCCCGAAACAGGCTTCGATTTGATATACTGTGGGTCCGAATCGGACGTCGGGGCCAAAAACTACGAGTATTTCAACGGGCACGTGCCGATCGCGAAATAAATTCGGGTGCGATTATAACAACACTAATGCGCCGTATCCCGTCAGAACTCCGCTGTCAAAAACGTGCTTTGGGCGAGAGTGGTAGTAGGATGGGTGGCCTCCCAGGGCCGGATCGAGTTGTGCCGCGGGAATGGCTTATTTATAAATGTAAGGTTGAGAAACAACATCGGGTGCGATCATACCAGCACTAATGCACCGGATCCCATCAGAACTCCGCAGTTAAACGTGCTTGGGCGAGAGTAGTACTAGGATGGGTGACCTCCTGGGAAGTCCTCGTGTTGCACCCCTCCAACCCACGTTTTTGCCGCCCGTACTGTAATCCTCCCCTCCTCGTCCCCAAGGATGAGTTTTAACCGCCGGGATGTCCGGCCCGAAACAGGCTTCGATTTGATATACTGTGGGTCCGAATCGGACGTCGGGGCCAAAAACTACGAGTATTTCAACGGGCACGTGCCGATCGCGAAATAAATTCGGGTGCGATTATAACAACACTAATGCGCCGTATCCCGTCAGAACTCCGCTGTCAAAAACGTGCTTTGGGCGAGAGTGGTAGTAGGATGGGTGGCCTCCCAGGGCCGGATCGAGTTGTGCCGCGGGAATGGCTTATTTATAAATGTAAGGTTGAGAAACAACATCGGGTGCGATCATACCAGCACTAATGCACCGGATCCCATCAGAACTCCGCAGTTAAACGTGCTTGGGCGAGAGTAGTACTAGGATGGGTGACCTCCTGGGAAGTCCTCGTGTTGCACCCCTCCAACCCACGTTTTTGCCGCCCGTACTGTAATCCTCCCCTCCTCGTCCCCAAGGATGAGTTTTAACCGCCGGGATGTCCGGCCCGAAACAGGCTTCGATTTGATATACTGTGGGTCCGAATCGGACGTCGGGGCCAAAAACTACGAGTATTTCAACGGGCACGTGCCGATCGCGAAATAAATTCGGGTGCGATTATAACAACACTAATGCGCCGTATCCCGTCAGAACTCCGCTGTCAAAAACGTGCTTTGGGCGAGAGTGGTAGTAGGATGGGTGGCCTCCCAGGGCCGGATCGAGTTGTGCCGCGGGAATGGCTTATTTATAAATGTAAGGTTGAGAAACAACATCGGGTGCGATCATACCAGCACTAATGCACCGGATCCCATCAGAACTCCGCAGTTAAACGTGCTTGGGCGAGAGTAGTACTAGGATGGGTGACCTCCTGGGAAGTCCTCGTGTTGCACCCCTCCAACCCACGTTTTTGCCGCCCGTACTGTAATCCTCCCCTCCTCGTCCCCAAGGATGAGTTTTAACCGCCGGGATGTCCGGCCCGAAACAGGCTTCGATTTGATATACTGTGGGTCCGAATCGGACGTCGGGGCCAAAAACTACGAGTATTTCAACGGGCACGTGCCGATCGCGAAATAAATTCGGGTGCGATTATAACAACACTAATGCGCCGTATCCCGTCAGAACTCCGCTGTCAAAAACGTGCTTTGGGCGAGAGTGGTAGTAGGATGGGTGGCCTCCCAGGGCCGGATCGAGTTGTGCCGCGGGAATGGCTTATTTATAAATGTAAGGTTGAGAAACAACATCGGGTGCGATCATACCAGCACTAATGCACCGGATCCCATCAGAACTCCGCAGTTAAACGTGCTTGGGCGAGAGTAGTACTAGGATGGGTGACCTCCTGGGAAGTCCTCGTGTTGCACCCCTCCAACCCACGTTTTTGCCGCCCGTACTGTAATCCTCCCCTCCTCGTCCCCAAGGATGAGTTTTAACCGCCGGGATGTCCGGCCCGAAACAGGCTTCGATTTGATATACTGTGGGTCCGAATCGGACGTCGGGGCCAAAAACTACGAGTATTTCAACGGGCACGTGCCGATCGCGAAATAAATTCGGGTGCGATTATAACAACACTAATGCGCCGTATCCCGTCAGAACTCCGCTGTCAAAAACGTGCTTTGGGCGAGAGTGGTAGTAGGATGGGTGGCCTCCCAGGGCCGGATCGAGTTGTGCCGCGGGAATGGCTTATTTATAAATGTAAGGTTGAGAAACAACATCGGGTGCGATCATACCAGCACTAATGCACCGGATCCCATCAGAACTCCGCAGTTAAACGTGCTTGGGCGAGAGTAGTACTAGGATGGGTGACCTCCTGGGAAGTCCTCGTGTTGCACCCCTCCAACCCACGTTTTTGCCGCCCGTACTGTAATCCTCCCCTCCTCGTCCCCAAGGATGAGTTTTAACCGCCGGGATGTCCGGCCCGAAACAGGCTTCGATTTGATATACTGTGGGTCCGAATCGGACGTCGGGGCCAAAAACTACGAGTATTTCAACGGGCACGTGCCGATCGCGAAATAAATTCGGGTGCGATTATAACAACACTAATGCGCCGTATCCCGTCAGAACTCCGCTGTCAAAAACGTGCTTTGGGCGAGAGTGGTAGTAGGATGGGTGGCCTCCCAGGGCCGGATCGAGTTGTGCCGCGGGAATGGCTTATTTATAAATGTAAGGTTGAGAAACAACATCGGGTGCGATCATACCAGCACTAATGCACCGGATCCCATCAGAACTCCGCAGTTAAACGTGCTTGGGCGAGAGTAGTACTAGGATGGGTGACCTCCTGGGAAGTCCTCGTGTTGCACCCCTCCAACCCACGTTTTTGCCGCCCGTACTGTAATCCTCCCCTCCTCGTCCCCAAGGATGAGTTTTAACCGCCGGGATGTCCGGCCCGAAACAGGCTTCGATTTGATATACTGTGGGTCTGAATCGGACGTCGGGGCCAAAAACTACGAGTATTTCAACGGGCACGTGCCGATCGCGAAATAAATTCGGGTGCGATTATAACAACACTAATGCGCCGTATCCCGTCAGAACTCCGCTGTCAAAAACGTGCTTTGGGCGAGAGTGGTAGTAGGATGGGTGGCCTCCCAGGGCCGGATCGAGTTGTGCCGCGGGAATGGCTTATTTATAAATGTAAGGTTGAGAAACAACATCGGGTGCGATCATACCAGCACTAATGCACCGGATCCCATCAGAACTCCGCAGTTAAACGTGCTTGGGCGAGAGTAGTACTAGGATGGGTGACCTCCTGGGAAGTCCTCGTGTTGCACCCCTCCAACCCACGTTTTTGCCGCCCGTACTGTAATCCTCCCCTCCTCGTCCCCAAGGATGAGTTTTAACCGCCGGGATGTCCGGCCCGAAACAGGCTTCGATTTGATATACTGTGGGTCCGAATCGGACGTCGGGGCCAAAAACTACGAGTATTTCAACGGGCACGTGCCGATCGCGAAATAAATTCGGGTGCGATTATAACAACACTAATGCGCCGTATCCCGTCAGAACTCCGCTGTCAAAAACGTGCTTTGGGCGAGAGTGGTAGTAGGATGGGTGGCCTCCCAGGGCCGGATCGAGTTGTGCCGCGGGAATGGCTTATTTATAAATGTAAGGTTGAGAAACAACATCGGGTGCGATCATACCAGCACTAATGCACCGGATCCCATCAGAACTCCGCAGTTAAACGTGCTTGGGCGAGAGTAGTACTAGGATGGGTGACCTCCTGGGAAGTCCTCGTGTTGCACCCCTCCAACCCACGTTTTTGCCGCCCGTACTGTAATCCTCCCCTCCTCGTCCCCAAGGATGAGTTTTAACCGCCGGGATGTCCGGCCCGAAACAGGCTTCGATTTGATATACTGTGGGTCCGAATCGGACGTCGGGGCCAAAAACTACGAGTATTTCAACGGGCACGTGCCGATCGCGAAATAAATTCGGGTGCGATTATAACAACACTAATGCGCCGTATCCCGTCAGAACTCCGCTGTCAAAAACGTGCTTTGGGCGAGAGTGGTAGTAGGATGGGTGGCCTCCCAGGGCCGGATCGAGTTGTGCCGCGGGAATGGCTTATTTATAAATGTAAGGTTGAGAAACAACATCGGGTGCGATCATACCAGCACTAATGCACCGGATCCCATCAGAACTCCGCAGTTAAACGTGCTTGGGCGAGAGTAGTACTAGGATGGGTGACCTCCTGGGAAGTCCTCGTGTTGCACCCCTCCAACCCACGTTTTTGCCGCCCGTACTGTAATCCTCCCCTCCTCGTCCCCAAGGATGAGTTTTAACCGCCGGGATGTCCGGCCCGAAACAGGCTTCGATTTGATATACTGTGGGTCCGAATCGGACGTCGGGGCCAAAAACTACGAGTATTTCAACGGGCACGTGCCGATCGCGAAATAAATTCGGGTGCGATTATAACAACACTAATGCGCCGTATCCCGTCAGAACTCCGCTGTCAAAAACGTGCTTTGGGCGAGAGTGGTAGTAGGATGGGTGGCCTCCCAGGGCCGGATCGAGTTGTGCCGCGGGAATGGCTTATTTATAAATGTAAGGTTGAGAAACAACATCGGGTGCGATCATACCAGCACTAATGCACCGGATCCCATCAGAACTCCGCAGTTAAACGTGCTTGGGCGAGAGTAGTACTAGGATGGGTGACCTCCTGGGAAGTCCTCGTGTTGCACCCCTCCAACCCACGTTTTTGCCGCCCGTACTGTAATCCTCCCCTCCTCGTCCCCAAGGATGAGTTTTAACCGCCGGGATGTCCGGCCCGAAACAGGCTTCGATTTGATATACTGTGGGTCCGAATCGGACGTCGGGGCCAAAAACTACGAGTATTTCAACGGGCACGTGCCGATCGCGAAATAAATTCGGGTGCGATTATAACAACACTAATGCGCCGTATCCCGTCAGAACTCCGCTGTCAAAAACGTGCTTTGGGCGAGAGTGGTAGTAGGATGGGTGGCCTCCCAGGGCCGGATCGAGTTGTGCCGCGGGAATGGCTTATTTATAAATGTAAGGTTGAGAAACAACATCGGGTGCGATCATACCAGCACTAATGCACCGGATCCCATCAGAACTCCGCAGTTAAACGTGCTTGGGCGAGAGTAGTACTAGGATGGGTGACCTCCTGGGAAGTCCTCGTGTTGCACCCCTCCAACCCACGTTTTTGCCGCCCGTACTGTAATCCTCCCCTCCTCGTCCCCAAGGATGAGTTTTAACCGCCGGGATGTCCGGCCCGAAACAGGCTTCGATTTGATATACTGTGGGTCCGAATCGGACGTCGGGGCCAAAAACTACGAGTATTTCAACGGGCACGTGCCGATCGCGAAATAAATTCGGGTGCGATTATAACAACACTAATGCGCCGTATCCCGTCAGAACTCCGCTGTCAAAAACGTGCTTTGGGCGAGAGTGGTAGTAGGATGGGTGGCCTCCCAGGGCCGGATCGAGTTGTGCCGCGGGAATGGCTTATTTATAAATGTAAGGTTGAGAAACAACATCGGGTGCGATCATACCAGCACTAATGCACCGGATCCCATCAGAACTCCGCAGTTAAACGTGCTTGGGCGAGAGTAGTACTAGGATGGGTGACCTCCTGGGAAGTCCTCGTGTTGCACCCCTCCAACCCACGTTTTTGCCGCCCGTACTGTAATCCTCCCCTCCTCGTCCCCAAGGATGAGTTTTAACCGCCGGGATGTCCGGCCCGAAACAGGCTTCGATTTGATATACTGTGGGTCCGAATCGGACGTCGGGGCCAAAAACTACGAGTATTTCAACGGGCACGTGCCGATCGCGAAATAAATTCGGGTGCGATTATAACAACACTAATGCGCCGTATCCCGTCAGAACTCCGCTGTCAAAAACGTGCTTTGGGCGAGAGTGGTAGTAGGATGGGTGGCCTCCCAGGGCCGGATCGAGTTGTGCCGCGGGAATGGCTTATTTATAAATGTAAGGTTGAGAAACAACATCGGGTGCGATCATACCAGCACTAATGCACCGGATCCCATCAGAACTCCGCAGTTAAACGTGCTTGGGCGAGAGTAGTACTAGGATGGGTGACCTCCTGGGAAGTCCTCGTGTTGCACCCCTCCAACCCACGTTTTTGCCGCCCGTACTGTAATCCTCCCCTCCTCGTCCCCAAGGATGAGTTTTAACCGCCGGGATGTCCGGCCCGAAACAGGCTTCGATTTGATATACTGTGGGTCCGAATCGGACGTCGGGGCCAAAAACTACGAGTATTTCAACGGGCACGTGCCGATCGCGAAATAAATTCGGGTGCGATTATAACAACACTAATGCGCCGTATCCCGTCAGAACTCCGCTGTCAAAAACGTGCTTTGGGCGAGAGTGGTAGTAGGATGGGTGGCCTCCCAGGGCCGGATCGAGTTGTGCCGCGGGAATGGCTTATTTATAAATGTAAGGTTGAGAAACAACATCGGGTGCGATCATACCAGCACTAATGCACCGGATCCCATCAGAACTCCGCAGTTAAACGTGCTTGGGCGAGAGTAGTACTAGGATGGGTGACCTCCTGGGAAGTCCTCGTGTTGCACCCCTCCAACCCACGTTTTTGCCGCCCGTACTGTAATCCTCCCCTCCTCGTCCCCAAGGATGAGTTTTAACCGCCGGGATGTCCGGCCCGAAACAGGCTTCGATTTGATATACTGTGGGTCCGAATCGGACGTCGGGGCCAAAAACTACGAGTATTTCAACGGGCACGTGCCGATCGCGAAATAAATTCGGGTGCGATTATAACAACACTAATGCGCCGTATCCCGTCAGAACTCCGCTGTCAAAAACGTGCTTTGGACGAGAGTGGTAGTAGGATGGGTGGCCTCCCAGGGCCGGATCGAGTTGTGCCGCGGGAATGGCTTATTTATAAATGTAAGGTTGAGAAACAACATCGGGTGCGATCATACCAGCACTAATGCACCGGATCCCATCAGAACTCCGCAGTTAAACGTGCTTGGGCGAGAGTAGTACTAGGATGGGTGACCTCCTGGGAAGTCCTCGTGTTGCACCCCTCCAACCCACGTTTTTGCCGCCCGTACTGTAATCCTCCCCTCCTCGTCCCCAAGGATGAGTTTTAACCGCCGGGATGTCCGGCCCGAAACAGGCTTCGATTTGATATACTGTGGGTCCGAATCGGACGTCGGGGCCAAAAACTACGAGTATTTCAACGGGCACGTGCCGATCGCGAAATAAATTCGGGTGCGATTATAACAACACTAATGCGCCGTATCCCGTCAGAACTCCGCTGTCAAAAACGTGCTTTGGGCGAGAGTGGTAGTAGGATGGGTGGCCTCCCAGGGCCGGATCGAGTTGTGCCGCGGGAATGGCTTATTTATAAATGTAAGGTTGAGAAACAACATCGGGTGCGATCATACCAGCACTAATGCACCGGATCCCATCAGAACTCCGCAGTTAAACGTGCTTGGGCGAGAGTAGTACTAGGATGGGTGACCTCCTGGGAAGTCCTCGTGTTGCACCCCTCCAACCCACGTTTTTGCCGCCCGTACTGTAATCCTCCCCTCCTCGTCCCCAAGGATGAGTTTTAACCGCCGGGATGTCCGGCCCGAAACAGGCTTCGATTTGATATACTGTGGGTCCGAATCGGACGTCGGGGCCAAAAACTACGAGTATTTCAACGGGCACGTGCCGATCGCGAAATAAATTCGGGTGCGATTATAACAACACTAATGCGCCGTATCCCGTCAGAACTCCGCTGTCAAAAACGTGCTTTGGGCTAGAGTGGTAGTAGGATGGGTGGCCTCCCAGGGCCGGATCGAGTTGTGCCGCGGGAATGGCTTATTTATAAATGTAAGGTTGAGAAACAACATCGGGTGCGATCATACCAGCACTAATGCACCGGATCCCATCAGAACTCCGCAGTTAAATGTGCTTGGGCGAGAGTAGTACTAGGATGGGTGACCTCCTGGGAAGTCCTCGTGTTGCACCCCTCCAACCCACGTTTTTGCCGCCCGTACTGTAATCCTCCCCTCCTCGTCCCCAAGGATGAGTTTTAACCGCCGGGATGTCCGGCCCGTAACAGGCTTCGATTTGATATACTGTGGGTCCGAATCGGACGTCGGGGCCAAAAACTACGAGTATTTCAACGGGCACGTGCCGATCGCGAAATAAATTCGGGTGCGATTATAACAACACTAATGCGCCGTATCCCGTCAGAACTCCGCTGTCAAAAACGTGCTTTGGGCGAGAGTGGTAGTAGGATGGGTGGCCTCCCAGGGCCGGATCGAGTTGTGCCGCGGGAATGGCTTATTTATAAATGTAAGGTTGAGAAACAACATCGGGTGCGATCATACCAGCACTAATGCACCGGATCCCATCAGAACTCCGCAGTTAAACGTGCTTGGGCGAGAGTAGTACTAGGATGGGTGACCTCCTGGGAAGTCCTCGTGTTGCACCCCTCCAACCCACGTTTTTGCCGCCCGTACTGTAATCCTCCCCTCCTCGTCCCCAAGGATGAGTTTTAACCGCCGGGATGTCCGGCCCGAAACAGGCTTCGATTTGATATACTGTGGGTCCGAATCGGACGTCGGGGCCAAAAACTACGAGTATTTCAACGGGCACGTGCCGATCGCGAAATAAATTCGGGTGCGATTATAACAACACTAATGCGCCGTATCCCGTCAGAACTCCGCTGTCAAAAACGTGCTTTGGGCGAGAGTGGTAGTAGGATGGGTGGCCTCCCAGGGCCGGATCGAGTTGTGCCGCGGGAATGGCTTATTTATAAATGTAAGGTTGAGAAACAACATCGGGTGCGATCATACCAGCACTAATGCACCGGATCCCATCAGAACTCCGCAGTTAAACGTGCTTGGGCGAGAGTAGTACTAGGATGGGTGACCTCCTGGGAAGTCCTCGTGTTGCACCCCTCCAACCCACGTTTTTGCCGCCCGTACTGTAATCCTCCCCTCCTCGTCCCCAAGGATGAGTTTTAACCGCCGGGATGTCCGGCCCGAAACAGGCTTCGATTTGATATACTGTGGGTCCGAATCGGACGTCGGGGCCAAAAACTACGAGTATTTCAACGGGCACGTGCCGATCGCGAAATAAATTCGGGTGCGATTATAACAACACTAATGCGCCGTATCCCGTCAGAACTCCGCTGTCAAAAACGTGCTTTGGGCGAGAGTGGTAGTAGGATGGGTGGCCTCCCAGGGCCGGATCGAGTTGTGCCGCGGGAATGGCTTATTTATAAATGTAAGGTTGAGAAACAACATCGGGTGCGATCATACCAGCACTAATGCACCGGATCCCATCAGAACTCCGCAGTTAAACGTGCTTGGGCGAGAGTAGTACTAGGATGGGTGACCTCCTGGGAAGTCCTCGTGTTGCACCCCTCCAACCCACGTTTTTGCCGCCCGTACTGTAATCCTCCCCTCCTCGTCCCCAAGGATGAGTTTTAACCGCCGGGATGTCCGGCCCGAAACAGGCTTCGATTTGATATACTGTGGGTCCGAATCGGACGTCGGGGCCAAAAACTACGAGTATTTCAACGGGCACGTGCCGATCGCGAAATAAATTCGGGTGCGATTATAACAACACTAATGCGCCGTATCCCGTCAGAACTCCGCTGTCAAAAACGTGCTTTGGGCGAGAGTGGTAGTAGGATGGGTGGCCTCCCAGGGCCGGATCGAGTTGTGCCGCGGGAATGGCTTATTTATAAATGTAAGGTTGAGAAACAACATCGGGTGCGATCATACCAGCACTAATGCACCGGATCCCATCAGAACTCCGCAGTTAAACGTGCTTGGGCGAGAGTAGTACTAGGATGGGTGACCTCCTGGGAAGTCCTCGTGTTGCACCCCTCCAACCCACGTTTTTGCCGCCCGTACTGTAATCCTCCCCTCCTCGTCCCCAAGGATGAGTTTTAACCGCCGGGATGTCCGGCCCGAAACAGGCTTCGATTTGATATACTGTGGGTCCGAATCGGACGTCGGGGCCAAAAACTACGAGTATTTCAACGGGCACGTGCCGATCGCGAAATAAATTCGGGTGCGATTATAACAACACTAATGCGCCGTATCCCGTCAGAACTCCGCTGTCAAAAACGTGCTTTGGGCGAGAGTGGTAGTAGGATGGGTGGCCTCCCAGGGCCGGATCGAGTTGTGCCGCGGGAATGGCTTATTTATAAATGTAAGGTTGAGAAACAACATCGGGTGCGATCATACCAGCACTAATGCACCGGATCCCATCAGAACTCCGCAGTTAAACGTGCTTGGGCGAGAGTAGTACTAGGATGGGTGACCTCCTGGGAAGTCCTCGTGTTGCACCCCTCCAACCCACGTTTTTGCCGCCCGTACTGTAATCCTCCCCTCCTCGTCCCCAAGGATGAGTTTTAACCGCCGGGATGTCCGGCCCGAAACAGGCTTCGATTTGATATACTGTGGGTCCGAATCGGACGTCGGGGCCAAAAACTACGAGTATTTCAACGGGCACGTGCCGATCGCGAAATAAATTCGGGTGCGATTATAACAACACTAATGCGCCGTATCCCGTCAGAACTCCGCTGTCAAAAACGTGCTTTGGGCGAGAGTGGTAGTAGGATGGGTGGCCTCCCAGGGCCGGATCGAGTTGTGCCGCGGGAATGGCTTATTTATAAATGTAAGGTTGAGAAACAACATCGGGTGCGATCATACCAGCACTAATGCACCGGATCCCATCAGAACTCCGCAGTTAAACGTGCTTGGGCGAGAGTAGTACTAGGATGGGTGACCTCCTGGGAAGTCCTCGTGTTGCACCCCTCCAACCCACGTTTTTGCCGCCCGTACTGTAATCCTCCCCTCCTCGTCCCCAAGGATGAGTTTTAACCGCCGGGATGTCCGGCCCGAAACAGGCTTCGATTTGATATACTGTGGGTCCGAATCGGACGTCGGGGCCAAAAACTACGAGTATTTCAACGGGCACGTGCCGATCGCGAAATAAATTCGGGTGCGATTATAACAACACTAATGCGCCGTATCCCGTCAGAACTCCGCTGTCAAAAACGTGCTTTGGGCTAGAGTGGTAGTAGGATGGGTGGCCTCCCAGGGCCGGATCGAGTTGTGCCGCGGGAATGGCTTATTTATAAATGTAAGGTTGAGAAACAACATCGGGTGCGATCATACCAGCACTAATGCACCGGATCCCATCAGAACTCCGCAGTTAAACGTGCTTGGGCGAGAGTAGTACTAGGATGGGTGACCTCCTGGGAAGTCCTCGTGTTGCACCCCTCCAACCCACGTTTTTGCCGCCCGTACTGTAATCCTCCCCTCCTCGTCCCCAAGGATGAGTTTTAACCGCCGGGATGTCCGGCCCGTAACAGGCTTCGATTTGATATACTGTGGGTCCGAATCGGACGTCGGGGCCAAAAACTACGAGTATTTCAACGGGCACGTGCCGATCGCGAAATAAATTCGGGTGCGATTATAACAACACTAATGCGCCGTATCCCGTCAGAACTCCGCTGTCAAAAACGTGCTTTGGGCGAGAGTGGTAGTAGGATGGGTGGCCTCCCAGGGCCGGATCGAGTTGTGCCGCGGGAATGGCTTATTTATAAATGTAAGGTTGAGAAACAACATCGGGTGCGATCATACCAGCACTAATGCACCGGATCCCATCAGAACTCCGCAGTTAAACGTGCTTGGGCGAGAGTAGTACTAGGATGGGTGACCTCCTGGGAAGTCCTCGTGTTGCACCCCTCCAACCCACGTTTTTGCCGCCCGTACTGTAATCCTCCCCTCCTCGTCCCCAAGGATGAGTTTTAACCGCCGGGATGTCCGGCCCGAAACAGGCTTCGATTTGATATACTGTGGGTCCGAATCGGACGTCGGGGCCAAAAACTACGAGTATTTCAACGGGCACGTGCCGATCGCGAAATAAATTCGGGTGCGATTATAACAACACTAATGCGCCGTATCCCGTCAGAACTCCGCTGTCAAAAACGTGCTTTGGGCGAGAGTGGTAGTAGGATGGGTGGCCTCCCAGGGCCGGATCGAGTTGTGCCGCGGGAATGGCTTATTTATAAATGTAAGGTTGAGAAACAACATCGGGTGCGATCATACCAGCACTAATGCACCGGATCCCATCAGAACTCCGCAGTTAAACGTGCTTGGGCGAGAGTAGTACTAGGATGGGTGACCTCCTGGGAAGTCCTCGTGTTGCACCCCTCCAACCCACGTTTTTGCCGCCCGTACTGTAATCCTCCCCTCCTCGTCCCCAAGGATGAGTTTTAACCGCCGGGATGTCCGGCCCGAAACAGGCTTCGATTTGATATACTGTGGGTCCGAATCGGACGTCGGGGCCAAAAACTACGAGTATTTCAACGGGCACGTGCCGATCGCGAAATAAATTCGGGTGCGATTATAACAACACTAATGCGCCGTATCCCGTCAGAACTCCGCTGTCAAAAACGTGCTTTGGGCGAGAGTGGTAGTAGGATGGGTGGCCTCCCAGGGCCGGATCGAGTTGTGCCGCGGGAATGGCTTATTTATAAATGTAAGGTTGAGAAACAACATCGGGTGCGATCATACCAGCACTAATGCACCGGATCCCATCAGAACTCCGCAGTTAAACGTGCTTGGGCGAGAGTAGTACTAGGATGGGTGACCTCCTGGGAAGTCCTCGTGTTGCACCCCTCCAACCCACGTTTTTGCCGCCCGTACTGTAATCCTCCCCTCCTCGTCCCCAAGGATGAGTTTTAACCGCCGGGATGTCCGGCCCGAAACAGGCTTCGATTTGATATACTGTGGGTCCGAATCGGACGTCGGGGCCAAAAACTACGAGTATTTCAACGGGCACGTGCCGATCGCGAAATAAATTCGGGTGCGATTATAACAACACTAATGCGCCGTATCCCGTCAGAACTCCGCTGTCAAAAACGTGCTTTGGGCGAGAGTGGTAGTAGGATGGGTGGCCTCCCAGGGCCGGATCGAGTTGTGCCGCGGGAATGGCTTATTTATAAATGTAAGGTTGAGAAACAACATCGGGTGCGATCATACCAGCACTAATGCACCGGATCCCATCAGAACTCCGCAGTTAAACGTGCTTGGGCGAGAGTAGTACTAGGATGGGTGACCTCCTGGGAAGTACTCGTGTTGCACCCCTCCAACCCACGTTTTTGCCGCCCGTACTGTAATCCTCCCCTCCTCGTCCCCAAGGATGAGTTTTAACCGCCGGGATGTCCGGCCCGAAACAGGCTTCGATTTGATATACTGTGGGTCCGAATCGGACGTCGGGGCCAAAAACTACGAGTATTTCAACGGGCACGTGCCGATCGCGAAATAAATTCGGGTGCGATTATAACAACACTAATGCGCCGTATCCCGTCAGAACTCCGCTGTCAAAAACGTGCTTTGGGCGAGAGTGGTAGTAGGATGGGTGGCCTCCCAGGGCCGGATCGAGTTGTGCCGCGGGAATGGCTTATTTATAAATGTAAGGTTGAGAAACAACATCGGGTGCGATCATACCAGCACTAATGCACCGGATCCCATCAGAACTCCGCAGTTAAACGTGCTTGCGCGAGAGTAGTACTAGGATGGGTGACCTCCTGGGAAGTCCTCGTGTTGCACCCCTCCAACCCACGTTTTTGCCGCCCGTACTGTAATCCTCCCCTCCTCGTCCCCAAGGATGAGTTTTAACCGCCGGGATGTCCGGCCCGAAACAGGCTTCGATTTGATATACTGTGGGTCCGAATCGGACGTCGGGGCCAAAAACTACGAGTATTTCAACGGGCACGTGCCGATCGCGAAATAAATTCGGGTGCGATTATAACAACACTAATGCGCCGTATCCCGTCAGAACTCCGCTGTCAAAAACGTGCTTTGGGCGAGAGTGGTAGTAGGATGGGTGGCCTCCCAGGGCCGGATCGAGTTGTGCCGCGGGAATGGCTTATTTATAAATGTAAGGTTGAGAAACAACATCGGGTGCGATCATACCAGCACTAATGCACCGGATCCCATCAGAACTCCGCAGTTAAACGTGCTTGGGCGAGAGTAGTACTAGGATGGGTGACCTCCTGGGAAGTCCTCGTGTTGCACCCCTCCAACCCACGTTTTTGCCGCCCGTACTGTAATCCTCCCCTCCTCGTCCCCAAGGATGAGTTTTAACCGCCGGGATGTCCGGCCCGAAACAGGCTTCGATTTGATATACTGTGGGTCCGAATCGGACGTCGGGGCCAAAAACTACGAGTATTTCAACGGGCACGTGCCGATCGCGAAATAAATTCGGGTGCGATTATAACAACACTAATGCGCCGTATCCCGTCAGAACTCCGCTGTCAAAAACGTGCTTTGGGCGAGAGTGGTAGTAGGATGGGTGGCCTCCCAGGGCCGGATCGAGTTGTGCCGCGGGAATGGCTTATTTATAAATGTAAGGTTGAGAAACAACATCGGGTGCGATCATACCAGCACTAATGCACCGGATCCCATCAGAACTCCGCAGTTAAACGTGCTTGGGCGAGAGTAGTACTAGGATGGGTGACCTCCTGGGAAGTCCTCGTGTTGCACCCCTCCAACCCACGTTTTTGCCGCCCGTACTGTAATCCTCCCCTCCTCGTCCCCAAGGATGAGTTTTAACCGCCGGGATGTCCGGCCCGAAACAGGCTTCGATTTGATATACTGTGGGTCCGAATCGGACGTCGGGGCCAAAAACTACGAGTATTTCAACGGGCACGTGCCGATCGCGAAATAAATTCGGGTGCGATTATAACAACACTAATGCGCCGTATCCCGTCAGAACTCCGCTGTCAAAAACGTGCTTTGGGCGAGAGTGGTAGTAGGATGGGTGGCCTCCCAGGGCCGGATCGAGTTGTGCCGCGGGAATGGCTTATTTATAAATGTAAGGTTGAGAAACAACATCGGGTGCGATCATACCAGCACTAATGCACCGGATCCCATCAGAACTCCGCAGTTAAACGTGCTTGGGCGAGAGTAGTACTAGGATGGGTGACCTCCTGGGAAGTCCTCGTGTTGCACCCCTCCAACCCACGTTTTTGCCGCCCGTACTGTAATCCTCCCCTCCTCGTCCCCAAGGATGAGTTTTAACCGCCGGGATGTCCGGCCCGAAACAGGCTTCGATTTGATATACTGTGGGTCCGAATCGGACGTCGGGGCCAAAAACTACGAGTATTTCAACGGGCACGTGCCGATCGCGAAATAAATTCGGGTGCGATTATAACAACACTAATGCGCCGTATCCCGTCAGAACTCCGCTGTCAAAAACGTGCTTTGGGCGAGAGTGGTAGTAGGATGGGTGGCCTCCCAGGGCCGGATCGAGTTGTGCCGCGGGAATGGCTTATTTATAAATGTAAGGTTGAGAAACAACATCGGGTGCGATCATACCAGCACTAATGCACCGGATCCCATCAGAACTCCGCAGTTAAACGTGCTTGGGCGAGAGTAGTACTAGGATGGGTGACCTCCTGGGAAGTCCTCGTGTTGCACCCCTCCAACCCACGTTTTTGCCGCCCGTACTGTAATCCTCCCCTCCTCGTCCCCAAGGATGAGTTTTAACCGCCGGGATGTCCGGCCCGAAACAGGCTTCGATTTGATATACTGTGGGTCCGAATCGGACGTCGGGGCCAAAAACTACGAGTATTTCAACGGGCACGTGCCGATCGCGAAATAAATTCGGGTGCGATTATAACAACACTAATGCGCCGTATCCCGTCAGAACTCCGCTGTCAAAAACGTGCTTTGGGCGAGAGTGGTAGTAGGATGGGTGGCCTCCCAGGGCCGGATCGAGTTGTGCCGCGGGAATGGCTTATTTATAAATGTAAGGTTGAGAAACAACATCGGGTGCGATCATACCAGCACTAATGCACCGGATCCCATCAGAACTCCGCAGTTAAACGTGCTTGGGCGAGAGTAGTACTAGGATGGGTGACCTCCTGGGAAGTCCTCGTGTTGCACCCCTCCAACCCACGTTTTTGCCGCCCGTACTGTAATCCTCCCCTCCTCGTCCCCAAGGATGAGTTTTAACCGCCGGGATGTCCGGCCCGAAACAGGCTTCGATTTGATATACTGTGGGTCCGAATCGGACGTCGGGGCCAAAAACTACGAGTATTTCAACGGGCACGTGCCGATCGCGAAATAAATTCGGGTGCGATTATAACAACACTAATGCGCCGTATCCCGTCAGAACTCCGCTGTCAAAAACGTGCTTTGGGCGAGAGTGGTAGTAGGATGGGTGGCCTCCCAGGGCCGGATCGAGTTGTGCCGCGGGAATGGCTTATTTATAAATGTAAGGTTGAGAAACAACATCGGGTGCGATCATACCAGCACTAATGCACCGGATCCCATCAGAACTCCGCAGTTAAACGTGCTTGGGCGAGAGTAGTACTAGGATGGGTGACCTCCTGGGAAGTCCTCGTGTTGCACCCCTCCAACCCACGTTTTTGCCGCCCGTACTGTAATCCTCCCCTCCTCGTCCCCAAGGATGAGTTTTAACCGCCGGGATGTCCGGCCCGAAACAGGCTTCGATTTGATATACTGTGGGTCCGAATCGGACGTCGGGGCCAAAAACTACGAGTATTTCAACGGGCACGTGCCGATCGCGAAATAAATTCGGGTGCGATTATAACAACACTAATGCGCCGTATCCCGTCAGAACTCCGCTGTCAAAAACGTGCTTTGGGCGAGAGTGGTAGTAGGATGGGTGGCCTCCCAGGGCCGGATCGAGTTGTGCCGCGGGAATGGCTTATTTATAAATGTAAGGTTGAGAAACAACATCGGGTGCGATCATACCAGCACTAATGCACCGGATCCCATCAGAACTCCGCAGTTAAACGTGCTTGGGCGAGAGTAGTACTAGGATGGGTGACCTCCTGGGAAGTCCTCGTGTTGCACCCCTCCAACCCACGTTTTTGCCGCCCGTACTGTAATCCTCCCCTCCTCGTCCCCAAGGATGAGTTTTAACCGCCGGGATGTCCGGCCCGAAACAGGCTTCGATTTGATATACTGTGGGTCCGAATCGGACGTCGGGGCCAAAAACTACGAGTATTTCAACGGGCACGTGCCGATCGCGAAATAAATTCGGGTGCGATTATAACAACACTAATGCGCCGTATCCCGTCAGAACTCCGCTGTCAAAAACGTGCTTTGGGCGAGAGTGGTAGTAGGATGGGTGGCCTCCCAGGGCCGGATCGAGTTGTGCCGCGGGAATGGCTTATTTATAAATGTAAGGTTGAGAAACAACATCGGGTGCGATCATACCAGCACTAATGCACCGGATCCCATCAGAACTCCGCAGTTAAACGTGCTTGGGCGAGAGTAGTACTAGGATGGGTGACCTCCTGGGAAGTCCTCGTGTTGCACCCCTCCAACCCACGTTTTTGCCGCCCGTACTGTAATCCTCCCCTCCTCGTCCCCAAGGATGAGTTTTAACCGCCGGGATGTCCGGCCCGAAACAGGCTTCGATTTGATATACTGTGGGTCCGAATCGGACGTCGGGGCCAAAAACTACGAGTATTTCAACGGGCACGTGCCGATCGCGAAATAAATTCGGGTGCGATTATAACAACACTAATGCGCCGTATCCCGTCAGAACTCCGCTGTCAAAAACGTGCTTTGGGCGAGAGTGGTAGTAGGATGGGTGGCCTCCCAGGGCCGGATCGAGTTGTGCCGCGGGAATGGCTTATTTATAAATGTAAGGTTGAGAAACAACATCGGGTGCGATCATACCAGCACTAATGCACCGGATCCCATCAGAACTCCGCAGTTAAACGTGCTTGGGCGAGAGTAGTACTAGGATGGGTGACCTCCTGGGAAGTCCTCGTGTTGCACCCCTCCAACCCACGTTTTTGCCGCCCGTACTGTAATCCTCCCCTCCTCGTCCCCAAGGATGAGTTTTAACCGCCGGGATGTCCGGCCCGAAACAGGCTTCGATTTGATATACTGTGGGTCCGAATCGGACGTCGGGGCCAAAAACTACGAGTATTTCAACGGGCACGTCAAAAACGTGCTTTGGGCGAGAGTGGTAGTAGGATGGGTGGCCTCCCAGGGCCGGATCGAGTTGTGCCGCGGGAATGGCTTATTTATAAATGTAAGGTTGAGAAACAACATCGGGTGCGATCATACCAGCACTAATGCACCGGATCCCATCAGAACTCCGCAGTTAAACGTGCTTGGGCGAGAGTAGTACTAGGATGGGTGACCTCCTGGGAAGTCCTCGTGTTGCACCCCTCCAACCCACGTTTTTGCCGCCCGTACTGTAATCCTCCCCTCCTCGTCCCCAAGGATGAGTTTTAACCGCCGGGATGTCCGGCCCGAAACAGGCTTCGATTTGATATACTGTGGGTCCGAATCGGACGTCGGGGCCAAAAACTACGAGTATTTCAACGGGCACGTGCCGATCGCGAAATAAATTCGGGTGCGATTATAACAACACTAATGCGCCGTATCCCGTCAGAACTCCGCTGTCAAAAACGTGCTTTGGGCGAGAGTGGTAGTAGGATGGGTGGCCTCCCAGGGCCGGATCGAGTTGTGCCGCGGGAATGGCTTATTTATAAATGTAAGGTTGAGAAACAACATCGGGTGCGATCATACCAGCACTAATGCACCGGATCCCATCAGAACTCCGCAGTTAAACGTGCTTGGGCGAGAGTAGTACTAGGATGGGTGACCTCCTGGGAAGTCCTCGTGTTGCACCCCTCCAACCCACGTTTTTGCCGCCCGTACTGTAATCCTCCCCTCCTCGTCCCCAAGGATGAGTTTTAACCGCCGGGATGTCCGGCCCGAAACAGGCTTCGATTTGATATACTGTGGGTCCGAATCGGACGTCGGGGCCAAAAACTACGAGTATTTCAACGGGCACGTGCCGATCGCGAAATAAATTCGGGTGCGATTATAACAACACTAATGCGCCGTATCCCGTCAGAACTCCGCTGTCAAAAACGTGCTTTGGGCGAGAGTGGTAGTAGGATGGGTGGCCTCCCAGGGCCGGATCGAGTTGTGCCGCGGGAATGGCTTATTTATAAATGTAAGGTTGAGAAACAACATCGGGTGCGATCATACCAGCACTAATGCACCGGATCCCATCAGAACTCCGCAGTTAAACGTGCTTGGGCGAGAGTAGTACTAGGATGGGTGACCTCCTGGGAAGTCCTCGTGTTGCACCCCTCCAACCCACGTTTTTGCCGCCCGTACTGTAATCCTCCCCTCCTCGTCCCCAAGGATGAGTTTTAACCGCCGGGATGTCCGGCCCGAAACAGGCTTCGATTTGATATACTGTGGGTCCGAATCGGACGTCGGGGCCAAAAACTACGAGTATTTCAACGGGCACGTCAAAAACGTGCTTTGGGCGAGAGTGGTAGTAGGATGGGTGGCCTCCCAGGGCCGGATCGAGTTGTGCCGCGGGAATGGCTTATTTATAAATGTAAGGTTGAGAAACAACATCGGGTGCGATCATACCAGCACTAATGCACCGGATCCCATCAGAACTCCGCAGTTAAACGTGCTTGGGCGAGAGTAGTACTAGGATGGGTGACCTCCTGGGAAGTCCTCGTGTTGCACCCCTCCAACCCACGTTTTTGCCGCCCGTACTGTAATCCTCCCCTCCTCGTCCCCAAGGATGAGTTTTAACCGCCGGGATGTCCGGCCCGAAACAGGCTTCGATTTGATATACTGTGGGTCCGAATCGGACGTCGGGGCCAAAAACTACGAGTATTTCAACGGGCACGTGCCGATCGCGAAATAAATTCGGGTGCGATTATAACAACACTAATGCGCCGTATCCCGTCAGAACTCCGCTGTCAAAAACGTGCTTTGGGCGAGAGTGGTAGTAGGATGGGTGGCCTCCCAGGGCCGGATCGAGTTGTGCCGCGGGAATGGCTTATTTATAAATGTAAGGTTGAGAAACAACATCGGGTGCGATCATACCAGCACTAATGCACCGGATCCCATCAGAACTCCGCAGTTAAACGTGCTTGGGCGAGAGTAGTACTAGGATGGGTGACCTCCTGGGAAGTCCTCGTGTTGCACCCCTCCAACCCACGTTTTTGCCGCCCGTACTGTAATCCTCCCCTCCTCGTCCCCAAGGATGAGTTTTAACCGCCGGGATGTCCGGCCCGAAACAGGCTTCGATTTGATATACTGTGGGTCCGAATCGGACGTCGGGGCCAAAAACTACGAGTATTTCAACGGGCACGTGCCGATCGCGAAATAAATTCGGGTGCGATTATAACAACACTAATGCGCCGTATCCCGTCAGAACTCCGCTGTCAAAAACGTGCTTTGGGCGAGAGTGGTAGTAGGATGGGTGGCCTCCCAGGGCCGGATCGAGTTGTGCCGCGGGAATGGCTTATTTATAAATGTAAGGTTGAGAAACAACATCGGGTGCGATCATACCAGCACTAATGCACCGGATCCCATCAGAACTCCGCAGTTAAACGTGCTTGGGCGAGAGTAGTACTAGGATGGGTGACCTCCTGGGAAGTCCTCGTGTTGCACCCCTCCAACCCACGTTTTTGCCGCCCGTACTGTAATCCTCCCCTCCTCGTCCCCAAGGATGAGTTTTAACCGCCGGGATGTCCGGCCCGAAACAGGCTTCGATTTGATATACTGTGGGTCCGAATCGGACGTCGGGGCCAAAAACTACGAGTATTTCAACGGGCACGTGCCGATCGCGAAATAAATTCGGGTGCGATTATAACAACACTAATGCGCCGTATCCCGTCAGAACTCCGCTGTCAAAAACGTGCTTTGGGCGAGAGTGGTAGTAGGATGGGTGGCCTCCCAGGGCCGGATCGAGTTGTGCCGCGGGAATGGCTTATTTATAAATGTAAGGTTGAGAAACAACATCGGGTGCGATCATACCAGCACTAATGCACCGGATCCCATCAGAACTCCGCAGTTAAACGTGCTTGGGCGAGAGTAGTACTAGGATGGGTGACCTCCTGGGAAGTCCTCGTGTTGCACCCCTCCAACCCACGTTTTTGCCGCCCGTACTGTAATCCTCCCCTCCTCGTCCCCAAGGATGAGTTTTAACCGCCGGGATGTCCGGCCCGAAACAGGCTTCGATTTGATATACTGTGGGTCCGAATCGGACGTCGGGGCCAAAAACTACGAGTATTTCAACGGGCACGTGCCGATCGCGAAATAAATTCGGGTGCGATTATAACAACACTAATGCGCCGTATCCCGTCAGAACTCCGCTGTCAAAAACGTGCTTTGGGCGAGAGTGGTAGTAGGATGGGTGGCCTCCCAGGGCCGGATCGAGTTGTGCCGCGGGAATGGCTTATTTATAAATGTAAGGTTGAGAAACAACATCGGGTGCGATCATACCAGCACTAATGCACCGGATCCCATCAGAACTCCGCAGTTAAACGTGCTTGGGCGAGAGTAGTACTAGGATGGGTGACCTCCTGGGAAGTCCTCGTGTTGCACCCCTCCAACCCACGTTTTTGCCGCCCGTACTGTAATCCTCCCCTCCTCGTCCCCAAGGATGAGTTTTAACCGCCGGGATGTCCGGCCCGAAACAGGCTTCGATTTGATATACTGTGGGTCCGAATCGGACGTCGGGGCCAAAAACTACGAGTATTTCAACGGGCACGTGCCGATCGCGAAATAAATTCGGGTGCGATTATAACAACACTAATGCGCCGTATCCCGTCAGAACTCCGCTGTCAAAAACGTGCTTTGGGCGAGAGTGGTAGTAGGATGGGTGGCCTCCCAGGGCCGGATCGAGTTGTGCCGCGGGAATGGCTTATTTATAAATGTAAGGTTGAGAAACAACATCGGGTGCGATCATACCAGCACTAATGCACCGGATCCCATCAGAACTCCGCAGTTAAACGTGCTTGGGCGAGAGTAGTACTAGGATGGGTGACCTCCTGGGAAGTCCTCGTGTTGCACCCCTCCAACCCACGTTTTTGCCGCCCGTACTGTAATCCTCCCCTCCTCGTCCCCAAGGATGAGTTTTAACCGCCGGGATGTCCGGCCCGAAACAGGCTTCGATTTGATATACTGTGGGTCCGAATCGGACGTCGGGGCCAAAAACTACGAGTATTTCAACGGGCACGTGCCGATCGCGAAATAAATTCGGGTGCGATTATAACAACACTAATGCGCCGTATCCCGTCAGAACTCCGCTGTCAAAAACGTGCTTTGGGCGAGAGTGGTAGTAGGATGGGTGGCCTCCCAGGGCCGGATCGAGTTGTGCCGCGGGAATGGCTTATTTATAAATGTAAGGTTGAGAAACAACATCGGGTGCGATCATACCAGCACTAATGCACCGGATCCCATCAGAACTCCGCAGTTAAACGTGCTTGGGCGAGAGTAGTACTAGGATGGGTGACCTCCTGGGAAGTCCTCGTGTTGCACCCCTCCAACCCACGTTTTTGCCGCCCGTACTGTAATCCTCCCCTCCTCGTCCCCAAGGATGAGTTTTAACCGCCGGGATGTCCGGCCCGAAACAGGCTTCGATTTGATATACTGTGGGTCCGAATCGGACGTCGGGGCCAAAAACTACGAGTATTTCAACGGGCACGTGCCGATCGCGAAATAAATTCGGGTGCGATTATAACAACACTAATGCGCCGTATCCCGTCAGAACTCCGCTGTCAAAAACGTGCTTTGGGCGAGAGTGGTAGTAGGATGGGTGGCCTCCCAGGGCCGGATCGAGTTGTGCCGCGGGAATGGCTTATTTATAAATGTAAGGTTGAGAAACAACATCGGGTGCGATCATACCAGCACTAATGCACCGGATCCCATCAGAACTCCGCAGTTAAACGTGCTTGGGCGAGAGTAGTACTAGGATGGGTGACCTCCTGGGAAGTCCTCGTGTTGCACCCCTCCAACCCACGTTTTTGCCGCCCGTACTGTAATCCTCCCCTCCTCGTCCCCAAGGATGAGTTTTAACCGCCGGGATGTCCGGCCCGAAACAGGCTTCGATTTGATATACTGTGGGTCCGAATCGGACGTCGGGGCCAAAAACTACGAGTATTTCAACGGGCACGTGCCGATCGCGAAATAAATTCGGGTGCGATTATAACAACACTAATGCGCCGTATCCCGTCAGAACTCCGCTGTCAAAAACGTGCTTTGGGCGATAGTGGTAGTAGGATGGGTGGCCTCCCAGGGCCGGATCGAGTTGTGCCGCGGGAATGGCTTATTTATAAATGTAAGGTTGAGAAACAACATCGGGTGCGATCATACCAGCACTAATGCACCGGATCCCATCAGAACTCCGCAGTTAAACGTGCTTGGGCGAGAGTAGTACTAGGATGGGTGACCTCCTGGGAAGTCCTCGTGTTGCACCCCTCCAACCCACGTTTTTGCCGCCCGTACTGTAATCCCCCCCTCCTCGTCCCCAAGGATGAGTTTTAACCGCCGGGATGTCCGGCCCGAAACAGGCTTCGATTTGATATACTGTGGGTCCGAATCGGACGTCGGGGCCAAAAACTACGAGTATTTCAACGGGCACGTGCCGATCGCGAAATAAATTCGGGTGCGATTATAACAACACTAATGCGCCGTATCCCGTCAGAACTCCGCTGTCAAAAACGTGCTTTGGGCGAGAGTGGTAGTAGGATGGGTGGCCTCCCAGGGCCGGATCGAGTTGTGCCGCGGGAATGGCTTATTTATAAATGTAAGGTTGAGAAACAACATCGGGTGCGATCATACCAGCACTAATGCACCGGATCCCATCAGAACTCCGCAGTTAAACGTGCTTGGGCGAGAGTAGTACTAGGATGGGTGACCTCCTGGGAAGTCCTCGTGTTGCACCCCTCCAACCCACGTTTTTGCCGCCCGTACTGTAATCCTCCCCTCCTCGTCCCCAAGGATGAGTTTTAACCGCCGGGATGTCCGGCCCGAAACAGGCTTCGATTTGATATACTGTGGGTCCGAATCGGACGTCGGGGCCAAAAACTACGAGTATTTCAACGGGCACGTGCCGATCGCGAAATAAATTCGGGTGCGATTATAACAACACTAATGCGCCGTATCCCGTCAGAACTCCGCTGTCAAAAACGTGCTTTGGGCGAGAGTGGTAGTAGGATGGGTGGCCTCCCAGGGCCGGATCGAGTTGTGCCGCGGGAATGGCTTATTTATAAATGTAAGGTTGAGAAACAACATCGGGTGCGATCATACCAGCACTAATGCACCGGATCCCATCAGAACTCCGCAGTTAAACGTGCTTGGGCGAGAGTAGTACTAGGATGGGTGACCTCCTGGGAAGTCCTCGTGTTGCACCCCTCCAACCCACGTTTTTGCCGCCCGTACTGTAATCCTCCCCTCCTCGTCCCCAAGGATGAGTTTTAACCGCCGGGATGTCCGGCCCGAAACAGGCTTCGATTTGATATACTGTGGGTCCGAATCGGACGTCGGGGCCAAAAACTACGAGTATTTCAACGGGCACGTGCCGATCGCGAAATAAATTCGGGTGCGATTATAACAACACTAATGCGCCGTATCCCGTCAGAACTCCGCTGTCAAAAACGTGCTTTGGGCGAGAGTGGTAGTAGGATGGGTGGCCTCCCAGGGCCGGATCGAGTTGTGCCGCGGGAATGGCTTATTTATAAATGTAAGGTTGAGAAACAACATCGGGTGCGATCATACCAGCACTAATGCACCGGATCCCATCAGAACTCCGCAGTTAAACGTGCTTGGGCGAGAGTAGTACTAGGATGGGTGACCTCCTGGGAAGTCCTCGTGTTGCACCCCTCCAACCGACGTTTTTGCCGCCCGTACTGTAATCCTCCCCTCCTCGTCCCCAAGGATGAGTTTTAACCGCCGGGATGTCCGGCCCGAAACAGGCTTCGATTTGATATACTGTGGGTCCGAATCGGACGTCGGGGCCAAAAACTACGAGTATTTCAACGGGCACGTGCCGATCGCGAAATAAATTCGGGTGCGATTATAACAACACTAATGCGCCGTATCCCGTCAGAACTCCGCTGTCAAAAACGTGCTTTGGGCGATAGTGGTAGTAGGATGGGTGGCCTCCCAGGGCCGGATCGAGTTGTGCCGCGGGAATGGCTTATTTATAAATGTAAGGTTGAGAAACAACATCGGGTGCGATCATACCAGCACTAATGCACCGGATCCCATCAGAACTCCGCAGTTAAACGTGCTTGGGCGAGAGTAGTACTAGGATGGGTGACCTCCTGGGAAGTCCTCGTGTTGCACCCCTCCAACCCACGTTTTTGCCGCCCGTACTGTAATCCCCCCCTCCTCGTCCCCAAGGATGAGTTTTAACCGCCGGGATGTCCGGCCCGAAACAGGCTTCGATTTGATATACTGTGGGTCCGAATCGGACGTCGGGGCCAAAAACTACGAGTATTTCAACGGGCACGTGCCGATCGCGAAATAAATTCGGGTGCGATTATAACAACACTAATGCGCCGTATCCCGTCAGAACTCCGCTGTCAAAAACGTGCTTTGGGCGAGAGTGGTAGTAGGATGGGTGGCCTCCCAGGGCCGGATCGAGTTGTGCCGCGGGAATGGCTTATTTATAAATGTAAGGTTGAGAAACAACATCGGGTGCGATCATACCAGCACTAATGCACCGGATCCCATCAGAACTCCGCAGTTAAACGTGCTTGGGCGAGAGTAGTACTAGGATGGGTGACCTCCTGGGAAGTCCTCGTGTTGCACCCCTCCAACCCACGTTTTTGCCGCCCGTACTGTAATCCTCCCCTCCTCGTCCCCAAGGATGAGTTTTAACCGCCGGGATGTCCGGCCCGAAACAGGCTTCGATTTGATATACTGTGGGTCCGAATCGGACGTCGGGGCCAAAAACTACGAGTATTTCAACGGGCACGTGCCGATCGCGAAATAAATTCGGGTGCGATTATAACAACACTAATGCGCCGTATCCCGTCAGAACTCCGCTGTCAAAAACGTGCTTTGGGCGAGAGTGGTAGTAGGATGGGTGGCCTCCCAGGGCCGGATCGAGTTGTGCCGCGGGAATGGCTTATTTATAAATGTAAGGTTGAGAAACAACATCGGGTGCGATCATACCAGCACTAATGCACCGGATCCCATCAGAACTCCGCAGTTAAACGTGCTTGGGCGAGAGTAGTACTAGGATGGGTGACCTCCTGGGAAGTCCTCGTGTTGCACCCCTCCAACCCACGTTTTTGCCGCCCGTACTGTAATCCTCCCCTCCTCGTCCCCAAGGATGAGTTTTAACCGCCGGGATGTCCGGCCCGAAACAGGCTTCGATTTGATATACTGTGGGTCCGAATCGGACGTCGGGGCCAAAAACTACGAGTATTTCAACGGGCACGTGCCGATCGCGAAATAAATTCGGGTGCGATTATAACAACACTAATGCGCCGTATCCCGTCAGAACTCCGCTGTCAAAAACGTGCTTTGGGCGAGAGTGGTAGTAGGATGGGTGGCCTCCCAGGGCCGGATCGAGTTGTGCCGCGGGAATGGCTTATTTATAAATGTAAGGTTGAGAAACAACATCGGGTGCGATCATACCAGCACTAATGCACCGGATCCCATCAGAACTCCGCAGTTAAACGTGCTTGGGCGAGAGTAGTACTAGGATGGGTGACCTCCTGGGAAGTCCTCGTGTTGCACCCCTCCAACCCACGTTTTTGCCGCCCGTACTGTAATCCTCCCCTCCTCGTCCCCAAGGATGAGTTTTAACCGCCGGGATGTCCGGCCCGAAACAGGCTTCGATTTGATATACTGTGGGTCCGAATCGGACGTCGGGGCCAAAAACTACGAGTATTTCAACGGGCACGTGCCGATCGCGAAATAAATTCGGGTGCGATTATAACAACACTAATGCGCCGTATCCCGTCAGAACTCCGCTGTCAAAAACGTGCTTTGGGCGAGAGTGGTAGTAGGATGGGTGGCCTCCCAGGGCCGGATCGAGTTGTGCCGCGGGAATGGCTTATTTATAAATGTAAGGTTGAGAAACAACATCGGGTGCGATCATACCAGCACTAATGCACCGGATCCCATCAGAACTCCGCAGTTAAACGTGCTTGGGCGAGAGTAGTACTAGGATGGGTGACCTCCTGGGAAGTCCTCGTGTTGCACCCCTCCAACCCACGTTTTTGCCGCCCGTACTGTAATCCTCCCCTCCTCGTCCCCAAGGATGAGTTTTAACCGCCGGGATGTCCGGCCCGAAACAGGCTTCGATTTGATATACTGTGGGTCCGAATCGGACGTCGGGGCCAAAAACTACGAGTATTTCAACGGGCACGTGCCGATCGCGAAATAAATTCGGGTGCGATTATAACAACACTAATGCGCCGTATCCCGTCAGAACTCCGCTGTCAAAAACGTGCTTTGGGCGAGAGTGGTAGTAGGATGGGTGGCCTCCCAGGGCCGGATCGAGTTGTGCCGCGGGAATGGCTTATTTATAAATGTAAGGTTGAGAAACAACATCGGGTGCGATCATACCAGCACTAATGCACCGGATCCCATCAGAACTCCGCAGTTAAACGTGCTTGGGCGAGAGTAGTACTAGGATGGGTGACCTCCTGGGAAGTCCTCGTGTTGCACCCCTCCAACCCACGTTTTTGCCGCCCGTACTGTAATCCTCCCCTCCTCGTCCCCAAGGATGAGTTTTAACCGCCGGGATGTCCGGCCCGAAACAGGCTTCGATTTGATATACTGTGGGTCCGAATCGGACGTCGGGGCCAAAAACTACGAGTATTTCAACGGGCACGTGCCGATCGCGAAATAAATTCGGGTGCGATTATAACAACACTAATGCGCCGTATCCCGTCAGAACTCCGCTGTCAAAAACGTGCTTTGGGCGAGAGTGGTAGTAGGATGGGTGGCCTCCCAGGGCCGGATCGAGTTGTGCCGCGGGAATGGCTTATTTATAAATGTAAGGTTGAGAAACAACATCGGGTGCGATCATACCAGCACTAATGCACCGGATCCCATCAGAACTCCGCAGTTAAACGTGCTTGGGCGAGAGTAGTACTAGGATGGGTGACCTCCTGGGAAGTCCTCGTGTTGCACCCCTCCAACCCACGTTTTTGCCGCCCGTACTGTAATCCTCCCCTCCTCGTCCCCAAGGATGAGTTTTAACCGCCGGGATGTCCGGCCCGAAACAGGCTTCGATTTGATATACTGTGGGTCCGAATCGGACGTCGGGGCCAAAAACTACGAGTATTTCAACGGGCACGTGCCGATCGCGAAATAAATTCGGGTGCGATTATAACAACACTAATGCGCCGTATCCCGTCAGAACTCCGCTGTCAAAAACGTGCTTTGGGCGAGAGTGGTAGTAGGATGGGTGGCCTCCCAGGGCCGGATCGAGTTGTGCCGCGGGAATGGCTTATTTATAAATGTAAGGTTGAGAAACAACATCGGGTGCGATCATACCAGCACTAATGCACCGGATCCCATCAGAACTCCGCAGTTAAACGTGCTTGGGCGAGAGTAGTACTAGGATGGGTGACCTCCTGGGAAGTCCTCGTGTTGCACCCCTCCAACCCACGTTTTTGCCGCCCGTACTGTAATCCTCCCCTCCTCGTCCCCAAGGATGAGTTTTAACCGCCGGGATGTCCGGCCCGAAACAGGCTTCGATTTGATATACTGTGGGTCCGAATCGGACGTCGGGGCCAAAAACTACGAGTATTTCAACGGGCACGTGCCGATCGCGAAATAAATTCGGGTGCGATTATAACAACACTAATGCGCCGTATCCCGTCAGAACTCCGCTGTCAAAAACGTGCTTTGGGCGAGAGTGGTAGTAGGATGGGTGGCCTCCCAGGGCCGGATCGAGTTGTGCCGCGGGAATGGCTTATTTATAAATGTAAGGTTGAGAAACAACATCGGGTGCGATCATACCAGCACTAATGCACCGGATCCCATCAGAACTCCGCAGTTAAACGTGCTTGGGCGAGAGTAGTACTAGGATGGGTGACCTCCTGGGAAGTCCTCGTGTTGCACCCCTCCAACCCACGTTTTTGCCGCCCGTACTGTAATCCTCCCCTCCTCGTCCCCAAGGATGAGTTTTAACCGCCGGGATGTCCGGCCCGAAACAGGCTTCGATTTGATATACTGTGGGTCCGAATCGGACGTCGGGGCCAAAAACTACGAGTATTTCAACGGGCACGTGCCGATCGCGAAATAAATTCGGGTGCGATTATAACAACACTAATGCGCCGTATCCCGTCAGAACTCCGCTGTCAAAAACGTGCTTTGGGCGAGAGTGGTAGTAGGATGGGTGGCCTCCCAGGGCCGGATCGAGTTGTGCCGCGGGAATGGCTTATTTATAAATGTAAGGTTGAGAAACAACATCGGGTGCGATCATACCAGCACTAATGCACCGGATCCCATCAGAACTCCGCAGTTAAACGTGCTTGGGCGAGAGTAGTACTAGGATGGGTGACCTCCTGGGAAGTCCTCGTGTTGCACCCCTCCAACCCACGTTTTTGCCGCCCGTACTGTAATCCTCCCCTCCTCGTCCCCAAGGATGAGTTTTAACCGCCGGGATGTCCGGCCCGAAACAGGCTTCGATTTGATATACTGTGGGTCCGAATCGGACGTCGGGGCCAAAAACTACGAGTATTTCAACGGGCACGTGCCGATCGCGAAATAAATTCGGGTGCGATTATAACAACACTAATGCGCCGTATCCCGTCAGAACTCCGCTGTCAAAAACGTGCTTTGGGCGAGAGTGGTAGTAGGATGGGTGGCCTCCCAGGGCCGGATCGAGTTGTGCCGCGGGAATGGCTTATTTATAAATGTAAGGTTGAGAAACAACATCGGGTGCGATCATACCAGCACTAATGCACCGGATCCCATCAGAACTCCGCAGTTAAACGTGCTTGGGCGAGAGTAGTACTAGGATGGGTGACCTCCTGGGAAGTCCTCGTGTTGCACCCCTCCAACCCACGTTTTTGCCGCCCGTACTGTAATCCTCCCCTCCTCGTCCCCAAGGATGAGTTTTAACCGCCGGGATGTCCGGCCCGAAACAGGCTTCGATTTGATATACTGTGGGTCCGAATCGGACGTCGGGGCCAAAAACTACGAGTATTTCAACGGGCACGTGCCGATCGCGAAATAAATTCGGGTGCGATTATAACAACACTAATGCGCCGTATCCCGTCAGAACTCCGCTGTCAAAAACGTGCTTTGGGCGAGAGTGGTAGTAGGATGGGTGGCCTCCCAGGGCCGGATCGAGTTGTGCCGCGGGAATGGCTTATTTATAAATGTAAGGTTGAGAAACAACATCGGGTGCGATCATACCAGCACTAATGCACCGGATCCCATCAGAACTCCGCAGTTAAACGTGCTTGGGCGAGAGTAGTACTAGGATGGGTGACCTCCTGGGAAGTCCTCGTGTTGCACCCCTCCAACCCACGTTTTTGCCGCCCGTACTGTAATCCTCCCCTCCTCGTCCCCAAGGATGAGTTTTAACCGCCGGGATGTCCGGCCCGAAACAGGCTTCGATTTGATATACTGTGGGTCCGAATCGGACGTCGGGGCCAAAAACTACGAGTATTTCAACGGGCACGTGCCGATCGCGAAATAAATTCGGGTGCGATTATAACAACACTAATGCGCCGTATCCCGTCAGAACTCCGCTGTCAAAAACGTGCTTTGGGCGAGAGTGGTAGTAGGATGGGTGGCCTCCCAGGGCCGGATCGAGTTGTGCCGCGGGAATGGCTTATTTATAAATGTAATGTTGAGAAACAACATCGGGTGCGATCATACCAGCACTAATGCACCGGATCCCATCAGAACTCCGCAGTTAAACGTGCTTGGGCGAGAGTAGTACTAGGATGGGTGACCTCCTGGGAAGTCCTCGTGTTGCACCCCTCCAACCCACGTTTTTGCCGCCCGTACTGTAATCCTCCCCTCCTCGTCCCCAAGGATGAGTTTTAACCGCCGGGATGTCCGGCCCGAAACAGGCTTCGATTTGATATTCTTTGGGTCCGAATCGGACGTCGGGGCCAAAAACTACGAGTATTTCAACGGGCACGTGCCGATCGCGAAATAAATTTGGGTGCGATTATAACAACACTAATGCGCCGTATCCCGTCAGAACTCCGCTGTCAAAAACGTGCTTTGGGCGAGAGTGGTAGTAGGATGGGTGGCCTCCCAGGGCCGGATCGAGTTGTGCCGCGGGAATGGCTTATTTATAAATGTAAGGTTGAGAAACAACATCGGGTGCGATCATACCAGCACTAATGCACCGGATCCCATCAGAACTCCGCAGTTAAACGTGCTTGGGCGAGAGTAGTACTAGGATGGGTGACCTCCTGGGAAGTCCTCGTGTTGCACCCCTCCAACCCACGTTTTTGCCGCCCGTACTGTAATCCTCCCCTCCTCGTCCCCAAGGATGAGTTTTAACCGCCGGGATGTCCGGCCCGAAACAGGCTTCGATTTGATATACTGTGGGTCCGAATCGGACGTCGGGGCCAAAAACTACGAGTATTTCAACGGGCACGTGCCGATCGCGAAATAAATTCGGGTGCGATTATAACAACACTAATGCGCCGTATCCCGTCAGAACTCCGCTGTCAAAAACGTGCTTTGGGCGAGAGTGGTAGTAGGATGGGTGGCCTCCCAGGGCCGGATCGAGTTGTGCCGCGGGAATGGCTTATTTATAAATGTAAGGTTGAGAAACAACATCGGGTGCGATCATACCAGCACTAATGCACCGGATCCCATCAGAACTCCGCAGTTAAACGTGCTTGGGCGAGAGTAGTACTAGGATGGGTGACCTCCTGGGAAGTCCTCGTGTTGCACCCCTCCAACCCACGTTTTTGCCGCCCGTACTGTAATCCTCCCCTCCTCGTCCCCAAGGATGAGTTTTAACCGCCGGGATGTCCGGCCCGAAACAGGCTTCGATTTGATATACTGTGGGTCCGAATCGGACGTCGGGGCCAAAAACTACGAGTATTTCAACGGGCACGTGCCGATCGCGAAATAAATTCGGGTGCGATTATAACAACACTAATGCGCCGTATCCCGTCAGAACTCCGCTGTCAAAAACGTGCTTTGGGCGAGAGTGGTAGTAGGATGGGTGGCCTCCCAGGGCCGGATCGAGTTGTGCCGCGGGAATGGCTTATTTATAAATGTAAGGTTGAGAAACAACATCGGGTGCGATCATACCAGCACTAATGCACCGGATCCCATCAGAACTCCGCAGTTAAACGTGCTTGGGCGAGAGTAGTACTAGGATGGGTGACCTCCTGGGAAGTCCTCGTGTTGCACCCCTCCAACCCACGTTTTTGCCGCCCGTACTGTAATCCTCCCCTCCTCGTCCCCAAGGATGAGTTTTAACCGCCGGGATGTCCGGCCCGAAACAGGCTTCGATTTGATATACTGTGGGTCCGAATCGGACGTCGGGGCCAAAAACTACGAGTATTTCAACGGGCACGTGCCGATCGCGAAATAAATTCGGGTGCGATTATAACAACACTAATGCGCCGTATCCCGTCAGAACTCCGCTGTCAAAAACGTGCTTTGGGCGAGAGTGGTAGTAGGATGGGTGGCCTCCCAGGGCCGGATCGAGTTGTGCCGCGGGAATGGCTTATTTATAAATGTAAGGTTGAGAAACAACATCGGGTGCGATCATACCAGCACTAATGCACCGGATCCCATCAGAACTCCGCAGTTAAACGTGCTTGGGCGAGAGTAGTACTAGGATGGGTGACCTCCTGGGAAGTCCTCGTGTTGCACCCCTCCAACCCACGTTTTTGCTGCCCGTACTGTAATCCTCCCCTCCTCGTCCCCAAGGATGAGTTTTAACCGCCGGGATGTCCGGCCCGAAACAGGCTTCGATTTGATATACTGTGGGTCCGAATCGGACGTCGGGGCCAAAAACTACGAGTATTTCAACGGGCACGTGCCGATCGCGAAATAAATTCGGGTGCGATTATAACAACACTAATGCGCCGTATCCCGTCAGAACTCCGCTGTCAAAAACGTGCTTTGGGCGAGAGTGGTAGTAGGATGGGTGGCCTCCCAGGGCCGGATCGAGTTGTGCCGCGGGAATGGCTTATTTATAAATGTAAGGTTGAGAAACAACATCGGGTGCGATCATACCAGCACTAATGCACCGGATCCCATCAGAACTCCGCAGTTAAACGTGCTTGGGCGAGAGTAGTACTAGGATGGGTGACCTCCTGGGAAGTCCTCGTGTTGCACCCCTCCAACCCACGTTTTTGCCGCCCGTACTGTAATCCTCCCCTCCTCGTCCCCAAGGATGAGTTTTAACCGCCGGGATGTCCGGCCCGAAACAGGCTTCGATTTGATATACTGTGGGTCCGAATCGGACGTCGGGGCCAAAAACTACGAGTATTTCAACGGGCACGTGCCGATCGCGAAATAAATTCGGGTGCGATTATAACAACACTAATGCGCCGTATCCCGTCAGAACTCCGCTGTCAAAAACGTGCTTTGGGCGAGAGTGGTAGTAGGATGGGTGGCCTCCCAGGGCCGGATCGAGTTGTGCCGCGGGAATGGCTTATTTATAAATGTAAGGTTGAGAAACAACATCGGGTGCGATCATACCAGCACTAATGCACCGGATCCCATCAGAACTCCGCAGTTAAACGTGCTTGGGCGAGAGTAGTACTAGGATGGGTGACCTCCTGGGAAGTCCTCGTGTTGCACCCCTCCAACCCACGTTTTTGCCGCCCGTACTGTAATCCTCCCCTCCTCGTCCCCAAGGATGAGTTTTAACCGCCGGGATGTCCGGCCCGAAACAGGCTTCGATTTGATATACTGTGGGTCCGAATCGGACGTCGGGGCCAAAAACTACGAGTATTTCAACGGGCACGTGCCGATCGCGAAATAAATTCGGGTGCGATTATAACAACACTAATGCGCCGTATCCCGTCAGAACTCCGCTGTCAAAAACGTGCTTTGGGCGAGAGTGGTAGTAGGATGGGTGGCCTCCCAGGGCCGGATCGAGTTGTGCCGCGGGAATGGCTTATTTATAAATGTAAGGTTGAGAAACAACATCGGGTGCGATCATACCAGCACTAATGCACCGGATCCCATCAGAACTCCGCAGTTAAACGTGCTTGGGCGAGAGTAGTACTAGGATGGGTGACCTCCTGGGAAGTCCTCGTGTTGCACCCCTCCAACCCACGTTTTTGCCGCCCGTACTGTAATCCTCCCCTCCTCGTCCCCAAGGATGAGTTTTAACCGCCGGGATGTCCGGCCCGAAACAGGCTTCGATTTGATATACTGTGGGTCCGAATCGGACGTCGGGGCCAAAAACTACGAGTATTTCAACGGGCACGTGCCGATCGCGAAATAAATTCGGGTGCGATTATAACAACACTAATGCGCCGTATCCCGTCAGAACTCCGCTGTCAAAAACGTGCTTTGGGCGAGAGTGGTAGTAGGATGGGTGGCCTCCCAGGGCCGGATCGAGTTGTGCCGCGGGAATGGCTTATTTATAAATGTAAGGTTGAGAAACAACATCGGGTGCGATCATACCAGCACTAATGCACCGGATCCCATCAGAACTCCGCAGTTAAACGTGCTTGGGCGAGAGTAGTACTAGGATGGGTGACCTCCTGGGAAGTCCTCGTGTTGCACCCCTCCAACCCACGTTTTTGCCGCCCGTACTGTAATCCTCCCCTCCTCGTCCCCAAGGATGAGTTTTAACCGCCGGGATGTCCGGCCCGAAACAGGCTTCGATTTGATATACTGTGGGTCCGAATCGGACGTCGGGGCCAAAAACTACGAGTATTTCAACGGGCACGTGCCGATCGCGAAATAAATTCGGGTGCGATTATAACAACACTAATGCGCCGTATCCCGTCAGAACTCCGCTGTCAAAAACGTGCTTTGGGCGAGAGTGGTAGTAGGATGGGTGGCCTCCCAGGGCCGGATCGAGTTGTGCCGCGGGAATGGCTTATTTATAAATGTAAGGTTGAGAAACAACATCGGGTGCGATCATACCAGCACTAATGCACCGGATCCCATCAGAACTCCGCAGTTAAACGTGCTTGGGCGAGAGTAGTACTAGGATGGGTGACCTCCTGGGAAGTCCTCGTGTTGCACCCCTCCAACCCACGTTTTTGCCGCCCGTACTGTAATCCTCCCCTCCTCGTCCCCAAGGATGAGTTTTAACCGCCGGGATGTCCGGCCCGAAACAGGCTTCGATTTGATATACTGTGGGTCCGAATCGGACGTCGGGGCCAAAAACTACGAGTATTTCAACGGGCACGTGCCGATCGCGAAATAAATTCGGGTGCGATTATAACAACACTAATGCGCCGTATCCCGTCAGAACTCCGCTGTCAAAAACGTGCTTTGGGCGAGAGTGGTAGTAGGATGGGTGGCCTCCCAGGGCCGGATCGAGTTGTGCCGCGGGAATGGCTTATTTATAAATGTAAGGTTGAGAAACAACATCGGGTGCGATCATACCAGCACTAATGCACCGGATCCCATCAGAACTCCGCAGTTAAACGTGCTTGGGCGAGAGTAGTACTAGGATGGGTGACCTCCTGGGAAGTCCTCGTGTTGCACCCCTCCAACCCACGTTTTTGCCGCCCGTACTGTAATCCTCCCCTCCTCGTCCCCAAGGATGAGTTTTAACCGCCGGGATGTCCGGCCCGAAACAGGCTTCGATTTGATATACTGTGGGTCCGAATCGGACGTCGGGGCCAAAAACTACGAGTATTTCAACGGGCACGTGCCGATCGCGAAATAAATTCGGGTGCGATTATAACAACACTAATGCGCCGTATCCCGTCAGAACTCCGCTGTCAAAAACGTGCTTTGGGCGAGAGTGGTAGTAGGATGGGTGGCCTCCCAGGGCCGGATCGAGTTGTGCCGCGGGAATGGCTTATTTATAAATGTAAGGTTGAGAAACAACATCGGGTGCGATCATACCAGCACTAATGCACCGGATCCCATCAGAACTCCGCAGTTAAACGTGCTTGGGCGAGAGTAGTACTAGGATGGGTGACCTCCTGGGAAGTCCTCGTGTTGCACCCCTCCAACCCACGTTTTTGCCGCCCGTACTGTAATCCTCCCCTCCTCGTCCCCAAGGATGAGTTTTAACCGCCGGGATGTCCGGCCCGAAACAGGCTTCGATTTGATATACTGTGGGTCCGAATCGGACGTCGGGGCCAAAAACTACGAGTATTTCAACGGGCACGTGCCGATCGCGAAATAAATTCGGGTGCGATTATAACAACACTAATGCGCCGTATCCCGTCAGAACTCCGCTGTCAAAAACGTGCTTTGGGCGAGAGTGGTAGTAGGATGGGTGGCCTCCCAGGGCCGGATCGAGTTGTGCCGCGGGAATGGCTTATTTATAAATGTAAGGTTGAGAAACAACATCGGGTGCGATCATACCAGCACTAATGCACCGGATCCCATCAGAACTCCGCAGTTAAACGTGCTTGGGCGAGAGTAGTACTAGGATGGGTGACCTCCTGGGAAGTCCTCGTGTTGCACCCCTCCAACCCACGTTTTTGCCGCCCGTACTGTAATCCTCCCCTCCTCGTCCCCAAGGATGAGTTTTAACCGCCGGGATGTCCGGCCCGAAACAGGCTTCGATTTGATATACTGTGGGTCCGAATCGGACGTCGGGGCCAAAAACTACGAGTATTTCAACGGGCACGTGCCGATCGCGAAATAAATTCGGGTGCGATTATAACAACACTAATGCGCCGTATCCCGTCAGAACTCCGCTGTCAAAAACGTGCTTTGGGCGAGAGTGGTAGTAGGATGGGTGGCCTCCCAGGGCCGGATCGAGTTGTGCCGCGGGAATGGCTTATTTATAAATGTAAGGTTGAGAAACAACATCGGGTGCGATCATACCAGCACTAATGCACCGGATCCCATCAGAACTCCGCAGTTAAACGTGCTTGGGCGAGAGTAGTACTAGGATGGGTGACCTCCTGGGAAGTCCTCGTGTTGCACCCCTCCAACCCACGTTTTTGCCGCCCGTACTGTAATCCTCCCCTCCTCGTCCCCAAGGATGAGTTTTAACCGCCGGGATGTCCGGCCCGAAACAGGCTTCGATTTGATATACTGTGGGTCCGAATCGGACGTCGGGGCCAAAAACTACGAGTATTTCAACGGGCACGTGCCGATCGCGAAATAAATTCGGGTGCGATTATAACAACACTAATGCGCCGTATCCCGTCAGAACTCCGCTGTCAAAAACGTGCTTTGGGCGAGAGTGGTAGTAGGATGGGTGGCCTCCCAGGGCCGGATCGAGTTGTGCCGCGGGAATGGCTTATTTATAAATGTAAGGTTGAGAAACAACATCGGGTGCGATCATACCAGCACTAATGCACCGGATCCCATCAGAACTCCGCAGTTAAACGTGCTTGGGCGAGAGTAGTACTAGGATGGGTGACCTCCTGGGAAGTCCTCGTGTTGCACCCCTCCAACCCACGTTTTTGCCGCCCGTACTGTAATCCTCCCCTCCTCGTCCCCAAGGATGAGTTTTAACCGCCGGGATGTCCGGCCCGAAACAGGCTTCGATTTGATATACTGTGGGTCCGAATCGGACGTCGGGGCCAAAAACTACGAGTATTTCAACGGGCACGTGCCGATCGCGAAATAAATTCGGGTGCGATTATAACAACACTAATGCGCCGTATCCCGTCAGAACTCCGCTGTCAAAAACGTGCTTTGGGCGAGAGTGGTAGTAGGATGGGTGGCCTCCCAGGGCCGGATCGAGTTGTGCCGCGGGAATGGCTTATTTATAAATGTAAGGTTGAGAAACAACATCGGGTGCGATCATACCAGCACTAATGCACCGGATCCCATCAGAACTCCGCAGTTAAACGTGCTTGGGCGAGAGTAGTACTAGGATGGGTGACCTCCTGGGAAGTCCTCGTGTTGCACCCCTCCAACCCACGTTTTTGCCGCCCGTACTGTAATCCTCCCCTCCTCGTCCCCAAGGATGAGTTTTAACCGCCGGGATGTCCGGCCCGAAACAGGCTTCGATTTGATATACTGTGGGTCCGAATCGGACGTCGGGGCCAAAAACTACGAGTATTTCAACGGGCACGTGCCGATCGCGAAATAAATTCGGGTGCGATTATAACAACACTAATGCGCCGTATCCCGTCAGAACTCCGCTGTCAAAAACGTGCTTTGGGCGAGAGTGGTAGTAGGATGGGTGGCCTCCCAGGGCCGGATCGAGTTGTGCCGCGGGAATGGCTTATTTATAAATGTAAGGTTGAGAAACAACATCGGGTGCGATCATACCAGCACTAATGCACCGGATCCCATCAGAACTCCGCAGTTAAACGTGCTTGGGCGAGAGTAGTACTAGGATGGGTGACCTCCTGGGAAGTCCTCGTGTTGCACCCCTCCAACCCACGTTTTTGCCGCCCGTACTGTAATCCTCCCCTCCTCGTCCCCAAGGATGAGTTTTAACCGCCGGGATGTCCGGCCCGAAACAGGCTTCGATTTGATATACTGTGGGTCCGAATCGGACGTCGGGGCCAAAAACTACGAGTATTTCAACGGGCACGTGCCGATCGCGAAATAAATTCGGGTGCGATTATAACAACACTAATGCGCCGTATCCCGTCAGAACTCCGCTGTCAAAAACGTGCTTTGGGCGAGAGTGGTAGTAGGATGGGTGGCCTCCCAGGGCCGGATCGAGTTGTGCCGCGGGAATGGCTTATTTATAAATGTAAGGTTGAGAAACAACATCGGGTGCGATCATACCAGCACTAATGCACCGGATCCCATCAGAACTCCGCAGTTAAACGTGCTTGGGCGAGAGTAGTACTAGGATGGGTGACCTCCTGGGAAGTCCTCGTGTTGCACCCCTCCAACCCACGTTTTTGCCGCCCGTACTGTAATCCTCCCCTCCTCGTCCCCAAGGATGAGTTTTAACCGCCGGGATGTCCGGCCCGAAACAGGCTTCGATTTGATATACTGTGGGTCCGAATCGGACGTCGGGGCCAAAAACTACGAGTATTTCAACGGGCACGTGCCGATCGCGAAATAAATTCGGGTGCGATTATAACAACACTAATGCGCCGTATCCCGTCAGAACTCCGCTGTCAAAAACGTGCTTTGGGCGAGAGTGGTAGTAGGATGGGTGGCCTCCCAGGGCCGGATCGAGTTGTGCCGCGGGAATGGCTTATTTATAAATGTAAGGTTGAGAAACAACATCGGGTGCGATCATACCAGCACTAATGCACCGGATCCCATCAGAACTCCGCAGTTAAACGTGCTTGGGCGAGAGTAGTACTAGGATGGGTGACCTCCTGGGAAGTCCTCGTGTTGCACCCCTCCAACCCACGTTTTTGCCGCCCGTACTGTAATCCTCCCCTCCTCGTCCCCAAGGATGAGTTTTAACCGCCGGGATGTCCGGCCCGAAACAGGCTTCGATTTGATATACTGTGGGTCCGAATCGGACGTCGGGGCCAAAAACTACGAGTATTTCAACGGGCACGTGCCGATCGCGAAATAAATTCGGGTGCGATTATAACAACACTAATGCGCCGTATCCCGTCAGAACTCCGCTGTCAAAAACGTGCTTTGGGCGAGAGTGGTAGTAGGATGGGTGGCCTCCCAGGGCCGGATCGAGTTGTGCCGCGGGAATGGCTTATTTATAAATGTAAGGTTGAGAAACAACATCGGGTGCGATCATACCAGCACTAATGCACCGGATCCCATCAGAACTCCGCAGTTAAACGTGCTTGGGCGAGAGTAGTACTAGGATGGGTGACCTCCTGGGAAGTCCTCGTGTTGCACCCCTCCAACCCACGTTTTTGCCGCCCGTACTGTAATCCTCCCCTCCTCGTCCCCAAGGATGAGTTTTAACCGCCGGGATGTCCGGCCCGAAACAGGCTTCGATTTGATATACTGTGGGTCCGAATCGGACGTCGGGGCCAAAAACTACGAGTATTTCAACGGGCACGTGCCGATCGCGAAATAAATTCGGGTGCGATTATAACAACACTAATGCGCCGTATCCCGTCAGAACTCCGCTGTCAAAAACGTGCTTTGGGCGAGAGTGGTAGTAGGATGGGTGGCCTCCCAGGGCCGGATCGAGTTGTGCCGCGGGAATGGCTTATTTATAAATGTAAGGTTGAGAAACAACATCGGGTGCGATCATACCAGCACTAATGCACCGGATCCCATCAGAACTCCGCAGTTAAACGTGCTTGGGCGAGAGTAGTACTAGGATGGGTGACCTCCTGGGAAGTCCTCGTGTTGCACCCCTCCAACCCACGTTTTTGCCGCCCGTACTGTAATCCTCCCCTCCTCGTCCCCAAGGATGAGTTTTAACCGCCGGGATGTCCGGCCCGAAACAGGCTTCGATTTGATATACTGTGGGTCCGAATCGGACGTCGGGGCCAAAAACTACGAGTATTTCAACGGGCACGTGCCGATCGCGAAATAAATTCGGGTGCGATTATAACAACACTAATGCGCCGTATCCCGTCAGAACTCCGCTGTCAAAAACGTGCTTTGGGCGAGAGTGGTAGTAGGATGGGTGGCCTCCCAGGGCCGGATCGAGTTGTGCCGCGGGAATGGCTTATTTATAAATGTAAGGTTGAGAAACAACATCGGGTGCGATCATACCAGCACTAATGCACCGGATCCCATCAGAACTCCGCAGTTAAACGTGCTTGGGCGAGAGTAGTACTAGGATGGGTGACCTCCTGGGAAGTCCTCGTGTTGCACCCCTCCAACCCACGTTTTTGCCGCCCGTACTGTAATCCTCCCCTCCTCGTCCCCAAGGATGAGTTTTAACCGCCGGGATGTCCGGCCCGAAACAGGCTTCGATTTGATATACTGTGGGTCCGAATCGGACGTCGGGGCCAAAAACTACGAGTATTTCAACGGGCACGTGCCGATCGCGAAATAAATTCGGGTGCGATTATAACAACACTAATGCGCCGTATCCCGTCAGAACTCCGCTGTCAAAAACGTGCTTTGGGCGAGAGTGGTAGTAGGATGGGTGGCCTCCCAGGGCCGGATCGAGTTGTGCCGCGGGAATGGCTTATTTATAAATGTAAGGTTGAGAAACAACATCGGGTGCGATCATACCAGCACTAATGCACCGGATCCCATCAGAACTCCGCAGTTAAACGTGCTTGGGCGAGAGTAGTACTAGGATGGGTGACCTCCTGGGAAGTCCTCGTGTTGCACCCCTCCAACCCACGTTTTTGCCGCCCGTACTGTAATCCTCCCCTCCTCGTCCCCAAGGATGAGTTTTAACCGCCGGGATGTCCGGCCCGAAACAGGCTTCGATTTGATATACTGTGGGTCCGAATCGGACGTCGGGGCCAAAAACTACGAGTATTTCAACGGGCACGTGCCGATCGCGAAATAAATTCGGGTGCGATTATAACAACACTAATGCGCCGTATCCCGTCAGAACTCCGCTGTCAAAAACGTGCTTTGGGCGAGAGTGGTAGTAGGATGGGTGGCCTCCCAGGGCCGGATCGAGTTGTGCCGCGGGAATGGCTTATTTATAAATGTAAGGTTGAGAAACAACATCGGGTGCGATCATACCAGCACTAATGCACCGGATCCCATCAGAACTCCGCAGTTAAACGTGCTTGGGCGAGAGTAGTACTAGGATGGGTGACCTCCTGGGAAGTCCTCGTGTTGCACCCCTCCAACCCACGTTTTTGCCGCCCGTACTGTAATCCTCCCCTCCTCGTCCCCAAGGATGAGTTTTAACCGCCGGGATGTCCGGCCCGAAACAGGCTTCGATTTGATATACTGTGGGTCCGAATCGGACGTCGGGGCCAAAAACTACGAGTATTTCAACGGGCACGTGCCGATCGCGAAATAAATTCGGGTGCGATTATAACAACACTAATGCGCCGTATCCCGTCAGAACTCCGCTGTCAAAAACGTGCTTTGGGCGAGAGTGGTAGTAGGATGGGTGGCCTCCCAGGGCCGGATCGAGTTGTGCCGCGGGAATGGCTTATTTATAAATGTAAGGTTGAGAAACAACATCGGGTGCGATCATACCAGCACTAATGCACCGGATCCCATCAGAACTCCGCAGTTAAACGTGCTTGGGCGAGAGTAGTACTAGGATGGGTGACCTCCTGGGAAGTCCTCGTGTTGCACCCCTCCAACCCACGTTTTTGCCGCCCGTACTGTAATCCTCCCCTCCTCGTCCCCAAGGATGAGTTTTAACCGCCGGGATGTCCGGCCCGAAACAGGCTTCGATTTGATATACTGTGGGTCCGAATCGGACGTCGGGGCCAAAAACTACGAGTATTTCAACGGGCACGTGCCGATCGCGAAATAAATTCGGGTGCGATTATAACAACACTAATGCGCCGTATCCCGTCAGAACTCCGCTGTCAAAAACGTGCTTTGGGCGAGAGTGGTAGTAGGATGGGTGGCCTCCCAGGGCCGGATCGAGTTGTGCCGCGGGAATGGCTTATTTATAAATGTAAGGTTGAGAAACAACATCGGGTGCGATCATACCAGCACTAATGCACCGGATCCCATCAGAACTCCGCAGTTAAACGTGCTTGGGCGAGAGTAGTACTAGGATGGGTGACCTCCTGGGAAGTCCTCGTGTTGCACCCCTCCAACCCACGTTTTTGCCGCCCGTACTGTAATCCTCCCCTCCTCGTCCCCAAGGATGAGTTTTAACCGCCGGGATGTCCGGCCCGAAACAGGCTTCGATTTGATATACTGTGGGTCCGAATCGGACGTCGGGGCCAAAAACTACGAGTATTTCAACGGGCACGTGCCGATCGCGAAATAAATTCGGGTGCGATTATAACAACACTAATGCGCCGTATCCCGTCAGAACTCCGCTGTCAAAAACGTGCTTTGGGCGAGAGTGGTAGTAGGATGGGTGGCCTCCCAGGGCCGGATCGAGTTGTGCCGCGGGAATGGCTTATTTATAAATGTAAGGTTGAGAAACAACATCGGGTGCGATCATACCAGCACTAATGCACCGGATCCCATCAGAACTCCGCAGTTAAACGTGCTTGGGCGAGAGTAGTACTAGGATGGGTGACCTCCTGGGAAGTCCTCGTGTTGCACCCCTCCAACCCACGTTTTTGCCGCCCGTACTGTAATCCTCCCCTCCTCGTCCCCAAGGATGAGTTTTAACCGCCGGGATGTCCGGCCCGAAACAGGCTTCGATTTGATATACTGTGGGTCCGAATCGGACGTCGGGGCCAAAAACTACGAGTATTTCAACGGGCACGTGCCGATCGCGAAATAAATTCGGGTGCGATTATAACAACACTAATGCGCCGTATCCCGTCAGAACTCCGCTGTCAAAAACGTGCTTTGGGCGAGAGTGGTAGTAGGATGGGTGGCCTCCCAGGGCCGGATCGAGTTGTGCCGCGGGAATGGCTTATTTATAAATGTAAGGTTGAGAAACAACATCGGGTGCGATCATACCAGCACTAATGCACCGGATCCCATCAGAACTCCGCAGTTAAACGTGCTTGGGCGAGAGTAGTACTAGGATGGGTGACCTCCTGGGAAGTCCTCGTGTTGCACCCCTCCAACCCACGTTTTTGCCGCCCGTACTGTAATCCTCCCCTCCTCGTCCCCAAGGATGAGTTTTAACCGCCGGGATGTCCGGCCCGAAACAGGCTTCGATTTGATATACTGTGGGTCCGAATCGGACGTCGGGGCCAAAAACTACGAGTATTTCAACGGGCACGTGCCGATCGCGAAATAAATTTGGGTGCGATTATAACAACACTAATGCGCCGTATCCCGTCAGAACTCCGCTGTCAAAAACGTGCTTTGGGCGAGAGTGGTAGTAGGATGGGTGGCGTTCCAGGGCCGGATCGAGTTGTGCCGCGGGAATGGCTTATTTATAAATGTAAGGTTGAGAAACAACATCGGGTGCGATCATACCAGCACTAATGCACCGGATCCCATCAGAACTCCGCAGTTAAACGTGCTTGGGCGAGAGTAGTACTAGGATGGGTGACCTCCTGGGAAGTCCTCGTGTTGCACCCCTCCAACCCACGTTTTTGCCGCCCGTACTGTAATCCTCCCCTCCTCGTCCCCAAGGATGAGTTTTAACCGCCGGGATGTCCGGCCCGAAACAGGCTTCGATTTGATATACTGTGGGTCCGAATCGGACGTCGGGGCCAAAAACTACGAGTATTTCAACGGGCACGTGCCGATCGCGAAATAAATTCGGGTGCGATTATAACAACACTAATGCGCCGTATCCCGTCAGAACTCCGCTGTCAAAAACGTGCTTTGGGCGAGAGTGGTAGTAGGATGGGTGGCCTCCCAGGGCCGGATCGAGTTGTGCCGCGGGAATGGCTTATTTATAAATGTAAGGTTGAGAAACAACATCGGGTGCGATCATACCAGCACTAATGCACCGGATCCCATCAGAACTCCGCAGTTAAACGTGCTTGGGCGAGAGTAGTACTAGGATGGGTGACCTCCTGGGAAGTCCTCGTGTTGCACCCCTCCAACCCACGTTTTTGCCGCCCGTACTGTAATCCTCCCCTCCTCGTCCCCAAGGATGAGTTTTAACCGCCGGGATGTCCGGCCCGAAACAGGCTTCGATTTGATATACTGTGGGTCCGAATCGGACGTCGGGGCCAAAAACTACGAGTATTTCAACGGGCACGTGCCGATCGCGAAATAAATTCGGGTGCGATTATAACAACACTAATGCGCCGTATCCCGTCAGAACTCCGCTGTCAAAAACGTGCTTTGGGCGAGAGTGGTAGTAGGATGGGTGGCCTCCCAGGGCCGGATCGAGTTGTGCCGCGGGAATGGCTTATTTATAAATGTAAGGTTGAGAAACAACATCGGGTGCGATCATACCAGCACTAATGCACCGGATCCCATCAGAACTCCGCAGTTAAACGTGCTTGGGCGAGAGTAGTACTAGGATGGGTGACCTCCTGGGAAGTCCTCGTGTTGCACCCCTCCAACCCACGTTTTTGCCGCCCGTACTGTAATCCTCCCCTCCTCGTCCCCAAGGATGAGTTTTAACCGCCGGGATGTCCGGCCCGAAACAGGCTTCGATTTGATATACTGTGGGTCCGAATCGGACGTCGGGGCCAAAAACTACGAGTATTTCAACGGGCACGTGCCGATCGCGAAATAAATTCGGGTGCGATTATAACAACACTAATGCGCCGTATCCCGTCAGAACTCCGCTGTCAAAAACGTGCTTTGGGCGAGAGTGGTAGTAGGATGGGTGGCCTCCCAGGGCCGGATCGAGTTGTGCCGCGGGAATGGCTTATTTATAAATGTAAGGTTGAGAAACAACATCGGGTGCGATCATACCAGCACTAATGCACCGGATCCCATCAGAACTCCGCAGTTAAACGTGCTTGGGCGAGAGTAGTACTAGGATGGGTGACCTCCTGGGAAGTCCTCGTGTTGCACCCCTCCAACCCACGTTTTTGCCGCCCGTACTGTAATCCTCCCCTCCTCGTCCCCAAGGATGAGTTTTAACCGCCGGGATGTCCGGCCCGAAACAGGCTTCGATTTGATATACTGTGGGTCCGAATCGGACGTCGGGGCCAAAAACTACGAGTATTTCAACGGGCACGTGCCGATCGCGAAATAAATTCGGGTGCGATTATAACAACACTAATGCGCCGTATCCCGTCAGAACTCCGCTGTCAAAAACGTGCTTTGGGCGAGAGTGGTAGTAGGATGGGTGGCCTCCCAGGGCCGGATCGAGTTGTGCCGCGGGAATGGCTTATTTATAAATGTAAGGTTGAGAAACAACATCGGGTGCGATCATACCAGCACTAATGCACCGGATCCCATCAGAACTCCGCAGTTAAACGTGCTTGGGCGAGAGTAGTACTAGGATGGGTGACCTCCTGGGAAGTCCTCGTGTTGCACCCCTCCAACCCACGTTTTTGCCGCCCGTACTGTAATCCTCCCCTCCTCGTCCCCAAGGATGAGTTTTAACCGCCGGGATGTCCGGCCCGAAACAGGCTTCGATTTGATATACTGTGGGTCCGAATCGGACGTCGGGGCCAAAAACTACGAGTATTTCAACGGGCACGTGCCGATCGCGAAATAAATTCGGGTGCGATTATAACAACACTAATGCGCCGTATCCCGTCAGAACTCCGCTGTCAAAAACGTGCTTTGGGCGAGAGTGGTAGTAGGATGGGTGGCCTCCCAGGGCCGGATCGAGTTGTGCCGCGGGAATGGCTTATTTATAAATGTAAGGTTGAGAAACAACATCGGGTGCGATCATACCAGCACTAATGCACCGGATCCCATCAGAACTCCGCAGTTAAACGTGCTTGGGCGAGAGTAGTACTAGGATGGGTGACCTCCTGGGAAGTCCTCGTGTTGCACCCCTCCAACCCACGTTTTTGCCGCCCGTACTGTAATCCTCCCCTCCTCGTCCCCAAGGATGAGTTTTAACCGCCGGGATGTCCGGCCCGAAACAGGCTTCGATTTGATATACTGTGGGTCCGAATCGGACGTCGGGGCCAAAAACTACGAGTATTTCAACGGGCACGTGCCGATCGCGAAATAAATTCGGGTGCGATTATAACAACACTAATGCGCCGTATCCCGTCAGAACTCCGCTGTCAAAAACGTGCTTTGGGCGAGAGTGGTAGTAGGATGGGTGGCCTCCCAGGGCCGGATCGAGTTGTGCCGCGGGAATGGCTTATTTATAAATGTAAGGTTGAGAAACAACATCGGGTGCGATCATACCAGCACTAATGCACCGGATCCCATCAGAACTCCGCAGTTAAACGTGCTTGGGCGAGAGTAGTACTAGGATGGGTGACCTCCTGGGAAGTCCTCGTGTTGCACCCCTCCAACCCACGTTTTTGCCGCCCGTACTGTAATCCTCCCCTCCTCGTCCCCAAGGATGAGTTTTAACCGCCGGGATGTCCGGCCCGAAACAGGCTTCGATTTGATATACTGTGGGTCCGAATCGGACGTCGGGGCCAAAAACTACGAGTATTTCAACGGGCACGTGCCGATCGCGAAATAAATTCGGGTGCGATTATAACAACACTAATGCGCCGTATCCCGTCAGAACTCCGCTGTCAAAAACGTGCTTTGGGCGAGAGTGGTAGTAGGATGGGTGGCCTCCCAGGGCCGGATCGAGTTGTGCCGCGGGAATGGCTTATTTATAAATGTAAGGTTGAGAAACAACATCGGGTGCGATCATACCAGCACTAATGCACCGGATCCCATCAGAACTCCGCAGTTAAACGTGCTTGGGCGAGAGTAGTACTAGGATGGGTGACCTCCTGGGAAGTCCTCGTGTTGCACCCCTCCAACCCACGTTTTTGCCGCCCGTACTGTAATCCTCCCCTCCTCGTCCCCAAGGATGAGTTTTAACCGCCGGGATGTCCGGCCCGAAACAGGCTTCGATTTGATATACTGTGGGTCCGAATCGGACGTCGGGGCCAAAAACTACGAGTATTTCAACGGGCACGTGCCGATCGCGAAATAAATTCGGGTGCGATTATAACAACACTAATGCGCCGTATCCCGTCAGAACTCCGCTGTCAAAAACGTGCTTTGGGCGAGAGTGGTAGTAGGATGGGTGGCCTCCCAGGGCCGGATCGAGTTGTGCCGCGGGAATGGCTTATTTATAAATGTAAGGTTGAGAAACAACATCGGGTGCGATCATACCAGCACTAATGCACCGGATCCCATCAGAACTCCGCAGTTAAACGTGCTTGGGCGAGAGTAGTACTAGGATGGGTGACCTCCTGGGAAGTCCTCGTGTTGCACCCCTCCAACCCACGTTTTTGCCGCCCGTACTGTAATCCTCCCCTCCTCGTCCCCAAGGATGAGTTTTAACCGCCGGGATGTCCGGCCCGAAACAGGCTTCGATTTGATATACTGTGGGTCCGAATCGGACGTCGGGGCCAAAAACTACGAGTATTTCAACGGGCACGTGCCGATCGCGAAATAAATTCGGGTGCGATTATAACAACACTAATGCGCCGTATCCCGTCAGAACTCCGCTGTCAAAAACGTGCTTTGGGCGAGAGTGGTAGTAGGATGGGTGGCCTCCCAGGGCCGGATCGAGTTGTGCCGCGGGAATGGCTTATTTATAAATGTAAGGTTGAGAAACAACATCGGGTGCGATCATACCAGCACTAATGCACCGGATCCCATCAGAACTCCGCAGTTAAACGTGCTTGGGCGAGAGTAGTACTAGGATGGGTGACCTCCTGGGAAGTCCTCGTGTTGCACCCCTCCAACCCACGTTTTTGCCGCCCGTACTGTAATCCTCCCCTCCTCGTCCCCAAGGATGAGTTTTAACCGCCGGGATGTCCGGCCCGAAACAGGCTTCGATTTGATATACTGTGGGTCCGAATCGGACGTCGGGGCCAAAAACTACGAGTATTTCAACGGGCACGTGCCGATCGCGAAATAAATTCGGGTGCGATTATAACAACACTAATGCGCCGTATCCCGTCAGAACTCCGCTGTCAAAAACGTGCTTTGGGCGAGAGTGGTAGTAGGATGGGTGGCCTCCCAGGGCCGGATCGAGTTGTGCCGCGGGAATGGCTTATTTATAAATGTAAGGTTGAGAAACAACATCGGGTGCGATCATACCAGCACTAATGCACCGGATCCCATCAGAACTCCGCAGTTAAACGTGCTTGGGCGAGAGTAGTACTAGGATGGGTGACCTCCTGGGAAGTCCTCGTGTTGCACCCCTCCAACCCACGTTTTTGCCGCCCGTACTGTAATCCTCCCCTCCTCGTCCCCAAGGATGAGTTTTAACCGCCGGGATGTCCGGCCCGAAACAGGCTTCGATTTGATATACTGTGGGTCCGAATCGGACGTCGGGGCCAAAAACTACGAGTATTTCAACGGGCACGTGCCGATCGCGAAATAAATTCGGGTGCGATTATAACAACACTAATGCGCCGTATCCCGTCAGAACTCCGCTGTCAAAAACGTGCTTTGGGCGAGAGTGGTAGTAGGATGGGTGGCCTCCCAGGGCCGGATCGAGTTGTGCCGCGGGAATGGCTTATTTATAAATGTAAGGTTGAGAAACAACATCGGGTGCGATCATACCAGCACTAATGCACCGGATCCCATCAGAACTCCGCAGTTAAACGTGCTTGGGCGAGAGTAGTACTAGGATGGGTGACCTCCTGGGAAGTCCTCGTGTTGCACCCCTCCAACCCACGTTTTTGCCGCCCGTACTGTAATCCTCCCCTCCTCGTCCCCAAGGATGAGTTTTAACCGCCGGGATGTCCGGCCCGAAACAGGCTTCGATTTGATATACTGTGGGTCCGAATCGGACGTCGGGGCCAAAAACTACGAGTATTTCAACGGGCACGTGCCGATCGCGAAATAAATTCGGGTGCGATTATAACAACACTAATGCGCCGTATCCCGTCAGAACTCCGCTGTCAAAAACGTGCTTTGGGCGAGAGTGGTAGTAGGATGGGTGGCCTCCCAGGGCCGGATCGAGTTGTGCCGCGGGAATGGCTTATTTATAAATGTAAGGTTGAGAAACAACATCGGGTGCGATCATACCAGCACTAATGCACCGGATCCCATCAGAACTCCGCAGTTAAACGTGCTTGGGCGAGAGTAGTACTAGGATGGGTGACCTCCTGGGAAGTCCTCGTGTTGCACCCCTCCAACCCACGTTTTTGCCGCCCGTACTGTAATCCTCCCCTCCTCGTCCCCAAGGATGAGTTTTAACCGCCGGGATGTCCGGCCCGAAACAGGCTTCGATTTGATATACTGTGGGTCCGAATCGGACGTCGGGGCCAAAAACTACGAGTATTTCAACGGGCACGTGCCGATCGCGAAATAAATTCGGGTGCGATTATAACAACACTAATGCGCCGTATCCCGTCAGAACTCCGCTGTCAAAAACGTGCTTTGGGCGAGAGTGGTAGTAGGATGGGTGGCCTCCCAGGGCCGGATCGAGTTGTGCCGCGGGAATGGCTTATTTATAAATGTAAGGTTGAGAAACAACATCGGGTGCGATCATACCAGCACTAATGCACCGGATCCCATCAGAACTCCGCAGTTAAACGTGCTTGGGCGAGAGTAGTACTAGGATGGGTGACCTCCTGGGAAGTCCTCGTGTTGCACCCCTCCAACCCACGTTTTTGCCGCCCGTACTGTAATCCTCCCCTCCTCGTCCCCAAGGATGAGTTTTAACCGCCGGGATGTCCGGCCCGAAACAGGCTTCGATTTGATATACTGTGGGTCCGAATCGGACGTCGGGGCCAAAAACTACGAGTATTTCAACGGGCACGTGCCGATCGCGAAATAAATTCGGGTGCGATTATAACAACACTAATGCGCCGTATCCCGTCAGAACTCCGCTGTCAAAAACGTGCTTTGGGCGAGAGTGGTAGTAGGATGGGTGGCCTCCCAGGGCCGGATCGAGTTGTGCCGCGGGAATGGCTTATTTATAAATGTAAGGTTGAGAAACAACATCGGGTGCGATCATACCAGCACTAATGCACCGGATCCCATCAGAACTCCGCAGTTAAACGTGCTTGGGCGAGAGTAGTACTAGGATGGGTGACCTCCTGGGAAGTCCTCGTGTTGCACCCCTCCAACCCACGTTTTTGCCGCCCGTACTGTAATCCTCCCCTCCTCGTCCCCAAGGATGAGTTTTAACCGCCGGGATGTCCGGCCCGAAACAGGCTTCGATTTGATATACTGTGGGTCCGAATCGGACGTCGGGGCCAAAAACTACGAGTATTTCAACGGGCACGTGCCGATCGCGAAATAAATTCGGGTGCGATTATAACAACACTAATGCGCCGTATCCCGTCAGAACTCCGCTGTCAAAAACGTGCTTTGGGCGAGAGTGGTAGTAGGATGGGTGGCCTCCCAGGGCCGGATCGAGTTGTGCCGCGGGAATGGCTTATTTATAAATGTAAGGTTGAGAAACAACATCGGGTGCGATCATACCAGCACTAATGCACCGGATCCCATCAGAACTCCGCAGTTAAACGTGCTTGGGCGAGAGTAGTACTAGGATGGGTGACCTCCTGGGAAGTCCTCGTGTTGCACCCCTCCAACCCACGTTTTTGCCGCCCGTACTGTAATCCTCCCCTCCTCGTCCCCAAGGATGAGTTTTAACCGCCGGGATGTCCGGCCCGAAACAGGCTTCGATTTGATATACTGTGGGTCCGAATCGGACGTCGGGGCCAAAAACTACGAGTATTTCAACGGGCACGTGCCGATCGCGAAATAAATTCGGGTGCGATTATAACAACACTAATGCGCCGTATCCCGTCAGAACTCCGCTGTCAAAAACGTGCTTTGGGCGAGAGTGGTAGTAGGATGGGTGGCCTCCCAGGGCCGGATCGAGTTGTGCCGCGGGAATGGCTTATTTATAAATGTAAGGTTGAGAAACAACATCGGGTGCGATCATACCAGCACTAATGCACCGGATCCCATCAGAACTCCGCAGTTAAACGTGCTTGGGCGATAGTAGTACTAGGATGGGTGACCTCCTGGGAAGTCCTCGTGTTGCACCCCTCCAACCCACGTTTTTGCCGCCCGTACTGTAATCCTCCCCTCCTCGTCCCCAAGGATGAGTTTTAACCGCCGGGATGTCCGGCCCGAAACAGGCTTCGATTTGATATACTGTGGGTCCGAATCGGACGTCGGGGCCAAAAACTACGAGTATTTCAACGGGCACGTGCCGATCGCGAAATAAATTCGGGTGCGATTATAACAACACTAATGCGCCGTATCCCGTCAGAACTCCGCTGTCAAAAACGTGCTTTGGGCGAGAGTGGTAGTAGGATGGGTGGCCTCCCAGGGCCGGATCGAGTTGTGCCGCGGGAATGGCTTATTTATAAATGTAAGGTTGAGAAACAACATCGGGTGCGATCATACCAGCACTAATGCACCGGATCCCATCAGAACTCCGCAGTTAAACGTGCTTGGGCGAGAGTAGTACTAGGATGGGTGACCTCCTGGGAAGTCCTCGTGTTGCACCCCTCCAACCCACGTTTTTGCCGCCCGTACTGTAATCCTCCCCTCCTCGTCCCCAAGGATGAGTTTTAACCGCCGGGATGTCCGGCCCGAAACAGGCTTCGATTTGATATACTGTGGGTCCGAATCGGACGTCGGGGCCAAAAACTACGAGTATTTCAACGGGCACGTGCCGATCGCGAAATAAATTCGGGTGCGATTATAACAACACTAATGCGCCGTATCCCGTCAGAACTCCGCTGTCAAAAACGTGCTTTGGGCGAGAGTGGTAGTAGGATGGGTGGCCTCCCAGGGCCGGATCGAGTTGTGCCGCGGGAATGGCTTATTTATAAATGTAAGGTTGAGAAACAACATCGGGTGCGATCATACCAGCACTAATGCACCGGATCCCATCAGAACTCCGCAGTTAAACGTGCTTGGGCGAGAGTAGTACTAGGATGGGTGACCTCCTGGGAAGTCCTCGTGTTGCACCCCTCCAACCCACGTTTTTGCCGCCCGTACTGTAATCCTCCCCTCCTCGTCCCCAAGGATGAGTTTTAACCGCCGGGATGTCCGGCCCGAAACAGGCTTCGATTTGATATACTGTGGGTCCGAATCGGACGTCGGGGCCAAAAACTACGAGTATTTCAACGGGCACGTGCCGATCGCGAAATAAATTCGGGTGCGATTATAACAACACTAATGCGCCGTATCCCGTCAGAACTCCGCTGTCAAAAACGTGCTTTGGGCGAGAGTGGTAGTAGGATGGGTGGCCTCCCAGGGCCGGATCGAGTTGTGCCGCGGGAATGGCTTATTTATAAATGTAAGGTTGAGAAACAACATCGGGTGCGATCATACCAGCACTAATGCACCGGATCCCATCAGAACTCCGCAGTTAAACGTGCTTGGGCGAGAGTAGTACTAGGATGGGTGACCTCCTGGGAAGTCCTCGTGTTGCACCCCTCCAACCCACGTTTTTGCCGCCCGTACTGTAATCCTCCCCTCCTCGTCCCCAAGGATGAGTTTTAACCGCCGGGATGTCCGGCCCGAAACAGGCTTCGATTTGATATACTGTGGGTCCGAATCGGACGTCGGGGCCAAAAACTACGAGTATTTCAACGGGCACGTGCCGATCGCGAAATAAATTCGGGTGCGATTATAACAACACTAATGCGCCGTATCCCGTCAGAACTCCGCTGTCAAAAACGTGCTTTGGGCGAGAGTGGTAGTAGGATGGGTGGCCTCCCAGGGCCGGATCGAGTTGTGCCGCGGGAATGGCTTATTTATAAATGTAAGGTTGAGAAACAACATCGGGTGCGATCATACCAGCACTAATGCACCGGATCCCATCAGAACTCCGCAGTTAAACGTGCTTGGGCGAGAGTAGTACTAGGATGGGTGACCTCCTGGGAAGTCCTCGTGTTGCACCCCTCCAACCCACGTTTTTGCCGCCCGTACTGTAATCCTCCCCTCCTCGTCCCCAAGGATGAGTTTTAACCGCCGGGATGTCCGGCCCGAAACAGGCTTCGATTTGATATACTGTGGGTCCGAATCGGACGTCGGGGCCAAAAACTACGAGTATTTCAACGGGCACGTGCCGATCGCGAAATAAATTCGGGTGCGATTATAACAACACTAATGCGCCGTATCCCGTCAGAACTCCGCTGTCAAAAACGTGCTTTGGGCGAGAGTGGTAGTAGGATGGGTGGCCTCCCAGGGCCGGATCGAGTTGTGCCGCGGGAATGGCTTATTTATAAATGTAAGGTTGAGAAACAACATCGGGTGCGATCATACCAGCACTAATGCACCGGATCCCATCAGAACTCCGCAGTTAAACGTGCTTGGGCGAGAGTAGTACTAGGATGGGTGACCTCCTGGGAAGTCCTCGTGTTGCACCCCTCCAACCCACGTTTTTGCCGCCCGTACTGTAATCCTCCCCTCCTCGTCCCCAAGGATGAGTTTTAACCGCCGGGATGTCCGGCCCGAAACAGGCTTCGATTTGATATACTGTGGGTCCGAATCGGACGTCGGGGCCAAAAACTACGAGTATTTCAACGGGCACGTGCCGATCGCGAAATAAATTCGGGTGCGATTATAACAACACTAATGCGCCGTATCCCGTCAGAACTCCGCTGTCAAAAACGTGCTTTGGGCGAGAGTGGTAGTAGGATGGGTGGCCTCCCAGGGCCGGATCGAGTTGTGCCGCGGGAATGGCTTATTTATAAATGTAAGGTTGAGAAACAACATCGGGTGCGATCATACCAGCACTAATGCACCGGATCCCATCAGAACTCCGCAGTTAAACGTGCTTGGGCGAGAGTAGTACTAGGATGGGTGACCTCCTGGGAAGTCCTCGTGTTGCACCCCTCCAACCCACGTTTTTGCCGCCCGTACTGTAATCCTCCCCTCCTCGTCCCCAAGGATGAGTTTTAACCGCCGGGATGTCCGGCCCGAAACAGGCTTCGATTTGATATACTGTGGGTCCGAATCGGACGTCGGGGCCAAAAACTACGAGTATTTCAACGGGCACGTGCCGATCGCGAAATAAATTCGGGTGCGATTATAACAACACTAATGCGCCGTATCCCGTCAGAACTCCGCTGTCAAAAACGTGCTTTGGGCGAGAGTGGTAGTAGGATGGGTGGCCTCCCAGGGCCGGATCGAGTTGTGCCGCGGGAATGGCTTATTTATAAATGTAAGGTTGAGAAACAACATCGGGTGCGATCATACCAGCACTAATGCACCGGATCCCATCAGAACTCCGCAGTTAAACGTGCTTGGGCGAGAGTAGTACTAGGATGGGTGACCTCCTGGGAAGTCCTCGTGTTGCACCCCTCCAACCCACGTTTTTGCCGCCCGTACTGTAATCCTCCCCTCCTCGTCCCCAAGGATGAGTTTTAACCGCCGGGATGTCCGGCCCGAAACAGGCTTCGATTTGATATACTGTGGGTCCGAATCGGACGTCGGGGCCAAAAACTACGAGTATTTCAACGGGCACGTGCCGATCGCGAAATAAATTCGGGTGCGATTATAACAACACTAATGCGCCGTATCCCGTCAGAACTCCGCTGTCAAAAACGTGCTTTGGGCGAGAGTGGTAGTAGGATGGGTGGCCTCCCAGGGCCGGATCGAGTTGTGCCGCGGGAATGGCTTATTTATAAATGTAAGGTTGAGAAACAACATCGGGTGCGATCATACCAGCACTAATGCACCGGATCCCATCAGAACTCCGCAGTTAAACGTGCTTGGGCGAGAGTAGTACTAGGATGGGTGACCTCCTGGGAAGTCCTCGTGTTGCACCCCTCCAACCCACGTTTTTGCCGCCCGTACTGTAATCCTCCCCTCCTCGTCCCCAAGGATGAGTTTTAACCGCCGGGATGTCCGGCCCGAAACAGGCTTCGATTTGATATACTGTGGGTCCGAATCGGACGTCGGGGCCAAAAACTACGAGTATTTCAACGGGCACGTGCCGATCGCGAAATAAATTCGGGTGCGATTATAACAACACTAATGCGCCGTATCCCGTCAGAACTCCGCTGTCAAAAACGTGCTTTGGGCGAGAGTGGTAGTAGGATGGGTGGCCTCCCAGGGCCGGATCGAGTTGTGCCGCGGGAATGGCTTATTTATAAATGTAAGGTTGAGAAACAACATCGGGTGCGATCATACCAGCACTAATGCACCGGATCCCATCAGAACTCCGCAGTTAAACGTGCTTGGGCGAGAGTAGTACTAGGATGGGTGACCTCCTGGGAAGTCCTCGTGTTGCACCCCTCCAACCCACGTTTTTGCCGCCCGTACTGTAATCCTCCCCTCCTCGTCCCCAAGGATGAGTTTTAACCGCCGGGATGTCCGGCCCGAAACAGGCTTCGATTTGATATACTGTGGGTCCGAATCGGACGTCGGGGCCAAAAACTACGAGTATTTCAACGGGCACGTGCCGATCGCGAAATAAATTCGGGTGCGATTATAACAACACTAATGCGCCGTATCCCGTCAGAACTCCGCTGTCAAAAACGTGCTTTGGGCGAGAGTGGTAGTAGGATGGGTGGCCTCCCAGGGCCGGATCGAGTTGTGCCGCGGGAATGGCTTATTTATAAATGTAAGGTTGAGAAACAACATCGGGTGCGATCATACCAGCACTAATGCACCGGATCCCATCAGAACTCCGCAGTTAAACGTGCTTGGGCGAGAGTAGTACTAGGATGGGTGACCTCCTGGGAAGTCCTCGTGTTGCACCCCTCCAACCCACGTTTTTGCCGCCCGTACTGTAATCCTCCCCTCCTCGTCCCCAAGGATGAGTTTTAACCGCCGGGATGTCCGGCCCGAAACAGGCTTCGATTTGATATACTGTGGGTCCGAATCGGACGTCGGGGCCAAAAACTACGAGTATTTCAACGGGCACGTGCCGATCGCGAAATAAATTCGGGTGCGATTATAACAACACTAATGCGCCGTATCCCGTCAGAACTCCGCTGTCAAAAACGTGCTTTGGGCGAGAGTGGTAGTAGGATGGGTGGCCTCCCAGGGCCGGATCGAGTTGTGCCGCGGGAATGGCTTATTTATAAATGTAAGGTTGAGAAACAACATCGGGTGCGATCATACCAGCACTAATGCACCGGATCCCATCAGAACTCCGCAGTTAAACGTGCTTGGGCGAGAGTAGTACTAGGATGGGTGACCTCCTGGGAAGTCCTCGTGTTGCACCCCTCCAACCCACGTTTTTGCCGCCCGTACTGTAATCCTCCCCTCCTCGTCCCCAAGGATGAGTTTTAACCGCCGGGATGTCCGGCCCGAAACAGGCTTCGATTTGATATACTGTGGGTCCGAATCGGACGTCGGGGCCAAAAACTACGAGTATTTCAACGGGCACGTGCCGATCGCGAAATAAATTCGGGTGCGATTATAACAACACTAATGCGCCGTATCCCGTCAGAACTCCGCTGTCAAAAACGTGCTTTGGGCGAGAGTGGTAGTAGGATGGGTGGCCTCCCAGGGCCGGATCGAGTTGTGCCGCGGGAATGGCTTATTTATAAATGTAAGGTTGAGAAACAACATCGGGTGCGATCATACCAGCACTAATGCACCGGATCCCATCAGAACTCCGCAGTTAAACGTGCTTGGGCGAGAGTAGTACTAGGATGGGTGACCTCCTGGGAAGTCCTCGTGTTGCACCCCTCCAACCCACGTTTTTGCCGCCCGTACTGTAATCCTCCCCTCCTCGTCCCCAAGGATGAGTTTTAACCGCCGGGATGTCCGGCCCGAAACAGGCTTCGATTTGATATACTGTGGGTCCGAATCGGACGTCGGGGCCAAAAACTACGAGTATTTCAACGGGCACGTGCCGATCGCGAAATAAATTCGGGTGCGATTATAACAACACTAATGCGCCGTATCCCGTCAGAACTCCGCTGTCAAAAACGTGCTTTGGGCGAGAGTGGTAGTAGGATGGGTGGCCTCCCAGGGCCGGATCGAGTTGTGCCGCGGGAATGGCTTATTTATAAATGTAAGGTTGAGAAACAACATCGGGTGCGATCATACCAGCACTAATGCACCGGATCCCATCAGAACTCCGCAGTTAAACGTGCTTGGGCGAGAGTAGTACTAGGATGGGTGACCTCCTGGGAAGTCCTCGTGTTGCACCCCTCCAACCCACGTTTTTGCCGCCCGTACTGTAATCCTCCCCTCCTCGTCCCCAAGGATGAGTTTTAACCGCCGGGATGTCCGGCCCGAAACAGGCTTCGATTTGATATACTGTGGGTCCGAATCGGACGTCGGGGCCAAAAACTACGAGTATTTCAACGGGCACGTGCCGATCGCGAAATAAATTCGGGTGCGATTATAACAACACTAATGCGCCGTATCCCGTCAGAACTCCGCTGTCAAAAACGTGCTTTGGGCGAGAGTGGTAGTAGGATGGGTGGCCTCCCAGGGCCGGATCGAGTTGTGCCGCGGGAATGGCTTATTTATAAATGTAAGGTTGAGAAACAACATCGGGTGCGATCATACCAGCACTAATGCACCGGATCCCATCAGAACTCCGCAGTTAAACGTGCTTGGGCGAGAGTAGTACTAGGATGGGTGACCTCCTGGGAAGTCCTCGTGTTGCACCCCTCCAACCCACGTTTTTGCCGCCCGTACTGTAATCCTCCCCTCCTCGTCCCCAAGGATGAGTTTTAACCGCCGGGATGTCCGGCCCGAAACAGGCTTCGATTTGATATACTGTGGGTCCGAATCGGACGTCGGGGCCAAAAACTACGAGTATTTCAACGGGCACGTGCCGATCGCGAAATAAATTCGGGTGCGATTATAACAACACTAATGCGCCGTATCCCGTCAGAACTCCGCTGTCAAAAACGTGCTTTGGGCGAGAGTGGTAGTAGGATGGGTGGCCTCCCAGGGCCGGATCGAGTTGTGCCGCGGGAATGGCTTATTTATAAATGTAAGGTTGAGAAACAAAATCGGGTGCGATCATACCAGCACTAATGCACCGGATCCCATCAGAACTCCGCAGTTAAACGTGCTTGGGCGAGAGTAGTACCAGGATGGGTGACCTCCTGGGAAGTCCTCGTGTTGCACCCCTCCAACCCACGTTTTTGCCGCCCGTACTGTAATCCTCCCCTCCTCGTCCCCAAGGATGAGTTTTAACCGCCGGGATGTCCGGCCCGAAACAGGCTTCGATTTGATATACTGTGGGTCCGAATCGGACGTCGGGGCCAAAAACTACGAGTATTTCAACGGGCACGTGCCGATCGCGAAATAAATTCGGGTGCGATTATAACAACACTAATGCGCCGTATCCCGTCAGAACTCCGCTGTCAAAAACGTGCTTTGGGCGAGAGTGGTAGTAGGATGGGTGGCCTCCCAGGGCCGGATCGAGTTGTGCCGCGGGAATGGCTTATTTATAAATGTAAGGTTGAGAAACAACATCGGGTGCGATCATACCAGCACTAATGCACCGGATCCCATCAGAACTCCGCAGTTAAACGTGCTTGGGCGAGAGTAGTACTAGGATGGGTGACCTCCTGGGAAGTCCTCGTGTTGCACCCCTCCAACCCACGTTTTTGCCGCCCGTACTGTAATCCTCCCCTCCTCGTCCCCAAGGATGAGTTTTAACCGCCGGGATGTCCGGCCCGAAACAGGCTTCGATTTGATATACTGTGGGTCCGAATCGGACGTCGGGGCCAAAAACTACGAGTATTTCAACGGGCACGTGCCGATCGCGAAATAAATTCGGGTGCGATTATAACAACACTAATGCGCCGTATCCCGTCAGAACTCCGCTGTCAAAAACGTGCTTTGGGCGAGAGTGGTAGTAGGATGGGTGGCCTCCCAGGGCCGGATCGAGTTGTGCCGCGGGAATGGCTTATTTATAAATGTAAGGTTGAGAAACAAAATCGGGTGCGATCATACCAGCACTAATGCACCGGATCCCATCAGAACTCCGCAGTTAAACGTGCTTGGGCGAGAGTAGTACCAGGATGGGTGACCTCCTGGGAAGTCCTCGTGTTGCACCCCTCCAACCCACGTTTTTGCCGCCCGTACTGTAATCCTCCCCTCCTCGTCCCCAAGGATGAGTTTTAACCGCCGGGATGTCCGGCCCGAAACAGGCTTCGATTTGATATACTGTGGGTCCGAATCGGACGTCGGGGCCAAAAACTACGAGTATTTCAACGGGCACGTGCCGATCGCGAAATAAATTCGGGTGCGATTATAACAACACTAATGCGCCGTATCCCGTCAGAACTCCGCTGTCAAAAACGTGCTTTGGGCGAGAGTGGTAGTAGGATGGGTGGCCTCCCAGGGCCGGATCGAGTTGTGCCGCGGGAATGGCTTATTTATAAATGTAAGGTTGAGAAACAACATCGGGTGCGATCATACCAGCACTAATGCACCGGATCCCATCAGAACTCCGCAGTTAAACGTGCTTGGGCGAGAGTAGTACTAGGATGGGTGACCTCCTGGGAAGTCCTCGTGTTGCACCCCTCCAACCCACGTTTTTGCCGCCCGTACTGTAATCCTCCCCTCCTCGTCCCCAAGGATGAGTTTTAACCGCCGGGATGTCCGGCCCGAAACAGGCTTCGATTTGATATACTGTGGGTCCGAATCGGACGTCGGGGCCAAAAACTACGAGTATTTCAACGGGCACGTGCCGATCGCGAAATAAATTCGGGTGCGATTATAACAACACTAATGCGCCGTATCCCGTCAGAACTCCGCTGTCAAAAACGTGCTTTGGGCGAGAGTGGTAGTAGGATGGGTGGCCTCCCAGGGCCGGATCGAGTTGTGCCGCGGGAATGGCTTATTTATAAATGTAAGGTTGAGAAACAACATCGGGTGCGATCATACCAGCACTAATGCACCGGATCCCATCAGAACTCCGCAGTTAAACGTGCTTGGGCGAGAGTAGTACCAGGATGGGTGACCTCCTGGGAAGTCCTCGTGTTGCACCCCTCCAACCCACGTTTTTGCCGCCCGTACTGTAATCCTCCCCTCCTCGTCCCCAAGGATGAGTTTTAACCGCCGGGATGTCCGGCCCGAAACAGGCTTCGATTTGATATACTGTGGGTCCGAATCGGACGTCGGGGCCAAAAACTACGAGTATTTCAACGGGCACGTGCCGATCGCGAAATAAATTCGGGTGCGATTATAACAACACTAATGCGCCGTATCCCGTCAGAACTCCGCTGTCAAAAACGTGCTTTGGGCGAGAGTGGTAGTAGGATGGGTGGCCTCCCAGGGCCGGATCGAGTTGTGCCGCGGGAATGGCTTATTTATAAATGTAAGGTTGAGAAACAACATCGGGTGCGATCATACCAGCACTAATGCACCGGATCCCATCAGAACTCCGCAGTTAAACGTGCTTGGGCGAGAGTAGTACTAGGATGGGTGACCTTCTGGGAAGTCCTCGTGTTGCACCCCTCCAACCCACGTTTTTGCCGCCCGTACTGTAATCCTCCCCTCCTCGTCCCCAAGGATGAGTTTTAACCGCCGGGATGTCCGGCCCGAAACAGGCTTCGATTTGATATACTGTGGGTCCGAATCGGACGTCGGGGCCAAAAACTACGAGTATTTCAACGGGCACGTGCCGATCGCGAAATAAATTCGGGTGCGATTATAACAACACTAATGCGCCGTATCCCGTCAGAACTCCGCTGTCAAAAACGTGCTTTGGGCGAGAGTGGTAGTAGGATGGGTGGCCTCCCAGGGCCGGATCGAGTTGTGCCGCGGGAATGGCTTATTTATAAATGTAAGGTTGAGAAACAACATCGGGTGCGATCATACCAGCACTAATGCACCGGATCCCATCAGAACTCCGCAGTTAAACGTGCTTGGGCGAGAGTAGTACTAGGATGGGTGACCTCCTGGGAAGTCCTCGTGTTGCACCCCTCCAACCCACGTTTTTGCCGCCCGTACTGTAATCCTCCCCTCCTCGTCCCCAAGGATGAGTTTTAACCGCCGGGATGTCCGGCCCGAAACAGGCTTCGATTTGATATACTGTGGGTCCGAATCGGACGTCGGGGCCAAAAACTACGAGTATTTCAACGGGCACGTGCCGATCGCGAAATAAATTCGGGTGCGATTATAACAACACTAATGCGCCGTATCCCGTCAGAACTCCGCTGTCAAAAACGTGCTTTGGGCGAGAGTGGTAGTAGGATGGGTGGCCTCCCAGGGCCGGATCGAGTTGTGCCGCGGGAATGGCTTATTTATAAATGTAAGGTTGAGAAACAACATCGGGTGCGATCATACCAGCACTAATGCACCGGATCCCATCAGAACTCCGCAGTTAAACGTGCTTGGGCGAGAGTAGTACTAGGATGGGTGACCTCCTGGGAAGTCCTCGTGTTGCACCCCTCCAACCCACGTTTTTGCCGCCCGTACTGTAATCCTCCCCTCCTCGTCCCCAAGGATGAGTTTTAACCGCCGGGATGTCCGGCCCGAAACAGGCTTCGATTTGATATACTGTGGGTCCGAATCGGACGTCGGGGCCAAAAACTACGAGTATTTCAACGGGCACGTGCCGATCGCGAAATAAATTCGGGTGCGATTATAACAACACTAATGCGCCGTATCCCGTCAGAACTCCGCTGTCAAAAACGTGCTTTGGGCGAGAGTGGTAGTAGGATGGGTGGCCTCCCAGGGCCGGATCGAGTTGTGCCGCGGGAATGGCTTATTTATAAATGTAAGGTTGAGAAACAACATCGGGTGCGATCATACCAGCACTAATGCACCGGATCCCATCAGAACTCCGCAGTTAAACGTGCTTGGGCGAGAGTAGTACTAGGATGGGTGACCTCCTGGGAAGTCCTCGTGTTGCACCCCTCCAACCCACGTTTTTGCCGCCCGTACTGTAATCCTCCCCTCCTCGTCCCCAAGGATGAGTTTTAACCGCCGGGATGTCCGGCCCGAAACAGGCTTCGATTTGATATACTGTGGGTCCGAATCGGACGTCGGGGCCAAAAACTACGAGTATTTCAACGGGCACGTGCCGATCGCGAAATAAATTCGGGTGCGATTATAACAACACTAATGCGCCGTATCCCGTCAGAACTCCGCTGTCAAAAACGTGCTTTGAGCGAGAGTGGTAGTAGGATGGGTGGCCTCCCAGGGCCGGATCGAGTTGTGCCGCGGGAATGGCTTATTTATAAATGTAAGGTTGAGAAACAACATCGGGTGCGATCATACCAGCACTAATGCACCGGATCCCATCAGAACTCCGCAGTTAAACGTGCTTGGGCGAGAGTAGTACTAGGATGGGTGACCTCCTGGGAAGTCCTCGTGTTGCACCCCTCCAACCCACGTTTTTGCCGCCCGTACTGTAATCCTCCCCTCCTCGTCCCCAAGGATGAGTTTTAACCGCCGGGATGTCCGGCCCGAAACAGGCTTCGATTTGATATACTGTGGGTCCGAATCGGACGTCGGGGCCAAAAACTACGAGTATTTCAACGGGCACGTGCCGATCGCGAAATAAATTCGGGTGCGATTATAACAACACTAATGCGCCGTATCCCGTCAGAACTCCGCTGTCAAAAACGTGCTTTGGGCGAGAGTGGTAGTAGGATGGGTGGCCTCCCAGGGCCGGATCGAGTTGTGCCGCGGGAATGGCTTATTTATAAATGTAAGGTTGAGAAACAACATCGGGTGCGATCATACCAGCACTAATGCACCGGATCCCATCAGAACTCCGCAGTTAAACGTGCTTGGGCGAGAGTAGTACTAGGATGGGTGACCTCCTGGGAAGTCCTCGTGTTGCACCCCTCCAACCCACGTTTTTGCCGCCCGTACTGTAATCCTCCCCTCCTCGTCCCCAAGGATGAGTTTTAACCGCCGGGATGTCCGGCCCGAAACAGGCTTCGATTTGATATACTGTGGGTCCGAATCGGACGTCGGGGCCAAAAACTACGAGTATTTCAACGGGCACGTGCCGATCGCGAAATAAATTCGGGTGCGATTATAACAACACTAATGCGCCGTATCCCGTCAGAACTCCGCTGTCAAAAACGTGCTTTGGGCGAGAGTGGTAGTAGGATGGGTGGCCTCCCAGGGCCGGATCGAGTTGTGCCGCGGGAATGGCTTATTTATAAATGTAAGGTTGAGAAACAACATCGGGTGCGATCATACCAGCACTAATGCACCGGATCCCATCAGAACTCCGCAGTTAAACGTGCTTGGGCGAGAGTAGTACTAGGATGGGTGACCTCCTGGGAAGTCCTCGTGTTGCACCCCTCCAACCCACGTTTTTGCCGCCCGTACTGTAATCCTCCCCTCCTCGTCCCCAAGGATGAGTTTTAACCGCCGGGATGTCCGGCCCGAAACAGGCTTCGATTTGATATACTGTGGGTCCGAATCGGACGTCGGGGCCAAAAACTACGAGTATTTCAACGGGCACGTGCCGATCGCGAAATAAATTCGGGTGCGATTATAACAACACTAATGCGCCGTATCCCGTCAGAACTCCGCTGTCAAAAACGTGCTTTGGGCGAGAGTGGTAGTAGGATGGGTGGCCTCCCAGGGCCGGATCGAGTTGTGCCGCGGGAATGGCTTATTTATAAATGTAAGGTTGAGAAACAACATCGGGTGCGATCATACCAGCACTAATGCACCGGATCCCATCAGAACTCCGCAGTTAAACGTGCTTGGGCGAGAGTAGTACTAGGATGGGTGACCTCCTGGGAAGTCCTCGTGTTGCACCCCTCCAACCCACGTTTTTGCCGCCCGTACTGTAATCCTCCCCTCCTCGTCCCCAAGGATGAGTTTTAACCGCCGGGATGTCCGGCCCGAAACAGGCTTCGATTTGATATACTGTGGGTCCGAATCGGACGTCGGGGCCAAAAACTACGAGTATTTCAACGGGCACGTGCCGATCGCGAAATAAATTCGGGTGCGATTATAACAACACTAATGCGCCGTATCCCGTCAGAACTCCGCTGTCAAAAACGTGCTTTGGGCGAGAGTGGTAGTAGGATGGGTGGCCTCCCAGGGCCGGATCGAGTTGTGCCGCGGGAATGGCTTATTTATAAATGTAAGGTTGAGAAACAACATCGGGTGCGATCATACCAACACTAATGCGCCGTATCCCGTCAGAACTCCGCTGTCAAAAACGTGCTTTGGGCGAGAGTGGTAGTAGGATGGGTGGCCTCCCAGGGCCGGATCGAGTTGTGCCGCGGGAATGGCTTATTTATAAATGTAAGGTTGAGAAACAACATCGGGTGCGATCATACCAGCACTAATGCACCGGATCCCATCAGAACTCCGCAGTTAAACGTGCTTGGGCGAGAGTAGTACTAGGATGGGTGACCTCCTGGGAAGTCCTCGTGTTGCACCCCTCCAACCCACGTTTTTGCCGCCCGTACTGTAATCCTCCCCTCCTCGTCCCCAAGGATGAGTTTTAACCGCCGGGATGTCCGGCCCGAAACAGGCTTCGATTTGATATACTGTGGGTCCGAATCGGACGTCGGGGCCAAAAACTACGAGTATTTCAACGGGCACGTGCCGATCGCGAAATAAATTCGGGTGCGATTATAACAACACTAATGCGCCGTATCCCGTCAGAACTCCGCTGTCAAAAACGTGCTTTGGGCGAGAGTGGTAGTAGGATGGGTGGCCTCCCAGGGCCGGATCGAGTTGTGCCGCGGGAATGGCTTATTTATAAATGTAAGGTTGAGAAACAACATCGGGTGCGATCATACCAGCACTAATGCACCGGATCCCATCAGAACTCCGCAGTTAAACGTGCTTGGGCGAGAGTAGTACTAGGATGGGTGATCTCCTGGGAAGTCCTCGTGTTGCACCCCTCCAACCCACGTTTTTGCCGCCCGTACTGTAATCCTCCCCTCCTCGTCCCCAAGGATGAGTTTTAACCGCCGGGATGTCCGGCCAGAAACAGGCTTCGATTTGATATACTGTGGGTCCGAATCGGACGTCGGGGCCAAAAACTACGAGTATTTCAACGGGCACGTGCCGATCGCGAAATAAATTCGGGTGCGATTATAACAACACTAATGCGCCGTATCCCGTCAGAACTCCGCTGTCAAAAACGTGCTTTGGGCGAGAGTGGTAGTAGGATGGGTGGCCTCCCAGGGCCGGATCGAGTTGTGCCGCGGGAATGGCTTATTTATAAATGTAAGGTTGAGAAACAACATCGGGTGCGATCATACCAGCACTAATGCACCGGATCCCATCAGAACTCCGCAGTTAAACGTGCTTGGGCGAGAGTAGTACTAGGATGGGTGACGTCCTGGGAAGTCCTCGTGTTGCACCCCTCCAACCCACGTTTTTGCCGCCCGTACTGTAATCCTCCCCTCCTCGTCCCCAAGGATGAGTTTTAACCGCCGGGATGTCCGGCCCGAAACAGGCTTCGATTTGATATACTGTGGGTCCGAATCGGACGTCGGGGCCAAAAACTACGAGTATTTCAACGGGCACGTGCCGATCGCGAAATAAATTCGGGTGCGATTATAACAACACTAATGCGCCGTATCCCGTCAGAACTCCGCTGTCAAAAACGTGCTTTGGGCGAGAGTGGTAGTAGGATGGGTGGCCTCCCAGGGCCGGATCGAGTTGTGCCGCGGGAATGGCTTATTTATAAATGTAAGGTTGAGAAACAACATCGGGTGCGATCATACCAGCACTAATGCACCGGATCCCATCAGAACTCCGCAGTTAAACGTGCTTGGGCGAGAGTAGTACTAGGATGGGTGACCTCCTGGGAAGTCCTCGTGTTGCACCCCTCCAACCCACGTTTTTGCCGCCCGTACTGTAATCCTCCCCTCCTCGTCCCCAAGGATGAGTTTTAACCGCCGGGATGTCCGGCCCGAAACAGGCTTCGATTTGATATACTGTGGGTCCGAATCGGACGTCGGGGCCAAAAACTACGAGTATTTCAACGGGCACGTGCCGATCGCGAAATAAATTCGGGTGCGATTATAACAACACTAATGCGCCGTATCCCGTCAGAACTCCGCTGTCAAAAACGTGCTTTGGGCGAGAGTGGTAGTAGGATGGGTGGCCTCCCAGGGCCGGATCGAGTTGTGCCGCGGGAATGGCTTATTTATAAATGTAAGGTTGAGAAACAACATCGGGTGCGATCATACCAGCACTAATGCACCGGATCCCATCAGAACTCCGCAGTTAAACGTGCTTGGGCGAGAGTAGTACTAGGATGGGTGACCTCCTGGGAAGTCCTCGTGTTGCACCCCTCCAACCCACGTTTTTGCCGCCCGTACTGTAATCATCCCCTCCTCGTCCCCAAGGATGAGTTTTAACCGCCGGGATGTCCGGCCCGAAACAGGCTTCGATTTGATATACTGTGGGTCCGAATCGGACGTCGGGGCCAAAAACTACGAGTATTTCAACGGGCACGTGCCGATCGCGAAATAAATTCGGGTGCGATTATAACAACACTAATGCGCCGTATCCCGTCAGAACTCCGCTGTCAAAAACGTGCTTTGGGCGAGAGTGGTAGTAGGATGGGTGGCCTCCCAGGGCCGGATCGAGTTGTGCCGCGGGAATGGCTTATTTATAAATGTAAGGTTGAGAAACAACATCGGGTGCGATCATACCAGCACTAATGCACCGGATCCCATCAGAACTCCGCAGTTAAACGTGCTTGGGCGAGAGTAGTACTAGGATGGGTGACCTCCTGGGAAGTCCTCGTGTTGCACCCCTCCAACCCACGTTTTTGCCGCCCGTACTGTAATCCTCCCCTCCTCGTCCCCAAGGATGAGTTTTAACCGCCGGGATGTCCGGCCCGAAACAGGCTTCGATTTGATATACTGTGGGTCCGAATCGGACGTCGGGGCCAAAAACTACGAGTATTTCAACGGGCACGTGCCGATCGCGAAATAAATTCGGGTGCGATTATAACAACACTAATGCGCCGTATCCCGTCAGAACTCCGCTGTCAAAAACGTGCTTTGGGCGAGAGTGGTAGTAGGATGGGTGGCCTCCCAGGGCCGGATCGAGTTGTGCCGCGGGAATGGCTTATTTATAAATGTAAGGTTGAGAAACAACATCGGGTGCGATCATACCGGCACTAATGCACCGGATCCCATCAGAACTCCGCAGTTAAACGTGCTTGGGCGAGAGTAGTACTAGGATGGGTGACCTCCTGGGAAGTCCTCGTGTTGCACCCATCCAACCCACGTTTTTGCCGCCCGTACTGTAATCCTCCCCTCCTCGTCCCCAAGGATGAGTTTTAACCGCCGGGATGTCCGGCCCGAAACAGGCTTCGATTTGATATACTGTGGGTCCGAATCGGACGTCGGGGCCAAAAACTACGAGTATTTCAACGGGCACGTGCCGATCGCGAAATAAATTCGGGTGCGATTATAACAACACTAATGCGCCGTACCCCGTCAGAACTCCGCTGTCAAAAACGTGCTTTGGGCGAGAGTGGTAGTAGGATGGGTGGCCTCCCAGGGCCGGATCGAGTTGTGCCGCGGGAATGACTTATTTATAAATGTAAGGTTGAGAAACAACATCGGGTGCGATCATACCATCATACCTCCTGGGAAGTCCTCGTGTTGCACCCATCCAACCCACGTTTTTGCCGCCCGTACTGTAATCCTCCCCTCCTCGTCCCCAAGGATGAGTTTTAACCGCCGGGATGTCCGGCCCGAAACAGGCTTCGATTTGATATACTGTGGGTCCGAATCGGACGTCGGGGCCAAAAACTACGAGTATTTCAACGGGCACGTGCCGATCGCGAAATAAATTCGGGTGCGATTATAACAACACTAATGCGCCGTACCCCGTCAGAACTCCGCTGTCAAAAACGTGCTTTGGGCGAGAGTGGTAGTAGGATGGGTGGCCTCCCAGGGCCGGATCGAGTTGTGCCGCGGGAATGACTTATTTATAAATGTAAGGTTGAGAAACAACATCGGGTGCGATCATACCAGCACTAATGCACCGGATCCCATCAGAACTCCGCAGTTAAACGTGCTTGGGCGAGAGTAGTACTAGGATGGGTGACCTCCTGGGAAGTCCTCGTGTTGCACCCCTCCAACCCACGTTTTTGCCGCCCGTACTGTAATCCTCCCCTCCTCGTCCCCAAGGATGAGTTTTAACCGCCGGGATGTCCGGCCCGAAACAGGCTTCGATTTGATATACTGTGGGTCCGAATCGGACGTCGGGGCCAAAAACTACGAGTATTTCAACGGGCACGTGCCGATCGCGAAATAAATTCGGGTGCGATTATAACAACACTAATGCGCCGTACCCCGTCAGAACTCCGCTGTCAAAAACGTGCTTTGGGCGAGAGTGGTAGTAGGATGGGTGGCCTCCCAGGGCCGGATCGAGTTGTGCCGCGGGAATGGCTTATATAAATGTAAGGTTGAGAAACAACATCGGGTGCGATCATACCAGCACTAATGCACCGGATCCCATCAGAACTCCGCAGTTAAACGTGCTTGGGCGAGAGTAGTACTAGGATGGGTGACCTCCTGGGAAGTCCTCGTGTTGCACCCCTCCAACCCACGTTTTTGCCGCCCGTACTGTAATCCTCCCCTCCTCGTCCCCAAGGATGAGTTTTAACCGCCGGGATGTCCGGCCCGAAACAGGCTTCGATTTGATATACTGTGGGTCCGAATCGGACGTCGGGGCCAAAAACTACGAGTATTTCAACGGGCACGTGCCGATCGCGAAATAAATTCGGGTGCGATTATAACAACACTAATGCGCCGTACCCCGTCAGAACTCCGCTGTCAAAAACGTGCTTTGGGCGAGAGTGGTAGTAGGATGGGTGGCCTCCCAGGGCCGGATCGAGTTGTGCCGCGGGAATGGCTTATTTATAAATGTAAGGTTGAGAAACAACATCGGGTGCGATCATACCAGCACTAATGCACCGGATCCCATCAGAACTCCGCAGTTAAACGTGCTTGGGCGAGAGTAGTACTAGGATGGGTGACCTCCTGGGAAGTCCTCGTGTTGCACCCCTCCAACCCACGTTTTTGCCGCCCGTACTGTAATCCTCCCCTCCTCGTCCCCAAGGATGAGTTTTAACCGCCGGGATGTCCGGCCCGAAACAGGCTTCGATTTGATATACTGTGGGTCCGAATCGGACGTCGGGGCCAAAAACTACGAGTATTTCAACGGGCACGTGCCGATCGCGAAATAAATTCGGGTGCGATTATAACAACACTAATGCGCCGTATCCCGTCAGAACTCCGCTGTCAAAAACGTGCTTTGGGCGAGAGTGGTAGTAGGATGGGTGGCCTCCCAGGGCCGGATCGAGTTGTGCCGCGGGAATGGCTTATTTATAAATGTAAGGTTGAGAAACAACATCGGGTGCGATCATACCAGCACTAATGCACCGGATCCCATCAGAACTCCGCAGTTAAACGTGCTTGGGCGAGAGTAGTACTAGGATGGGTGACCTCCTGGGAAGTCTTCGTGTTGCACCCCTCCAACCCACGTTTTTGCCGCCCGTACTGTAATCCTCCCCTCCTCGTCCCCAAGGATGAGTTTTAACCGCCGGGATGTCCGGCCCGAAACAGGCTTCGATTTGATATACTGTGGGTCCGAATCGGACGTCGGGGCCAAAAACTACGAGTATTTCAACGGGCACGTGCCGATCGCGAAATAAATTCGGGTGCGATTATAACAACACTAATGCGCCGTATCCCGTCAGAACTCCGCTGTCAAAAACGTGCTTTGGGCGAGAGTGGTAGTAGGATGGGTGGCCTCCCAGGGCCGGATCGAGTTGTGCCGCGGGAATGGCTTATTTATAAATGTAAGGTTGAGAAACAACATCGGGTGCGATCATACCAGCACTAATGCACCGGATCCCATCAGAACTCCGCAGTTAAACGTGCTTGGGCGAGAGTAGTACTAGGATGGGTGACCTCCTGGGAAGTCCTCGTGTTGCACCCCTCCAACCCACGTTTTTGCCGCCCGTACTGTAATCCTCCCCTCCTCGTCCCCAAGGATGAGTTTTAACCGCCGGGATGTCCGGCCCGAAACAGGCTTCGATTTGATATACTGTGGGTCCGAATCGGACGTCGGGGCCAAAAACTACGAGTATTTCGACGGGCACGTGCCGATCGCGAAATAAATTCGGGTGCGATTATAACAACACTAATGCGCCGTATCCCGTCAGAACTCCGCTGTCAAAAACGTGCTTTGGGCGAGAGTGGTAGTAGGATGGGTGGCCTCCCAGGGCCGGATCGAGTTGTGCCGCGGGAATGGCTTATTTATAAATGTAAGGTTGAGAAACAACATCGGGTGCGATCATACCAGCACTAATGCACCGGATCCCATCAGAACTCCGCAGTTAAACGTGCTTGGGCGAGAGTAGTACTAGGATGGGTGACCTCCTGGGAAGTCCTCGTGTTGCACCCCTCCAACCCACGTTTTTGCCGCCCGTACTGTAATCCTCCCCTCCTCGTCCCCAAGGATGAGTTTTAACCGCCGGGATGTCCGGCCCGAAACAGGCTTCGATTTGATATACTGTGGGTCCGAATCGGACGTCGGGGCCAAAAACTACGAGTATTTCAACGGGCACGTGCCGATCGCGAAATAAATTCGGGTGCGATTATAACAACACTAATGCGCCGTATCCCGTCAGAACTCCGCTGTCAAAAACGTGCTTTGGGCGAGAGTGGTAGTAGGATGGGTGGCCTCCCAGGGCCGGATCGAGTTGTGCCGCGGGAATGGCTTATTTATAAATGTAAGGTTGAGAAACAACATCGGGTGCGATCATACCAGCACTAATGCACCGGATCCCATCAGAACTCCGCAGTTAAACGTGCTTGGGCGAGAGTAGTACTAGGATGGGTGACCTCCTGGGAAGTCCTCGTGTTGCACCCCTCCAACCCACGTTTTTGCCGCCCGTACTGTAATCCTCCCCTCCTCGTCCCCAAGGATGAGTTTTAACCGCCGGGATGTCCGGCCCGAAACAGGCTTCGATTTGATATACTGTGGGTCCGAATCGGACGTCGGGGCCAAAAACTACGAGTATTTCGACGGGCACGTGCCGATCGCGAAATAAATTCGGGTGCGATTATAACAACACTAATGCGCCGTATCCCGTCAGAACTCCGCTGTCAAAAACGTGCTTTGGGCGAGAGTGGTAGTAGGATGGGTGGCCTCCCAGGGCCGGATCGAGTTGTGCCGCGGGAATGGCTTATTTATAAATGTAAGGTTGAGAAACAACATCGGGTGCGATCATACCAGCACTAATGCACCGGATCCCATCAGAACTCCGCAGTTAAACGTGCTTGGGCGAGAGTAGTACTAGGATGGGTGACCTCCTGGGAAGTCCTCGTGTTGCACCCCTCCAACCCACGTTTTTGCCGCCCGTACTGTAATCCTCCCCTCCTCGTCCCCAAGGATGAGTTTTAACCGCCGGGATGTCCGGCCCGAAACAGGCTTCGATTTGATATACTGTGGGTCCGAATCGGACGTCGGGGCCAAAAACTACGAGTATTTCGACGGGCACGTGCCGATCGCGAAATAAATTCGGGTGCGATTATAACAACACTAATGCGCCGTATCCCGTCAGAACTCCGCTGTCAAAAACGTGCTTTGGGCGAGAGTGGTAGTAGGATGGGTGGCCTCCCAGGGCCGGATCGAGTTGTGCCGCGGGAATGGCTTATTTATAAATGTAAGGTTGAGAAACAACATCGGGTGCGATCATACCAGCACTAATGCACCGGATCCCATCAGAACTCCGCAGTTAAACGTGCTTGGGCGAGAGTAGTACTAGGATGGGTGACCTCCTGGGAAGTCCTCGTGTTGCACCCCTCCAACCCACGTTTTTGCCGCCCGTACTGTAATCCTCCCCTCCTCGTCCCCAAGGATGAGTTTTAACCGCCGGGATGTCCGGCCCGAAACAGGCTTCGATTTGATATACTGTGGGTCCGAATCGGACGTCGGGGCCAAAAACTACGAGTATTTCAACGGGCACGTGCCGATCGCGAAATAAATTCGGGTGCGATTATAACAACACTAATGCGCCGTATCCCGTCAGAACTCCGCTGTCAAAAACGTGCTTTGGGCGAGAGTGGTAGTAGGATGGGTGGCCTCCCAGGGCCGGATCGAGTTGTGCCGCGGGAATGGCTTATTTATAAATGTAAGGTTGAGAAACAACATCGGGTGCGATCATACCAGCACTAATGCACCGGATCCCATCAGAACTCCGCAGTTAAACGTGCTTGGGCGAGAGTAGTACTAGGATGGGTGACCTCCTGGGAAGTCCTCGTGTTGCACCCCTCCAACCCACGTTTTTGCCGCCCGTACTGTAATCCTCCCCTCCTCGTCCCCAAGGATGAGTTTTAACCGCCGGGATGTCCGGCCCGAAACAGGCTTCGATTTGATATACTGTGGGTCCGAATCGGACGTCGGGGCCAAAAACTACGAGTATTTCAACGGGCACGTGCCGATCGCGAAATAAATTCGGGTGCGATTATAACAACACTAATGCGCCGTATCCCGTCAGAACTCCGCTGTCAAAAACGTGCTTTGGGCGAGAGTGGTAGTAGGATGGGTGGCCTCCCAGGGCCGGATCGAGTTGTGCCGCGGGAATGGCTTATTTATAAATGTAAGGTTGAGAAACAACATCGGGTGCGATCATACCAGCACTAATGCACCGTATCCCATCAGAACTCCGCAGTTAAACGTGCTTGGGCGAGAGTAGTACTAGGATGGGTGACCTCCTGGGAAGTCCTCGTGTTGCACCCCTCCAACCCACGTTTTTGCCGCCCGTACTGTAATCCTCCCCTCCTCGTCCCCAAGGATGAGTTTTAACCGCCGGGATGTCCGGCCCGAAACAGGCTTCGATTTGATATACTGTGGGTCCGAATCGGACGTCGGGGCCAAAAACTACGAGTATTTCAACGGGCACGTGCCGATCGCGAAATAAATTCGGGTGCGATTATAACAACACTAATGCGCCGTATCCCGTCAGAACTCCGCTGTCAAAAACGTGCTTTGGGCGAGAGTGGTAGTAGGATGGGTGGCCTCCCAGGGCCGGATCGAGTTGTGCCGCGGGAATGGCTTATTTATAAATGTAAGGTTGAGAAACAACATCGGGTGCGATCATACCAGCACTAATGCACCGGATCCCATCAGAACTCCGCAGTTAAACGTGCTTGGGCGAGAGTAGTACTAGGATGGGTGACCTCCTGGGAAGTCCTCGTGTTGCACCCCTCCAACCCACGTTTTTGCCGCCCGTACTGTAATCCTCCCCTCCTCGTCCCCAAGGATGAGTTTTAACCGCCGGGATGTCCGGCCCGAAACAGGCTTCGATTTGATATACTGTGGGTCCGAATCGGACGTCGGGGCCAAAAACTACGAGTATTTCAACGGGCACGTGCCGATCGCGAAATAAGTTCGGGTGCGATTATAACAACACTAATGCGCCGTATCCCGTCAGAACTCCGCTGTCAAAAACGTGCTTTGGGCGAGAGTGGTAGTAGGATGGGTGGCCTCCCAGGGCCGGATCGAGTTGTGCCGCGGGAATGGCTTATTTATAAATGTAAGGTTGAGAAACAACATCGGGTGCGATCATACCAGCACTAATGCACCGGATCCCATCAGAACTCCGCAGTTAAACGTGCTTGGGCGAGAGTAGTACTAGGATGGGTGACCTCCTGGGAAGTCCTCGTGTTGCACCCCTCCAACCCACGTTTTTGCCGCCCGTACTGTAATCCTCCCCTCCTCGTCCCCAAGGATGAGTTTTAACCGCCGGGATGTCCGGCCCGAAACAGGCTTCGATTTGATATACTGTGGGTCCGAATCGGACGTCGGGGCCAAAAACTACGAGTATTTCAACGGGCACGTGCCGATCGCGAAATAAATTCGGGTGCGATTATAACAACACTAATGCGCCGTATCCCGTCAGAACTCCGCTGTCAAAAACGTGCTTTGGGCGAGAGTGGTAGTAGGATGGGTGGCCTCCCAGGGCCGGATCGAGTTGTGCCGCGGGAATGGCTTATTTATAAATGTAAGGTTGAGAAACAACATCGGGTGCGATCATACCAGCACTAATGCACCGGATCCCATCAGAACTCCGCAGTTAAACGTGCTTGGGCGAGAGTAGTACTAGGATGGGTGACCTCCTGGGAAGTCCTCGTGTTGCACCCCTCCAACCCACGTTTTTGCCGCCCGTACTGTAATCCTCCCCTCCTCGTCCCCAAGGATGAGTTTTAACCGCCGGGATGTCCGGCCCGAAACAGGCTTCGATTTGATATACTGTGGGTCCGAATCGGACGTCGGGGCCAAAAACTACGAGTATTTCAACGGGCACGTGCCGATCGCGAAATAAATTCGGGTGCGATTATAACAACACTAATGCGCCGTATCCCGTCAGAACTCCGCTGTCAAAAACGTGCTTTGGGCGAGAGTGGTAGTAGGATGGGTGGCCTCCCAGGGCCGGATCGAGTTGTGCCGCGGGAATGGCTTATTTATAAATGTAAGGTTGAGAAACAACATCGGGTGCGATCATACCAGCACTAATGCACCGGATCCCATCAGAACTCCGCAGTTAAACGTGCTTGGGCGAGAGTAGTACTAGGATGGGTGACCTCCTGGGAAGTCCTCGTGTTGCACCCCTCCAACCCACGTTTTTGCCGCCCGTACTGTAATCCTCCCCTCCTCGTCCCCAAGGATGAGTTTTAACCGCCGGGATGTCCGGCCCGAAACAGGCTTCGATTTGATATACTGTGGGTCCGAATCGGACGTCGGGGCCAAAAACTACGAGTATTTCAACGGGCACGTGCCGATCGCGAAATAAATTCGGGTGCGATTATAACAACACTAATGCGCCGTATCCCGTCAGAACTCCGCTGTCAAAAACGTGCTTTGGGCGAGAGTGGTAGTAGGATGGGTGGCCTCCCAGGGCCGGATCGAGTTGTGCCGCGGGAATGGCTTATTTATAAATGTAAGGTTGAGAAACAACATCGGGTGCGATCATACCAGCACTAATGCACCGGATCCCATCAGAACTCCGCAGTTAAACGTGCTTGGGCGAGAGTAGTACTAGGATGGGTGACCTCCTGGGAAGTCCTCGTGTTGCACCCCTCCAACCCACGTTTTTGCCGCCCGTACTGTAATCCTCCCCTCCTCGTCCCCAAGGATGAGTTTTAACCGCCGGGATGTCCGGCCCGAAACAGGCTTCGATTTGATATACTGTGGGTCCGAATCGGACGTCGGGGCCAAAAACTACGAGTATTTCAACGGGCACGTGCCGATCGCGAAATAAATTCGGGTGCGATTATAACAACACTAATGCGCCGTATCCCGTCAGAACTCCGCTGTCAAAAACGTGCTTTGGGCGAGAGTGGTAGTAGGATGGGTGGCCTCCCAGGGCCGGATCGAGTTGTGCCGCGGGAATGGCTTATTTATAAATGTAAGGTTGAGAAACAACATCGGGTGCGATCATACCAGCACTAATGCACCGGATCCCATCAGAACTCCGCAGTTAAACGTGCTTGGGCGAGAGTAGTACTAGGATGGGTGACCTCCTGGGAAGTCCTCGTGTTGCACCCCTCCAACCCACGTTTTTGCCGCCCGTACTGTAATCCTCCCCTCCTCGTCCCCAAGGATGAGTTTTAACCGCCGGGATGTCCGGCCCGAAACAGGCTTCGATTTGATATACTGTGGGTCCGAATCGGACGTCGGGGCCAAAAACTACGAGTATTTCAACGGGCACGTGCCGATCGCGAAATAAATTCGGGTGCGATTATAACAACACTAATGCGCCGTATCCCGTCAGAACTCCGCTGTCAAAAACGTGCTTTGGGCGAGAGTGGTAGTAGGATGGGTGGCCTCCCAGGGCCGGATCGAGTTGTGCCGCGGGAATGGCTTATTTATAAATGTAAGGTTGAGAAACAACATCGGGTGCGATCATACCAGCACTAATGCACCGGATCCCATCAGAACTCCGCAGTTAAACGTGCTTGGGCGAGAGTAGTACTAGGATGGGTGACCTCCTGGGAAGTCCTCGTGTTGCACCCCTCCAACCCACGTTTTTGCCGCCCGTACTGTAATCCTCCCCTCCTCGTCCCCAAGGATGAGTTTTAACCGCCGGGATGTCCGGCCCGAAACAGGCTTCGATTTGATATACTGTGGGTCCGAATCGGACGTCGGGGCCAAAAACTACGAGTATTTCAACGGGCACGTGCCGATCGCGAAATAAATTCGGGTGCGATTATAACAACACTAATGCGCCGTATCCCGTCAGAACTCCGCTGTCAAAAACGTGCTTTGGGCGAGAGTGGTAGTAGTATGGGTGGCCTCCCAGGGCCGGATCGAGTTGTGCCGCGGGAATGGCTTATTTATAAATGTAAGGTTGAGAAACAACATCGGGTGCGATCATACCAGCACTAATGCACCGGATCCCATCAGAACTCCGCAGTGAAACGTGCTTGGGCGAGAGTAGTACTAGGATGGGTGACCTCCTGGGAAGTCCTCGTGTTGCACCCCTCCAACCCACGTTTTTGCCGCCCGTACTGTAATCCTCCCCTCCTCGTCCCCAAGGATGAGTTTTAACCGCCGGGATGTCCGGCCCGAAACAGGCTTCGATTTGATATACTGTGGGTCCGAATCGGACGTCGGGGCCAAAAACTACGAGTATTTCAACGGGCACGTGCCGATCGCGAAATAAATTCGGGTGCGATTATAACAACACTAATGCGCCGTATCCCGTCAGAACTCCGCTGTCAAAAACGTGCTTTGGGCGAGAGTGGTAGTAGGATGGGTGGCCTCCCAGGGCCGGATCGAGTTGTGCCGCGGGAATGGCTTATTTATAAATGTAAGGTTGAGAAACAACATCGGGTGCGATCATACCAGCACTAATGCACCGGATCCCATCAGAACTCCGCAGTTAAACGTGCTTGGGCGAGAGTAGTACTAGGATGGGTGACCTCCTGGGAAGTCCTCGTGTTGCACCCCTCCAACCCACGTTTTTGCCGCCCGTACTGTAATCCTCCCCTCCTCGTCCCCAAGGATGAGTTTTAACCGCCGGGATGTCCGGCCCGAAACAGGCTTCGATTTGATATACTGTGGGTCCGAATCGGACGTCGGGGCCAAAAACTACGAGTATTTCAACGGGCACGTGCCGATCGCGAAATAAATTCGGGTGCGATTATGACAACACTAATGCGCCGTATCCCGTCAGAACTCCGCTGTCAAAAACGTGCTTTGGGCGAGAGTGGTAGTAGGATGGGTGGCCTCCCAGGGCCGGATCGAGTTGTGCCGCGGGAATGGCTTATTTATAAATGTAAGGTTGAGAAACAACATCGGGTGCGATCATACCAGCACTAATGCACCGGATCCCATCAGAACTCCGCAGTTAAACGTGCTTGGGCGAGAGTAGTACTAGGATGGGTGACCTCCTGGGAAGTCCTTGTGTTGCACCCCTCCAACCCACGTTTTTGCCGCCCGTACTGTAATCCTCCCCTCCTCGTCCCCAAGGATGAGTTTTAACCGCCGGGATGTCCGGCCCGAAACAGGCTTCGATTTGATATACTGTGGGTCCGAATCGGACGTCGGGGCCAAAAACTACGAGTATTTCAACGGGCACGTGCCGATCGCGAAATAAATTCGGGTGCGATTATGACAACACTAATGCGCCGTATCCCGTCAGAACTCCGCTGTCAAAAACGTGCTTTGGGCGAGAGTGGTAGTAGGATGGGTGGCCTCCCAGGGCCGGATCGAGTTGTGCCGCGGGAATGGCTTATTTATAAATGTAAGGTTGAGAAACAACATCGGGTGCGATCATACCAGCACTAATGCACCGGATCCCATCAGAACTCCGCAGTTAAACGTGCTTGGGCGAGAGTAGTACTAGGATGGGTGACCTCCTGGGAAGTCCTCGCGTTGCACCCCTCCAACCCACGTTTTTGCCGCCCGTACTGTAATCCTCCCCTCCTCGTCCCCAAGGATGAGTTTTAACCGCCGGGATGTCCGGCCCGAAACAGGCTTCGATTTGATATACTGTGGGTCCGAATCGGACGTCGGGGCCAAAAACTACGAGTATTTCAACGGGCACGTGCCGATCGCGAAATAAATTCGGGTGCGATTATGACAACACTAATGCGCCGTATCCCGTCAGAACTCCGCTGTCAAAAACGTGCTTTGGGCGAGAGTGGTAGTAGGATGGGTGGCCTCCCAGGGCCGGATCGAGTTGTGCCGCGGGAATGGCTTATTTATAAATGTAAGGTTGAGAAACAACATCGGGTGCGATCATACCAGCACTAATGCACCGGATCCCATCAGAACTCCGCAGTTAAACGTGCTTGGGCGAGAGTAGTACTAGGATGGGTGACCTCCTGGGAAGTCCTCGTGTTGCACCCCTCCAACCCACGTTTTTGCCGCCCGTACTGTAATCCTCCCCTCCTCGTCCCCAAGGATGAGTTTTAACCGCCGGGATGTCCGGCCCGAAACAGGCTTCGATTTGATATACTGTGGGTCCGAATCGGACGTCGGGGCCAAAAACTACGAGTATTTCAACGGGCACGTGCCGATCGCGAAATAAATTCGGGTGCGATTATGACAACACTAATGCGCCGTATCCCGTCAGAACTCCGCTGTCAAAAACGTGCTTTGGGCGAGAGTGGTAGTAGGATGGGTGGCCTCCCAGGGCCGGATCGAGTTGTGCCGCGGGAATGGCTTATTTATAAATGTAAGGTTGAGAAACAACATCGGGTGCGATCATACCAGCACTAATGCACCGGATCCCATCAGAACTCCGCAGTTAAACGTGCTTGGGCGAGAGTAGTACTAGGATGGGTGACCTCCTGGGAAGTCCTCGTGTTGCACCCCTCCAACCCACGTTTTTGCCGCCCGTACTGTAATCCTCCCCTCCTCGTCCCCAAGGATGAGTTTTAACCGCCGGGATGTCCGGCCCGAAACAGGCTTCGATTTGATATACTGTGGGTCCGAATCGGACGTCGGGGCCAAAAACTACGAGTATTTCAACGGGCACGTGCCGATCGCGAAATAAATTCGGGTGCGATTATGACAACACTAATGCGCCGTATCCCGTCAGAACTCCGCTGTCAAAAACGTGCTTTGGGCGAGAGTGGTAGTAGGATGGGTGGCCTCCCAGGGCCGGATCGAGTTGTGCCGCGGGAATGGCTTATTTATAAATGTAAGGTTGAGAAACAACATCGGGTGCGATCATACCAGCACTAATGCACCGGATCCCATCAGAACTCCGCAGTTAAACGTGCTTGGGCGAGAGTAGTACTAGGATGGGTGACCTCCTGGGAAGTCCTCGTGTTGCACCCCTCCAACCCACGTTTTTGCCGCCCGTACTGTAATCCTCCCCTCCTCGTCCCCAAGGATGAGTTTTAACCGCCGGGATGTCCGGCCCGAAACAGGCTTCGATTTGATATACTGTGGGTCCGAATCGGACGTCGGGGCCAAAAACTACGAGTATTTCAACGGGCACGTGCCGATCGCGAAATAAATTCGGGTGCGATTATAACAACACTAATGCGCCGTATCCCGTCAGAACTCCGCTGTCAAAAACGTGCTTTGGGCGAGAGTGGTAGTAGGATGGGTGGCCTCCCAGGGCCGGATCGAGTTGTGCCGCGGGAATGGCTTATTTATAAATGTAAGGTTGAGAAACAACATCGGGTGCGATCATACCAGCACTAATGCACCGGATCCCATCAGAACTCCGCAGTTAAACGTGCTTGGGCGAGAGTAGTACTAGGATGGGTGACCTCCTGGGAAGTCCTCGTGTTGCACCCCTCCAACCCACGTTTTTGCCGCCCGTACTGTAATCCTCCCCTCCTCGTCCCCAAGGATGAGTTTTAACCGCCGGGATGTCCGGCCCGAAACAGGCTTCGATTTGATATACTGTGGGTCCGAATCGGACGTCGGGGCCAAAAACTACGAGTATTTCAACGGGCACGTGCCGATCGCGAAATAAATTCGGGTGCGATTATGACAACACTAATGCGCCGTATCCCGTCAGAACTCCGCTGTCAAAAACGTGCTTTGGGCGAGAGTGGTAGTAGGATGGGTGGCCTCCCAGGGCCGGATCGAGTTGTGCCGCGGGAATGGCTTATTTATAAATGTAAGGTTGAGAAACAACATCGGGTGCGATCATACCAGCACTAATGCACCGGATCCCATCAGAACTCCGCAGTCAAACGTGCTTGGGCGAGAGTAGTACTAGGATGGGTGACCTCCTGGGAAGTCCTCGTGTTGCACCCCTCCAACCCACGTTTTTGCCGCCCGTACTGTAATCCTCCCCTCCTCGTCCCCAAGGATGAGTTTTAACCGCCGGGATGTCCGGCCCGAAACAGGCTTCGATTTGATATACTGTGGGTCCGAATCGGACGTCGGGGCCAAAAACTACGAGTATTTCAACGGGCACGTGCCGATCGCGAAATAAATTCGGGTGCGATTATAACAACACTAATGCGCCGTATCCCGTCAGAACTCCGCTGTCAAAAACGTGCTTTGGGCGAGAGTGGTAGTAGGATGGGTGGCCTCCCAGGGCCGGATCGAGTTGTGCCGCGGGAATGGCTTATTTATAAATGTAAGGTTGAGAAACAACATCGGGTGCGATCATACCAGCACTAATGCACCGGATCCCATCAGAACTCCGCAGTTAAACGTGCTTGGGCGAGAGTAGTACTAGGATGGGTGACCTCCTGGGAAGTCCTCGTGTTGCACCCCTCCAACCCACGTTTTTGCCGCCCGTACTGTAATCCTCCCCTCCTCGTCCCCAAGGATGAGTTTTAACCGCCGGGATGTCCGGCCCGAAACAGGCTTCGATTTGATATACTGTGGGTCCGAATCGGACGTCGGGGCCAAAAACTACGAGTATTTCAACGGGCACGTGCCGATCGCGAAATAAATTCGGGTGCGATTATGACAACACTAATGCGCCGTATCCCGTCAGAACTCCGCTGTCAAAAACGTGCTTTGGGCGAGAGTGGTAGTAGGATGGGTGGCCTCCCAGGGCCGGATCGAGTTGTGCCGCGGGAATGGCTTATTTATAAATGTAAGGTTGAGAAACAACATCGGGTGCGATCATACCAGCATTAATGCACCGGATCCCATCAGAACTCCGCAGTTAAACGTGCTTGGGCGAGAGTAGTACTAGGATGGGTGACCTCCTGGGAAGTCCTCGTGTTGCACCCCTCCAACCCACGTTTTTGCCGCCCGTACTGTAATCCTCCCCTCCTCGTCCCCAAGGATGAGTTTTAACCGCCGGGATGTCCGGCCCGAAACAGGCTTCGATTTGATATACTGTGGGTCCGAATCGGACGTCGGGGCCAAAAACTACGAGTATTTCAACGGGCACGTGCCGATCGCGAAATAAATTCGGGTGCGATTATAACAACACTAATGCGCCGTATCCCGTCAGAACTCCGCTGTCAAAAACGTGCTTTGGGCGAGAGTGGTAGTAGGATGGGTGGCCTCCCAGGGCCGGATCGAGTTGTGCCGCGGGAATGGCTTATTTATAAATGTAAGGTTGAGAAACAACATCGGGTGCGATCATACCAGCACTAATGCACCGGATCCCATCAGAACTCCGCAGTTAAACGTGCTTGGGCGAGAGTAGTACTAGGATGGGTGACCTCCTGGGAAGTCCTCGTGTTGCACCCCTCCAACCCACGTTTTTGCCGCCCGTACTGTAATCCTCCCCTCCTCGTCCCCAAGGATGAGTTTTAACCGCCGGGATGTCCGGCCCGAAACAGGCTTCGATTTGATATACTGTGGGTCCGAATCGGACGTCGGGGCCAAAAACTACGAGTATTTCAACGGGCACGTGCCGATCGCGAAATAAATTCGGGTGCGATTATAACAACACTAATGCGCCGTATCCCGTCAGAACTCCGCTGTCAAAAACGTGCTTTGGGCGAGAGTGGTAGTAGGATGGGTGGCCTCCCAGGGCCGGATCGAGTTGTGCCGCGGGAATGGCTTATTTATAAATGTAAGGTTGAGAAACAACATCGGGTGCGATCATACCAGCACTAATGCACCGGATCCCATCAGAACTCCGCAGTTAAACGTGCTTGGGCGAGAGTAGTACTAGGATGGGTGACCTCCTGGGAAGTCCTCGTGTTGCACCCCTCCAACCCACGTTTTTGCCGCCCGTACTGTAATCCTCCCCTCCTCGTCCCCAAGGATGAGTTTTAACCGCCGGGATGTCCGGCCCGAAACAGGCTTCGATTTGATATACTGTGGGTCCGAATCGGACGTCGGGGCCAAAAACTACGAGTATTTCAACGGGCACGTGCCGATCGCGAAATAAATTCGGGTGCGATTATAACAACACTAATGCGCCGTATCCCGTCAGAACTCCGCTGTCAAAAACGTGCTTTGGGCGAGAGTGGTAGTAGGATGGGTGGCCTCCCAGGGCCGGATCGAGTTGTGCCGCGGGAATGGCTTATTTATAAATGTAAGGTTGAGAAACAACATCGGGTGCGATCATACCAGCACTAATGCACCGGATCCCATCAGAACTCCGCAGTTAAACGTGCTTGGGCGAGAGTAGTACTAGGATGGGTGACCTCTTGGGAAGTCCTCGTGTTGCACCCCTCCAACCCACGTTTTTGCCGCCCGTACTGTAATCCTCCCCTCCTCGTCCCCAAGGATGAGTTTTAACCGCCGGGATGTCCGGCCCGAAACAGGCTTCGATTTGATATACTGTGGGTCCGAATCGGACGTCGGGGCCAAAAACTACGAGTATTTCAACGGGCACGTGCCGATCGCGAAATAAATTCGGGTGCGATTATAACAACACTAATGCGCCGTATCCCGTCAGAACTCCGCTGTCAAAAACGTGCTTTGGGCGAGAGTGGTAGTAGGATGGGTGGCCTCCCAGGGCCGGATCGAGTTGTGCCGCGGGAATGGCTTATTTATAAATGTAAGGTTGAGAAACAACATCGGGTGCGATCATACCAGCACTAATGCACCGGATCCCATCAGAACTCCGCAGTTAAACGTGCTTGGGCGAGAGTAGTACTAGGATGGGTGACCTCCTGGGAAGTCCTCGTGTTGCACCCCTCCAACCCACGTTTTTGCCGCCCGTACTGTAATCCTCCCCTCCTCGTCCCCAAGGATGAGTTTTAACCGCCGGGATGTCCGGCCCGAAACAGGCTTCGATTTGATATACTGTGGGTCCGAATCGGACGTCGGGGCCAAAAACTACGAGTATTTCAACGGGCACGTGCCGATCGCGAAATAAATTCGGGTGCGATTATAACAACACTAATGCGCCGTATCCCGTCAGAACTCCACTGTCAAAAACGTGCTTTGGGCGAGAGTGGTAGTAGGATGGGTGGCCTCCCAGGGCCGGATCGAGTTGTGCCGCGGGAATGGCTTATTTATAAATGTAAGGTTGAGAAACAACATCGGGTGCGATCATACCAGCACTAATGCACCGGATCCCATCAGAACTCCGCAGTTAAACGTGCTTGGGCGAGAGTAGTACTAGGATGGGTGACCTCCTGGGAAGTCCTCGTGTTGCACCCCTCCAACCCACGTTTTTGCCGCCCGTACTGTAATCCTCCCCTCCTCGTCCCCAAGGATGAGTTTTAACCGCCGGGATGTCCGGCCCGAAACAGGCTTCGATTTGATATACTGTGGGTCCGAATCGGACGTCGGGGCCAAAAACTACGAGTATTTCAACGGGCACGTGCCGATCGCGAAATAAATTCGGGTGCGATTATAACAACACTAATGCGCCGTATCCCGTCAGAACTCCGCTGTCAAAAACGTGCTTTGGGCGAGAGTGGTAGTAGGATGGGTGGCCTCCCAGGGCCGGATCGAGTTGTGCCGCGGGAATGGCTTATTTATAAATGTAAGGTTGAGAAACAACATCGGGTGCGATCATACCAGCACTAATGCACCGGATCCCATCAGAACTCCGCAGTTAAACGTGCTTGGGCGAGAGTAGTACTAGGATGGGTGACCTCCTGGGAAGTCCTCGTGTTGCACCCCTCCAACCCACGTTTTTGCCGCCCGTACTGTAATCCTCCCCTCCTCGTCCCCAAGGATGAGTTTTAACCGCCGGGATGTCCGGCCCGAAACAGGCTTCGATTTGATATACTGTGGGTCCGAATCGGACGTCGGGGCCAAAAACTACGAGTATTTCAACGGGCACGTGCCGATCGCGAAATAAATTCGGGTGCGATTATAACAACACTAATGCGCCGTATCCCGTCAGAACTCCGCTGTCAAAAACGTGCTTTGGGCGAGAGTGGTAGTAGGATGGGTGGCCTCCCAGGGCCGGATCGAGTTGTGCCGCGGGAATGGCTTATTTATAAATGTAAGGTTGAGAAACAACATCGGGTGCGATCATACCAGCACTAATGCACCGGATCCCATCAGAACTCCGCAGTTAAACGTGCTTGGGCGAGAGTAGTACTAGGATGGGTGACCTCCTGGGAAGTCCTCGTGTTGCACCCCTCCAACCCACGTTTTTGCCGCCCGTACTGTAATCCTCCCCTCCTCGTCCCCAAGGATGAGTTTTAACCGCCGGGATGTCCGGCCCGAAACAGGCTTCGATTTGATATACTGTGGGTCCGAATCGGACGTCGGGGCCAAAAACTACGAGTATTTCAACGGGCACGTGCCGATCGCGAAATAAATTCGGGTGCGATTATAACAACACTAATGCGCCGTATCCCGTCAGAACTCCGCTGTCAAAAACGTGCTTTGGGCGAGAGTGGTAGTAGGATGGGTGGCCTCCCAGGGCCGGATCGAGTTGTGCCGCGGGAATGGCTTATTTATAAATGTAAGGTTGAGAAACAACATCGGGTGCGATCATACCAGCACTAATGCACCGGATCCCATCAGAACTCCGCAGTTAAACGTGCTTGGGCGAGAGTAGTACTAGGATGGGTGACCTCCTGGGAAGTCCTCGTGTTGCACCCCTCCAACCCACGTTTTTGCCGCCCGTACTGTAATCCTCCCCTCCTCGTCCCCAAGGATGAGTTTTAACCGCCGGGATGTCCGGCCCGAAACAGGCTTCGATTTGACATACTGTGGGTCCGAATCGAACGTCGGGGCCAAAAACTACGAGTATTTCAACGGGCACGTGCCGATCGCGAAATAAATTCGGGTGCGATTATAACAACACTAATGCGCCGTATCCCGTCAGAACTCCGCTGTCAAAAACGTGCTTTGGGCGAGAGTGGTAGTAGGATGGGTGGCCTCCCAGGGCCGGATCGAGTTGTGCCGCGGGAATGGCTTATTTATAAATGTAAGGTTGAGAAACAACATCGGGTGCGATCATACCAGCACTAATGCACCGGATCCCATCAGAACTCCGCAGTTAAACGTGCTTGGGCGAGAGTAGTACTAGGATGGGTGACCTCCTGGGAAGTCCTCGTGTTGCACCCCTCCAACCCACGTTTTTGCCGCCCGTACTGTAATCCTCCCCTCCTCGTCCCCAAGGATGAGTTTTAACCGCCGGGATGTCCGGCCCGAAACAGGCTTCGATTTGACATACTGTGGGTCCGAATCGGACGTCGGGGCCAAAAACTACGAGTATTTCAACGGGCACGTGCCGATCGCGAAATAAATTCGGGTGCGATTATAACAACACTAATGCGCCGTATCCCGTCAGAACTCCGCTGTCAAAAACGTGCTTTGGGCGAGAGTGGTAGTAGGATGGGTGGCCTCCCAGGGCCGGATCGAGTTGTGCCGCGGGAATGGCTTATTTATAAATGTAAGGTTGAGAAACAACATCGGGTGCGATCATACCAGCACTAATGCACCGGATCCCATCAGGACTCCGCAGTTAAACGTGCTTGGGCGAGAGTAGTACTAGGATGGGTGACCTCCTGGGAAGTCCTCGTGTTGCACCCCTCCAACGCACGTTTTTGCCGCCCGTACTGTAATCCTCCCCTCCTCGTCCCCAAGGATGAGTTTTAACCGCCGGGATGTCCGGCCCGAAACAGGCTTCGATTTGACATACTGTGGGTCCGAATCGGACGTCGGGGCCAAAAACTACGAGTATTTCAACGGGCACGTGCCGATCGCGAAATAAATTCGGGTGCGATTATAACAACACTAATGCGCCGTATCCCGTCAGAACTCCGCTGTCAAAAACGTGCTTTGGGCGAGAGTGGTAGTAGGATGGGTGGCCTCCCAGGGCCGGATCGAGTTGTGCCGCGGGAATGGCTTATTTATAAATGTAAGGTTGAGAAACAACATCGGGTGCGATCATACCAGCACTAATGCACCGGATCCCATCAGGACTCCGCAGTTAAACGTGCTTGGGCGAGAGTAGTACTAGGATGGGTGACCTCCTGGGAAGTCCTCGTGTTGCACCCCTCCAACCCACGTTTTTGCCGCCCGTACTGTAATCCTCCCCTCCTCGTCCCCAAGGATGAGTTTTAACCGCCGGGATGTCCGGCCCGAAACAGGCTTCGATTTGATATACTGTGGGTCCGAATCGGACGTCGGGGCCAAAAACTACGAGTATTTCAACGGGCACGTGCCGATCGCGAAATAAATTCGGGTGCGATTATAACAACACTAATGCGCCGTATCCCGTCAGAACTCCGCTGTCAAAAACGTGCTTTGGGCGAGAGTGGTAGTAGGATGGGTGGCCTCCCAGGGCCGGATCGAGTTGTGCCGCGGGAATGGCTTATTTATAAATGTAAGGTTGAGAAACAACATCGGGTGCGATCATACCAGCACTAATGCACCGGATCCCATCAGGACTCCGCAGTTAAACGTGCTTGGGCGAGAGTAGTACTAGGATGGGTGACCTCCTGGGAAGTCCTCGTGTTGCACCCCTCCAACCCACGTTTTTGCCGCCCGTACTGTAATCCTCCCCTCCTCGTCCCCAAGGATGAGTTTTAACCGCCGTGATGTCCGGCCCGAAACAGGCTTCGATTTGATATACTGTGGGTCCGAATCGGACGTCGGGGCCAAAAACTACGAGTATTTCAACGGGCACGTGCCGATCGCGAAATAAATTCGGGTGCGATTATAACAACACTAATGCGCCGTATCCCGTCAGAACTCCGCTGTCAAAAACGTGCTTTGGGCGAGAGTGGTAGTAGGATGGGTGGCCTCCCAGGGCCGGATCGAGTTGTGCCGCGGGAATGGCTTATTTATAAATGTAAGGTTGAGAAACAACATCGGGTGCGATCATACCAGCACTAATGCACCGGATCCCATCAGGACTCGGCAGTTAAACGTGCTTGGGCGAGAGTAGTACTAGGATGGGTGACCTCCTGGGAAGTCCTCGTGTTGCACCCCTCCAACCCACGTTTTTGCCGCCCGTACTGTAATCCTCCCCTCCTCGTCCCCAAGGATGAGTTTTAACCGCCAGGATGTCCGGCCCGAAACAGGCTTCGATTTGATATACTGTGGGTCCGAATCGGACGTCGGGGCCAAAAACTACGAGTATTTCAACGGGCACGTGCCGATCGCGAAATAAATTCGGGTGCGATTATAACAACACTAATGCGCCGTATCCCGTCAGAACTCCGCTGTCAAAAACGTGCTTTGGGCGAGAGTGGTAGTAGGATGGGTGGCCTCCCAGGGCCGGATCGAGTTGTGCCGCGGGAATGGCTTATTTATAAATGTAAGGTTGAGAAACAACATCGGGTGCGATCATACCAGCACTAATGCACCGGATCCCATCAGGACTCCGCAGTTAAACGTGCTTGGGCGAGAGTAGTACTAGGATGGGTGACCTCCTGGGAAGTCCTCGTGTTGCACCCCTCCAACCCACGTTTTTGCCGCCCGTACTGTAATCCTCCCCTCCTCGTCCCCAAGGATGAGTTTTAACCGCCGGGATGTCCGGCCCGAAACAGGCTTCGATTTGATATACTGTGGGTCCGAATCGGACGTCGGGGCCAAAAACTACGAGTATTTCAACGGGCACGTGCCGATCGCGAAATAAATTCGGGTGCGATTATAACAACACTAATGCGCCGTATCCCGTCAGAACTCCGCTGTCAAAAACGTGCTTTGGGCGAGAGTGGTAGTAGGATGGGTGGCCTCCCAGGGCCGGATCGAGTTGTGCCGCGGGAATGGCTTATTTATAAATGTAAGGTTGAGAAACAACATCGGGTGCGATCATACCAGCACTAATGCACCGGATCCCATCAGAACTCCGCAGTTAAACGTGCTTGGGCGAGAGTAGTACTAGGATGGGTGACCTCCTGGGAAGTCCTCGTGTTGCACCCCTCCAACCCACGTTTTTGCCGCCCGTACTGTAATCCTCCCCTCCTCGTCCCCAAGGATGAGTTTTAACCGCCGGGATGTCCGGCCCGAAACAGGCTTCGATTTGATATACTGTGGGTCCGAATCGGACGTCGGGGCCAAAAACTACGAGTATTTCAACGGGCACGTGCCGATCGCGAAATAAATTCGGGTGCGATTATAACAACACTAATGCGCCGTATCCCGTCAGAACTCCGCTGTCAAAAACGTGCTTTGGGCGAGAGTGGTAGTAGGATGGGTGGCCTCCCAGGGCCGGATCGAGTTGTGCCGCGGGAATGGCTTATTTATAAATGTAAGGTTGAGAAACAACATCGGGTGCGATCATACCAGCACTAATGCACCGGATCCCATCAGAACTCCGCAGTTAAACTTGCTTGGGCGAGAGTAGTACTAGGATGGGTGACCTCCTGGGAAGTCCTCGTGTTGCACCCCTCCAACCCACGTTTTTGCCGCCCGTACTGTAATCCTCCCCTCCTCGTCCCCAAGGATGAGTTTTAACCGCCGGGATGTCCGGCCCGAAACAGGCTTCGATTTGATATACTGTGGGTCCGAATCGGACGTCGGGGCCAAAAACTACGAGTATTTCAACGGGCACGTGCCGATCGCGAAATAAATTCGGGTGCGATTATAACAACACTAATGCGCCGTATCCCGTCAGAACTCCGCTGTCAAAAACGTGCTTTGGGCGAGAGTGGTAGTAGGATGGGTGGCCTCCCAGGGCCGGATCGAGTTGTGCCGCGGGAATGGCTTATTTATAAATGTAAGGTTGAGAAACAACATCGGGTGCGATCATACCAGCACTAATGCACCGGATCCCATCAGAACTCCGCAGTTAAACGTGCTTGGGCGAGAGTAGTACTAGGATGGGTGACCTCCTGGGAAGTCCTCGTGTTGCACCCCTCCAACCCACGTTTTTGCCGCCCGTACTGTAATCCTCCCCTCCTCGTCCCCAAGGATGAGTTTTAACCGCCGGGATGTCCGGCCCGAAACAGGCTTCGATTTGACATACTGTGGGTCCGAATCGGACGTCGGGGCCAAAAACTACGAGTATTTCAACGGGCACGTGCCGATCGCGAAATAAATTCGGGTGCGATTATAACAACACTAATGCGCCGTATCCCGTCAGAACTCCGCTGTCAAAAACGTGCTTTGGGCGAGAGTGGTAGTAGGATGGGTGGCCTCCCAGGGCCGGATCGAGTTGTGCCGCGGGAATGGCTTATTTATAAATGTAAGGTTGAGAAACAACATCGGGTGCGATCATACCAGCACTAATGCACCGGATCCCATCAGGACTCCGCAGTTAAACGTGCTTGGGCGAGAGTAGTACTAGGATGGGTGACCTCCTGGGAAGTCCTCTTGTTGCACCCCTCCAACCCACGTTTTTGCCGCCCGTACTGTAATCCTCCCCTCCTCGTCCCCAAGGATGAGTTTTAACCGCCGGGATGTCCGGCCCGAAACAGGCTTCGATTTGATATACTGTGGGTCCGAATCGGACGTCGGGGCCAAAAACTACGAGTATTTCAACGGGCACGTGCCGATCGCGAAATAAATTCGGGTGCGATTATAACAACACTAATGCGCCGTATCCCGTCAGAACTCCGCTGTCAAAAACGTGCTTTGGGCGAGAGTGGTAGTAGGATGGGTGGCCTCCCAGGGCCGGATCGAGTTGTGCCGCGGGAATGGCTTATTTATAAATGTAAGGTTGAGAAACAACATCGGGTGCGATCATACCAGCACTAATGCACCGGATCCCATCAGAACTCGGCAGTTAAACGTGCTTGGGCGAGAGTAGTACTAGGATGGGTGACCTCCTGGGAAGTCCTCATGTTGCACCCCTCCAACCCACGTTTTTGCCGCCCGTACTGTAATCCTCCCCTCCTCGTCCCCAAGGATGAGTTTTAACCGCCGGGATGTCCGGCCCGAAACAGGCTTCGATTTGATATACTGTGGGTCCGAATCGGACGTCGGGGCCAAAAACTACGAGTATTTCAACGGGCACGTGCCGATCGCGAAATAAATTCGGGTGCGATTATAACAACACTAATGCGCCGTATCCCGTCAGAACTCCGCTGTCAAAAACGTGCTTTGGGCGAGAGTGGTAGTAGGATGGGTGGCCTCCCAGGGCCGGATCGAGTTGTGCCGCGGGAATGGCTTATTTATAAATGTAAGGTTGAGAAACAACATCGGGTGCGATCATACCAGCACTAATGCACCGGATCCCATCAGGACTCCGCAGTTAAACGTGCTTGGGCGAGAGTAGTACTAGGATGGGTGACCTCCTGGGAAGTCCTCGTGTTGCACCCCTCCAACCCACGTTTTTGCCGCCCGTACTGTAATCCTCCCCTCCTCGTCCCCAAGGATGAGTTTTAACCGCCGGGATGTCCGGCCCGAAACAGGCTTCGATTTGATATACTGTGGGTCCGAATCGGACGTCGGGGCCAAAAACTACGAGTATTTCAACGGGCACGTGCCGATCGCGAAATAAATTCGGGTGGGATTATAACAACACTAATGCGCCGTATCCCGTCAGAACTCCGCTGTCAAAAACGTGCTTTGGGCGAGAGTGGTAGTAGGATGGGTGGCCTCCCAGGGCCGGATCGAGTTGTGCCGCGGGAATGGCTTATTTATAAATGTAAGGTTGAGAAACAACATCGGGTGCGATCATACCAGCACTAATGCACCGGATCCCATCAGGACTCCGCAGTTAAACGTGCTTGGGCGAGAGTAGTACTAGGATGGGTGACCTCCTGGGAAGTCCTCGTGTTGCACCCCTCCAACCCACGTTTTTGCCGCCCGTACTGTAATCCTCCCCTCCTCGTCCCCAAGGATGAGTTTTAACCGCCGGGATGTCCGGCCCGAAACAGGCTTCGATTTGATATACTGTGGGTCCGAATCGGACGTCGGGGCCAAAAACTACGAGTATTTCAACGGGCACGTGCCGATCGCGAAATAAATTCGGGTGCGATTATAACAACACTAATGCGCCGTATCCCGTCAGAACTCCGCTGTCAAAAACGTGCTTTGGGCGAGAGTGGTAGTAGGATGGGTGGCCTCCCAGGGCCGGATCGAGTTGTGCCGCGGGAATGGCTTATTTATAAATGTAAGGTTGAGAAACAACATCGGGTGCGATCATACCAGCACTAATGCACCGGATCCCATCAGGACTCCGCAGTTAAACGTGCTTGGGCGAGAGTAGTACTAGGATGGGTGACCTCCTGGGAAGTCCTCGTGTTGCACCCCTCCAACCCACGTTTTTGCCGCCCGTACTGTAATCCTCCCCTCCTCGTCCCCAAGGATGAGTTTTAACCGCCGGGATGTCCGGCCCGAAACAGGCTTCGATTTGATATACTGTGGGTCCGAATCGGACGTCGGGGCCAAAAACTACGAGTATTTCAACGGGCACGTGCCGATCGCGAAATAAATTCGGGTGCGATTATAACAACACTAATGCGCCGTATCCCGTCAGAACTCCGCTGTCAAAAACGTGCTTTGGGCGAGAGTGGTAGTAGGATGGGTGGCCTCCCAGGGCCGGATCGAGTTGTGCCGCGGGAATGGCTTATTTATAAATGTAAGGTTGAGAAACAACATCGGGTGCGATCATACCAGCACTAATGCACCGGATCCCATCAGAACTCCGCAGTTAAACGTGCTTGGGCGAGAGTAGTACTAGGACGGGTGACCTCCTGGGAAGTCCTCGTGTTGCACCCCTCCAACCCACGTTTTTGCCGCCCGTACTGTAATCCTCCCCTCCTCGTCCCCAAGGATGAGTTTTAACCGCCGGGATGTCCGGCCCGAAACAGGCTTCGATTTGATATACTGTGGGTCCGAATCGGACGTCGGGGCCAAAAACTACGAGTATTTCAACGGGCACGTGCCGATCGCGAAATAAATTCGGGTGCGATTATAACAACACTAATGCGCCGTATCCCGTCAGAACTCCGCTGTCAAAAACGTGCTTTGGGCGAGAGTGGTAGTAGGATGGGTGGCCTCCCAGGGCCGGATCGAGTTGTGCCGCGGGAATGGCTTATTTATAAATGTAAGGTTGAGAAACAACATCGGGTGCGATCATACCAGCACTAATGCACCGGATCCCATCAGAACTCCGCAGTTAAACGTGCTTGGGCGAGAGTAGTACTAGGATGGGTGACCTCCTGGGAAGTCCTCGTGTTGCACCCCTCCAACCCACGTTTTTGCCGCCCGTACTGTAATCCTCCCCTCCTCGTCCCCAAGGATGAGTTTTAACCGCCGGGATGTCCGGCCCGAAACAGGCTTCGATTTGACATACTGTGGGTCCGAATCGGACGTCGGGGCCAAAAACTACGAGTATTTCAACGGGCACGTGCCGATCGCGAAATAAATTCGGGTGCGATTATAACAACACTAATGCGCCGTATCCCGTCAGAACTCCGCTGCCAAAAACGTGCTTTGGGCGAGAGTGGTAGTAGGATGGGTGGCCTCCCAGGGCCGGATCGAGTTGTGCCGCGGGAATGGCTTATTTATAAATGTAAGGTTGAGAAACAACATCGGGTGCGATCATACCAGCACTAATGCACCGGATCCCATCAGAACTCCGCAGTTAAACGTGCTTGGGCGAGAGTAGTACTAGGATGGGTGACCTCCTGGGAAGTCCTCGTGTTGCACCCCTCCAACCCACGTTTTTGCCGCCCGTACTGTAATCCTCCCCTCCTCGTCCCCAAGGATGAGTTTTAACCGCCGGGATGTCCGGCCCGAAACAGGCTTCGATTTGACATACTGTGGGTCCGAATCGGACGTCGGGGCCAAAAACTACGAGTATTTCAACGGGCACGTGCCGATCGCGAAATAAATTCGGGTGCGATTATAACAACACTAATGCGCCGTATCCCGTCAGAACTCCGCTGTCAAAAACGTGCTTTGGGCGAGAGTGGTAGTAGGATGGGTGGCCTCCCAGGGCCGGATCGAGTTGTGCCGCGGGAATGGCTTATTTATAAATGTAAGGTTGAGAAACAACATCGGGTGCGATCATACCAGCACTAATGCACCGGATCCCATCAGGACTCCGCAGTTAAACGTGCTTGGGCGAGAGTAGTACTAGGATGGGTGACCTCCTGGGAAGTCCTCTTGTTGCACCCCTCCAACCCACGTTTTTGCCGCCCGTACTGTAATCCTCCCCTCCTCGTCCCCAAGGATGAGTTTTAACCGCCGGGATGTCCGGCCCGAAACAGGCTTCGATTTGATATACTGTGGGTCCGAATCGGACGTCGGGGCCAAAAACTACGAGTATTTCAACGGGCACGTGCCGATCGCGAAATAAATTCGGGTGCGATTATAACAACACTAATGCGCCGTATCCCGTCAGAACTCCGCTGTCAAAAACGTGCTTTGGGCGAGAGTGGTAGTAGGATGGGTGGCCTCCCAGGGCCGGATCGAGTTGTGCCGCGGGAATGGCTTATTTATAAATGTAAGGTTGAGAAACAACATCGGGTGCGATCATACCAGCACTAATGCACCGGATCCCATCAGAACTCGGCAGTTAACCGTGCTTGGGCGAGAGTAGTACTAGGATGGGTGACCTCCTGGGAAGTCCTCATGTTGCACCCCTCCAACCCACGTTTTTGCCGCCCGTACTGTAATCCTCCCCTCCTCGTCCCCAAGGATGAGTTTTAACCGCCGGGATGTCCGGCCCGAAACAGGCTTCGATTTGATATACTGTGGGTCCGAATCGGACGTCGGGGCCAAAAACTACGAGTATTTCAACGGGCACGTGCCGATCGCGAAATAAATTCGGGTGCGATTATAACAACACTAATGCGCCGTATCCCGTCAGAACTCCGCTGTCAAAAACGTGCTTTGGGCGAGAGTGGTAGTAGGATGGGTGGCCTCCCAGGGCCGGATCGAGTTGTGCCGCGGGAATGGCTTATTTATAAATGTAAGGTTGAGAAACAACATCGGGTGCGATCATACCAGCACTAATGCACCGGATCCCATCAGGACTCCGCAGTTAAACGTGCTTGGGCGAGAGTAGTACTAGGATGGGTGACCTCCTGGGAAGTCCTCGTGTTGCACCCCTCCAACCCACGTTTTTGCCGCCCGTACTGTAATCCTCCCCTCCTCGTCCCCAAGGATGAGTTTTAACCGCCGGGATGTCCGGCCCGAAACAGGCTTCGATTTGATATACTGTGGGTCCGAATCGGACGTCGGGGCCAAAAACTACGAGTATTTCAACGGGCACGTGCCGATCGCGAAATAAATTCGGGTGCGATTATAACAACACTAATGCGCCGTATCCCGTCAGAACTCCGCTGTCAAAAACGTGCTTTGGGCGAGAGTGGTAGTAGGATGGGTGGCCTCCCAGGGCCGGATCGAGTTGTGCCGCGGGAATGGCTTATTTATAAATGTAAGGTTGAGAAACAACATCGGGTGCGATCATACCAGCACTAATGCACCGGATCCCATCAGGACTCCGCAGTTAAACGTGCTTGGGCGAGAGTAGTACTAGGATGGGTGACCTCCTGGGAAGTCCTCGTGTTGCACCCCTCCAACCCACGTTTTTGCCGCCCGTACTGTAATCCTCCCCTCCTCGTCCCCAAGGATGAGTTTTAACCGCCGGGATGTCCGGCCCGAAACAGGCTTCGATTTGATATACTGTGGGTCCGAATCGGACGTCGGGGCCAAAAACTACGAGTATTTCAACGGCCACGTGCCGATCGCGAAATAAATTCGGGTGCGATTATAACAACACTAATGCGCCGTATCCCGTCAGAACTCCGCTGTCAAAAACGTGCTTTGGGCGAGAGTGGTAGTAGGATGGGTGGCCTCCCAGGGCCGGATCGAGTTGTGCCGCGGGAATGGCTTATTTATAAATGTAAGGTTGAGAAACAACATCGGGTGCGATCATACCAGCACTAATGCACCGGATCCCATCAGAACTCCGCAGTTAAACGTGCTTGGGCGAGAGTAGTACTAGGATGGGTGACCTCCTGGGAAGTCCTCGTGTTGCACCCCTCCAACCCACGTTTTTGCCGCCCGTACTGTAATCCTCCCCTCCTCGTCCCCAAGGATGAGTTTTAACCGCCGGGATGTCCGGCCCGAAACAGGCTTCGATTTGATATACTGTGGGTCCGAATCGGACGTCGGGGCCAAAAACTACGAGTATTTCAACGGCCACGTGCCGATCGCGAAATAAATTCGGGTGCGATTATAACAACACTAATGCGCCGTATCCCGTCAGAACTCCGCTGTCAAAAACGTGCTTTGGGCGAGAGTGGTAGTAGGATGGGTGGCCTCCCAGGGCCGGATCGAGTTGTGCCGCGGGAATGGCTTATTTATAAATGTAAGGTTGAGAAACAACATCGGGTGCGATCATACCAGCACTAATGCACCGGATCCCATTAGAACTCCGCAGTTAAACGTGCTTGGGCGAGAGTAGTACTAGGATGGGTGACCTCCTGGGAAGTCCTCGTGTTGCACCCCTCCAACCCACGTTTTTGCCGCCCGTACTGTAATCCTCCCCTCCTCGTCCCCAAGGATGAGTTTTAACCGCCGGGATGTCCGGCCCGAAACAGGCTTCGATTTGATATACTGTGGGTCCGAATCGGACGTCGGGGCCAAAAACTACGAGTATTTCAACGGCCACGTGCCGATCGCGAAATAAATTCGGGTGCGATTATAACAACACTAATGCGCCGTATCCCGTCAGAACTCCGCTGTCAAAAACGTGCTTTGGGCGAGAGTGGTAGTAGGATGGGTGGCCTCCCAGGGCCGGATCGAGTTGTGCCGCGGGAATGGCTTATTTATAAATGTAAGGTTGAGAAACAACATCGGGTGCGATCATACCAGCACTAATGCACCGGATCCCATCAGAACTCCGCAGTTAAACGTGCTTGGGCGAGAGTAGTACTAGGATGGGTGACCTCCTGGGAAGTCCTCGTGTTGCACCCCTCCAACCCACGTTTTTGCCGCCCGTACTGTAATCCTCCCCTCCTCGTCCCCAAGGATGAGTTTTAACCGCCGGGATGTCCGGCCCGAAACAGGCTTCGATTTGATATACTGTGGGTCCGAATCGGACGTCGGGGCCAAAAACTACGAGTATTTCAACGGGCACGTGCCGATCGCGAAATAAATTCGGGTGCGATTATAACAACACTAATGCGCCGTATCCCGTCAGAACTCCGCTGTCAAAAACGTGCTTTGGGCGAGAGTGGTAGTAGGATGGGTGGCCTCCCAGGGCCGGATCGAGTTGTGCCGCGGGAATGGCTTATTTATAAATGTAAGGTTGAGAAACAACATCGGGTGCGATCATACCAGCACTAATGCACCGGATCCCATCAGGACTCCGCAGTTAAACGTGCTTGGGCGAGAGTAGTACTAGGATGGGTGACCTCCTGGGAAGTCCTCGTGTTGCACCCCTCCAACCCACGTTTTTGCCGCCCGTACTGTAATCCTCCCCTCCTCGTCCCCAAGGATGAGTTTTAACCGCCGGGATGTCCGGCCCGAAACAGGCTTCGATTTGATATACTGTGGGTCCGAATCGGACGTCGGGGCCAAAAACTACGAGTATTTCAACGGGCACGTGCCGATCGCGAAATAAATTCGGGTGCGATTATAACAACACTAATGCGCCGTATCCCGTCAGAACTCCGCTGTCAAAAACGTGCTTTGGGCGAGAGTGGTAGTAGGATGGGTGGCCTCCCAGGGCCGGATCGAGTTGTGCCGCGGGAATGGCTTATTTATAAATGTAAGGTTGAGAAACAACATCGGGTGCGATCATACCAGCACTAATGCACCGGATCCCATCAGAACTCGGCAGTTAAACGTGCTTGGGCGAGAGTAGTACTAGGATGGGTGACCTCCTGGGAAGTCCTCGTGTTGCACCCCTCCAACCCACGTTTTTGCCGCCCGTACTGTAATCCTCCCCTCCTCGTCCCCAAGGATGAGTTTTAACCGCCGGGATGTCCGGCCCGAAACAGGCTTCGATTTGATATACTGTGGGTCCGAATCGGACGTCGGGGCCAAAAACTACGAGTATTTCAACGGGCACGTGCCGATCGCGAAATAAATTCGGGTGCGATTATAACAACACTAATGCGCCGTATCCCGTCAGAACTCCGCTGTCAAAAACGTGCTTTGGGCGAGAGTGGTAGTAGGATGGGTGGCCTCCCAGGGCCGGATCGAGTTGTGCCGCGGGAATGGCTTATTTATAAATGTAAGGTTGAGAAACAACATCGGGTGCGATCATACCAGCACTAATGCACCGGATCCCATCAGAACTCCGCAGTTAAACGTGCTTGGGCGAGAGTAGTACTAGGATGGGTGACCTCCTGGGAAGTCCTCGTGTTGCACCCCTCCAACCCACGTTTTTGCCGCCCGTACTGTAATCCTCCCCTCCTCGTCCCCAAGGATGAGTTTTAACCGCCGGGATGTCCGGCCCGAAACAGGCTTCGATTTGATATACTGTGGGTCCGAATCGGACGTCGGGGCCAAAAACTACGAGTATTTCAACGGGCACGTGCCGATCGCGAAATAAATTCGGGTGCGATTATGACAACACTAATGCGCCGTATCCCGTCAGAACTCCGCTGTCAAAAACGTGCTTTGGGCGAGAGTGGTAGTAGGATGGGTGGCCTCCCAGGGCCGGATCGAGTTGTGCCGCGGGAATGGCTTATTTATAAATGTAAGGTTGAGAAACAACATCGGGTGCGATCATACCAGCACTAATGCACCGGATCCCATCAGAACTCCGCAGTTAAACGTGCTTGGGCGAGAGTAGTACTAGGATGGGTGACCTCCTGGGAAGTCCTCGTGTTGCACCCCTCCAACCCACGTTTTTGCCGCCCGTACTGTAATCCTCCCCTCCTCGTCCCCAAGGATGAGTTTTAACCGCCGGGATGTCCGGCCCGAAACAGGCTTCGATTTGATATACTGTGGGTCCGAATCGGACGTCGGGGCCAAAAACTACGAGTATTTCAACGGGCACGTGCCGATCGCGAAATAAATTCGGGTGCGATTATAACAACACTAATGCGCCGTATCCCGTCAGAACTCCGCTGTCAAAAACGTGCTTTGGGCGAGAGTGGTAGTAGGATGGGTGGCCTCCCAGGGCCGGATCGAGTTGTGCCGCGGGAATGGCTTATTTATAAATGTAAGGTTGAGAAACAACATCGGGTGCGATCATACCAGCACTAATGCACCGGATCCCATCAGAACTCCGCAGTTAAACGTGCTTGGGCGAGAGTAGTACTAGGATGGGTGACCTCCTGGGAAGTCCTCGTGTTGCACCCCTCCAACCCACGTTTTTGCCGCCCGTACTGTAATCCTCCCCTCCTCGTCCCCAAGGATGAGTTTTAACCGCCGGGATGTCCGGCCCGAAACAGGCTTCGATTTGATATACTGTGGGTCCGAATCGGACGTCGGGGCCAAAAACTACGAGTATTTCAACGGGCACGTGCCGATCGCGAAATAAATTCGGGTGCGATTATAACAACACTAATGCGCCGTATCCCGTCAGAACTCCGCTGTCAAAAACGTGCTTTGGGCGAGAGTGGTAGTAGGATGGGTGGCCTCCCAGGGCCGGATCGAGTTATGCCGCGGGAATGGCTTATTTATAAATGTAAGGTTGAGAAACAACATCGGGTGCGATCATACCAGCACTAATGCACCGGATCCCATCAGAACTCCGCAGTTAAACGTGCTTGGGCGAGAGTAGTACTAGGATGGGTGACCTCCTGGGAAGTCCTCGTGTTGCACCCCTCCAACCCACGTTTTTGCCGCCCGTACTGTAATCCTCCCCTCCTCGTCCCCAAGGATGAGTTTTAACCGCCGGGATGTCCGGCCCGAAACAGGCTTCGATTTGATATACTGTGGGTCCGAATCGGACGTCGGGGCCAAAAACTACGAGTATTTCAACGGGCACGTGCCGATCGCGAAATAAATTCGGGTGCGATTATAACAACACTAATGCGCCGTATCCCGTCAGAACTCCGCTGTCAAAAACGTGCTTTGGGCGAGAGTGGTAGTAGGATGGGTGGCCTCCCAGGGCCGGATCGAGTTGTGCCGCGGGAATGGCTTATTTATAAATGTAAGGTTGAGAAACAACATCGGGTGCGATCATACCAGCACTAATGCACCGGATCCCATCAGAACTCCGCAGTTAAACGTGCTTGGGCGAGAGTAGTACTAGGATGGGTGACCTCCTGGGAAGTCCTCGTGTTGCACCCCTCCAACCCACGTTTTTGCCGCCCGTACTGTAATCCTCCCCTCCTCGTCCCCAAGGATGAGTTTTAACCGCCGGGATGTCCGGCCCGAAACAGGCTTCGATTTGATATACTGTGGGTCCGAATCGGACGTCGGGGCCAAAAACTACGAGTATTTCAACGGGCACGTGCCGATCGCGAAATAAATTCGGGTGCGATTATAACAACACTAATGCGCCGTATCCCGTCAGAACTCCGCTGTCAAAAACGTGCTTTGGGCGAGAGTGGTAGTAGGATGGGTGGCCTCCCAGGGCCGGATCGAGTTGTGCCGCGGGAATGGCTTATTTATAAATGTAAGGTTGAGAAACAACATCGGGTGCGATCATACCAGCACTAATGCACCGGATCCCATCAGAACTCCGCAGTTAAACGTGCTTGGGCGAGAGTAGTACTAGGATGGGTGACCTCCTGGGAAGTCCTCGTGTTGCACCCCTCCAACCCACGTTTTTGCCGCCCGTACTGTAATCCTCCCCTCCTCGTCCCCAAGGATGAGTTTTAACCGCCGGGATGTCCGGCCCGAAACAGGCTTCGATTTGATATACTGTGGGTCCGAATCGGACGTCGGGGCCAAAAACTACGAGTATTTCAACGGGCACGTGCCGATCGCGAAATAAATTCGGGTGCGATTATAACAACACTAATGCGCCGTATCCCGTCAGAACTCCGCTGTCAAAAACGTGCTTTGGGCGAGAGTGGTAGTAGGATGGTTGGCCTCCCAGGGCCGGATCGAGTTGTGCCGCGGGAATGGCTTATTTATAAATGTAAGGTTGAGAAACAACATCCGGTGCGATCATACCAGCACTAATGCACCGGATCCCATCAGAACTCCGCAGTTAAACGTGCTTGGGCGAGAGTAGTACTAGGATGGGTGACCTCCTGGGAAGTCCTCGTGTTGCACCCCTCCAACCCACGTTTTTGCCGCCCGTACTGTAATCCTCCCCTCCTCGTCCCCAAGGATGAGTTTTAACCGCCGGGATGTCCGGCCCGAAACAGGCTTCGATTTGATATACTGTGGGTCCGAATCGGACGTCGGGGCCAAAAACTACGAGTATTTCAACGGGCACGTGCCGATCGCGAAATAAATTCGGGTGCGATTATAACAACACTAATGCGCCGTATCCCGTCAGAACTCCGCTGTCAAAAACGTGCTTTGGGCGAGAGTGGTAGTAGGATGGGTGGCCTCCCAGGGCCGGATCGAGTTGTGCCGCGGGAATGGCTTATTTATAAATGTAAGGTTGAGAAACAACATCAGGTGCGATCATACCAGCACTAATGCACCGGATCCCATCAGAACTCCGCAGTTAAACGTGCTTGGGCGAGAGTAGTACTAGGATGGGTGACCTCCTGGGAAGTCCTCGTGTTGCACCCCTCCAACCCACGTTTTTGCCGCCCGTACTGTAATCCTCCCCTCCTCGTCCCCAAGGATGAGTTTTAACCGCCGGGATGTCCGGCCCGAAACAGGCTTCGATTTGATATACTGTGGGTCCGAATCGGACGTCGGGGCCAAAAACTACGAGTATTTCAACGGGCACGTGCCGATCGCGAAATAAATTCGGGTGCGATTATAACAACACTAATGCGCCGTATCCCGTCAGAACTCCGCTGTCAAAAACGTGCTTTGGGCGAGAGTGGTAGTAGGATGGGTGGCCTCCCAGGGCCGGATCGAGTTGTGCCGCGGGAATGGCTTATTTATAAATGTAAGGTTGAGAAACAACATCGGGTGCGATCATACCAGCACTAATGCACCGGATCCCATCAGAACTCCGCAGTTAAACGTGCTTGGGGGAGAGTAGTACTAGGATGGGTGACCTCCTGGGAAGTCCTCGTGTTGCACCCCTCCAACCCACGTTTTTGCCGCCCGTACTGTAATCCTCCCCTCCTCGTCCCCAAGGATGAGTTTTAACCGCCGGGATGTCCGGCCCGAAACAGGCTTCGATTTGATATACTGTGGGTCCGAATCGGACGTCGGGGCCAAAAACTATGAGTATTTCAACGGGCACGTGCCGATCGCGAAATAAATTCGGGTGCGATTATAACAACACTAATGCGCCGTATCCCGTCAGAACTCCGCTGTCAAAAACGTGCTTTGGGCGAGAGTGGTAGTAGGATGGGTGGCCTCCCAGGGCCGGATCGAGTTGTGCCGCGGGAATGGCTTATTTATAAATGTAAGGTTGAGAAACAACATCGGGTGCGATCATACCAGCACTAATGCACCGGATCCCATCAGAACTCCGCAGTTAAACGTGCTTGGGCGAGAGTAGTACTAGGATGGGTGACCTCCTGGGAAGTCCTCGTGTTGCACCCCTCCAACCCACGTTTTTGCCGCCCGTACTGTAATCCTCCCCTCCTCGTCCCCAAGGATGAGTTTTAACCGCCGGGATGTCCGGCCCGAAACAGGCTTCGATTTGATATACTGTGGGTCCGAATCGGACGTCGGGGCCAAAAACTACGAGTATTTCAACGGGCACGTGCCGATCGCGAAATAAATTCGGGTGCGATTATAACAACACTAATGCGCCGTATCCCGTCAGAACTCCGCTGTCAAAAACGTGCTTTGGGCGAGAGTGGTAGTAGGATGGGTGGCCTCCCAGGGCCGGATCGAGTTGTGCCGCGGGAATGGCTTATTTATAAATGTAAGGTTGAGAAACAACATCGGGTGCGATCATACCAGCACTAATGCACCGGATCCCATCAGAACTACGCAGTTAAACGTGCTTGGGCGAGAGTAGTACTAGGATGGGTGACCTCCTGGGAAGTCCTCGTGTTGCACCCCTCCAACCCACGTTTTTGCCGCCCGTACTGTAATCCTCCCCTCCTCGTCCCCAAGGATGAGTTTTAACCGCCGGGATGTCCGGCCCGAAACAGGCTTCGATTTGATATACTGTGGGTCCGAATCGGACGTCGGGGCCAAAAACTACGAGTATTTCAACGGGCACGTGCCGATCGCGAAATAAATTCGGGTGCGATTATAACAACACTAATGCGCCGTATCCCGTCAGAACTCCGCTGTCAAAAACGTGCTTTGGGCGAGAGTGGTAGTAGGATGGGTGGCCTCCCAGGGCCGGATCGAGTTGTGCCGCGGGAATGGCTTATTTATAAATGTAAGGTTGAGAAACAACATCGGGTGCGATCATACCAGCACTAATGCACCGGATCCCATCAGAACTCCGCAGTTAGACGTGCTTGGGCGAGAGTAGTACTAGGATGGGTGACCTCCTGGGAAGTCCTCGTGTTGCACCCCTCCAACCAACGTTTTTGCCGCCCGTACTGTAATCCTCCCCTCCTCGTCCCCAAGGATGAGTTTTAACCGCCGGGATGTCCGGCCCGAAACAGGCTTCGATTTGATATACTGTGGGTCCGAATCGGACGTCGGGGCCAAAAACTACGAGTATTTCAACGGGCACGTGCCGATCGCGAAATAAATTCGGGTGCGATTATAACAACACTAATGCGCCGTATCCCGTCAGAACTCCGCTGTCAAAAACGTGCTTTGGGCGAGAGTGGTAGTAGGATGGGTGGCCTCCCAGGGCCGGATCGAGTTGTGCCGCGGGAATGGCTTATTTATAAATGTAAGGTTGAGAAACAACATCGGGTGCGATCATACCAGCACTAATGCACCGGATCCCATCAGAACTCCGCAGTTAAACGTGCTTGGGCGAGAGTAGTACTAGGATGGGTGACCTCCTGGGAAGTCCTCGTGTTGCACCCCTCCAACCCACGTTTTTGCCGCCCGTACTGTAATCCTCCCCTCCTCGTCCCCAAGGATGAGTTTTAACCGCCGGGATGTCCGGCCCGAAACAGGCTTCGATTTGATATACTGTGGGTCCGAATCGGACGTCGGGGCCAAAAACTACGAGTATTTCAACGGGCACGTGCCGATCGCGAAATAAATTTGGGTGCGATTATAACAACACTAATGCGCCGTATCCCGTCAGAACTCCGCTGTCAAAAACGTGCTTTGGGCGAGAGTGGTAGTAGGATGGGTGGCCTCCCAGGGCCGGATCGAGTTGTGCCGCGGGAATGGCTTATTTATAAATGTAAGGTTGAGAAACAACATTGGGTGCGATCATACCAGCACTAATGCACCGGATCCCATCAGAACTCCGCAGTTAAACGTGCTTGGGCGAGAGTAGTACTAGGATGGGTGACCTCCTGGGAAGTCCTCGTGTTGCACCCCTCCAACCCACGTTTTTGCCGCCCGTACTGTAATCCTCCCCTCCTCGTCCCCAAGGATGAGTTTTAACCGCCGGGATGTCCGGCCCGAAACAGGCTTCGATTTGATATACTGTGGGTCCGAATCGGACGTCGGGGCCAAAAACTACGAGTATTTCAACGGGCACGTGCCGATCGCGAAATAAATTCGGGTGCGATTATAACAACACTAATGCGCCGTATCCCGTCAGAACTCCGCTGTCAAAAACGTGCTTTGGGCGAGAGTGGTAGTAGGATGGGTGGCCTCCCAGGGCCGGATCGAGTTGTGCCGCGGGAATGGCTTATTTATAAATGTAAGATTGAGAAACAACATCGGGTGCGATCATACCAGCACTAATGCACCGGATCCCATCAGAACTCCGCAGTTAAACGTGCTTGGGCGAGAGTAGTACTAGGATGGGTGACCTCCTGGGAAGTCCTCGTGTTGCACCCCTCCAACCCACGTTTTTGCCGCCCGTACTGTAATCCTCCCCTCCTCGTCCCCAAGGATGAGTTTTAACCGCCGGGATGTCCGGCCCGAAACAGGCTTCGATTTGATATACTGTGGGTCCGAATCGGACGTCGGGGCCAAAAACTACGAGTATTTCAACGGGCACGTGCCGATCGCGAAATAAATTCGGGTGCGATTATAACAACACTAATGCGCCGTATCCCGTCAGAACTCCGCTGTCAAAAACGTGCTTTGGGCGAGAGTGGTAGTAGGATGGGTGGCCTCCCAGGGCCGGATCGAGTTGTGCCGCGGGAATGGCTTATTTATAAATGTAAGGTTGAGAAACAACATCGGGTGCGATCATACCAGCACTAATGCACCGGATCCCATCAGAACTCCGCAGTTAAACGTGCTTGGGCTAGAGTAGTACTAGGATGGGTGACCTCCTGGGAAGTCCTCGTGTTGCACCCCTCCAACCCACGTTTTTGCCGCCCGTACTGTAATCCTCCCCTCCTCGTCCCCAAGGATGAGTTTTAACCGCCGGGATGTCCGGCCCGAAACAGGCTTCGATTTGATATACTGTGGTTCCGAATCGGACGTCGGGGCCAAAAACTACGAGTATTTCAACGGGCACGTGCCGATCGCGAAATAAATTCGGGTGCGATTATAACAACACTAATGCGCCGTATCCCGTCAGAACTCCGCTGTCAAAAACGTGCTTTGGGCGAGAGTGGTAGTAGGATGGGTGGCCTCCCAGCGAATCGGACGTCGGGGCCAAAAACTACGAGTATTTCAACGGGCACGTGCCGATCGCGAAATAAATTCGGGTGCGATTATAACAACACTAATGCGCCGTATCCCGTCAGAACTCCGCTGTCAAAAACGTGCTTTGGGCGAGAGTGGTAGTAGGATGGGTGGCCTCCCAGGGCCGGATCGAGTTGTGCCGCGGGAATGGCTTATTTATAAATGTAAGGTTGAGAAACAACATCGGGTGCGATCATACCAGCACTAATGCACCGGATCCCATCAGAACTCCGCAGTTAAACGTGCTTGGGCGAGAGTAGTACTAGGATGGGTGACCTCCTGGGAAGTCCTCGTGTTGCACCCTTCCAACCCACGTTTTTGCCGCCCGTACTGTAATCCTCCCCTCCTCGTCCCCAAGGATGAGTTTTAACCGCCGGGATGTCCGGCCCGAAACAGGCTTCGATTTGATATACTGTGGGTCCGAATCGGACGTCGGGGCCAAAAACTATGAGTATTTCAACGGGCACGTGCCGATCGCGAAATAAATTCGGGTGCGATTATAACAACACTAATGCGCCGTATCCCGTCAGAACTCCGCTGTCAAAAACGTGCTTTGGGCGAGAGTGGTAGTAGGATGGGTGGCCTCCCAGGGCCGGATCGAGTTGTGACGCGGGAATGGCTTATTTATAAATATAAGGTTGAGAAACAACATCGGGTGCGATCATACCAGCACTAATGCACCGGATCCCATCAGAACTCCGCAGTTAAACGTGCTTGGGCGAGAGTAGTACTAGGATGGGTGACCTCCTGGGAAGTCCTCGTGTTGCACTCCAACCCACGTTTTTGCCGCCCGTACTGTAATCCTCCCCTCCTCGTCCCCAAGGATGAGTTTTAACCGCCGGGATGTCCGGCCCGAAACAGGCTTCGATTTGATATACTGTGGGTCCGAATCGGACGTCGGGGCCAAAAACTACGAGTATTTCAACGGGTACGTGCCGATCGCGAAATAAATTCGGGTGCGATTATAACAACACTAATGCGCCGTATCCCGTCAGAACTCCGCTGTCAAAAACGTGCTTTGGGCGAGAGTGGTAGTAGGATGGGTGGCCTCCCAGGGCCGGATCGAGTTGTGCCGCGGGAATGGCTTATTTATAAATGTAAGGTTGAGAAACAACATCGGGTGCGATCATACCAGCACTAATGCACCGGATCCCATCAGAACTCCGCAGTTAAACGTGCTTGGGCGAGAGTAGTACTAGGATGGGTGACCTCCTGGGAAGTCCTCGTGTTACACCCCTCCAACCCACGTTTTTTCCGCCCGTACTGTAATCCTCCCCTCCTCGTCCCCAAGGATGAGTTTTAACCGCCGGGATGTCCGGCCCGAAACAGGCTTCGATTTGATATACTGTGGGTCCGAATCGGACGTCGGGGCCAAAAACTACGAGTATTTCAACGGGCACGTGCCGATCGCGAAATAAATTCGGGTGCGATTATAACAACACTAATGCGCCGTATCCCGTCAGAACTCCGCTGTCAAAAACGTGCTTTGGGCGAGAGTGGTAGTAGGATGGGTGGCCTCACAGGGCCGGATCGAGTTGTGCCGCGGGAATGGCTTATTTATAAATGTAAGGTTGAGAAACAACATCGGGTGCGATCATACCAGCACTAATGCACCGGATCCCATCAGAACTCCGCAGTTAAACGTGCTTGGGCGAGAGTAGTACTAGGATGGGTGACCTCCTGGGAAGTCCTCGTGTTGCACCCCTCCAACCCACGTTTTTGCCGCCCGTACTGTAATCCTCCCCTCCTCGTCCCCAAGGATGAGTTTTAACCGCCGGGATGTCCGGCCCGAAACAGGCTTCGATTTGATATACTGTGGGTCCGAATCGGACGTCGGGTCAAAAACTACGAGTATTTCAACGGGCACGTGCCGATCGCGAAATAAATTCGGGTGCGATTATAACAACACTAATGCGCCGTATCCCGTCAGAACTCCGCTGTCAAAAACGTGCTTTGGGCGAGAGTGGTAGTAGGATGGGTGGCCTCCCAGGGCCGGATCGAGTTGTGCCGCGGGAATGGCTTATTTATAAATGTAAGGTTGAGAAACAACATCGGGTGCGATCATACCAGCACTAATGCACCGGATCCCATCAGAACTCCGCAGTTAAACGTGCTTGGGCGAGAGTAGTACTAGGATGGGTGACCTCCTGGGAAGTCCTCGTGTTGCACCCCTCCAACCCACGTTTTTGCCGCCCGTACTGTAATCCTCCCCTCCTCGTCCCCAAGGATGAGTTTTAACCGCCGGGATGTCCGGCCCGAAACAGGCTTCGATTTGATATACTGTGGGTCCGAATCGGACGTCGGGGCCAAAAACTACGAGTATTTCAACGGGCACGTGCCGATCGCGAAATAAATTCGGGTGCGATTATAACAACACTAATGCGCCGTATCCCGTCAGAACTCCGCTGTCAAAAACGTGCTTTGGGCGAGAGTGGTAGTAGGATGGGTGGCCTCCCAGGGCCGGATCGAGTTGTGCCGCGGGAATGGCTTATTTATAAATGTAAGGTTGAGAAACAACATCGGGTGCGATCATACCAGCACTAATGCACCGGATCCCATCAGAACTCCGCAGTTAAACGTGCTTGGGCGTGAGTAGTACTAGGATGGGTGACCTCCTGGGAAGTCCTCGTGTTGCACCCCTCCAACCCACGTTTTTGCCGCCCGTACTGTAATCCTCCCCTCCTCGTCCCCAAGGATGAGTTTTAACCGCCGGGATGTCCGGCCCGAAACAGGCTTCGATTTGATATACTGTGGGTCCGAATCGGACGTCGGGGCCAAAAACTACGAGTATTTCAACGGGCACGTGCCGATCGCGAAATAAATTCGGGTGCGATTATAACAACACTAATGCGCCGTATCCCGTCAGAACTCCGCTGTCAAAAACGTGCTTTGGGCGAGAGTGGTAGTAGGATGGGTGGCCTCCCAGCGAATCGGACGTCGGGGCCAAAAACTACGAGTATTTCAACGGGCACGTGCCGATCGCGAAATAAATTCGGGTGCGATTATAACAACACTAATGCGCCGTATCCCGTCAGAACTCCGCTGTCAAAAACGTGCTTTGGGCGAGAGTGGTAGTAGGATGGGTGGCCTCCCAGGGCCGGATCGAGTTGTGCCGCGGGAATGGCTTATTTATAAATGTAAGGTTGAGAAACAACATCGGGTGCGATCATACCAGCACTAATGCACCGGATCCCATCAGAACTCCGCAGTTAAACGTGCTTGGGCGAGAGTAGTACTAGGATGGGTGACCTCCTGGGAAGTCCTCGTGTTGCACCCTTCCAACCCACGTTTTTGCCGCCCGTACTGTAATCCTCCCCTCCTCGTCCCCAAGGATGAGTTTTAACCGCCGGGATGTCCGGCCCGAAACAGGCTTCGATTTGATATACTGTGGGTCCGAATCGGACGTCGGGGCCAAAAACTATGAGTATTTCAACGGGCACGTGCCGATCGCGAAATAAATTCGGGTGCGATTATAACAACACTAATGCGCCGTATCCCGTCAGAACTCCGCTGTCAAAAACGTGCTTTGGGCGAGAGTGGTAGTAGGATGGGTGGCCTCCCAGGGCCGGATCGAGTTGTGACGCGGGAATGGCTTATTTATAAATATAAGGTTGAGAAACAACATCGGGTGCGATCATACCAGCACTAATGCACCGGATCCCATCAGAACTCCGCAGTTAAACGTGCTTGGGCGAGAGTAGTACTAGGATGGGTGACCTCCTGGGAAGTCCTCGTGTTGCACTCCAACCCACGTTTTTGCCGCCCGTACTGTAATCCTCCCCTCCTCGTCCCCAAGGATGAGTTTTAACCGCCGGGATGTCCGGCCCGAAACAGGCTTCGATTTGATATACTGTGGGTCCGAATCGGACGTCGGGGCCAAAAACTACGAGTATTTCAACGGGTACGTGCCGATCGCGAAATAAATTCGGGTGCGATTATAACAACACTAATGCGCCGTATCCCGTCAGAACTCCGCTGTCAAAAACGTGCTTTGGGCGAGAGTGGTAGTAGGATGGGTGGCCTCCCAGGGCCGGATCGAGTTGTGCCGCGGGAATGGCTTATTTATAAATGTAAGGTTGAGAAACAACATCGGGTGCGATCATACCAGCACTAATGCACCGGATCCCATCAGAACTCCGCAGTTAAACGTGCTTGGGCGAGAGTAGTACTAGGATGGGTGACCTCCTGGGAAGTCCTCGTGTTACACCCCTCCAACCCACGTTTTTTCCGCCCGTACTGTAATCCTCCCCTCCTCGTCCCCAAGGATGAGTTTTAACCGCCGGGATGTCCGGCCCGAAACAGGCTTCGATTTGATATACTGTGGGTCCGAATCGGACGTCGGGGCCAAAAACTACGAGTATTTCAACGGGCACGTGCCGATCGCGAAATAAATTCGGGTGCGATTATAACAACACTAATGCGCCGTATCCCGTCAGAACTCCGCTGTCAAAAACGTGCTTTGGGCGAGAGTGGTAGTAGGATGGGTGGCCTCACAGGGCCGGATCGAGTTGTGCCGCGGGAATGGCTTATTTATAAATGTAAGGTTGAGAAACAACATCGGGTGCGATCATACCAGCACTAATGCACCGGATCCCATCAGAACTCCGCAGTTAAACGTGCTTGGGCGAGAGTAGTACTAGGATGGGTGACCTCCTGGGAAGTCCTCGTGTTGCACCCCTCCAACCCACGTTTTTGCCGCCCGTACTGTAATCCTCCCCTCCTCGTCCCCAAGGATGAGTTTTAACCGCCGGGATGTCCGGCCCGAAACAGGCTTCGATTTGATATACTGTGGGTCCGAATCGGACGTCGGGTCAAAAACTACGAGTATTTCAACGGGCACGTGCCGATCGCGAAATAAATTCGGGTGCGATTATAACAACACTAATGCGCCGTATCCCGTCAGAACTCCGCTGTCAAAAACGTGCTTTGGGCGAGAGTGGTAGTAGGATGGGTGGCCTCCCAGGGCCGGATCGAGTTGTGCCGCGGGAATGGCTTATTTATAAATGTAAGGTTGAGAAACAACATCGGGTGCGATCATACCAGCACTAATGCACCGGATCCCATCAGAACTCCGCAGTTAAACGTGCTTGGGCGAGAGTAGTACTAGGATGGGTGACCTCCTGGGAAGTCCTCGTGTTGCACCCCTCCAACCCACGTTTTTGCCGCCCGTACTGTAATCCTCCCCTCCTCGTCCCCAAGGATGAGTTTTAACCGCCGGGATGTCCGGCCCGAAACAGGCTTCGATTTGATATACTGTGGGTCCGAATCGGACGTCGGGGCCAAAAACTACGAGTATTTCAACGGGCACGTGCCGATCGCGAAATAAATTCGGGTGCGATTATAACAACACTAATGCGCCGTATCCCGTCAGAACTCCGCTGTCAAAAACGTGCTTTGGGCGAGAGTGGTAGTAGGATGGGTGGCCTCCCAGGGCCGGATCGAGTTGTGCCGCGGGAATGGCTTATTTATAAATGTAAGGTTGAGAAACAACATCGGGTGCGATCATACCAGCACTAATGCACCGGATCCCATCAGAACTCCGCAGTTAAACGTGCTTGGGCGTGAGTAGTACTAGGATGGGTGACCTCCTGGGAAGTCCTCGTGTTGCACCCCTCCAACCCACGTTTTTGCCGCCCGTACTGTAATCCTCCCCTCCTCGTCCCCAAGGATGAGTTTTAACCGCCGGGATGTCCGGCCCGAAACAGGCTTCGATTTGATATACTGTGGGTCCGAATCGGACGTCGGGGCCAAAAACTACGAGTATTTCAACGGGCACGTGCCGATCGCGAAATAAATTCGGGTGCGATTATAACAACACTAATGCGCCGTATCCCGTCAGAACTCCGCTGTCAAAAACGTGCTTTGGGCGAGAGTGGTAGTAGGATGGGTGGCCTCCCAGGGCCGGATCGAGTTGTGCCGCGGGAATGGCTTATTTATAAATGTAAGGTTGAGAAACAACATCGGGTGCGATCATACCAGCACTAATGCACCGGATCCCATCAGAACTCCGCAGTTAAACGTGCTTGGGCGAGAGTAGTACTAGGATGGGTGACCTCCTGGGAAGTCCTCGTGTTACACCCCTCCAACCCACGTTTTTGCCGCCCGTACTGTAATCCTCCCCTCCTCGTCCCCAAGGATGAGTTTTAACCGCCGGGATGTCCGGCCCGAAACAGGCTTCGATTTGATATACTGTGGGTCCGAATCGGAAGTCGGGGCCAAAAACTACGAGTATTTCTACGGGCACGTGCCGATCGCGAAATAAATTCGGGTGCGATTATAACAACACTAATGCGCCGTATCCCGTCAGAACTCCGCTGTCAAAAACGTGCTTTGGGCGAGAGTGGTAGTAGGATGGGTGGCCTCCCAGGGCCGGATCGAGTTGTGCCGCGGGAATGGCTTATTTATAAATGTAAGGTTGAGAAACAACATCGGGTGCGATCATACCAGCACTAATGCACCGGATCCCATCAGAACTCCGCAGTTAAACGTGCTTGGGCGAGAGTAGTACTAGGATGGGTGACCTCCTGGGAAGTCCTCGTGTTGCACCCCTCCAACCCACGTTTTTGCCGCCCGTACTGTAATCCTCCCCTCCTCGTCCCCAAGGATGAGTTTTAACCGCCGGGATGTCCGGCCCGAAACAGGCTTCGATTTGATATACTGTGGGTCCGAATCGGACGTCGGGGCCAAAAACTACGAGTATTTCAACGGGCACGTGCCGATCGCGAAATAAATTCGGGTGCGATTATAACAACACTAATGCGCCGTATCCCGTCAGAACTCCGCTGTCAAAAACGTGCTTTGGGCGAGAGTGGTAGTAGGGTGGGTGGCCTCCCAGGGCCGGATCGAGTTGTGCCGCGGGAATGGCTTATTTATAATTGTAAGGTTGAGAAACAACATCGGGTGCGATCATACCAGCACTAATGCACCGGATCCCATCAGAACTCCGCAGTTAAACGTGCTTGGGCGAGAGTAGTACTAGGATGGGTGACCTCCTGGGAAGTCCTCGTGTTGCACCCCTCCAACCCACGTTTTTGCCGCCCGTACTGTAATCCTCCCCTCCTCGTCCCCAAGGATGAGTTTTAACCGCCGGGATGTCCGGCCCGAAACAGGCTTCGATTTGATATACTGTGGGTCCGAATCGGACGTCGGGGCCAAAAACTACGAGTATTTCAACGGGCACGTGCCGATCGCGAAATAAATTCGGGTGCGATTATAACAACACTAATGCGCCGTATCCCGTCAGAACTCCGCTGTCAAAAACGTGCTTTGGGCGAGAGTGGTAGTAGGATGGGTGGCCTCCCAGGGCCGGATCGAGTTGTGCCGCGGGAATGGCTTATTTATAAATGTAAGGTTGAGAAACAACATCGGGTGCGATCATACCAGCACTAATGCACCGGATCCCATCAGAACTCCGCAGTTAAACGTGCTTGGGCGAGAGTAGTACTAGGATGGGTGACCTCCTGGGAAGTCCTCGTGTTGCACCCCTCCAACCCACGTTTTTGCCGCCCGTACTGTAATCCTCCCCTCCTCGTCCCCAAGGATGAGTTTTAACCGCCGGGATGTCCGGCCCGAAACAGGCTTCGATTTGATATACTGTGGGTCCGAATCGGACGTCGGGGCCAAAAACTACGAGTATTTCAACGGGCACGTGCCGATCGCGAAATAAATTCGGGTGCGATTATAACAACACTAATGCGCCGTATCCCGTCAGAACTCCGCTGTCAAAAACGTGCTTTGGGCGAGAGTGGTAGTAGGATGGGTGGCCTCCCAGGGCCGGATCGAGTTGTGCCGCGGGAATGGCTTATTTATAAATGTAAGGTTGAGAAACAACATCGGGTGCGATCATACCAGCACTAATGCACCGGATCCCATCAGAACTCCGCAGTTAAACGTGCTTGGGCGAGAGTAGTACTAGGATGGGTGACCTCCTGGGAAGTCCTCGTGTTGCACCCCTCCAACCCACGTTTTTGCCGCCCGTACTGTAATCCTCCCCTCCTCGTCCCCAAGGATGAGTTTTAACCGCCGGGATGTCCGGCCCGAAACAGGCTTCGATTTGATATACTGTGGGTCCGAATCGGACGTCGGGGCCAAAAACTACGAGTATTTCAACGGGCACGTGCCGATCGCGAAATAAATTCGGGTGCGATTATAACAACACTAATGCGCCGTATCCCGTCAGAACTCCGCTGTCAAAAACGTGCTTTGGGCGAGAGTGGTAGTAGGATGGGTGGCCTCCCAGGGCCGGATCGAGTTGTGCCGCGGGAATGGCTTATTTATAAATGTAAGGTTGAGAAACAACATCGGGTGCGATCATACCAGCACTAATGCACCGGATCCCATCAGAACTCCGCAGTTAAACGTGCTTGGGCGAGAGTAGTACTAGGATGGGTGACCTCCTGGGAAGTCCTCGTGTTGCACCCCTCCAACCCACGTTTTTGCCGCCCGTACTGTAACCCTCCCCTCCTCGTCCCCAAGGATGAGTTTTAACCGCCGGGATGTCCGGCCCGAAACAGGCTTCGATTTGATATACTGTGGGTCCGAATCGGACGTCGGGGCCAAAAACTACGAGTATTTCAACGGGCACGTGCCGATCGCGAAATAAATTCGGGTGCGATTATAACAACACTAATGCGCCGTATCCCGTCAGAACTCCGCTGTCAAAAACGTGCTTTGGGCGAGAGTGGTAGTAGGATGGGTGGCCTCCCAGGGCCGGATCGAGTTGTGCCGCGGGAATGGCTTATTTATAAATGTAAGGTTGAGAAACAACATCGGGTGCGATCATACCAGCACTAATGCACCGGATCCCATCAGAACTCCGCAGTTAAACGTGCTTGGGCGAGAGTAGTACTAGGATGGGTGACCTCCTGGGAAGTCCTCGTGTTGCACCCCTCCAACCCACGTTTTTGCCGCCCGTACTGTAATCCTCCCCTCCTCGTCCCCAAGGATGAGTTTTAACCGCCGGGATGTCCGGCCCGAAACAGGCTTCGATTTGATATACTGTGGGTCCGAATCGGACGTCGGGGCCAAAAACTACGAGTATTTCAACGGGCACGTGCCGATCGCGAAATAAATTCGGGTGCGATTATAACAACACTAATGCGCCGTATCCCGTCAGAACTCCGCTGTCAAAAACGTGCTTTGGGCGAGAGTGGTAGTAGGATGGGTGGCCTCCCAGGGCCGGATCGAGTTGTGCCGCGGGAATGGCTTATTTATAAATGTAAGGTTGAGAAACAACATCGGGTGCGATCATACCAGCACCAATGCACCGGATCCCATCAGAACTCCGCAGTTAAACGTGCTTGGGCGAGAGTAGTACTAGGATGGGTGACCTCCTGGGAAGTCCTCGTGTTGCACCCCTCCAACCCACGTTTTTGCCGCCCGTACTGTAATCCTCCCCTCCTCGTCCCCAAGGATGAGTTTTAACCGCCGGGATGTCCGGCCCGAAACAGGCTTCGATTTGATATACTGTGGGTCCGAATCGGACGTCGGGGCCAAAAACTACGAGTATTTCAACGGGCACGTGCCGATCGCGAAATAAATTCGGGTGCGATTATAACAACACTAATGCGCCGTATCCCGTCAGAACTCCGCTGTCAAAAACGTGCTTTGGGCGAGAGTGGTAGTAGGATGGGTGGCCTCCCAGGGCCGGATCGAGTTGTGCCGCGGGAATGGCTTATTTATAAATGTAAGGTTGAGAAACAACATCGGGTGCGATCATACCAGCACTAATGCACCGGATCCCATCAGAACTCCGCAGTTAAACGTGCTTGGGCGAGAGTAGTACTAGGATGGGTGACCTCCTGGGAAATCCTCGTGTTGCACCCCTCCAACCCACGTTTTTGCCGCCCGTACTGTAATCCTCCCCTCCTCGTCCCCAAGGATGAGTTTTAACCGCCGGGATGTCCGGCCCGAAACAGGCTTCGATTTGATATACTGTGGGTCCGAATCGGACGTCGGGGCCAAAAACTACGAGTATTTCAACGGGCACGTGCCGATCGCGAAATAAATTCGGGTGCGATTATAACAACACTAATGCGCCGTATCCCGTCAGAACTCCGCTGTCAAAAACGTGCTTTGGGCGAGAGTGGTAGTAGGATGGGTGGCCTCCCAGGGCCGGATCGAGTTGTGCCGCGGGAATGGCTTATTTATAAATGTAAGGTTGAGAAACAACATCGGGTGCGATCATACCAGCACTAATGCACCGGATCCCATCAGAACTCCGCAGTTAAACGTGCTTGGGCGAGAGTAGTACTAGGATGGGTGACCTCCTGGGAAGTCCTCGTGTTGCACCCCTCCAACCCACGTTTTTGCCGCCCGTACTGTAATCCTCCCCTCCTCGTCCGCAAGGATGAGTTTTAACCGCCGGGATGTCCGGCCCGAAACAGGCTTCGATTTGATATACTGTGGGTCCGAATCGGACATCGGGGCCAAAAACTACGAGTATTTCAACGGGCACGTGCCGATCGCGAAATAAATTCGGGTGCGATTATAATAACACTAATGCGCCGTATCCCGTCAGAACTCCGCTGTCAAAAACGTGCTTTGGGCGAGAGTGGTAGTAGGATGGGTGGCCTCCCAGGGCCGGATCGAGTTGTGCCGCGGGAATGGCTTATTTATAAATGTAAGGTTGAGAAACAACATCGGGTGCGATCATACCAGCACTAATGCACCGGATCCCATCAGAACTCCGCAGTTAAACGTGCTTGGGCGAGAGTAGTACTAGGATGGTTGACCTCCTGGGAAGTCCTCGTGTTGCACCCCTCCAACCCACGTTTTTGCCGCCCGTACTGTAATCCTCCCCTCCTCGTCCCCAAGGATGAGTTTTAACCGCCGGGATGTCCGGCCCGAAACAGGCTTCGATTTGATATACTGTGGGTCCGAATCGGACGTCGGGGCCAAAAACTACGAGTATTTCAACGGGCACGTGCCGATCGCGAAATAAATTCGGGTGCGATTATAACAACACTAATGCGCCGTATCCCGTCAGAACTCCGCTGTCAAAAACGTGCTTTGGGCGAGAGTGGTAGTAGGATGGGTGGCCTCCCAGGGCCGGATCGAGTTGTGCCGCGGGAATGGCTTATTTATAAATGTAAGGTTGAGAAACAACATCGGGTGCGTTCATACCAGCACCAATGCACCGGATCCCATCAGAACTCCGCAGTTAAACGTGCTTGGGCGAGAGTAGTGCTAGGATGGGTGACCTCCTGGGAAGTCCTCGTGTTGCACCCCTCCAACCCACGTTTTTGCCGCCCGTACTGTAATCCTCCCCTCCTCGTCCCCAAGGATGAGTTTTAACCGCCGGGATGTCCGGCCCGAAACAGGCTTCGATTTGATATACTGTGGGTCCGAATCGGACGTCGGGGCCAAAAACTACGAGTATTTCAACGGGCACGTGCCGATCGCGAAATAAATTCGGGTGCGATTATAACAACACTAATGCGCCGTATCCCGTCAGAACTCCGCTGTCAAAAACGTGCTTTGGGCGAGAGTGGTAGTAGGATGGGTGGCCTCCCAGGGCCGGATCGAGTTGTGCCGCGGGAATGGCTTATTTATAAATGTAAGGTTGAGAAACAACATCGGGTGCGATCATACCAGCACTAATGCACCGGATCCCATCAGAACTCCGCAGTTAAACGTGCTTGGGCGAGAGTAGTACTAGGATGGGTGACCTCCTGGGAAATCCTCGTGTTGCACCCCTCCAACCCACGTTTTTGCCGCCCGTACTGTAATCCTCCCCTCCTCGTCCCCAAGGATGAGTTTTAACCGCCGGGATGTCCGGCCCGAAACAGGCTTCGATTTGATATACTGTGGGTCCGAATCGGACGTCGGGGCCAAAAACTACGAGTATTTCAACGGGCACGTGCCGATCGCGAAATAAATTCGGGTGCGATTATAACAACACTAATGCGCCGTATCCCGTCAGAACTCCGCTGTCAAAAACGTGCTTTGGGCGAGAGTGGTAGTAGGATGGGTGGCCTCCCAGGGCCGGATCGAGTTGTGCCGCGGGAATGGCTTATTTATAAATGTAAGGTTGAGAAACAACATCGGGTGCGATCATACCAGCACTAATGCACCGGATCCCATCAGAACTCCGCAGTTAAACGTGCTTGGGCGAGAGTAGTACTAGGATGGGTGACCTCCTGGGAAGTCCTCGTGTTGCACCCCTCCAACCCACGTTTTTGCCGCCCGTACTGTAATCCTCCCCTCCTCGTCCGCAAGGATGAGTTTTAACCGCCGGGATGTCCGGCCCGAAACAGGCTTCGATTTGATATACTGTGGGTCCGAATCGGACGTCGGGGCCAAAAACTACGAGTATTTCAACGGGCACGTGCCGATCGCGAAATAAATTCGGGTGCGATTATAACAACACTAATGCGCCGTATCCCGTCAGAACTCCGCTGTCAAAAACGTGCTTTGGGCGAGAGTGGTAGTAGGATGGGTGGCCTCCCAGGGCCGGATCGAGTTGTGCCGCGGGAATGGCTTATTTATAAATGTAAGGTTGAGAAACAACATCGGGTGCGATCATACCAGCACTAATGCACCGGATCCCATCAGAACTCCGCAGTTAAACGTGCTTGGGCGAGAGTAGTACTAGGATGGGTGACCTCCTGGGAAGTCCTCGTGTTGCACCCCTCCAACCCACGTTTTTGCCGCCCGTACTGTAATCCTCCCCTCCTCGTCCCCAAGGATGAGTTTTAACCGCCGGGATGTCCGGCCCGAAACAGGCTTCGATTTGATATACTGTGGGTCCGAATCGGACGTCGGGGCCAAAAACTACGAGTATTTCAACGGGCACGTGCCGATCGCGAAATAAATTCGGGTGCGATTATAACAACACTAATGCGCCGTATCCCGTCAGAACTCCGCTGTCAAAAACGTGCTTTGGGCGAGAGTGGTAGTAGGATGGGTGGCCTCCCAGGGCCGGATCGAGTTGTGCCGCGGGAATGGCTTATTTATAAATGTAAGGTTGAGAAACAACATCGGGTGCGATCATACCAGCACTAATGCACCGGATCCCATCAGAACTCCGCAGTTAAACGTGCTTGGGCGAGAGTAGTACTAGGATGGGTGACCTCCTGGGAAGTCCTCGCGTTGCACCCCTCCAACCCACGTTTTTGCCGCCCGTACTGTAATCCTCCCCTCCTCGTCCCCAAGGATGAGTTTTAACCGCCGGGATGTCCGGCCCGAAACAGGCTTCGATTTGATATACTGTGGGTCCGAATCGGACGTCGGGGCCAAAAACTATGAGTATTTCAACGGGCACGTGCCGATCGCGAAATAAATTCGGGTGCGATTATAACAACACTAATGCGCCGTATCCCGTCAGAACTCCGCTGTCAAAAACGTGCTTTGGGCGAGAGTGGTAGTAGGATGGGTGGCCTCCCAGGGCCGGATCGAGTTGTGCCGCGGGAATGGCTTATTTAAAAATGTAAGGTTGAGAAACAACATCGGGTGCGATCATACCAGCACTAATGCACCGGATCCCATCAGAACTCCGCAGTTAAACGTGCTTGGGCGAGAGTATTACTAGGATTGGTGACCTCCTGGGAAGTCCTCGTGTTGCACCCCTCCAACCCACGTTTTTGCCGCCCGTACTGTAATCCTCCCCTCCTCGTCCCCAAGGATGAGTTTTAACCGCCGGGATGTCCGGCCCGAAACAGGCTTCGATTTGATATACTGTGGGTCCGAATCGGACGTCGGGGCCAAAAACTATGAGTATTTCAACGGGCACGTGCCGATCGCGAAATAAATTCGGGTGCGATTATAACAACACTAATGCGCCGTATCCCGTCAGAACTCCGCTGTCAAAAACGTGCTTTGGGCGAGAGTGGTAGTAGGATGGGTGGCCTCCCAGGGCCGGATCGAGTTGTGCCGCGGGAATGGCTTATTTATAAATGTAAGGTTGAGAAACAACATCGGGTGCGATCATACCAGCACTAATGCACCGGATCCCATCAGAACTCCGCAGTTAAACGTGCTTGGGCGAGAGTAGTACTAGGATGGGTGACCTCCTGGGAAGTCCTCGTGTTGCACCCCTCCAACCCACGTTTTTGCCGCCCGTACTGTAATCCTCCCCTCCTCGTCCCCAAGGACGAGTTTTAACCGCCGGGATGTCCGGCCCGAAACAGGCTTCGATTTGATATACTGTGGGTCCGAATCGGACGTCGGGGCCAAAAACTATGAGTATTTCAACGGGCACGTGCCGATCGCGAAATAAATTCGGGTGCGATTATAACAACACTAATGCGCCGTATCCCGTCAGAACTCCGCTGTCAAAAACGTGCTTTGGGCGAGAGTGGTAGTAGGATGGGTGGCCTCCCAGGGCCGGATCGAGTTGTGCCGCGGGAATGGCTTATTTATAAATGTAAGGTTGAGAAACAACATCGGGTGCGGTCATACCGGCACTAATGCACCGGATCCCATCAGAACTCCGCAGTTAAACGTGCTTGGGCGAGAGTAGTACTAGGATGGGTGACCTCCTGGGAAGTCCTCGTGTTGCACCCCTCCAACCCACGTTTTTGCCGCCCGTACTGTAATCCTCCCCTCCTCGTCCCCAAGGATGAGTTTTAACCGCCGGGATGTCCGGCCCGAAACAGGCTTCGATTTGATATACTGTGGGTCCGAATCGGACGTCGGGGCCAAAAACTATGAGTATTTCAACGGGCACGTGCCGATCGCGAAATAAATTCGGGTGCGATTATAACAACACTAATGCGCCGTATCCCGTCAGAACTCCGCTGTCAAAAACGTGCTTTGGGCGAGAGTGGTAGTAGGATGGGTGGCCTCCCAGGGCCGGATCGAGTTGTGCCGCGGGAATGGCTTATTTATAAATGTAAGGTTGAGAAACAACATCGGGTGCGATCATACCAGCACTAATGCACCGGATCCCATCAGAACTCCGCAGTTAAACGTGCTTGGGCGAGAGTATTACTAGGATGGGTGACCTCCTGGGAAGTCCTCGTGTTGCACCCCTCCAACCCACGTTTTTGCCGCCCGTACTGTAATCCTCCCCTCCTCGTCCCCAAGGATGAGTTTTAACCGCCGGGATGTCCGGCCCGAAACAGGCTTCGATTTGATATACTGTGGGTCCGAATCGGACGTCGGGGCCAAAAACTATGAGTATTTCAACGGGCACGTGCCGATCGCGAAATAAATTCGGGTGCGATTATAACAACATTAATGCGCCGTATCCCGTCAGAACTCCGCTGTCAAAAACGTGCTTTGGGCGAGAGTGGTAGTAGGATGGGTGGCCTCCCAGGGCCGGATCGAGTTGTGCCGCGGGAATGGCTTATTTATAAATGTAAGGTTGAGAAACAACATCGGGTGCGATCATACCAGCACTAATGCACCGGATCCCATCAGAACTCCGCAGTTAAACGTGCTTGGGCGAGAGTAGTACTAGGATGGGTGACCTCCTGGGAAGTCCTCGTGTTGCACCCCTCCAACCCACGTTTTTGCCGCCCGTACTGTAATCCTCCCCTCCTCGTCCCCAAGGATGAGTTTTAACCGCCGGGATGTCCGGCCCGAAACAGGCTTCGATTTGATATACTGTGGGTCCGAATCGGACGTCGGGGCCAAAAACTACGAGTATTTCAACGGGCACGTGCCGATCGCGAAATAAATTCGGGTGCGATTATAACAACACTAATGCGCCGTATCCCGTCAGAACTCCGCTGTCAAAAACGTGCTTTGGGCGAGAGTGGTAGTAGGATGGGTGGCCTCCCAGGGCCGGATCGAGTTGTGCCGCGGGAATGGCTTATTTATAAATGTAAGGTTGAGAAACAACATCGGGTGCGATCATACCAGCACTAATGCACCGGATCCCATCAGAACTCCGCAGTTAAACGTGCTTGGGCGAGAGTAGTACTAGGATGGGTGACCTCCTGGGAAGTCCTCGTGTTGCACCCCTTCAACCCACGTTTTTGCCGCCCGTACTGTAATCCTCCCCTCCTCGTCCCCAAGGATGAGTTTTAACCGCCGGGATGTCCGGCCCGAAACAGGCTTCGATTTGATATACTGTGGGTCCGAATCGGACGTCGGGGCCAAAAACTATGAGTATTTCAACGGGCACGTGCCGATCGCGAAATAAATTCGGGTGCGATTATAACAACACTAATGCGCCGTATCCCGTCAGAACTCCGCTGTCAAAAACGTGCTTTGGGCGAGAGTGGTAGTAGGATGGGTGGCCTCCCAGGGCCGGATCGAGTTGTGCCGCGGGAATGGCTTATTTATAAATGTAAGGTTGAGAAACAACATCGGGTGCGATCATACCAGCACTAATGCACCGGATCCCATCAGAACTCCGCAGTTAAACGTGCTTGGGCGAGAGTAGTACTAGGATGGGAGACCTCCTGGGAAGTCCTCGTGTTGCACCCCTCCAACCCACGTTTTTGCCGCCCGTACTGTAATCCTCCCCTCCTCGTCCCCAAGGATGAGTTTTAACCGCCGGGATGTCCGGCCCGAAACAGGCTTCGATTTGATATACTGTGGGTCCGAATCGGACGTCGGGGCCAAAAACTATGATTATTTCAACGGGCACGTGCCGATCGCGAAATAAATTCGGGTGCGATTATAACAACACTAATGCGCCGTATCCCGTCAGAACTCCGCTGTCAAAAACGTGCTTTGGGCGAGAGTGGTAGTAGGATGGGTGGCCTCCCAGGGCCGGATCGAGTTGTGCCGCGGGAATGGCTTATTTATAAATGTAAGGTTGAGAAACAACATCGGGTGCGATCATACCAGCACTAATGCACCGGATCCCATCAGAACTCCGCAGTTAAACGTGCTTGGGCGAGAGTAGTACTAGGATGGGTGACCTCCTGGGAAGTCCTCGTGTTGCACCCCTCCAACCCACGTTTTTGCCGCCCGTACTGTAATCCTCCCCTCCTCGTCCCCAAGGATGAGTTTTAACCGCCGGGATGTCCGGCCCGAAACAGGCTTCGATTTGATATACTGTGGGTCCGAATCGGACGTCGGGGCCAAAAACTATGAGTATTTCAACGGGCACGTGCCGATCGCGAAATAAATTCGGGTGCGATTATAACAACACTAATGCGCCGTATCCCGTCAGAACTCCGCTGTCAAAAACGTGCTTTGGGCGAGAGTGGTAGTAGGATGGGTGGCCTCCCAGGGCCGGATCGAGTTGTGCCGCGGGAATGGCTTATTTATAAATGTAAGGTTGAGAAACAACATCGGGTGCGATCATACCAGCACTAATGCACCGGATCCCATCAGAACTCCGCAGTTAAACGTGCTTGGGCGAGAGTATTACTAGGATGGGTGACCTCCTGGGAAGTCCTCGTGTTGCACCCCTCCAACCCACGTTTTTGCCGCCCGTACTGTAATCCTCCCCTCCTCGTCCCCAAGGATGAGTTTTAACCGCCGGGATGTCCGGCCCGAAACAGGCTTCGATTTGATATACTGTGGGTCCGAATCGGACGTCGGGGCCAAAAACTATGAGTATTTCAACGGGCACGTGCCGATCGCGAAATAAATTCGGGTGCGATTATAACAACATTAATGCGCCGTATCCCGTCAGAACTCCGCTGTCAAAAACGTGCTTTGGGCGAGAGTGGTAGTAGGATGGGTGGCCTCCCAGGGCCGGATCGAGTTGTGCCGCGGGAATGGCTTATTTATAAATGTAAGGTTGAGAAACAACATCGGGTGCGATCATACCAGCACTAATGCACCGGATCCCATCAGAACTCCGCAGTTAAACGTGCTTGGGCGAGAGTAGTACTAGGATGGGTGACCTCCTGGGAAGTCCTCGTGTTGCACCCCTCCAACCCACGTTTTTGCCGCCCGTACTGTAATCCTCCCCTCCTCGTCCCCAAGGATGAGTTTTAACCGCCGGGATGTCCGGCCCGAAACAGGCTTCGATTTGATATACTGTGGGTCCGAATCGGACGTCGGGGCCAAAAACTACGAGTATTTCAACGGGCACGTGCCGATCGCGAAATAAATTCGGGTGCGATTATAACAACACTAATGCGCCGTATCCCGTCAGAACTCCGCTGTCAAAAACGTGCTTTGGGCGAGAGTGGTAGTAGGATGGGTGGCCTCCCAGGGCCGGATCGAGTTGTGCCGCGGGAATGGCTTATTTATAAATGTAAGGTTGAGAAACAACATCGGGTGCGATCATACCAGCACTAATGCACCGGATCCCATCAGAACTCCGCAGTTAAACGTGCTTGGGCGAGAGTAGTACTAGGATGGGTGACCTCCTGGGAAGTCCTCGTGTTGCACCCCTTCAACCCACGTTTTTGCCGCCCGTACTGTAATCCTCCCCTCCTCGTCCCCAAGGATGAGTTTTAACCGCCGGGATGTCCGGCCCGAAACAGGCTTCGATTTGATATACTGTGGGTCCGAATCGGACGTCGGGGCCAAAAACTATGAGTATTTCAACGGGCACGTGCCGATCGCGAAATAAATTCGGGTGCGATTATAACAACACTAATGCGCCGTATCCCGTCAGAACTCCGCTGTCAAAAACGTGCTTTGGGCGAGAGTGGTAGTAGGATGGGTGGCCTCCCAGGGCCGGATCGAGTTGTGCCGCGGGAATGGCTTATTTATAAATGTAAGGTTGAGAAACAACATCGGGTGCGATCATACCAGCACTAATGCACCGGATCCCATCAGAACTCCGCAGTTAAACGTGCTTGGGCGAGAGTAGTACTAGGATGGGAGACCTCCTGGGAAGTCCTCGTGTTGCACCCCTCCAACCCACGTTTTTGCCGCCCGTACTGTAATCCTCCCCTCCTCGTCCCCAAGGATGAGTTTTAACCGCCGGGATGTCCGGCCCGAAACAGGCTTCGATTTGATATACTGTGGGTCCGAATCGGACGTCGGGGCCAAAAACTATGATTATTTCAACGGGCACGTGCCGATCGCGAAATAAATTCGGGTGCGATTATAACAACACTAATGCGCCGTATCCCGTCAGAACTCCGCTGTCAAAAACGTGCTTTGGGCGAGAGTGGTAGTAGGATGGGTGGCCTCCCAGGGCCGGATCGAGTTGTGCCGCGGGAATGGCTTATTTATAAATGTAAGGTTGAGAAACAACATCGGGTGCGATCATACCAGCACTAATGCACCGGATCCCATCAGAACTCCGCAGTTAAACGTGCTTGGGCGAGAGTAGTACTAGGATGGGTGACCTCCTGGGAAGTCCTCGTGTTGCACCCCTCCAACCCACGTTTTTGCCGCCCGTACTGTAATCCTCCCCTCCTCGTCCCCAAGGATGAGTTTTAACCGCCGGGATGTCCGGCCCGAAACAGGCTTCGATTTGATATACTGTGGGTCCGAATCGGACGTCGGGGCCAAAAACTATGAGTATTTCAACGGGCACGTGCCGATCGCGAAATAAATTCGGGTGCGATTATAACAACACTAATGCGCCGTATCCCGTCAGAACTCCGCTGTCAAAAACGTGCTTTGGGCGAGAGTGGTAGTAGGATGGGTGGCCTCCCAGGGCCGGATCGAGTTGTGCCGCGGGAATGGCTTATTTATAAATGTAAGGTTGAGAAACAACATCGGGTGCGATCATACCAGCACTAATGCACCGGATCCCATCAGAACTCTGCAGTTAAACGTGCTTGGGCGAGAGTAGTACTAGGATGGGTGACCTCCTGGGAAGTCCTCGTGTTGCACCCCTCCAACCCACGTTTTTGCCGCCCGTACTGTAATCCTCCCCTCCTCGTCCCCAAGGATGAGTTTTAACCGCCGGGATGTCCGGCCCGAAACAGGCTTCGATTTGATATACTGTGGGTCCGAATCGGACGTCGGGGCCAAAAACTATGAGTATTTCAACGGGCACGTGCCGATCGCGAAATAAATTCGGGTGCGATTATAACAACACTAATGCGCCGTATCCCGTCAGAACTCCGCTGTCAAAAACGTGCTTTGGGCGAGAGTGGTAGTAGGATGGGTGGCCTCCCAGGGCCGGATCGAGTTGTGCCGCGGGAATGGCTTATTTATAAATGTAAGGTTGAGAAACAACATCGGGTGCGATCATACCAGCACTAATGCACCGGATCCCATCAGAACTCCGCAGTTAAACGTGCTTGGGCGAGAGTAGTACTAGGATGGGTGACCTCCTGGGAAGTCCTCGTGTTGCACCCCTCCAACCCACGTTTTTGCCGCCCGTACTGTAATCCTCCCCTCCTCGTCCCCAAGGATGAGTTTTAACCGCCGGGATGTCCGGCCCGAAACAGGCTTCGATTTGATATATTGTGGGTCCGAATCGGACGTCGGGGCCAAAAACTATGAGTATTTCAACGGGCACGTGCCGATCGCGAAATAAATTCGGGTGCGATTATAACAACACTAATGCGCCGTATCCCGTCAGAACTCCGCTGTCAAAAACGTGCTTTGGGCGAGAGTGGTAGTAGGATGGGTGGCCTCCCAGGGCCGGATCGAGTTGTGCCGCGGGAATGGCTTATTTATAAATGTAAGGTTGAGAAACAACATCGGGTGCGATCATACCAGCACTAATGAACCGGATCCCATCAGAACTCCGCAGTTAAACGTGCTTGGGCGAGAGTAGTACTAGGATGGGTGACCTCCTGGGAAGTCCTCGTGTTGCACCCCTCCAACCCACGTTTTTGCTGCCCGTACTGTAATCCTCCCCTCCTCGTCCCCAAGGATGAGTTTTAACCGCCGGGATGTCCGGCCCGAAACAGGCTTCGATTTGATATACTGTGGGTCCGAATCGGACGTCGGGGCCAAAAACTATGAGTATTTCAACGGGCACGTGCCGATCGCGAAATAAATTCGGGTGCGATTATAACAACACTAATGCGCCGTATCCCGTCAGAACTCCGCTGTCAAAAACGTGCTTTGGGCGAGAGTGGTAGTAGGATGGGTGGCCTCCCAGGGCCGGATCGAGTTGTGCCGCGGGAATAGCTTATTTATAAATGTAAGGTTGAGAAACAACATCGGGTGCGATCATACCAGCACTAATGCACCGGATCCCATCAGAACTCCGCAGTTAAACGTGCTTGGGCGAGAGTAGTACTAGGATGGGTGACCTCCTGGGAAGTCCTCGTGTTGCACCCCTGCAACCCACGTTTTTGCCGCCCGTACTGTAATCCTCCCCTCCTCGTCCCCAAGGATGAGTTTTAACCGCCGGGATGTCCGGCCCGAAACAGGCTTCGATTTGATATACTGTGGGTCCGAATCGGACGTCGGGGCCAAAAACTATGAGTATTTCAACGGGCACGTGCCGATCGCGAAATAAATTCGGGTGCGATTATAACAACACTAATGCGCCGTATCCCGTCAGAACTCCGCTGTCAAAAACGTGCTTTGGGCGAGAGTGGTAGTAGGATGGGTGGCCTCCCAGGGCCGGATCGAGTTGTGCCGCGGGAATGGCTTATTTATAAATGTAAGGTTGAGAAACAACATCGGGTGCGATCAATCCAGCACTAATGCACCGGATCCCATCAGAACTCCGCAGTTAAACGTGCTTGGGCGAGAGTAGTACTAGGATGGGTGACCTCCTGGGAAGTCCTCGTGTTGCACCTCTCCAACCCACGATTTTGCCGCCCGTACTGTAATCCTCCCCTCCTCGTCCCCAAGGATGAGTTTTAACCGCCGGGATGTCCGGCCCGAAACAGGCTTCGATTTGATATACTGTGGGTCCGAATCGGACGTCGGGGCCAAAAACTATGAGTATTTCAACGGGCACGTGCCGATCGCGAAATAAATTCGGGTGCGATTATAACAACACTAATGCGCCGTATCCCGTCAGAACTCCGCTGTCAAAAACGTGCTTTGGGCGAGAGTGGTAGTAGGATGGGTGGCCTCCCAGGGCCGGATCGAGTTGTGCCGCGGGAATGGCTTATTTATAAATGTAAGGTTGAGAAACAACATCGGGTGCGATCATACCAGCACTAATGCACCGGATCCCATCAGAACTCCGCAGTTAAACGTGCTTGGGCGAGAGTAGTACTAGGATGGGTGACCTCCTGGGAAGTCCTCGTGTTGCACCCCTCCAACCCACGTTTTTGCCGCCCGTACTGTAATCCTCCCCTCCTCGTCCCCAAGGATGAGTTTTAACCGCCGGGATGTCCGGCCCGAAACAGGCTTCGATTTGATATACTGTGGGTCCGAATCGGACGTCGGGGCCAAAAACTATGAGTTTTTCAACGGGCACGTGCCGATCGCGAAATAAATTCGGGTGCGATTATAACAACACTAATGCGCCGTATCCCGTCAGAACTCCGCTGTCAAAAACGTGCTTTGGGCGAGAGTGGTAGTAGGATGGGTGGCCTCCCAGGGCCGGATCGAGTTGTGCCGCGGGAATGGCTTATTTATAAATGTAAGGTTGAGAAACAACATCGGGTGCGATCATACCAGCACTAATGCACCGGATCCCATCAGAACTACGCAGTTAAACGTGCTTGGGCGAGAGTGGTACTAGGATGGGTGACCTCCTGGGAAGTCCTCGTGTTGCACCCCTCCAACCCACGTTTTTGCCGCCCGTACTGTAATCCTCCCCTCCTCGTCCCCAAGGATGAGTTTTAACCGCCGGGATGTCCGGCCCGAAACAGGCTTCGATTTGATATACTGTGGGTCCGAATCGGACGTCGGGGCCAAAAACTATGAGTATTTCAACGGGCACGTGCCGATCGCGAAATAAATTCGGGTGCGATTATAACAACACTAATGCGCCGTATCCCGTCAGAACTCCGCTGTCAAAAACGTGCTTTGGGCGAGAGTGGTAGTAGGATGGGTGGCCTCCCAGGGCCGGATCGAGTTGTGCCGCGGGAATGGCTTATTTATATATGTAAGGTTGAGAAACAACATCGGGTGCGATCATACCAGCACTGATGCACCGGATCCCATCAGAACTCCGCAGTTAAACGTGCTTGGGCGAGAGTAGTACTAGGATGGGTGACCTCCTGGGAAGTCCTCGTGTTGCACCCCTCCAACCCACGTTTTTGCCGCCCGTACTGTAATCCTCCCCTCCTCGTCCCAAAGGATGAGTTTTAACCGCCGGGATGTCCGGCCCGAAACAGGCTTCGATTTGATATACTGTGGGTCCGAATCGGACGTCGGGGCCAAAAACTATTAGTATTTCAACGGGCCTGTGCCGATCGCGAAATAAATTCGGGTGCGATTATAACAACACTAATGCGCCGTATCCCGTCAGAACTCCGCTGTCAAAAACGTGCTTTGGGCGAGAGTGGTAGTAGGATGGGTGGCCTCCCAGGGCCGGATCGAGTTGTGCCGCGGGAATGGCTTATTTATAAATGTAAGGTTGAGAAACAACATCGGGTGCGATCATACCAGCACTAATGCACCGGATCCCATCAGAACTCCGCAGTTAAACGTGCTTGGGCGAGAGTAGTACTAGGATGGGTGACCACCTGGGAAGTCCTCGTGTTGCACCCCTCCAACCCACGTTTTTGCCGCCCGTACTGTAATCCTCCCCTCCTCGTCCCCAAGGATGAGTTTTAACCGCCGGGATGTCCGGCCCGAAACAGGCTTCGATTTGATATACTGTGGGTCCGAATCGGACGTCGGGGCCAAAAACTATGAGTTTTTCAACGGGCACGTGCCGATCGCGAAATAAATTCGGGTGCGATTATAACAACACTAATGCGCCGTATCCCGTCAGAACTCCGCTGTCAAAAACGTGCTTTGGGCGAGAGTGGTAGTAGGATGGGTGGCCTCCCAGGGCCGGATCGAGTTGTGCCGCGGGAATGGCTTATTTATAAATGTAAGGTTGAGAAACAACATCGGGTGCGATCATACCAGCACTAATGCACCGGATCCCATCAGAACTACGCAGTTAAACGTGCTTGGGCGAGAGTGGTACTAGGATGGGTGACCTCCTGGGAAGTCCTCGTGTTGCACCCCTCCAACCCACGTTTTTGCCGCCCGTACTGTAATCCTCCCCTCCTCGTCCCCAAGGATGAGTTTTAACCGCCGGGATGTCCGGCCCGAAACAGGCTTCGATTTGATATACTGTGGGTCCGAATCGGACGTCGGGGCCAAAAACTATGAGTATTTCAACGGGCACGTGCCGATCGCGAAATAAATTCGGGTGCGATTATAACAACACTAATGCGCCGTATCCCGTCAGAACTCCGCTGTCAAAAACGTGCTTTGGGCGAGAGTGGTAGTAGGATGGGTGGCCTCCCAGGGCCGGATCGAGTTGTGCCGCGGGAATGGCTTATTTATATATGTAAGGTTGAGAAACAACATCGGGTGCGATCATACCAGCACTGATGCACCGGATCCCATCAGAACTCCGCAGTTAAACGTGCTTGGGCGAGAGTAGTACTAGGATGGGTGACCTCCTGGGAAGTCCTCGTGTTGCACCCCTCCAACCCACGTTTTTGCCGCCCGTACTGTAATCCTCCCCTCCTCGTCCCAAAGGATGAGTTTTAACCGCCGGGATGTCCGGCCCGAAACAGGCTTCGATTTGATATACTGTGGGTCCGAATCGGACGTCGGGGCCAAAAACTATTAGTATTTCAACGGGCCTGTGCCGATCGCGAAATAAATTCGGGTGCGATTATAACAACACTAATGCGCCGTATCCCGTCAGAACTCCGCTGTCAAAAACGTGCTTTGGGCGAGAGTGGTAGTAGGATGGGTGGCCTCCCAGGGCCGGATCGAGTTGTGCCGCGGGAATGGCTTATTTATAAATGTAAGGTTGAGAAACAACATCGGGTGCGATCATACCAGCACTAATGCACCGGATCCCATCAGAACTCCGCAGTTAAACGTGCTTGGGCGAGAGTATTACTAGGATGGGTGACCTCCTGGGAAGTCCTCGTGTTGCACCCCTCCAACCCACGTTTTTGCCGCCCGTACTGTAATCCTCCCCTCCTCGTCCCCAAGGATGAGTTTTAACCGCCGGGATGTCCGGCCCGAAACAGGCTTCGATTTGATATACTGTGGGTCCGAATCGGACGTCGGGGCCAAAAACTATGAGTATTTCAACGGGCACGTGCCGATCGCGAAATAAATTCGGGTGCGATTATAACAACATTAATGCGCCGTATCCCGTCAGAACTCCGCTGTCAAAAACGTGCTTTGGGCGAGAGTGGTAGTAGGATGGGTGGCCTCCCAGGGCCGGATCGAGTTGTGCCGCGGGAATGGCTTATTTATAAATGTAAGGTTGAGAAACAACATCGGGTGCGATCATACCAGCACTAATGCACCGGATCCCATCAGAACTCCGCAGTTAAACGTGCTTGGGCGAGAGTAGTACTAGGATGGGTGACCTCCTGGGAAGTCCTCGTGTTGCACCCCTCCAACCCACGTTTTTGCCGCCCGTACTGTAATCCTCCCCTCCTCGTCCCCAAGGATGAGTTTTAACCGCCGGGATGTCCGGCCCGAAACAGGCTTCGATTTGATATACTGTGGGTCCGAATCGGACGTCGGGGCCAAAAACTACGAGTATTTCAACGGGCACGTGCCGATCGCGAAATAAATTCGGGTGCGATTATAACAACACTAATGCGCCGTATCCCGTCAGAACTCCGCTGTCAAAAACGTGCTTTGGGCGAGAGTGGTAGTAGGATGGGTGGCCTCCCAGGGCCGGATCGAGTTGTGCCGCGGGAATGGCTTATTTATAAATGTAAGGTTGAGAAACAACATCGGGTGCGATCATACCAGCACTAATGCACCGGATCCCATCAGAACTCCGCAGTTAAACGTGCTTGGGCGAGAGTAGTACTAGGATGGGTGACCTCCTGGGAAGTCCTCGTGTTGCACCCCTTCAACCCACGTTTTTGCCGCCCGTACTGTAATCCTCCCCTCCTCGTCCCCAAGGATGAGTTTTAACCGCCGGGATGTCCGGCCCGAAACAGGCTTCGATTTGATATACTGTGGGTCCGAATCGGACGTCGGGGCCAAAAACTATGAGTATTTCAACGGGCACGTGCCGATCGCGAAATAAATTCGGGTGCGATTATAACAACACTAATGCGCCGTATCCCGTCAGAACTCCGCTGTCAAAAACGTGCTTTGGGCGAGAGTGGTAGTAGGATGGGTGGCCTCCCAGGGCCGGATCGAGTTGTGCCGCGGGAATGGCTTATTTATAAATGTAAGGTTGAGAAACAACATCGGGTGCGATCATACCAGCACTAATGCACCGGATTCCATCAGAACTCCGCAGTTAAACGTGCTTGGGCGAGAGTAGTACTAGGATGGGAGACCTCCTGGGAAGTCCTCGTGTTGCACCCCTCCAACCCACGTTTTTGCCGCCCGTACTGTAATCCTCCCCTCCTCGTCCCCAAGGATGAGTTTTAACCGCCGGGATGTCCGGCCCGAAACAGGCTTCGATTTGATATACTGTGGGTCCGAATCGGACGTCGGGGCCAAAAACTATGATTATTTCAACGGGCACGTGCCGATCGCGAAATAAATTCGGGTGCGATTATAACAACACTAATGCGCCGTATCCCGTCAGAACTCCGCTGTCAAAAACGTGCTTTGGGCGAGAGTGGTAGTAGGATGGGTGGCCTCCCAGGGCCGGATCGAGTTGTGCCGCGGGAATGGCTTATTTATAAATGTAAGGTTGAGAAACAACATCGGGTGCGATCATACCAGCACTAATGCACCGGATCCCATCAGAACTCCGCAGTTAAACGTGCTTGGGCGAGAGTAGTACTAGGATGGGTGACCTCCTGGGAAGTCCTCGTGTTGCACCCCTCCAACCCACGTTTTTGCCGCCCGTACTGTAATCCTCCCCTCCTCGTCCCCAAGGATGAGTTTTAACCGCCGGGATGTCCGGCCCGAAACAGGCTTCGATTTGATATACTGTGGGTCCGAATCGGACGTCGGGGCCAAAAACTATGAGTATTTCAACGGGCACGTGCCGATCGCGAAATAAATTCGGGTGCGATTATAACAACACTAATGCGCCGTATCCCGTCAGAACTCCGCTGTCAAAAACGTGCTTTGGGCGAGAGTGGTAGTAGGATGGGTGGCCTCCCAGGGCCGGATCGAGTTGTGCCGCGGGAATGGCTTATTTATAAATGTAAGGTTGAGAAACAACATCGGGTGCGATCATACCAGCACTAATGCACCGGATCCCATCAGAACTCTGCAGTTAAACGTGCTTGGGCGAGAGTAGTACTAGGATGGGTGACCTCCTGGGAAGTCCTCGTGTTGCACCCCTCCAACCCACATTTTTGCCGCCCGTACTGTAATCCTCCCCTCCTCGTCCCCAAGGATGAGTTTTAACCGCCGGGATGTCCGGCCCGAAACAGGCTTCGATTTGATATACTGTGGGTCCGAATCGGACGTCGGGGCCAAAAACTATGAGTATTTCAACGGGCACGTGCCGATCGCGAAATAAATTCGGGTGCGATTATAACAACACTAATGCGCCGTATCCCGTCAGAACTCCGCTGTCAAAAACGTGCTTTGGGCGAGAGTGGTAGTAGGATGGGTGGCCTCCCAGGGCCGGATCGAGTTGTGCCGCGGGAATGGCTTATTTATAAATGTAAGGTTGAGAAACAACATCGGGTGCGATCATACCAGCACTAATGCACCGGATCCCATCAGAACTCCGCAGTTAAACGTGCTTGGGCGAGAGTAGTACTAGGATGGGTGACCTCCTGGGAAGTCCTCGTGTTGCACCCCTCCAACCCACGTTTTTGCCGCCCGTACTGTAATCCTCCCCTCCTCGTCCCCAAGGATGAGTTTTAACCGCCGGGATGTCCGGCCCGAAACAGGCTTCGATTTGATATATTGTGGGTCCGAATCGGACGTCGGGGCCAAAAACTATGAGTATTTCAACGGGCACGTGCCGATCGCGAAATAAATTCGGGTGCGATTATAACAACACTAATGCGCCGTATCCCGTCAGAACTCCGCTGTCAAAAACGTGCTTTGGGCGAGAGTGGTAGTAGGATGGGTGGCCTCCCAGGGCCGGATCGAGTTGTGCCGCGGGAATGGCTTATTTATAAATGTAAGGTTGAGAAACAACATCGGGTGCGATCATACCAGCACTAATGAACCGGATCCCATCAGAACTCCGCAGTTAAACGTGCTTGGGCGAGAGTAGTACTAGGATGGGTGACCTCCTGGGAAGTCCTCGTGTTGCACCCCTCCAACCCACGTTTTTGCTGCCCGTACTGTAATCCTCCCCTCCTCGTCCCCAAGGATGAGTTTTAACCGCCGGGATGTCCGGCCCGAAACAGGCTTCGATTTGATATACTGTGGGTCCGAATCGGACGTCGGGGCCAAAAACTATGAGTATTTCAACGGGCACGTGCCGATCGCGAAATAAATTCGGGTGCGATTATAACAACACTAATGCGCCGTATCCCGTCAGAACTCCGCTGTCAAAAACGTGCTTTGGGCGAGAGTGGTAGTAGGATGGGTGGCCTCCCAGGGCGGGATCGAGTTGTGCCGCGGGAATAGCTTATTTATAAATGTAAGGTTGAGAAACAACATCGGGTGCGATCATACCAGCACTAATGCACCGGATCCCATCAGAACTCCGCAGTTAAACGTGCTTGGGCGAGAGTAGTACTAGGATGGGTGACCTCCTGGGAAGTCCTCGTGTTGCACCCCTGCAACCCACGTTTTTGCCGCCCGTACTGTAATCCTCCCCTCCTCGTCCCCAAGGATGAGTTTTAACCGCCGGGATGTCCGGCCCGAAACAGGCTTCGATTTGATATACTGTGGGTCCGAATCGGACGTCGGGGCCAAAAACTATGAGTATTTCAACGGGCACGTGCCGATCGCGAAATAAATTCGGGTGCGATTATAACAACACTAATGCGCCGTATCCCGTCAGAACTCCGCTGTCAAAAACGTGCTTTGGGCGAGAGTGGTAGTAGGATGGGTGGCCTCCCAGGGCCGGATCGAGTTGTGCCGCGGGAATGGCTTATTTATAAATGTAAGGTTGAGAAACAACATCGGGTGCGATCAATCCAGCACTAATGCACCGGATCCCATCAGAACTCCGCAGTTAAACGTGCTTGGGCGAGAGTAGTACTAGGATGGGTGACCTCCTGGGAAGTCCTCGTGTTGCACCCCTCCAACCCACGATTTTGCCGCCCGTACTGTAATCCTCCCCTCCTCGTCCCCAAGGATGAGTTTTAACCGCCGGGATGTCCGGCCCGAAACAGGCTTCGATTTGATATACTGTGGGTCCGAATCGGACGTCGGGGCCAAAAACTATGAGTATTTCAACGGGCACGTGCCGATCGCGAAATAAATTCGGGTGCGATTATAACAACACTAATGCGCCGTATCCCGTCAGAACTCCGCTGTCAAAAACGTGCTTTGGGCGAGAGTGGTAGTAGGATGGGTGGCCTCCCAGGGCCGGATCGAGTTGTGCCGCGGGAATGGCTTATTTATAAATGTAAGGTTGAGAAACAACATCGGGTGCGATCATACCAGCACTAATGCACCGGATCCCATCAGAACTCCGCAGTTAAACGTGCTTGGGCGAGAGTAGTACTGGGATGGGTGACCTCCTGGGAAGTCCTCGTGTTGCACCCCTCCAACCCACGTTTTTGCCGCCCGTACTGTAATCCTCCCCTCCTCGTCCCCAAGGATGAGTTTTAACCGCCGGGATGTCCGGCCCGAAACAGGCTTCGATTTGATATACTGTGGGTCCGAATCGGACGTCGGGGCCAAAAACTATGAGTATTTCAACGGGCACGTGCCGATCGCGAAATAAATTCGGGTGCGATTATAACAACACTAATGCGCCGTATCCCGTCAGAACTCCGCTGTCAAAAACGTGCTTTGGGCGAGAGTGGTAGTAGGATGGGTGGCCTCCCAGGGCCGGATCGAGTTGTGCCGCGGGAATGGCTTATTTATAAATGTAAGGTTGAGAAACAACATCGGGTGCGATCATACCAGCACTAATGCACCGGATCCCATCAGAACTCCGCAGTTAAACGTGCTTGGGCGAGAGTAGTACTAGGATGGGTGACCACCTGGGAAGTCCTCGTGTTGCACCCCTCCAACCCACGTTTTTGCCGCCCGTACTGTAATCCTCCCCTCCTCGTCCCCAAGGATGAGTTTTAACCGCCGGGATGTCCGGCCCGAAACAGGCTTCGATTTGATATACTGTGGGTCCGAATCGGACGTCGGGGCCAAAAACTATGAGTTTTTCAACGGGCACGTGCCGATCGCGAAATAAATTCGGGTGCGATTATAACAACACTAATGCGCCGTATCCCGTCAGAACTCCGCTGTCAAAAACGTGCTTTGGGCGAGAGTGGTAGTAGGATGGGTGGCCTCCCAGGGCCGGATCGAGTTGTGCCGCGGGAATGGCTTATTTATAAATGTAAGGTTGAGAAACAACATCGGGTGCGATCATACCAGCACTAATGCACCGGATCCCATCAGAACTACGCAGTTAAACGTGCTTGGGCGAGAGTGGTACTAGGATGGGTGACCTCCTGGGAAGTCCTCGTGTTGCACCCCTCCAACCCACGTTTTTGCCGCCCGTACTGTAATCCTCCCCTCCTCGTCCCCAAGGATGAGTTTTAACCGCCGGGATGTCCGGCCCGAAACAGGCTTCGATTTGATATACTGTGGGTCCGAATCGGACGTCGGGGCCAAAAACTATGAGTATTTCAACGGGCACGTGCCGATCGCGAAATAAATTCGGGTGCGATTATAACAACACTAATGCGCCGTATCCCGTCAGAACTCCGCTGTCAAAAACGTGCTTTGGGCGAGAGTGGTAGTAGGATGGGTGGCCTCCCAGGGCCGGATCGAGTTGTGCCGCGGGAATGGCTTATTTATATATGTAAGGTTGAGAAACAACATCGGGTGCGATCATACCAGCACTGATGCACCGGATCCCATCAGAACTCCGCAGTTAAACGTGCTTGGGCGAGAGTAGTACTAGGATGGGTGACCTCCTGGGAAGTCCTCGTGTTGCACCCCTCCAACCCACGTTTTTGCCGCCCGTACTGTAATCCTCCCCTCCTCGTCCCAAAGGATGAGTTTTAACCGCCGGGATGTCCGGCCCGAAACAGGCTTCGATTTGATATACTGTGGGTCCGAATCGGACGTCGGGGCCAAAAACTATTAGTATTTCAACGGGCCTGTGCCGATCGCGAAATAAATTCGGGTGCGATTATAACAACACTAATGCGCCGTATCCCGTCAGAACTCCGCTGTCAAAAACGTGCTTTGGGCGAGAGTGGTAGTAGGATGGGTGGCCTCCCAGGGCCGGATCGAGTTGTGCCGCGGGAATGGCTTATTTATAAATGTAAGGTTGAGAAACAACATCGGGTGCGATCATACCAGCACTAATGCACCGGATCCCATCAGAACTCCACGTGCTTGGGCGAGAGTAGTACTAGGATGGGTGACCTCCTGGGAAGTCCTCGTGTTGCACCCCTCCAACCCACGTTTTTGCCGCCCGTACTGTAATCCTCCCCTCCTCGTCCCCAAGGATGAGTTTTAACCGCCGGGATGTCCGGCCCGAAACAGGCTTCGATTTGATATACTGTGGGTCCGAATCGGACGTCGGGGCCAAAAACTATGAGTATTTCAACGGGCACGTGCCGATCGCGAAATAAATTCGGGTGCGATTATAACAACACTAATGCGCCGTATCCCGTCAGAACTCCGCTGTCAAAAACGTGCTTTGGGCGAGAGTGGTAGTAGGATGGGTGGCCTCCCAGGGCCGGATCGAGTTGTGCCGCGGGAATGGCTTATTTATAAATGTAAGGTTGAGAAACAACATCGGGTGCGATCATACCAGCACTAATGAACCGGATCCCATCAGAACTCCGCAGTTAAACGTGCTTGGGCGAGAGTAGTACTAGGATGGGTGACCTCCTGGGAAGTCCTCGTGTTGCACCCCTCCAACCCACGTTTTTGCTGCCCGTACTGTAATCCTCCCCTCCTCGTCCCCAAGGATGAGTTTTAACCGCCGGGATGTCCGGCCCGAAACAGGCTTCGATTTGATATACTGTGGGTCCGAATCGGACGTCGGGGCCAAAAACTATGAGTATTTCAACGGGCACGTGCCGATCGCGAAATAAATTCGGGTGCGATTATAACAACACTAATGCGCCGTATCCCGTCAGAACTCCGCTGTCAAAAACGTGCTTTGGGCGAGAGTGGTAGTAGGATGGGTGGCCTCCCAGGGCCGGATCGAGTTGTGCCGCGGGAATAGCTTATTTATAAATGTAAGGTTGAGAAACAACATCGGGTGCGATCATACCAGCACTAATGCACCGGATCCCATCAGAACTCCGCAGTTAAACGTGCTTGGGCGAGAGTAGTACTAGGATGGGTGACCTCCTGGGAAGTCCTCGTGTTGCACCCCTGCAACCCACGTTTTTGCCGCCCGTACTGTAATCCTCCCCTCCTCGTCCCCAAGGATGAGTTTTAACCGCCGGGATGTCCGGCCCGAAACAGGCTTCGATTTGATATACTGTGGGTCCGAATCGGACGTCGGGGCCAAAAACTATGAGTATTTCAACGGGCACGTGCCGATCGCGAAATAAATTCGGGTGCGATTATAACAACACTAATGCGCCGTATCCCGTCAGAACTCCGCTGTCAAAAACGTGCTTTGGGCGAGAGTGGTAGTAGGATGGGTGGCCTCCCAGGGCCGGATCGAGTTGTGCCGCGGGAATGGCTTATTTATAAATGTAAGGTTGAGAAACAACATCGGGTGCGTTCAATCCAGCACTAATGCACCGGATCCCATCAGAACTCCGCAGTTAAACGTGCTTGGGCGAGAGTAGTACTAGGATGGGTGACCTCCTGGGAAGTCCTCGTGTTGCACCCCTCCAACCCACGATTTTGCCGCCCGTACTGTAATCCTCCCCTCCTCGTCCCCAAGGATGAGTTTTAGCCGCCGGGATGTCCGGCCCGAAACAGGCTTCGATTTGATATACTGTGGGTCCGAATCGGACGTCGGGGCCAAAAACTATGAGTATTTCAACGGGCACGTGCCGATCGCGAAATAAATTCGGGTGCGATTATAACAACACTAATGCGCCGTATCCCGTCAGAACTCCGCTGTCAAAAACGTGCTTTGGGCGAGAGTGGTAGTAGGATGGGTGGCCTCCCAGGGCCGGATCGAGTTGTGCCGCGGGAATGGCTTATTTATAAATGTAAGGTTGAGAAACAACATCGGGTGCGATCATACCAGCACTAATGCACCGGATCCCATCAGAACTCCGCAGTTAAACGTGCTTGGGCGAGAGTAGTACTAGGATGGGTGACCTCCTGGGAAGTCCTCGTGTTGCACCCCTCCAACCCACGTTTTTGCCGCCCGTACTGTAATCCTCCCCTCCTCGTCCCCAAGGATGAGTTTTAACCGCCGGGATGTCCGGCCCGAAACAGGCTTCGATTTGATATACTGTGGGTCCGAATCGGACGTCGGGGCCAAAAACTATGAGTATTTCAACGGGCACGTGCCGATCGCGAAATAAATTCGGGTGCGATTATAACAACACTAATGCGCCGTATCCCGTCAGAACTCCGCTGTCAAAAACGTGCTTTGGGCGAGAGTGGTAGTAGGATGGGTGGCCTCCCAGGGCCGGATCGAGTTGTGCCGCGGGAATGGCTTATTTATAAATGTAAGGTTGAGAAACAACATCGGGTGCGATCATACCAGCACTAATGCACCGGATCCCATCAGAACTCCGCAGTTAAACGTGCTTGGGCGAGAGTAGTACTAGGATGGGTGACCACCTGGGAAGTCCTCGTGTTGCACCCCTCCAACCCACGTTTTTGCCGCCCGTACTGTAATCCTCCCCTCCTCGTCCCCAAGGATGAGTTTTAACCGCCGGGATGTCCGGCCCGAAACAGGCTTCGATTTGATATACTGTGGGTCCGAATCGGACGTCGGGGCCAAAAACTATGAGTTTTTCAACGGGCACGTGCCGATCGCGAAATAAATTCGGGTGCGATTATAACAACACTAATGCGCCGTATCCCGTCAGAACTCCGCTGTCAAAAACGTGCTTTGGGCGAGAGTGGTAGTAGGATGGGTGGCCTCCCAGGGCCGGATCGAGTTGTGCCGCGGGAATGGCTTATTTATAAATGTAAGGTTGAGAAACAACATCGGGTGCGATCATACCAGCACTAATGCACCGGATCCCATCAGAACTACGCAGTTAAACGTGCTTGGGCGAGAGTGGTACTAGGATGGGTGACCTCCTGGGAAGTCCTCGTGTTGCACCCCTCCAACCCACGTTTTTGCCGCCCGTACTGTAATCCTCCCCTCCTCGTCCCCAAGGATGAGTTTTAACCGCCGGGATGTCCGGCCCGAAACAGGCTTCGATTTGATATACTGTGGGTCCGAATCGGACGTCGGGGCCAAAAACTATGAGTATTTCAACGGGCACGTGCCGATCGCGAAATAAATTCGGGTGCGATTATAACAACACTAATGCGCCGTATCCCGTCAGAACTCCGCTGTCAAAAACGTGCTTTGGGCGAGAGTGGTAGTAGGATGGGTGGCCTCCCAGGGCCGGATCGAGTTGTGCCGCGGGAATGGCTTATTTATATATGTAAGGTTGAGAAACAACATCGGGTGCGATCATACCAGCACTGATGCACCGGATCCCATCAGAACTCCGCAGTTAAACGTGCTTGGGCGAGAGTAGTACTAGGATGGGTGACCTCCTGGGAAGTCCTCGTGTTGCACCCCTCCAACCCACGTTTTTGCCGCCCGTACTGTAATCCTCCCCTCCTCGTCCCAAAGGATGAGTTTTAACCGCCGGGATGTCCGGCCCGAAACAGGCTTCGATTTGATATACTGTGGGTCCGAATCGGACGTCGGGGCCAAAAACTATTAGTATTTCAACGGGCCTGTGCCGATCGCGAAATAAATTCGGGTGCGATTATAACAACACTAATGCGCCGTATCCCGTCAGAACTCCGCTGTCAAAAACGTGCTTTGGGCGAGAGTGGTAGTAGGATGGGTGGCCTCCCAGGGCCGAATCGAGTTGTGCCGCGGGAATGGCTTATTTATAAATGTAAGGTTGAGAAACAACATCGGGTGCGATCATACCAGCACTAATGCACCGGATCCCATCAGAACTCCACGTGCTTGGGCGAGAGTAGTACTAGGATGGGTGACCTCCTGGGAAGTCCTCGTGTTGCACCCCTCCAACCCACGTTTTTGCCGCCCGTACTGTAATCCTCCCCTCCTCGTCCCCAAGGATGAGTTTTAACCGCCGGGATGTCCGGCCCGAAACAGGCTTCGATTTGATATACTGTGGGTCCGAATCGGACGTCGGGGCCAAAAACTATAAGTATTTCAACGGGCACGTGCCGATCGCGAAATAAATTCGGGTGCGATTATAACAACACTAATGCGCCGTATCCCGTCAGAACTCCGCTGTCAAAAACGTGCTTTGGGCGAGAGTGGTAGTAGGATGGGTGGCCTCCCAGGGCCGGATCGAGTTGTGCCGCGGGAATGACTTATTTATAAATGTAAGGTTGAGAAACAACATCGGGTGCGATCATACCAGCACTAATGCACCGGATCCCATCAGAACTCTGCAGTTAAACGTGCTTGGGCGAGAGTAGTACTAGGATGGGTGACCTCCTGGGAAGTCCTCGTGTTGCACCCCTCCAACCCACATTTTTGCCGCCCGTACTGTAATCCTCCCTTCCTCGTCCCCAAGGATGAGTTTTAACCGCCGGGATGTCCGGCCCGAAACAGGCTTCGATTTGATATACTGTGGGTCCGAATCGGACGTCGGGGCCAAAAACTATGAGTATTTCAACGGGCACGTGCCGATCGCGAAATAAATTCGGGTGCGATTATAACAACACTAATGCGCCGTATCCCGTCAGAACTCCGCTGTCAAAAACGTGCTTTGGGCGAGAGTGGTAGTAGGATGGGTGGCCTCCCAGGGCCGGATCGAGTTGTGCCGCGGGAATGGCTTATTTATAAATGTAAGGTTGAGAAACAACATCGGGTGCGATCATACCAGCACTAATGCACCGGATCCCATCAGAACTCCACGTGCTTGGGCGAGAGTAGTACTAGGATGGGTGACCTCCTGGGAAGTCCTCGTGTTGCACCCCTCCAACCCACGTTTTTGCCGCCCGTACTGTAATCCTCCCCTCCTCGTCCCCAAGGATGAGTTTTAACCGCCGGGATGTCCGGCCCGAAACAGGCTTCGATTTGATATACTGTGGGTCCGAATCGGACGTCGGGGCCAAAAACTATGAGTATTTCAACGGGCACGTGCCGATCGCGAAATAAATTCGGGTGCGATTATAACAACACTAATGCGCCGTATCCCGTCAGAACTCCGCTGTCAAAAACGTGCTTTGGGCGAGAGTGGTAGTAGGATGGGTGGCCTCCCAGGGCCGGATCGAGTTGTGCCGCGGGAATGACTTATTTATAAATGTAAGGTTGAGAAACAACATCGTGTGCGATCATACCAGCACTAATGCACCGGATCCCATCAGAACTCCGCAGTTAAACGTGCTTGGGAGAGAGTAGTACTAGGATGGGTGACCTCCTAGGAAGTCCTCGTGTTGCACCCCTCCAACCCACATTTTTGCCGCCCGTACTGTAATCCTCCCCTCCTCGTCCCCAAGGATGAGTTTTAACCGCCGGGATGTCCGGCCCGAAACAGGCTTCGATTTGATATACTGTGGGTCCGAATCGGACGTCGGGGCCAAAAACTATGAGTATTTCAACGGGCACGTGCCGATCGCGAAATAAATTCGGGTGCGATTATAACAACACTAATGCGCCGTATCCCGTCAGAACTCCGCTGTCAAAAACGTGCTTTGGGCGAGAGTGGTAGTAGGATGGGTGGCCTCCCAGGGCCGGATCGAGTTGTGCCGCGGGAATGGCTTATTTATAAATGTAAGGTTGAGAAACAACATCGGGTGCGATCATACCAGTACTAATGCACCGGATCCCATCAGAACTCCGCAGTTAAACGTGCTTGGGCGAGAGTAGTACTAGGATGGGTGACCTCCTGGGAAGTCCTCGTGTAGCACCCCTCCAACCCACGTTTTTGCCGCCCGTACTGTAATCCTCCCCTCCTCGTCCCCAAGGATGAGTTTTAACCGCCGGGATGTCCGGCCCGAAACAGGCTTCGATTTGATATACTGTGGGTCCGAATCGGACGTCGGGGCCAAAAACTATGAGTATTTCAACGGGCACGTGCCGATCGCGAAATAAATTCGGGTGCGATTATAACAACACTAATGCGCCGTATCCCGTCAGAACTCCGCTGTCAAAAACGTGCTTTGGGCGAGAGTGGTAGTAGGATGGGTGGCCTCCCAGGGCCGGATCGAGTTGTGCCGCGGGAATAGCTTATTTATAAATGTAAGGTTGAGAAACAACATCGGGTGCGATAAAACCAGCACTAATGCACCGGATCCCATCAGAACTCCGCACGTTAAACGTGCTTGGGCGAGAGTAGTACTAGGATGGGTGACCTCCTGGGAAGTTCTCGTGTTGCACCCCTCCAACCCACGTTTTTGCCGCCCGTACTGTAATCCTCCCCTCCTCGTCCCCAAGGATGAGTTTTAACCGCCGGGATGTCCGGCCCGAAACAGGCTTCGATTTGATATACTGTGGGTCCGAATCGGACGTCGGGGCCAAAAACTATGAGTATTTCAACGGGCACGTGCCGATCGCGAAATAAATTCGGGTGCGATTATAACAACACTAATGCGCCGTATCCCGTCAGAACTCCGCTGTCAAAAACGTGCTTTGGGCGAGAGTGGTAGTAGGATGGGTGGCCTCCCAGGGCCGGATCGAGTTGTGCCGCGGGAATGGCTTATTTATATATGTAAGGTTGAGAAACAACATCGGGTGCGATCATACCAGCACTGATGCACCGGATCCCATCAGAACTCCGCAGTTAAACGTGCTTGGGCGAGAGTAGTACTAGGATGGGTGACCTCCTGGGAAGCCCTCGTGTTGCACCCCTCCAACCCACGTTTTTGCCTCCCGTACTGTAATCCTCCCCTCCTCGTCCCAAAGGATGAGTTTTAACCGCCGGGATGTCCGGCCCGAAACAGGCTTCGATTTGATATACTGTGGGTCCGAATCGGACGTCGGGGCCAAAAACTATGAGTATTTCAACGGGCACGTGCCGATCGCGAAATAAATTCGGGTGCGATTATAACAACACTAATGCGCCGTATCCCGTCAGAACTCCGCTGTCAAAAACGTGCTTTGGGCGAGAGTGGTAGTAGGATGGGTGGCCTCCCAGGGCCGGATCGAGTTGTGCCGCGGGAATGGCTTATTTATAAATGTAAGGTTGAGAAACAACATCGGGTGCGATCATACCAGCACTAATGCACCGGATCCCATCAGAACTCCACGTGCTTGGGCGAGAGTAGTACAAGGATGGGTGACCTCCTGGGAAGTCCTCGTGTTGCACCCCTCCAACCCACGTTTTTGCCGCCCGTACTGTAATCCTCCCCTCCTCGTCCCCAAGGATGAGTTTTAACCGCCGGGATGTCCGGCCCGAAACAGGCTTCGATTTGATATACTGTGGGTCCGAATCGGACGTCGGGGCCAAAAACTATGAGTATTTCAACGGGCACGTGCCGATCGCGAAATAAATTCGGGTGCGATTATAACAACACTAATGCGCCGTATCCCGTCAGAACTCCGCTGTCAAAAACGTGCTTTGGGCGAGAGTGGTAGTAGGATGGGTGGCCTCCCAGGGCCGGATCGAGTTGTGCCGCGGGAATGGCTTATTTATATATGTAAGGTTGAGAAACAACATCGGGTGCGATCATACCAGCACTGATGCACTGGATCCCATCAGAACTCCGCAGTTAAACGTGCTTGGGCGAGAGTAGTACGAGGATGGGTGACCTCCTGGGAAGTCCTCGTGTTGCACCCCTCCAACCCACGTTTTTGCCGCCCGTACTGTAATCCTCCCCTCCTCGTCCCCAAGAATGAGTTTTAACCGCCGGGATGTCCGGCCCGAAACAGGCTTCGATTTGATATACTGTGGGTCCGAATCGGACGTCGGGGCCAAAAACTATGAGTATTTCAACGGGCACGTGCCGATCGCGAAATAAATTCGGGTGCGATTATAACAACAATAATGCGCCGTATCCCGTCAGAACTCCACTGTCAAAAACGTGCTTTGGGCGAGAGTGGTAGTAGGATGGGTGGCCTCCCAGGGCCGGATCGAGTTGTGCCGCGGGAATGGCTTATTTATAAATGTAAGGTTGAGAAACAACATCGGGTGCGATCACACGAGCATTAATGCACCGGATCCCATCAGAACTCCGCAGTTAAACGTGCTTGGGCGAGAGTAGTACTAGGATGGGTGACCTCCTGGGAAGTCCTCGTGTTGCACCCCTCCAACCCACGTTTTTGCCGCCCGTACCGTAATCCTCCCCTCCTCGTCCCCAAGGATGAGTTTTAACCGCCGGGATGTCCGGCCCGAAACAGGCTTCGATTTGATATACTGTGGGTCCGAATCGGACGTCGGGGCCAAAAACTATGAGTATTTCAACGGGCACGTGCCGATCGCGAAATAAATTCGGGTGCGATTATAACAACATTAATGCGCCGTATCCCGTCAGAACTCCGCTGTCAAAAACGTGCTTTGGGCGAGAGTGGTAGTAGGATGGGTGGCCTCCCAGGGCCGGATCGAGTTGTGCCGCGGGAATGGCTTATTTATAAATGTAAGGTTGAGAAACAACATCGGGTGCGATCATACCAGCACTAATGCACCGGATCCCATTAGAACTCCGCAGTTAAACGTGCTTGGGCGAGAGTAGTATTAGGATGGGTGACCTCATGGGAAGTCCTCGTGTTGCACCCCTCCAACCCACGTTTTTGCCGCCCGTACTGTAATCCTCCCCTCCTCGTCCCCAAGGATGAGTTTTAACCGCCGGGATGTCCGGCCCGAAACAGGCTTCGATTTGATATACTGTGGGTCCGAATCGGACGTCGGGGCCAAAAACTATGAGTATTTCAACGGGCACGTGCCGATCGCGAAATAAATTCGGGTGCGATTATAACAACACTAATGCGCCGTATCCCGTCAGAACTCCGCTGTCAAAAACGTGCTTTGGGCGAGAGTGGTAGTAGGATGGGTGGCCTCCCAGGGCCGGATCGAGTTGTGCCGCGGGAATGGCTTATTTATAAATGTAAGGTTGAGAAACAACATCGGGTGCGATCATACCAGCACTAATGCACCGTATCCCATCAGAACTCCGCAGTTAAACGTGCTTGAGCGAGAGTAGTACTAGGATGGGTGACCTACTGGGAAGTCCTCGTGTTGCACCCCTCCAACCCACGTTTTTGCCGCCCGTACTGTAATCCTCCCCTCCTCGTCCCCAAGGATGAGTTTTAACCGCCGGGATGTCCGGCCCGAAACAGGCTTCGATTTGATATACTGTGTGTCCGAATCGGACGTCGGGGCCAAAAACTATGAGTATTTCAACGGGCACGTGCCGATCGCGAAATAAATTCGGGTGCGATTATAACAACACTAATGCGCCGTATCCCGTCAGAACTCCGCTGTCAAAAACGTGCTTTGGGCGAGAGTGGTAGTAGGATGGGTGGCCTCCCAGGGCCGGATCGAGTTGTGCCGCGGGAATGGCTTATTTATAAATGTAAGGTTGAGAAACAACATCGGGTGCGATCATACCAGCACTAATGCACCGGATCCCATCAGAACTCCGCAGTTAAACGTGCTTGGGCGAGAGTAGTACTAGGATGGGTAACCTCCTGGGAAGTCCTCGTGTTGCACCCCTCCAACCCACGTTTTTGCCGCCCGTACTGTAATCCTCCCCTCCTCGTCCCCAAGGATGAGTTTTAACCGCCGGGATGTCCGGCCCGAAACAGGCTTCGATTTGATATACTGTGGGTCCGAATCGGACGTCGGGGCCAAAAACTATGAGTATTTCAACGGGCACGTGCCGATCGCGAAATAAATTCGGGTGCGATTATAACAACACTAATGCGCCGTATCCCGTCAGAACTCCGCTGTCAAAAACGTGCTTTGGGCGAGAGTGGTAGTAGGATGGGTGGCCTCCCAGGGCCGGATCGAGTTGTGCCGCGGGAATGGCTTATTTATAAATGTAAGGTTGAGAAACAACATCGGGTGCGGTCATACCAGCACTAATGCAACGGATCCCATCAGAACTCCGCAGTTAAACGTGCTTGGGCGAGAGTAGTACTAGGATGGGTGACCACCTGGGATGTCCTCGTGTTGCACCCCTCCAACCCACGTTTTTGTCGCCCGTACTGTAATCCTCCCCTCCTCGTCCCCAAGGATGAGTTTTAACCGCCGGGATGTCCGGCCCGAAACAGGCTTCGATTTGACATACTGTGGGTCCGAATCGGACGTCGGGGCCAAAAACTATGAGTATTTCAACGGGCACGTGCCGATCGCGAAATAAATTCGGGTGCGATTATAACAACACTAATGCGCCGTATCCCGTCAGAACTCCGCTGTCAAAAACGTGCTTTGGGCGAGAGTGGTAGTAGGATGGGTGGCCTCCCAGGGCCGGATCGAGTTGTGCCGCGGGAATGGCTTATTTATAAATGTAAGGTTGAGAAACAACATCGGGTGCGATCATACCAGCACTAATGCACCGGATCCCATCGGAACTCCGCAGTTAAACGTGCTTGGGCGAGAGTAGTACTAGGATGGGTGACCTCCTGGGAAGTCCTCGTGTTGCACCCCTCCAACCCGCGTTTTTGCCGCCCGTACTGTAATCCTCCCCTCCTCGTCCCCAAGGATGAGTTTTAACCGCCGGGATGTCCAGCCCGAAACAGGCTTCGATTTGATATACTGTGGGTCCGAATCGGACGTCGGGGCCAAAAACTATGAGTATTTCAACGGGCACGTGCCGATCGCGAAATAAATTCGGGTGCGATTATAACAACACTAATGCGCCGTATCCCGTCAGAACTCCGCTGTCAAAAACGTGCTTTGGGCGAGAGTGGTAGTAGGATGGGTGGCCTCCCAGGACCGGATCGAGTTGTGCCGCGGGAATGGCTTATTTATAAATGTAAGGTTGAGAAACAACATCGGGTGCGATCATACCAGCACTAATGCACCGGATCCCATCAGAACTCCGCAGTTATACGTGCTTGGGCGAGAGTAGTACAAGGATGGGTGACCTCCTGGGAAGTCCTCGTGTTGCACCCCTCCAACCCACGTTTTTGCCGCCCGTACTGTAATCCTCCCCTCCTCGTCCCCAAGGATGAGTTTTAACCGCCGGGATGTCCGGCCCGAAACAGGCTTCGATTTGATATACTGTGGGTCCGAATCGGACGTCGGGGCCAAAAACTATGAGTATTTCAACGGGCACGTGCCGATCGCGAAATAAATTCGGGTGCGATTATAACAACACTAATGCGCCGTATCCCGTCAGAACTCCGCTGTCAAAAACGTGCTTTGGGCGAGAGTGGTAGTAGGATGGGTGGCCTCCCAGGGCCGGATCGAGTTGTGCCGCGGGAATGGCTTATTTATAAATGTAAGGTTGAGAAACAACATCGGGTGCGATCATACCAGCACTTATGCACCGGATCCCATCAGAACTCCGCAGTTAAACGTGCTTGGGCGAGAGTAGTACTAGGATGGGTGACCTCCTGCGAAGTCCTCGTGTTGCACCCCTCCAAACCACGTTTTTGCCGCCCGTACCGTAATCCTCCCCTCCTCGTCCCCAAGGATGAGTTTTAACCGCCGGGATGTCCGGCCCGAAACAGGCTTCGATTTGATATACTGTGGGTCCGAATCGGACGTCGGGGCCAAAAACTATGAGTATTTCAACGGGCACGTGCCGATCGCGAAATAAATTCGGGTGCGATTATAACAACACTAATGCGCCGTATCCCGTCAGAACTCCGCTGTCAAAAACGTGCTTTGGGCGAGAGTGGTAGTAGGATGGGTGGCCTCCCAGGGCCGGATCGAGTTGTGCCGCGGGAATGGCTTATTTATAAATGTAAGGTTGAGAAACAACATCGGGTGCGATCATACCAGCACTAATGCACCGGATCCCATCAGAACTCCGCAGTTAAACGTGCTTGGGCGAGAGTAGTACTAGGATGGGCGACCTCCTGGGAAGTCCTCGTGTTGCACCCCTCCAACCCACATTTTTGCCGCCCGTACTGTAATCCTCCCCTCCTCGTCCCCAAGGATGAGTTTTAACCGCCGGGATGTCCGGCCCGAAACAGGCTTCGATTTGATATACTGTGGGTCCGAATCGGACGTCGGGGCCAAAAACTATGAGTATTTCAACGGGCACGTGCCGATCGCGAAATAAATTCGGGTGCGATTATAACAACACTAATGCGCCGTATCCCGTCAGAACTCCGCTGTCAAAAACGTGCTTTGGGCGAGAGTGGTAGTAGGATGGGTGGCCTCCCAGGGCCGGATCGAGTTGTGCCGCGGGAATGGCTTATTTTTAAATGTAAGGTTGAGAAACAGCATCGGGTGCGATCATACCAGCACTAATGCAACGGATCCCATCAGAACCCCGCAGTTAAACGTGCTTGGGCGAGAGTAGTACTAGGATGGGTGACCTCCTGGGAAGTCCTCGTGTTGCACCCCTCCAACCCACGTTTTTGCCGCCCGTACTGTAATCCTCCCCTCCTCGTCCCCAAGGATGAGTTTTAACCGCCGGGATGTCCGGCCCGAAACAGGCTTCGATTTGATATACTGTGGGTCCGAATCGGACGTCGGGGCCAAAAACTATGAGTATTTCAACGGGCACGTGCCGATCGCGAAATAAATTCGGGTGTGATTATAACAACACTAATGCGCCGTATCCCGTCAGAACTCCGCTGTCAAAAACGTGCTTTGGGCGAGAGTGGTAGTAGGATGGGTGGCCTCCCAGGGCCGGATCGAGTTGTGCCGCGGGAATGGCTTATTTATATATGTAAGGTTGAGAAACAACATCGGGTGCGATCATACCAGCACTAATGCACCGGATCCCATCGGAACTCCGCAGTTAAACGTGCTTGGGCGAGAGTAGTACTAGGATGGGTGACCTCCAGGGAAGTCCTCGTGTTGCACCCCTCCAACCCGCGTTTTTGTCGCCCGTACTGTAATCCTCCCCTCCTCGTCCCCAGGGATGAGTTTTAACCGCCGGGATGTCCGGCCCGAAACAGGCTTCGATTTGATATACTGTGGGTCCGAATCGGACGTCGGGGCCAAAAACTATGAGTATTTCAACGGGCACGTGCCGATCGCGAAATAAATTCGGGTGCGATTATAACAACACTAATGCGCCGTATCCCGTCAGAACTCCGCTGTCAAAAACGTGCTTTGGGCGAGAGTGGTAGTAGGATGGGTGGCCTCCCAGGGCCGGATCGAGTTGTGCGGCGGGAATGGCTTATTTATAAATGTAAGGTTGAGAAACAACATCGGGTGCGATCATACCAGCACTAATGCACCGGATCCCATCAGAACCCCGCAGTTAAACGTGCTTGGGCGAGAGTAGTACTAGGATGGGTGACCTCCTGGGAAGTCCTCGTGTTGCACCCCTCCAACCCACGTTTTTGCCGCCCGTACTGTAATCCTCCCCTCCTCGTCCCCAAGGATGAGTTTTAACCGCCGGGATGTCCGGCCCGAAACAGGCTTCGATTTGATATACTGTGGGTCCGAATCGGACGTCGGGGCCAAAAACTATGAGTATTTCAACGGGCACGTGTCGATCGCGAAATAAATTCGGGTGGTAGTAGGATGGGTGGCCTCCCAGGGCCGGATCGAGTTGTGCCGCGGGAATGGCTTATTTATATATGTAAGGTTGAGAAACAACATCGGGTGCGATCATACCAACACTAATACGCCGTATCCCATCAGAACTCCGCTGTCAAACGTGCTTGGGCGAGAGTAGTACTAGGATGGGTGACCTCCTGGGAAGTCTTCGTGTTGCACCCCTCCAACCCACGTTTTTGCCGCCCGTACTGTAATCCTCCCCTCCTAGTCCCCAAGGATGAGTTTTAACCGCCGGGATGTCCGGCCCGAAACAGGCTTCGATTTGATATACTGTGGGTCCGAATCGGACGTCGGGGCCAAAAACTATGAGTATTTCAACGGGCACGTGCCGATCGCGAAATAAATTCGGGTGCGATTATAACAACACTAATGCGCCGTATCCTGTCAGAACTCCGCTGTCAAAAACGTGCTTTGGGCGAGAGTGGTAGTAGGATGGGTGGCCTCCCAGGGCCGGATCGAGTTGTGTCGCGGGAATGGCTTATTTATAAATGTAAGGTTGAGAAACAACATCGGGTGCGATCATACCAGCACTAATGCACCGGATCCCATCAGAACTCCGCAGTTAAACGTGCTTGGGCGAGAGTAGTACTAGAATGGGTGACCTCCTGGGAAGTCCTCGTGTTGCACCCCTCCAACCAACGTTTTTGCCGCCCGTACTGTAATCCTCCCCTCCTCGTCCCCAAGGATGAGTTTTAACCGCCGGGATGTCCGGCCCGAAACAGGCTTCGATTTGATATACTGTGGGTCCGAATCGGACGTCGGGGCCAAAAACTATGAGTATTTCAACGGGCACGTGCCGATCGCGAAATAAATTCGGGTGCGATTATAACAACACTAATGCGCCGTATCCCGTCAGAACTCCGCTGTAAAAAACGTGCTTTGGGCGAGAGTGGTAGTAGGATGGGTGGCCTCCCAGTGCCGGATCGAGTTGTGCCGCGGGAATGGCTTATTTATAAATGTAAGGTTGAGAAACAACATCGGGTGCGATCATACCAGCACTGATGCACCGAATCCCATCAGAACTCCGCAGTTAAACGTGCCTGGGCGAGAGTAGTACTAGGATGGGTGACCTCCTGGGAAGTCCTCGTGTTGCACCCCTCCAACCCACGTTTTTGCCGCCCGTACTGTAATCCTCTCCTCCTCGTCCCCAAGGATGAGTTTTAACCGCCGGGATGTCCGTCCCGAAACCGGCTTCGATTTGATATACTGTGGGTCCGAATCGGACGTCGGGGCCAAAAACTATGAGTATTTCAACGGGCACGTGCCGATCGCGAAATAAATTCGGGTCGATTATAACAACACTAATGCGCCGTATCCCGTCAGAACTCCGCTGTCAAAAACGTGCTTTGGGCGAGAGTGGTAGTAGGATGGGTGGCCTCCCAGGGCCGGATCGAGTTGTGCCGCGGGAATGGCTTATTTATAAATGTAAGGTTGAGAAACAACATCGGGTGCGATCATACCAGCACTAATGCACCGGATCCCATCAGAACTCCGCAGTTAAACGTGCTTGGGCGAGAGTAGTACTAGGATGGGTGACCTCCTGGGAAGTCCTCGTGTTGCACCCCTCCAACCCACGTTTTTGCCGCCCGTACTGTAATCCTCTCCTCCTCGTCCCCAAGGATGAGTTTTAACCGCCGGGATGTCCGGCCCGAAACAGGCTTCGATTTGATATACTGTGGGTCCGAATCGGACGTCGGGGCCAAAAACTATGAGTATTTCAACGGGCACGTGCCGATCGCGAAATAAATTCGGGTGCGATTATAACAACACTAATGCGCCGTATCCCGTCAGAACTCCGCTGTCAAAAACGTGCTTTGGACGAGAGTGGTAGTAGGATGGGTGGCCTCCCATGGCCGGATCGAGTTGTGCCGCGGGAATGGCTTATTTATAAATGTAAGGTTGAGAAACAACATCGGGTGCGATCATACCAGCACTAATGCACCGGATCCCATCAGAACTCCGCAGTTAAACGTGCTTGGGCGAGAGTAGTACTAGGACGGGTGACCTCCTGGGAAGTCCTCGTGTTGCACCCCTCCAACCCACGTTTTTGCCGCCCGTACTGTAATCCTCCCCTCCTCGTCCCCAAGGATGAGTTTTAACCGCCGGGATGTCCGGCCCGAAACAGGCTTCGATTTGATATACTGTGGGTCCGAATCGGACGTCGGGGCCAAAAACTATGAGTATCTCAACGGGCACGTGCCGATCGCGAAATAAATTCGGGTGCGATTATAACAACACTAATGCGCCGTATCCCGTCAGAACTCCGCTGTCAAAAACGTGCTTTGGGCGAGAGTGGTAGTAGGATGGGTGGCCTCCCAAGGCCGGATCGAGTTGTGCCGCGGGAATGGCTTATTTATAAATGTAAGGTTGAGAAACAACATCCGGTTCGATCATACCAGCACTAATGCACCGGATCCCATCAGAACTCCGCAGTTAAACGTGCTTGGGCGAGAGTAGTACTAGGATGGGTGACCTCCTGGGAAGTCCTCGTGTTGCACCCCTGCAACCCAAGTTTTTGCCGCCCGTACTGTAATCCTCCCCTCCTCGTCCCCAAGGATGAGTTTTAACCGCCGGGATGTCCGGCCCGAAACAGGCTTCGATTTGATATACTGTGGGTCCGAATCGGACGTCGGGGCCAAAAACTATGAGTATTTCAACGGGCACGTGCCGATCGCGAAATAAATTCGGGTGCGATTATAACAACACTAATGCGCCGTATCCCGTCAGAACTCCGCTGTCAAAAACGTGCTTTGGGCGAGAGTGGTAGTAGGATGGGTGGCCTCCCAGGGCCGGATCGAGTTGTGCCGCGGGAATGGCTTATTTATATATGTAAGGTTGAGAAACAACATCGGGTGCGATCATACCAGCACTAATGCACCGGATCCCATCAGAACTCCGCAGTTAAACGTGCTTGGGCAAGAGTAGTACTAGGATGGGTGACCTCCTGGAAAGTCCTCGTGTTGCACCCCTCCAACCCACGTTTTTGCCGCCCGTACTGTAATCCTCTCCTCCTCGTCCCCAAGGATGAGTTTTAACCGTCGGGATGTCCGGCCCGAAACAGGCTTCGATTTGATATACTGTGGGTCCGAATCGGACGTCGGGGCCAAAAACTATGAGTATTTCAACGGGCACGTGCCGATCGCGAAATAAATTCGGGTGCGATTATAACAACACTAATGCGCCGTATCCCGTCAGAACTCCGCTGTCAAAAACGTGCTTTGGGCGAGAGTGGTAGTAGGATGGGTGGCCTCCCAGGGCCGGATCGAGTTGTGCCGCGGGAATGGCTTATTTATAAATGTAAGGTTCAGAAACAACATCGGGTGCGATCATACCAGCACTAATGCACCGGATCCCATCAGAACTCCGCAGTTAAACGTGCTTGGGCGAGAGTAGTACTAGGATGGGTGAGCTCCTGGGAAGTCCTCGTGTTGCACCCCTCCAACCCACGTTTGTGCCGCCCGTACTGTAATCCTCCCCTCCTCGTCCCCAAGGATGAGTTTTAACCGCCGGGATGTCCGGCCCGAAACAGGCTTCGATTTGATATACTGTGGGTCCGAATCGGACGTCGGGGCCAAAAACTATGAGTATTTCAACGGGCACGTGCCGATCGCGAAATAAATTCGGGTGCGATTATAACAACACTAATGCGCCGTATCCCGTCAGAACTCCGCTGTCAAAAACGTGCTTTGGGCGAGAGTGGTAGTAGGATGGGTGGCCTCCCAGGGCCGGATCGAGTTGTGCCGCGGGAATGGCTTATTTATAAATGTAAGGTTGAGAAACAACATCGGGTGCGATCATACCAGCACTAATGCACCGGATCCCATCAGAACTCCGCAGTTAAACGTGCTTGGGCGAGAGTAGTACTAGGATGGGTGACTTCCTGGGAAGTCCTCGTGTTGCACCCCTCCAACCCACGTTTTTGCCGCCCGTACTGTAATCCTCCCCTCCTCGTCCCCAAGGATGAGTTTTAACCGCCGGGATGTCCGGCCCGAAACAGGCTTCGATTTGATATACTGTGGGTCCGAATCGGACGTCGGGGCCAAAAACTATGAGTATTTCAACGGGCACGTGCCGATCGCGAAATAAATTCGGGTGCGATTATAACAACACTAATGCGCCGTATCCCGTCAGAACTCCGCTGTCAAAAACGTGCTTTGGGCGAGAGTGGTAGTAGGATGGGTGGCCTCCCAGGGCCGGATCGAGTTGTGCCGCGGGAATGGCTTATTTATAAATGTAAGGTTGAGAAACAACATCGGGTGCGATCATACCAGCACTAATGCACCGGATCCCATCAGAACTCCGCAGTTAAACGTGCTTGGGCGAGAGTAGTACTAGGATGGGTGATCTCCTGGAAAGTCCTCGTGTTGCACCCCTCCAACCCACGTTTTTGCCGCCCGTACTGTAATCCTCCCCTCCTCGTCCCCAAGGATGAGTTTTAACCGTCGGGATGTCCGGCCCGAAACAGGCTTCGATTTGATATACTGTGGGTCCGAATCGGACGTCGGGGCCAAAAACTATGAGTATTTCAACGGGCACGTGCCGATCGCGAAATAAATTCGGGTGCGATTATAACAACACTAATGCGCCGTATCCCGTCAGAACTCCGCTGTCAAAAACGTGCTTTGGGCGAGAGTGGTAGTAGGATGGGTGGCCTCCCAGGGCCGGATCGAGTTGTGCCGCGGGAATGGCTTATTTATAAATGTAAGGTTCAGAAACAACATCGGGTGCGATCATACCAGCACTAATGCACCGGATCCCATCAGAACTCCGCAGTTAAACGTGCTTGGGCGAGAGTAGTACTAGGATGGGTGAGCTCCTGGGAAGTCCTCGTGTTGCACCCCTCCAACCCACGTTTGTGCCGCCCGTACTGTAATCCTCCCCTCCTCGTCCCCAAGGATGAGTTTTAACCGCCGGGATGTCCGGCCCGAAACAGGCTTCGATTTGATATACTGTGGGTCCGAATCGGACGTCGGGGCCAAAAACTATGAGTATTTCAACGGGCACGTGCCGATCGCGAAATAAATTCGGGTGCGATTATAACAACACTAATGCGCCGTATCCCGTCAGAACTCCGCTGTCAAAAACGTGCTTTGGGCGAGAGTGGTAGTAGGATGGGTGGCCTCCCAGGGCCGGATCGAGTTGTGCCGCGGGAATGGCTTATTTATAAATGTAAGGTTGAGAAACAACATCGGGTGCGATCATACCAGCACTAATGCACCGGATCCCATCAGAACTCCGCAGTTAAACGTGCTTGGGCGAGAGTAGTACTAGGATGGGTGACTTCCTGGGAAGTCCTCGTGTTGCACCCCTCCAACCCACGTTTTTGCCGCCCGTACTGTAATCCTCCCCTCCTCGTCCCCAAGGATGAGTTTTAACCGCCGGGATGTCCGGCCCGAAACAGGCTTCGATTTGATATACTGTGGGTCCGAATCGGACGTCGGGGCCAAAAACTATGAGTATTTCAACGGGCACGTGCCGATCGCGAAATAAATTCGGGTGCGATTATAACAACACTAATGCGTCGTATCCCGTCAGAACTCCGCTGTCAAAAACGTGCTTTGGGCGAGAGTGGTAGTAGGATGGGTGGCCTCCCAGGGCCGGATCGAGTTGTGCCGCGGGAATGGCTTATTTATAAATGTAAGGTTGAGAAACAACATCGGGTGCGATCATACCAGCACTAATGCACCGGATCCCATCAGAACTCCGCAGTTAAACGTGCTTGGGCGAGAGTAGTACTAGGATGGGTGATCTCCTGGGAAGTCCTCGTGTTGCACCCCTCCAACCCACGTTTTTGCCGCCCGTACCGTAATCCTCCCCTCCTCGTCCCCAAGGATGAGTTTTAACCGCCGGGATGTCCGGCCCGAAACAGGCTTCGATTTGATATACTGTGGGTCCGAATCGGACGTCGGGGCCAAAAACTATGAGTATTTCAACGGGCACGTGCCGATCGCGAAATAAATTCGGGTGCGATTATAACAACACTAATGCGCCGTATCCCGTCAGAACTCCGCTGTCAAAAACGTGCTTTGGGCGAGAGTGGTAGTAGGATGGGTGGCCTCCCAGGGCCGGATCGAGTTGTGCCGCGGGAATGGCTTATTTATAAATGTAAGGTTGAGAAACAACATCGGGTGCGATCATACCAGCACTAATGCACCGGATCCCATCAGAACTTCGCAGTTAAACGTGCTTGGGCGAGAGTAGTACTAGGATGGGTGACCTCCAGGGAAGTCCTCGTGTTGCACCCCTCCAACCCTCGTTTTTGCCGCCCGTACTGTAATCCTCCCCTCCTCGTCCCCAAGGATGAGTTTTAACCGCCGGGATGTCCGGCCCGAAACAGGCTTCGATTTGATATACTGTGGGTCCGAATCGGACGTCGGGGCCAAAAACTATGAGTATTTCAACGGGCACGTGCCGATCGCGAAATAAATTCGGGTGCGATTATAACAACACTAATGCGCCGTATCCCGTCAGAACTCCGCTGTCAAAAACGTGCTTTGGGCGAGAGTGGTAGTAGGATGGGTGGCCTCCCAGGGCCGGATCGAGTTGTGCCGCGGGAATGGCTTATTTATAAATGTAAGGTTGAGAAACAACATCGGGTGCGATCATACCTGCACTAATGCACCGGATCCCATCAGAACTCCGCAGTTAAACGTGCTTGGGCGAGAGTATTACTAGGATGGGTGACCTCCTGGGAAGTCCTCGTGTTGCACCCCTCCAACTCACGTTTTTGCCGCCCGTACTGTAATCCTCCCCTCCTCGTCCCCAAGGATGAGTTTTAACCGCCGGGTTGTCCGGCCCGAAACAGGCTTCGATTTGATATACTGTGGGTCCGAATCGGACGTCGGGGCCAAAAACTATGAGTATTTCAACGGGCACGTGCCGATCGCGAAATAAATTCGGGTGTGATTATAACAACTCTAATGCGCCGTATCCCGTCAGAACTCCGCTGTCAAAAACGTGCTTTGGGCGAGAGTGGTAGTAGGATGGGTGGCCTCCCAGGGCCGGATCGAGTTGTGCCGCGGGAATGGCTTATTTATATATGTAAGGTTGAGAAACAACATCGGGTGCGATCATACCAGCACTAATGCACCGGATCCCATCAGAACTCCGCAGTTAAACGTGCTTGGGCGAGAGTAGTACTAGGATGGGTGTCCTCCTGGGAAGTCCTCGTGTTGCACCCCTCCAACCCGCGTTTTTGCCGCCCGTACTGTAATCCTCCCCTCCTCGTCCCCAAGGATGAGTTTTAACCGCCGGGATGTCCGGCCCGAAACAGGCTGCGATTTGATATACTGTGGGTCCGAATCGGACGTCGGGGCCAAAAACTATGAGTATTTCAACGGGCACGTGCCGATCGCGAAATAAATTCGGGTGCGATTATAACAACACTAATGCGCCGTATCCCGTCAGAACTCCGCTGTCAAAAACGTGCTTTGGGCGAGAGTGGTAGTAGGATGGGTGGCCTCCCAGGGCCGGATCGAGTTGTGCTACGGGAATGGCTTATTTATAAATGTAAGGTTGAGAAACAACATCGGGTGCGATCATACCAGCACTAATGCACCGGATCCCATCAGAACTCCGCAGTTAAACGTGCTTGGGCGAGAGTAGTACTAGGATGGGTGACCTCCTGGGAAGACCTCGTGTTGCACCCCTCCAACCCACGTTTTTGCCGCCCGTACTGTAATCCTCCCCTCCTCGTCCCCAAGGATGAGTTTTAACCGCCGGGATGTCCGGCCCGAAACAGGCTTCGATTTGATATACTGTGGGTCCGAATCGGACGTCGGGGCCAAAAATTATGAGTATTTCAACGGGCACGTGCCGATCGCGAAATAAATTCGGCTGGTAGTAGGATGGGTGGCCTCCCAGGGCCGGATCGAGTTGTGCCGCGGGAATGGCTTATTTATATATGTAAGGTTGAGAAACAACATCGGGTGCGATCATACCAACACTAATACGCCGTATCCCGTCAGAACTCCGCTGTCAAACGTGCTTGGGCGAGAGTAGTACTAGGATGGGTGACCTCCTGGGAAGTCCTCGTGTTGCACCCCTCCAACCCACGTTTTTGCCGCCCGTACTGTAATCCTCCCCTCCTAGTCCCCAAGGATGAGTTTTAACCGCCGGGATGTCCGGCCCGAAACAGGCTTCGATTTGATATACTGTGGGTCCGAATCGGACGTCGGGGCCAAAAACTATGAGTATTTCAACGGGCACGTGCCGATCTCGAAATAAATTCGGGTGCGATTATAACAACACTAATGCGCCGTATCCTGTCAGAACTCCGCTGTCAAAAACGTGCTTTGGGCGAGAGTGGTAGTAGGATGGGTGGCCTCCCAGGGCCGGATCGAGTTGTGCCGCGGGAATGGCTTATTTATAAATGTAAGGTTGAGAAACAACATCGGGTGTGATCATACTAGCACTAATGCACCGGATCCCATCAGAACTCCGTAGTTAAACGTGCTTGGGCGAGAGTAGTACTAGGATGGGTGACCCCCTGGGAAGTCCTCGTGTTGCACCCCACCAACCAACGTTTTTGCCGCCCGTACTGTAATCCTCCCCTCCTCGTCCCCAAGGATGAGTTTTAACCGCCGGGATGTCCGGCCCGAAACAGGCTTCGATTTGATATACTGTGGGTCCGAATCGGACGTCGGGGCCAAAAACTATGAGTATTTCAACGGGCACGTGCCGATCGCGAAATAAATTCGGGTGCGATTATAACAACACTAATGCGTCGTATCCCGTCAGAACTCCGCTGTCAAAAACGTGCTTTGGGCGAGAGTGGTAGTAGGATGGGTGGCCTCCCAGGGCCGGATCGAGTTGTGCCGCGGGAATGGCTTATTTATAAATGTAAGGTTGAGAAACAACATCGGGTGTGATCATACCAGCACTAATGCACCGGATCCCATCAGAACTCCGTAGTGAAACGTGCTTGGGCGAGAGTAGTACTAGGATGGGTGACCTCCTGGAAAGTCCTCGTGTTGCACCCCTCCAACCCACGTTTTTGCCGCCCGTACTGTAATCCTCCCCTCCTCGTCCCCAAGGATGAGTTTTAACCGCCGGGATGTCCGGCCCGAAACAGGCTTCGATTTGATATACTGTGGGTCCGAATCGGACGTCGGGGCCAAAAACTATGAGTATTTCAACGGGCACGTGCCGATCGCGAAATAAATTCGGGTGCGATTATAACAACACTAATGCGCCGTATCCCGTCAGAACTCCGCTGTAAAAAACGTGCTTTGGGCGAGAGTGGTAGTAGGATGGTTGGCCTCCCAGGGCCGGATCGAGTTGTGCCGCGGGAATGGCTTATTTATAAATGTAAGGTTGAGAAACAACATCGGGTGCGATCATACCAGCACTAATGCACCGAATCCCATCAGAACTCCGCAGTTAAACGTGCTTGGGCGAGAGTAGTACTAGGATGGGTGACCTCCTGGGAAGTCCTCGTGTTGCACCCCTCCAACCCACGTTTTTGCCGCCCGTACTGTAATCCTCCCCTCCTCGTCCCCAAGGATGAGTTTTAACCGCCGGGATGTCCGGCCCAAAACCGGCTTCGATTTGATATACTGTGGGTCCGAATCGGACGTCGGGGCCAAAAACTATGAGTATTTCAACGGGCACGTGCCGATCGCGAAATAAATTCGGGTCGATTATAACAACACTAATGCGCCGTATCCCGTCAGAACTCCGCTGTCAAAAACGTGCTTTGGGCGAGAGTGGTAGTAGGATGGGTGGCCTCCCAGGGCCGGATCGAGTTGTGCCGCGGGAATGGCTTATTTATAAATGTAAGGTTGAGAAACAACATCGGGTGCGATCATACCAGCACTAATGCACCGGATCCCATCAGAGCTCCGCAGTAAAACGTGCTTGGGCGAGAGTAGTACTAGGATGGGTGACCTCCTGGGAAGTCCTCGTGTTGCACCCCTCCAACCCACGTTTTTGCCGCCCGTACTGTAATCCTCCCCTCCTCGTCCCCAAGGATGAGTTTTAACCGCCGGGATGTCCGGCCCGAAACAGGCTTCGATTTGATATACTGTGGGTCCAAATCGGACGTCGGGGCCAAAAACTATGAGTATTTCAACGGGCACGTGCCGATCGCGAAATAAATTCGGGTGCGATTATAACAACACTAATGCGCCGTATCCCGTCAGAACTCCGCTGTCAAAAACGTGCTTTGGGCGAGAGTGGTAGTAGGATGGGTGGCCTCGCAGGGCCGGATCGAGTTGTGCCGCGGGAATGGCTTATTTATAAATGTAAGGTTGAGAAACAACATCGGGTGCGATCATACCAGCACTAATGCACCGGATCCCATCAGAACTCCGCAGTTAAACGTGCTTGGGCGAGAGTAGTACTAGGACGGGTGACCTCCTGGGAAGTCCTTGTGTTGCACCCCTCCAACCCACGTTTTTGCCGCCCGTACTGTAATCCTCCCCTCCTCGTCCCCAAGGATGAGTTTTAACCGCCGGGATGTCCGGCCCGAAACAGGCTTCGATTTGATATACTGTGGGTCCGAATCGGACGTCGGGGCCAAAAACTATGAGTATCTCAACGGGCACGTGCCGATCGCGAAATAAATTCAGGTGCGATTATAACAACACTAATGCGCCGTATCCCGTCAGAACTCCGCTGTCAAAAACGTGCTTTGGGCGAGAGTGGTAGTAGGATGGGTGGCCTCCCAGGGCCGGATCGAGTTGTGCCGCGGGAATGGCTTATTTATAAATGTAAGGTTGAGAAACAACATCCGGTGCGATCATACCAGCACTAATGCACCGGATCCCATCAGAACTCCGCAGTTAAACGTGCTTGGGCGAGAGTAGTACTAGGATGGGTGACCTCCTGGGAAGTCCTCGTGTTGCACCCCTCCAACCCAAGTTTTTGCCGCCCGTACTGTAATCCTTCCCTCCTCGTCCCCAAGGATGAGTTTTAACCGCCGGGATGTCCGGCCCGAAACAGGCTTCGATTTGATATACTGTGGGTCCGAATCGGACGTCGGGGCCAAAAACTATGAGTATTTCAACGGGCACGTGCCGATCGCGAAATAAATTCGGGTGCGATTATAACAACACTAATGCGCCGTATCCCGTCAGAACTCCGCTGTCAAAAACGTGCTTTGGGCGAGAGTGGTAGTAGGATGGGTGGCCTCCCAGGGCCGGATCGAGTTGTGCCGCGGGAATGGCTTATTTATATATGTAAGGTTGAGAAACAACATCGGGTGCGATCATACAAGCACTAATGCACCGGATCCCATCAGAACTCCGCAGTTAAACGTGCTTGGGCGAGAGTAGTACTAGGATGGGTGACCTCCTGGGAAGTCCTCGTGTTGCACCCCTCCAACCCACGTTTTTGCCGCCCGTACTGTAATCCTCCCCTCCTCGTCCCCAAGGATGAGTTTTAACCGTCGGGATGTCCGGCCCGAAACAGGCTTCGATTTGATATACTGTGGGTCCGAATCGGACGTCGGGGCCAAAAACTATGAGTATTTCAACGGGCACGTGCCGATCGCGAAATAAATTCGGGTGCGATTATAACAACACTAATGCGCCGTATCCTGTCAGAACTCCGCTGTCAAAAACGTGCTTTGGGCGAGAGTGGTAGTAGGATGGGTGGCCTCCCAGGGCCGGATCGAGTTGTGCCGCGGGAATGGCTTATTTATAAATGTAAGGTTGAGAAACAACATCGGGTGCGATCATACCAGCACTAATGCACCGCATCTCATCAGAACTCCGCAGTTAAACGTGCTTGGGCGAGAGTTGTACTAGGATGGGTGACCTCCTGGGAAGTCCTCGTGTTGCACCCCTCGAACCCATGTTTTTGCCGCCCGTACTGTAATCCTCCCCTCCTCGTCCCCAAGGATGAGTTTTAACCGCCGGGATGTCCGGCCCGAAACAGGCTTCGATTTGATATACTGTGGGTCCGAATCGGACGTCGGGGCCAAAAACTATGAGTATTTCAACGGGCACGTGCCGATCGCGAAATAAATTCGGGTGCGATTATAACAACACTAATGCGCCGTATCCCGTCAGAACTCCGCTGTCAAAAACGTGCTTTGGGCGAGAGTGGTAGTAGGATGGGTGGCCTCCCAGGGCCGGATCGAGTTGTGCCGCGGGAATGGCTTATTTATAAATGTAAGGTTGAGAAACAACATCGGGTGCGATCATACCAGCACTGATGCACCGGATCCCATCAGAACTCCGTAGTTAAATGTGCTTGGGCGAGAGTAGTACTAGGATGGGTGACCTCCTGGGATGTCCTCGTGTTGCACCCCTCCAACCCACGTTTTTGCCGCCCGTACTGTAATCCTCCCCTCCTCGTCCCCAAGGATGAGTTTTAACCGCCGGGATGTCCGGCCCGAAACAGGCTTCGATTTGATATACTGTGGGTCCGAATCGGACGTCGGGGCCAAAAACTATGAGTATTTCAACGGGCACGTGCCGATCGCGAAATAAATTCGGGTGCGATTATAACAACACTAATGCGCCGTATCCCGTAAGAACTCCGCTGTCAAAAACGTGCTTTGGGCGAGAGTGGTAGTAGGATGGGTGGCCTCCCAGGGCCGGATCGAGTTGTGCCGCGGGAATGGCTTATTTATAAATGTAAGGTTGAGAAACAACATCGGGTGCGATCATACCAGCACTAATGCACCGGATCCCATCAGAACTTCGCAGTTAAACGTGCTAGGGCGAGAGTAGTACTAGGATGGGTGACCTCCTGTGAAGTCCTCGTGTTGCACCCCTCCAACCCTCGTTTTTGCCGCCCGTACTGTAATCCTCCCCTCCTCGTCCCCAAGGATGAGTTTTAACCGCCGGGATGTCCGGCCCGAAACAGGCTTCGATTTGATATACTGTGGGTCCGAATCGGACGTCGGGGCCAAAAACTATGAGTATTTCAACGGGCACGTGCCGATCGCGAAATAAATTCGGGTGCGATTATAACAACACTAATGCGCCGTATCCCGTCAGAACTCCGCTGTCAAAAACGTGCTTTGGGCGAGAGTGGTAGTAGGATGGGTGGCCTCCCAGGGCCGGATCGAGTTGTGCCGCGGGAATGGCTTATTTATAAATGTAAGGTTGAGAAACAACATCGGGTGCGATCATACCTGCACTAATGCACCGGATCCCATCAGAACTCCGCAGTTAAACGTGCTTGGGCGAGAGTAGTACTAGGATGGGTGACCTCCTGGGAAGTCCTCGTGTTGCACCCCTCCAACCCACGTTTTTGCCGCCCGTACTGTAATCCTCCCCTCCTCGTCCCCAAGGATGAGTTTTAACCGCCGGGTTGTCCGGCCCGAAACAGGCTTCGATTTGATATACTGTGGGTCCGAATCGGACGTCGGGGCCAAAAACTATGAGTATTTCAACGGGCACGTGCCGATCGCGAAATAAATTCGGGTGTGATTATAACAACTCTAATGCGCCGTATCCCGTCAGAACTCCGCTGTCAAAAACGTGCTTTGGGCGAGAGTGGTAGTAGGATGGGTGGCCTCCCAGGGCCGGATCGAGTTGTGCTACGGGAATGGCTTTTTTATAAATGTAAGGTTGAGAAACAACATCGGGTGCGATCATACCGGCACTAATGCACCGGATCCCATCAGAACTCCGCAGTTAAACGTGCTTGGGCGAGAGTAGTACTAGGATGGGTGACCTCCTGGGAAGACCTCGTGTTGCACTCCTCCAACCCACGTTTTTGCCGCCCGGACTGTAATCCTCCCCTCCTCGTCCCCAAGGATGAGTTTTAACCGCCGGGATGTCCGGCCCGAAACAGGCTTCGATTTGATATACTGTGGGTCCGAATCGGACGTCGGGGCCAAAAACTATGAGTATTTCAACGGGCACGTGCCGATCGCGAAATAAATTCGGGTGCGATTATAACAACACTAATGCGCCGTATCCCGTCAGAACTCCGCTGTCAAAAACGTGCTTTGGGCGAGAGTGGTAGTAGGATGGGTGGCCTCCCAGGGCCGGATCGAGTTGTGCTACGGGAATGGCTTATTTATAAATGTAAGGTTGAGAAACAACATCGGGTGCGATCATACCAGCACTAATGCACCGGATCCCATCAGAACTCCGCAGTTAAACGTGCTTGGGCGAGAGTAGTACTAGGATGGGTGACCTCCAGGGAAGACCTCGTGTTGCACCCCTCCAACCCACGTTTTTGCCGCCCGTACTGTAATCCTCCCCTCCTCGTCCCCAAGGATGAGTTTTAACCGCCGGGATGTCCGGCCCGAAACAGGCTTCGATTTGATATACTGTGGGTCCGAATCGGACGTCGGGGCCAAAAACTATGAGTATTTCAACGGGCACGTGCCGATCGCGAAATAAATTCGGCTGGTAGTAGGATGGGTGGCCTCCCAGGGCCGGATCGAGTTGTGCCGCGGGAATGGCTTATTTATATATGTAAGGTTGAGAAACAACATCGGGTGCGATCATACCAACACTAATACGCCGTATCCCGTCAGAACTCCGCTGTCAAACGTGCTTGGGCGAGAGTAGTACTAGGATGGGTGACCTCCTGGGAAGTCCTCGTGTTGCACCCCTCCAACCCACGTTTTTGCCGCCCGTACTGTAATCCTCCCCTCCTAGTCCCCAAGGATGAGTTTTAACCGCCGGGATGTCCGGCCCGAAACAGGCTTCGATTTGATATACTGTGGGTCCGAATCGGACGTCGGGGCCAAAAACTATGAGTATTTCAACGGGCACGTGCCGATCGCGAAATAAATTCGGGTGCGATTATAACAACACTAATGCGCCGTATCCTGTCAGAACTCCGCTGTCAAAAACGTGCTTTGGGCGAGAGTGGTAGTAGGATGGGTGGCCTCCCAGGGCCGGATCGAGTTGTGCCGCGGGAATGGCTTATTTATAAATGTAAGGTTGAGAAACAACATCGGGTGCGATCATACCAGCACTAATGCACCGGATCCCATCAGAACTCCGCAGTTAAACGTGCTTGGGCGAGAGTAGTACTAGGATGGGTGACCCCCTGGGAAGTCCTCGTGTTGCACCCCACCAACCAACGTTTTTGCCGCCCGTACTGTAATCCTCCCCTCCTCGTCCCCAAGGATGAGTTTTAACCGCCGGGATGTCCGGCCCGAAACAGGCTTCGATTTGATATACTGTGGGTCCGAATCGGACGTCGGGGCCAAAAACTATGAGTATTTCAACGGGCACGTGCCGATCGCGAAATAAATTCGGGTGTGATTATAACAACTCTAATGCGCCGTATCCCGTCAGAAATCCGCTGTCAAAAACGTGCTTTGGGCGAGAGTGGTAGTAGGATGGGTGGCCTCCCAGGGCCGGATCGAGTTGTGCTACGGGAATGGCTTATTTATAAATGTAAGGTTGAGAAACAACATCGGGTGCGATCATACCGGCACCAATGCACCGGATCCCATCAGAACTCCGCAGTTAAACGTGCTTGGGCGAGAGTAGTACTAGGATGGGTGACCTCCTGGGAAGACCTCGTGTTGCACCCCTCCAACCCACGTTTTTGCCGCCCGTACTGTAATCCTCCCCTCCTCGTCCCCAAGGATGAGTTTTAACCGCCGGGATGTCCGGCCCGAAACAGGCTTCGATTTGATATACTGTGGGTCCGAATCGGACGTCGGGGCCAAAAACTATGAGTATTTCAACGGGCACGTGCCGATCGCGAAATAAATTCGGGTGCGATTATAACAACACTAATGCGTCGTATCCCGTCAGAACTCCGCTGTCAAAAACGTGCTTTGGGCGAGAGTGGTAGTAGGATGGGTGGCCTCCCAGGGCCGGATCGAGTTGTGCCGCGGGAATGGCTTATTTATAAATGTAAGGTTGAGAAACAACATCGGGTGTGATCATACCAGCACTAATGCACCGGATCCCATCAGAACTCCGTAGTGAAACGTGCTTGGGCGAGAGTAGTACTAGGATGGGTGACCTCCTGGGAAGTCCTCGTGTTGCACCCCTCCAACCCACGTTTTTGCCGCCCGTACTGTAATCCTCCCCTCCTCGTCCCCAAGGATGAGTTTTAACCGCCGGGATGTCCGGCCCGAAACAGGCTTCGATTTGATATACTGTGGGTCCGAATCGGACGTCGGGGCCAAAAACTATGAGTATTTCAACGGGCACGTGCCGATCGCGAAATAAATTCGGGTGCGATTATAACAACACTAATGCGCCGTATCCCGTCAGAACTCCGCTGTAAAAAACGTGCTTTGGGCGAGAGTGGTAGTAGGATGGGTGGCCTCCCAGGGCCGGATCGAGTTGTGCCGCGGGAATGGCTTATTTATAAATGTAAGGTTGAGAAACAACATCGGGTGCGATCATACCAGCACTAATGCACCGAATCCCATCAGAACTCCGCAGTTAAACGTGCTTGGGCGAGAGTAGTACTAGGATGGGTGACCTCCTGGGAAGTCCTCGTGTTGCACCCCTCCAACCCACGTTTTTGCCGCCCGTACTGTAATCCTCCCCTCCTCGTCCCCAAGGATGAGTTTTAACCGCCGGGATGTCCGGCCCAAAACCGGCTTCGATTTGATATACTGTGGGTCCAAATCGGACGTCGGAGCCAAAAACTATGAGTATTTCAACGGGCACGTGCCGATCGCGAAATAAATTCGGGTCGATTATAACAACACTAATGCGCCGTATCCCGTCAGAACTCCGCTGTCAAAAACGTGCTTTGGGCGAGAGTGGTAGTAGGATGGGTGGCCTCCCAGGGCCGGATCGAGTTGTGCCGCGGGAATGGCTTATTTATAAATGTAAGGTTGAGAAACAACATCGGGTGCGATCATACCAGCACTAATGCACCGGATCCCATCAGAACTCCGCAGTAAAACGTGCTTGGGCGAGAGTAGTACTAGGATGGGTGACCTCCTGGGAAGTCCTCGTGTTGCACCCCTCCAACCCACGTTTTTGCCGCCCGTACTGTAATCCTCCCCTCCTCGTCCCCAGGGATGAGTTTTAACCGCCGGGATGTCCGGCCCGAAACAGGCTTCGATTTGATATACTGTGGGTCCGAATCGGACGTCGGGGCCAAAAACTATGAGTATTTCAACGGGCACGTGCCGATCGCGAAATAAATTCGGGTGCGATTATAACAACACTAATGCGCCGTATCCCGTCAGAACTCCGCTGTCAAAAACGTGCTTTGGGCGAGAGTGGTAGTAGGATGGGTGGCCTCGCAGGGCCGGATCGAGTTGTGCCGCGGGAATGGCTTATTTATAAATGTAAGGTTGAGAAACAACATCGGGTACGATCGTACCAGCACTAATGCACCGGATCCCATCAGAACTCCGCAGTTAAACGTGCTTGGGCGAGAGTAGTACTAGGACGGGTGACCTCCTGGGAAGTCCTTGTGTTGCACCCCTCCAACCCACGTTTTTGCCGCCCGTACTGTAATCCTCCCCTCCTCGTCCCCAAGGATGAGTTTTAACCGCCGGGATGTCCGGCCCGAAACAGGCTTCGATTTGATATACTGTGGGTCCGAATCGGACGTCGGGGCCAAAAACAATGAGTATCTCAACGGGCACGTGCCGATCGCGAAATAAATTCGGGTGCGATTATAACAACACTAATGCGCCGTATCCCGTCAGAACTCCGCTGTCAAAAACGTGCTTTGGGCGAGAGTGGTAGTAGGATGGGTGGCCTCCCAGGGCCGGATCGAGTTGTGCCGCGGGAATGGCTTATTTATAAATGTAAGGTTGAGAAACAACATCCGGTGCGATCATACCAGCACTAATGCACCGGATCCCATCAGAACTCCGCAGTTAAACGTGCTTGTGCGAGAGTAGTACTAGGATGGGTGACCTCCTGGGAAGTCCTCGTGTTGCACCCCTCCAACCCAAGTTTTTGCCGCCCGTACTGTAATCCTCCCCTCCTCGTCCCCAAGGATGAGTTTTAACCGCCGGGATGTCCGGCCCGAAACAGGCTTCGATTTGATATACTGTGGGTCCGAATCGGACGTCGGGGCCAAAAACTATGAGTATTTCACGGGCACGTGCCGATCGCGAAATAAATTCGGGTGCGATTATAACAACACTAATGCGCCGTATCCCGTCAGAACTCCGCTGTCAAAAACGTGCTTTGGGCGAGAGTGGTAGTAGGATGGGTGGCCTCCCAGGGCCGGATCGAGTTGTGCCGCGGGAATGGCTTATTTATATATGTAAGGTTGAGAAACAACATCGGGTGCGATCATACCAGCACTAATGCACCGGATCCCATCAGAACTCCGCAGTTAAACGTGCTTGGGCGAGAGTAGTACTAGGATGGGTGACCTCCTGGGAAGTCCTCGTGTTGCACCCCTCCAACCCACGTTTTTGCCGCCCGTACTGTAATCCTCCCCTCCTCGTCCCCAAGGATGAGTTTTAACCGTCGGGATGTCCGGCCCGAAACAGGCTTCGATTTGATATACTGTGGGTCCGAATCGGACGTCGGGGCCAAAAACTATGAGTATTTCAACGGGCACGTGCCGATCGCGAAATAAATTCGGGTGCGATTATAACAACACTAATGCGCCGTATCCCGTCAGAACTCCGCTGTCAAAAACGTGCTTTGGGCGAGAGTGGTAGTAGGATGGGTGGCCTCCCAGGGCCGGATCGAGTTGTGCCGCGGGAATGGCTTATTTATAATTGTAAGGTTGAGAAACAACATCGGGTGCGATCATACCAGCACTAATGCACCGGATCTCATCAGAACTCCGCAGTTAAACGTGCTTGGGCGAGAGTTGTACTAGGATGGGTGATCTCCTGGGAAGTCCTCGTGTTGCACCCCTCGAACCCACGTTTTTGCCGCCCGTACTGTAATCCTCCCCTCCTCGTCCCCAAGGATGAGTTTTAACCGCCGGGATGTCCGGCCCGAAACAGGCTTCGATTTGATATACTGTGGGTCCGAATCGGACGTCGGGGCCAAAAACTATGAGTATTTCAACGGGCACGTGCCGATCGCGAAATAAATTCGGGTGCGATTATAACAACACTAATGCGCCGTATCCCGTCAGAACTCCGCTGTCAAAAACGTGCTTTGGGCGAGAGTGGTAGTAGGATGGGTGGCCTCCCAGGGCCGGATCGAGTTGTGCCGCGGGAATGGCTTATTTATATATGTAAGGTTGAGAAACAACATCGGGTGCGATCATACCAGCACTAATGCACCGGATCCCATCAGAACTCCGCAGTTAAATGTGCTTGGGCGAGAGTAGTACTAGGATGGGTGACCTCCTAGGAAGTCCTCGTGTTGCACCCCTCCAACCCATGTTTTTGCCGCCCGAACTGTAATCCTCCCCTCCTCGTCCCCAATGATGAGTTTTAACCGCCGGGATGTCCGGCCCGAAACAGGCTTCGATTTGATATACTGTGGGTCCGAATCGGACGTCGGGGCCAAAAACTATGAGTATTTCAACGGGCACGTGCCGATCGCGAAATAAATTCGGGTGCGATTATAACAACACTAATGCGCCGTATCCCGTCAGAACTCGGCTGTCAAAAACGTGCTTTGGGCGAGAGTGGTAGTAGGATGGGTGGCCTCCCAGGGCCGGATCGAGTTGTGCCGCGGGAATGGCTTATTTATAAATGTAAGGTTGAGAAACAACATCGGGTACGATCGTACCAGCACTAATGCACCGGATCCCATCAGAACTCCGCAGTTAAACGTGCTTGGGCGAGAGTAGTACTAGGACGGGTGACCTCCTGGGAAGTCCTTGTGTTGCACCCCTCCAACCCACGTTTTTGCCGCCCGTACTGTAATCCTCCCCTCCTCGTCCCCAAGGATGAGTTTTAACCGCCGGGATGTCCGGCCCGAAACAGGCTTCGATTTGATATACTGTGGGTCCGAATCGGACGTCGGGGCCAAAAACAATGAGTATCTCAACGGGCACGTGCCGATCGCGAAATAAATTCGGGTGCGATTATAACAACACTAATGCGCCGTATCCCGTCAGAACTCCGCTGTCAAAAACGTGCTTTGGGCGAGAGTGGTAGTAGGATGGGTGGCCTCCCAGGGCCGGATCGAGTTGTGCCGCGGGAATGGCTTATTTATAAATGTAAGGTTGAGAAACAACATCCGGTGCGATCATACCAGCACTAATGCACCGGATCCCATCAGAACTCCGCAGTTAAACGTGCTTGGGCGAGAGTAGTACTAGGATGGGTGACCTCCTGGGAAGTCCTCGTGTTGCACCCCTCCAACCCAAGTTTTTGCCGCCCGTACTGTAATCCTCCCCTCCTCGTCCCCAAGGATGAGTTTTAACCGCCGGGATGTCCGGCCCGAAACAGGCTTCGATTTGATATACTGTGGGTCCGAATCGGACGTCGGGGCCAAAAACTATGAGTATTTCACGGGCACGTGCCGATCGCGAAATAAATTCGGGTGCGATTATAACAACACTAATGCGCCGTATCCCGTCAGAACTCCGCTGTCAAAAACGTGCTTTGGGCGAGAGTGGTAGTAGGATGGGTGGCCTCCCAGGGCCGGATCGAGTTGTGCCGCGGGAATGGCTTATTTATATATGTAAGGTTGAGAAACAACATCGGGTGCGATCATACCAGCACTAATGCACCGGATCCCATCAGAACTCCGCAGTTAAACGTGCTTGGGCGAGAGTAGTACTAGGATGGGTGACCTCCTGGGAAGTCCTCGTGTTGCACCCCTCCAACCCACGTTTTTGCCGCCCGTACTGTAATGCTCCCCTCCTCGTCCCCAAGGATGAGTTTTAACCGTCGGGATGTCCGGCCCGAAACAGGCTTCGATTTGATATACTGTGGGTCCGAATCGGACGTCGGGGCCAAAAACTATGAGTATTTCAACGGGCACGTGCCGATCGCGAAATAAATTCGGGTGCGATTATAACAACACTAATGCGCCGTATCCCGTCAGAACTCCGCTGTCAAAAACGTGCTTTGGGCGAGAGTGGTAGTAGGATGGGTGGCCTCCCAGGGCCGGATCGAGTTGTGCCGCGGGAATGGCTTATTTATAAATGTAAGGTTGAGAAACAACATCGGGTGCGATCATACCAGCACTAATGCACCGGATCTCATCAGAACTCCGCAGTTAAACGTGCTTGGGCGAGAGTTGTACTAGGATGGGTGATCTCCTGGGAAGTCCTCGTGTTGCACCCCTCGAACCCACGTTTTTGCCGCCCGTACTGTAATCCTCCCCTCCTCGTCCCCAAGGATGAGTTTTAACCGCCGGGATGTCCGGCCCGAAACAGGCTTCGATTTGATATACTGTGGGTCCGAATCGGACGTCGGGGCCAAAAACTATGAGTATTTCAACGGGCACGTGCCGATCGCGAAATAAATTCGGGTGCGATTATAACAACACTAATGCGCCGTATCCCGTCAGAACTCCGCTGTCAAAAACGTGCTTTGGGCGAGAGTGGTAGTAGGATGGGTGGCCTCCCAGGGCCGGATCGAGTTGTGCCGCGGGAATGGCTTATTTATATATGTAAGGTTGAGAAACAACATCGGGTGCGATCATACCAGCACTAATGCACCGGATCCCATCAGAACTCCGCAGTTAAACGTGCTTGGGCGAGAGTAGTACTAGGATGGGTGACCTCCTAGGAAGTCCTCGTGTTGCACCCCTCCAACCCATGTTTTTGCCGCCCGAACTGTAATCCTCCCCTCCTCGTCCCCAATGATGAGTTTTAACCGCCGGGATGTCCGGCCCGAAACAGGCTTCGATTTGATATACTGTGGGTCCGAATCGGACGTCGGGGCCAAAAACTATGAGTATTTCAACGGGCACGTGCCGATCGCGAAATAAATTCGGGTGCGATTATAACAACACTAATGCGCCGTATCCCGTCAGAACTCGGCTGTCAAAAACGTGCTTTGGGCGAGAGTGGTAGTAGGATGGGCGGCCTCCCAGGGCCGGATCGAGTTGTGCCGCGGGAATGGCTTATTTATATATGTAAGGTTGAGAAACAACATCGGGTGCGATCATACCAGCACTAATGCACCGGATCCCATCAGAACTCCACAGTTAAACGTGCTTGGGCGAGAGTAGTACTAGGATGGGTGACCTCTTGGGAAGTCCTCGTGTTGCACCCCTCCAACCCACGTTTTTGCCGCCCGTACTGTAATCCTCCCCTCCTCGTCCCCAAGGATGAGTTTTAACCGCCGGGATGTCCGGCCCGAAACAGGCTTCGATTTGATATACTGTGGGTCCGAATCGGACGTCGGGGCCAAAAACTATGAGTATTTCAACGGGCACGTGCCGATCGCGAAATAAATTCGGGTGCGATTATAACAACACTAATGCGCCGTATCCCGTCAGAACTCGGCTGTCAAAAACGTGCTTTGGGCGAGAGTGGTAGTAGGATGGGTGGCCTCCCAGGGCCGGATCGAGTTGTGCCGCGGGAATGGCTTATTTATATATGTAAGGTTGAGAAACAACATCGGGTGCGATCATACCAGCACTAATGCACCGGATCCCATCAGAACTCCGCAGTTAAACGTGCTTGGGCGAGAGTAGTACTAGGATGGGTGACCTCCTAGGAAGTCCTCGTGTTGCACCCCTCCAACCCACGTTTTTGCCGCCCGAACTGTAATCCTCCCCTCCTCGTCCCCAATGATGAGTTTTAACCGCCGGGATGTCCGGCCCGAAACAGGCTTCGATTTGATATACTGTGGGTCCGAATCGGACGTCGGGGCCAAAAACTATGAGTATTTCAACGGGCACGTGCCGATCGCGAAATAAATTCGGGTGCGATTATAACAACACTAATGCGCCGTATCCCGTCAGAACTCGGCTGTCAAAAACGTGCTTTGGGCGAGAGTGGTAGTAGGATGGGCGGCCTCCCAGGGCCGGATCGAGTTGTGCCGCGGGAATGGCTTATTTATATGTGTAAGGTTGAGAAACAACATCGGGTGCGATCATACCAGCACTAATGCACCGGATCCCATCAGAACTCCGCAGTTAAACGTGCTTGGGCGAGAGTAGTACGAGGATGGGTGACCTCCTGGGACGTCCTCGTGTTGCACCCCTCTAACCCACGTTTTTGCCGCCCGTACTGTAATCCTCCCCTCCTCGTCCCCAAGGATGAGTTTTAACCGCCGGGATGTCCGGCCCGAAACAGGCTTCGATTTGATATACTGTGGGTCCGAATCGGACGTCGGGGCCAAAAACTATGAGTATTTCAACGGGCACGTGCCGATCGCGAAATAAATTCGGGTGCGATTATAACAACACTAATGCGCCGTATCCCGTCAGAACTCCGCTGTCAAAAACGTGCTTTGGGCGAGAGTGGTAGTAGGACGGGTGGCCTCCCAGGGCCGGATCGAGTTGTGCCGCGTGAATGGCTTATTTATATATGTAAGGTTGAGAAACAACATCGGGTGCGATCATACCAGCACTAATGCACCGGATCCCATCAGAACTCAGCAGTTAAACGTGCTTGGGCGAGAGTAGTACTAGGATGGGTGACCTCCTGGGAAGTCCTCGTGTTGCACCCCTCCAACCCACGTTTTTGCCGCCCGTACTGTAATCCTCCCCTCCTCGTCCCCAAGGATGAGTTTTAACCGCCGGGATGTCCGGCCCGAAACAGGCTTCGATTTGATATACTGTGGGTCCGAATCGGACGTCGGGGCCAAAAACTATGAGTATTTCAACGGGCACGTGCCGATCGCGAAATAAATTCGGGTGCGATTATAACAACACTAATGCGCCGTATCCCGTCAGAACTCCGCTGTCAAAAACGTGCTTTGGGCGAGAGTGGTAGTAGGATGGGTGGCCTCCCAGGGCCGGATCGAGTTGTGCCGCGGGAATGGCTTATTTATAAATGTAAGGTTGAGAAACAACATCGGGTGCGATCATACAAGCACTAATAAACCGGATCCCATCAGAACTCCGCAGTTAAACGTGCTTGGGCGAGAGTAGTACTAGGATGGCTGACCTCCTGGGAAGTCCTCGTGTTGCACCCCTCCAACCCAAGTTTTTGCCGCCCGTACTGTAATCCTCCCCTCCTCGTCCCCAAGGATGAGTTTTAAACGCCGGGATGTCCGGCCCGAAACAGGCTTCGATTTGATATACTGTGGGTCCGAATCGGACGTCGGGGCCAAAAACTATGAGTATTTCAACGGGCACGTGCCGATCGCGAAATAAATTCGGGTGCGATTATAACAACACTAATGCGCCGTATCCCGTCAGAACTCCGCTGTCAAAAACGTGCTTTGTGCGAGAGTGGTAGTAGGATGGGTGGCCTCCCAGGGCCGGATCGAGTTGTGCCGCGGGAATGGCTTATTTATAAATGTAAGGTTGAGAAACAACATCGGGTGCGATCATACCAGCACTAATGCACCGGATCCCATCAGAACTCCGTAGATAAACGTGCTTGGGCGAGAGTAGTACTAGGATGGGTGACCTCCTGGGAAGTCCTCGTGTTGCACCTCTCCAACGCACGTTTTTGCCACCCGTACTGTAATCCTCCCCTCCTCGTCCCCAAGGATGAGTTTTAACCGCCGGGACGTCCGGCCTGAAACAGGCTTCGATTTGATATACTGTGGGTCCGAATCGGACGTCGGGGCCAAAAACTATGAGTATTTCAACGGGCACGTGCCGATCGCGAAATAAATTCGGGTGCGATTATAACAACACTAATGCGCCGTATCCCGTCAGAACTCCGCTGTCAAAAACGTGCTTTGGGCGAGAGTGGTAGTAGGATGGGTGGCCTCCCAGGGCCGGATCGAGTTGTGCCGCGGGAATGGCTTATTTATAAATGTAAGGTTGAGAAACAACATCGGGTGCGATCATACCAGCACTAATGCACCGGATCCCATCAGAATTCCGCAGTTAAACGTGCTTGGGCGAGAGTAGTACTAGGATGGGTGACCTCCTGGGAAGTCCTCGTGTTGCACCCCTCCAACCCACGTTTTTGCCGCCCGTACTGTAATCCTCCCCTCCTCGTCCCCAAGGATGAGTTTTAACCGCCGGGATGTCCGGTCCGAAACAGGCTTCGATTTGATATACTGTGGGTCCGAATCGGACGTCGGGGCCAAAAACTATGAGTATTTCAACGGGCACGTGCCGATCGCGAAATAAATTCGGGTGCGATTATAACAACACTAATGCGCCGTATCCCGTCAGAACTCCGCTGTCAAAAACGTGCTTTGGGCGAGAGTGGTAGTAGGATGGGTGGCCTCCCAGGGCCGGATCGAGTTGTGCCGCGGGAATGGCTTATTTATAAATGTAAGGCTGAGAAACAACATCGGGTGCGATCATACCAGCATTAATGCACCAGATCCCATCAGAACTCCGCAGTTAAACGTGCTTGGGCGAGAGTAGTACTAGGATGGGTGACCTCCTGGGAAGTCCTCGTGTTGCACCCCTCCAAAACTCGTTTTTGCCGCCCGTACTGTAATCCTCCCCTCCTCGTCCCCAAGGATGAATTTTAACCGCCGGGATGTCCGGCCCGAAACAGGCTTCGATTTGATATACTGTGGGTCCGAATCGGACGTCGGGGCCAAAAACTATGAGTATTTCAACGGGCACGTGCCGATCGCGAAATAAATTCGGGTGCGATTATAACAACACTAATGCGCCGTATCCCGTCAGAACTCCGCTGTCAAAAACGTGCTTTGGGCGAGAGTGGTAGTAGGATGGGTGGCCTCCCAGGGCCGGATCGAGTTGTGCCGCGGGAATGGCTTATTTATAAATGTAAGGTTGAGAAACAACATCGGGTGCGATCATACCAGCACTAATGCACCGGATCCCATCAGAACTCCGCAGTTAAACGTGCTTGGGCGAGAGTAGTACTAGGATGGTGACCTCCTGGGAAGTCCTCGTGTTGCACCCCTCCAACCCACGTTTTTGCCGCCCGTACTGTAATCCTCCCCTCCTCGTCCCCAAGGATGAGTTTTAACCGCCGGGATGTCCGGCCCGAAACAGGCTTCGATTTGATATACTGTGGGTCCGAATCGGACGTCGGGGCCAAAAACTATGAGTATTTCAACGGGCACGTGTCGATCGCGAAATAAATTCGGGTGCGATTATAACAACACTATTGCGCCGTATCCCGTCAGAACTCCGCTGTCAAAAACGTGCTTTGGGCGAGAGTGGTAGTAGGATGGGTGGCCTCCCAGGGCCGGATCGAGTTGTGCCGCGGGAATGGCTTATTTATAAATGTAAGGTTGAGAAACAACATCGGGTGCGATCATACCAGCACTAATGCACCGGATCCCATCAAAACTCCGCAGTTAAACGTGATTGGCCGATAGTAGTACTAGGATGGGTGACCTCCTGGGAAGTCCTCGTGTTGCACCCCTCCAACCCACGTTTTTGCCGCCCGTACTGTAATCCTCCCCTCCTCGTCCCCAAGGATGAGTTTTAACCGCCGGGATGTCCGGCCCGAAACAGGCTTCGATTTGATATACTGTTGGTCCGAATCGGACGTCGGGGCCAAAAACTATGAGTATTTCAACGGGCTCGCGCCGATCGCGAAATAAATTCGGGTGCGATTATAACAACACTAATGCGCCGTATCCCGTCAGAACTCCGCTGTCAAAAACGTGCTTTGGGCGAGAGTGGTAGTAGGATGGGTGGCCTCCCAGGGCCGGATCGAGTTGTGCCGCGAGAATGGCTTATTTATAAATGTAAGGTTGAGAAACAACATCGGGTGCGATCATACCAGCACTAATGCACCGGATCCCATCAGAACTCCGCAGTTAAACGTGCTTGGGCGAGAGTAGTACTAGGATGGGTGACCTCCTGGGAAGTCCTCGTGTTGCACCCCTCCAACCCACGTTTTTGCCGCCCGTACTGTAATCCTCCCCTCCTCGTCCCCAAGGATGAGTTTTAACCGCCGGGATGTCCGGCCCGAAACAGGCTTCGATTTGATATACTGTGGGTCCGAATCGGACGTCGGGGCCAAAAACTATGAGTATTTCAACGGGCACGTGCCGATCGCGAAATAAATTTGGGTGCGATTATAACAACACTAATGCGCCGTATCCCGTCAGAACTCCGCTGTCAAAAATTTGTTTTGGGCGAGAGTGGTAGTAGGATGGGTGGCCTCCCAGGGCCGGATCGAGTTGTGCCGCGGGAATGGCTTATTTATAAATGTAAGGTTGAGAAACAACATCGGGTGCGATCATACCAGCACTAATGCACCGGATCCCATCAGAACTCCGCAGTTAAACGTGCTTGGGCGAGAGTAGTACTAGGATGGTGACCTCCTGGGAAGTCCTCGTGTTGCACCCCTCCAACCCACGTTTTTGCCGCCCGTACTGTAATCCTCCCCTCCTCGTCCCCAAGGATGAGTTTTAACCGCCGGGATGTCCGGCCCGAAACAGGCTTCGATTTGATATACTGTGGGTCCGAATCGGACGTCGGGGCCAAAAACTATGAGTATTTCAACGGGCACGTGCCGATCGCGAAATAAATTCGGGTGCGATTATAACAACACTAATGCGCCGTATCCCGTCAGAACTCCGCTGTCAAAAACGTGCTTTGGGCGAGAGTGGTAGTAGGATGGGTGGCCTCCCAGGGCCGGATCGAGTTGTGCCGCGGGAATGGCTTATTTATAAATGTAAGGTTGAGAAACAACATCGGGTGCGATCATACCAGCACTAATGCACCGGATCCCATCAGAACTCCGCAGTTGTACGTGCTTGGGCGAGAGTAGTACTAGGATGGGTGACCTCCTAGGAAGTCCTCGTGTTGCACCCCTCCAACCCACGTTTTTGCCGCCCGTACTGTAATCCTCCCCTCCTCGTCCCCAAGGATGAGTTTTAACCGCCGGGATGTCCGGCCCGAAACAGGCTTCGATTTGATATACTGTGGGTCCGAATCGGACGTCGGGGCCAAAAACTATGAGTATTTCAACGGGCACGTGCCGATCGCGAAATAAATTCGGGTGCGATTATAACAACACCAATGCGCCGTATCCCGTCAGAACTCCGCTGTCAAAAACGTGCTTTGGGCGAGAGTGGTAGTAGGATGGGTGGCCTCCCAGGGCCGGATCTAGTTGTGCCGCGATAATGGCTTATTTATAAATGTAAGGTTGAGAAACAACATCGGGTGCGATCATACCAGCACTAATGCACCGGATCCCATCAGAACTCCGCAGTTAAACGTGCTTGGGCGAGAGTAGTACTAGGATGGGTGACCTTTTGGGAAGTCCTCGTGTTGCACCCCTCCAACCCACGTTTTTGCCGCCTGTACTGTAATCCTCTCCTCCTCGTCCCCAAGGATGAGTTTTAACAGCCGGGATGTCCGGCCCGAAACAGGCTTCGATTTGATATACTGTGGGTCCGAATCAGACGTCGGGGCCAAAAACTATGAGTATTTCAACGGGCACGTGCCGATCGCGAAATAAATTCGGGTGCGATTATAACAACACTAATGCGCCGTATCCCGTCAGAACTCCGCTGTCAAAAACGTGCTTTCGGCGAGAGTGGTAGTAGGATGGGTGGCCTCCCAGGGCCGGATCGAGTTGTGCCGCGGGAATGTCTTATTTATAAATGTAAGGTTGAGAAACAACATCGGGTGCGATCATACCAGCACTAATGCACCGGATCCCATCAGAACTCCGCAGTTAAACGTGCTTGGGCGAGAGTAGTACTAGGATGCTGACCTCCTGGGAAGTCCTCGTGTTGCACCCCTCCAACCCACGTTTTTGCCGCCCGTACTGTAATCCTCCCCTACTCGTCCCCAAGGATGAGTTTTAACCGCCGGGATGTCCGGCCCGAAACAGGCTTCGATTTGATATACTGTGGGTCCGAATCGGACGCCGGGGCCAAAAACTATGAGTATTTCAACGGGCACGTGCCGATCGCGAAATAAATTCGGGTGCGATTATAACAACACTAATGCGCCGTATCCCGTCAGAACTCCGCTGTCAAAAACGTGCTTTGGGCGAGAGTGGTAGTTGGATGGGTGGCCTCCCAGGGCCGGATCGAGTTGTGCCGCGGGAATGGCTTATTTATATATGTAAGGTTGAGAAACAACATCGGGTGCGTTCATACCAGCACTAATGCACCGGATCCCATCAGAACTCCGCAGTTAAACGTGCTTGGGCGAGAGTAGTACTAGGATGGGTGACCTCCTGGAAAGTCCTCGTGTTACACCCCTCCAACTCACGTTTTTGCCGCCCGTACTGTAATCCTCCCCTCCTCGTCCCCAAGGATGAGTTTTAACCGCCGGGATGTCCGGCCCGAAACAGGCTTCGATTTGATATACTGTGGGTCCGAATCGGACGTCGGGGCCAAAAACTATGAGTATTTCAACGGGCACGTGCCGATCGCGAAATAAATTCGGGTGCGATTATAACAACACTAATGCGCCGTATCCCGTCAGAACTCCGCTGTCAAAAACGTGCTTTGGGCGAGAGTGGTAGTAGGATGGGTGGCCTCCCAGGGCCGGATCGAGTTGTGCCGCGGGAATGACATATTTATATATGTAATGTTGAGAAACAACATCGGGTGCGATCATACCAGCACTAATGCACCGGATCCCATCAGAACTCCGCAGTTAAACGTGGTTGGGCGAGAGTAGTACTAGGATGGGTGACCTCCTGGGAAGCCTCGTGTTGCACCCCTGCAACCCACGTTTTTGCCGCCCGTACTGTAATCCTCCCCTCCTCGTCCCCAAGGATGAGTTTTAACCGCCGGGATGTCCGGCCCGAAACAGGCTTCGATTTGATATACTGTGGGTCCGAATCGGACGTCGGGGCCAAAAACTATGAGTATTTCAACGGGCACGTGCCGATCGCGAAATAAATTCGGGTGCGATTATAACAACACTAATGCGCCGTATCCCGTAAGAACTCCGCTGTCAAAAACGTGCTTTGGGCGAGAGTGGTAGTAGGATGGGTGGCCTCCCAGGGCCGGATCGAGTTGTGCCGCGGGAATGGCTTATTTATATATGTAAGGTTGAGAAATAACATCGGGTGCGATCATACCAGCACTAATGCACCGGATCCCATCAGAACTCCGCAGTTAAACGTGCTTGGGCGAGAGTAGTACTAGGATGGGAGACCTCCTGGAAAGTCATCGTGTTGCACCCTTGCAACCCACAATTTTTACGCCCGTACTTTAGTCCTCCTTTTCTCGTCCCCAAGGATTAGTTTTAACCGCCATGATGTCCGCCCCGAAACGTGCTTCGATTTGATATACTGTGTGTCCGAATCAGACATCGGGGGCAAAAACTATGAGTATTTCAACGGAAACGTGCCTATCGCGAAATAAATTCTGGTGCGCTTATACCAAACTAATGGGCCGTATCCCGTCAGAACTTCGCTGTCAAAAACGTGCTTTGGGCGAGAGTGGTAGTAGGATAGGTCACCTCCCAGGGCCGGATCGAGTTTTGCCGTGGAAATGGCATATTTATATACGTAAGATTGAGAAACAACATCGGGTGCGATCATACCAGCACTAATGCACCGAATCCTATCAGAACTCCGCAGATAAACGTGCTTGGGCGAGAGTAGTACTAGGATGGGTGACCTCCTGGGAAGTCCTCGTGTTGCTCCCCTCCAACGCACGTTTTTGCCGCCTGTACTCGAGTCCTCCCCTCCTCGTCTACAAGGACGAGTTTTAACCGCCATGACATCCGGCCCGCAACAAGCTTCGATTTGATATACTGTGGTTCTAAATCGGACGTCGGGTTCAAAAGCTATGAGTATTTCAAAGGACACGTGCCGATCGCGAAATAAATTCGGGTGCGATTATACCAACGCTAATGCACCGTATCCCGTCAGAACTCTGCTATCAAAAACGTGCTTTGGGCGAGAGTGGTAGTAGGATGGGTGACCTCTCATGGCCGGATCGAGTTGTGCCGCTGGAATGACTTATTTATATACGTAAGGTTGAGAAACAACATCGGGTGTTATCGTTCCGGCACTTATGCACCAGATCTTATCTGAACTCCGCAGTTAACGTGCTTAGGCGAGAGTAGCACTAGGATTGGTGACCTCCTGGGAATTCCTCGTGTTGCACCCCTCAAACCCATGTTTTTGCCGCCCGTACTGTAATTCTCCCTTCCTCGCCCCCAAGGATGAGTTTTAACCGCCATGATGTCCGGCCCGAAACAGGCTTCGATTTGATATACTGTGGGTACGAATCGGACATCAGGTCCAAAAACTATGAGTATTTCAAAGGACACGTGCCGATTGCGAAATAAATTCGGGTGCGATTATACCGACACTAATGCGCCGTATCCCGTCAGAACTCCGCTGTCAAAAACGTGTTTTGGGCGAGAGTGGTAGTAGGATGGGTGACCTTCCATGGAAAGATTGAGTTGTGCCGGGGGAATGGCTTATTTATATACGTAAGGTTGAGAAACAACATCAGGTGCGATCGTACCAGCAATAATGCGTCGGTTCCCATCGGAACTGCGTAGTTAAATGTGCTTGGGCGAGAGAAGTACTAGGATGGGTGACCTCCTGGAAAATCCTCGTGTTGCAACCCTTCAACCCATGTTTTTGCCGCCCGTACTGTAATCCGCCCCCTCGTTCCAAAGGATAAGTTTTAACCGCCATGATGTCCAGCCCGCAACAGGCTTCGATTTGATATACTGTGGGTCTGAATCGGACATCAGGTCCAAAAACTATGAGTATTTCAAAGGACACGTGCCGATTGCGAAATAAATTCGAGTGCGATTATACCAACAAAAATGCGCCATATCCCGTTAGAACTCCGCTCTCAAAAACGTGCTTTGGGCTAGAGTGGTAGTAGGATGGGTCACCTCCCAGGGCCAAATCGAGTTTTGCCTCGGGAATGGCTTATTTATATACATAAGTTTGAGAAACAACATCGGGTGCGATCATACCAGCACTAAAGCACCGGATCTCATCAGAACTCCGCAGTTAAACGTGCTTGGTCGAGAGTAGTACTAGGATGGGTGACCTTCTGGGAGATCCTCGTGTTTCACCCTTGTAACCCACAATTTCGACGCCGGTACTGTAGTCCTCCTCTCCTTGTCCCCAAGGATGAGTTTTATCCGCCATGATGTCCGCCCTGAAACACGCTTCGATTTGATATACTGTGTGTCCGAATCGGACGTCGGGGGCAAAAACTATGAGTATTTCAACGGACACGTACCTATCGCGAAATAAATTCGGGTGCAATTATACCAACAATAATGCGCCGTATCCCGTAAGAACTCCGCTGTCAAAAACGTGCTTTGGGCGAGAGTGGTAGTAGGATGAGTGACCTCCCTGGGCCGGATCGAGTTGTTCCGCGTGAATGACATTTTTATATACGTGAGGTTGAAAAACGACCTCGGGTGCGATCATACCAGCACTAATGCACCGGATTCCATGAGAATTCAGTAGTTAAACGTGCTTGGGCGAGAGTAGCACTAGGATGTGTGACCTCCTGGGAAGTCCTCATGTTGCACCCCTCCAACTCACGTTTTTGTCGCCCGTACTGTAGTCCTCCCCTCCTCGTCCCAGAGATAAATTTTAATCGCCTGATGTCCGGCCCGAAACAAGCTTCGATTTGATATACTGTGGGTATGAATCGGACGTTGGATCCAAAAACTATGAGTATTTCAATGGACACGTGCCGATCGCAAAATAAATTCAGTGCGATTATACCAACACTAATGCGTCGTATCCCGTCAGAACTCCACTGTCAAAAGTGTGCTTTGGGCGAGAGTTAGAGTAGGATGGGTGACCTCCAAGGCCCAGATCGAGTTGTGCCGCGGGAATGACTTATTTATATACGTAAGGTTGAGAAACAACATCGGGTGCGATCATACCAGCACTAATGCACCGGATCCCATCAGAACTCGGCATTCAAACGTGCTTGGGCGAGAGTAGTACTAGGATGTGTGACCTTCTGGGAAGTCCTCGTGTTGCTCCCCTCAAACCCACGTTTTTCCGCCCGTACTCTAATCCTCCTCTCCTCGTCCCCGAGGATGAGTTTTAACCACCATGATGTCTAGCCCGAAACAGGCTTCAATTTGATATACTGTGGGTCCGAATCGGACGTCGGGGCCAAAAACTTTGAGTCTTTCAACGGACACGTGCCGATCGCGAAATAAATTATGGTGCGCTTATACCAAACTTATGCGTCTTATCCCGTCAAAACTCCGCTGTCAAAAACGTGCTTTGGGCGAGAGTGGAAGTAGGATGGGTCACCTCCCAGGGCCGAATCGAGTTTTGCCGCAGAAATGGCTTATTTATATACGTAAGGTTGAGAAACAACATCGGGTGCGATCATACCAGCACTAATGCACCGGATCCCATCAGAACTCCGCTGTTAAACGTGCTTTGGCGAGAGTAGTACTAGGATGGGTGCCGATCGCGAAATAAATTCGTTGCGCTTATACCAAACCAATGCGCCGTATCCCGTCAAAACTCCGCTGTCAAAAACGTGCCGCGGGAATGGTAGTAGGATGGGTCACCTACCAGCACTAATGCGCCGGATCCCATAAGAACTCAGTAGTTAAACGTGCTTGGGCGAGGGTAGTACTAGGATGGGTGACCTCCTGGGAAGTCCTCGTGTTGCACCCCTCCAACCCACGTTTTTGCCACCAGTACTATAGTCCTCCCCTCCTCGTCCCCAGAGATGAGTTTTAACCGCCTAATGTCCGGCCCTTAACAGGCTTCGATTTGATATACCGTGGGTATGAATCGGACGTCGGGGCCAAAAACTATGAGTATTTCAACGGACACGTGCCGATCGCGAAATAAATTCGGTGCGATTATACCAACACTAAAGCGCTGTATCCTGTCAGAACTCCGCTGATAAAAGTGTACTTTGGGCGAGAGTAGAGTAGGATGGGTGACCTCCGAGGGCCTGATCGAGTTGTGCCGCGGGAATGACTTATTTATATACGTAAGGTTGAGAAACAACATCGGGTGCGATCGTACCAGCACTAATGCAACGGATCCCATCAGAACTCGGCAGTTAAACGTGTTTGGGCGAGAGTAGTACTAGGATGTGTGACCTTCTGGGAAGTCCTCGTGTTGCTCCACTCCAACCCACGTTTTTCCGCCCGTACCCTAATCCTCCCATCCTAGTCCTCGAGGATGAGTTTTAACCGCCTGATGTCCGGCCCAAAACAGGCTTCGATTTGATATACTGTGGGTCCGAATCGGACGTCGGGGTAAAAAACTATGATTATTTCAACGGACACGTGCCGATCGCGAAATAAATTCGTTGCGCTTATACCAAACCAATGCGCCGTATCCCGTCAAAACTCCGCTGTCAAAAACGTGCCGCGGGAATGGTAGTAGGATCGGGCTGCGGGTACAAAAACTATGAGTATTTCAACGCACACGAGTTGATCGCGAAATAAATTCGGGTGCGATTATACCAACAAAAATGCGCCACATACCGTCAGAATTTCGCTCTCAAAAACGTGCTTTTGGCGAGAGTGGTAGTAGGATGGGTCACCTCCCAGGGCCGGATCGAGTTTTGCAGCGGGTGTGGTAGTAGGATCGAGTTTTGCAGCGGGTGCGAGAGTGGTAGTAGGTGCGATCATACCAGCACTAATGCACCGGATCCCATCAGAACTCCGCTGTTAAACGTGCTTTGGCGAGAGTAGTACTAGGATGGGTGCCGATCGCGAAATAAATTCGTTGCGCTTATACCAAACCAATGCGCCGTACCCTGTCAAAACTCCGCTGTCAAAAACGTGACGCGGGAATGGTAGTAGGATGGGTCACCTTCTGGGAAGTCCTCGTGTTTCACTCTTGCAAACCATAATTTTGACGGCCGTACTGTAGTCCTCCTCTCCTCGTCCCCAAGGATGAGTTTTATCCGCCATGATGTCCGCCCCGAAACATGCTTCGATTAGATATACTGTGTGTCCGAATCGGACGTCGGGGGAAAAAACTATGAGTATTTCAGCGGACACGTGCCTATAGCGAAATAAATTCGGGTGCGATTATACCAACAATAATGCGCCGTCTCCCGTCAGAACTCCGCTGTCAAAAACGTATTTTGGGCGAGAGTGGTAGTAGGATGCGTGGCCTCCCAGGGCAGGAGAGAGTTGTGCCGCGGGAATGACTTATTTATATACGTAAGGTTGAGAAACAACATCGAGTGCGATCGTACCAGCACTAATGCAACGGATCCCATCAGAACTCGGCAGTTAAACGTGCTAAGGCGAGAGTAGTACGAGGATGGGTGACCTCCTAGGAAGTCCTCGTGTTGCACCCCTCAAACCCACGTTTTTGCCGCCCGTACTGTAATCCTCCACTCCTCGTCCCCAAGGATGAGATTTAACCGCCATCATGTCCGGTCCAAAACAGGCTTCGATTTGCTATACTGTGGGTACGAATCGGACGTCGGGGGCAAAAACTATGAGTATTTCAACGGACACGTGCCGATCGCAAAATAAATTCGGGTGCGATTATACCAAAACTAATGCGCCGTATCCCGTGAGAACTCCGCTGTCAAAAACGTATTTTGGGCGAGTGTGGTAGTAGGATGCGTGGCCTCCCAGGGCCAGATCGAGTTGTGCCGCAAGAATGGCTTATTTATATACGAAGGGTTGAGAAACAACATCGGGTGCGATCATTCCAGCACTAATGCACCGGATCCCATTTGAACTCCGCAGTTAAACGTGCTCGGGCAAAAGTAGTACTATGATGGGTGACCTTCTGGGAAGTCCTCGTGTTGCACCCCTCCAACCCACGTTTTTCCGCCCGTACTGTAATCCTCCCCTCCTCTTCCCCAAGGATGAGTTTTAACCGCCATGATGTCCAGCCCAAAACAGGCTTCGATTTGATGTACTGTGGGTCCGAATTGGACATCGGGTGCAAAAATTATGAGTATTTCAAAGGACACGTGTCGATCGCGAAATAAATTCGGGTGCGATTATACCAACCCTAATGCACCGTATCCCGTCAGAACTCCACTGTCAAAAACGTGCTTTGGGCGAGAGTGGTAGTAGGATGGATGACCTTCCATGGCAAGATCGAGTTGTACCGCGGGAATGACTTAATTATATACGTAAAGTTGAGAAACAATATCGGGTGCGATCGTACCAGCACTAATGCACCGGATCACATCGGAACTGCAGGGTTAAACGTGCTTGGGCGAGAGTAGTACTAGGATGAGTAACCTCTCGGGAAGTCCTCGTGTTGCACCCCTTCAACCCATGTTTTTACCGCCCGTACTGTAATCGTCCCCCCTCGTCTTCAAAGATGACTTTTAACCGCCATGATGTCCGGGCCGAAACAGGCTTCGATTTGATATACTGTTGGTCCGAATCAGACGTCGGGGCCAAAAACTATGAGTATTTCAACGGACACGTGCCGATCGCGAAATAAATTCGGGTGCGATTATACAAACACTAATGCGCCGAATCCCGTCAGAACTCCGCTGTCAAAAGTGTGCTTTGGACGAGAGTAGGAGTAGAATGGGTGACCTCCCAGGACCGGATCGAGTTGTGCCGCGTAAATGGCTTATTTATATACGTAAGGTTGAGAAATAACATCGGGTGCGATCGTACCAGCACTAATGCACCGGATCCCATCAGAACTCGGCAGTTAAACGTGCTTGGGCGAGAGTAGTACTTGGATGTGTGACCTTCTGGGAAGTCCTCGTGTTGCATCCCTCCAACCCACGTTTTTCCGCCCGTACAGTAATCCGCCCCTCCTCGTCCCAAAGGATAAGTTTTAACCGCCATGATGTCCAGCCTGAAACAGGCTTCGATTTGATATATTGTTGGTCTGAATCGGACGTCGGGGACAAAAACTATGAGTATTTCAACGCACACGTGTCGATCGCGAAATAAATTCGGGTGCGATTATACCAACAAAAATGCACCATATCCCGTCAGAACTCCGATCTCAAACACGTGCTTTGGGCGAGAGTGGTAGTAGGATGGGTCACCTCCCAGGGCCGGATCGAGTTTTGCCGCGGAAATGGCTTTTTTATATACGTAAGGTTGAGAAACAACATCAGGTGCGATCATACCAGCACTAATGCACCGGATCCTATCATAACTCCGTAGTTAAACGTGCTTTTGCGAGAGTAGTACTAGGATGGGTGACTTTCTGGGAAGTCCTCGTGTTGCACCCTTGCAACACACAATTTTGACGCTCGTACTGTAGTCCTCCTCTCCTCGTCCCCAAGGATGAGTTTTAACCGCCATGATGTCCGCCCCGAAACATTCTTCGATTTGATATACCGTGTGTCCGAATCGGACGTTCGATGGGCAAAAACTATGAGTATTTCAACGGACACGTGCCTATCGCGAAATAAATTCGTGTGCGATTATACCGACACTAATGCGCCGTATTCCGTCAGAACTCCGCTGTTAAAAACGTGCTTTGGGCGAGAGTGGTAGTAGGATGGGTGACCTCCCAGGGCCGGATCAAGTTTTTCCGCGTGAATGGCATATTTATATACGTGAGGTCAAAAAACGACCTTGGGTGCGATCATACCAGCACTAATGCACCGGATCCTGTGAGAACTCAGTAGTTAAACGTGCCTGGGCGAGAGTAGTACTAGGATGGGTGACCTCCTGAGATGTCCTCGTGTTGCACCCCTCCAACCCACGTTTTTGCCGCCTGTACTGTATACCTCCACTCCACGTCCCCAGAGATGAGTTTTAACCGCCCGATGTCCGGCTTGAAACAGGCCTCGATTTGATATACTGTAGGTATGAATCGGACGTCGGGGCCAAAAACTATGAGTATTTCAACGGACATGTGCCGATCGCGAAATAAATTCGGTGCGATTATACCAACAATAATTCGCCGTATCCCGTCAGAACTCCGCTGTCAAAAGTGTGCTTTGGGCGAGACTGAGAGTAGGATGGGTGACCTCTCAGGGCCGGATCGAGTTGTGCCACGGAAATGACTTATTTATATACGTAAGGTTGAGAAACAACATAGGGTGCGATCGTACCAGCACTAATGCAACGGATCCCATAAGAACTCAGCAGTTAAACGTGCTTGGGCGAGAGTAGTACTAGGATGTGTGACCTTCTAGGAAGTCCTCGTGTTGCTCCTCTCCAACCCATGTTTTTCCGCCCGTACTGTAATCCTCCCCTCCTCGTCCCCGAGGATGAGTTTCAACCGCCATGATGTCTAGCCCGAAATAGGCTTCGATTTGATATACTTTGAGTACGAATCGGACGTCGGGGCCAAAAACTATGAGTATTTCAACGGATACGTGCCGATCGCAAAATAAATTCTGGTGCGCTTATACCAAACTAATGCGCCGTATCTCGTCAAAACTCCGCTATGAAAAACGTGATTTGGGCGAGATTGGTAGTAGGATGGGTCACCTCCCAGGGCCGGATCAAGTTTTGCCGCGGAAATGGCTTATCTATATACGTAAGGTTGAGAAACAACATCGGGTGCGATCGTACCAGCAGTAATGCACCAAATCCCACCAGAACTTCGCAATTAAACGTGCTTGGGCGAGAGTAGTACTAGGATGGGTGACCTCCTGGAAAGTCCTTGTGTTGCACCCTTGCAACCTACAATTTTGACGCCCGTACTGTAGTCCTCCTCTCCTAGTCCCCAAGGATGAGTTTTAACCGCTATGATGTCCGCCCCGAAACATTCTTCGATTTGATATACCGTGTGTCCGAATCGGACGTTCGATGGGCAAAAACTATGAGTATTTCAACGGACACGTGCCTATCGCGAAATAAATTCAGGTGCGATTATACCGACACTAATGCGCCGTATCCTCTCAGAACTCCGCTGTCAAAAACGTGCTTTGGGCGAGAGTGATAGTAGGATGGGTGACTTTCCAAGGCCGGATCGAGTTGTGCCGCGTGAATGGCATATTTATATACGTGAAGTTGAAAAACGACCTCGGGTGCGATCATACCAGCACTAATGCACCGGATCCCATGAGAACTCAGTAGTTAAACGTGCTTGGGCGAGAGTAGTACTACGATGGGTGACCTCCTCGGAAGTCCTCGTGTTCCACCACTCGAACCAACGTTTTTGCCTGATGTCCGGCCCGAAACAGGCTTCGATTTGATATATTGTGGGTCCGAATCGGACGTCGGGGCCAAAAACTATGAGTATTTCAACGGACACATGCCGATCGCGAAATAAATTCTGGTGCGATTATACCAAAACTAATGCGCCGTATCCCGTCAAAACTCCGCTGTCGAAAACGTATTTTTGGCGAGAGTGGTAGTAGGATGCGTGGCCTCCCAGGGCCGGATCGAGTTGTGCCGTAGGAATGACTTATTTATATACGTAAGGTTGAGAAACAACATCGAGTGCGATCGTACCAGCACTAATGCAACGGATCCCATCAGAACTCGACAGTTAAACGTGCTAAGGCGAGAGTAGTACGAGGATGGGTGACCTCCTGGGAAGTCCTTGTGTTGCACCCCTCAAACCCACGTTTTTGCCACCCGTACTGTAATCCTCCACTCCTCGTCCCCAAGGATGAGGTTTAACCGCCATCATGTCCGGGCAGAAACAGGCTTCGATTTGATATACTGTGGGCACGAATCGGACGTCGGGGCCAAAAACTATGAGTATTTAAACGGACACGTGCCGATCGCGAAATAAATTCGGGTGCGATTATACCAAAACTAATGCGCCGTATCCCGTCAGAACTCCGCTGTCAAAAACGTATTTTGGCCGAGAGTGGTAGTAGGATGCGTGGCCTCCCAGGGCCAGATCGAGTTGTGCCGCAAGAATGGCTTATTTATATACGAAGGGTTGAGAAACAACATCGGGTGTGATCATTCCAGCACTAATGCACCGGATCCCATTTGAACTCCGCAGTTCGACGTGCTCGGGCAAAAGTAGTACTATGATGGGTGACCTCCTGGGAAGTCCTCGTGTTGCACCCCTCCAACCCACGTTTTTCCCCCCGTACTGTAATCCTCCCCTCCTCGTCCCCAAGGATGAGTTTTAACCGCCATGATGTCCGGCCTAAAACGGGCTTCCATTTGATGTACTGTGGGTCCGAATTGGACGTCGGGTGCAAAAACTATGAGTATTTCAAAGGACACGTGTCGATCGCGAAATGAACTCGGGTGCGATTATACCGACACTAATGCACCGTATCCCGTCAGAACTCCACTGTCAAAAACAGGCTTTGGGCGAGAGTGGTTGTAGGATGGGTGACCTTCAATGGCAAGATCGAGTTGTGCCGCGGGAATGGCTTATTTATATACGTAAGGTTGAGAAAAAATATCGGGTGCGATCGTACCAGCACTAATGCACCGGATCACATCGAAACTGCCCAGTTAAACGTGCTTTGGGCGAGAGTTGTTGTAGGATGGGTGACCTCCTGGAAAGTCCTTTTGTTGCACTCCTCCAACAAAATGTTTTGCCGTCCGTACTGTAATCCTCCCCTCCTCCTCCCCAAAGATGAGTTTTAATCGCCATGATGTCCGGCCCGAAACAGGCTTCGATTTGAAATACTATGGGTCCGAATCGGACGTCGGGGCCAAAAACTATATGTATTTCAACGGACAAGTGCCGATCACAAAATAAATTCGGGTGCGATTATACCAACACTAATGCACCGTATCCCGTCAGAACTCCGCTGTCAAAAACTTGCTTTGGGCGAGAATGGTAGTACGATGGGTGACTTCCCAGAGCCGGATCGAGTTGTTTCGCGGAAATGACTTATTTATATACGTAAGGTTGAGAAACAACATCGGGTGCGATCGTACCAGCACTAATGCAACGGATCCCATCAGAACTCGGCAGTTAAACGTGCTTGGGCGAGGGTAGTACTAGGATGTGTGACCTTCTGGGAAGTCCTCGTGTTGCACCCCTCCAACCCACATTTTTCCGCCCATACTGTAATCCTCCCCTTCTCGTCTCCGAGAATGAGTTTTAACCGCCATGATGTCCGGCCCGAAACAGGCTTTGTTTTGATATACTGTGGGTCTCATTCGGACGTCGGGGCCAGAAACTATGAGTATTTCAACGGACACGTGCTGATCGCGTAATAAATTCGGGTGCGATTATACCAACACTAATGCGCCGTATCCCGTCAGAACTCCGCTGTCAAAAGTGTGCTTTGGGAGAGAGTGGGAGTAGGATGGGTGACCTCCCAAGGCCAGATCGAGTTGTGCCGCGGGAATGGTTTATTTATATACGTAAGGTTGAGAAACAACATCGGGTACGATCGTACCAGCACTAATGCAACGGATCCCATCAGAACTCGGCAGTTAAACGTGCTTGGACGAGAGTAGTACTAGGATGTGTGACCTTCTAGGAAGTCCTCGTGTTGCACCCGTCCAACCCACGTTCTTTCGCCCGTACAGTTATCCTCCCCTCCTCGTCCTCCAGGATGAGTTTTTACCGTCATGATATGCGGCCCGAAACAGGCTTCGATTTGATATACTGTTGGTCCGAATCGGTCGTCGAGGCCAAAAACTATGAGTATTTCAACGGACACGCGCCGATCGCGAAATAAATTTGGGTGCGATTATACCAACACTAATGCGCCGTATCCCGTCAAAACTCCGCTGTCAAAAGAGTGCTTTGGGCGAGAGTGGGAGTAGGATGGGTGACCTCCCAGGGGCGGATCGAGTTGTGGCTCGGGAATGGCTTATTTATGTACGTAAGGTTGAGAAACAACATCGGGTGTGATCGTACCAGCAATAATGCAACGGATCCCACCAGAACTCGGCAGTTAAACGTGCTTGGGCGAGAGTAGTACTAGGATGTGTGACCTTCTGGGAAGTCCTCGTGTTAACCCCTCCAACCCACTTTTTTTCTGCCCATACTGTAATCCTCCCCTTCTCGTTCCCGAGGATGAGTTTTAACCTCCATGATGTCCGGCCCTAAACAGGCTTCGATTTGATATACTGTGGTTCCGTATCGAACGTCGCAGCAAAAAACTATGAGTATTTCAACGGACACGTGCCGATCGCGAAATAAATTCAGGTGCGATTATAACAACACTAATACGCCGTATCCCGTCAGATCTCCGCTGTCAAAAGTGTGCTTTGGGCGAGAGTGGGAGTAGGATGGATGACCTCCGAGAGACGGATCGAGTTGTGCCGCGGAAATGACTTATTTATATACGTAAAGTTGAGAAACAACATCGGCTGCGATCATAATAACTAATGCACCGGATCCCATTAGAACTCCGTAGTTAAAAGTGCTTGGGCGAGAGTAGTACTACGATGGGTGACTTCCTGGAAAGTCCTCTTGTTGCACCGCCCCAACCAAATGTTTTGCCGCCCGTACTGTCGTCCTCCCCTCCTCGTCCCCAAGGATGAGTTTTAACCGCCATGATGTCCGGCCCAAAACAGACTTCGATTTGATATATTGTGGGTCCGAATCGGACGTCGGGGCCAAAAACTATAAGTATTTCAACGGACACGTGCCGATCGCTAAATAAATTCGGGTGTGATTATACCAACACTAATGCGCCGTATCCCGTCAGAACTCCGCTGTCAAAAGTGTGCTTTGGGTGAGAGTGCGAGTAGGATGGGTGACCTCCCAGGGCCGGATCGAGTTGTGCCGCGGGAATGGATTATTTATATACGTAATGTTGAGAAACAACATCGGGTGCGATCGTATGAACACTAATGCACCGGATCCCATCAGAACTCGGCAGTTAAACGTGCTTGGGCGAGAGTAGTACTAGGATGTGTGACCTTCTGGGAAGTCCTCGTGTTGCACCCCTCAAACCCACGTTTTTCCGGTCGTACAGTAATCCTCCCCTCCTCGTCCACGAGGATGACTTTTAACCGCCATGATTTCCGGCCTGAGATAGGCTTCGATTTGATATACTGTGGGTCCGAATCGGACGTCGAGTCCAAAAACTGTGAGTATTTCGACGGACATGTGCCGATCGCGAAATAAATTCGGGTGCGATTATACCAACACATATATGCCGTATCCCGTCAGAACTTTGCAGTCAAAAACATGCTTTGGGCGAGAGTTGTAGTAGGATGGGTGACCTCCCAGGGCCGGATCGAGTTGTGCCGCGGGAATGGCTTATTTATATACGTAAAGTTGAGAAACAACATCGGGTGTGATCATAATAACTAATGCACCAGATCCCATCAGAACTCCGAAGTTAATCGTGCTTGGGCGAGAGTAGTACTAGGATGGTTGATCTCCTGGAAAGTCCTCTTGTTGCACCCCTCCAACCCACATTTTTGTCGCCCGTATCGTAATCTTCCCCTCCTCGTCCCCAAGTTTGAGTTTTAAACGCCATGATGTCCGGCCCGAAACAGGCTTCGATTTGATATACTGTGGGTCCGAATCGTACGTCGGGGCCAAAAACTATGAGTATTTCAACGGACAAGTGCCGATCATGAAATAAATTCGGGTGCGATTATTACAACACTAATGAGCCGTATACCGTCAGATCTCCGCTGTAAAAAACGTGCTTTGGGCGAGAGTGGTAGTAGGATAGGTGACCTCCAAGGCCGGATCGAGTTGTGCCGTGGGAATGGCTTATTTATATACGTAAGGTTGAGAAACAACATCGGGTGCGATCATACCAGCACTAATGCACCGGATCCCATCAGAACTCCGCCGCTAAACGTGCTTAGGCGAGTGTAGTACTAGGATGGGTGACCTTCTGGGAAGTCCTCGTGTTGCACCCCTCCAACCCATAGTTTTGCCGCCCGTAATGTAATCCTCCCCTCCTAGTGCACAAGGATGAGTTTTAACCGCCCTGATGTCCGTCCCGAAACAGGCTTCGATTTAATATACTGTGGGTCCGAATCGGACGTCGAGGCCAAAAACTATAAGTATTTCAACGGACACATGCCGATCGCGAAATAAATTCGGGTGCGATTATACCAACACTAATGCGCCGTATCGCATCAGAACTCCGCTGTCAAAAACGTGCCTTGGGCGAGAGTGGTAGTAGGATGGGTGACCTCCCAAGCCCGGATCAAGTAGTGTCGCGGGAATGGATTATTTATATACATAAGGTTGAGAAACAACATCGGGTTCGATCATACCAGTACTAATGCACCGGATCCCATCAGAACTCCGCAGTTAAACGTGCTTGGGCGAGAGTAGTACTAGGATGGGTGACCTCCTGGAAAGTCCTCGTGTTGCACCCCTCCAACCCACGTTTTTCCCATTCGTAATGTAATCCTCTTCTCCTCGTCCACAAGGACGAGTTTTAACCGCCATGATGTACGGCCTGAAATCTGAAACAGCGTTCGTATTGATATACTGTGCGTCCGAATCGGACATCGGGGCCAAAAATTATAAGTATTTCAACGAACACCTGCCGATCACGAAATAAATTCGGGTGCGATTATAACAACAGTAATGCGCCGTATCCCGTCATAACTCCGCTGTCAGAAACGTGCTTTGGGCGAGAGTTGTAGTAGGATGGGTGACCTCCCAGGGCCGGATCTATTTGTGCCGCGACAATGGCTTATTTATATACGTAAGGTTGAGAATTAACATCGTGTGCGATCATACCAACACTAATGTACCGGATTCCATCGGAACTCTGCAGTTAAACGTGCTTGGGCGACAGTAGTACTAGGATCGGTGATCTCCTGGGAAGTCCTCATGTTACACCCCTCCAACCAACGTTTTTGCCACCCGTACTATAATCCTCCCCTTCTCGTCCCCAAGGATGAGTTTTAACCTGCATGATGTCCGGACCGAAACAGGCTCCGATGTGATATACTATGGGTCCGAATCGGACGTCGGGGACAAAAACTATGAGTATTTCAACGGACACGTGCCGATCGCAAAATAAATTCGGATGCGATTATAACAACACTAATGCGCCGTATCCCATCAAAAGTACGCTGTCAAAAACGTGCTTTGGGCGAGAGTGGTAGTAGGATTGGTGACCTCCCAGGGCCGGATCCAGTTGTGCCGCGGGAATGGCTTATTTATATACGTAAGGTTGAGAAACAACATCGGGTGCGATCCTACCAGCACTAATGCACCGAATCCCATCAGAACTCCGCAGTTAAACGTGCTTGGGCGAAAGTAGTACTGACATGGGTGACCTCCTGGAAAGTCCTGGTGTTGCACCACTCCATCCCAGGTTTTTCCCGCCCTTACATTAATCGTCCCATCCTTGTCCCCAAGGACGAGTTTTAACCACCATGATATCCGGCCCGAAACAGGTTTCGATTTGATATACTGTGGGTCCGAATCGGACGTCGGGGACAAAAACTATGAGTATTGAAACAAACACGTGCCGATTGTGAAATAAATTCGTGTGCGATTATACCAACACTAATGCGCCGTATTCCGTCAGAAATCCGCTGTCAAAAATGTGCTTTGGGCGAGAGTGGTAGTAGGATGGGTGTCCTCCCAAGCCCGGATCGAGTAGTGCCGCGGGAATGACTTATTTATATACGTAAGGTTGAGAAACAACATCGGGTTCGATCTTACCAGTACTAATGCACCGGATCCCATCAGAACTCCGCAGTTAAACGTGCTTGGGCGAGAGTAGTACTAGGATGGGTGACCTCCTGGAAAGTCCTCGTGTTGCACCCCTCCAATCCACATTTTTGCCGCCCGTGCTGTAATCCTCCCATCCTCGTCCCCAAGGATGAGTTTTAACCGCCATGATGTCCGGCCCGAAATAGGCTTCGATTTGATATATTGTGGGTCCAAATCGGACGTCGGGGCTAAAAACTATCAGTATTTCAACGGACATGTGCCGATCGCGAAATAAATTCGGTTGTGATTATACCAACACTAATGCACCGTATCCCGTCAAAATTCCGCTGTCAAAAACGTGCTTTGGGGGAGAGTGGTAGTAGGATGGGTGACCTCCCAAGGCCGGATCGAGTTGTGTCGCGACAATGGCTTATTTATATACGTAAGGTTGAGAAACAACATCGGGTGTGATCATACCAGCACTAATGCACCGGATCCCATCGGAACTCCTCAATTAAATGTGCTTGGGCGAGAGTAGTACTAGGATCGGTGATCTCCTGTGAAGTCTTTGTGTCGCACCCCTCCAACCATTTATTTTGCCGCCCATACTCTAATCCTCCCCTCCTTGTTCCCAAGGATGAGTTTTAACCGCCATGATGTCCGGCCCGAAACAGGCTTCGATTTGATATACTGTAGGTCCGAATCGGACGTCGGGGCCAAAAACTATAAGTATTTCAACGGACACGTGCCGATCGCGAATAAATTCGGGTGCGATTATACCAACACTAATGTGCCGTATCCCGTCAAAAGTCCGCTGTCAAAAACACGCTTTCGGCAAGAGTGGTAGTAGGATGGTTGACCTCCCATGGCCGGATCCAGTTGTGCCTCGGGAATGGCTTATTTATATACGTAAGGTTGAGATACAACATCGGGTGCGATCTTACCAGCAGTAATGGACCGGATCCCATCGGAACTCCGCAGTTAATCGTGCTAGGGCGAGAGTAGTACTGCCATGAGTGACCTCCTGGGAATTTCTGGTGCTGCACCCCTCCATCCCACGTTTTTGCCGCCCGTACTGTAATCCTCCTCTCTTAGTCCCCAAGGACAAGTTTTAACCGCTATGATGTCCGGCCCGAAACAGGCTTCGATTTGATATACTGTGGGTCTGAATCAGACGTCGGGGACAAAAACTATGAGTATTTGAACGGACACGTGCCGATCGCGAAATAAATTTGGGTGCGATTATAGCAACAGTAATGCACCGTATCCCGTCAGAACTCCATTGCCAGAAACGTGCTTTGGTCGAGAGTGGTAGTAGGATGGCTGACGTCCCAGGGCCGGATAGAGTTGTGCCGCGGAAATGGCTTATTTCTATACGTAAGGTTGAGAAACAACATCTGGTGCAATCATACGAGATCTAATTCACCGGATCCCATCAGAACTGCGCAGTTAAACGTGCTTGGGCGAGAGTAGTACTGGCATGGGTGACCTCCTGGGAAGTCCTGGTGTTGCAACCATCCAACCCCCGTTTTTTCCGCCCATAATGTATGCCTCACCTCCTCGTCCCTAAGGACAAGTTTTAACCCCGATAATGTCCAGCCCAAAACAGCCTTCAATTTGATATACTTTGGGTCTGTATCCGACGTTGGGGCAAAAAACTATGACCATTACAACGGAGACGTGCCGATCGCGAAATAAATTCGGGTGCGATTATACCAACACTAATGCGCCGTATCCCGTCAGAGCTTCGCTGTCAAAAACGTGCTTTGGGCGACAGTGGTAGTACGATGGATGACCTCCCAGGGCCGAATCGAGTTGTGCCGCGGGAATGGCTTGTTTATATACGTAAGGTTGAGAAACAACATCGGGTGAGATCATACCACGACTAATGCACCGGATCCCATCCGAACTCCGCAGTTAAACGTGCTTGGCGAGAGTAGTACTAGGATGGGTGACCTCCTTGGAAGTCCTCGTGTTCCACCCCTCCAACCCACGTTTTTGGCGTCCATACTGTAATCATCCCCTCCTCGTCCCCAAGGATGAGTTTTAACAGCCATGATGTCCGGCCCGAAACAAGCTTCGATTTGTTATTCTGTAGGTCCGAATCGGACGTCGGGGCCAAAAACTATGAGTATTTCAACGGACACGTGCCAATCGCGAAATAAATTCGGGTGCGATTATACCAACATTAATGCGCCGTATCCCGTCAGAACTCCGCTGTCGAAAACATGCTTTGGGCGAGAGTGGTAGTAGGATGGGTGACCTCCCAGGGCCGGATCTAGTTGTGCCGCGACAATGGCTTATTTATATACGTATGGTTGAGAATTAACATCGTGTGCGATCATACCAGCACTAATGCACCGAATCCCATCGGAACTCTGCAGTTAAACGTGCTTGGGCGACAGTAGTACTAGGATCGGTGATCTCCTGGGAAGTCCTCGTGTTACACCCCTCCAACAACCGTTTTTGCCGCCCGTACTATAATCCTCCCCCCTCGTCTTCAAGGATGAGTTTTAACCTGCGTGATGTCCGGACCGAAACAGGCTCCGATTTGATATACTATGGGTCCGAATCGGACGTCCGGGCCAAAAACTATGAGTATTTCAAAGGACACGTGCCGATCGCAAAATAAATTCGGGTGCGATTATAACAACACTAATGCGCCGAATCCCGTCAAAAGTTCGCTGTAAAAAACGTGCTTTGGGCGAGAGTGGTAGTAGGATAGGTGACCTACCAGGGCCGGATCCAGTTGTGCCGCGGGAATGGCTTATTTATATACGTAAGGTTGAGAAACAACATCGGGTGCGATCCTACCAGCACTAATGCACCGGATCCCATCAGAACTCCGCATTTAAACGTGCTTGGACGAGAGTATTACCGACATGGGTGACCTCCTGGAAATTCCTGGTGTTGCACCACTCCATCCCAGGTTTTTCACGCCCTTACTATAATCCTCCCCTCCTTGTCCCCAAGGACGAATTTTAACCACCATGATATTCGGCCCGAAACAGTTTTCGATTTGATATATTGTGGGTCCGAATCGGACGTCGGAGACCAAAACTATGAGTATTGAAACGGACACCTGCCGATCGCGAAATAAATTCGGGTGCGATTTTACCAACACTAATGCGCCGTATCCCGTCAGAATTCTGTTGTCAGAAACGTGGTTTGGGCAAGAGTGGTAGTAGGATGGGTGACCTCCCAGCGCCGGATCTAGTTGTGCCCCGGGAATCGCTTATTTCTATACTTAAGGTTGAGAAACAACACCGGGTGCGATCATACCAGCACTAATGAACCGGATTCCATCGGAACTCTGCAATTAAACGTGCTTTGGCGAGAGTAGTACTAGGATCAGTGATCTCCTGTGAAGTCTTTGTGTTGCACCCCTCCAACCAACGTTTTTGCCGTTTGTACTCTAATCCTCCCCTCCTCGTTCCCAAGGATGAGTTTTAACCGCCATGATGTCCGGCCCGAAACAGGCTTCAATTTGATATACTATAGGTCCGAATCGGACGTCGGGGCCAAAAACTATAAGTATTTCAAAGGACAAGTGCCGATCGCGAATAAATTTGGGTGCGATTATACCAACACTAATGCGCCGTATCCCATCAAAAGTCCGCTGTCAAAAACATGCTTTGGGCGAGAGTGGTAGTCGGATGGTTGACCTCCCATGGTCGGATCCAGTTGTGCCTCGGGAATGGCTTATTTATATACGTAAGGTTGAGAAACAACATCGGGTGCGATCCTACTAGCACAAATGCACCGGATACCATACGAACTCCGCAGTTAAACGTGCTTGGGCGAGAGTAGTACTAGGTTGGGTGACCTCCTGGGAAGTCCTCTTGTTGCACCCCTCCAATTCACTTTTTTGATGCCCGTATTAAAATCCTCCCCTCCTCGTCCCCAAGGATGAGCTTTAACCGCGATGATGTCCGGCCCAAAACAGGCTTCGATTTGATATACTATGGGTCCGAATCGGACGTCGATGCCAAAAACTATGAGTATTTCAACGGACACGTGCCGATCGCGAAATAAATTCGTGTGCGATTATATCAGCACTAATGCGTCGTATCCCGTCAGAACTCTGCTGTCAAAAACATGCTTTGGGCGAGAGTGGTAGTACGATGGGTGACCTCCCAAGCCCGGATCGAGTAGTGCCGCGGGAAAGGCTTATTTATATACGTAAGGTTGAGAAACAACATCGGGTTCAATCATACCAGTACTAATGCACCGGATCCCATCAGAACTCCGCAGTTAAACGTGCTTGGATGAGAGTAGTGCTAAGATGGGTGACCTCCTGGAAAGTCCTCGTGTTGCACCCCTCCAATCCACGTTTTTGCAGCCCGTACTGTAATCCTCGTCCCCAAGGATGAGTTTTAGCCGCCATGATGTCCGGCCCAAAATAGGCTTCGATTTGATATACTGTGAGTCTAAATCGAACGTCGGGGCTAAAAACTATGAGCATTTCAACGGACACGTGCCGATCGCGAAATAAATTCGGGTGCGATTATACCAACACTAATGCGCCGTATCCCGTCAAAATTCCGCTGTCAAAAACGTGCTTTGGGGGAGAGTGGTAGTAGGATGGGTGACCTCCCAAGGCCAGATCGAGTTGTGTCGCGACAATGGCTTATTTATATACGTAAGGTTGACAAACAACATCGGGTGCGATCATACCAGCACTAATGCACCGGATCCCATCGGAACTCCTCAATTAAATGTGCTTGGGAGAGAGTAGTACTAGGATCGGTGATCTCCTGTGAAGTCTTTGTGTTGCACCCCTCCAACCATTTATTTTGCCGCCCATACTCTAATCCTCCCCTCCTCGTTCCCAAGGATGAGTTTTAACCGCCATGATGTCCGGCCCGAAACAGGCTTCGATTTGATATACAGTAGGTCCGAATCGAACGTCGGGGCCAAAAACTATAAGTATTTCAACGGACACGTGCCGATCGCGAATAAATTCGGGTGCGATTATACCAACACTAATGTGCCGTATCCCATCAAAAGTCCGCTGTCAAAAACACGCTTTCGGCAAGAGTGGTAGTAGGATGGTTGACCTCCCATGGCCGGATCCAGTTGTGTCGCGACAATGGCTTATTTATATACGTAAGGTTGAGATACAACATCGGGTGCGATCTTACCAGCAGTAATGGACCGGATCCCATCGGAACTCCTCAATTAAATGTGCTTGGGCGAGAGTAGTACTAGGATCGGTGATCTCCTGTGAAGTCTTTGTGTTGCACCCCTCCAACCATTTATTTTTCCGCCCATACTCTAATCCTCCCCTCCTCGTTCCCAAGGATGAGTTTTAACCGCCACGATGTCCGGCCCGAAACAGGCTTCGATTTGATATACTATAGGTCCGAATCGGACGTCGGGGCCAAAAACTATAAGTATTTCAACGGACACGTGCCGATCGCGAATAAATTCGTGTGCGATTATACCAACACTAATGCGCCGTATCCAGTCAAAAGTCCGCTGTCAAAAACACGCTTTGGATGAGAGTGGTAGTAGGATGGTTGACCTCCCATGGCCGGATCCAGTTGTGCCTCGGGAATGGCTTATTTATATACGTAAGGTTGAGAAACAACATCGGGTGCGATCTTACAAGCAGTAATGGACCGGATCCCATCGGAACTCTGCAGTTAAACGTGCTAGGGCGAGAGTAGTACTGGCATGGGTGACCTCCTGGGAATTCCTGGTGCTGCACCCCTCCATCCCACGTTTTTGCCGCCCGTACTATAATCCTCCCCTCCTCGTCCCGAAGGACAAGTTTTAACCGCCATGATGTCCGGCCCGAAACAGGCTTCGATTTGATATACTGTGGGTCTGAATCCGACGTCGGGGACAAAAACTATGAGTATTTGAACGGACACGTGTCGATCGCGAAATAAATTCGGGTGCGATTATACCAACACTAATGCGCCGTATCCCGTCAAAACTCCGTTGCAGAAACGTGCTTTGGTCGAGAGTGGTAGTAGGATGGCTGACCTCCTAGAGCCGGATCGAGTTGTGCCGCGGGAATGGCTTATTTCTATACGTAAGGTTGAGAAACAACATCTGGTGCAATCATACCAAATCTAATTCACCGGATCCCATCAGAACTGCGCAGTTAAACGTGCTTGGGCGAGAGTAGTACTGGCATGGGTGACCTCCTGGGAAGTCCTGGTGTTGCAACCATCCAACCCCCGTTTTTGCCGCCCGTAATGTATTCCTCACCTCCTCGTGCCCAAGGACAAGTTTTAACTCCGATGATGTCCGGCCCGAAAAAGCCTTTAATTTGATATAGTTTGGGTCCGTATCCGACGTCTGGGCCAAAAACTATGAGTATTTCAACGGACACGTGCCGATCGTGAAATAAATTCGGGTGCGATTATACCAACACTAATGAGCCGTATCCCGTCAGATCTTCGCTGTCAAAAACGTGCTTTGGGAGACAGTGGTAGTAGGATGGATGACCTCCCAGGGCCGAATATAGTTGTGCCGCGGGAATGGCTTGTTTATATACGTAAGGTTGACAAACAACATCGGGTGAGATCATACCAGGACTAATGCACTGGATCCCATCGGAACTCCGCAGTTAAACGTGCTTGGCGAGAGTAGTAGTAGGATGGGTGACCTCCTGTGAAGTCCTCGTGTTGCACCCCTCCAACCAACATTTCTGCCGCCCGTACTCTAATCCTCCCCTCCTCTTTCCCAAGGATGAGTTTTAACCGCCATGATGTCCGGCCCGAAACAGGTTTCTATTTGATATACTGTAGGTCCGAATTGGACGTCTAGGCCAAAAACTATAAGTATTTCAAAGGACAAGTGCCGATCGCGAATAAATTTGGGTGCGATTATACCAACACTAATGCGCCGTATCCCATCAAAAGTCCGCTGTCAAAAACATGCTTTGGGCGAGAGTGGTAGTCGTATGGTTGACCTCCCATGGCCGGATCCAGTTGTGCCTCGGGAATGCCTTATTTATATACGTGAGGTTGAGAAACAACATCGGGTGTGATCTTACCAGCACTAATGCACCGGATCTCATCAGAACTTCGCAAATAAACATGCTTGGGCGAGAGTAGTACGAGGATGGGTGACCTCCTGCGAAGTCCCGGTGTTGCAAACATCCAACTCACATTTTTGCTGCCCGTACTGTAATCCTCACCTTCTCGTCCCCAAGGACGAGTCTAAACCCTGATGACGTCCGGCCGGGAACAGGCTTCGATTTGATATACTGTGGGTCCGAATCGGACGTCAGGGCCAAAAACTATGAGTATTTCAACGGACATATGCCGATCGCGAAATAAATTCGGGTGCGATTATACCAACAATAATGCGCCGTATCCCGTCAGAACTCCGCTGTCAAAATCGTGCTTTGGGTGAAAGTGGTAGTAGGATGGTTGACCTCCCAGGTCCGGATCGAGTTGTGCCGCGGAAATGGCTTATTTATATAGGTAAGGTTGAGAAACAACATCGGGTGCGATCATACCAGCACTAATGCACCGGATCCCACCAGAACTCCGAAGTTAAACTTGCTTGGGGAGAGTAGTACTAGGATGAGTGACCTGCTGGGAAGTCCTCGTGTTTCAACCCTCCAACCCACGCTTTTGCCGGCTGTACTGTAATCCTCCTCTCCCCGTCCCCAAGGATGAGTTTTAACCGCCATGATGTCCGGCCCGAAACAGGCTTCGATTTGAAATACTGTTGACCTGAATCGGACGTCGGGGCCAAAAACCATGAGTATTCAACGGACACGTGGCGATCGCGAAATAGATTCGGGTGCGATTATAACAACACTAATGCGCCGTATCCCGTCAGAACTCCGCTCTAAAAAACGTGCTTAGGGCAAAAGTGGATGTTGTATGGGTGACCTCCAAGGGCCAGATCTAGTTGTGCCACGACAATGGGTTATTTATATACGTTAGGTTGAGAAACAACATCGTGTGCGATCATACCAGTACTAATGCACCGGATCCCACCAGAACTCCGAAGTTAAACGTGCTTGGGGAGAGTAGTACTAGGATGAGTGACCTGCTGGGAAGTCCTCGTGTTGCACGCCTCCATCCCACGTTTTTGCTGCATATACTGTAATCCTCCCCTCCTTGTCCCCAAGTATGAGTTTTAACCGCCATGATGTCCTTGTCCCCAAGTATGAGTTTTAACCGCCATGATATACTGTGGGTCTGAATCGGACGTCGGGGACAAAAACTATGAGTATTTAAACGGACACCTGCCGATCGCAAAATAAATTCCGGTGCGATTATACCAACACTAATGCGCCGTATCCCGTCAGAACTCCATTGTCAGAAACGGTGCTTTGGGCGAGTGTGTTAGTAGGAAGGGTGACCTCCCCGGACCGAATCGAGTTGTGCCGCGGGAATGGCTTATTTCTATACGTAAGATTGAGAAACAACATCGGGTGCGATCGTACCAGCTCTAATGCAACGGATCGCATCCGAAGTCCGCAGTTGAACGTGCATGGGCAAGAGTAGTACCGGCATGGGTGACGTCCTGGAAAGTCCTGGTGCTGCAATCATCCAACCCAAGTTTTTATCGTCCATACTCTAATCCTCACCTCCTCGTCCACAAGGACGAGTTTTAACTCCGATGATGTCCGGCCCGAAACAGGCTTCGATTTGATATACTGTAGGTCTGAATCGGACGTCGTGGCCAAAAACTATGAGTATTTCAACGGACACGTGGCGATCGCGAAATTAATTCGGGTACGATTATACCAACACTAATGCGACGTATCCCGTCAGAACTCCGCTGTCAAAAACGTGCTTTGGACGAAAGTGGTAGTAGGATGGCTGACCTCCCAGGGACGGATAGAGTTGTGCCGCGGGAATGGCTTATTTCTATACGTAAGGTTGAGAAACAACATCTGGTGCAATCATACCAGATCTAATTCACCGGATCCCATCAGAACTGCACAGTTAAACGTGCTTGGGCGAGAGTAGTACTGTCATGGGTGACCTCTTGGGAAGTCCTGGTGTTGCAACCATCCAACCCCCGTTTTTTCAGCCCGTAATGTATTCCTCACCTCCTCGTCCCCAGGGACAAGTTTTAATCCCGATGATGTCCGGCCCGAAACAGCCTTCAATTTGATATACTTTGGGTCCGTATCCGACGTCGGGGCAAAAAACTATAAGTATTTCAACGGACACGTGCCGATCACGAAATAAATTCGGGTGCGATTATACCAACACTAATGCGCCGTATCCCGTCAGAGCTTCGCTGTCAAAAATGTGCTTTGGGCGACAGTGGTAGTAGGATGGATGACCTCCCAGGGCCGAATCGAGTTGCGCCGCGGGAATGGCTTGTTTATATACGTAAGGTTGAGAAACAACATCGGTTGAGATCATACCAGGACTAATGCACCGGATCCCATCGCAACTCCGCAGTTAAACGTGCTTGGCAAGAGTAGTACTAGGATGGGTGACCTCCTGGGAAGTCCTCGTGTCGCACCCCTCCAACCCACGTTTTTGGCGTCCGTACTGTAATCCTCCCCTCCTCGTCCCCAAGGATGAGTTTTAACTGCCATGATGTCCGGCCCGAAACAGGCTTCGATTTGTTATTCTGTGGGTCCGAATCGGACGTCGGGGCCTAAAACTATTAGTATTTCAACGGACACGTGCCGATCGCGAAATAAATTCGGGTGCGATTATACCAACACTAATGCGCCGTATCCCGACAGAACTCCGCTGTCAAAAACATGCTTTGGACGAGGGTGGTAGTAGGATGGGTGACCTCCTAGGGCCAGATCGAGTTGTGCCCCGGGAATGGCTTATTTGTATACGTAAAGTTGTGAAACAAAATCGGGTGCGATCATACTAGCAATAATGCACTGGATCCCATCAGAACTCCGCAGTTAAACATGCTTGGGCGAGAGTAGTACGAGGATGGGTGACCTCCTGGGAAGTCCCGGTGTTGCAAACATCCAACTCACGTTTTTGCTGCCCGTACTGTAATCCTCACCTTCTCGTCCCCAAGGACGTGTTTAAACCCCGACGACGTCCGACCCGGAACAGGCTTCGATTTGATATACTGTGGGTCCGAATCAGACGTCGGGGCCAAAAACTATGAGTATTTCAACGGACATGTGCCGATCGCGAAATAAATTCGTGTGCGATTATACCAACAATAATGCGCCGTATCCCGTCAGAACTCCGCTGTCAAAATCGTGCTTTGGGCGAAAATGGTAGTAGGATGGTTGACCTCCCAGGGCCGGATCGAGTTGTGCCGCGGAAATGGCTTATTTATATAGGTAAGGTTGAGAAACAACATCGGGTGCGATCATACCAGCACTAATGCACCGGATCCCATCAGAACTCCGCAGTTAAACATGCTTGGGCGAGAGTAGTACGAGGATGGGTGACCTCCTGGGAAGTCCTGGTGTTGCAAACATCCAACACACGTTTTTGCCGCCCGTACTGTAATCCTCACCTTCTCGTCCCCAAGGACGAGTTTAAACCCCGATGACGTCCGGCCCGGAACAGGCTTCGATTTGATATACTGTGGGTCCGAATCGGACGTCGGGGCCAAAAACTATGAGTATTTCAACGGACATGTGCCGATCGCGAAATAAATTCGGGTGCGATTATACCAACAATAATGCGCCGTATCCCGTCAGAACTCCGCTGTCAAAATCGTGCTTTGGGCGAAAATGGTAGTAGGATGGTTGACCTCCCAGGGCCGGATCGAGTTATGCCGCGGAAATGGCTTATTTATATAGGTAAGGTTGAGAAACAACATCGGGTGCGATCATACCAGCACTAATGCACCGGATCCCAACAGAACTCCGAAGTTAAACATGCTTGGGGAGAGTAGTACTAGGATGAGTGACCTGTTAAGAAGTCTTCGTGTTTCACCCCTCCAACCCACGCTTTTGCCACCCGTACTGTAATCCTCCTCTCCCCGTCCCCAAGGATGAGTTTTAACCGCCATTATGTCCGGCCCGAAACAGGCTTCGATTTGAAATACTGTTGACCCGAATCGGACGTCGGGGCCAAAAACTATGAGTATTTCAACGGACACGTGGCGATCGCGAAATAAATTCGTGTGCGATTATATCAACACTAATGCACCGTATCCCGTCAGAACTCCGCTGTAAAAAAACGTGCTTAGGGCAAAAGTGGATGTTGTATGGGTGACCACCAAGGGCCAGATCCAGTTGTGTCGCGACAATGGCTTATTTATATACGTTAGGTCGAGAAACAACATCGTGTGCGATCATACCTGCAATAATGCACTGGATCTCATCAAAACTCCGCAGTTAAACGTGCTTGGGCGAGAGTAGTACTGCGATGGACGACCTCCTGGGAAGTCCTCGTGTTGCACGCCTCCAACACACGTTTTTGCTGCCCGTACTGTAATCCTCCCCTCCTCGTCCCCAAGGATGAGTTTTAACCGCCATGATGTCCGGCCTGAAACAGGCTTCGATTTGATATACTGTGGGTCTGAATCGGACGTCGGGGACAAAAACTATGAGTATTTAAACGGACACCTGCCGATCGCGAAATAAATTCCGGTGCGATTATACCAACACTAATGCGCCGTATCCCGTCAGAACTCCATTGTCAGAAACGTTGCTTTGGGCGAGTGTGTTAGTAGGATGGTTGACCTCCCAGGGCAGGATCTAGTTGTGCCGCAGGAATGACTTATTTATTTAGGTAAGGATGATGAACAGCATCGGGTTCGATCATACCAGGACTAATGAACCGGATCCCATCAGAAATCCGATGTTAAACGTGCTTGGACGAGAGTAGTATTGGCATGGGTGACCTCCTGGGTGGTCCTGGTGTTGCAACCATCCAACCCACAATTTTGCCGCCGGTACTGTAATCCTCACCTCCTCGTCCCCAAGGACGAGTTTTAACCTCGATGATGTCCAGTTCGAAACAAGCTTCGATTTGATATACTGTGAATCCTAATCGAACGTCAGTGCCAAAAACTATGAGTATTTCAACGAATACGTGCCGATCGCAAAATAAATTCGTGTGCGATAAGACCAACACTAATGCGCCGTATCCCGTCAGAACTCCGTTGTCAAAAACGTGCTTTGAGCGAAGTGGTAGTAGGATGGTTGACCTCCCAGGGCCGGATCGAGTTGTGCCGCGGGAATGGCTTATTTATTTAGGTAAGATGAGAAACAACATCGGGTGCGATTATACCAGCACTAATGAAACGTATCCCATCAAAAATTTGTTGTTAAACGTGCTTGGGGAGAGTAGTACTATGATGGGTGACCTGCTGGGAAGTCCTCGTGTTGCATCCCTCCAACCCACCCTTTTGCCGCCCGTACTGTAATCCTCCCCTGCTCATCCCCAGGGATGAGTTTTAACCGCCATGATGTCCGGCCCGAAACAGGCTTCGATTTGATAAACCGTGGTTCCGAATCGGAAGTCGGGGTCAAAAACTATGAGTATTTCAACGGACACGTGCTGATCGCGAAATAAATTCGGGTGCGATTATAGCAACACTAATGCGCCGTATCCCGTCAGAACTCCGCTGTAAAAAACGTGCTTAGGGCAAAAGTGGATGTTGTATGGGTGACCTTCAAGGGCCAGATCCAGTTGTGCCGCGACAATGGCTTATTTATATACGTTAGGTTGAGAAACAACATCGTGTGCGATCATACCTGCAATAATGCACTGGATCTCATCAAAATTCCGCAGTTAAACGTGCTTGGGCGAGAGTAGTACTGCGATGGATGACCTCCTGGGAAGTCCTCGTATTGCACGCCTCCAACCCACGTTTTTGCTGCCCGTACTGTAATCCTCCCATCCTCGTCCCCAAGGATGAGTTTTAACCGCCATGATGTCCGGCCTGAAACAGGCTTCGATTTGATATACTGTGGGTCTGAATCGGACGTCGGGGACAAAAACTATGAGTATTTAAACGGACACCTGCCGATCGCGAAATAAATTCTGGTGCGATTATACCAACACTAATGCGCCGTATCCCGTCAGAACTCCATTGTCAGAAACGTTGCTTTGGGCGAGTGTGTTAGTAGGAAGGGTGACCTCCCCGGGCCGAATCGAGTTGTGCCGCGGGAATGGCTTATTTCTATACGTAAGGTTGAGAAACAACATCGGGTGCGATCATACCAGCTCTAATGCACCGGATCCCATCCAAAGTCCGCAGTTGAACGTGCTTGGGCAAGAGTAGTACTGGCATGGGTGACGTCCTGGGAAGTCCTGGTGCTGCAAACATCCAACCCACGTTTTTGCCGCCCATACTCTAATCCTCACCTCCTCGTCCCCAAGGACGAGTTTTAACTCCGATGATGTCCGGCCCGAAACAGGCTTCGATTTGATATACTGTAGGTCCGAATCGGACGTCGTGGCCAAAAACTATGTGTATTTAAACAGACACGTGCCGATCGCGAAATTAATTCGGGTACGATTATACCAATACTAATGCGACGTATCCCGTCAGAACTCCGCTGTCAAAAACGTGCTTTGGACGAAAGTGGTAGTAGGATGGGTGACCTTCCGGGTGATCAATATGGAATAAAATCTAAAATTAGATAACGAAGTTAAAATATTTGATCTTTAGATGACGAAAATAGAACATAAATTATCTTTGAGTGAGTACAGGTTATATTAACTCATTCTTTTGTACTGTTCTACTTCAATTATTAAGAGTGGACAATTAACTGCATGCACCGTGTGGATACATAAATGTGAACTTGACACTCGAGGTCATTGTTTTAACTTTATATCAAGCAAAATTTCCTTTGATTTGATGCGATGCCACAAAAGCACTTAGTGCGGACCAAGGGTAATTAAAACGTGAGACGAAAGCGATTTTATTAGGCCTGTAATATTCACTTATATTTGCTTAGATTATAGATGTTTGACTATTATTATTAAGACAATATTCCTTCTTTCACTTTTTTTTTTTAAAAAAAATCTGCTAATTAAAACGCTAGAAAGATTAAAAAAGTGTGACCAATTTGTTCTCCATTCATTGAATTCAGTAGCAGTAATATGATGCCAAAAATTGGTAAAAAATTCAAAGGACGGATTTGCATATAAGGTAGTAGGCTAGTAGCGTTCCATTTAGAAAGAAGAAAAAAAAGACTAGTATTATTATTGGTGTCAAAAGTTAAACAAGGGTCTCCATTTAACTCGCTTTCTTCTCACCCATGTGAGCGCCGATAGAATATCGATCCAGTATTGATTTTGATGTGATTATTGAGTCTGACAACAAATGGTAATGCATTTGAGCAAAGACAATGGTCAAGTTTTTAGGGTAGTTGATAATATATGAGAATGTGTATTTTTGTTAATGTTGTTATATTGAGAGATGTATTTTGGTGATGTGTATGAATATATAACTTGATTTTTTTATAAAAGATGCGAGATTCAGTTTTGATTTCGATGGGATGAGGGGAGCTAGAATGATTTCACCATAAAATTTCCTTTATTTTGAATAAAAATCGTTCATGTGGAGGCCCTAACTTATATTGTGTATTTATTGTAATCCATTTGAATAGTTGTGATTCAAAATGAGAGATATTTTGTGGTGAAATAATTCTAGCCCCTTCTATCTTGATTTTGATGTAGTTTTATAGGAGAACGGATGAAAAAATAAAAGTGTAAATGCTTTGCAAATATTGAGATTGAAAAATATAAAGGGATTTGTGTTTTGCTGATGTACCTGTATAGGAAGACGTGTTTTTGCCGATGTGAGTGAGTATGTGACTTGATTTTTTTGTTTAATCGAGATGAGACAAATATGTAATTTTAATGGTTCAAAAAAAAATTATTCTTAGACACCAGATATTATGCAAATTTGTAGTTCATATTTTTCTTTTCTTCTTAATTTTGAGTTTTATTATTTTATAAAATAACTAACTAATAAGTCATGTATTAAAGAATAATATTTCAGATCATTGCAGTGTCAAATTTATAAGTTTCTAAATTCTGAAGCTCCTTCCAGGGGTTGTGTCAAGAGAGTTAGCTTCAGTGGCTGACTTCATGATGCAATTGAAATATATGAAAACTTGAGCCAACGTTTGATCGATTAAAATCGGAATCAACCAAAAAATGAGTGGAAAAGCTATCAAGTTTGATTTCTTAAAAGTGTAGAATGAGGTTGCCAAGAGCCATTACAAACCCCAACTAAGGCTAAGTTCCACATCGAAAGTGTAAGCATAAGATATGTGGTATATATGGGTTAGCATGTTAACTTAGAATTATCGATTTTAGGTTAATATGTGTCCTATCACTGTACTTTATATCACTGTGTGTTTGTGTTTCACTTCAACTGTAGTGAATAAAGAGAAAAGGACAAAAGACTAACCAAAACAGAAAAGTTCAGTTTTGGCCCTAAAACGATTAAATTCCCGAATTTAGTGAAATAGGGTGGGTCAGGGGTAAAAAAGACCTCATCAAAACGAGTCACCCGATCAAATTTCACATCAATCCAAGCACGTTATCAAAAACATGAGGGAGAACCATTTGTTTCCTATATAACTACAAATTTGAAAGGAAAAAAATGAAAATTACAGAACATTCCATGCCTCGCCTAGGAATCTAACACATCGTCCCATGGGGAAGGGAAGGGAAGGGGAGAGAAGGGAAAAGGTTGGAAGGTATAACATTTTTCTTTCTCCCATATTTGGATAGATAAAAAAGAAAGGAAAGAAAAATAGTTTAATTTACTAATTTATACTTATTTTTACGTTAAGAGTACTCTTATGTAGGAGGGTAAAATAAGTTTCTAACTTTTAAATAGCTTAAAATCTCCCTTTTAGTAAAAAAAGAAAAAGAAAAGAAGGCTAGATCCAGCCAATATGGCCAATATGGCCAACAACGGTGACAGTCAACATCTCCAATCAACTTCACGTTGTAGAGACAGTCGCTATCTTTTTGAATTCATCAAAGAGATAAATAGGAATTTAACAGACATTTGAGACCAAAAAATTCAATATTTTTGTCTTAGTTTTTTAGTTATGTTTAGGTTATATTTAAATTGATTGATTTTGATTAAATTGATTGATTTTGATTAAATTGATTGATTTTGTTTTTCATAGAAACTATAAAATGTTTGTAAAATAACTTATAAGTTTCATGATAATCAACATCAAATCAAATAATTCTGTGTGGGAAAAAGATAACAATAGTAAGTATAAAATTAATGTTTGTAAAATAACTTATAAGAATCATGATAATCAACATCAAATCAAATAATTTTGTCTCGGAAAAGATAATAAGAGACCACATGTGTGTCACCATTGATGATTAGGATCAGCCGTCATCCCATGATTTACAGGATGATCGGCATTCATTCGAGTAAATGAAAAAAAGTGGGTCGGATCTCTATAATTAGAATGGATCAACCACGATTAGGGGGGCGGTAGGCTGCCTAGGCAGCCGCCTAGGGCCTACCCCAATTAGACGCTCTTGTATTCCCATGTTAAATATTAAATATTAATATATATTTAACATAATAAAATTAATGGGTTTTAAGTGTCCAACTAAACTATTAAAATGAAGTATAATCGGCCCATTATTATTGACTATACCAACTGTAGTAGCTATTAGCGAAGAAGTTTCTCCAAGCTAAAGTTAATAAAGAACTATCTCCGATCAATTATGTCACAACATAGATTGAACGGTTTGACAATGTTGTCTATTGAGAAAAAAATGACGGTTAAACTTGATTACAATGATTTAATTGATAATTTTGCACACCAAAACACAAGAAGAGTTTGTACTAATTTATTGTTATTTGATTTCATTCAATGTATTGAATTTATAAATTGAAGTTGCTTAATTTAATAGATCTCATTTTTTTAGACTTTTATAGGGTCTCATTCTTTTGACTTGCATAAAGTCTCCAAAATACTAGAACCGGCCCTGACTAGGATCCGAAGGGTCAAAGGGAAGATTGCTAGACTAGGGGAAGCCTTCCCATATTAGTAACGCTTCTGGCACCTATAAGTAGAAAAAAGGACTACAGAAAGGACCGTTTCATAATTAGTACAAACGGGGAATGTCTAAATGAGAGTAGTGTAAATATATCAAGACAAACAGGCATGCACATCATAGCATCGGTGGACTTATACACGTGAAATACCCATATATTTTCATTATAATAAATGGGTATTAAATTTTAATTTTTGTTTCTATTCGTCGGAGGTTGTTTTCGACTTATAATTCTTCTGTGAAAGTTTATAAATTTTAATTTTAAGATATTTCGATGTCGCTAAGTGTGAATTTTCAGATTCATGAAATGTATTGTCGGATTTCCATCCATTTCAAAAAAAAAATTAAATAAATAAATAAATAAAGAATTAGTTTCTCTATATATATATATATAATGTAAGTGTGACGGTCATGGAAGATATAGCCGGTTGTGTGTCCATATATCTTTCTTCATCAACCAACCATGATTCTACCATTGCTTGTCTTTCTCCTTGCTTTCCTTATTAAGCAAACTCCTTCTAGCAATGCATCTTTAAGGTCAAATGATGATGTATTCGCCGTTAGCGAATTCCGTTTCTCACCCTTCACCTCTACAAGTTGCGATGATGGTGGTCTTCTGATATGCATGGGATCAGTTACTTAAGCCTCACACCGGAACCGGAAGATCCCTCTCCGACATATACGTATTCTAGGGTTCTATATAAGATTCCTGTGTTTGCATGGCCGGCAGTCATCTCCACCAAGTTCACCATCAATATGAACGCCTTCCCAAGTTCTACTTCTAACACTCCAGGCGATGGGATGGCGTTTATTATGGCACCGGATTCTCGTCCCTCACCACCTAATAGTTGGGGCGAATATCTCGGACTCATGAATCGTACATTAAATGGTAAAAATTCAATTTGTATCCCTTTAATTACCTTTTTAATTAAAGACGCATGCAGATTAATTCATCTATATATAATTACTCAACACTTTTTTACGACAAATTATTCATTAATTTGCAGCCGCAGGCAACGTTGTTGGTCAACTAGCAGTGGAGCTGGACATTTACAAGAACAGCTATGATATAAATGACAATCATGTTGGTATCGACCATGTTTCTTTAACTTCACTCCTAAATGAGAGACCCTGTATATAAATAAGAGAGTGAAATTCTGACATGGAGATGTATCCTCTCCTTTGAGCATGTAATGTGATATTAATGTAATGTAATAATTAAATAAATAAATGATCCATGAACGTACGTATCTATGATCTTTTGAAATTATAATAATGATAAAGAATAGTATGTTAAAAATTATTATTTTATGTAATTTTCAAATTCAGTTTATATATTTAAATAAAATAAGTTTAATATTTAATATGAAAAATGGCATATTGGCATGGGCATATTTTATTCTATATGAAATATAAATTGATGTGTAGAGTTTAGCTTATACACGGAAGATCAATTCATAAGTTTCTATTGAATATATGTAAAAAAATCTCAGCTTAGACAAAATTGGACAAACCGTTGACAGGGCTATAGTATAGTATTTCAGTATGTCTATCTTAGTTACGAAAAACGATAAAGCTTGAACTTACTACAGTTTTACACTTGAAATATATTGATTCGTACTACGTGTGAGTCAAATTTTTTAGTCTGACTACATGAAAGTTGTACACTCACACTGACGTTATGACATCGTTCATAATCTTAATTTATTCACGATTATTGGTACATGTGCATTTAATATATAAGACTTTGATTTTCCAAAGGGTGAGATATTTTTGTACAGGCCAATCAATTGATACCTAAAAAGTGAATGATAGTTTTGGACCATTGAATTTAAACTCAAAGACATTTCAAACATTTTTCGACTATCATTTGATTTTTGTTTCAAATAAAAAAATATATCATTAAGTTCCTAATCTCGATCAAAATGTAAACATAATATTTAAAAAATTTAATGATAAGAATTTTTTTTACCCTAGAAAGTGAGAGAGGATGGTAGAATCATGTTTCCATGGAAAAATTGGCACTCCTCTGTTGTAATCTCTCTTTCAATTTTCTTTGAAATAATGGATTCGAACCAAAGAAACAACAATAAAGGAAAAACAAGAACACAATAATTTACGTGGAAAACCCTTTAAGGGAAAAAAAACACGGGCAAAGAGAGAGAGAGAGAATTTCACTATGTGGAGAAAACAGGTAGAAGAGATACTGAGTAAAGGCTTTATAACGAATAAATACTAGCTGAAACCCTAATCACAATAGGTCCCAAAAAATTTCCAAAAAAATATTCTTCCAAATTTGTCGCACCGCGAACTTTTGGAATAAAACCAAACTGAATTCGGGTCACAAACTCTAACAATCTCCACCTTGACTCAAATTCCACATAAAATGAAAACATTAATCATCATCAACAAACTCTCGACTTTTCCATAACTCTAAGAAGGGTAAGTATCAAATTGAAACACCAATCAAGTCTAAGCAATGCTTAAACTTGGCTTTAGGAACTGGTTTAGTCATCATATCTGCAGGATTATCGTGAGTGCTAGCTTTTCTCAGAACAATGTCACCACTAGCAACAACAATACGTACATAATGATAGCGAATCTGAATGTGTTTTGTCCTTTCATGATACATTATCTTGAGTAAGATAAATAGTACTCTGACTATCACTGAAAAGTGTGGAAACTTTTAAGTCTTCACTAATTTCATGGAATAGCCCCTTTAACCACATAACTTCCTTACAAGCTGTTGTAATCGCCATGTATTCATCCTCGGTGGTAGACAAAGCACTGTAGTCTGTAAAACAAACTTCCAATTGATAGCACACCCTCCAAGAGTAAAGACATAACCAGTGAGCAATCTTCTTCGATCTAAATCTCCAGCATAATCAGAATCAACATAACCAATAACTCCATCTCTAGTCCTCCCAAACTGCAAACAAACATCACTAATGCCAAAAAAATTTCTGAGAATCCATTGAACTGCTTTCCAATGTCATCTCCCTAGATTTGCCATGTATCTACTAACCATGCTAACTGCATATGATAAATCTAGACGTGTGCAAATCATTGCATACATAAGAGAGCCTACTGCACTAGTGTATGGAACTCGAGACATATACTCAATATTATTATCTGATTGTGGAGATAGATCAGATGGAAGCTTAAAATGAGTTGCTAATGGAGTACTAACCGATTTAGCATTCTGCATATTGAACCTTTGTAGTACCTTCTGAATGTATCCTTTTTGACTAAGATACAATTTCTTCGCCTTCCTACCTCTCTGAATCTCCATGCCAAGAATCTTCTATGCAGCTCCTAAATCTTTTATCTCAAATTCCTGACTAAGCTCAGCTTTCACTTTTCTTACTTCTTCTTTATCCTTGACTGCTATCAATATATCATCAACGTATAACAGAAGATACACAAGTGACCCATCATCACTCTTTTTAAAATAGACACAACTGTCATGGTCACTTCTCATAAAATCATGAGAAGTCATGAAAGAGTCAAACCTCTTATACCATTGCCGTGGAGACTGTTTTACACCATAAAGAGACTTTCTTAGCAAACACACATAGTCTTCTTTACCTAAAATTTCAAAACCCTCTGGCTGCTGCATATAGATGTCCTCCTCAAGTTCTCCATACAAGAATGTTGTTTTCACATCTAGTTGCTCAAGTTCAAGATCATACAGAGCAACAATACCAAGCAAAGCTCGAATTGAACTATGCTTTACAATTGGTGAAAACACATCTGTAAAATTAATACCTAGAATCTGACTGTAGCCTTTTGCTACTAACCTCGCTTTGTATCTAGGTTCTTCAACTCCTGGTATTCCTTCTTTCCGTTTGAAAACGCATCTACAATGAACAACCTTCTTTCCCTTAGGAAGCTTCTCCAATTTCCACGTGCCATTCTTATAAAGTGATTCCATCTCCTCCTCCACGGCAAGTATCCACTTGCTAGAATCTCTACAATTAACAGCCTCAGAATATGTAGAAGGTTCTTCACAAGTGTCAATATCTTCTTCTACGTTTAGAGCATAAGCAACCAAATCAGCCTTAGCATATCTCTGTGGGAGTATAATCTCCCTTCTAGGCCTATCTTTAGCAATTGAATGTTGTGGTGGTACTTGAACACCAGTCTGAGATTCTGAACTGCACTGAGATGTAGTTTGAGGTGAAGGATCAGACTCAATGGGAATCTCCACCTGCATAGCTGATTTCTGTTGTTATTTATCACAAGAATCTGTAGAAATCTGATCGTGAAGCATAGCAGACTCATAAAAAATAACGTTTCTACTAATGATAATTTTCCCAATTTTTGGACATCATAACTTATACCCTTTTACTTCAAACTTGTAGCCAAGAAACACAAACTTTAAAGATCTTGATTCCAACTTTCCATTATCAACATGAGCATAGGCAGAACATCCAAATATCTTTAAATCAGAGTAATTTGCAGGAGTACCAGACCATACCTCCTGCGGAGTTCTCTTGTCAATAGCAGTTGATGGAGAGCGATTTACAAGATAACAAGCTGTAGAAACGGCTTCGGTCGAAAAAGATTTAGGTAATTTAGCATTGGACAACATACAACGTACTTTTTCCATCAAAGTTCTATTCATACGCTCTGCTACGCTGTTCTATTGTGGAGTACCCGAAAATGTCAAGTGCCTCACAATGCCTTCTGTCTTAGAAAAGACATTAAATTCATCTGAACAAAACTCCAAACCGTTATATGTGCGAAAACGCTTCACCTGCTTCCCTGTCTGCTTTTCAATCATCGTCTTCTAGTCGATATAAAATATCACAAGTAAACCTGCAATACTAAATACTGAGGGGTCTTACCCAATCGCAAGTGTACGTGTCGAAGGACAGTATAAAAGAGAACGGGGTCGAATCCACAGAGACCGTATCAATCACCAAACAAACAAAATAACAATAATAACGTAGAAAATTCAGATTGCAATAAACAATTAAAAGAGATTAAAATTGGATGAATAAATATGGATGAGATCTAGCTTGGGTTAGACACAGTGAATGCAAATTCAATTTCCTTTTTGTAAAGACAATGAGAATGTTTTATTAAGACCAAGATTCTCTAGTCAACAGAATATAATTTGAGCATAGCCCAAAAACTTTTGCAAAGGATAGTGATCCTCAATTAGCTTAGGCATATGTCATCTACACACAACCTCACCAAGATTCACTCATAGAGGTATATAAAGAAAAAATGTACTTCTCTCAGGTGTATATTGGGCTGTGTTTTCACTCTCATAAACTCATACTAGTTGCCATAGGCTTGCATGTCCATCCAAACCTCCTTCTACCACAGACTTGTTTCACAGATCAAAAGAATCATGCATAACTAGGTAAATTAAGCACACGGTCATAAATGAAATAAGCATGCATATAGATAACGTTCACAAAAGAAAGGGTCTAACAAAAAGGTTCAGGAACATCATGCATCTAATAGCAAAGAAATTAACCAATAGTCAGCATATCCAACTCCTAACTCCCTACTAAACTATGCACCATCCCCACAAAAATACATTCGAACCACCAGACTTCACTTCTGCCGAGCACTCCTCTTGAGTGAACCCTTTGCAATTGAGTTTTCCTGGACAGGTTGCATATAAGCTGCAAAACTCTGCTGCACAGTTTCCATTGTTGCCTCCAACTTCTCCAACTGTCCCAGAATCTTTCCTTGCACAGTCTCAATCCCTTCCATTTTAGTAACCATCTGCTCCTATGCCACTCGCATCTGCTCCATCTCATACCCATAATCATAGACCTTCTCCTCCAAAGCCTTAAGATCTCCAATATACTCTTCCTGCCCACTCTCCTCACTCCTATGAACACCTGCAGAGGACCTCTGTTGCTACCTCAATAACTGAGCCTCACTCCTATCCCACCAAGCCTTCGTCAGAGGGGCCCTTTTCTTCTCAATCACATCTCCAGTCCCAACAAACACCCCCTCTTGATTACAAATTCTTGTAATCAATACACCAAATGGCAGTATCTGACCACTCAATTTACCCTCTCTAACTTTAACAATATGGTCATAAATTGTACCCCCCATACAGAAATTCATATAGCCAATAATTGCATACATGAGATAACATGTCTTAGCATTAATTGTAGACAAGTGAGTAACAGGTATAACATTTCGGGTCACAATCTGCGCTAACAGCCTATAAGGTTGCATCAAATCAGCATAAGCAATCACATTCTTACTAAAATCAGTAGCACTCCCATTAGTCAAACTATCCACTACAACAGACCACTCGGGCCACACAATTCCAGAATTAGCAGCACCAAAATCTTTAAATCTATAATCAAGTTTCTTAACAGGCAATGGCAGAGATAAAGCCAAACTAACTTTCCTAGAATTGAAGAAAAATTTCTATCCTCAAACATAAGCTTCACAATAATTATCACTAACAACCAAATTGGCATAAAATTCTTGAAAAATCTGTGCATTAGCCAACCCCATAACCTGACCTATAGACAACCAACCCCTCTCTTCCAAAATACCGTACCAACAAACCTGTTTGAAGTCATCCATCACCACATGCCTCTCAATATGCGTAGCCCTCTTCTTCCAGACATTCTCACAGTCACTCGCCACTTTTGGAGTCAGGAATCACTCGAACTCCTCCTCGGGTATAGCACTCGAACTGCCTATCTCCACTTTAGCCCCCTTCTTGGCACGCTCCTTGTGTCGAGGTTTCTTCTCAGCCATGAGTGGAAGATTGTATGTGACGCCCCGATCCCCAGGACGCCAGGTGCCTTCTCTGACACCGTCCTAGGTCACTAGTGTGAACATCCAGGATGAACCGGAAATCCGGCGGCACCTCCCCGTATATCGGAGAGTGCCCACCTGAATCAGAAACGCAGCGAAAATCACCACACTAGCAACCTAGCATCCAGGCCTCAGGCCTCAATCACAAGCAATCCTGATCCTAGAGCCTCAGGCCCTCCACTACCAGCATGCACAAACTGATAGCTTAAAATATAAATCATCACACAGATCTATATATCTCAAGCATATAACCATCATCATCAAACATCATAATCATACAAGCACTGTCCATGCCACATAGTTATATACACTACTCTGACATACAAAATAAAACAACAACATGCATAGAGTATGTCTCGTGCATCCCAATCCTACCCAGGGCCATCCATGTCACATCCCGTCTCACTGATCCGCACCACCAGTACCTGTACCAGTGTCGCCTGTAGAAGACAGAAAGTAGGGGAGTGAGCTAGAAGCTCAGTAGGGTACAAGAGTTTATAAGAAGTAAGGCCGAACCAATCAAAGGACAATGCACCAACATGTATCTACAACATGCACGTATACTCAACAAGCACATATAACATCAATCCAAGTAATACCCTCACCCTGAGCAATCAACAATACTACCATGTCTCATACATGTGGCATCCCACAGGGAGCAAGCTCCACCACAACAACGCTCCTGGGATTACCTGGTTGCGTGAACCTATCACGCCCGCACATAGCCAGCTAGGTCGCTCTCCAACCTTCGCCCAAGTGCGTTATCCCAACATAGAGTTCACGTGACCCGGTGGCAACTCTCTTCACCTGTCATCCCTCCATGAGGCTTTCAAGGAACCTAAGAGTCCCTGAGTCCACACTCAAGTCCCCCATGCATCTCTAATGCAATTATGCAATGTCATGCCGAATAGATATATATATATGAACATCCTACATACATACATATATAACTACCGTGATGCATGAACGGAATTCAACTCGTGCCCATATGAGATGGAACACACAAATCGGGTCATGCATACAATCCACAATCAACAATTAACCACATATTGGCTCGTTTCCCCTTAGAAGCAATTAAGGTGGAAACACAACAAAAGGACCAATGAAGAATCGAAACGCTATTTAGAAAGGAGAACGGACGATAGAAAAGAATCGGTTAGGAATCCCTACCTCAATCGAGCATAATCACCTCAAATATCAAATTAGGGTTTCGAACCCTCGTTTCTTCCAAACCTATCGATTCACATAATCGAACTCACAATATCAACCAAAACATACCACATTATCCCTACTAATATCAATCAATCAACAAAAATCGAAATACTTACCTTCTCTCTCTAGAATTCTCTTTCAAAAGCTTGTTCCAAAGCCCAATCCAAATCTTACTCCAAAATCCCAACTAAACCTACACATAGGTCCACAAATAAGCCTATATCAACATATCTAAACCTTACCTTCCATCTATTAAAGAATCAAACAAATCTAGGAAAAACCCTAGAATTCCAAAACTATGAAAACTTACCTCAAACCTTCAAATCTTCCTTGATTCCACCTTGATTCTTGACATGCTTCATGAATCCATGGAAAACCAAGCAAAAACCTCAACAAATCTCCTTCTCTCTCTAAGTTTCTCGCTCTCTCTCTCACTAAAAGTCGGAATTTTTCAGAACGATTAAGTTCTGGTCGCGCACTGGCTTTTAACAGCTCGGGGAGCGCCTAGGCGTTCAGAATTTGCGCCTAGGCGCATTGACCTTAAGTTTCAATTTTGAACCCACTGTCCCGTGCAACTTTTGTACACGCCTAGGCGACCGCCTAGGCGTGTGACCTTACATTTTTAGCTCCTTCTCGTTCTTAGCTTCGATTTGATATATTATGGGCCCGAAACAGACATCTGTGCTAAAAGTTATGACCGATTTACCGAACCAAGTTCAAAACTATTTTTCCATGATGCCGTACTTCACGAATCATCCGTAACTCGACTCAAAACTAAATTTTTGGGTCAGGATTTCACATTGTAGGTCTTGGAATGGTAGTGAGGATTAAGGATTAGCGAACTCGTTTTTCCTTCACAAAGAATTTTCTCTGGGTCTTTGACGGCTAGGGTTAAAATAGCCCCAAGTATAACTTATAAACTAAACCAGATCGGTAGCCGCAAACAGGGTGCAAAAATGAGATTTTTTTTTACTGGGCGAAGCCCGTTTGTTTTTGCAACTGCAAATAGGTCACATTTTCCCTACCAACTACTCATTCTCTTTAAACAAAATTGTATCATTTTTGTTTCCAAACTGGGCTCACATCAATCCCATTCACCTCTGCCATTCTATCACAATTCACAACTCTACCCTAAAATACATTCTCCCCACCAGCATCCTGTTGGTTGTCAAACCTGCCATTAGGCACCTGATGTTCCATAAATAAAAAGCAGGGGTAGGCATTGTGGCTAACAAAATGAAAGGGTTCTGGACAGGTCTTAGCGAAGGTAAAAATAAATAGGTGGCACCATGTAGAACCAGATAATTTCTGGGGAATAGCAGCTGCAAGTTCTTTATCATTCTCAGTTCCAAAAATCAAGGTATTTTACTCGGTGGATTTAATGCAAGTTCTAGCAAATCTAGTACTGGTCTTATGACACTTATTGTTGAAGGCTACTCACAAGCTGATAAAGTGTTTCAATGACATGTGATTCAGGCAAAAGGTTCACATAAATCCACCCATAAAAGTTACACTGCAGCTCTAGCATTCAAACATTAACATGCCAGAATATTTATAAAAGAGCAAAGCCTTCCCCCAAACTTAAACCAAACATTGCCCTCAATGGAAGAAAAATAGTTTTTTGTTTTATTTTTTATTTTTTTGTTTGTTTGAAAACCAAATACAGGACAGATAAAGAAAAGAAAATACACAAAATAAAGGAAAAGAGACTTAGCTGGTTATGCACGATGCAAAAATGCTCCTCCCATCATTGGTTACCTCCCATGAAGTGCTGTAGTTAACGTCCTCAGCTGGACTCAGCCAATAAAGGACTTAGGAAGAAGCTGCATCAAGCTGGATGTCCTCCTCTAAAGTTATTGGGATAGACTCCCAATAAAGCTTCACTCTATGGCCATTGACCTTGAACGTATGATCAGAATTAAGGTGCTGCAATTCTAATGCTCCATGGGGATACACGGTCTTCACCAAATATGGCCCAGACCATCTGGATTTCAATTTTCCAGGAAATAAGTTCAAGCGAGAATTGTACACAAGCACTTTCTGGCCTTCAGAAAAAGTCTTTCGAACAAGTTTTCGATCATGATATTTCTTTGCCCGCTCCTTGTAGAGTTTTGCGTTCTCATATGCTTCATGACGTAATTCTTCCAACTTGTTCAATTGCATACGATGCTTTTCACCCGCTTCCTTCATGTCAAAATTAAATTTCTTGATGGCCCAATAAGCGCGGTGCTCTAACTCTACTAGTAAATGACATTCTTTCCCATAAACCAGTCGGAACGGCGAAATTCCGATAGGTGTTTTGAATGCTGTGCGATATGCCCATTGTGCATCAGTTAGTCGAAGTGACCAGTCCTTGCAATTTGGATTTACAGTCTTCTCTAAAATAGCCTTGATCTCGCGGTTGCTAACCTCCATTTGTCCACTCGTCTGCGGATGATAAGGTGTACCAATGCGGTGAGTGATCCCATATTTCTTCATCAATGCAGCACAAGGATAATTATTGAAGTGACTGCCTCCATCACTGATAATGGCCCGTGGCATCCCGAATCTTGTGAAAATGTTGTCCTGTAAAAACTTGACAACAACTCGATGATCATTAGTTTTGGATGGGACTACCTCGACCCATTTGGACACATAATCAACTCCCACTAAAATATATTCAAAATCAAAAGAGGAAGGGAACGGTCCCATAAAATCAATACCTCACACATCAAAGAGTTCGATAACCTGAATACCAGTTAATGGCATTTGATCACGCTCTGAGATATTTCCAGTCCTCTGACACCTATCGCAACTCCTGCAAAAGAGGAACACATCTTTAAAAATAGTAGGCCAATAAAATCCAGAATGAAATACCTTCATAGCTGTTTTCTTGGGGCCAAAGTGTCCTCCACAAGCGTAGGCATGACAATGCTTCATAACGTCTAATTGCTCAGATTGGGGAATACACCGGCGAATAATTTGATCTGGGCAGATCTTAAATAAGTAAGGTTCATCCCAAATGTAATCTCGAGCCCTAGAGATTATCCGCTTCCTGTCTTGGTAAGAAAAATCAGATGGAAAAGAATTAGTCACAAGATAATTGACTATATAAGCATACTAAGGAGTTTCGGCCACCACAAGCAATTGTTCATCTGGAAAAGATTCACCCAATGGAAATTTCTCTTGGATGCCCTCAATTATCAAACGAGAAAGATGATCAACCACCACATTCTCCACTCCTTTTTTATCTTTAATCTCTAAGTCAAACTCTTGCAATAGTAGAACCCAACGTATGAGGCAGGGCTTGACATCCTTCTTTGTCATCAAATACCGCAAAACAGCATGATTAGTATATACTACCACCCGCGAGCCAACAAGATAGGACCTGTATTTTTCAAGAGCAAAAATGACAGCCAAAAGCTCTTTTTCTGTTGTGGAATAATTCAGCTGAGCGTCATTCAAGGTTCGTGAAGCATAATAAATAGCATATGGAATTTTGTCCTTTCTTTGTCCCAAGACGGCTCCCAATGAGTAATCACTAGCATCACACATTAATTCGAACGGTAGTACCCAATCTGGTGCGCGCATAATAGGAGTTGATGTAAGAGCTGCTTTCAATTGCTCAAAAGCCAATTGGCAGTCTTCAGTCCACGAAAATTCAGCCTCTTTCATCAGTAAGGCACACAATGGTCTAGAAATTTTGGAAAAGTCTTTTATAAACCTCCTGTATAACCCTGCATTCCCAAGAAAACTGCGAACTCCTTTGACTGTTGTGGGATTCGGCAACTTTGCAATAATCTCAATTTTCGCCTTGTCAACTTCAATACCCCGACTAGAAATTAAATGGCCCAACACAATTCCTTCATTAACCATGAAGTGACATTTTTCCCAATTCAAAACAAGATTTGTTTCCTCACATCTTTCCAAAACCAGCCGTAGATGTTCAAGGCACTCATTAAAATTGGACCCAAACAAACTGAAATCATCCATGAATACCTCGATAAACTGCTCAACCATGTCAGAGAATATACTCATCATGCACCGCTGGAATGTAGCTGGGGCATTACAAAGCCCAAATGACATCCTAAGGTATGCAAAAGTGTCGTAAGGACACGTAAAAGTAGTCTTCGCCTGGTCCTCCGGTGCAATGGCAATCTGATTATAACCACTATAGCCATCTAAAAAGCAATAATGACTGTGCCCTGCTAAACGCTCTAGCATCTGATCAATAAGGGCAATGGAAAGTGATCCTTCCGTGTCTCATTATTCAGCTTCTTATAATCAATGCAAACCCGCCATCCAGTGGTCATCCTAGTTGGTATCAACTCATTGTCTTCATTCTTGATCACAATTATGTCACTCTTCTTTGGTACCACATGAATAGGGCTCACCCACTCACTATCTAAAATAGGGTATATCACACCCACATCTAGCAATTTGAGAATCTCAGCTTTGTCGACATCCTTCAGGTGTGGATTCAATCTTCTTTGAGCCTCTCTGGACGGCTTAACATCATTCTCCAACAAAATTTGGTGCATGCACCTTGTCGGACTAATTCCCCGAATATCAACTATTGTCCATCCAAGTGCAGTTTTATGCTGCCGCAGAATTATGACCAACTTCTCTTCTTCCCCCAAACTTAGACTGGTAGTCACAATAACAGGTAATGTATCTGTGAAACCCCGACCCAAATTTTTTTTGGGATTTTTGAGTTTTTCACAAAGGGAAAACTGGACTAGGCGCACCAGGGGGCGCCTAGGCGCTGCGCCTAGTCCAGTGGGAGGCTGGAAATGAAGAGCACCAGAAGAAGCTGGGGCGCCTAGGCGCCCGAGCAGCACGCCTAGGCGGTGTGCGCCTAGGCGTGTGCAGAGATGTGCCCAATGGCGCCTAATCCAGCGACTGCAGGAAAGAAATGAAGGTCCGGAAAGTGAGACACTATACAAGGCGCACAGGGGGGCGCCTAGGCGCTGCGCCTAGTCCAGTGGGTGATGGAAAAATGGAGTAGGCGCAGGGGCGCCTAGGCGCACTCCGTCTGGGGGTGGAAATCATGCACGCCCAGGATTCCGCCCATAGCAGCGCGCCAAGGAGAGTTTTCATAAGCCAGAGCGCCTAGTCTCCCAGAGTAGCGCCTAGGCGCTACCCGTGTTTTTCAAAAGGCTCCAGCGAGCCAGTTTAGACATTTTTCTGATATGTTTCAGTTTTAGAGAGAGAGAGAGCGACGATTCTAGAGAGAGAAGTGTGTTTGAGGTGATTTCTTGGAGATTAAATCTTGGTTTGGAGATTTAGAGAGGATTCAAGGAAGATTCAAGCCTTGGAGGTAAGATTGTTCATTTTTCCTTTTCTAGGGTTTTGAGTAGATGTTGTTAGTTTTGGTTAGAGTTGATTTCTATGGGTTAGATATGTTAATCCTAGGTTGATTTTGGATGTATATGTAGATTGATTCATGATTTGGAGATGATTTAAGCTTGGGTTGAGATTGAAGATTTTTAGAGGAATTTCTAGAGAGAGAAAGTAAGTGTTATAATTTTGTTGATTAAATTGTGATTTATATGATAATATGGAAATTTTGGATTAATCATATGAGTTCAATTTGATGTGAATCGATAGGTTGGGAGAACCAAGGGTTAAAACCCTAAATTTGAGAAATTGTGTGTTGGCTCGGAACGAGGTAGGGGATTTCCAACCTTTCTATCTAACATTCGTTATTGTTGCCTAAATAGCGTTTCTATTCTTCATTGGTCGCCATTGTTTGTGTTTCCGCCTTAATTGCTTCTAAGGGGAAACGAGCCTAGTGTGAATTATTGTTGATATTGAATGTTGCATGACCCGATTCGTGTTCCGTCATTTACGGACACGTTGTGATTTTCCGTTCATGCATCATGGTAGTTATGTAAGATATATAGGATATTCATATATACTTATCTATTTGGCATGACATGTCATAATGCATTAGAGATGCATGGGGGACTCGAGTATGGACTCGGGACCCTTTAGGTTACTTGAAAGCCACATGGGAGGATGGCAAGGTGAAGGTTGTTATCACCAAGTCACGTGAACCCCATGTGGGATAACGCACTAGGGGCGGGGTCGAGAGCAACTTGCCTTGTGGGGTGCGGGCGTGATAGGTTCACGCAACCGGATGATCCTAGGAGTGGTTGGTTGTGGTGAGCTTGCTCCCGTGCAATATTACATTGAGTTGCAATGATATTGTGGTTGTTGTGCTCCGAGAGGGTTATCCGGGTAAATGTTGATGTGAATTTGTTGAGTATACGTTCATGTGGTAGGTACATATTGTTGCATTACTCCCTTTTGATTCTGCCTATAACAATGTTTATTTCCTTACCCTACTGAGCTTCTAGCTCACTCCTTTATTTGTTTTCCTTCCACAGGAGATACTGGTACGGGTACCGGTAGTACGGATCGGTGAGCGGGACGTGACATGGATGGCCCTGGAAAGGTTGGGTGCTAGAGATATACTCTATGCATGTGGGTGTATGTAGTATATCTATGTTGAGAGATTATAACTATTTGGCACGGTTGTGCATCATGTAGATGTGGATGTTGAATTATAGTTATATTTGATGATTTAAGAATATGTGTGTGGATTTATATGTGATGCCATCAGTTTGTGCATGCTGGTAGTGGATGGCCTGAGGCCTAGGGTTAGGATTGCATGTGGTTGAGGCCCAAGGCCTATGTTTGCTAGGTTGCTAGTGTGATGTTGTTGTTGCTGCGTTTCTGATGCAAGTGGGCACTCTCCGATATACGGGGAGGTGCCGCCGGATTTCCGGTTGAACCCGGATGTTCACACTAGTGACCTAGGAAGGGTGCGGAGAGAGCACTCAATCGCGTCTCCGGAAACTGGGCGTGACAGTGTCTCCTTCTCCCAAGTATATATACTTCAAATGATTTGGTAACTGCTTTAGCTCCAACTTGGGTGCTTGAACTGTAGAAGGAACAAGAGATGAATTAGTAGGTGTCAATTTTTCAAATGCAGGAAAATTCTTACCAACATAAGGCCGATCAAGCTGGAATGCTTGAATTGCCTCATCTACTTGACTACCAAGGTCCACGGCCCCTACAACAGAAAATTCCCCTTCGGCTAAACCTTGTGTCACCACCACCTCCACTGGGTCTTCTCGTGATACCTGAAAAACCTTACTCACAAGATCACATATAGCATCCACATGAAAACAATCTCTATGATCATCATGGGCTTTCATAGCTTCAAACACAAGAAAATTCAATTCTTGATCATTGACTTTCATAGTTATAATCCCCTTTTTCACACAAATATTCATATCAGCAGTAATCATAAAAGGGCGACCAAGAATAATAGGTAAAGATGCAGACATTGGACTATCTTCCATATCCAAAACAACGAAATCAACTGGTAAGATCAATCCTTTCACGGTCACTAACACATCTTCTAAAATTCCCCTGGGTCTCCTAACACTACGGTCAGCCAATTGTAAAGTGATGGATGTGGGTTAAAGCTCTCCAAGGCCTAGTATCTCATACACAGAAAAAGGTAGTAAATTTATACTAGCCCCAAGGTCTAACATTACCTTTTCGAAAAATTGATTTCCTACCTTGCAAGGGATAGTAAAACTACCTGGATCCTTAAGCTTAGGAGGTAGTTTATGCAATAAAACAGCGCTAACCTCTTCATTCAAGGCGACTTTTTCAAGCTCAATAAATTTCCTCTTGTTAGTACAACATTCTTTCAAAAATTTAGCATACGAAGGAATTTGTTTAATAGCATCGAGGAGTGGAATATTAATCTCTACCTTCTGTAAAGTCTCAAAAACATCAAGAGATTTAGAATCAATTTTCTTTTAAGCAAACCTTTGCAGGAAAGGTGGTGGATATCTTCCCCAATCCTTCTCAGCATCTGTTGCAGAACAGCGACCTTTTTGCATCCTTTCTGCGACCTTTCGGCAGTCTTTTCCAGCAGGTTCCGTTTTAGCAACTCTGTTGTCAATTATTTTCCCACTTCTCAGTGTTGTAACAGCCTTCAAATGCTCTATTCCAGCTGCGTTACCAATGGGTTGTGCCGGGAGCTATTCGTTCTTCTGTTCACTCATCTCCTTAGCCATTTGCCCAACTTGAGTCTCCAACTTCTGAATTGCTTGAGTAGTTTGCTACATAAATTGCATCATGGAGATCTCCAATTCAATTTTCTTTGCTGGTTGAGCTACTGGAGCTGGTGCATTATTAATGGGCTAGTCATTTTTCCAAGAAAAATTCGGATGACTTCGCCAAGGATACTGCTGGTTCCTTTGCGTAAAATTCGACTGACCCATATAGTTTGCTTCTTCTTGCTCAGTCATAGCTGTCAATGGACATGCCTCAGTAGCGTGATCTTGGTGCGAGCATATTGCACAAATCATGGCTGGTTGTGGTACAATAGATGGGGCTGCAGTATTCATTCCTCTCATAGTATCAACCAAAAGATCAATCTTTCGTGTCAAATTGCCAATCTCAGCTTGCACCATTGTGTCTGAACTCACCTCATACACTCCTTGCCGCTTAGAGGAATTCTTACTTCTTGTAGAAAATATTGAGAATCCCCACTCAATTCCTCAAACAATTCCATAGCCTCTTCACTACTTTTCCACATCAAAACCCCATTACATGCCAAATCAACCTGCATTCTATTGACCTCATTTAACCCATCATAGAAGTGCAACACTATGTCATCCTTGTGAAAATTATTAGTCGGACATTTCGCTAAACGGGTCTTAAAATGTTTCCAAGCTTCATAGAATAAATCCCCATCCTTTTGTTGGAAATTTTGAATCTCTCTCATGATCTGCTTAGTTCTATGAGCCGAAAAATATTCTCTCAAAAATTTCGTAGCCATTTGCTCCCATGTACCAACAGAACCCGCTTCAATGTAGTTTTACCACATCTTAGCTTCTCCTCTCAATGTGAATGGAAACAACATAAGCTTCAAATTATCAGCTGAAATCCCCGTCATATTTTGCGTTCGACACAAAGCAGTGATGTCTTTCAAGTGTTGGTGAGGATCTTCGTCAAACCTCCCCTCATAGTGAGGCACAGAGTTGAGTAGCTGAGGCGATAAACTGAAAGTAGCACCTCTGTTAGGCTGAAAAGCAATGCAAGATGGTTGGGCTACATTACGTGGAATGTACTGATTCATCATAGGAACCCTCTCATTACTCGCATCACCAATTTCAACAATTTGATCATTCTCAGCAGCCATATTTCTTCGTCTCAATGCTCTCACTGATCTCTCAATTTCAGGATCAAATTATTCTAGCTCTCTGTGTTGTGAGCGTGTAGTTATCATGCAACTTGGAAAATTAGAAGATTACCTGAAACATAAATAAATAGCAATATAAGTTCGCGTATCACAAGTAAGTAAATAAATCACAAATTATCGCTAAATGTTTGAACAGCAATAAACTTAACAGTCCCCGGCAACGGTGTCAAAAACTTGGTCGATATAAAATATCACAAGTAAACCTGTAATACTAAATACTGACGGGTCTTACCCAATCGCAAGTGTACGTGTCGAAAGACAATATAAAAGAGAACGGGGTCAAATCCACAGAGACCGTATCAATCACCAAACAAACAAAATAGCAATAATAACGTAGAAAATTCAGATTGCAATAAACAATTAAAAGAGACTAAAATTGGATGAATAAATATGGATGAGATCTAGCTTGGGTTGGTGTTGTTCTTCTAATCTCACTCAGTATCACAATTTCAATATGCAATCACACAATTTAAAGATTTAACGTTGTCAATCAGAAGACCTTGGTCCGGCTCTCCTAACTAGACTTTCCTAAGCAACGACTCTGGCTTTGGTCCAGCCCAAAATCTTTTCTTATCAGAGGAGTCTTGGTTGGCGTACCCTAAGAATTTCCTAAGACAAGCATATGAACGAGAAAGTCGACAATCGCACAACCTTAAGCGCTGGTATACCACCTAATCAATTGTATTCCCAATTCCCAAATTTGGTCCTATGCAGATTCTTGTTACTTTGTCAAACACCGGGTATGGGTCAGCCAAATGTGCTTAACTAACAATTCTTATAATTATGATGTTGATCAGACAAGCATAATAATAAGAAATCAACAATAAACTCAGAGAATCAATGAATTAAATCTAGTATAATCATCCATGAAATTGTGCAACAAAGTTCAACTAGAAGAAACTAACCAAATCCGAAACTAAATAATGAATTAGTTACACATAGTCATAATTTAATTACATAAAGAAACCAGAAAATCAGTTGGGAAAGAAATAGATGCTCCAATGTGTCGAAATCCTCTTCCTGACATCTTCTCTCTCCTGTTCACAAGTGCAGTGGCGCTCAATGATGATTTCTGGGTCGAGTTTTAGTATTAAAACCCTACTTGCCACATCAGCACTTAAAATTATGTCACTGGCCCGATAAAATCTGCAGCCGCAAACATGTCGCACTTTGATCGCAATTAAGTTGCAACATTCGCCCAGAAAACTGTTAAATCCACACAATTCCAGCCAGCTCCCACCTGCTCAATAAAACACCAATTGAGTAGTAATTTGGACTTAAAATATCACACTTAATACTCCTAAAGACCAGAAATATAGGTGCATTTTTTGCACCTATCATCTTCCAATCCTTAAAAGTGTGAAACACATCACTCTTGTGTTTCAAAAAGAATACCCATACTTTTCTGGAAAAATCATCAATAATTGTTAGCATATAACTAGCACCACCCTTGGAAGATACTCTGGCTGGTCCCCAAGGGTCAAAATGAATATAATCAAGAGTGCCCTTCGTATTATGTGTGCCTTTACTAAATCTGACTCTTTTTTTGCTTCCCAAACACACAATGCTCACAAAACTGCAACTTGCTAATATTCTGCCCATCAAGAAGTCCTCTTTTGCTTAATTCGGCCATCCCATTTACACTCATATGCCCCAGACGCTTATGCCAAAGTCTAGTAATTTCACCATCTGTCAAAGAAGGAGTAGATACTGCTGCATCGCCAACAACTATAGAGCCCTGCAAAACATATAAGTTGGCAGTTTTACTTTGCCCTTTCATCACAAGTAAAGCACCTTTGCCAATCTTCAAAACTCCACCGTCACCCTTGTATTTGTACCCTTTTAGATCAACAGTAGATTTATTTTCAAATCTGGAATATGACGAACGTCACTAAGCGTTCTAACCATGCTATCAAACATCTTAATTTTGACAGATCCAATTCCAGCAATTTTGCAAGCCGCATTATTTTCCATCAAAATAGCACCCTTTGTCACCTTTTCATATGTTGAAAATCAGTCCTGATTAGGACACATATGAAACATGCAACCAAAATCAAGAATCCAATCCTCACTAGGTTTTGGGTTAACATCAGAGGCAACCAAGAGATCACCCATCACTATATTCAGTCTCTGCAACATCTGCTTCACTAGAATTTTTGGGTTGTTTACCCTTTGAATTGGCACCGCCCTTCTTCTTGTTCTTATTCTGCAACTTATAGCAATCAACTTTGATGTGCCCTTTTTTCTTACAATAGTTGCAGATTTTATCCTTATTTTTTGACTTTGATCTGCCTCTACCTTCAAAACCAGGATTTCTTTCCTGATTTTTGCCTCGAATAACAAGACCCTTTGTCAGAGTTTCAGAACCACCAACCAGCTGTTTCATCCTTTGCTTAGAAGATAGAGCATCATAAACAACCTCAAGATTAAGAGTTTCACAACTATACAAAATAGTATCTCGAAAAGTTACATACAAAGAAAGCAGCGAACACAATATGATTAACCCTAAATCCTTTTCTTTGTACTTAACCTCCATAGACTCTAAATCAGCAATGATCTCCTTAAAGATCGTTAGATGATCTTGTACAGATCCACCTTCTCAAAGCTTATGAGAATACAAACATTGGTTCATATGCAACTTACTGGACAAGGTTTTTGTCATACACAATTGTTCCAACTTCTTCCGTAAATCAGCAGTCGTCTTCTCCTTTAGAACATCCTGTAATATTTGGTTTGACAGATGAAGTTGAATCTGGGTTAGAGCCTTCTTGTCCTTCAATAATTTTTCTTCTAGTGTCCAAGATTTCGGCATCTTATCAGATCCTAGCAGTGTATCATCAAGATCCATCTGTGCAAAGACAGCTCGCATCTTCACCTGCCATGGCGTAAATCTTGTGTCACGATCAAGCAGCGGAAGATCATACTTCATTGTTGCTATTCAAAATCGAACCCGCTCTGATACCAATTTGAAATAATGGATTCGAACCAAAGAAACAACAATAAAGGAAAAACAAGAACATAATGATTTACGTGGAAAACCCTTAAAGGGAAAAAACCACTGGCAGAGAGAGAATTTCACTATGTAGAGAAAACAGGTACAAGAGATACTGAGTGACGGCTTTACAACGAATAAATACTAGCCGAAACCCTAATCACAATAGGTCCCTGCAAACTTTTGGAATAAAACCAAACTGAATTCGGGTCACAAACTCTAATATTCTTTTTGATTATTCTATCTCAATCAATTATTGAGTCTGGATAACAAATGGTAATGCATTAGATAAAAAGGTTTATTTTTATCCTCTTAGAAGAGAATAAAGTTATGGAAGAACGGCTGCTAAATACTCTTTTTTCAGACATAATCAAATGTTTCCATCGGAAAATTTGCACTCTACATGTTTTATTTATCCTAAATTTGACTGTCCGATTTTGTGCAAAATTGCTCAAGTGATCAATATGGAATAAAATCTATGTTAGATGATGAAGTTGAAATATTTAATCTTTAGATGACGAAAATACAACATAAATTATCTCTGTGAGTACAGATTATATTAACTCATTCTTTTGCACTGTTCTACTTCAATTATTAAGAGTGGACAATTAACTGCATGCACCGTGTGAACTTGACATTCGAGATCATTGTTTTATCTTTATATCAAACAAAATTTCCTTTAATTTGATGCGATGCCACAAAAGCACTAGTGGGGGACAAGGGTAATTAAAACGTGAGACGAAAGCGATTTTATTAGGCCTGTAATATTCACTTATATTTGCTTAGATAATAGATGTTTGACTATTATTATTAAGACAATATTCCTTCCTTCACTTTTTTTTTTAAAAAATCTGCTAATTAGAACACAAGAAAGATTAAAAAATGTGTGACCAATTTTTTCTCCATTCATTGATTTCCGTAGCAGTAATATGATGCCAAAATTGGTAAAAAAATTCAAAGGATGGATTTGCATATAAGATAGAAGGCTAGTAGCATTCCATTTAGAAAGAAAAAAAAAGACTAGTAGTATTTTTATTTTGAATAAAAATCATTCATGTGGATGCCCTAACTTATATTGTGTATTTATTGTAATCCATTTGAATAGTTTTGATTCCAAATGAGAGATATTTCATGGTAAAATCATTCCAGCCCCTTCCATCCGATTTTGGTGTAGTTTTGTAGGAGAACAGATGAAGAAATAAATGAGTAGCTATGTTTTACAAATATTCAGATGTAAAAATATAAAGGGATTTGTGTTTTGCTAATGTAACTATATAAGGAGAAGTGTTTTTGCTGATGTGAGTGAGTATGTGACTTGACTTTTTGTGTAATCGAGGTGAGACAAATATGTAATTTTAATGGTTCAGCAAATTTTTATTCTTACACACTAGAGATTATGCAAATTTGCAATTCATATTTTTCTTTTCTTCTTAATTTTTAGTTTTATTATTTTATAAAATAACTAACTAATAAGTCATGTATTAAAGAATAATATTTCAGATCATTGCAGTGTCAAATTTATAAGTTTCTAAATTCTGAAGCTCCTTCCGGGGGTTACGTGAAGAGAGTGAGCTTCAGTGGATGATTTCATGATGCAACTGAAATATGTGAAAACTTGAACCAACGTTCGATCCATTAAAATCGGAATCTACCAAAAAAATGAGTGGCAAAGCTGTCAAGTTTGATTTCTTAAAAGTGGAGAATGAGCTTGCGAAGAGCCATTACAAACCCCAACTACGAGCGTATCACGCCCACTTGTAGCAAAGAATGTCTCCACCAGACTCTGTAGCGGAAACAATATTAGAGTCAGAATTGACTATAATCCTATCGGAGAAATATTGCAAGTATCATTGGCACCCGTAAATGAAGAACTGACGACTGTTCTCAGTCAATACATTAAGCTGTCAGATATGGTTCCAAAATTCATATATGTGGGCTTCACTGCTGCTACAGGTGGTCAAATAGCAACTCATAGGATTCTCGATTGGGATTTTTCTTCTACTGTCACTACTGCGAACAGTTTGGGGACAACGGATGCCACCAACGTTGGACTTGACATTTGGAATATATACACTAATAAATAAAATAAAGGAGCTAGCGACCATGTTTCTTAAATTTCACTCCTAAATGAGAGACCATGTATATAAATAAGAGAGTGAAATTCTGACATGGAGGTCAATCCTATCCTTTGAGCATGTAATGTGATATTAATGTAATGTAATAAATAAATAAATAAATGATCCATGAACGTATTAGAAGGATCAAGAATACTTACTGTTATCCTGATCGGTTTGGGAAACTTTGAGGATAACAGTATGTTTTACAATGCTTCAACCCGATTCTAATTACAAGAACTAGAAACACAAATCACAGGACGAACACCTTTCGATTTTCCTTTTTGCAAGTATAAGATTCACATATTTTCTTCTCTTTTGTTTATTGTTTTTCCAAGTTATTCAAGAAGTTCTACTGTTCTGTATTTTTACGTACAGAATAGTTGTGAGCAGTTGTCTCCAAGACAACTGCCTCAACTTCTCTTCACATTTGGGCTGGGTTGAGTCTAGCCCACATGGGCGACCCAGCCCATGACCTCCTAAGTCCAACATCTCCCACTCGTCCATGATGGGCTGGACTCATCTCAAATGTATCATCAAATTTTATACTTGCATAAGAAATCATTCATACAGGTGAACGGACTGTGCGACCTGAAGCACACCAATATTGGGAGCTCCAATATAGAAACCTACTATAGGCCATATTGAAGACATCAACCTCAAAAATATAATAATTACTCCCGAAAGTGTACTTATATACCCCATACATTTTGAATCACACATGATTGAGTATTATTCAATCCCTCAAGAATTCTATACTCAATCCATCATAACGAGTACAAGTATTCTAAATCATATCAAACTCCTTCGAGTGAGATGATCCCGGCTGGTGAATACAAGCAATAGGTGTTGATAAAAAAAAATGTTCTTTCTTTTCGTCCTCATATCAATTAGATCTAAATTAATTCGCTTTCCTAGGAGTGCACCTTTATGTCGAATCATTCCATGACCGTAGGATACACCCTTAAGGTAGCAAACATTAATGCATCACATCATGATATAGTCAAAAGTTACAAAGGGTAAAGTATTGAGATCTATTTTAAGATCTCTCTAGGACTCACACAGTGAAGAAACAGGGATCCATTCTTCCACCTCCTGATAGGTCGTCTAGCACATGCAGTATGAATTGCATGCTATGGTAGAGCTATTCCTTTCTTATCCTAAGATAAAGAATGTATGTCTTTGCTCTCCTCGTTAGAGGTAATACACCATACGAGTCTTAGTCTTGTCACCAAATCACAGGCGCCAAACCTGAACTTCTCATCTACTCACTTCTAAAGTGCCAGATGACTAACTTCACACTCGGCTTTTATCATATAGACTCATGAATGGCAGGGATTCATTCATGTCGATTCTCTTATTTAAGAATCTCATCTTGGTCCTAACCAAGGCGACTCCAAATTGATGACTTTGAATTAAATTTGCTCCCACTGCGCTCAAGTCGCTAATCGAACGCTATAACTCAAATAGTCTCATCTCTACTCGCCTGACAAGCGCTAGAGCGATTGCTCGTGTGAGTGAGCCAATCTTTGTCTATCAACATACCTTATTGAATTGTACAACTATACTCTTACAGTATATACCGTAAAATAAACGTTGAATGATATGCAGAAGACATTTAATTTATTCAACAAACTGCAAGCATCCTAATCGCATATTACATTCTACACATGCCTAGGGATTTTACATGTCTCATAAATACATCCCTAGCTATAGGCTTGGTGAGTGGGTCTGCCACCATGTCATTTGTAGAAATGTATTTTAGGACCACGTCCTTGTCAGTAATTGCATCTCTAATATAGTGATATATTTTCTTTATATGTTTGGTCTTTCCATGATATTTGGGATCCTTGGCAACAGCCAATGCAGCAGTGTTATCACAAAAAATTGTCACGGCTTCTGACGCCAATTTGACAAATTCTAAATGCTGCAGGAAACTCCTTAACCAAACTGCATCTTGTGCTGCTGCAGAACACGCTATGTATTCAGCCTCCATTGTGGACAAGGCTACACAGGATTGCTTTTTGCTACTCCATAGTATAGCACTATCATTTAGCAAGAAATTAAATCCTGAAGTTGATTTGCACTGATCAACGTCTCCTCCCCAATCAGCATCGGGGTAACCTATCAAGCGCAAATCCTTCTTCCCTTGATAACATAGCATATAGTCTGAAGTTCCTTTCAGATACCGCAAAATCCTTTTGACTGCCATCCAATGCTTTTGACCAGGATTTGATTGATATCGGCTGACCAAACCAACAGCATAACATATGTCAGGACGTGTGCACATCATTGCATACATCAGACTCCCGACAGCACTGGCATAAGGTACTCTGGACATTTTTTCTTTCTCTTCTGAAGTCTTGGGACACATATCAAGACTTAGGCTCAAACTCTTCTCAACAGGGGTATCCATCGGCTTGCTATCTTGCATGTGATAGCGCTCCAACATCTTTTTGATGTAAGTCTCTTAATATAAGCCCAAAAGCCTTTTAGCGCGATCTCTTATAATCTTCACACCAAGCACGTAGCTAGCCTCACCCATGTCTTTCATTTCAAAGTTTGACGATAACCACTTTTTAGTGGTATCAATCATCTCTTTGTTGTTTTCAGCTATTAGAATGTCATTGACATATAAGAACAAAATTACAAAACCATCACTTGAACGTTTTAAATACACACAATGGTCCTCTTCCATCATCGTAAATCCATCCTTTTGGATTGCTTGATGAAACTTGATGTTCCATTGCCTAGATGCTTGCTTGAGACCATATATAGATCTTTTGATCTTGCAAACTTTGCGCTCTTGTCCTTTAGATTCAAAACCCAAAGGTTGATCCATATAGATTTTTTCATCTAGTTCTCCATTGAGAAAAACAGTTTTCACGTCCATTTGGTATAATTCTAAGTCCATATATGCAACTATAGCTATAACGAGGCGAACAGAAGTAATTCTCACAATAGGAGAGAATGTATCTTCAAAGTCAATTCCCTCTTCTTGTGTGTAGCTTTTTGCTACTAGTCGAGCCTTATATCTTTCTATGGACCCATCCGCCTTACGTTTAATTTTGAGAATCCATTTATTTCCAATGGATTTTCGCCCTGGCAGTAGATCAACCAAGTCCCAGACTTGATTAGCATTCATTGACTCCATTTCTTCTTCCATAGCTTTACTCCATTCCTTAGCCTTAGGACCGGATAAAGCATAAAGCCTCTTTAATCGATTGTGGCTCTTCATCATCCTGTGGGGCAATCATGAATGCTTCCCCCTCAATCTCAAGTCGACGACATGGGATACGTTCACGGATGCTTCGACAAGGTTGAGATTGCTCATGATCTTGCTCCATAGGAGTCGGATCAAGCACTATGTTGCTCCCACGTTCCATAGGAGGATTAAGAGTGTCCTCTAATCCCTCGATTGCGGTTGGGGCGCCATTTTCTTGATTTTCATAAAATTGAAAATCTTTATTAACCTCACCAATCACAGGAAAGTCCTCTTCTAAGAAAATGACATCACGGGATTCAAGTTCAGTCACGCTCCCATCAGCATTTTCACCAATGAAAACAAATCCTTTGGAGGTTTAAGAGTATCTAATAAAAATACACTTCTTCCCTCTAGGACCAAGTTTCCCATATTGGTGAGAATTATTGTGAATGTAAGCTGCACACCTCCAAGGATGCAATTGTCCCAAGTTAGGTTTATTGCCAGTCCATAATTCATATGGGGTGGATGAGACAGATTTGGAGGGAACACGATTTAGTACGTAGACAGCAGTTAATAAAGCATCTCCCCATAAGGAAATAGGTAAATTTTCTTGCGCCATCATCGACCTAACCATGTCTAAGAGGGTCCTATTCCTTCTTTCTGAAACGCCATTTTGTTGCAGAGTATAAGGAATAGTTAGCTGTCGAACTATACCTTTTTCATCACAAAAACTTTTAAATTGATCAGATAGATATTCACGACCTCGATCGGTCCTTAAAGTTTTGATCTTCATGGTTAATTGATTCTCTACAAAATTAGTATATCATTTGAAGCAATCCAATGCGTTGGACTTATGAGAAATCAAATAAACGTGACCAAAACGTGTGAAATCATCTATAAAAGTGATGAAATAGTCGGCACCGTGACTAGCCCTCACATTCAGTGGTCCACAAATGTCTGAATGAATAAGCTGTAATGGACTAATGGCTCTCTTGGCTTTGCCAAATGGTAATCTAGTTGCTTTTCCAGCTAGGCAATGCTCACACGTGGGCAATTCTACTTTGGCGAGTGATCCCAAGAGACCTGCTCGAGCCAATCTATTTAATCGGTCAATGTGTCCTAATCTAGCATGCCATAAAATACTTTCAGTATTAGGAACAAAACTGGACTTATCAACAACATAGATAGATGGATAGTCATTAACTACAATGTTAGTGGTATCTAACACCATAAAATGATCCATTACATAGCCAAAACCATAATAAACGTTGTCGAGAAATACTTTTACACAACCTTTAGCAAACTTAAGTTCAAAACCTAGTTCTAGTAGGACAGTAACAGAAACAAGATTTCGTCAAATTTTAGGAGCATAGAGCACATCATGAAGATAAAGTGTACGACCACCCCGCAACTCTAGCTTGCAGGTACCGATCCCAAGCACATCAGCGGAAGCATTGTTTCCCATGTAAATACTCCTACTTCCTTTAGGAATTCGACGAAATTCCACATAGTTTACTCGGTCCCTTGTTACGTGGTCGGTTTCTCCTGAGTCTACAGTCTAATAAGGAACAGTCTAAGCAAGCATTAAACAACTACTAACATATAAGTTAGAGGGACAAATTTGTGCAAACAATACCTTTGGGTCAATACAATCACGAGCAAAGTGACCAGGTTTGCCACAATTGAAACAATTGTTGTTTCTGCCTTTTTTGCCGCCGCGTTTCCCACGCTTGCGCTTGTGTCCACTAGTACTAGCTTCATTTCCTCTTTTGCCTTTATGGAAAGCCTTATCTTTACCCTTCCACTTTTTGCGTCCAGAGCCTTGTGCTCCTCGCGATTTGGACTCAGTCAAGAAAGCTTCATTATCAGGCTTCTCAGAGAGAAGACGATCTTCCTCAAGCTCAACATGACGAGCGACTTCATCAAATGTCTTGATGTTGTCGTTGTGGGTAAGGTTAACACGCATGTGTTCCCAATTTCTTGGCAAAGAGCGAATGACAGCTTGGACTTGCTGCTCATCAGTCATTTAATGCCTAGCAGCCCTCAGTTCACTGATCATGTTAGACATGTCCGTCAGATGCTGCCTCATGGTTTGATCTTGGTACTTCTAATAACCATTGAACTTGAGGGTTAACTGACGCAACCTTGTTGTTGAAGTTCCACCATACTGGAGCTTAACAGCATCCCAAACTGCTTGAGCTGAACGATGCCTCTCAAAGCGCAGCATTTTATCATTCTTCATGCTGCTCAACATCAAAATGCGAGCCACACGATCTTTGCACTTGTAGGCCTGATATGCCTCCATGTCACGCCTATGTTGAGCAGTGTTGCCTTGTTCAGGTTCAGCCATAGGTTGTGTAATTAATTCTAGCATGTCTTGCTCCTCCGGGAGATACTGAATCTTATGATGCCAGACATCGTAATTCTTCTCATTCAGTTTATCTCCGTGGTTCAAATCAACGACAATGCTCTTTGTTGCAGCCATTTCAACTATATAGAGACAATTACTTAAATTAGGATCTTGTACAATGTCAATTTACAAAATAATGTGTCGGTACAATGTCCTAAATTAATTAATAATAATCTAACATATGCAACAGTAACGAAAGTAATGTTGCACATTCAATCAATTTCTGTTAGCATAGTTCAATTATTATTAGTTAATTTAAACATGCACAACATTTTGGTTATTAGATGAGATATTTAAAATCTACAAATCTAAAAACCTCCCACTAATAATGACATATTAATTATACATGAAATATATAAATAAATATGTCATTCAAAAACATTTAATGTCATTCATAAAGATTCATAAACATTAATATGTACATACAAAGCTCAATAAAACGGAAATATGTACAATGTGATAATAACCATACATCAATCCCATGCCAGGTACATAATCAGGATCATCTATCATATCATCCAAATCCTCATCGTCATGTCCACCAAGCTCATATACCTCATACCATGGAACGAATCGAGCAGCAGGGTCCAAATACCTTGCACTTCGACGAGTCCGATGAATACCCTTTGCCTTTAACTGACTTTCCCTCTCAAGCAATAACTCCTTAGCAAGAGTATTAAAGTCCAAGGTGCTTACCCTTTGCTTTAAGGCTTGCCGAACTGTACCCCATTCGTCTGGCAGAGCATCAAGCACAATCTCAATTTGTTGCTCGATGAAGAACTCATGAACATCATGGTGCCACAGATTTAACATCCAATAATACATGAACTCTATATGCTCAGCAATAGTATGAGATGCATTCATCTTATATGCCAATAAATGAATTATTTGTGATCTTGTAGCCACTACAAACACAAATAATCAAAATACATTAATAATTAACTTACTCAATCAATTAATTATAACATGTATTTATTTGTCAATAACTAAAAAAAATTCTAGAAAAATCACAGAAAATTAGAAATTATTTAACGTCCCACGCGCCTACACGCGCCGCAAACAGATTCACCAATCAGAACGGCGCGTCTGGACCACGCGAGCTCAATAACAAGTTAGTCAATTTTTATTTTTTTTAATAAAAGACCGCGGGTCAACCCGTGGGTCTTACCCGACCCACGGTCCCGCCACGGGTCAAACCCGGGTCATTGTCTCGGTTGGCCTTTGTGCAAAAATACTCGTTGGAAAGCTTATTCAGGGGGCTTTCTAACCATACCAAATACATAACCAAACCATGAAAGAATCTAACTCGAAAAGGAGAAACAAGTTTTGGTTGTCATATGAAAATTCATGGTATTTCATGCATTCTATTATGTTTCTACCCATAAAAAACATCACAATCAAGCATGAAAACATACGTATATGGCTACGATACCATTGAAGTAATAGAATGATCAAGAATACTTACTATTATCCTAATCGGTTTGGGAAACTTTGAGGATCACAGTATGTTTCACAATGCTTCAGCCCGATTCTAATTAAAAGAACCAGAAACACAAATCACAGGACGAACACCTTTCGATTTTCCTTTTTGCAAGTATAAGATTCACAGATTTTCTTCTCTTTTGTTTATTGTTTTTCCAAGTTATTCAGGAAGTTCTACTGTTCTGTATTTTTACGTACAAAGCAGTTAACTCAACTTCCCTTTACATTTGGGCTGGGTTGAGTCTAGCCCACATGGGCGACCGAGCCCATGACCTCCTAAGTCCAACAGTATGTATCTATGATCTTTTGAAATCATAATAATGATAAAGAATAGTATGTTAAAAATTATTATTTTATGTAATCTTCAAATTCAGTTTATATATTTAAATAAAATAAGTTTAGTATTTAATATGAAAAATGACATATTGGCATGAGCATATTTTATTCTATTTGCTATATAAATTGATGTGTACAGTTTAGCTTATACACGGAAGATCAATTCATAAGTTTGTATTCAATATATGTAAAAAAATCTCAGCTTAGACAAAATTAGACAAACCGTTGACAGGGCTGTAGTATAGTATTTCAGTATGTCTATATTGGTTATGAAAAACAATAAAGCTATATAAATTGATGTTTACAGTTTAGCTTATACATGGAAGATCAATTCATAAGTTTGTATTCAATATATGTAAAAAAATCTCAGCTTAGACAAAATTAGACAAACCGTTGACAGGGCTGTAGTATAGTACTTCAGTATGTCTATCTTGGTTATGAAAAACGATAAAGCTTGAACTTACTATAGTTTTACACTTGAAGTATCTTGATCCGTACTACGTGTGAGTCAAAATTTTCAGTCTGACTACATGAAAATTATACATTTAGACCGATGTTATGTCATCGTTTATAATCTTAATTTATTCACGATTATTGGTACATGTGCATTTAATATATAAGACTTTGATTTACCAAAGGGTGAAATATTTTTGTACATGCCAATATACACCAAGTGAATTGGGTTACCAAATTAAATGTAAGATGAAAAATAAACTATTAATAAAACTCTCCTCTAATTATGGATTGATGATACCCCCTCAAGAATGCTTATAAGATTTGAGATTGTGTCGAAACCTTGCAGGTAGATTTTTAATTAATCCGACACATTCAAAATAAGTTAAGTGGTGAACTAGATAAACATTTAAAGATGTCAATTAAATATAATATGTTAGTGACATATTTAGTTGACGGGTATCTGTAACTTAACGTGAGGATTTTAATGAATGATTATAACGAATGACTCAAATTTAATTTGAGATAAAACGAGAAGTGCAACTATAGTATTTTAGTAGAATATATTATAGTTTAAGAAATTAAATTATGCTTATGGGTTTGAGCTGATAATTAAATTCGTTGGAAGTCCGTGTTTTATTTTTCCTTGTTGGTTCCCACTTTAGCCCGTGAAAGCCCAATACTAAAAAAGTTAGGTAAACATAACAAAAGTTGGAAACCTATTGGAATTGGAAGAGGGGTGGCCGACCCCTATAAATATATACCATGTGTGTATTGTTTTTCCTAAAGTCTTGAGAGACCAGTTGACATCTTGATTCCATAACAGTTTCCATAGTTTTATTTTATGTTCTCTTCAGATTTTTAGTCTAAGAAGTCCACGCTCTTGAATCCAAGTTTAGGAGTCTGTGCATACGGTGGAAGATCCGTGGGATTATGCTTTGAATCAATCCTGTTGTGTGATGACCTACCCCAAATATGAACTTAGGAATGATTGGAAGTTATAAAAATATGTATTTTGGGTGTTTAATGTGTAAACAGGGGCGCCCAGGCGGTAGGAATTACGCCTAGGCGGAATGAGGAGAACTAGGATGAGTTTGGAACTATATTGGGCGAACCAAAAGGCGCCTAGGTGTGCCAAGGAAGTGCGCCCAAGAAAGTGGAGAAACGGAGAAAGAAGAAAGCAGGGGTTCCTAGGCGCAATCTACCTGGGCGCACTATTCTGTGCATGCCCAGAAGGGAGCCCAGGACAGTGAGTTCCAAGGGAACTCACGTCCAAAGCGCCTAGGCACACTCTTAAGTGCCTAGACGCAACCCGAGCTTGTAAATAGGCTTCTGCGAGCTAGAACGTGTATTTTTCTTTATGTGCCCTAAGTTTTAGAGAGAGAGTGTGAGAAACTTATAGAGAGAAGGAGTTTCTAGCAAAGGATTGGCTTGATTCTTGTAGATTCATGATCATTGGAGTGGGGCATTGAAGATTCAAGCTTGATTTGGAGGTTTTGGTAAGTTTTTCTAGTTTGGTGAATTCTAGGGCTTTTGTAGATTTTGTTCGATTCTTTTAGATTTTGGTTTTATAGCTTATATATGTTGATTTATACTTAATTATGGATGTATATATTAGTTTGTTGGTGATTTTGGGGTAAAGCTTTGGTTGGGTTAAGATTCAAAACTTAGAGAAAATTCTAGAAAGAGAAGGTGAATAATTCAAAATTCTTGATTCAAATCTTGTTGTTATGAGTTGTTGATCATATATTGATGTATGAATAGGTTCGATTTTTCCATAGGGATAGGTTTGGAAAATCAAAACCCTAGAATCGAATTTCATTTGTTTTTGGTGAATTACTTCAAACGAGGTAGGGGATTTCTTGACCCATTCTTATTTCGACATCCTTCCTTCGTCTATAAATGTAGTACGTACTCTCATTGGTCTTCATGTTTGTGTTATTGCCTTATTGTGCCTAACGAAGAACGAACTTAAGGTTTATCTATATTATCTTCTAAATGTGGATTGCATTGCCCATTTACATGCTCAATCATCCATCATTGAGCATGCTTTGAATCTTGTCACGCATCATTGGTATTTGTGTATATATATATAGGATGATGTATATATATATGTGCATTTAGCATGACATAAGCATGATTGCATTAGAGCTTGCATGGGATTCTCGAGTATGGACTCGGGATACCATAGGTTACTTGGAAGTCACATGGGAGAATGATTATGTGTTATGGCATCGACACGAGTCATATGAATCCATGTGAGGCAACACACTTAAGGTGTGGGTGTGACGGGGATCACACAACTGGGTAAACTCTTTGTGGGTGTAGTGTGAATGATGATTGCATTTTCATTCATTGATGGTTGGAAACCATGGTGTGCATTTGAGGTTTGGTCAATCCATAGTTGAAGACTAGTGGATTGACGAATGTGTCTTTCCCCGGAGGGAATACCCGGACTATATGTTATGCAATGTGACACATGCATGATTGATAGCATATAGTTGTATTATGCTTCCTTGACATTCGCTTTATTGTTTGTTTTACTCTATTACCCCTACTGAGCTTCTAGCTCGCTCCTTTATTTTCTTTCCCTCTATAGGTGAGACTGGTACGAGTGTCGGTGATGCGAGTCAGTAGAGACAATGTTGTGGCATGGATGGCACTTGGAGAGGGGGTTAGGTTTGGGTTGATAGACTTGAACTACTTGTTATACACGCTAATTGTATTTGATATTCATATGTCATGTAGACTGTGTGGTACCGTTTGGTGTTGATTATGGGCGGTTAAAAAGAATTTGTTGAAATTGGATCTTCTGAGCCGGGGTTGGACCTTGAATCCTAATTTTCATGATGTATGAATTTATTTTGATGTTTCAATTATGGAAACAGTTTGTGCATGCTGCTAGATGGCCTGAGACCCTGCTAGGATGTGTTTGCATGCTGATAGAGGTCGGGGGCCCTGCTAGGTGTGATTTGATTGATTGTTATATGATGTGTTATTTCAGATGGGCATTCCCTAATTTACGGGAAGATGCTGCCGGATTTTTAATTTAGGGGTTGACTTAGTTGAGTAAACTAGGATTGAAACCTTGGATGTTAATCACATTGATAACGTAGGAAGGTGCAGTAGGCACCATGTGATGTTTCCGAAAATGGGGCGTCACATGCCGAGTCCATCGTTCGATATATTAATTAGAGATGAATCTAGAGAGATCTCAAGATAAATTATCTTCACACAATTAGATTAGTTTTAGATTATGCATATTCATCATAATTAACATGAAATTTTTTTAAGCCTTTTTCTTATCAATTACTTCTATGTGTGTTCCTGATTTGAAAATGTTTTCATGAATGCGTATTTTTCAACATTTGGTACAAGAGTCGGTCAAAGATTTGTAATCGATTTTAAAACAAAACTCAAAAATTTGTTAATTATGGGTTTTGTATGATCTATGATTATTTTTATGCTGTTGCCAACTTGTTTTTTGTAAATTGAAGTTCTGGCTATCATAGTCTATTTAATTACTTGATTTAAAATTGTTCACTCTGAATTAAGAAGTAGGAATTTTTGTAATCAAATTTTAGATTGTGAACTATGGTTTGAAGGAGATCATGAATTTTTGTAAAAACAGGTAAAGAATGGAGAAAAGAAAAATCAGAGTTTAGAAATTCTATGGAAACATACTAGTGGCTGCGTTGGTAGCAGCTAGTAGAAGCACTATCTGGCAGTAGCAAAACATTTCGGAAGCTACTAGATGGCTCTGGACAGCAGGCAGATAGCAGTGTTTTTCCGGCGACGCAATTTTTTCGAACGTCAACAAGGATTTCAGATTGACTAGAGTTTCGAGTTGGATTAAAGAGCAAGATTGCTGGGACTCTTGATTGAATGGTTTCCTATTTTAATAACTCTTTTATTTTAATTGAATGTATGGTTGTGATTGAATGTCATGTTAGATTAGGATTCCTAATTAATTAGGATATTATCTAATTGTTTGCCATGTTATCAAAACATGAAAATAAAATACTTATCACCCGGTTTTAAAATATTAAGTGGAAGAAGGTTATAAATATTCTATAGTCTCCATCATTGGTTAAAAATAAAAATATTTGAAATTCATATTGGAAACATGAGATATTAAATGTGACTATGATATTATTTTAGAAAATCCATTTTAAATCTTGTGATCATTTTCAGATCCATACCATGTAATTCTGACCTATGCATTTGAGAATTATTTTTGTGATTAAAACAATGCAATGTTTAGAAAGTTCTATCGTAGATTGAGGTTATTTAATTGTGCGTCATTCTTATGAAAAGCTCCCTCTTATCTGAGAACGATTTGGTTGCTAGATTTGTTAAATCACTAAATTGAATGACCAAGAATTTCTGCGACAACATTTTTTACTACTTAGAGAAAATAATGGCTTTGGGCGGTGCTACTAAAATATGTAAATTCGGGTCAACGCATTTGTAAGATATCTTTATTTCATAAATTTTTAAATCATGGGAATATTTTTAAAGTTTGAATTATTGTTAATAAATTTAATAGAGATATAATTATAAATCTGTGTTGGCTTGACCTTCCTCCATATCGAAAAATTTTAATTATAGATATCTCAGATTATTAATTTTCTTGAAAGTCACAATGAGTAGCAATTTATTATAAAATTGTTTATCCATTCTAATTATTTTTTACGAAAATTGTGAGATTGTGATCGTATGATGGCTATACATTTAACTTAAAATTATGAAATCAATGCCATTATTTATAGGACTAAGTAAAAGACTAATTAAATTTTCTAGGACATGGGGTATTGTCCAAATAAAAAAATTTAATGTAAACTAAATTGTATGAAATTTATTTTCCCATCGAGATAGGAAATTTCATACTAAAGTGTTTTGATTGTCCACGAATTATTTTCGTGATTATCTATGAGTGCAATTTATAAATAATTCGAATCAAGTATGTCATAGAATTAATTTTCTTTTTATATGTCCTTTTTCATATTTGAAAATGTATTTTTTCAATCCTTTATCAGATATTCCAAAATACCATAAATTTGATGGAACAAACTATGTCAACTGGAAAAGGAATTTGAATATTGTGCTCACTACTAAAGAATACAAATACCGAATTATGTCCTTAATTGCTTGAGGAGGGTGCCACTTATGAGCATATTGCTACTCACAAGAAGTGGAAATAGGTTGATGAGATGACACGATGTTACATGCTAGCATCAATGTTAGATGTGTTGCAAAAGCAACACGAGAATATCACAAGTGTCTATGACATCATCTATAGCCTGAAGGAGATGTTTGGTGATCAAGGCAGACTGTAATGAAAGCACTTTTGAACACCCAGATGTTTAAAGGAACAAATGCAAAGGAGCACATTCTTAAGATGATGAGTCTTTTGGATGAGATGGAGGTCCTTGGTGCTGATATTGATTGCAAAAGCCAAGTCGATATCATCCTTCAATCCCTTAAAAAGAGTTATGAGAATTTTTGACTGAACTATAACATGAATAAGAGGGTTTATACGTTGTCAAAACTTCTAAATGAGCTAAAAAGTGTGGAGGCTTTACAACCTATGTAAGATAAGGTCAATATTACTGAGAAAGGCTCATCTTCTAAACCAAAAGGTAAGGATAAGAAACAAAGTCAAAAGAAAGAGAAGAAACAGTTGACTCAAAGGGTATTCTAGGTGGAAGGCAAGTGTTTCATTGTGGTCAGAAGGGACATTGGAAAAAACAATGTCAGACTTGGCCGATGAAGAATAAACAAGGTAAACTTATCATGTGTTGTTGAAATACAATTAGCGGTTGTGTCTAGCAGAACCTGGTGTTTAGACACAGGAGCCACTAATCATGCTTGCAATTCGTTGTAGGGTTTCCAAAAAACTAGACAACCAAATAAGGAGGAGCGTTACGTTCTTTTGGGAGATGTGACAAGACTAGAAGTATTAGTTGTAGGAAATTTTCATTTGAGTTTTAGTAATGCTAGGATTTTCCTTTTGAACGAGTGTCTTACGTACCAATTATGAGACGAAATTTAATTTCAGTTACTTCTTTGGGCAAGAATGGATATTATTTTAAGTTTGATAACTCAGTTGTTATCAGGAACAATAAACGTTTTATTTGTTTTGGTACATTGGATGATAATATTTATATTATAAGTCCAAATTCTACTAAATATAATGAATTGAATAACTCAACAATTTTGCAAAGAAAGGATTTCTTCCTTACAGGCATGGAACCATTTTATCTCGAGATCAATGTCTAAAGGATGCTAATAAGATAAAGAAGATGAGCCAAGTATCATTTGCTTCGGCATTGGGAAGCCTAATGTATGTCATGTGTGTATTAGACCAAATATATGTTATATGATTGGTCTAGTTAGCAGATATCAGTCAAACCCCCAGGAATGAAACATTCAATTGTTGTAAAGCATATACTCAAGTATCTAAGGAGAAGGAGAGATTATATGTTGGTTTGTAAGGTTGATGAAGTTATACCCATAGGGTATACAAATTCAAATTTTTGGTTAGACAAAGATTCCAAAAAATCAACTTCAAGGTATGTTTTCACATGAGGAGGTGGAGCCATTAGTTGGAGAAGCGCCAAGAAATCTTGCATTGCTAACTCCACTATAGAAGCTGAATATGTATCAGCCTCTGAGACAGCTGAAGAATCAGTATGGCTCTGGACCATTCTAATAGAGTTGAATGTGGTACCTACAACTTAGTTACCTTTTACACTTTATTTTGATTACAGTGGCACAGTTGCAAATTCAAAGAAACCGAGAGGTCATTCCAAAGCAAAACATAGAGAATGCTTGTATCACTTGATATAAGAGATCGTATAGAGGGGTGTGTCATAATGATGCGTCAAACGATAACTTGATGGATCCATTTACCAAGTGTTTACCAACAAAATCATTTGAAGGATACTTGGAGGGCCTGACAATAAGATGTCTACCGTCACGGCCTTAAACATAAGTGGGAGATTGATAAGAATAGTATGGTAAAGTTCATTATTTTATATAATGTTCAAAGTCATATTATTTATTTGAATAAAATATGTTTAGTATTTCATATGAAAAATGACATATTAGCATTAGCGTATTTTATTCTCTATAGTATATGAACTAGTGTGAAGAATTTAGCTTACACGGAATATCACTTCATAAGTTGCTATTGAATATAAGTAAAAAATCTCAGCCTAGATGGAATTAGACAAACAGTCGGCAAGGCTGTAGTATAGTATTTCAGTTTGCCTATGTTTGTTATAGAAAGCGGTAAAGCTTGAACTTATTTTACTAGAACATTGGAGTGTATTGATCAGAACTACGTGTGAGTCAAAATTTTCAGTCTTACTACATGGGAAATTGTACACTCGCACTAACATTATGACATCGTTTATATTCTTAATTTATTCATAATTATTGTTCACTCGCACTAACATTATGAAATCGTTTATATTCTTAATTTATTCATAATTATTGGTACATGTGCATTTAATATATGGGACATTGATTTACCAAAGGAGATCTTTTTGTATAGGACAATATACACCAAGTGAATTGGGTTATCAGATTAAATTTATGATGAATAATAATCGATTAATAAAATTCACGTCCAATTATGAATTGATGATATCCCCTCGAGAATGCTTATAGGATTTGAGATTGTGTTAAAACTTTGCAAGTGAATTTTTAATTAATCCGACACATTCAAATAAGTTAAGTGGTGAACTAGAGAAATATTTAAAGATGTCAATTAAATATAATATGTTAGTGACATATTTAATTGACGGGAATTTGTAACTTAACGTAAGGTTTTTAATGAATGATTATAATGAGAGGCTCAAATTTAATTTGAGATAAAACAGGGAGTACAACTATAATATTTTAGTGGAATATATTATAGTTTATGGATTTAAATTATGCTCATGGGTCTGTACTGATAATTAAAATCATAAGAAGCCACTGCCCATGAAAGGTCAATACTAGAAGAGTAAGGAAAACCTAACAAAAGTTGGAAACCTATGAGAATTGGAAGAGGGGTGGCCGACACCTATAAATACATACCATGTGTGTATTTTTTCCCCAAGTCCTTAGACACCAGTTGATCTCTTGATTCCCAAACCGTTTCCACAGTTCTGTTTTCTCTTCTCTTTAAGTTCTTAGTGTAAGGAGTCCACTCTCTTGGATCCAAGTTTGGGAGTTGGTGCTGATGACGTCGCAAACTCGTTGGTTACAAAGACATATCAGTATAGGTTCGAACAAACGTTTCCTCAACTCGATGATCTTCTTCCTCGGCATGACAGTCTTCTCAAAAGGGGCTGCCCTGTAATAATGAGCAAACATAAGCTAGAGGCCCGCTAGAGAGTGTTCTCTAGCGTTGGCGCTCCGATACTTAAGTCAGATGCTAGCACAGAGAAACTCTTCGAAGAACACTGCTTGGTGTTCTTGGGAAAAGAGTAAAAGTATTTAGGTGAAAGAGTTGTCCCTTCTACCTATGGGGTAACCCCCTTTATATAGTGAAGGTGGTTTCTATTAATAGAATTCGAGTGGTGGTGAATAATACCTTGCCAAATGAAGGAGTTACCGTTTTACCAGAAGGAGTTACTGTTCTGGATCCGAGAAGAACAACTTCTTTTCTCGGTACTGAGCAACGGATGGTAGAGTGGAAACTGCTATGCTGCTGACAGTTCTGCCACGTGTCTTATTCCTAATGGAGAGGATAATTATCCTGATCATTTGCCCCCTCATACCTATGATTGGTTGTTAGGAATGACCAATGATAGGTCTAGCTTAGCTATCGTCTTTATAGATTGGCTTGCACGAGGGTGACATTGATGACAAGGCCTCGGAGGGTCTGGATTGAATCTGAGGTGATCCAACGGTTCTACGATGAGCAGGGGCTTGCGGTCCAGATGAGAGAATGCCAAGGGACTCGTGATCGGGTCTATTGACCGGTGCGTTCTTCCACTATAAATAGTGAAGACGTCGCTTTCGACGATCACTTGCTGCTAATTTTGAGAGAACTGAGCTTAGAGAGTACCGAGCAAACATATTCTTCTCATACCGAGCGTACTTTATTCCTCATCTTCGTCTTCGCTTTCAGGTACAAGAAAATGTCTTCTCCTTCCTCGGATAGTGTGGGTAATTTGTTAGAGGATGCTGATTTAGGTTCTTCTCCATCAACCTCTACTTCCTCCCCCGTTAGGATGAATCTTAGGCTTCCTCTAGCAGAATGTCCTTTCTTCGCCCTCCTGGGCTCGAGGCTCCCCTACAGGAAGCCCAAGCAGCAGGTGATGGTACTAGGGAGCCTAGAAACCTAGGTTGTAGCCTCACTGCCTCTGAAGTGGAAGCCCAACGCAAACTTTTCGGCATTCCCCACCCTTACAGGCCCGTGCCTGAGGGGGTGTCTCCTTTCGATCCTCAGCACGGGGAGTTCACCATTTTCACTACAGCTCTTTCATATGGTTGTCAGATTCCTTTGGCTGAGGCCATATGTTCCTTCTTTGCTCGATTTGACATTTTTCCTACCTGTTTAGCTCCCAACTCTTGGGTTTTCCTCGGCACAATACTCTATTATTGTGACGAGCTCCGTGTTTCGTTTTCTTCGAATGTCCTTCAGCATATCATTTCACTATGTAGATCCCCGAGGAGTACTGGGTTATGTTACTTAAAGTGTAAGAAAGTCTTAGTGGCTCCCAAGTATTCCTCTTCCAATCATCATTGGAAATCCAGCTACTTTTTTGTTCAGATGCCTTTGGATAAGGGCGAGGTTCTCCCTTTAAGAACCTCATGGACACTCCTCAAATTCAGCAAGTTTAAGCGTTTGCCCCAACTTTCTCACGAGGAGCTGGACCAGTATTTGAGCACCAAGCGACCTTTTACCAAACCTTCCATCCCCCTCGTGTGCCGAGCTGTAGACTTTACGAGGGCACATAGGTCCGAGCGAGCAATGCAAGGTGGGGACTTGCTCTTGCTCGTTTTCATCTATGTACTTGCTTTGTTACTTTGTTTCTGAACTTGTTGCTGTATTTTTCAAATATGTCTTCGGCTGCAGAGTATCTGAAGATGCAGAAAAAGGCGACAACTTTGGGCTAGAAGAGGAAACCCTCTGGGGAGGCCAAGCCAAGCAAGAGGAAGAAGGTTCCTGCTGCGAGAATTCGTTTGAAGCCTGGCGGAGGAAAAGACCTAGGTCGGGGACGCAGGGTGTACATTTCCACTCCACCATTCTCGCATCTTGCACACGCGCTCCTCGTTACCACCTCACAGAATGGGGGATGTCGGCTGATTAGAACATTATAGGGAGTCTTTACGTCAACAACCATGATCTCTACCATAAATAGATTCGATCTCGAGAAATCTCCTAAGGTTATGGGTAGATTCTTGAAGGCGTGGTAGGAAAGAACATTTGCTGCTCTCCCATTGTCGATCAGAATCTTCTTCACCGTGTAATTGGCGATGACTGCCTCAATGACTAAGACATCATCATGCGGCTGATGTAAGCCATCTCCATCCATTTCCGAGAATACTATCTTCTCGTCGTCTGTTCTGGCTTTCTTTGACCTCTCAGACACTTGATAGACAGTCTGAGCGTAAGCCCTCCTGTCTGATGAGCTTTCTCCTCCCACTGTTCCTCGGTTTATATGACGAGGAGACTCATCTCGACGTCTCCTCTGGCGTCTATCATCTTCCTTCTCATATCCTCGGTTTTCGCTTTTTGCTTTTCTTTCTCGTTTGTCCTCGGCCGAGCTAGTGAAAATTTTGAGGTATCCTCTTTGAATTAGGTTCTCTATTTCGTCCTTGAAATAACGGCATTCATCAGTGTCATGTCCGGTACCGCGATGGAATTTGCAATACTTATCACTCTCCTCCTCCCAAGAGTTGGCTTCATCCTCGGTGGCCATTTGACGATGTCACGATCCTCTATCTCATTCAGCACTCTCTTCGAAGAGGTGTTGAGAGGAGTATAGGAATCATATCGCATTGGTCTCGGCTGTTCGTCTTTTCGAGGGGATGACCTCCTTCTCTTGGACTCAACCCACTTTGTAAAGTAGTCTACTGCCACTATGAGAAACTTCTTTTGAGCTGTTGCTTGGGGAAAGGGTCCGAGCAGGTCTAGCCCCCATTGAGCAAACGGGCAAGGTTTCTCGATGACAGTCATCTCGGATGGGGGGAGGTGAGGTACGTTATCGTGCTTCTAGCACTTGTCACACTTTCGTACCAAATCCTTGTCATCTCTCCTCATATTTGGCTAGTAATAGCCATAGCGCATAACCTTGTTAGCTAAGGTCCTTCCTCTTGCATGCCTGCCACAAGCTCCTTCATGCACTTCTCAGAGAGCATAATCGAACTCCCGTGGAGCAAGGCACTTAAGGTAAGGAGCGTGTAAGATCTTCTGTAGAGTGTTCCTTGAATGATTGAATACCTTGCTGCCCTTGCTCAAAGATTTCTGGCCTCGTTTTTATCCTCAGGTAACTGTCCCTCTTTGAGGAAGGCTCATATTGGATCCATCCAAGACCGTTCGGTGTTGATCTCGACGATAGCCCTAACGAAGATGCTCGGTTTGGGAAATATCTTTATCCGCACTGAAGAGGCCTCATCTTTTCTAGAGGTAGATGCTAGCTGAGCTAGCAAGTTGACTTGCTGATTCTCTTCACGGGGCATTCTCTGTATTTCAACATTCCGAATTTCACTCATTAGCTCCTTAGCTTTCTCCAAATACTTGATCATATTGGAGCCTCTCGATTCTTACTCGCCATGAAACTGTTCAGTGACGAGCTGAGAGTCGCTGTTAACCACAAAATTGAGCACCTCTAGCTCAATTGCTAACTTCAACCCAGCTACGAGCGCTTCGTATTCAGCCTCGTTGTTGAAAGCTTTGAATTAGAAATGGATAGAATATTCAATAGTCACTCCCCCCGACCCGAGAACCAGAATCCTTGCTCCACTTCCCTCCTTGTTTGAAGAGCCATCGACAAAGAGTTCCCGTAGGTCATGTGGTGCCTCTTCCCCTAGAGAATGTTGGCACTCAGTGATAAAGTCTGTCAGGGCTTGAGCTTTAACGGCTTTCTTCGGCTCATAGTTGATATCAAACTCACTAAGTTTGATTCACCATTTAATGAGTCTTCCCGACGTATCTGACTTCTGCAGTATGCTCTTGAGTGGTTGGTCGGTCAACACTGTAACTGTATGGGCTTGAAAATAGGGTCGCAACTTCCTAGCCGCTGTTACAAGTGCCAAGGAAAACTTCTCAGCTTTGGTGTATCTCTTCTCAGTCTCAGTGAGGACTTTACTGGTGTAGTATATTGGCTTTTGGACCCTATCCTCCTCACTTATGAGCACAACACTCACCGCGTGCTCAGTATTGGCTAGATAAAGGAATAACGGTTCCCCATCTTTTGGGGAAGTGAGTAGAGGTGACTGGCTTAGATAATACTTTGGTTCCTCAAAAGCTTCTTGACAATCTTCATTCCATTGAAAATTGTTCATTTGTTTGAACACATTAAAGAAATATTTGCACCGATCTCCTGACCTAGCAAGAAAACCGCTTAAAGCCGCGGTTCGTCCCATGAACTACTAAATCTCCTTCTTGTTCCTCGAGGCCTGCATATTGATTATTGCTGATACTTTTTCAGGGTTGACCTCTATTCCTCGTTTGGAGATGAGGAAATCGAGGAACTTGCCTAGGAAAATGTCGAAAGCACATTTCTCAGGGATAAGCTTCATTCCAAACTTTTTCAAGACATTGAATAATTCCTGCAAGTCTCTCAAGTGGTTCTCGGGTTTCCTGCTTTTGACAACGATATCATCCACATAAGCCTCGACCGTCTTACCGAGCATTGAGGAAAATATTTTGTTAACAACACTTTGGTAAGTGGCTCCTGCGTTCTTCAACCCACAAGGCATAACTTGATAGCAGTACGTGCCCTCAGGAGTGACAAACGAGGTGTGCTCTTCATCAGCTTGATGCATTTGGATCTGATGATATCCAGAATAGGCATCGAGGAAGTTGAAGAGACACTTTCCTGAGGTTGTATCGACCAGTTGGTCTATCTTTGGCAGGGGGTAGCTATCATTCAGGCAGGCCTTGTTGAGGTCGGTGAAGTCAACACACATACGCCACTTACCATTCTGTTTTGCCACCATAAGAACATTAGATAGCCATTTCGGGTATTGGATTTCCCGGACGAATTCAACATCCAGAAGCTTGTTAACCTCGATTTTGATGGCCTCCTGCCTATTTTGTGCAAAATTTCTCTTCTTTTGTTTTACTGGTCGGCTGCTAGGTTTTATGCTAAGATGGTGAGTGATAACATCATCACTTATGTAGGGCATCTCGTCCACGCTCTAAGCAAAAGTGCTGATGTTTTGTAGAAGAAGACTTATGAAGCTTTTGCTTAAGTCTTTAGCAAGCTCGGATCCATGGTATAATTTCCTCTTCGTCCCCAGCTCGATAGTAATGGTAATGAGCTGTTCTGCCGGAGTCGGCTTCGGGGTGTTGACCTTGCGATCATCAAGCAATTCCAGGAATGAGACTGGTTTTTTCTTGTCTTTCAAGTCTGCCACATACATCTGACGAGCCAATTTCTGGTCGTCCTGTACTTTGCCTATTCCTCGATCGGTGGGGAATTTCATCTTCAAATAATACGTAGAGACCACTGCTCGAGCTTTGTGAAGCAGTGGTCGGCCGATTAGAGCATTATAGGGGGTCTTTACGTCAACGACCAGGATCTCCACTATAAATAGCTTCGATCTCGAGAAATCGCTAAGGTTATGGGTAGATTGGTCATCCCCACAGGGACGACCTCCTCTCCCGTGAAACCGTAAAGAGGGGACTTTTTCAAGCTCTCTCTCGAGAGGTTCATCTGTTTGAAGACATAGTAGAAAAGAACATCTGCTGCGCTCCCATTGTCCACCAGGATCTTCTTCACCATGTAATTGGCAATGACTGCCTCAATGACTAAGGCATCATCATGCGGCTAATGTAAGGCATCTCCATCCCTTTTTGAGAATACTATCTTCTCGTCGTCTGTTCTGGCTTTCTTCAACGTCTCAAACACTTGATGGACATTCCAAGCGTAAGCCCTCCTTCCTGATGAGCTTTCTCCTCTCTAGGCTAGGCCCCCGACTATCATACCTATGGTTCCCGCTGTTCCTCGGTTTCTGTGATGAGGAGACTCATCTCGACATCTCCTCTGGCGTCTATCATCTTCCTTCTCATCTCTTCGGTTGTCTCTTCTTCCTTCTCTTTCTCATTCGTCCTTCAAATGACGACATTCATTGGTGTCGTGTCCGGTACCCCGATGGAATTTGCAATACTTATCACTCTCCTTCCTCCCAAGAGTTGGCTTCCTCATCGGTGGCCATTTGACGATGTCACGATCTTGTATCTCATTCAACACTCTCTTCAAAGAGGTGTTGAGAGGAGTATATGAATCATATCGCATTGGTCTCGGCTATTCATCTTTTCGAGAGGATGACCTCCTTCTCTCATTGGTTTTCCTCTCGTTTGGCCGACCAGAATCGTTTCTTCTTCTCGGAGGGGACCTGTTAGGGGATTGTTCGGTCATGTGTGGTTCTGCCATGATTTCATCGACAGTAATGTACTTTTCAACTCTCGAGAGCAAATCAGGAATGCTCTTCGGGTGTTTTTTTGACAGGGAGTGCTTCAATGTTGTATGACGAACTCTAGTTGTGAAGGCTGTAATGGCTATGATCGGTTGGAGCTTTGGTATCTCTAAACAATCATTGTTGAATCGGGTCACAAATTCTCTTAAGCTCTCATGAGGCTTTTGTCGGTTAGTCACTAGTGTCACGTTGGTCTTTTTGACTGGCTTGAGCTCGCAAAATGAGCAATGAACCTGTTGGTGAGGTCGTCAAAGCTATGAATAGTATCCTCTAGCAAAGCTCTAAACCATCGTCTCGCTACATCCAAGAGAGATCGGGAAGATCTTGCAGCAAGCTTCCTGAGATGCTCGCTGGAACTCCATCATGGTTTGGAAACCGATGACATGGTCAAGAGGATGTCCCATCCCGTTGTACTTTTTGACACTGGAGACCATAAAACTCGTCGGTTCCCGAGCACGTTGCACCTCATCTGCCAATGGAGTTAAGTTTCTGTCCCAGTCCATCGTATCCTAAAAATGGCGTCTTTGCAAAGCAGCTATTTTTCGGTCCACTACCCATTCGATGAACTTGCTATCCTCCTCATAAGTATGAGTGGGTTGAGTCCTCCAAGCAGAGGTCACCGAGGTTCATGGAAGGTCGGGATTTCATGACTCATCCGTATGAGGATGTTCATTTCTCATCTCCTGAGAAATGTTCTCATTTTGGACAGGTTGATGCCCCTGTGCCTCCTGAATCATGTACAACCGATGTGCGAAGACATTCATCTGTTGCAACAACTAGGCGATCTGGTCCTGCACCAGTTGTTGAGGTTGTTGCTCGGCGTTAACACTAGCAGCTGGGGCATGTTGGCCTTGTCCTCTTAAAGCTCTAGTTCGAACCATAATTTTTTTGTTATGGAAAGATCTTTCCCACAGACGGTGCTAATCTGATGACGTCTCAAACTCTTAGGTTACAATGACGTATCAGTATAGGTCCGAACAAAGGTTTCCTAGACTCGATGATCTTCTTCCTTGGCTTGACGATCTTCTCGAAAGGGGCTGCCCTGTAATAATGAGCAAACATAAGCTAAAGACCCGCCAGAGAGTGTTCTCTGGCGTTGACGCTCCGATGCTTAAGTCAGATGTTAGCACAGAGAAACTCTCCGAAGAACACTGCTCGATATTCTTGGGAAAAGAGTAAATAGTATTTAAGTGAAAGAGTTGTCCCTTTTACCTGTGGGGTAACCCCCTTTATATAGTGAAGATGATTTCCATTAATAGAATTCGAGTGGTGGTGAATAATACCTTGCCAAATGAAAGAGTTACTGTTCCGGAATAAGGGCACTAAGAAGAACAACTTCGTTTCTCGGTACCGAGCAACGGATAGTAGAGTGGAAACTGCTATGCTACTGACAGTTCTGCCACGTGTCTTATTCCTAATGAAGAGGATAATTATCCTCATCAACGCGAATATTTTCAAATTTTGAATTATTGGTAAGAAATTTAATAGAGATATAATTAAAGATATCTCTTGGGCTCGACCTTCCTCAATATCGAAAATTTTTAATTATAGATATCTCATATTATTAATTTTATTGATAGTCATAATGAGTAGAAATTTATTATAAAATTACTTCCTCATCGAATTTTTTTGATGAAATTTGTGAGAATTAGATCGCATGATGGTTATACACTTAGTTATAAAATATGGAAATATTTCTCATCGAAATCAATGCCATTATTTATATGACAAAGGAAAAGACGAATTAAATTTTATTTGACATGATATTTTTCTGGATAACAAAATTTAATGTAAACTAAATTGTATGAAATTTATTCTCTCATCGAGATAGGAAATTTCATACTACAGTTTTTTTGATTGTCAATGAAATATTTTTCCTGATTGTTTATGGGTGCAATTTATAAATAATTCGAATCAAGTATGCCTTAGAATTATTTCTCTTTATATCTCATTTTTCAGATTTGAAAATGCATTCTTTCAATCCATTATCTGCTATCTAAAAATATCATAAATTGGATGGAACAAACTATGTCAACTGGAAAAAGAATTTGGATATTGTGCTCACTGTTGAAGATTACTAATATGTGTTGACTGAATTATGTCTTGAATTGCCTAAGGAGGGTAAAAATATGTGTTGACTTAATTATGACACCCATGTAGTTAGTTACAAATTAACCAACTTAAGAAATAACCAAAACACTGCATGTAATAAACTACGACACAAGACTTGCCAAAATGGTGCGTATTACTCCATTTTCCTAACAACTACTCTCCCTTCAAAACAAACCTTTCCAAAAGGTTAAATTGTAGCATATAAAGGAAAAGCTGGATAACTATGATGGAACTCCTCAATATCCTCCCATATGGCCTCCTTTAACCCATGTCCTTCCCATTCAATTAGAAGTCGCGTACCAGCTACATTTCCTTTGTTGTACACACATCTATGCAAAATTGTTAGAGGAACTTGTTGAACTAATTCCATATCTATCACCTTTGGCAAAATTATAGTGAGACTTGTATTAGAACCAACATGTCATTTGAGGCAACGAACATGGAATATTGGGTGAATCTTACTGTCCAAGGGAAATTTCAATTTAGAGGACACCTCCCCAACTCTTCAAGCACCTAGTAAGGTTCATAATATCTGGGATGCAATTTGTTAAAAAAATGGGCAGTAAGTGAGGGAAGTTGATAAGGAGTCAACATCAAATAAACCAAGTCTTCCACCATGAAAACCCTCTCAATTCTATGCTTATGGGCTTGATGTTGCATCCTTTATTGAGCTAAGTGCAAATAATGTCTCAGAAGTTCCCGCATCTTATCCATTGCTAGCAAAGTTCTCCAAAAAATCCAGCTTAGCAGACCCTGGTTCATAGGCGTAGAACCAGCTACCCTAGAAATGGCATCAACCACCACATTCTCCACACCATGTTTATATTGTATTTCATAGTCAAAGCCAAGTAATTTGGCTACCCACTTTTGCTGGAAGGCAGTGTTGGCCTTTTGATGTAGGAAATACTTTAGACATTGATGGTTAGTTTTTATGATAAAGTGGTTTTCCTGAAGATAAGTCTGCCACTTCTTGATTGTTGATACAATGACCATTAATTCTTTCTCATAGCTAGAGAGGGCCTGGTTCCTTGGACCAAGGGGTTGGCTAGTAAATGCATCAGGTCTGCCATTTTGTTATAACACACCACCAATTCCATTACCTGATGTATCACATTTCACAATAAAAATTTCCTTGAAATTAGGTAAAACAAGCACTTGAGGAGAGATCATAATATTCTTCAAGTGTTAGAAGGTTGCAGTAGCTAATTTGGTCCATAAGAAACAACCTTTCTTTATTAACTAGAACAAGGGTTGGCAAACCTCCCCATAATTAGGCACAAACTTTTTGTAATAGCATATGAGTCCCAAGAAGCTCCTCAATTCTTTGAGATTACCTGGAACAAGACCGTCCAAAATAGACTATAATTTTGAAGGGTCAGTAGCAACTCCCTCCCTATAAACAATATGGCCAATGTATTCAACTTGCATATTTGTTAAAAAGCACATTTATCCTTCTTGAGTAAAAGTTAATGGTGAAGCAGAACTTCAAAGGTAAGCTTCAAGTTCTGTAAATGTTGCTGCCTATGAGGATTGAAGATGAAGATATCATCAAAAAATACTAATATAAATTTCCCCAAAAAAGGCCTGAAGATGTCATTCATCAACTATTCAGAGGTTACTAGCACATTAGTTAAGATGAATGGCATAACTAAGAATTCATAATGTCCAACAAGAGTTCTAAATCTTGTCTTCTCCACATTTGCAGCATGCATCCTGATATGATGATAACCATATCTAAGATCTAGTTTGGAGAAGAATTATGCCCCATGAAACTGACCGGGAGTTCATCTATGAGAGGAATGGGATATTTGTTCTTGATGGTGACCTCGCTCAAATCTCTATAGTCTATACACATATGCCATATACCTTCTTTCTTCTTGACAAGTAATACAGAAGAGGAGAAATGATTGTGGCTTTCTTTAATAAATCTTGCATCCAACAACTCTTTGATAACCTTTTCAATTTCATTTTTTTTTGTAATGGTCTATAATGATATGGACGCCTACTAGTAGGCCCAACATCTAGTTTTAGTGGTGTTCTATGATCATACTTCCTCTCTGGAGGGAGGGGTGTAGCAAGTTTATGAGATAAACACTCAAAAGTGTGTAGCAGCTGCTGTAGGTCCTCTTTCTAAGCCTGAGTAAGAATACTCTTCTTACTGATGGAAATAACCTTCTGTGATAACAACAAACACTCTGAAGAAAAATTACACAATTCTTTTTCAATTTGCTGGAATAAGACCTATTGAAATACTGGCTCCGACTTCAAATTAATTTGCAATTTATAATTTTTGTCATCCTTATCAAATTGCATAGTAAGTTTTTGAAAATCCCAGAGAACATGTGTGATGGTAGACAACCACTGAATGCCTATAACTATGTCACAATCTCCTAAAGGTAAAATCAGTAAATTGGTTTTGTAGGCAAAGTCACCCATCCTCAGTGGAACTTATCTATAGCAGCCCTGGCTTGAATTTTGCTCCTACCAACAATCATTACCTCAAATGTCTGAGTCTCATCCAACCACCATCCCAACATCTTAAGGATATTAACATCCATGAAGATATGTGTGCTACCAGTGTCCATTAGAATTGTGACAGCATATTGCTTAATCAAATCTTGTAATTTCATTGTCTTGTTAACCGAATTTCCAAAAATGCCATAATACGCATACATGTCGAATTCCAACTGCTGAAATTCCAAAGTGTCTTTTACTAGCACTAGTTCCGTATAGGCTCTATGATTTTCAAGTCCTCATCAAATTCAACCTCCATAATTGGAAGATTTTTTTAGCACATTGATGGCCCCTAACATACTTCTCATCAAAATAAAAGCATAACCCTTTAAATTTTTTCTCTTGAACCTTAGCATGAGTGATCCTTCTCGCAGGCAATCCATTCAGGTTTGGTTTCCTAAAAGAATTATCAGCAAGTGTTATGTCGTTAGTAACAATTTAAAATAATCTTACAACTGTACAAATAATATATAATGGATAAGTAAAAGTCGATTCCATGAGGAGTGATACTAATAAATATATAATCTAACACTTGGATATAATTTACACATAATTATAAGGGGGGGGGGATAAATCTCATTATATATAACAGTAAGGATAAAAACATTAGTATTAAAAATAAGAATAAAAATTAATGAGTTTTAATTTATGAAAATCCTTGCTAGGACTCACTATCCATCACAAAACAATTAAACAATTTATAAGAAATGATAGATTGAAACTTTCAAAAAGTATATGATGACAACATTCACAACAAGGTCATGGTCAAACTCAAGTTGTATGATTCTCTTATAGGTGCATGTACAGTGCATGGTGTTTACCTCAGTACGTGTATTCTCAATTGAAATCTAGCATGGTGTCTACATCAATTAACAATCAAGAACCCAATTAGAGAAAAAAGAATATGAACATCACAAAAATTCTAATACATGGTGTTTGTCCTTAGATATTCAAGAATTGATTTTTCATAATTCGTTTTAACCAAATTATATGTTGCGAACAAGAACATATTCAACAAGTCAATTGATCATGTTCTACAACAATTAATTCCAATACATGTTTCAAAGTTAGCTACTCAAAGAAACAAGAATATTAGAATTTGGATATCATGGAAAAATAAAAATCATCATTGTTGTAAGAAAATATGGAATCCACACAACTTATATAATTGAAATCATGTTTAGGGCGTCAAAGTTAAGCCCTAACTACAAAAGTTTAATTATACATAACCAAATAAAACATAAAAATTAAGAAATATATAACTAAGAATACAACCCTTTTTTCTCCTCCTTTGCTCTTCTTCCAAAAGATTTCTTCTTCTTCCTTTGTTTCTTCAATTCTTGGAATCTTGGAATCCCCTATCACCAAAGACCTCCCTTCCTTTTATAGACAAAATATGATGTAAATATCATGATATTTTTAATACAAATATCATAGAATACAAATATCACACATACAAATATCATATATGATATTTATGTGATGTCATAGATGACATAACTCAACTTATAGATCAAATATTTCACAATTGCTTAGGCTTGGGTTGAATCATAAGTAAATATGACTAAAACTTGGCTTGTAAACCAAAAAATTTGCATTTAAAATAATAAAGTGATGTCCAAAATAATATTTTGAGTTTAATGCACAAAAACATCACTTTAAACCTTAATCATTTATAAATGCCTATATGTAATCAATTTTAGAATGTATATTATGGCACTTATCACAACCCCCAACTAGCTTATTGCTAGTCCCTAACAATACAAGCATAAAGAAAATGTCGTGATGATTTTAAAAGGAACACCACACAATAACAGAACAAAAGGTAAGAGATCACAACTGCTATCCAAATTATTATAATCACAACTTCAAACATTTGTGTGTGTGTGCACCAAGTCAAAACCTTCTTTCCACAAACCATAATGCATAAATCTCAAGAAATTATCCAAGTAAAAAGCCTTAACTTCATATTCTCACGGGTTAGAAAATGATTTTAGTGTATAGAACTTCCACCATTCTTACCAACAAACCTGCCATGGAAAACTAGAGATCAAGTTTGCTAAGAAAATAATCAACCCATATAACAGAAAAGAAACTACCTGTCCTTTTAAGGAAGAATACGACTTTTAATATTGATTTTTTCATTCTTTTCTGTTTTTCTATTTTTTTCCTCAAATCCACAATATCATACAATACAACGAAGGCTCAGTAAGTTACAACATTGTTCTAACAAAATTGATCTCTATCATCCTCAGCATCCTACCAGCATTCCACAAATCATGTAATGGTGTTCATTGACAGCATATTTCCATTTCAAAAGATCAATGAAAGTTCATAAGTTGTTTTCTCATTTCTCTCCACTCACCTAAAACTTAATTTGTGCTTTAACTTGACAATTTTCTTAGTATTTATGTGTTATCGTCCATCTTACCACAAGACTTAGTATTTGTGCACAAGATAATTTAGAAGTTACTTTCTAACAATCCAAATAGAAGAATTGACTCAAACTAATTGTATCAAATCATCAATGCATGAATATGTTACCCCCAACTAAAATGAAACATTGTCCGCAATGTAAAAATAAAGAAGCCGACTGTAGGAATGTTATGCAAGAAAGTAGGGGGCAGAAAAAATACAACCTGAGATCAAAGATTCATTGACAGGGTAGTAGTGGAGGGCCTCAGTCTCGCACCATATTCAGGATTCTAGTGAGCTTTTAGTCGATGCGTTGCTGGCTAGCCTCCAGCCGATGCAAGCAGCCTATCATTTCCTAGATGTAAGGAGTGTGTGGTGGGTCAACAGCAAAAGAGCTGGATATGTCCAAGGAGGATGCAACCGGAAGTCGGGGTGTGTGTCGGCTCCTAGCAATGGTGGTCATGTGTCTAGTACTCTGACGCCAAGTATATTTTTCCAGAACAGTGACTTGATAAGTGGAAGATAGATAAGTGCGATGAGGGCATATGCCTTTATAGTAAAGTAACTAGGTGATGAGCCGCGGGTCAGCTGGACCCGAACCAATTCCCTCTCCCTCCACCGGGTCAGGCTGACCCGGATCTCCCTTCCATCTTCACGGTTCGAGCAGACCCGTGGGCATCACTATCGGGTCGCCGCCATTGAGAGCACGGTGAGCCTCACCTCTGGTATGGTTCTGTCGATCATAGTGCAAAGAACTCATCCCCGTGATCCTCTAACCATGTGGTGGCCGGCGTTGGGAGATATCCGGCTTTGAAGTCCTTGGCCCGTATGTCTTTTCTTCCATCATTGACCACCAGCAACATCTCCTTTTCGTACGAAATCGGGGGTGTTAGCTTCCTCTGCTCGAGCTCATCATTTTCATACCGGTCTCGCCGCCCATCTTGGCCGGAAACACCAAGGTCCCCTTCCGTCGTCGTCGGACGGTCCTTAAGGCAGTTTCGTGGTTCTCTACCTAGGGTTGCGTGCATATGGTTTTTTTATATATTTGTTTTAAATCATTTAGTTAGTCATTTACGATTATGCCCTTGTTTTGTCAGCTATATTACATTAAATACCTATATGTATTTACCACCTTTCCATTGTCATATTTGTTGTTTTATTTATTATATATATATATAGCTTCCATAATTCATAGTAAATTCATTCAAACTCCGATTCAAACGATTCTTGAGCTCTTAAATTTTTTATTTTCTTTGTATAATTTACTAAAACTACTTTGACCCTATTTCGGTTTTCCTATATATTGGTTCTAATTTCGTCCTAATTTCTTCATAAAATGTGTCAATATAAATTTCCTAAAATTTTCACTGTAATTTAGGTCGGGTGTTACAGTCTCCCCTCCTTATAAAAATTTCATCCTCGAAATTTGTTTACTTAATCAATCTTGAATTACTATTTCTCATTCCTTACCTAAAACTAAATATCTTTAATATATGTAATATAAATGCAGTTTAACTTTCTCCAGGTCCGTGTATGGAATACTGTAGATGTCATAAATACCTCTACCAACATTTTGTTATATCTCCTTACTGTCTATTCTTGTTTGATATCATAGTAACCCAAAATAATTTATTATGTACCATTCAAGTATTCACTTATCGACACCTTATTGTCTTATGTGGATTTAGATCGTCCCAATTCTAACATCTGGTTGGTCCAATCACATTTTCTCATTCACAAACCTTTAGCTCATTCGTCTCTATTTACGCATTTGGTACTTATTGTGTTAATATCGATATAATATAATGTGGTTAGATATCTCGGATCTTTAATTCGTTTCTTAATACTCAATTCCTAGCTCTATCTCCACTTTTAAAAAAAATTCTCATCAACATATCGATCATATATAAGACATTGATTACTCATATGAAATTACATTTAATACACAGTAAAGCCACATTCCTTATAGCATAACAGAGTTATACCTTTCATGCATATAATACTGAGTATTACTACATGTTATATATATATATCATTATTATATCTCCAATGACGATGCCATCACCTTCCCCACTTACACTTCACAGATACATTGTTTGATTTATCCTTAAATACTATTTCATACTACCTACACCAATAATCATCAGAAACTCTATCTTATAACTATCCTCTCCACCTTGATCACTCTTTTAATAGACCACATCCCATAAATAGAAATATCCTCCAACTCATAGATAGAAAATATTTATCAATTCTATTGATTATAATAGAGCTGCGAATATCAGTTTATATATACGCCAACATCTACATTCACCATACTTCATTTCCTCACCTACCCTAGATCATTCTCAAACTATTTAATATCACTTTATGTTCAACATTAAGTATCATGAGTTTAGAATGACTTTATATCTATATATATATATATATGTAGATATCTTTATAATATAGTACAAGTAATCAATTCACAAAACTTCGACGTACACATATTTACATGCACATATATACAATTAGATCCATAATGTGACAATATCAAGGTAATATGAAAAATAAAACAATTACTGTAGCCACTAGGCCTATAGGCCGGAGCTCTACTCACACTACATTATATACTTATCCTACCGATTCTTTTAAATGCATTAAAGAGAAGTTATGATTATTTTGTAAATAATTATTCATGCATGTTTTAAAATTTATTGTGCGGGTTCTATAGGTAATGGGATACGGAGTGGCGTCAGGTACTCGGCCTGGACAATGTGCGACTTCATAGAACTCCAAGTCTCTTGGACCGCAAATGTGGTTTTAACTTAATGAGTTTTACATGTTTTATTCCAAAGAAGATTTAATAAGAAAAATATTTTAAAATGCATCAAATATTAAATATTTGTTTGATTTAATTGTGTTAGATTTTTCATAAAATCATGTTATAAACAGTTTGCGAGTACAATTTATTTGCACCGTTGTTGTTAAAGTATGATTGTTTTAACACTTTGAAACTAATATCATTTGTAAATATTGTTCATCCGGATTAAGTGTAAATGCATCTCAGAAGGGAAAAGGATAAAAGCAGATGTAGAGGAAAGGATTTGGCTGATCCCTTTAACTTAAGGGTTCGGCCAAATCCCGTCGGATAGAACCCTTTAGTCGGGGAGAGACCGGCTTATTACATAGTTTATATGGGAGGACAGCGATCTCTCTTTACTAAGGAGAAAGTTAGTACAGGGATAGGTGGTCCAATCTCATAAATGAGAGATGTAATTACTAGGTACAGGATCCCCTATAAATAAGGGGATAGGAAATAGAAGACGGGGACTTTTTGGGTGTGAAGATTGAGAGTGGGAACTTTGGTGATTTTTTGACATCACATTTGGCTACCACAGTGGGAGAGATAGCACCTCCACGTTACGAGGAAAGAATGGCGACGATTAGTTCAGAAGTAGCTGGGCAAAATGACTCTCGAAATCTCCTTCAGGAAGAAGAAATCCCTCGGGAAAATTTCCGCAGAGCAGAAGCTGGCGAGCTAGAGAATGGCGCTATTCGTCTTGCTGCTAAGGAAGTGGAAGAAGAAATCTAAAGAATGACCCGTTACCTCGAGATGTTGAAACGAGAGTTGGCGAGTGCCAAGAAGGCTAGTGATACCAGCCTTCGAACACTACAAGGGTCGAACGGATCCAGTTGTGCATTTGGACCATTACATGAGGAAAATGATCCTCTGGGCTAGGGAGGAGGCAATCTTGTGCAAGGTCTTCCCCTCATCCTTGAGACCTGTGGCTTCCCACTGGTTCCATCATTTGAGGGCGAACTCGGTGTCAACCTGGAGAGATTTGGCCAAGCAATTTATTAATCGATTTATTGCGGGGAGTCATGAGCCCAAGACTCTGAGTAACCTCCTTACAATGAGACCAAACAGTGGAGAGTCTATGACCAACTACCTGGCAAGATATTTGGAGCTGTGCGCAGATGTAGATAGATGTGATGATCAGATGAGGACGTCCTCTTTCAAATTGGGATTAGCAAAAGGAAGTAGACTGAAAGAGTCGTTGACATTCTATAAGCCTAACTCGATTGAGATCCTACAGGATCGGGTAAGGGGGTACTCGAAGGTGGAGACAAAGGGAGAAGCAGGAAAAGGCAAGAAGCCCCGCTAACGAAAAAAGGATGACTATAAGATACTGTCAGGAAGAACAAAGAATGATGACTATCATACATAGGCCAATCAGATCAAGGGAAACCATATATGGGGCAAGTTAGTTCTGTCAAATTTAATATCCCTATCCAGCGAATCTTTGTCGAGATCAAGGATGAACCATACATTGTCCGACCACCAAAGCTTTTTGGTGATCCAAAGCTTCGAGATTCCAAGAAATTTTGTGCATTTCACAGAGAACATTGCCACATAACAGGGTATTGTTCATAACCTTCAGAGCCACTTAGAGGAGCTGACTGAGCATAGGAAGTTATCGAAATTTGTCAAAAACAATAAAGCTGAGACACCACACGCAAAGGAGGATGGTGTAGCCTTGGCCCAATGGATCCATGATGACCCCATTGAGACGATAGAGGTAATTAACCTCGTCAGGCCGCGTCTGAACGCTGACATAAATAGCGCTCTAGACTGTCAGCAACCGAGTCCGTTCGAAGGGTTGATAGTAAAAAAAGCAAGAAAGACGGGTGTAGATATTACATTTGATGATAAAGACCTAACTGAGATAGACCCAACCCATAATGATGCCTTACGGGTGACAATGCAGGTATATAGGTGAGATGTGAAGCGCGTATTGGTAGATGAGGGAAGTGCAATGAATGTGTTATATTACCCGGTGTCGGAGAAATTGGGACTTACACAAGCCGATCTCATGCCAAAGTCAGTTTGCTTGGTCAGATTCAACGGCCAACAGATGTACCCGGTCGAGAAAGTAATAACAGATGTCAGGTTTGGCCCAAAAATCATCTCAACAGAGTTCTTGGTGGTTCGAGGAAGAACGGCCAGCAATGCGATATTGGGCAGACCATGGCTACATGCGATGGAAGCCGTCCCATCAAATTACTATTAGATGATTCGCTTTCCGCAGGAGGGGAAGATGTATGAAGTCAAAGGGGACTGGCCGAACTCATCGAAAGAAATGTCAAATACAGTGAGGGAAACCCACCAGGTCAGTACCATGCTTAGAGAGTCAAAAGTAGAGGCCGAGCCAAGTACTGATCTGGAGAAAAAATCCAGAGAAAAGATGGAGAAGATTAGGATTGATGGAAAAGACGAAGAGAAATACTTCTTGATAGGAGCCAGCCTTCCCACCGACGAGAGAGAATCCCTAATTGGGTTGTTGAAAAGGAATGTCGTCCAAAAGGCCAGGAGGTCGGCCTTGGCACATGCGAAGGCCGTTGTGAGAGAAGTACAAAAGCTTGTGGAGGCGGATGCTATTCGAGAAGTGGAATGGCTGTCAAACACAGTGGTGGTCAAGAAGAAGAATGGAAATTTGGAGGGTTTGTGTAGACTTCACCGACCTAAATAAGACTTGCCCAAAGGATTTATTCCCTCTTTCGAAAATTGACCAGTTGGTAGATGCCACATTAGGGAGCCAAAGAATGAGCTTTCTAGATGCTTATAGGGGATACCATCAAATACCAATGAGGATAGAAGATCAGGAGAAGACATCATTCATCACTCCGAGGGGAAAATACTGTTACAGGGTCATGCCCTTCGGACTGAAGAATGCGGGGGCAACCTATCAGCGACTAGTCACAAAAATGTTTAAGGAGATGATTTGACGAACGGTTGAGGTCTACATCGATGATATGGTGGTTAAGTCAAGACGAGAGGAGGATCATCTTTCCAGCCTTCAAGCAATTTTTGATGTGTTAAAAGCTTACAGACTGAAGTTGAACGCTTCCAAATGTGCTTTTAGGGTCAGCTCAGGAAAGTTCCTCGGCCATCCGGTGAAAAGAAGAGGGATAGTGGTAGACCTAGACCAGATTGTTTCCATAGAAAACCTGAGGAGGCCAAACACTATCAAGGAGGTCCAAAGGCTGACAGGAATGGCAGCTGCACTCAATAGATTCATCAGTCGATCTTCAGACAGGTGTCAACCGTTTTTCAAAATTCTTAGGGGTGCTAGGCGGTTCGAATGGGATGAAAAATGCGACTTGGAGCTTGATGATTTAAAATGTTACCTCCAAACGACTCTACTACTTGCAACCCCAAAAGTCGGAGAGAAGCTGAGAGTGTACCTCACTGTCTCAGAAATAGCTGTTAGTGTAGTCCTCTTAAGGGAAGAGGGAATGAGAGAACAACCAATCTACTACATAAGGAGGACACTACTTGACGCTGAGATAAGATACACTCCCCTCGAAAAGTTATTGTATAATTTGGTGATAGCCTCAAGAAAGTTGAATCATTACTTTCAAAGCCACCCAGTGGAAATAGTCACCGCATACCCGCTGAAGAGTGTCCTCTCAAGAGTTGACTAACGGGAAGGATAGCAAAGTGGGCTTTGGAATTGGGACAATACGAATTGCGATTCGTCCCAGGACAGCTATTAAAGGACAAGTGATGGCGGACATTTTAGTGGAATTCACCATTCTGCCCCCAGAGGAACAAGAGGTCCTTTGGGCACTAGAAGTTCTCTCGGCCAATACTTGGGAGCTAATGGTAGACAGATCTTCAAACAGGAAAGGCTCCGGGGCAGGGATAGTTCTCACTTCCCCAGAAGGGTTCAGTATAGAGCAGGCCATAAGGTTGGGTTTCAAAAAAATAAACAATGAGTCCGAATATAAGGCACTTTTATGTGGACTTCGTAGTGCGCTCAAACTTGGAGTAAAAAAGTTGAAAGTTAGCTCAGACTCGCAGTTGATAGTCGGCCAGTTGACTGGAAAGTATGCCATAAAAACAAAATCTATGATTGCATATTTTACCGAAGCCAGGAAAATGATGGAGAGGCTTGAAGACTTTGAGATTGTCCAAATCCCAAGAGGGCAGAAGAGTCATGCTAACGCCCTAGCTACCCTAGCTTTGGCCGAACAGGATGCAATAAGGCGAACGATAACCGTTGACATTTTAGAAGAACCCAACATATTGGCCGAGGGACTAGAAATTGACCCAACAGAACTGGGGCAAAGCTAGATGGACACATTCGTTCAATACCTTGAAAAGGGATACTTCTGGACAACCGGAAGGAGGCACGAAAGATTATGATGAAGTCTTCCAAATTCTGGCTCTCCCCAGAAGGAAAGTTGCACAGAAGATCCTTCTCGGGGCCTTATTTATTATGTGTTCATCCAGAGAAGAAGAACCAACTCCTATATGAGATACATTAGGGGAGCTGTGGAGCCCATACTGGAGGAAGATCGATGGCTCAGCGAGCTATCACGTAGGAGTGTTGGTGGCCGCACATGCAAGAAGATTCGAGGGCGCATGCAAAAAGTTGTGAACAATGCCAAAAGTTTTCAAAGAACCCGCAGCTACCAGCAGTGGGTTTGAGCACTTTGACAAGTCCATGGCCTTTCGCCCATTGGGGGTTGGACGTGATAGGTCCATTAACAATAGCAACGGGGGATAGGAAGTACCTAATAACAGCTACTGATTGCTTTACAAAGTGGGTTAAGGCGAAACCACTAGCAAAGATTACTGACTCAGAGATAAGGAAATTTGTATGGGAATACATCATAACGAGATATGGTATCCCATATGTGTTAATCATCGACAATGGAACCCAGTTCGATAGTAGGGCGTTCCAAGATTTTTGTTCAGGGTATGGGATAAAAAACAAATACTCGACACCGGCCTATCCTCAAGGGAACGGCCAGACTAAAGCCTCAAACAAAGTCATTCTTGACGGACTAAAAAAAACGTCTAGAACAGGCAAAAGGAAGATAGGTCGATGAACTTCCAAGCATACTCTGGACTCAAAGAACCACCCCAAGAAGATCCACTAGACAAACGCCTTTCTCTCTCACCTTTGGAATGGAGGCTTTTATCCCATTAGAGATCGGTCTCCCAACCATTAGGACTACTGCGTTTGAAATAGGTGAAAATGATGAAGCACTGGCATTACACCTGGATCTCAGTGAGGAAAAAAGGAAACTTGCCGCTCTCAAACTGTCCTCGTACCAGCATGCCTTAAAAAATCTTCACGAAAAGCATGTTAGATTGAGAAGTTTTCAACCAAAAGACTTAGTCCTTAGAAAAGTACTCCTTAACACAAAGAACCCTCAAGATGGAAAACTGGGGGCAAATTGGGAAGGCCCTTACAAAGTCAACGCTGTAGTCGTCTATGAAGCGTACAAGTGTTTTCCTCAAAAAGAGGTTTTGAGTCGTAAGATCGGCCAGGCGGCTGCAGACCTAAAAAAATAATAAAAAATCCAAGTGATTTCCCAGAAATGGGTTCTTTCAAAAAAAAAAAAAAACTTAAGTGTTTTCCTCAAAAAGAGGTTTTCGGTCGTGAGATCGACCAAGAGGCTGCAGACCTAAAATATATATATATATATATATATATATATCCAAGTGATTTTCCAGAAATGGGTTCTAAAAAAAAACTTAAGTGTTTTCCTAAAAAAGAGTTTTTGGGTCGTGAGATCGGCTAAGAGGCTGCAGACCTAAAAAAAGTCCATATGACTTCCCAGAAATGTGTATTTTAGAAAAACACTAAAATTGAGAAAATAAAGACATGATCGAAATAATACAAAACGAGCAAACAAGCATTAGAATTTGAAAGATAAGTCTGGAACATGTGGCAAATGTTAAACAAGAAGGCAAGGCCTAGGCTAACTAGCTAAACCTAGAATCATAGAAACATCTTATTCTCCTCCACGTTTGACTCTGCCTTCACCCTCATCAACATTCTCCGTCTCATGCTCCAAACTGATTGGATCATCCACAAGCACAACAGTCGATGTATCGACATCGATAGATTGTGCGGATACGGAAGTACCGATGTTTGGATCGACAGAGGGAGGGAAGAAAATATCATGAATGCTCTGCTGGGGTGCTTCCAAAGAAGGGAACTTGATCTTATCCTGGGCCCAAAAAGGAGACTCCTTAGGGATCTCCATCTCATTCAGAAGATCGGCCCTCCCCATGAGATAGGCCATAATGCCTTGTTCTTTGAGGTAGCCAGTGTACTCCTCAAAAGCTTCATCATTTGCCTTCCCCGTAGCGAGATCGGCTACCTTCTTTTCTCTGGCCAAAATCGATGAAAGGGTATCCCTCAAATCAGCTTCCAGTTTCTTAATTTTCTGTTTGGCTAGAGAGAGATGCCTCGGCCTGTGAATCCTTGAGTTCGGCCTTCACCCCTGCAAGCTGAGACTTCGACCTATCTTGAGCCTGAATAAGGCGGATGTGATCCTCCTTCTCACGATTGTGCCTCTCTTCCAGTTCATTATGGACCTGGCTTGCCTAACAAAAAAATAAAAAAATAAATTTTTTTTAATAATAATAATAATAGATATATGAATTTATTTATCTATGTAAGTCTCCAATGCAATATAAAAATAGGAAAACATACTTGCATCCTGAAACGGCCAAGGTAGTCATGGAGTTCGGCATTAGGGTAGTCCCTCCACCTCCCTGAGTCAGCAGCCACAAACGCCACCCCTCGAAGGGAGATGTCGACCCCTTGATCGATAACTGAATAACCTGTTGATAAAGGTTGGCCATCAAGAGTAGGTGAAAAGGTCAACGACCCTTCTTCGGATCGGCGGCTCGGATAGACCAAACTTCGAGAGTTTCTAACCGATGTGGTTTTCTTGCGAGGCCTGCCGTGTCTCTGAGAGCATCCTCTTCCCTTGGAGAGGAGGAGGAAGAGGAGGAGGAGTCGTGCTAGTGCAGTACTGTCCAGCCTTTGACGAGAGGACGAACTGTCCATGGTTTGACTGCTTGGGCCGAACAATGGAGCAAAGGGACGTTTTGCCATTGCCTCTTCTACTTGAGAAGGAGAATCTAAAAAAATATAAAAATGAAAATAAATAATAAAAATAATATATTTTAATTAAGTCGATCGATGTCAATTAATTGTCCAAGATCAGACAAGGGTGACGTAAAGGAATAAATAAAGTGAATAAATAATTAATTGCGCAAGAAGAAAAAGAAACTCAAGCAAATGTGGTTGGTCGAACATCAGGTAGAAGTACAGGATTGTTGGAGTCCTTCCAAATCAAATGTTGTTAGCATATCAGCAGAAATATCCATGTTGTCCATCTAGCCTTTTGAGTCAGAAGGCAATGATAGATTCCCTAAAGATCTTGTCGAGCTTGCAGAAGAAGAGTTCGGCTCAACTAAGGGGTCCAGAGTTGGAAATTGATTTATTAGTCCATGGGCTAGGTTGAATTGACGAAATAAAATCATCACCCTCTCCACAGAGGTGTTTGGAGGTAGATGGGTGTTGGGAGTCACAGATGGGGAATACCCCAATAGATAGGGAGTAGATCGGTCAAATGGGAGAATACCAAGAGGACCGAGGTGGTCAAGAAGCCGATTTAAGGCCGAACACTCACCCCTATCTTTAATCTCCCTGTTTAAAGGGAACGGGGTGAGAACACTGGATCTTCGCTGGATCGAAATACCTTATTCACCAACTTGAGGACTGAACTCCCATCCTGACCCACCTATTAGAAAGAATTCAACTTCATCATGCTTGGAGGAGGAGGGAAAGTAATGAATCAGAGGTCTACTTTCGTCTCCAGGGAACAGATGAAACTTGTTCTGTTGACCACACTTTTTGGGATAGAAACTGTGTTCCAAGTCCATTGGTCTAACGCCGAACCTTTAAAACTTATTTAAAATATCTACGCCATTGATTATCCTATAAAAGTTCGAGTTCCACTGATGAGGCGCAGGGCCAAACATATCAAGACATTCCTTAAAGAACTCAGATAAGAGAAATCTGAGCCCGCCCTCCACGATGGCAACCATTGGAAATTTGGCTCGGCCTTCAGTGGGATCAGCTTCAGAGGCAACACTCAGTTCACATTCTGGTGGAAAACTGAACTTCCTTCCCCATTCTCGGAGTTCAGTAGAGTCTCTCGAGATGTTCTTGTACTTCCCCATAAACGGAACCAGAATGAAGTGGCAGTAGAGAGAATTGATCAATAGTAACAATCGATGCAAAATAGCATATTTGATCAATGAAACTCACCACAAAATCGAATCGGCACAAGGAAAGAGGCTTCGCACGAAGATCAGCTTCAATCCACAGCTCCGACAGCAAGTCACTTTGAAAATAATAGAGGAAAGGACTATGCAAGCTCCTATTTATAAGAGGAAAAAAGTCGTTCTCTCTCCTCATTAAACTGACGAGACGCCGCCATGATTAGGCGACATTAATTTTGAAAAAGTCGCCTAATCAAGGTTCAACATTTTGCAAAGTCACGTCCACAACTAGCTTGGCTTGGATTGCCTTTGGGGACCAATGTCACGTCAGATGTCCACGTGGCAGAAGAAGGCATCCGGATTAAGCATAAATGCATCTCAGAAGGGAAAGGGATAAGAGCAGATGTAGGGGAAAGGATTTGGCCGATCCCTTTAACTTAAGGGTTCGGCCAAATCCCCTCGGACCGAACCCTTTAGTTGGGGAGAGACCGGCTTATTACTTTGTTTATATATGGGAGGACAGCCGATCTCTCTTTACTAGGGAGAAAGTTAGTATAGGGATAGGTGGATCCAGTCCCATAAATGGGATATGTAATTACTATGTACAGGATCCCCTATAAATAAGGGGATAGGAAATAGAAGACGGGGACTTTTTGGTTGTGAAGATTGAGAGTGGGAACTTGGTGATTTTTTGACACCACAATATATATATATATATATATTGAGTCAAGTTTTGTGGACCAATTCTTGGTGTGTTGTTGTATCACATTGTTTCGGGGTGGGGGTGTACAACCAACTGCCACTTAGGTGTTCGGATATCGTAGTTTTTTAGCGAGTACACTTTCCTTAAATGGATCCTCCCTAGTGTGTGATTGTTATTAGACCATAGGTCCTACATTTGTATTTTGATGCAAAAAACTTAATGTGTTATTTGATTGTACTCGTATTTGAATGAATTTTGATAAAGCATGAAATGATCGTGATGATTGATTTAAGTATCATTATATATCATTTGGAATCATGTTTGATCATATTTAATATAAATTGGATGAATTTGGACTTGTTCATTTTCGAAATACAAAATCCGCTAAAACATCACACTATGTACATGTCGGTTGAATAGTCATAACTTATTCATACAATCTCCAAATGACTTGATTCTTACGCTAAAATATTATTAATACATATGCGAACATTTATTGTTCTAAGGTTATGAATCAAATGTGAGTGAAATATGTTCAATTTCGCTGTCAAATTTAGTATAACTGTACAGACATGATATAACATTGTTTAAGATTAGTTGCTGAAATTGAATGTCCAATTGAACTCCAATGGCTTTTTGTGTATATTTAAATATATGTTAAATGATTTATTATGTGCTTACTTAAATTTTATTGAGTATATATCATATTGATTGACCTATGTCCAAGCATTGAAGTTGTTTGAGCTTACAAGCAACAATGAGGTGCCTTGTCACCTATTTATTTGTAGGTGAAATCAATCAAGTATCTTGAGCTTAATTGGAGCAGTATTTTGTTTATTTGATTGAGAAAATTTGTACATTCATTTGTTGAAGCTTAATTGGTCAAGTTTGAGCATGATCAACTCCATTTTAGAAAAAAGTTTGACTTCTCATGAACAAGCATTCGTTCAAGGCGTGTGAAATGAATATTGTTGCTGGAGAATTTCTTTTTTGAGCTTCTACAAGTCCTCTTATGTGCTTTATGCCAAGAATTCAAAAGAGATTTCATGTTTAATATGATTGGTCAACATTGTGGCAACATTTACTTCTTGGGGGACAAAGGAGAGAGAAATGGATGAAATGTTGTTTCTTGTTCCAGAATCTAGAAAGGGTTGTCTGGCTTGGTTTCTACAAGACTTACATCATCAACATGGAATTTATGGTGCAACCAAACAAGCCTAAGCCAAAGGAGATATTTTTACATAACAATTTTCAATGGCACTATAATGAATGGTGGAGATTTATTTGGTTTGAACTAAAGAAGGGTTAATATTAAAAGAAGAAGGAAGGGCCAAGATCAAGACTTAATTTTCATCCAATGGCCAAGATTATTTTGTCTTGGAAAGAAAAGAAGGGTTTGGACTTGTGTGGAAAGTGGAAGAACATCTGTAAAAAAATTGGCCAAGTCTTTGAGCTTCAAATCCTCTTAACTTCAATTCTTGATTCAAGCTTCTTCCTAGAGATCTCTTGCCAAAAATTTGATTACCATCAAGCTATCATTTTCCTATTTCTAAGAGAGATCCGAAAATCCATCAAGAATTCATTATTCTTCATTCTACCCATGGGTATCATTTTTGGTGTTTCTTGAGTTATGTTTCAACAAAGCTTCTCATAATCTCATCTATATCTTCTTGGGAGCTTTGTGTGAATTTTCCATAGAGTGATTGCCACATCTTGAGCTCATTCTTAACCATATTCGTGAGCATCATCTCTAGTCTTTGTGAGAGTTTCTCAACCAAAATAGCCTTGAGCTAACCTTGAGAGAACGTTGTGATATAAGTTTGGGGTACAACTTGGAAACCCTAGTTCTTGGTTATCTTGAAACCTTGGCTGTAAGAGTTTGGGGCTAGCTTGCCTAAAATCGTATGTGAAACCCCGACACAAAAATATTAAGTTTGGTTAAATTTTTGAGTAATAAGTTATTGAAAACGGATTCGAGGAGATAACGGACCATTCGAGTTGTATAAGACCATAAAGAATAGTTTTGAGCTAGGTTCACTAAATGGGTCATAACTTTTAGCAAAGATGTCTGTTAGGGTCCCATAATATATCAAATCAAAGCTAAGAACAAGACAGAGTCGCAAAACATAAGGCCACATGCCTAGGCAGTGCCCCTAAGCATGTACAAAAGTTCACCCAGAACAGTGGCTTATGGGAAAAATGAAGGAAAATCTAAGGTTGCGGCCACCTAGGTGCACTTTCTGTGCATGCCTAGGAGAGCACCCAGGACAGGGGGTTTAACCCGAAACTTAAGCCCAATGCGCCTAGGCGCAATTCCATATGCCTAGACGCTCCCCGAGCTGATAAATGGACATACGCGACCTAGAACTTGTATTTTCTTTGGAGGTCTAACTTTTAGAGAGAGAGAGGAAAATAGAGATATTCTTGAGGGATTTTCAATGATTAAGGCTTGGATTGAAAATTAGAACAAGATTCAAGAAGGATTCCACAAAGTTTGGAAGATTTGAGGTAAGTTTCTAGTTTTCCATAAAAACTTGGGTTTATGTAATTTCGGTTGGAACTTCAAATGGGTATTTTGGAATGATTATATAGGTTGATGTGAACCTATTTATGATGTTATATACTAGGTTGGTTATTGATTTGGTGGATTGAAAGCTTGAAGGTTTGAGTTGGGCATATTTGGGTTTCTAAAGAGAAAAAGGTAATTTCTCTTGATTTGTTGGTTTGGTTTATGTTGTTTTATATTATTGGGAATTAATTTGTGGGAATGGGTGATGCATTTTCTATATGGTAGGTTCGGGAACTCAAACGCTAATATTTGGGAAATTGTAGCTTGTGATAGCTTGGATTGGAGGTAAGGATTTTTACTCCTTTTTTTATCGAATTATTTTGTTCTCTAAGGAGTGGTTTGTATTTCTTCATTGGTCATTATATTTGTGTTCTTGCCTAAATTGCTCCTTAGGAAAAATGAACCCTTTTGTTTGGTTATTGATTAAATGCATACCCTATTAATGCTTATTCATCTATTGGGCATGATAACTCTTGTTCATGCATCACATAGTTATGTACATATATATATATAGGTTTGTTATTTGTATCTACTTCTCTTGCATGACATGATTCAACATGCGTTGTAGTTGCACCAGAGCTATGAGTATGGACCCGTAGTATCCTTAGGATCTATTGGTGTGATGTAGGGTATCGAAGGGGCACATTGTGACTAGAATCAGGTTTCCCCATTATGGAGGTGCATCTATGGTTGTCTGGGGCAAGGTACAAGGTTTTTGATGATTTTTCAGATATCTATTGACCTATGCTAGGGTTCTGTAGGTTGTAGCTAATGATTATATATTGCTGTGACATTTTAGATGTCATTTTGTAGGGTGTAGCTTGATTCCTTTTTCAGTCTTATAAACTTGATGACTCTATATATTTCCCTACTGAGTCTTCTTCTCACCCTATTTCTTTTCTTCTATCCTTCAGGAGAGACTGGTGCCGAGAACCAGGCTACGGATCAGTAGAAGGCTGCGTGACATGGAAGGCGATCCTAGGAGCACTAGGATTCATAGTATTATGTGTTGGAACCTTGTTGGTTAATTCAGTTCATTTAGTACTTATATTTGGTTAAATATTATGTTTCTTAAATACCTTTTTGGTATGTTAGATGGATGGTCAGAAGTGTATGCCGTGTGATCGGGACTCGCGTACCTATATGATGGACCATAGGTTCAGATTTGTTGACTTTAAGAGTCATTGTTGATGATAATTGTGAGATGATGTTATGCATATTATTTGCATATGATTAGGAGGCCTGAGGCCCTGCCTAGAGTGTGAATGTGGTTAGATGGCCAGAGGACCTGTTAGGCTACGAAATTGCTCTGAATTATTATTGATTACATTTCTTATATGATATGATATGTGACTCCAGGTTGGCACCCTCCGATATACGGGGAGGTGCTGTCGAATTTTTTTTAGAATTCGGGGTTAGGATGACGAGTGGTGAGGTCCTTAATGATGGTGCACACATCAGTAGTGCCGCACCTAACTCAGTTTCACAACCTCTGCTAGTCTGATATGTTTTCTTATCTCTTAAATCCTTGGTAATTTAATTATGTTGAGTATTTATCTGTTGTGGTGTAGATGGATACTTGTAGGAAGACCCATTATACTTGCGTTGTGGCAACCCACGAGATGGGGGCAGCGAAGGTGACCTAGGGGCCGTGGTAGGGGCCGAGATAGAGGAGTGGCACGTGCTACTAGGCACACTCGCAGCACTTAGAACTCAGTGTCGGAGAATGACACCAATGAGAGAGTGGATGAGAGATTTGGTGCAGAGGATCAGGGGAGGACCCTAGAGCCGGTATTACTGGAGGTACAGGTTGCTCCTACCAGCACTGCGGGGATGCCTGTGACGTTAGTGGATTTAACTGGGATAGTGATGAACTTGGTTCAAGTGCAGACTCAGGCGCAAGTGGTGAGAATACTAGAGGTCCAAAGTGAGGTACAGGCTTCTGGAGCTAGTAACGGAGATGGTGTTAGACCAAGACGAGAGATTTATGAGGTGGATCAGTTGAGGAGGACTAGCCCTCTAGTGTTTGATGGCGAAGGAGAAGGGTACGAAGCCGGTGAATGGCTAAGACAGATGAGCAAGATGTTCGAGTCTCTAGCTCTACCGAATGACCGAAGGATGAATCTGGTATTTTATTATCTTAGAGGAGCAGCACATGACTGGTGGGATTCCTTATATCAGAGGAAGAACGACTTGACCTAGGTCTCATTTGAGATGCTTTTTCCAGACAATTTTCAGTCAGACAAGGTCGGGCAGTATTTGGAGTTAGTGCAGACTCCTGATATGATGGTGACCCAATACACTAAGAAGTATGAGGAACTCTATAGGTTTGATAAAAAGTTTGTTCGGATGATTAGAGCAAGACGAAGAGGTATCAAGACGAATTGATTCCGACCATTGGAAAACTGATGATCCCTTTAGGGTGATGTCATATGACAATGTTGTAGACATGGCTCTTACGATAGAGCGGGGAGAGTGCAATTCCCGTCAGTACTAGGATATTCATAAGGGTCGTAAGGCTCTAACTTCTAGTGGTAGAAGTAGTAGTGGTCAGAAGAGGTAGCAGATAGTCAAGAAAGCCAGCGGTAGAGACCAGGGACAGAGGCCACAAGGTGGCAAGTTTACATGTTACAAGTACGGAAATGAGGGACACAAGAGGCATTAGTGTCCGGCGAAGGGGGTTGTGTGCTTCAGGTGTGGTGTGGCAGGCCACAAAAGCAATGAGTGTCCTCAGGGTGGCAAGACTTCATATCAATATCATGCACCCAAAGTGCCATCTCCTTCAGTTTCTCCAGGTCTTCCATTCACTGTTCCATCAATGGGAAGAAGATGAGGCGAATCTAGACAGACCCTGCAGCTATAGCCGACTCAAATGCAAACATGAGCATTTACATTGGGATATCAGGAGGCTCCTGCGCATCTCAACTTCGTTGGAGGTACCTTCCTTATCTCAAACTGTTGGGCTAGAGTGTTGTTTGATTCGGGAGCTATAGCTTCATTCATTACTAGCACTTTGGCGAATTCATTGGGGTTGGAAAATTTTCCAATAAGGCGTATGCTTATAGTGTCTCCACCTTTTGGGTATTTTACTGCGTTAGAAGAAATTTCCTTCGGTTGTGAGTGTTGGTTTGGGGAGGTGGTCTTGAAGGCCGATTTTTATGTGATATACATCAACGATATCGATGTGATCCTTGGAGTAGATTGGTTGACTAAGCACCATAGGTTGCTAGACTTTTGGGAGAGGAAGATTACTCTTAGAATACCCGAAGGAGGGGTGATACGGTTGAAGGGATCGAAGGGGATTCCTTGTCCATATTTCTTAGAAAATTCCTCATACCAGGATTGTGGGATGGCGAGTTTGGTGACTTCAGCACCCAAGGGTGATTTCACTACACCAATTTGGGTAGTGGAAGAGTTTATGGATGTATTTTTGGATGCGTTACCGAGATTACCCTCAAAGAGAGAAATTAATTTTGCCATTGAGTTGCATCTGAACTTGAAGCCGATTTGGATTCCTCCTTATCGAATGGCTCTGGCAGAGTTGAAAGAGTTGATGAAGCAACTAGATGATTTGCAGGATTTGGGGTTTATTAGGCAGAGCGTATCCCCGTGGGGAGCACCGGTATTGTTTGTAAAGAAGAAGGATGGGTCATCCAGAATATGTATTGACTATCGATAGTTGAACAGGGCTACAGTGAAGAACAAGTATCCATTACCACAGATCAATGATTTGTTTGACAAATTAAGAGATGCCAACCACTTCTCCAATATCGACTTGAGGTCAGGATATCATCAGTTGTAGATAAAAGATAAGGATATCCAGAAGACGACATTTAGGACTCGATATGGGCATTATGAGTTCTTGGTAATGCTGTTTGGGTTGACTAATGCCCCAGAGGTATTCAAGGACTTGATGCAACGGGTACTTAAACCGTTTTTGGATAAGTTTGTATTGATATTCATAGATGACATTCTAATTTACTCTACAACGGAGGAAGAGCATGGAGAACACCTAAGAGTGGTTCTGTTGACGCTGAGCAAGAATCAGTTGCATGCTAAACTGAGTAAATGTGAGTTCTGGGCCACGAAAGTGAAATTTCTAGGTCATGTCATTACTCATGAGGGCATAGTGGTTGATTACTCAAAGGTTGAATCAGTTTTGAATTGGTTGAGGCCGAAGAATGTGACGGAGATAAAAAGTTTTCTAGGGTTGGCAGGTTACTACCGAAGGTTTATTCAGGACTTTTCGAGAGTTGCTGCACCCATTACACAATTGACTAGGAAGGGTACACCGTTTGTTTCGATAGACGAGTGTGAGGCGACATTTGAGGAGTTGAAGAAGATGTTGACAACAACTCCAGTATTAGTAGTGTCGGAGAGGGATGTGGGTTATCAGGTGTATTGCGATGCATCTGTAGTTGGTCTAGGATGTGTGCTAATGCAATGGGAGAGAGTTGTGGAGTACGACTCTAGATTGCTGAAGACACATGAGAAGAATTATCTGGTTCATGACTTGCAACTGGCAACAGTCATATTTGCTTTGAAGCAATGGCGGTATTATCTCTACAAGGAGACATTTGAGGTCTTTTCGGATCATAAAAGCCTCAAGTACTTATTCACCTAAAATGAGTTGAACTTACGACAAAGGAGGTGGATGGAGTACTTGGAGGACTTTGACTTCAATTTGCAATACCATCCGAGTAAAGCAAATGTGGTGGCCGATGCGTTGAGTTAGAAGCACAATGTGGCTAGTTTGTTTATGCATGAATGGGAGATTATGGAGACAATCAACCAGTTTGTGTTGGAATTGAGGGGTGATGAGGAAAATGTATATTTGGCTATATGACTTCGAGACCGCAAATGGTTCAAAAGGTTATGGATGCATAGAATGGTAATCCAATATTGGATATGATTGATGGTAGAGTGAGATATGTGGGAAGATTGATAGTTATCGATGAAGAGAAACTTTTGGTGGAAAGGGATGATGGCCGATATGGCTAGGTATATGGCAAAGTGTCTAACTTGCCAACAAGTGAAGGGTGAATATCAAAATCTGGCGAGGTTGTTACAACCACAACTGATAGCGCAATGGAAATGAGATATGATCACTATGGACTTTCTGATGGTGTTCCCAATGACTCAAAGAGATATGACACAATATGGGTGATAGTGAACCGATTGACCAAGTTGACACACTTCCTACAAATGAATAAGATGGATTCATTGGAATCCTTGAGCAACTATTATGTGAGGGAGATTGTGAAGTTGCATGGAGTCCCATTATCTATTGTGTTAGACCGGGATCCACGATTCACAGGTAGATTTTGGAGTAGTCTACAAGAGGCTTTGGGTATGAAGTTAGATTTTAGTACGGCGTACCATCCTCAAAGTGATGGGCAAAGTAAGAGAACTATCCAGATTCTGGAGGACATGCTTAGGGCATGTGTAGCGGACTTCGGAAACAGTTTGGATCGATACATATATTTGGCAGAGTTTGTGTACAACAACTCATTCCAAAGTAGTATTGGTATGGCTTCTTTCAAGGCATTGTATGGAAGACCTTGCAAATCACCTTTGTGCTGGGCGGAGGTTGGGTAGAAAGTAGTTTCTGGATCAAAAATGGTCAAGGAAGCTAGAGAATGGGTTGATGAGATCAAGAAGTGGCTACTTATAATTCCTTTAGTGAAGGTGATGTGGATGTATCATGGCATGGAAAAAGCAACCTGGGAGTTGGAGTCTCAAATGATGGATAAGTACTCGGCTTTGTTCAAAAATCGAAGTACATAACTAAATTTTGGGACGAAATTTGTTTAAGGGAGAAGGGATGTGAAAGCCTAACCCAAAAAATACTAAGTTTGGTTAAATTTTTGAGTAATAAGTTACTTAAAATGGATTCAAAGAGGTAACGGACCATTCGAATTGTATAAGGCCGTAAAGAATCGTTTTGAACTAGGTTCACTAAATGGGTCATAACTTTAACACAGATGTCCATTTGGGGCCCATAATATATCAAATTGAAGCTAAGACCAAGATAGAGTTGACAAAAATAAGGCCACATGCCTAGGCAGTGCGCCTAGTCATGTACAGAAGCTCACCCAGAACAGTGGCTTATGGGAAAAATGGAGGAAAATCTAAGGTTGGGGTGCCTAGGCGCATTTCGCCTAGGCCCACATTTTGTGCATGCCCAGAACAAAGAGCTCAACTTGGAACTTAAGCCCAATCTTCCTAGGCACAATTCTATGCACCTAGGCGCTCCCTGAGCTGATAAATGGACATACGCGACCTAGAACTTGCATTTTCTTTGGAGGTCTAACTTTTAGAGAGAGGGGGAGAGAGAGAGAGGGAGGGAGGGAGAGAGAGAGAGAGAGGAAAATAGAGAGAGAAAGAGAGATTCTTAAGGGATTTTCAAGGATTAAGGCTTGGATTGAAGATTTGAACAAGATTCAATAAGGATTCCACGAAGTTTGGAAGATTTGAGGTTAGTTTCTAGTTTTCCAAAAAAACTAGGGTTTATTTAATTTCAGTTGGAACTTCAAATGGGTGTTTTAGAATGATTATATAGGTTGATTTGAGACTATTTATGATGTTATATACTAGGTTGGTTATTGATTTGGTGGATTGAAAGCTTGAAGGCTTGAGTTGGGTATATTTGGGTTTCCAGAGGGAGAAAGGTAATTTCTCTTGATTTGTTGGTTTGGTTTATGTTGGTTTAGATTATTGGGTATTAATTTGAGAGAACGGGTGATTAATTTGCTATATGGTAGGCTTGAGAACTCAAACCATAATATTCGGGGAATTGTAGCTTGTGTTAGCTTGGATTCAAGGTTTTTTACCCCCTTTTCTATCGTATTATTTTGTTCTATAAAAAACGGTTTGTATTTCTTCATTGGTCATTATATTTGTGTTCTTGCCTAAATTGCTTCTTAGGAAGAACGAACCCTTTTGTTTGGTTATTGATTAAATGCACAACCTATTAATGTTTAATCAACTATTGGGCATGATAACTCTCGCTCATGCATCATGTAGTTATGTAAGTTTGTTATATGTAGCTACTTCTCTTGTATGACATGATTGAGCATGCATTGTAGATGCACTGGAACTTTGTGTATCGACCCATAGTATATTTAGGATCTATTGGTGTGATGTTGGGTAGCAGGGGGGCACACATAGCCAGAATCAAGTTTCCCCAATATGGAGGTGCATCTATGGTTGTCCAGGGCAAGATACAAGGTTTCTGATGATTTTTGGATATTCATTGACCGGTGCTAGGGCGCTGTAGGGTGTAGCCGATGATTATATATTGTTGTGACATTTTAGATGCCATTTTGCTACATTGAGCTTAATTCCTCGTTCAACCTTATAATCTTGATGACTCTATATATTTGCCTACTGAGGCTTTTGCTCATCCTATTTCTTTTCTTCTATCATTCAGGTGAGACTGCTGCCGAGAACTAGGTTGCGGATCAGTAGAAGGCTGGATGACATGGAAGGCCATCCTAGGAGCACTAGGATTCATAGTATTATGTGTTGGTACTTTGTTGGTTAATTGAGTACATTTAGTACTTATATTTGGTTGAATATTATGTTGTTTAAATACCTTTTTGGTATGTTGCATGGATGGTCTGGACTGTATGCCGTGTGATCGGGACTCTCATACCTCGATGATGGACCATGGGCCCGAATTTGTTGACTTTGAGAGTCATTGTTGATGATAATTGTGTGATGATGTTATGCATAGTATTTGCATGTGACTAGGAGGCCTAAGGCCCTGCCTAGAGTGTGAATGTGGTTAGATGGCCAGAGGCCCTACTAGGCTGCAGAATTGCTCTGAATTATCATTGATTACATTTTTTATATGATGTGATATGTGACTCCAGGTTGGTACCCTCCTATATACGGGGAGGTGCTGTCGGATTTTTTTAAAATCCAGAGTTAGGATGACGAGTGGTGAGGTCCTTAATGACGGTGCACACGTCAATAATGGTGCACCCGGCTCACTGTGTGAATTTCGGGTCGGGACGTCACACCCTAAGTTGTTGGTCAACTTGGAAAATCGTCATCCATTACTGTATCTGGAAATCCTAAACTTGTTGCCTTAGGTAGTGGATGTAGGAGGAAGGACTCTTCGAACCACTATATTTCCTTGAGCAATTTATTTTTACATGCTTTAATTGATTTGTGTGTTGATCATTTGCTTGAGTTTGTTAATTGCAGTAATGATAAGTGTTTCATTGTTGATAAGCATGAAAATGTGGTTACTTTTAGTTCTAGAGTAGGTCATATGTATGTTTTGGATATTAACATGAAATGTGATTCCATGACTTGTTTGATTGCTTCTAATGATGTTATGTTGCATTTCCATAGAAGGTTAGGTCATGTAGGTGCATCTACTTTAAGGAAGCTTAGTTCAAAAGAGTTAGTTAGAGGCTTACCTAAGTTAAAGTTTGGTGATTCAATTGTATGTGAACATTGCATTAGGGGTAAGCAATCTAAAGAGTCATTTAAATCTAAAAAATTCATTTCTACTTCTAGACCATTACAATTATTGCATATTGATTTGTTTGGACCTAGTAGGACAAAGAGTTTAGGTGGAAAATATTATGCATTTGTTATTGTTGATGATTATTCAAGATTCACTTGGTGTTTATTTTTGACACATAAAAGTTATGCATTACATGAGTTTAAGTCTTTCATTAAAAGAGTGCAAAATGAGCATGAATTTCATGTTTCTAAGATTAGAAGTGATCATGGTGGTGAGTTTCAGAATTATGGTTTTGATGTATTGTGCGATTCTTATGGCATTTCTCATAACTTTAGTGATCCTAGGACATCTCAACAAAATGGAGTTGTAGAGAGGAAGAATTGGACACTACAAGAGTTAGGTAGAACTATGATGTTTGAATATGCTTTGCCTAAACACTTTTGGGGATAAGCTATAAACAATGCATGTTATGTTTGAAATAGGTTTTCCATTAGAAAGATGTTGAAAAAATACCATATGGGCTTTTGTATGATAGGAAACCTAGAGTTGATTATTTTAGAGTGTTTTGTTGTAAATGCTATATCTTGAACACTAAAGATAATCTTGATAAGTTTGATGCCAAAAGTGATATTGGAATTTTTCTTTTGGGTATTCTTCACACTATAGAGCATATAGAATTTATAATGTGAAATCTAAGTGTGTTGAAGAAAGTATGCATGTCAAATTTGATGATATGTTCTCACTTTGTCCAAAAGTGCATGTAGATAATGAAAATTCAGGTATTGAAGGCCTTGATCTTTCAAAGGATAATGATCCTAATGCTAGTAGTCAACTAGATATTGACATGGATAAGCACCATTGGTGGAAGACCTTAAGGAGATGAAAATTATTAATGATTCTACACCAAATGTGCAAGATGAGGAGCAACCCATGACTATTAATGTTGATCAAATTGCTCAAAATAATAATATGGATCAATCGAGTACTACTCACTCTCAAGGCAACAGGATTCAAGTGAAGGTCAAGCACAAACATCCTAAGGAGCTTATCATTGGAGATCCAAACAAGGGAATTCAAACAAGATCAAAGTTGAATTCGACAATCAATTATAATCCCTTAAACTTATATACTATGATTTCTATGATTGAACCTAAATGTGTTAGGGATGCATTGTTAGATGAAGATTGGATTTTTGCTATGCAAGAAGAACTCGAACAATTTGAAAGAAGCAAGGTTTGGACACTTGTTCTAAAACCTAAAGACCACACCATTATAGGAACAAAATGGGTGTTTAGAAATAAGGTGAATGAGAATGGTGAAGTGACTAGAAACAAGGCTAGATTAGTGGCTCAAGGGTATTGCCAATAAGAAGGCCTAGATTATGATGAAACCTTTGCACCGGTTGCAAGGTTGAAAGCTATTAGCTTTTGCATGCTATAAGGGTTTTAAACTTTTCAAATGGATGTTAAGTGTGCTTTGTTAAATGGCGACAGAGCCGGACTTGGGCCAAGGCAGAACAAGCAACTGCCTTGGGGCCAGGTCTGATGGGGGCCCATTTTTTTAATTTTAAAAAAAATAAAAATGAGGGATAATTAAATAATCAACTTATGTGTTATATTATTTGAAAAAAATAAATGGTTGTTTCCAAATGCTTATATTATTTACAAAATCTTGCTAATCATACCAGTTATAGTTGCATGGACAAAAAAGAGTTTCTCCAAGTTAAAGTTGATAAAAAGTTATCTTCGATCAAATATGTCGTAGAAAAGACTGAATAGACTTGCTATGTTATCAATTGAGAAATAAATGGTAGAACAACTAGATAACACTAATTCAATTAATATTTTTGCCTCTAAAACCGGAAGGCAGATAGTATTTACATGATTTTATTGAACTTTTTTAGTTTTATTATTTTATTATAATACAAATATTTTGAGCAAGTTAATATTTTTATAACAAAATATCCACCATTAAAAACATTTACTTAGCAGATATGAGGGCCCAATTTATACAATTTGCTTTGGGCCCCGAAGAGTACAGGTCCGGCCTTAAATGGTGTGGTAAATGGGGAAGTGTATGTTAAACAACCACCCAGGGCTTGGTATGAAATACTTAGTAAATTCATGTTAGGAAATGAATTTTCTTGTGGTAGTATTGATAATACTTTGTTTATTAAGTGTAAAGGTGATGACATGTTGATTGTGCAAATCTATGTTGATGACATTATATTTGGTGCTAATTTGGAATCAATGTCTGATGAATTTGCTATGTGCATGAAAAGTGAATTTGAAATGTCTATGATGGGTGAGTTCACATATTTTTTAGGATTTCAAATTAGACAAACCTCACATGGTAGCTTACTTTATTTGACCGCTTCTAGGCCGGATATCATGTTTAGTGTGTGTATGTGTGCTAGATATCAATCTAGTCCTAGAGAATCATACCTAATAGCCCTCAAGAGAATATTAAGATATTTGAAAGATACACCAACTCTAGGTTATGGTATGATAGAAAATCTTCATTTGACTTACATAAGTTTAGTGATGCCGATTATGAATGTTGTAGAATTTATAGGAAGAGTACAAGTGGTTTATGTCAATATCTTGGGAACATGCTTATATCTTTGTTTTCAGAGAAACAAACAAGTGTTGCCTTAAGTACCACCGAATCTAAATATATGGCTATAGGTAGTTGTGTTGCACAAATTCTATGGATTAAACAACAAATGTTTGATTTTAATGTGAAATTTGACAACACTTATAACACACCGAGTTCGTAGCTTGCATGCAATAAGATTAGTAACATAGGTAGTAATTAATATGCATTTTACAGTGGTGTGAAGATAATTTTTATTTATTATAGGCATAAATATTCACGAGATTCGAAAATTAAGAATGCAATTAAATTGGAATTTTAGGAATGTAGTAGGAATCATTAAGGATGCGAAGGAAAATGGCAGTGCTATAAATACGGTAAGGATTTATAGGGATAAACATACAACCTAAGGGGTAGAATTGCAAAATTAAAAAATTGTTAAAATAATATAAAGCCAACACGGAAATCGAGGTAAACCTAGAAACTAAACCACAATTAAGGGTGAGGGAGAGGGGCGGTTTTTGAGAAAGGTGACCAACGGCGACGAGGGTTGCACGAGAAAGACGAGCTTGAGAAGAGGAGTACAAAGGTGGCACTTTTGGATCCATCGGAGCATCCTAGGACTGTGAAACCCCAACCCAAAAATACTGAGTTGGTTAAATATTAAGTAATAAGTTATTGAAAATGGAGTAGAAGAGGTAACGGTTCATTCGAGTTGTCTAAGACCGTAAAGAATCATTTTGACTTAGGTTCGTTAAATAGGTCATAACTTTTAGCACAGATGTCCGTTTTGGGCCCATAATATATCAAATCGAAGCTAAGACCGAGACGGAGCAAAAAACGTAAGGCCACACGCCTAGTCGGTCCTCCTAGGCGTGTACAAAAGTTCGCCCAGGACAGTGTGTTCAAATTCAAACTTAAGGCCAATGCGCCTAGGCGCTCCCCGGGCTGTTAAGAACCATTACGCGACCAAAAATGATATTTTTCTTGGTGAGGCTTGATTCTAGTGAGAGAGAGAGAGAGAGAGAATTAGAGAGAGAAAGTGAGGTTTTGAGAGATTATTGAAGATTTGGAGCTTGGGTTGAAGATTCAAGCAACATTCCAAGGGATTTTAAGATCAAAGGTGAGTTTTTCCAAGTTTCAAAATTCTAGGTTTTCGTTAGATCTATCATGATTCGTGAAGAGTTAAGCTTTGGGGTTTATATATGATGTTTCTAGGGTTGTTTATGGTAGTTTTGATGGTTTGATTTGTTGCTTTAGATTGAGGTTTGATATTGGACGAATTTGGAGGATTTTGGGAAAATCCTAGAGAGAGAGAAGGTGAGTTCTCTAGAATTGCTTATTGATTTCATGTTAATATTGTTGATTAGTGTTATTATGATGATTATATGGATTATAATGTTGGAAATTGATAGGTTGGTGAAAAGGGGTGGAAACCCTAATTTTTGAATTGAATTGTCTAACTTGTGGTTGATCGAGGTAGGGGATTCTAGCCCAATCTTTTGATTCTTTCTTATTATTTAAAAATGCATTTTTAATCTTCATTGTTATTTGTATTTGTGTTTTTCCTTATTTGCTTCATAAGGAAAAACGAACCTTGGATTATTCTCGAATATTCCTAAATATTAGTTTGCATTCCCGGTTGATTGCTTGGTCTTATATCAAGCATGTTTGGTTCTTATTCATGCATCATGGCTAGTTAAATATATAACTAGAGTTTGTTTATTGCTATATTAAATTCATGGCATGACATTGTTGCATTAGAGCCACATGGAAGTGCGAATACGGATTCGTGACTTCCGTAGGTTATGTGAACGTCATATGGGAGGAGGGTTGTGGAACCTCAGCTTAGTTGGAACCGGATGACTCCCATATGAGGCAACATACTGAGATTCCGAGGAATCGATTCAGGGAACCCGAGTCAGTATGGACAAGACTGGTGTCTTGTAGTTGGTCATGATTTCCTTATTGAGTCGTATGGTGGCAGCATTCAGCGATATCGATGTGTGGGGATGGATGCCGAGGCGTCGTCCCATTGGGACTCACGGTAGGAAACGAGACCACGGTTTCACGATTATTTGTTATGGTGGTTCATAGTCTTGGCATGTTGCTGCATTGACTTACCGTTGTAATTCAGCTATTATATTTTGTATCCTCTTTGCCCCTACTGAGCCATTGCTCACCCTTCATTTCTTTCTTCTCACACAGGTGAGACCGGTACTAGTGCCGATGTTGCGGATCTATAGGAGGCGGATGACATGGTGCCACCTGGAGATATTAGGAAGGGTTGGTACAAGGATTGACATCCTTGTTTGATGGGATTTATGCATATTAATATATGTATGTATGTATGTTTAATACCTTCACATTGGATAAACACCTTATCGGTGTATTATGAGACGGTTAGGAGGGTGCCTTGTGATAGGACTCCTGAACCAATGTGTGAGCTTCTTTTGCTAGAACTGCATGTTTGCATCATGTATGGATTTATGCTTATTTAAGTTTTGCGGATGCATGCTGTAGTTGGCCTGAGGCCCTGCCTAGGTTTGTCGATGCATGTGTTGTGATGGCCGGAGGCCTTATGTGATTATGTGATTATATACTGTGTATTTCAGGTAGGCATCCTCCGATATACGGGGAGATGCTGCCAAAATTTTTGTAGAAATTGGTGAATCCTAGATGTGGGACTAGGATTAAATACCTTGGATAAGATGGAGGCTTAATGCCACATGGATATTGGGCTAGGGTGCAATAGTAGCGTTACCCGGGTCGGGGCGTTACAAGGACCGTGGATCAGAGAGGAGAAGGAGCGGCTGCCGTAGGTTTCGGAAGAGCTTTTCGCCGGCTTCCGACTACCATTCAGGTAAGAGATGGTGGTGCTGAGTTCATTCTACCTCCATCTACCATTCTAGGCCAGTTGTGAAGACCATATCACCTTGGACGGTGGCGATCCGGTTTCCTCACTCGTTGGGTCTACTCTCCCGTTCCAGGGAAGAAGAAACTCAACCGGGTAAGACTAACCCGGTTGCATAGTTGATTTTTTCGGGATGTAATAAGTATGATCATGGATTTCAGGGTTAAGTTGCGTAGTTGATTTTTTCGGGATTTAGGAAAGCATAATAAGGTAAGTAACGTTTCATTTGTGTTACGGAACTTGTGTGTGGTTGAAATTGTATTTTAATGCTATGTATTTACTGATTAACTATGCTCTATAATTTATTGATGTATATGATTATATGGGAATCATTTGTGGTGACAATTACTATTTGATTATTTATTATTGAACATTGTGCATGGCATGGCATATCATACTGTAAAGTTCATGAACTGGAAAATGTTTTTGTAAACTTAGTAAAACTACTATAGGGAGGGTGTATTGTAAAAGTTATTGTTAACGCTTACATAATTAGAAAGAAAGGAAAAGAATGAAGTTCATTTATAGGAAAGTGTTCTATGGTAGGATACTGAAAGGAAATCTCGATTTGTTGCTCTGTAGCAGTTTGCTAGGGTTAGAGGGCCCTGATACTGGATAAAAGTTTTAATTGACTGAGTTTTTACTACCAAAGGAACTCATGTGCATTAGTGCATAAAATGTTACTTGTTGAGCCTTGGCTCATTACGTTCCTTGATGCAGGTCATGATGAGTATGCTGAATTGGCTATTGATGGTTGCGTCGGGGATCCTCAATGAAAGTGCTCATGTAACAGAGGCGGCATCATCATTAGTTGATTTATGTTTTATTCGAAATATGTCATAATTCGTATTAATAATTTCTAATTTGTCTAAATAAGCAGTTGGCTGCAAGACTAGTATTGAAGATAACTAGTAAGTTTTATTGGGTTAGGACTTGTCGCATGAATGATTTGTTAGGGATCTCTTTTATTTTAATTATTGGTAGATTATGAATTTTATTTGTTATTATTATGAATTCTGTTAGGGAGTGTTTACACTAATGATTTATTTAGGGTTATAATATTAATTGTTCGGTAATTGGAGTAATGTCCTAATACGAGGTTCTAAGTTCAGCTTGCGTATAATGGGGTGTTTCAATTGGTATTGGAGGAAATGATTCTTCATAATAAGGTAGGCTACTAGAAACGTGTAAAAATAAAATAAAATAAAATAATATATATATATATATATATATTTATATATTTATATATACATACAGGGAATGAAAGTTACATGAGCACCGAGGATCGACGCGACCATCAATAAGTAAGTAATCTAAAAGATAAAACGCCTTTGTTAGCATATATGTTGATATTCGAGGAAAACATGCATGAATATAGATAGTGTACATATATATAAATATTTTGTTGATATATTGTTTTTAGGTTAGTGAGAGTTTGACAAGATATTTGATAGTGGTAATAAACTGTGTATGCAACGGGGACCAAAGAAAGAAAACTTGAAAGGTACTGAGAGGTAGGTGTATACAACGGGGACCAAAGAAGTACCATCATTGGGAGACAGATCCTCTATGGTCCACAGAGCGTTGTGTGGAACACCTAACAAAAGTATTGATGACTCTAGAGAGTGATTACATACTACCCTCGGAGACTAAAGTGAGGCTATTATTAAGCAAACTGACTCTAGGAGAGGTCACCACTCTGAAAGATATGTGGAAAAGTCTTAAGAAGCAACCACGAGTAGAGATGGATCTATTTAGTGCATTAGTGTGCATGTATAAGGCGTACTACCAATAGAAGTCTCAGTAAATAGTGTAGTCAAGCATATGAATTTAGTAGGGGAGAGTAAACTAGTGAGTTACCACTAGTACTATTATGAAAATGATATAGGGGAGGGATAAGAGTAATTGGTTATTGGATTGTTTAGTTGCTATTAATTATTTCTATTATGAACTAAATTTTTGAATAAGACTACTTATTGATTTATTATTGCTTGTGTGTCTATTTTGATTGAATTGTTGGGTAGATAATTGAATTATTAAAATGTGCAATACTAAAGGCATAGTAAGTTGTGAATGTGTAAGAGATATTGTATACTCACGTATTGAATGAAATGTTGCACTATTGCATGTTGAATGTTCGGTGTTTCTCACCTAGATCATTAGTCAACAAATATGAAAACTAAATGCGAAAAATAAAAATAAATCAGAACACCGCGATTTTAACGAGGAAACCTTACTAGGAAAAACCTCGAGTCTATGAGTGACCAACCTTGAGAAACAATCCACTAATCACGAATCAAGAGTACAACCCTATCTTTGACTTAAAGATATCGCTCCGTACATCCCATTCATTTAGTGTATGTTTCTCCTCCACACTCAACCCACCTAGGTAGAGCTCGCTTTCGGCGGCTCCAAAAGACTTTACGAACAAGGAATCACTCCTTCTCACCAAGAACACAAGTGAAATATGAAACTCTCTTTCTCAAACCAATCTCTCTCAATTTACATGAATAATCTTACCATTACAAGAATAATATGAGAGAGAATAAAACAACGACCAAAGCTCATATATTTTGGAAATTAAGTGTTGCTTCCGGTCACTCCCAAAAGCCGCCTAGGTCATGTATTTATACCATACGTGAGTCTTGAAGATAAAGACTTCCTCTTGCATGAAAAAGCTTATCACCTGGGAAAGATGAAACAAAATTCCACACTTGTTTGATAATGCAAGCATGATTGGCGATAAGATAATATTCCATGTGTCATTAAACAAATCTGTATATACCATTAAAACTCTCGGTCCCATTAAAACTCTCACTCCACGGCAAGAAATTAAAACTCTCACTCCCAATATAACATAAAATCCCACTAGGACTTAAACACTAAGATAAATGCATATGAAGAGACCTATGAGAAAAGAACACATATCACGTTGGTATAAGATATCCAACAAAACACAAACTCATGTAACATGTTACATAAAGTCCATCATTAAAGCCCATAATTTTAAATAAGAAGTTATAGTCCACGCAGGCTACTAAAGTAGGCTACTGCATCACTATAGTAAGTTACTTCACTTCACATAATCACTCAACTGTCAAAATTAAATATATCTCACAATTGTCAATCACTTTTTTTTCCTTGAATTAAAAAAACCAACACATGTGGATAGCAACATGAATCACAGCGGGTTTGTTAGAAGGAACTACAATGAGCAAGAGAGGACTGGTGAGGAACGTGTATTGGCGAATGAAGGGCAATGAGGGGTTGCAGCACCATGAGGCAATGAGTTTGGGAATCTAGATTTAATGGCTCGCATTCTGGATATGATAGGACAGTAGCAACAACATGCTGAAAAAATGCGGAGGTTAACAGAAGTTCAACAACGTCCTCCCTAAAGGACGAATGTCATTGAAAGGTTCCGGAAGCTCAACCCAAGTAATTTTCAGGGGGCACCAATCCCTTAGTGGCAGAGGAATGGATTCGCTCACTAGAGACCATATTTGAACATATGAAGTTAGAGGATGCTGAGAAGATACAATGCGCTACTTTTGTGATGACATTGCATGCTCGTGACTGGTAAGATAGGGTAAAGCTTGTTGTACCTGTGGCCAACATCACATGGGAAAAATTCAAAGGAATGTTCGACATCAAGTATTTTCCTAAGGATGTGAAGGACATGAAAGTTAAGGAGTTTCTTGAACTCAAGCAGGGAGGCCTGACAGTAGTAGAACTGGTTTGAAAGTTCGAGCAGGGTGTAGGATCGTTCCATTCCTCACCAAGAGCTTTGTGCTGAAAAAGGATCATTTCCTCAGGGCATTGAATCCCAGAATTAGGAGTATGGTAAGGATATCTACTACAACAACGTATGAAGACATGGTGGATAAGGCAATGATGGTTGAGGAGGATCAAAAGGATATCATGAAGGATATTCAAAGGCAAAGGCAAATTGTAAAGGCGGGAACCTTCAGCAAATCGACTAGACAATGAAATTCTACTGAGCGAAGCACCAACCAAGGGAGCAGTAAGAAACAAAAATTGTGGTGGAAGCAAGAACTACCAATATGGTGAAGTCCAAAATGGATGGTAAGTCATTATGTCCTAAATGCAACAAGGCTCACACTGGGAATGCTTGGAGGGCTCCAATATGTGCTATTCGTGCAAAGAAAAGGGGCATTATGCTCGAGTGTGTCCAAAATGCCCTGCAGATCAAAAGAAGGTGTCAGCCAGAGTCTTCGCAATGATGCAGGAACAGGCGAATCAAGAAGATGCTGCAGAAATAATCGATAACACCTCTATCCATGGCTTTATCATATATACCTTGATTGATTCTGGTGCCACTCATTCATTTATAGCACGATCAATAGTTAAGAAACTAGGCATGATACCGGCAAGTATAACTATAGGGTATTCAGTAACCTTACCCTCTGGTGATATAATGGAGTCTAATCAAATGGTAAGGGATTGTCCTGTTCAAATAGTTGAAGAGACTTTATTTGTAGAAATTGTAGTGTTAAACTTGAAAGAGTTTTAGGTAATACTAGGGATGGACTGGCCAGTAAAATATGATGCCATCATCTACTGCAAAGGCAAGAAGGTAACTGTAAAGCTTGCAAATGGAGAACCACTAGAGTTTAGGGCCAATTCAATAGTGATGCGTACAGCGATGATTTCAGCGATGGAGGTCGGGAAGTTGGTTAATTGGGGTTGTATTGGGTATTTCGCTAGTGTAGTAGTAACTAAGAATGTATCAACCTCAAAAGTGGAAGATATTGTTATAGTGACCACTTTACCACCAGACAGGGAGATTAGTTTTGAGATTGAGACAGAGCAGGGTACAGCTCCCATATCAAGAGCACCTTATTGGATGGCACCAGAAGAGTTGAAAGAGCTAAAAGATCAACTAGAGGAATTGCTGGAAAATGGGTTTATTCGACCTAGTCACTCACCGTGGGGAGCACCAGTGTTATTTGTAAAAAAAAGGAACAGATCTATTAGACTTTGTATTGACTATAGAGAATTGAATAAAGTGACAATCAAGAACAAATACCCACTACCACACATTGACGACTTGTTTGATCAGTTATATGGTGTCGTAGTGTTTTTGAAGATTGATTTACAGTCTGGGTATCAACAATTGAGAGTCAAGGCGGAAGACGCGAAGAAAACCACTTTTAGAATGCACTATGGTTACTATGAGTTTTTAGTAGTGCCGTTTGGATTAACAAATGCCCCCACAGCGTTTATGGACTTAATGGGTATAGTGTTTAAAGAATACATAGATCGATTTATTATCATATTTATCGATGATATATTGATTTACTTGAGGAATTTGGAGGAGCATAAGGAACATTTTCGGATCACATTACAAGTATTGAAAGATAACCAGCTTTTTGTGAAACTCAAGAAATGTGATTTTTGGATGAGGCAGGTAGGATTCCTGAGGCATGTGGTGTCGAAAAAGGGGATACTAGTTGATCCCAACCAGATAGACGTTGTCACGGACTGGCCAACACCAAGGAATGTTACGGAAGTTCAGCTTTCTAGGAATAGAAGGTTATTACAGAAGATTCGTGAAGAACTTTACCAAAATAGCAACACCCCTAACGGCCTTGACGAAGAAAAACACAAGATTCTTGTAGGATGAGAAGTGCGAAGAAAGTTTCCAGGAGTTGAAGGAGAGCTTGGTAACAGCTACTATGTTCACAGTATCGGATGGAAAGAGTGGGTTTGTGGTGTACAGTGATGCCTCCAAGCATGGGTTAGGTTGTGTGTTGATATAGAACGGAAGAGTAATTGCATATGCATCGAGACAATTGAAGGAATATGAGAAGAACTACCCTACCCATGACCTGGAATTAGCTGCAATGGTCTTTGTACTGAAAATATGGAGACATTATTTGTACAGGGAGAAATGCGAGATATATATGGATCATGAAAGCCTCAAATATATATTCACTCATAAGGAATTGAATATGAGGTAACGAAGATGGCTAGAATTAGTAAAGGATTATGATTGTGTGATCAATTATCATTCTGGGAAAGCAAACGTTCTAGCAGATGCCCTAAGTAGAAAGGCAACGATAGCTTTGCAAGTGGTACAACCAACAATATTAAGGGACCTGCAAAAGTTGAAGGTGGAAATAACTCCAAAAGGGCAAGCAAGCGGTTTAGCGGCGATGAGCATGTAACTGACACTGATGGATAGAATTAAGGAGAAACAATTATGTGATGAGGGGTTGATTAAGTAGAAAGAGAAGATAGAAGCAGGCAAGACTACAGAATTTACGATAGACGAGATGGGGCGATGAGGTACAAAGGACGAGTACGACTTCCAAATGATATTGAGATAAGGGAGAAGATTTTAGCAGAAGCTCACCATACTCCCTATTCTATACACCCTAGAAGTACGAAGATGTATAAGGATTTGACATTGCATTGTTGGTGGCCGGGTATGAAGCGTCATTTGACGAAATTTCTAGCAAAATGTTTGACGTGCCAACAAATCAAAGCGGAGCACCAAAGGCCATCAGGCACCCTACAACCTTTGGAAATTCCTCGATGGAAATGGGAGCACATTACGATGGACTTTTTGTCGGGGTTATCGAAGTCTGGAAAAGGGAATAACTCAATTTCGATGATTGTAGACCGACTTACCAAGATGGCCCATTTCTTGGGAGTGAAGACTACATATAGTATGAATCAATATGTGGACTTGTATGTGAAAGAAATCATGAAACTACATGGAATCTCGATTTCCATTGTGTCAGATCGTGATCCCAGGCTCACCTCCAAATTTTGGGGCAACTTCCGTTGGGCGATGGGCACTAAACTATAAATTGGGACAGCATTCCACCCAAAGCGTGATGGGCAATCTAAGAGGGTGATTCAGATATTGGAAGACATGTTAAGGGAATGTGTGATGGATTGGTCAGCAAAGTGGGAACACTACTTACCACTAGTGGAGTTTTCATATAATAACAATTATCAAGCTAGCATTGGCATGGCCCCGTATGAAGCACTATATGGACGAAAATGTAGATCGCCGATACACTGGAACGAAGAGGGAGAGAGGAGATTTTCAGAAGGGCGGATAACTGGACCAGAAGTAATATAAGAGACTAAGGATGTTGTGGAGAAAATTTGGGCGAGGATCAAGACAGCACGGAGCAAGTAGAAAAGCTATGCTGACAGGAGGAGGAAAGAGTTGGGGTTTGAAGCCAAGCATTATATGTTTTTAAAAATAGCACCTATGAAGGGAGTACTGATGTTCGATAAGAGAGGAAATCTGAATTCGAGGTACATAGGGCCCTTTGAAGTTCTTGACAAGGTGGGAATTAGGGCATATCGATTAGCCTTACCCCCACCCTTGTCGGGTGTACATAATGTATTTCATGTGTCGATGCTACGAAAGTATATTGAGGACCCGAATTATGTGTTGAGTTATGAACCATTGGAATTGATGTCGGATTTGACCTATGAAGAGAAACCAATGGAAATCTTGCTAAGAGAAGTGAAGCAACATCGAAACAAGGATATTGCGCTTGTGAAAGTTCTATGGAGGAATCAGAAGTTTGAAGAGGCTACCTGTGAGAGAGAAGAGGACATGAAGGCCATGTATACAAAATTATTCAGGTAACTAAATTTCGAGGATGAAATTTATTATAAGGGGGGAGACTGTAACAGACCGAGTTCGTAGCTTGCATGCATGCTAAGATTAGTAACAGAGGTAGTAATTAATATGCATTTTGTTGGTGTATGCTCTAGGAGCCAATCATGGGATGATTGTATTAGCATACATTTATTATGTTATATTGAGGTACTTTATTTGTTATGAATTATTTATCTGCACTATATAAATGATTATGATAAATATCCCTAGAATAGTTGGTTCGATGCTATGAGACTTCAAGTGTGTGACTTGAACGTGAGATCTTCATAGATGTATATAGAACACTATTCCTAAATGTCCCTAGTCGAGTATTATTGTTAAATGGGATAACATTAATACGTTGAGACTAGTATGTACGTTGATTGATGACTAAATCTTGCGAGTCATGGATATGAGATATCAAATCAATACATAGGTACTTGTTAGAGAACGGGAAGTACTGGACAGACCCAACATGAGAATACTGCATGGATTGTTATATGAATGTCTAAGCTATTCTCATAGTGACAATGATAAATGTTTTCCTTTAACCTGAAATCACTACGGTTCCCAACATGAGGAGTTATACACTTTGATACTGTCTAACGTCACTTGTAAAAGGGTTGGTCATAAAGTCAGTGATTGGGTATATCACAAATCATGTGGAGGGATGTGAGTGACCTAGATGGTATTTTTCCCTTCTATATAACAGGAGTGATATCCGTGGGCCCCTTGTTTGAGTGAGACTTAGAAATGCATGGCCGTGCTCAAATGAATCAATATGTGATATTGATTTCGTTTGTTTTTTAATAGTCTACTCGGAATCAAGAAACACATAGATTAACATATACGAGGATGACACATTACATGCCTCGATGTTAATCAAGATATTAAGGACAAAGGGACTATATATAAATTGGTCATAAATAAAGGTTATGTCGAATCATTGACATTCTCGTTATTTGGGTAACAATTATGTGTTGCTAGATACCTCTCATTGTTTGTGATGCTAGAATATGATTTTAGTTTCACTGCTAACATAACGAGAACCTATAGGGTCACACACATAGAATAAGTCAAAGATTATGTTATTTAAGAATAACATATTACGTTTGGGCTTAGGGCTTTATGTAAGGTCCATTACCGGTTTAATTAATAAGATTAATTGAACATGGTCAAGAGCCCAAAAACGTGGGCTTCTTTTTTCAAGGAGATTTGGGCTTTTTCGGTTTTACTTGACTCACGGAATATCTAGGGTTAGAGTAACCCTAGGAGATAACACAACTCTTGGTGTGCCGCGCTTCTTGGTGAGTAGAGAGAAAAACGGATTGGAGCTTCTTCTTCTGGTTACTATCATAACGTGAAGAGGCGATCTTTGGCTTGTTCGTGTGGATACCATAGAGGCGTGCTGTTCGGTTGGATAGCGCGGATTGATTCGGATCATTCAAGCCAAGCAATCGGTTATTTTCTGCACTTCAAGAGGTAACTTCTCATCACCGATTTATGCCCTTTCACATGGATTCTCTGGAGGGTTTCAATAAAATTTTAAACTTCCGCTTTGTATGAGATATTGAAACCCAGCAGTGGTATCGGAGCCGCTTGTGAAACCATAAATCGGTTATGTTTGTCTTGTGAATAGATCTGTGTTAATATGATTACAAACGGAATGACATGTTTGATAAGATCAAAAACAGATTCGGGTTTCTTGGTGAGTATGTTTGATACAGATTCAGTTTTGATGTGATCAGAATGATGATTTGTTACTTGCCTATGATGAGTTGATTTAATGTGATTAAACGAAACAAAACAGAAACATGATTGATGTTGGTTATGTTGATCGGCTTCTCACTAGGGTTTGCGTCGGCTGTGTATTTCAAGATGTAAACCGACGATTGGTGAGCATGAATTAGGGTAAGGGTGATAAATCGAAGCTCGATATCAAGACTTAATTTTAAATCACTATATAAATTTGATTTTAATAAATATGCATATGTTATGTGATATATGATGCATGGTGCATAGCTATGGCCTTAAAGACCAATGTGATTGGACAGGTATTTGTTATGTTTGTAAATTTTAAATACGGCATGCCTGTCGTGCCTTTCTCTTAAATCTCTGATTGTACATTCTCTTCTCATCTTACTCCCCTCGAATGTAACTCGAGGTTTCTCTATCCTTATGTAACGGTTACATAGCTTACAATTTGTAATTAGTTAGTATAGATTTGAAATGTATGAAGAGATTTCAATGGAAGAAAGAGGAGATGGAGACTATACAAATATCATTAAGGAAGGCGCTTGGAGAAGATGCTTTACCTAGGTTGACCTATCGATCCTTTCATTGGCTTGGGAGGATCGATGTAGTAGAGGCCATAGCTATGTCACGTTTAATTTATGCACTTTAATTTCTATGTATGAGATGCATTAGATTAGATGTATAAAACATGTTTCATATGGTGAGATCATTCATTAATGACTAAAACCCTCAAGAAAATATTAAGTCAAATACATGATGCTTTCCAATGAAGGACACTCGTCAAGGCCTTGATCGACATAAGGTAGGTTTGCCAAAGCAAAGTACCTTGTCTATCTTGGTGAGACGCGAAAGGATAATAGTGATATCCGTATTGTCAATAACATTGGGTCTGACTTAACTAGGACATCTCAATAGGATTGAGGCCAAGAGGCATAGAGTTGGTCATTAATTCATAAGATGAATTAGAACAAGTGTTGTTCACCCAACTATCCAAGAGTTGTATGTGATGCAATTGGTAAAATGTTACCTACCTAAATAAGCTACATCTTGGGTGATTGGCCAAAGCCAACTTAAGACAAAGTGAATTGTGGATCTTGGCTCACTAGAAAGTTGTGACTTTCCAAATTAATAGTGAGGGCTATTAATTGAAGAAAAAATAGTGGGAGTTACATTTATTTAAATACCTTATTAAATGTGAATAGCATGACATTTACTTTGCATATTTCTATTGTAGATTTCCATGGCATCAAACACTTCAAACAACCTAACACTACGATCTGTCCTTGAGAAGGACAAGCTGACTGGGACAAATTTCCTAGACTGGTATCAAAATTTGAGGATTGTCCTCAAACATGAGCGAAAGCAGTATGTCCTAGAGCAAGCTATTCCTGAGCAACCAGCTGCTAATGCTCCAAGGGCTGAAAAGGATGCTTACAAGAAGCATCAAGATGACGCCTTGGATGTTGGATGCATCATGCTAGCCACCATGAACTCTGTGCTTCAGAAGCAACATGAGAACATGGATGCCTACGATATGATCGGGCACCTTAAGAAACTTTATCAAGGTCAGGCTCGGCAAGAAAGGTATGATGTTTCTAAAACATTATTTCAGTGCAAATTAGCGCAAGGAAGTCCTGTTGAACCTCACGTACTCAAAATGATTGGGTACGTTGAAAGTCTTGAGAGGTTGGGATTTCCTATGGGCCAAGAGTTGGCCATTGATTTAGTTCTGCAATCGTTGCCTCCGAGCTATGGTCAATTTGTCGTGAACTACAACATGAACGAAATTGACAAATCACAGCCAGAACTGTTAGCTATGTTAAGAACTGCTGAACAGAACATGCCAAAAGGCTCTAGTTCCATAATGATGTTCAAAAGGGCAAAGGCAAGGGCAAGGGTAAGGGCAACTATAAGAAGAAAATGGATAATGGATCCAACAATCAGCCCAAACCCAAGTCTAAAGCACTGAAACCTAAAGGTGGAGTTGCTAAGGAAGGGACATGTTTCCACTGTGGTGTCGCTGGACACTGGAAGAGGAATTGCCAAGTTTACCTGGAAGAGCTCAAAAAGAAGAAAGGGAGTATGACTTCCACTTCAGGTATTTTTGTTATAGAAGTCAATTTATCTGCTTCTTCTACTTGGGTATTAGATACCGGTTGTGGTTCTCACATATGTAATGATGTGCAGGAACTCAAAAGGAGTAGAACTTTGACTAAAAGCGAGGTGGACCTACGAGTAGGCAATGGAGCAAGAGTTGCTGCACTATCTGTAGGAACTTATTATTTAACTTTGCCTTCAGGGCTAGTATTGGAATTAGAGGACTGTTACTTTGTGCCTGCTATTAGTAGGAATCTTATTTCTATTTCTTGTTTGGACAAGAAGGGTTTTTCATTTTTAATAAAGGACAAATGTTGTTCATTTTATTTGAATGAAATATTTTATGGTAGTGCACAATTGTTTAATGGACTCTATATTCTAGATCGTGAAACATCTGTCTATAACATTAATACTAAGAGGTTCAAATCGAATGATTAGAACCCCACTTATCTCTGGCATTGTCGCTTGGGCCATATAAATGAGAAACGTATATCCAAACTTCATAAAGATGGATTCTTGGACTCATTTGATTTTGAATCATATGAGGTATGCGAATCATGTTTATTAGGCAAGATGACTAAAGCCCCTTTCACTGGGCATAGTGAGAGGGCTAATGATTTGTTGGGTCTTATACATAGTGATGTATGTGGGCCTATTAACTCATTAGCCAGAGGTGGGTTTTAGTACTTCATTACATTTACTGATGATTTCAGTAGATATGGCTATGTGTACCTTATGAAACACAAGTCAGAATCTTTTCAAAATTTCAAGGATTTCAAGAATGAAGTACAAAACCAACTTGGCAAAAGTATCAAAGCACTTCGATCGGATCGAGGTGGAGAATACCTAAGCCATGAGTTTAATGATCATCTGAAAGAGTGTGGTATAGTATCACAACTCACTCCTCCTGGAACACCACAATGGAATGGTGTTTCCGATAGGAGAAATCGCACCCTGTTAGACATGGTACGATCTATGATGAGTCATGCAGATCTTCCAATTTCCTTTTGGGGACATGCTTTAGAGACAGCCGCTTATACTCTCAATCGCGTTCCTTCAAAATCGGTTCAAAAGACACCATATGAATTATGGACTGGGAAACATCCTAGTATGTCTTTCTTGAAAATTTGGGGTTGTGAAGCCTACGTAAGACGTCAAGCCACTGACAAACTTGGACCCAAATCGGATAAGTGTTATTTTGTGGGGTATCCTAAAGAAACCAAGGGATACTATTTCTATAATCCTACCGAGAGCAAAGTGTTTGTTGCACGGACTGGTATTTTTCTAGAAAGAGAATTCATCTCTAGAGGAACTAGTGGGAGTAAAATAGAACTCGAAGAAGTTCGAGACACACAAGAGAACACTGAACCTATGACGAAACATGAGCAGGCACCACAAGTTGTTGTGGAACAAGAATCTGCTCAAGTAACACAAGGCCCACGTAAGTCTGGTAGGCAACGTCACGAGCCTAAGAGATATGGATTTCTGGTGTCTCAACATGGCGATGTATTGCTCATAGATCAAAATGAGCCAACAACCTACCAAGAGGCTATTACGGGTCCAGAGTCTGAGAAATGGCTAGAGGCCATGAGATCTGAGATGGAATCCATGTATGTCAACAAGGTATGGACCATGGTTGACCCACCTGAAGGGGTAAAACCCATTGGGTGCAAGTGGGTTTTCAAAAAGAAAACTAACATGGATGGGGAGGTACATACCTTTAAGGGGCGATTGGTTGCAAAGGGTTTCAAGCAAATTCATGGTATAGACTATGATGAGACTTTTTCTCCAGTTGCCATGATTAAATCCATCAGGATCTTGCTTGCTATTGTAGCATTCTATGATTATGAAATCTGGCAAATGGATGTCAAGACTGCATTCCTTAATGGGAATTTCTCGAGGATGTGTACATGACACAGCCTGAGGGTTTTGTCACTCCAGAGAATGCTGGCAAAGTATGAAAATTGCAGCGATCCATTTATGGATTAAAGCAAGCTTCTCGAAGCTGGAATCTACGTTTTGATGAAACAATCAAAGAGTTTGGTTTCATACAAAATGAGGATGAACCTTGTGTCTATCAAAGGGTTAGTGGGAGCACAAAAGTCTTCCTGGTATTGTATGTGGATGACATACTACTTATCGAGAATGACATTCCTACCTTAAAGTCTGTCAAGACTTGGTTAGGGAAATGCTTTTCCATGAAAGACTTAGGCGAAGCTGCCTATATATTAGGCATCAAGATCTATAGGGATAGATCAAGAAAACTTCTTGGTCTAAGTCAAAGTACATACATTGATAAAGTGCTGCAACGGTTCAGCATGCAAGAATCTAAGAGGGGATTTCTACCCATGTCACATGGGATGAGTCTCTCTAAAGATCAATGCCCTAAATCTCAGGATGAAAGGGATCGCATGAGTAAGATTCCATATGCTTCTGCAATTGGATCTATCATGTATGCCATGATATGTACGCGCCCTGATGTGTCATATGCTTTAAGCATGACAAGTAGATATCAGTCAGATCCTGGTGAAGGTCACTGGATAGCTGTCAAGAATATCCTTAAGTACTTGAGAAGAACTAAGGATTCATTCTTGGTTTATGGAGCTGATGATGAACTGGTCGTAAATGGTTACACTGATGCCAGTTTTCAGTCCGATAAGGACGACTCCAAATCTCAGTCAGGTTTTGTGTTTTGCCTAAATGGAGGTGCTGTGAGCTGGAAAAGTTCGAAGCAAGAGACAATAGCCGATTCTACTACAGAGGCTGAGTATATTGCCGCCTCTGATGCTTCAAAGGAGGCTGTTTGGATCAGAAAGTTCATTACTGGACTTGACGTGGTTCCTAGCATTGCAAACCCATTGGACATCTATTGTGATAACAATGGGGCCATTGCACAGGCTAAGGAGCCCAGATCTCACCAAAATTCCAAACATATACTCCGGCGCTTCCATCTCATACGTGAAATTGTTGACAGAGGAGATGTGAAGATATGCAGAGTACCGACAGACGATAATATCGCCGACCCACTGACCAAGCCTCTGGTGCAGCGGAAGCATGATGGTCACACTCGATCTATTGGTATTAGATACATGAGTGATTGGCTCTAGAGCAAGTGGGAGATTGTTGGTGTATGCTCTAGGAGCCAATCATGGGATGATTGTATTAGCATACATTTATTATGTTATATTGAGGTACTTTATTTGTTATGAATTATTTATCTACACTATATAAATGATTATGATAAATATCCCTAGAATAGTTGGTTCAATGCTATGAGACTTCATGTGTGTGACTTGAACGTGAGATCTTCATAGATGTATATAGAACACTATTCCTAAATGTCCCTAGTCGAGTATTATTGTTAAATGGGATAACATTAATACGTTGAGACTAGTATGTACGTTGATTGATGACTAAATCTTGCGAGTCATGGATATGAGATATCAAATCAATACATAGGTACTTGTTAGAGAACGGGAAGTACTGGACAGACCCAACATGAGAATACTGCATGGATTGTTATATGAATGTCATAAGCTATTCTCATAGTGACAATGATAAATGTTTTCCTTTAACCTGAAATCACTACGGTTCCCAACATGAGGAGTTATACACTTTGATACTGTCTAACGTCACTTGTAAAAGGGTTGGCTATAAAGTCAGTGATTGGGTATATCACGAATCATGTGGAGGGATGTGAGTGACCTAGATGGTATTTGTCCCTTCTATATAACAGGAGTGATATCCGTGGGCCCCTTGTTTGAGTGAGACTTAGAAATGCATGGCCGTGCTCAAATGAATCAATATGTAATATTGATTTCGTTTGTTTTTTAATAGTCTAATCGAAATCAAGAAACACATAGATTAACATATACGAGGATGACACATTCCATGCCTCGATGTTAATCAAGATATTAAGGACAAAGGGACTATATATAAATTGGTCATAAATAAAGGTTATGTCGAATCATTGACATTCTCGTTATTTGGGTAACAATGATGTGTTGCTAGATACCTCTCATTGTTTGTGATGCTAGAATATGATTTTAGTTTCACTGCTAACATAACGAGAACCTATAGGGTCACACACATAGAATAAGTCAAAGATTATGTTATTTAAGAATAACATATTACGTTTGGGCTTAGGGCTTTATGTAAGGTCCATCACCGGTTTAATTAATAAGATTAATTGAACATGGTCAAGAGCCCAAAAACGTGGGCTTCTTTCTTCAAGGAGATTTGGGCTTTTCGGTTTTACTTGACTCACGGAATATCTAGGGTTAGAGTAACCCTAGGAGATAACACAACCCTTGGTGTGCCGCACTTCTTGGTGAGTAGAGAGAAAAACGGATTGGAGCTTCTTTTCCTAATTACTAGCATAACGTGAAGAGGCGATCTTTGGCTTGTTCGTGTGGATACCATAGAGGCGTGCTGTTCGGTTGGATAGCGCGGATTGATTCGGATCATTCAAGCCAAGCAATCGGTTATTTTCTGCACTTCAAGAGGTAACTTCTCATCACCGATTTATGCCCTTTCACATGGATTCTCTGGAGGGTTTCAATAAAATTTTAAACTTCCGCTGTTTATGAGATATTGAAACCCAGCACATTTTGGAGTTGTGTGAAAATAATTGTTATTTATTACGAGCGTTAATATTCACGAGATTTGAAAATTGAGAATGCAATTAAATTGGAATTTTAGGAATGTAGTAGGAATCGTTAAGGATTCGAAGGAAAATGACAGTGCTGTAAATACGGTAGGGATTTATGGGGATAAACATATAGCCTAAGGGGTAGAATTGTAAAATTACTAAATTGTTAAAATAATATAAAGCCAACACAAAAATTGAGGTAAACCTAGAAACTAAACCATTGTTAAGGTGAGAGAGAAAAGCAGCGATGGAGGGGAATTTTTTGGAAAGGGTGACTAGGGTTGCACGAGAATAAAGGGGTTGAGGAGAGGAGTGAAACGGTGGTAGTTTCGAATCCATCAGAGCAACCTAGGACCTTCGAGCAGAGGGGAGAAGGAGCGGCTGTCGTAGGTTTCCGGAGAGGTTTCTGTCCGACCACCATTCAGGTAAGAGACGGTGGCGATAAGTTCTTCCGACCTCCCTCTACCATTATAGGCCAGTGGCGAGGACCATTGCACCCTGAACGATGGCAACACGATTTCATCACTTAACGGGTCTGCTGACCCGTTCTAGGGAAAAAGAAACTCAACCGGGTCAGACTAACCCGGTTGGTACTGGACAGACCCATTGACCAGTTTGTCTAGGTTTGATCGAGTTAAAATTAAATAAAATATTATTAGCTTGCATAAAATATTAATGTAAATAAGTGTGATCATGGATTTCAGGGTTAAGTTGCATAGTTGATTTTATCGGGATTTAGGAAATCACAATAAGGTAAGTAACATTTCAACTGTATTACGGAACTTGTGTGTGGTTGAAATTGTATTTTAATTCTATGTATTTACTGATTGACTGTGCTCGATAATTTATTGATGTATATGATTATATGGGAATCATCTGTGGTGACAATTACTATTTGATTATTTATTATTGAACATTGTGCATGACATGGCATATCATACTGTAAAGTTAATGCACTGGAAAATGTTTTTATAAACCTAGTAAAACTGCTACAGAGAGGGTGTACTGTTAAGGTTATCGTTAAGGCTTACGTAATTAGAAAGAAAGGAAAAGAATGAAGTTCATTTATAGGAAAGTGTTCTATGGAAGGATACTGAAAGGAAATCCTAACCGGTTACTCTGTAGCAGTTTGCTAGGGTTAGAGGGCCCTGGTACTAGATAAAAGTTTTAATTGATTGAGTTTTTACTACCAAAGGAACTCATGTGCACTCATGCATAAAATGTTACTTAGTGAGTCTTGGCTCATTACGTTTCGTGATGCAGGTGATGATGAGTATGCTGAATTGGCTGTTGATGGTTACGTCGGGGATCCTCAATGAAAGTGCTCATGTAACAGAGGCGACATCATTAGTAGTTGATTTAAGGGTTATTTGAAATATGTCATGATTAGTATTAATAATTTCTAATTTTTCTAAATAAGCAGTTGGCTGCAAGACTAGTACTGAAGATAACTAGTATGTTTTATTGGGTTGTGACTTGTTCCATGAATGATTTGTTGGAGATCTCTTTTATTTTAATTATTGGTAGACTATAAATTTTATTTGTTATCATTATGAATTCTGTTGGGGAGTGTTTACATTAATGATTTATTTAGGGTTATAATATTAATTGTTCGGTAATTGGGGTAATGTCCTAATACGAGGTTCTAAGTTCAGCTTGCGTCGAATGGGGAGTTCCTAACTTGGTATGTGCTTTGAACATATTATTATGCTTAAACATGATCTTTGATTCTTCAAGTGTCATTCTCATCTATTTTCTAAATTTTGCATTCAAAGATTTCTCATGGGAGAGTTAGTTCATGTGCATAGGAAGAGCTAGTTGAGATAGTTGATACACTTCATGGTTTTCAATCCTACTTTGTTTTGAAGTTGCATGTACCCCCACCCCCTCTATATATATCCTCACCTTTTTGTTAACCTTATGCATGACATTTGGTATCCAAATTCAATTGGTATCAAATAGTCATTTTTCACATCAAGTAGTTTTGTAATCATCAAGAAGGGGGAGATTGTTGGACCATAATTCATACATTTGTGTTTTGATGAAAAAATACTTAATTTGCTATTTGATTGTATTCATATTTGAATGAATTTGGATAATGCATGAAATGATCATGATAATTGATTTAAGTATCATTATATATCAGTTGGAATCATTTTTTATCATATTTAATATGAATTGAATGAATTTGGACTTCTTTATTTTCGGAATACAAAAACTGCTCAAACATCACACTGTGTACATGTCATTTGAATAGTCATAACGGATTCGTACGATCTCTAAATGACTTGATTCTTGGGCAAAAATATTATTAAGACATATGAGAACATTTACTGTTCTGATATTATGAATCAAATATGAGTGAAAGATGTTCAATATCTCTGTCGAAGTTTGTATAACTGTGCAGACATGATATAACACTGTTTGAGATTACTTGCTGAAATTGAGTGACCAATTGAACTGCAATGGCTGTAAAATTTTGTGTGACTATTTAAATATATGTTAAATTATTTATTATGTGCTTACTTGAATTTTATTGAGCACATATCATATTGATTGAACTATGTCCAAGCATTGAAGCTCTTTGAGCTTACAAGCAACAATGAGGTGTCTTATCACCTATTTCATTGTAGGTGAAATCAATCAAGTATCTTGAGTTATTTGGATCAATATGAAGCTTATTTTATTGAAAAAATTTATACATTCATTTGTTGAAGCTTAATTGTCAAGTTTGAGCATGGTCAACTCCATTTTAGAAGAGTTTGACTTCTCGTGAGCAAGCATTGGTTCCAAAGCGCAGAACTCTAACTGAATTTCTCTTTGACTAACAACCTTTTAGGAAATGATATTTCATTGCAATGTGTCGCCTCCTACTATGAAAAATGGCAATTTTACTCATGGTTATGGCTTCCATGTTATCGCATTTAATTCTAATTGGACCTTGCCAAGTGAAACCCATTTCATGCAAAATAAATTTCAATCAGACAACCTAGCTGGCTGCAAGAGTAGCAGAGGTTTACTCTGCCTCAGCAGTGGATTGAGCCACTAAATTTTGCTTCTTTGATAGCCGACATAAAGCTCCAAACCCTAGAGAGCAAACATATCCTAGCATGCTCTTGGCATCAACTAATCACTATCAGTGAAACTTGCCGGTTTGACTTCATTTGAATACTCATATACTTGCAAAAACTTCCTTGTGCCATATAGCTATCTTAAAATGTGCTAAGCTCCTCCTTTGTGCACGTCTTTACGATGTTGCATGAACCTAGACAATAAGCTCACAGCAAAACATTATATTTGGTCTCATAGCAAAGATATACAAGACATCCAATCATGGATCTGTATTCACTTGGGCCTCAATTTGGAGAATCCTCAGCCTTGCCAAAAATTTCTTTGGCATGAAAAGGTGTACTAAATGGCTTACATCCCTTCATACCAAACTTGTCAATGACAGTCTCAATATACCTCCCTTGTCTAACACTAATTCGACCCTTCTCTTGGTCCACCTCCATTCCCAGAAAATCGTGGAGTAATCTAGGATCATTCATCACGAATTCATGCTTCATCTCATCTTTGAATTGATAAAGAGCTTGATATGAACTCCCAATGAAAATCAAATCATCCTCATAGACTGAAACAATCAATTTCCCATTGTTTCCATTGTCTCTGACATAGAGAGTATGCTCATCCTTGCTCCTCCTGAAACCCTGACTCAGAAAGTAGGTATCCAATCTGTTGAATCAAACCTTAGGAGGCTGCTTAAGCCCATATAAGGCTTTTTTTGAACTTAAGCACTTTATTCTCTTCTCCCTATTTCACAAAACTAGGAGGTTGATCCACAAACACTTCCTCCTCTAGCTTCCTATTAAAGAACGTTGATTTTACATCAAACTGAAAAATATTCCAACCATTTTGAGCTGCCAAAGCAAAGGAATGCTAACAACAAGGACTTTGGCTAATATTCATCAAATGAACTGTAGTGGACAATACTTCAACCCAAAATTTCTTGGGAACATCCTTATCATAAAGAATGGCCCGAACCTTCTTCATGATCGTCCTATTTTTCCTTTCAAACAAGGTCATTCTTCTTAGGTGAGTAGGCCACTGTAAGCTGATGAGATATGCCCTCTTAAAAGGAATGCTATCAACAAGGACTTTGATAGGGCTAATATTCATCAAATGAACTGTAGTTGACACTACTTCAACCCAAAATTTCTTGGGAACATCCTTATCATAAAGTATGGCCCGAGCCTTCTTCATGATTGTCCTATTTTTCCTTTCAACAAGGTCATTCTGCTTAGGTGAGTAGGCCACTGTAAGCTGATGAGATATGCCCTCTTGATCATAAAAATGGGAGAAATCTTTGGAGAGATTTTCCATTTCCTTATCACTCCTTAAGCTTTAATTTTCTTACCCTTAGAATTCTCAACCATAGATTTGAATTTCCTAGAAACATTGAAAGTTTCAGATTTTTTTTTGAGGAAATACACACATGTAAAATTACTAAAATCATTCGTGAAGGTAAGAAAATACTTGTTTTCCTAAACTATGGCAGTCTGCATGGGACACATAGATTCGTATGAATCAAGTTCAAAGGTTGTTGAGCTCTAGTTAATTGAAATTTCTTGAACAAAAGCCTACTGAACTTCCCCTCCATACATCCTTTACACAAGCCACCTTCAGCAATAATCTGAGGAAGATCATGCACCAAACATTTCTGAGACAAAACCTTCGTTGAGAAAGGACTGAAATGTCCCATATGTTTATTCCAAAGCTCAGTGTCCATAAGTAGCTCTCATAACCACTTCACTTGATTCAAGAATAATTGGAAACTTTTCTTATCTTTCATCTTCACTTTTCCAAGAATCTTTCCCTTCTTCATAATTGTGCATTCGTCATTTTCAAATAACAAAGTATAGCCTCTCTCCATCATTTGATCAACACTCAAAAGATTAGAATCAAGACCCGGCACATACATGACTTCTTGCATTTGAAAGCGAGTTCCACGGCTCTTCACAGCCACTGTTCCAACTCCCTCTACCCTTACAAGATCACCGTTTCCCATTCTAGCTTGGGAAGTTCTACTTTGATCTATACTGATAAAAAACTCCTCTCTTCCTATCATGTAATTGCTACATTTGCTAACAAGATACCAAACATTCCCTTGGGCCTTTAAAGCAAGTTGACACACATAAAATAAAAATTATGGATCTTCCTCTTTGTCACTTTCACCATTCTGTTGAACAAAATTACCTTTTGATTTTGATTAACTCTACAATTTTTCTGAACATGCCCATGCTTCCCACAAATATTGCACTTGGGTTACCCTTGAACCAACAATCTTGCTCAGCATGCCCTATTCTGTTACAAATCTTGCATTCAACCTTTTGTTTTCCGTTCCTAGTACTGCTAAAATTTCCCAAACTCAGCTTTGACCTAAAAGCATTCTCAGTCAAGTCTACTTCATCTTCACATCATGACTCATGTGCCTCTAGGGAGCCCAATAAATCACTAATAGTAAGATCATCCAAGCTCTTTCTTTCTTCAATAGCGATTATTGAATTGAATTTTCGAGGTAAACTGATTAAAATCTTCTCAACAACTCTCCTCTCAGTCATGGAGAAAGTCTAGAATAATATTGAAGAACATTTTCATAGCCCTTCATCTTCATGTTTTCAAGGTCATGTCTCAGTTTTTACAAACAAACAATTCGTACGTCTGGCTAACAGTGCCCTGATTATCCTTGAGAAAATCCCCTCAGTCATGGAGGACTGAATAATATGCGGAGTAGTATGATCCCACCTCTTCCATTTCTTCTGCCATCTTCTCATTTTTATTCTGTCTTAGAATCAAAAATAAATTTCACCGCACCTTTCTTCTTTTTCTTGCCTGAAGCAACCATCTCTTGGATTGTTTATGCTTCGCCTCTGATGTTAATGAAAAAATTTCTTCACCAACATCATTCTTTTCAATTTCTTCTCAGACTTCTATTGATTCCAAGTAGGTTTTCAATTTCACGAACCAACTATCATATTCATGACCATTGAAGATTGGAACATCAACGCAAATGACAACTCCCTTTGCCAGATTGACTGAAGCTCTGATACCATGATAACTTTAGAATAAACAAAGAGCACACACAACATTAGCTCACACACAAAACACCTAGTGAAAGTAAAAACTGTGTTTTTCATTTCATAGAAACAGAACTGCCTTACAAGTAGCAGGAACGACAACAACGCACATAAAATTCTAAAAGCAAATAAACAATATGACAGAGTTTTAATAGACAAACAAAAAGATTAAAGAGCCCCTAACATATCAGCACATTACAAACCAACAATATATATATATATGTATATGTATTCTCATGTGGCATCTTATGCTTGTAATTCTTTATAGGGGCCCAAATCTAGAACGATTCCTTTTGATATTTCCCTTTCATATCTTGTTGCTTATTGTTCAATTATTATTTCCCTATTGGGTCTTTCGCTCATCCCTTTACTTTCTTTCCCATCTCAAGTCAGTAGGAGGTTGATGATCGGCTGCCAAAGACATCAAACTACGGTGTAGCCTGAGTCTTCTTTGTTCCCTTATTACACTTTGGGATTATTGACTAGTCTATATACTAGGTTCTTTGACTCAATATATCAAAGTTCTAGTCAATGTTTTATTTTTCTGTGATGTTGACCATTGAGGTCTCGTGCTTTGTTGACCATTGAGCTCTTGTTTCTCTGAAAATGTGAGATGGGTTTTATTGGTGGCTTTAAGCCATTGTATCCTCTTTGATCATCTGTCATTTTGTTACAAATCGGCACATATGGTTGTGCAATGTTGCGCCACATCCATCGAATTTTTACCATGTGTTTGTTTGTGTATTCCTTACCTCACATTCCAAAAAAAATTTATAATTCTATTATATTTATTAAATGTAATATTATAATATTAACATGAAAAAAATCAATTTTAATTTACTAGACCTGTATATGCTCAAATTAAAATTTAATTACAAATTTTTTACTTTAAATATGAAACATGATAATTTTTTTAAGCTTCAATTAAAATAAGCTTTAAAATTTATGCTTCTAGTAGGGTTCGCCTCAAATCACTTGTAAATCGGTAAAGGAATCGGGATATTTCATTGTAGTAAAAAAAATTAATCTAAACACTGTCAATATTTCGTTAAATTCATTTTGTTAATTTCATTGTTGCATAAACACATAATCACAAGCAAGGCTCACCCATAGGCATAGAAGTAAAATGACTATCATACCCTTTATTGACACACATCAGCTAATTAAAGGGGTGGAACGCTCCCACATTTTCCAGGGGTGGGATCCAAAAAATTTCCAAGTAAATAGTTTAAACTGGGTAAAGCCCATGAGTAAAGGCCCGTCAAATTTACAAGGTTTTTGGTTTACGGTTAATCATGTGTTGACTGTGGTTTTGACCAATCAATGTAGTTTAATTGCTTACTCGATTTAAAATTGGAATCGAACCGTTATTTCAAAAAAAATTGGTCGAATCGGTTTGACTGATGGGTCGGCTCGGTTCTTATAACACTGAATATGACCATAAATTTTCTTCAAATAAGTTAATAAAATAGGGTTGAAATATTTATTTATATAGTTTATGAAACTGTTTGTAGAAAAAGTGATTGTTAGACACATTCTTACATGTGGATGATGAATTCCCTTCAGATACTCTAAACAAATCTTAAGACAATATATTATGACTTTTAGGTTAATATAATTTACTGTTTTTTTGGGGATTTTGATCGTGAAATTCATGAGATTCTTTAAATTAAATCAAGAAAGATAAAATCTAGGGACATCTTTGTGTAAATGAGTTCTACTAAAAGGGGATGTGATGACGTCAAAAAGGTGTCAGTATCGAGAAGTCGATCAGTCGGTCAAACCTGCAGTCTTGCACGATTACCAAGGTTGAAGATCTTTCCAAGGAGATGACCAGTCAGGCAATCTAGCAGCTGTCCAGCCAGGCAGTCTAACAGCCAGCCAGGAAGTTCAACAAGATTTCCAAGGATGCAGGTCCTTCCAAGGAGCTGACCAGCCAGGCAGTTCTGCACAATGAACGAAGATGAGTTAAAGGTTACACCAGTGTGTATTATGAAATCAAGCGAGCTCCTTGGACTAGAACTCTCTTTTTAGCCAAAGTTCAAATTGTGATTCGAGAAATAATACCTGACTTTGAGAGCATTATATAGGATTCAAAGTCATTATTAGACTGGGGTCCTCTAATTATGGTTGAGGGTTGCACTTAAATGCTTTACACCTTGGTAGGCCCAGGTGCTTCATTATACCGAGGAGGCAACCTCAATAGGGCATTGCTACCCAGCTGCTTGACTTCTCTTCTTACCGAGAAGCCTTCCTAGTAGGCAAGGTAGCCCTTCTCAAACCTAAATGACACGTGGCAAAACTTTATTGGTGGGGTCATTTTTGTAATATCAGTTGCCCCCCACTCCCTTATCGAGGCGCCGTCTACACAAATCGATGAGAGGAGTAATTATGTCATGCCATTAATGGGGAGATGATAGCCCAAACCTTCAGATCGACGGTCCATGTTTGCGCGGCTCATTGGCCATTTGTTCCTGGATGTTGATCTGACGGTGGTCTTTTGCTATAAAAAGGCTTGGAGGCGTATTCATTCCACACGCCTTATATAAATTGAGAGACCTACCGAGCAGTCGTACATACCGAGGAACAAAATCATCCCAAAAACTTTCATTAACCGAGCATTCATTGAGGTAAGACATGTCTTCCTATAGTTCTAGCACTTCTTCTATTTCTGGTCTTTCAACCTCTTTTTCAGATAGTGATCGAGCAACCACCTCTATCGATGAGGTGGTTATTACTTAGACCAATCCTCCTTCAACAAAACCATTACTTGTAGAGGCCTTGTCGGTAGATTACCCCGTAGAGTATGCCCCTCATGATCTACCCCCTCCCAATGAGAGGGGTGGAGACGTTGATGCCAGCACATCTAAACTGACCTACCTTTCTTTTTACCAATCAAACAGTTACATTGACGATGTAGTGGCTAGGTGTGGTGTCACCTACCCTTACCGACATGTGGGTAAGGGCAATTCTCCATTTCACCCTAACCGAGGTGAGTTTGCTATCTCACTTAGGTCACTTCAAGTAGGTGCAAGAATTCCTTTCCCACCAGCTATCACCAGTCTCCTTCGTCGATTCAATCTCTCTCCAGCCATTCTGGCACCCAATTCCTGGCACTTTCTGGCCAACATTCTATGTCTTTCCCATAGACACCACCTCGGTATCTCTTCCCCGATCATTCAACACCTTTCTTTACTGTGTCATCTTCCAAACTCCCCTGGCCTCTTTTACTTGAAGCGTAAGCCAAGGCTAAATTCTCCCCTGTACAACCAGTCCATCAAGAGATGGAAGAATTCTTACATCTTTGTACAAGTTCCTCTTCCCAAAGAAGAGGAACTTCCTTTCCGTACAACCTGGTCGATACCCTTAACCGACCAGTTTAACCTTCCTCCTCAATTAAAAGGGGAGGAACTAAAATTGTATGAGGCCTGGAAGGAACTCCTTGCTGTTGAGGCTAATACCGAAATGAAGTTCAGCTTGCATGACTTCTCTGTTTCTAATTTTTGTTACGGATCTTAGCAAGGTTTGCTTGTTTTTTCTTTTCAAATATTTTTGGTTATCATCACTGATCGGTATGTATTTCACTTGTTGTGATGCTTTGTAGATATGGCTGACTTGTCCGAGTACATGCCAATGAACGCAGCTCCCCTTCCTCAACAACAGAAGAGGAAGAAAACAAACAAAGGGAAGGAGCCCAAGAGGACTCGTGTGGGCACCACGGGGGAGACCAGGGCTTCTGAGATAGCCCTTACTAGTGCCACTACCTCGGTCACTACTGTGAGCCAAAGTGCTTCTTCTCCTCTACTTGGAACTCCTCGGCCTGGGGTTTCTCAAATTTCTCTCCAAGTCAATGATCCCCCTCTAGGGCCAATTATCGAGGAAGACTTTTCTCGGCATATTCCCCAATGGGATGTCAGTCAGTCTGACAGGGTGGTCAATTCAAGAGTGGCTTCTGAGATGCTGAAGCACTTGCCTACCCCTGTAGACTATGATAGGGTGTCTGGTCTAACTGCCATGGAGCATCTAACTCAGATGAACTCCCTCTTCATGCAAGTATAACTTTGTGCTCTAGAGCTCGGTATCTTGATTTTTAGCTAGAATTTTTGTAACCTCTTTTTTTTATTGCAAAGTGTTGTGCACCTCTCTGCCCTTCCCTCCAGCAGTGCTCGGTTCGCCTATGAGGAGACCGTGCAGCATGAAAGAGCTGATGCTACCGAGGAGCGGGCCACCAAGGCCAAGAATGAGCTTAACTTAGTGAAGGCAGAGATGGAGGAAATGCTGCAAGCTCACTCTTCTCAGATGGAGAAAACTGCTCGGTAATGAAGAGAGTTGAAGGAGAGAACAGTCTCCTTAGAGTGAAAATTGAAGAACGCCGAGGAGACCTATCAATGACTCCTCGGTGATGCCGAGCAGCAGACCGTCCAAAAATTTAAGGACTCTGAGGAGTTCAAGGCTACCTTGAGGGAGGAAGGCTTCTATGGCTTCCGTGGAGGTGTCAAAGAGTCCAGGAAGCTACTCTTCAAGACTGGTCTAGACTCTTGCATCCTGACTCCCCTATGCCCTTCTCTCATGGGAAGGGATCAGATTGAGGAGTCAAAGGAGGAAATCCTTGAAGCCTTCAGGAAAGCCGAGCAGAGGAGGAAGATGAGGCTTGCCGAGACTGATTTCTCTGAGGAGGAAGCGTCTGATGAGGAAGTCAAGGTAGTGGAGGAAGAAGAGATGGTAGAGGCTGACCAGGGAGCATTACAAGACCCAACTCCTCTTCCACCCGTCGAGACTATCGAGGAGGCTTCCTTGGCCGTTCCAACAGATGTTCTTCCTGCCGAGGAGTCTGGCTTTGGAGTTTCCCTATCAGATGCTTGAACTCTTCTTATTTGTATAGGCTTTGCCCCTTTTTGTTTTTGTCATCTTTGTAATCAATTTCTTTAATGAAATGTCATTCTGCTGCTCGGTAATCAAGACTTATGTATTTATTTATTTTTTGTATGTTTAATGTTTATTTTTCTAGAATTTCATAAGTCTCAATTTTTCACAAGTTTTTGAGAGAATAGAGATACTTTCCTGGTCAGTAGGCCGACCAGGCTCCTAGTATCTCTTTTTCTTGAAGACTTGAGTCTTTTTTTTTTTTTTTTGTAATCTTGGTCGGTCTGCCGACCAAGTTCTTAAACACTTTTCCTTTGAGGAATTTTGTTTAAGTCTTGGTATCTTGTGTTTGTCTGAGAAATCTTGGATACCATCCTGGTCAGTAGACCGACCAGGTTACAAATGCTCTAGTGTGACCTTTTTGATCCTGTGAAGCTGGTCGGTTAAGCATTTATACTTAGCCAATTTTCTGGCTAAGTTTGTATGATGTCCGAGTCGAGTCCTTCCAAGCAATGGGATGCTTTGTTTTGGGAAAGATGTCTAAGATTTTATTCATTCTCCCAGGATCCAATCTGAAAAGCAAATGCATAAAATAGAAACATTATATATTAAAATGAGAAGCCATTGATTTCTCAGACATAGTATCTTCGAAGATTGTCCACATTCTAGAGTCTCATATCCCCGAGCTTCTCTGGATCTTCGATCTTGTATGTGCCTTCCTTCAAAATCTTCATAACTTGGTAGGGCCTTCCCCAGGTTTCAACCAGCTTACCTGGGTGTTTTCCTATGACAACTATCTTCCTCAGTACAAGGTCTCCTACAGAGAACTTTCTCTTCCATACTCGTCTGTTGTAGTACTAAGCTGTCCTCTATTTGTATGTTGTCCTCTGTTTGTATGCAGTAGTCCGGATCCTGGCATTATCCCTTGTCTCTTCTAGGAGATCAAGGTTATTGAGCAATAGCTCATCATTCATTGATTCTTCAAAGTTGGTAGTCCTCAGTGAAGGGACCCCAATCTCGACTGGGATAACTACTTCGGTTCCAAATGAGAGAGAGGATGGAGTTTTGCCTGTCGACGTTCGGGGTGTAGTGTGGTATGACCACAGCACACTAGGTAGTTCTTCCACCCATATCCCTTTTGCTCCATCTAGCCTTGTCTTCAAACCCTCAAGGATGGTTCGGTTCATAATCTCTGCCTGACCATTAGATATTAATGATGTGCCATAGAAGTAATCCTTAGGTCAGTGCTAAGGTCTTCACAGAACTTGTGCATTTTTCTGCTAACGAACTGTCTTCCATTGTCCACCACCAGGGCCTGTGGCAAGCCATACTTGTAGACAATAGTTCTCCATATAAAGTCTATCACTTTCTGTTCTGATATTGCCGCCAATGGCTCTACCTCTATCCATTTAGTGAAGTAATCAACAGACACAATAAGGTTTCTCCTCTGCCCAGCTGTCTAGACAAATGGTCCAAGGAGATCCATGCCCCATTGCGCAAATGGGCAGGGGTTTTGCATTGGGATGATGTCAGAGGAAGGAACCCATGCTAGGTTTGAGTGTCTTTGACACTTATCACACTTTTGCACAAGTCCTTTGGCATCCTTCATCATAGTAGGCCAATAATACCCGCATCTCAGCATCTTATGATATAAGGTCCTGGCACCAATGTGGCTTCCACATATCCCCTCATGCACCTCTCGGAGTGCGTAGTTGATGTAAAAATACTTGCAAGTGCACAAGTGTACTAATGTAGCACAAAGTGTGAGTACAAGGTCGATCCCACAAGGACAAGTTTAATCGAATAATGTACTTAACCAATAAAACCAACGACAATTTAAATACGGAAAATATTTATGATTCTTTAGAACAATGAGCAAAACAGAGTTTTAACAATTATAATGAGGAAAACCTAGGGTACAACCTTACCAAGCAATCCTATTATGAGATACAAAAGTTAAGCATTCGTTAACAATTCCAATTCAAGGGTCGATTCCTCACTCAATTATGTTATTCCATTGATCGTGGCAATAACACGTATTATCGATACCAAATTAATCATGTTTGATCGCAGTCTTTAATTTAGTAAAAATAACCCATTATGACTAGAAGAACTAAACAACCAATCAATCCCCTAAACCCGGATCAGAGCATTCGACAATTAATCTTCTTAATTCCGATTCTACCAAAATATATAAATACGGATCGTTTATGTGATTTGGCTAGATGAGTATAATAAACAACATAATTGATGATCAAGCAATTATGTAGAAATCATACTTTGAAGTATGGCAATTAAGAACAAGAATTGAGAATTGAATCAAAAGCTCATAATATAGATCAAATCATCTCATAACATTCATGCTTGGCTAGGTCAAACCCTAGAAATAAGTTTAGTTACAAATCATAACAACAAATATACAAGAAAAGGAAGAAGAAACCATCTAAGATGCCAAAGGAATGAAGGAAGAAGATGAAGTTGATGTCCAGCCGTCCTTGCCTTTCCTCCCAATGTTGGAACCCCCTTTTTCTGTTTCTAAGCCCTTATTTATACTCCAAGTGAGTTTCCCCTAGGTTTTAACAAGTAAAAGACATAAAAACCTAATCAACTAAGTTTTTACTAATTCTGGAACTGAACTTTTGTTCTGAAAGCTCTTCTGGCGCTTTAGCGTTGGAAGGGCATTTTCTTCTGCCTCTTAAATGCTGGAGCACTAGTAGAGCGCTGAAAGGGCGTTTTCCACTGGTTTTTAGCCAAAAATGCTCCAATTTAATTACAACTTCACTTCAACCCTCCTACATACAAAACACACAAAATCTCAAAGTATCAACTCAATCTTAACTCAAAATAATATAAATGTGTACAAAAATATGCATATAAATGTGATATAAAATACACACATCAGTAGTCTGCCTCCCGGGGTTCTAGGAACTTCAGATAAGGGAGAGTGAATGATCTTCGGTACACTCTCCCTGGATCAGGGTATACCGAGCTGCTCTTTTTCGGAGGTTTTTTCCTGGTTGCGATCTTCAGGTAAACTTTCATCTTCCAAGAATCTCCTGATTGGATCCATCCAACTCGGCTCATGATCAACATTAATATCCGCCATCAATGTTTGCACTTCAATGCTCTTTTGTGGCAGTATTTCCACTTGAACTGAAGTGGGCACCTATACTTGATCGTACTTGATCCTTTTGCTTCATATTCTCTTTTGATTTACTCGGTGACCAACTGTGATTCACTATGAACGATCAAATTTTTAACTTACAGCTGCTCAGCAAGGCGTAATCCTGCCAATACAGCCTCATATTCTGCCTCATTGTTTGAGGTCTTGAAGTTGAATCGTAAAGAATGTGCCATGGTCATGCCCCCCGGGAAGAGCAGGAGAATGCCAACATCACTGCCTTCCCGGTTGGATGACCCATCTACAAACAATTGTCACTACTCAGGTACAGAGTCGGCATTGTCCTAGTTGGTCTCTTTGTAGTATTCAATAATAAAATCAACCAAGGCTTACGCCTTGATAGCCTTCCTTGGCTGAAACTTGATGTCAAACTCTCCCAATTCAATAGCCCATTTCACTAATCTTTTTGAAGTGTCTGGCTTTTGGAGGACATTCTTTAGTGGCTAGTCAGTCAAGACAATTATTGTATGTGCTTGGAAGTAAGGTCTTAGCTTCCTTGCTGCCACTATTAGTGAAAAAGCTAGCTTCTCAGCATAGGAATACCTTATCTCTGCACCGATCATAACCTTGCTAATGCAATACACTAGTCTTTGCACTCTATCTACCTCACTCACTAGCACTGCGCTGATCGCATGTTGCGATACTGCTAGGTAGAGGTACAAAACTTCACCTTTCTTTGGACACGTCAAGAGTGGAGGCTGGCCTAGATAATCTTTAAGATTTTCAAAGGCAATTTGACACTTAGGTGTCCACTCAAATTCCTTGGCCTTTTTTAATGCCTGGAAGAATGGCCTGCACTTGTCTCCGGATCGTGTAGGAAACCTCCCTAGTGATGTTGCTCGGCCAGTCAGCTTTTGAACTTCTTTGGCATTCTTTGGTGGCTCCATCTGAAGGATTGCTTCCACCTTTTTGGGATTCATCTCAATTCTCCTAATGGTTACCAGGAAGCCAAGAAACTTCCCGGATGCCACTCCAAAAGCACACTTTTCTGGGTTAAGTTTCATTCCAAACTGATCAAGTGTATCAAAGACCTTACGCAGGTCAGTAGGGTGATCCTCAACTCTCTTGCTCTTTACCACCATGTCATCCACATAAGCCTCCACTGACTTCCCTATCTGATCCTTAAAGATATGGTTCACCAACCTTTGGTAGGTGGCTCCCGCATTCTTTAATCCAAAAGGCATTACCTTGTAGCAATATGTCCCTTCCGGGGTGATGAACGAGGTCCCTTCCTGATCTTCAGGATGTATTTTTATCTGATGGTACCCCGATTAAGCATCCAAGAAGTTGAGCAGATGATGTCCTGAGGTAGCGTCTACCAGCTGATCAATTTTTTGTAATGGGTAGCTGTCCTTAGGACATGATTTATTTAGATCAATGAAATCAACACACATCCTCCATTTCCCATTGGCTTTCCTCACCATGACCACATTGGCCAGCCACTCAGGGTGTTGAACTTCTCGGATGAAATCAGCATCCATCAGCTTCCTTACCTCTTCCTTGAACACTTCTTGGCAATCAGGAGCAAAGTTTCTTCTCTTTTGCTTAACAGGTCTAGCACCGAGTATAATGCTTAGGCAATGAGTTATTACATCATTATTTATACCAGGCATCTCATCAACACTCCATGCAAAAGTACCCACACTCCTTAGGAGTAGTTCGGTTATCTCCTTGGTCATATCCTCTCCTAGTTGAGATCCAACATAGAATTGCCTTTCTGAGCCAGCCATGATCTCGACCTTTTTCAGTTCCTCTACTAGAGTCCGTTTGAACACTTGCTCTTCTGCACTCATATCTAGGCTGCCTACTGAGACCTTCTCCTTTTTCCTTTATTTGAGTTCAGTAAAGTAGGTACTCCTGGAAGCCTTCTGATTCCCCTTAACTTCAGCAACTCCCTTAGAGGTGGGGAACTTCATCTTTAAACAATAGGTTGAGACCACAGCTCTCACCCTGTGAAGTAGTGGTCTTCCTATGATGGCATTGTGCGAAGCTTTCACATCGACTACCAACATATCCACCATATGCATCACCATCTTGGGGTGTGTTCCCAGCGTGATTGGAAGGGTTATCATTCCTTTTGGTATGACTAACTCCCATATGAACCCATATAAGGGTACTAAGGTTGACTTCAGTCTCTCCTCCGAAAGCTTTATAGCTTTGAAGGTGTGATAAAACAGGATGTCTGTTGCACTCCTGTTGTCTACCAAGATTTTTAAGACATTGAAATTGGTGATCACTGCCTCAACTACCAAGGTTTCATCATGGGGAACTTGAATACCTTCTTCATCCTTCTCTGAGAATGTGATAACCTCCTCATGCCTTCTTCATCCTTCTCTGAGAATGTGATAACCTCCCAACTAAGGTACTTTCTCCACCTGCTGCCAACCCTCCAATAATGACACCACATAAATCAATTGTTCCTACAGTGCCTCTCTCATGCGAAGGAGAGTCTTCCCTTCTTCGTGGCCTCCTACGGTCATCATCTTCTTTATCATCTCTCATTCGCTTTTCCTCTTGATTAACAGTGTACTTTCTGAGGTGTCCTCTTCTTATCAACTCCTCAATTTCATCCTTCAATTATCTGCATTCGTCAGTATCATGACCGTGGTCCTTATGGAACCTACAATATTTATCCGAGGACCTTCTCTTCTCTGAAGGAGTCCTCATCTTGTTTGGCCATCTGACTAAATTATGGGCAACAATCTCGTTCAACACCTTTCTTAAGGGAGCATTCAATGGGGTATAATTATTGAACCTAGCTGGTGGACCAGTTTGAGACTTCCTAGAGGATTGTTCTCCTCGCCTGCTATCCTCCCTTTCTGATTTCTTATCACTACCTGGTCGGCCACCTCCTAGGCGGCCTTTATCATCAGATCCCCTAGCCCGGTCAAGGGAGGTTTGTATTGCAAAACAAGAAGACTTCAATGAATCAATTGCTTTGATATATTTCTCAGTCCTTGTCAGGAGTTCATCCATGGAATGTGTTGTTTCAGTGCACAATGAATTGCAGAACTGCTCATGACAAATTGTCCTGATCAGAGCAGCATTTGCCACAAGAATCTGTACATCTGGGATCTCCAGGCATATCTGGTTGAATCTCCCTCTAAAATCACGAAATGATTCTCCTTTCTCGTGTTCAATCACCATCAGGTCTTGATTGGTGGTTTTGGGCTTCCTAGCACTTGCAAATCAGAGGCTAAGCTTCCTTGATAGGTCTTGGAAGCTGTAAATGTTGTGCCTGGGAAGATTGATGAACCAAGTCTGAGCTGGTCCAATAAGTGTAGAGGGGAAGGCCTTGCACAAAACTGCATCTGAGGCTCCTCGGCACTCCATCATAGACTTGTATCCCATGACGTGGTCATAGGGATCCTTCTTCCCATCATACTGTTCAAGGTTTGGGAGCCTGAAGTCACGAGGTATAGTAGTTTCAAGAATGTCCCTAGATAGGAGAGTCATGAAACTATCCCATATCTCGTCAATGATATTGCGTCCCTACAGGGCTGCTAGCTTGCGGTCTACCTCTTAAAGGTGCTTATTGACATCATCCCTTCTCTTGCTCCTAGAGGCCGGAGAGCCAGAATTTCTATCATCCTCGTTCCTCTCAGTAGACCAAGGTGGGGCATGCTGGTTAGCCATCATCATTTCAGTGAGCAGCTGCACTTGTTAGCAGAGCTGATTTAATCGTGCAGCGCTAATGGGAGGACCAGCTGCCTCATGTGGTGGTACCTGGACGTTTCCTCTTTCTTGGGCCTGGGGTGCACCCAAGGGTACCTCGTGCCTTGCAACATTTTCATGCATCTTGGGGTTGTTGCTCAGTATCATCTTCCAAGTACCGAGCATGAGATGTCTCAGGATCATTCACATTGGTTCTTCTAGGTCTAACCATTGTAAGTAAGTGAACTTCAACTTCCCACAAACGGTGCCAAACTGATGACGTCAAAAAGGTGCCAATATCGAGAAGTCGGTCAGTCGGTCAGACTTGCAGTCTTGCACGATTACCAAGGGTGAAGATCCTTCCAAGGAGATGACCAGCCAGGCAGTCTAGCAGCTGTCCAGCCAGGCAGTCTAGCAGCTCACCAGCCAGGCAGCTAGGTAGCTGACCAGCCAGGAAGTTCAGCAAGATTTCCAGGGATGCAGGTCCTTCCAAGGAGCTGACCAGCCAGGCAGTTCTGCACAATGAACGAGGTAGTCCTCTGGCGTTGGCGCTCCAATGCTCAAGTCAGGGTGTATTATGAAATCAGGCGAGCTCCTTGGACTAGAACTCTCTTTTTAGCCAAAGTTCAAATTGTGCTTCGAGAAATTATACCTGACTTTGAGAGCATTATATAGGATTCAAAGTCATTATTATTAGACTGGGGTCGTCTAATTATGGTTGGGGGTTGCACTTAAATGCTTTACACCTTAGTAGGCCCAGGTGCTTCATTATACCGAGGAGGCAACCTCAATAGGGCATTGCTGCCCAGCTGCTTAACTTCTCTTCTTACCAAGAAGCCTTCCTAGTAGGCAAGGTAGCCCTTCTCAGACCTAAATGACACGTGGCGAAACTTTATTGGTGGGGTCATTTTTGTAATATCAGGATGGTTTGTTAGCAACTAAGAAAGATTCTAGATGTATAAAGTTGTTAAAAGCAAGAAGAAACAAAATTGATGGCCTCTACATTTACGATTTTTCTTAGACTCGTCTTCAACTATTATGCACAATCAAATAACTAAAATAGTGAAACTTCTACACCTCCACAATCAGACACTTCCTCCTAGTCCAACCATGAAGTTTGAATCAGAAGTCACAACATTTCTTCATGCACAATCAAGGTGATCTCCAATTGCCTCAATCATCAACACTGTGCAAGAGCCCTATTTTTCAGGAGAGTGGTATGAATCTATGTATGTTGTGCCTCAAGAATCTCCATGAATAGTGCCCATGACCTGAATCAGTTGTAGGTGATCCACAATCATGTAAGAGCCTTGTTTTTAGTGGAGGGGGACAAACAACTCAAGAATAAAGCCAGCTTACAAATTCTTTTCCTTCAATGAAAAGAAGATTTGCAAGTGCATTTTTACGTACATACACTTCGATGTATATTCAATGAAAATTTAGTACATTCTAACGATGTATTACTTTTTAGTCAGTTTAACGGAAGGTCTCTCATTTCAGTGTTAATATTTTATTACTGCTTATCTCATGCCGCTGAGTAGATTTTGAAATCATTTTCAGAAATGCGAAACCCAAACTAACCATTTTATGTTCTCTAAATCGCTCATATTTTGTGTGGTAGAAGATTTGATTAATGAATAATCTTATATCAATTCTTTGGACTGATAATAAGTCGAGACACACTCAAACTTCCGAATCCTTACAACCATCACTTCACCCCAAAGCCTACAAATGGTTGATTTCCTGCTCTGACATAGAAGTAACAAATAATATGACAATAAAAACAAAATTAAAAAATATATATATATGTGGGAGTACTTTATTTTAGTTTTGCAGGAGCATTAAGGGTAGTGCAACTTTAAAAAGGGGTTTTGAGATATGAGAGTGAGAAAGTCCCAAAAGATATTTGGTGATTAGTTCTTGAGTTCAAGAGCTCGTCTTTTTTCTGTAAATCTTTTGCATATGAATGGAATCCTTCATTGTTCTTCGCTCTAAGACATATAGTCAAAGGTGTGTCTAACCTCGTTAAATTTTGTGTTTCATGTGATTGTCACTTTTCTTTTGTCTCCGTATATTTCCTCTATTCGATTTATATTGTGGCATTCACAAGATTAATAATGACAGCTCTTTGGCGACTGGCAAGACAAACGTTGTTACACAGCTGGCTTCTACATAGTAGTGAGCCAAGAACAAGAATAATGTGTGATAATACCAAAGTGATCATCGGCAATCGCTCGGACGATCCATTGAACACTAACCAGACAAAAGTTGCTACAACCTTAAGTATATATGTTGTGTGATCCATATGAATTTCTGAAATCATCGATGTTGTTTGTCCTAAAGTATGATTAATGGCATTAACCTTAAATATGTTATACATCTAGGATTCCAACCTCGTCCCAGTTATTTCTCTACAAAGTTGACTATCGTTGAAACCTCTTCAACTAGTCTTCATCATAGTACCTCGCGAAAGCAGCCCTATTTCTGTCTCACTTGAAGAGGCACTAACATGTTTGTGTACACGCAGGAGGACAACAAGGCTAGACAGAAAGGTGGATTCAGAGCTTCCATGTTCATCTTTGGTAAGTAAATTACTTGCTACATTAAGTTTCTGACATGAATTGACATGTAATTCGTAAGTAATACTATTATAATACATGTATAATTTACAGCTTTGGCAGCATTAGAGAACATGGGTTTTGTTGCGAACATGGCAAGTCTGGTCCTCTACTTCGTTGGTGTCATGTACTTCGATATACCTGCAGCTGCAAACACTCTCACAAACTTCATGGGCTCAACTTTCCTGCTCTCCCTCGTCGGTGGCTTCATTTCTGACACTTACATCAACAGACTTCATACTGTTTTGCTCTTTGGAATACTCGAGATCCTGGTATGAATCCCAATCCCAAATGATAGTTACCTCAACGAACTCCCTATATTTTATTCATTTTTTTAGGGACTGGCATTGGTGACAATTCAAGCTCGATACGAAAATTTGCATCCAGAATATTGTGGTGGAAAGTCGAGTTGTGTGGAAGGTGGAATAGCAGTGATGTTGTATGTATCCCTAACCTTATTGGCATTAGGTTCAGGTGGAGTCAGAGGAGCTCTTGTTGCACTCGGTGCTGACCAATTTGATACGAAAGACCCTAAGGAATCCAAGGGTCTTGCAACCTTCTTCAACTGGCTTATGCTCAGCTCAGTCATGGGAGCTGTTGTAGGAGTCACTGGCATTGTTTACGTTAGCACTAAGAAAAATTGGTATTGGGGGTTTTTCACAGCTACCATTGCAGCCTTTGCTGGGTTTGTTGTTCTTGCATCTGGAAAGCCTTTCTTTCGCCTCCAAGCCCCCGGAGACAGCCCTATCTTAAGGATTGCCAAGGCAGTAACAAAATCAATTCCATAATTCTAGCTCTATATGTACTATATATTCGTTCATTCATTCAATTGACTCATTCTTCCTTTTCCAGGTTATCAAAGGGGCAACTAAGAACAGAAAATTATCTCTACCTGATAAACCTGAAGCTCTATACGAAATCAATGATAAAGAATCCACTGAAAAGAAAATTACTCACACAAACCAATTCAGGTGAAGTGACCATATGTAATAGGCGGTATCGATTTTACTAACTGAATTTATTGTCCACGAGAACCATTGATAATGTGCCCTGCAGGTTCCTAGACAAAGCAGCAATTATTCCTCGAGGGTCAGAGGCAGCGATTTGCACAATGACTCAAGTGGAAGAAGTGAAGATTTTGACAAGAATGTTGCCCATATTAGGCAGCACTGTTATAACAAATACATGTTTAGCACAACTTCAGACATTCTCAGTCCAACAAGGAAACATAATGGATCTCCATCTTGGGTCCCTGGAAGTTCCTGCTCCATCAACTCCTGTGATTCCACTGGTTTTCATGTGTATTCTCCTTCCAGTATATGAGCTGTTGTTGGTTCCTTTTGCTCGCAAGATCACTCAACATCCTTCGGGCATCACGCAACTTCAACGCGTGGGAGTTGGACTGGTTCTCTCTGCAATCTCAATGGCTGTTGCTGGAATAGTTGAAGTAAAGAGAAGGGATCAGGCCAGAAAAGATATAGGAAATCCGATTAGCCTATTCTGGCTTTCTTTTCAGTATGGAATATTTGGGATTTCAGACATGTTCACTCGTGCTGGATTGCTTGAGTTCTTCTACAAGGAAGCACCAGCATGCATGAGGTCTTTGTCTACATCCTTCACTTTTCTATCACTGTCTTTTGGCTACTTCTTGAGTAGTGTGTTTGTGGATCTAGTAAACGCCATTACTAGGAGAGTAGGTCCAAGCAAAAAAGGGTGGTTAGAAGGGAGTAACTTAAATGAGAACAATCTGAATCTGTTCTATTGGTTCTTAGCAATTCTAAGCTGCCTCATCTTCATAAACTATCTCTATTGGGCCTCTTGGTATAAATACAAAGTCGAAGAAGAAGATCATCCTGAGCCTAATTTCCATTATTATAAGGCAACTGATGCACCCTCTAGTCTTGCTATCACAAATGAGAAACCTGCACCCACACCCCCTTCTGATCAACTTCAGAATCAGAATGATAGTGATGGAGAAAAAGGTATCAAAGAAAACAAGGCTGCAGCTAAAACGTAACTACAGATTAAGTTGATTTCTATAGCAGCTACAAATGGATCAGAGGAGACTAAAGGGTTTCTTTGATATTTTCTTCATCTAAATAAGGGAAATTATTAAACAAGTAGTGGAAAATAGTCCAACATCTGGTAGCCCAAAACAACCCAAGTGCGCAAGTCTATATGGGATTGATGACACAACATGTAACATATAAAAGTTGAAATATTATTATTTTTTGAGACGAAAATAGCATTTCATCATCAAACCAACAAGTCCAATACATCATAGTTTTTTAATGTTTTTTCTTCTAAAACGAAATTTCAAAATGTTTTATCTTTCAAAATACATGTTAGATTTTTTTAAAAAAAAATACATATTCAGAATCAACGAATAAAACACTTTTCAACAAGATTCATCATTGATAGATCTTATTCAGTCATTTTGAACTACATTATTTTTGAAAAAATAGCGTAATTTCAATCTCTACTGATTGATTGACATTCAGTTTAATAGTTGTCCTTATAACTACAGATTAAGTTGATTTCTATAGCAGCTACAAATGGATCAGAGGAGACTAAAGGGTTTCTTTGATATTTTCTTCATCTAAATAAGGGAAATTATTAAACAAGTAGTGGAAAATAGTCCAACATCTGGTAGCCCAAAACAACCCAAGTGAGCAAGTCTATATGGGATTGATGACACAACATGTAACATATAAAAGTTGAAATATTATTATTTTTTGAGACAAAAATAGCATTTCATCATCAAACCAACAAGTCCAATACATCATAGTTTTTTAATGTTTTTTCTTCTAAAACGAAATTTCAAAATGTTTTATCTTTCAAAATACATGTTAGATTTTTTTAAAAAAAAATACATATTCAGAATCAACGAATAAAACACTTTTCAACCAGACTCATCATTGATAGATCTTATTCAGTCATTTTGAACTACATTATTTTTGAAAAAATAGCGTAATTTCAATCTCTACTGATTGATTGATATTCAGCTTAATAGTTGTCCTTATAACTATAGGATTTGTTGTGCCTTTTTTATCGTCAGAGTGCCCTTGAGGAGGTCGACCATCCGTCAATCCTCTATGATTGTTCAAATCGACTCAGTGATTAAAAACTGATACGGAGCATCCGTTGTGTATCAATGGATTTTTATCCCTTATAAGTGAAATATTTTTCAGAGACTTCTCAGGTCGGGTTTCAAGGATAACCCAAGAAGAGGAGTCCTCATTAACGATATCGAAAAGTGAATCCATAATGTTCAACTCGGAATTAGCATTAGAAATCGACTTACAGCTACGGTCAGTGCAGGTGAGGTGGGTGCATTTAAGCAGACTATTGATGTCTTTTGTGGCATGGCATTGGATACCATCTATCCTTCGTTAGAAGCAAAGTTGTTATTGGAAAGTGCATATGAGCAGGTGGTGCTCCTCATTCGCAGTGTCTGGTATGTGATAATGTTGGGCGTGTAGGCAGTTTTTACTTCATGATTCACTGGGGTCTGGTGAAGTGCATTGATCTATTTCATTGATAAGGTTAGTTCCAACATTGTTATGCTACCAGAGACTTCCTTGGGGAATTGGGAATTTTCGAACTCAATGTCACCAAAGGATTGGGTTCTGTATCATTTATTAATCAATCCTAAATGGAGATATCGACTTCACAATATTTGGCCAAAATATTCATTAAATGATACAGACAATTTCTGAGCATATTTGGCTAATTGTCATAAGCAATAAATAAGAGTCATATTTTCTAACTCTTCAAAGAAAGGAAATTCCTGTGTTCTTTGAAGCAAAAAAAATTGAGCGGCCCCGTTAGGTAGGCAATTGGCTATATATGTTTCAAGGAGCTCTGTCAAAAGGTTTTGTGTCATTATAACATGTATCCCAGACAGCTTCCATTGCATTCCTCGCGGCTACTTCTGTGCAGTATGGGTTGCTACGCATAGATTGCATCACTCTTCTTCTAATACATACCTATATATTTCACAATAAACACTTAGTCAGCAGAAAGTTAGTCTACCATGTTGCACGAGTAAAGCATAAGGATAAAGAACAAAATCAGTAAATTGATAGAAATAGTATGTTAAAATATGTTATTTTATGCAATGTTTAAACTCAATTTGTTTATTTAAATAAAATATTTTTAGTATTTAATCTGAAAAATGACATATTGACATAAGCGTCTTTTATTTTATATGATAAATGAATAAGTGTGTAGAGTTTAGTTTACACACAGTAAATCAATTCATAAGTTTCTATCGAATATAAATAAACGATAACAGCTGAGATGGAATTAAACAAACCGTTAACAAGACTATAATATGATATTTCAGCATGCTTATTTTGATTATGGAAAGCAGTAAAACTTAAATTTATTATACTAGTACACTTGGACTTTATAAAGGTCGCATTTTGTCCCACTTGGTGGACGAAAGATTCACTTCTTTTATGATTCTTTAACACACACCTTTGCGCTCTTTCACCGAAGAAGAAAGAGAAGAATCTTCCGAGCGAACAGAGACCTAAATTTCCATTAGATTGATTCCTAAGCTTGCTTTGTTGCAGCAAGATGATCAAGAGGGCTGGAGAGAAGAGAAAACTGTAAAAACCTCTTTGAACGTGAGGCAATTTTCCTATTTTGACTACATGGAAGATTGTACACTCACACCGACGTTAGGACACTGTTCATAATCTAAATTTATTAAAAATTATTGATATGTGTGCATTTATATGAGACTTTTATTTACCAAAGGATGATGTCCTTTTGTACAGGTCAATATACAATAACTGAATTGGATTGCCGATTTAAATGTTCGATGAAAAATAATCTATTGATAAAGTTCAAGTCCAATTATAGATTGATGATACCCTCTCGAGAATGCTTATAGGATTTGAGACTGTGCCAAAACCCTACAAGTGAATTATAATTAATTCAACACATCCAAATAATTTAAGCGGTAAGCTCGACGAATATTTAAACATGTCAATTAAATATTATGTGTCAATGAAGATGGAAACCCATGCGAATTAGAAGAGGGGGGCCGGGCTGTCTACCTAGGTAGAAAATCCTAGGGGTGGTCAACCCCTATAAATACATGTTATATGTGTATTTTTTTCCCCAAGTCTTGAGATATAAGAGTGCCTATTGATTCTCTAATCATTTCCACGGTTTTGTGTTTTCTGTTTTCTACAGGCTCTTGGTGCAAGAAAGAAGTCCACGCTCTTGAATCCAAATTTGAGAGTTGGTAAATACGGTGGAAGATCAGCGGGATTGAGCTTTGAATCAATCCGGCTGACTTCATTCCTCGATATAAATTACTAGAGAGCAATCCAGAAATATTTTAAGGTAAATAATTTATATACAATTAGATTAGTTATATGTTATATATGTTGATCATAATTAACAAGAAATTTTTGAAAGTTGTTTTTCGTATCAATTACTCGTATGTGTTCCTTATTTTTAAAATCGTTTTCACGAGTACATATTTTCCAACTATCAGTAAGCCATAGCATCTGATAAAAGTTATTTGGGGAAATGTGCACAGGAAAAAATATTAGATGAGCGGGAAAAAAAAAGACAGAGAGTCCCACTACAGATACGGAGGATACTACTACTTGAAAATAACTTTCAATGAATTACAACTGAACAGCATTTTCCAGCCCTTTCATCTGCAAATATTATATAACATGCAATGCTGACTTAGATCTTGACAGGGAAGAGCAGATTTTAAAAATCAACCACTTATTTTCTAGGTAAGTTTACAGGTATCTTATACAGTTCAAGCAAAGACCTTCTGTACTCTCTGATACATCTTTAGTAAGAATCCTCTCATTTCTAGTCCGTAGATTTAGAATAGAAGACCTATTATTTAAAGGGAAACTTGTTAAATTGCAAGCTCTCCATTCACTTTCAAATGACAAATTGACAACATAAGTCTAAACACTTAATTTTGACATTATGAGGAAAGGATGATGACAGATAACTGCTCCATATAATCTTGCGAATTAGAGAAGCAGTGGCCTGGAGTCCAGAGTATATCTAAATATTTAAGTTTAAACAAAATAAACTCAACTTACTTGTTCATGGCCTTTTATTTCCACATCATCACGTAGCATATGACCACGGAGCAATTCTCGTTTGAAGTTGCAATCACCACTAAGATGGCCAGCACGAATCTGGATTAAAAGAAAGAACAAAGGATAAACGATGCCTTAGTATTAAACAGGAAGCAAAAATAAAGAAATCAATAAATACATGCAACTCAGAATGTAACAAGTACAATTGTAGCCCTGGCACATACCTCACTGCATGCATGATGAGCACAATTAGCCCAGTTCAAGTTCGCAGCACGACAATCATCATATGCATGAATTAGCTCATGTATAATCACTTGGTTGACTTCATCTTGATAATACATATGATTACTGCATACCATAATCTAAAAAATGGACAAAACAGATAGTTGTAGCCACAGGAAGAATGATAATATAAATATTTATCAAAATTCAATAGCAAGGAGAAAGGAAAATTATCGTTACAAAATACTTTGGCAAGTCAGAGCAGAAGAATTTGCAAGAAATGTAAGTACTTCATAACTCAGCTTTGTCAATCAGTCAAATATCAACATATTTCCTACAAAAAATAAATGAACTAAGTAGCCATATCATCCTTGCAAAATATTTTCAGATAAAATGAAATAATCTCTTCTCTAAAAAGCTAGTTAAAAAGTAATCAAAATACTAAAGAGTACCACTTGGCTTCATTTTCACTAGATAAACACAACCCAGATCAACAAATTTAAATCCCAGCGTAATAGAAACGATTTTCATCCATAAGCAGAAACTAAAATGTCAAATTAATGACGACTCACAGACAAGAGAAGGATTGTTACCCCTCTACCCCGAGCATAATTACCACTCATCTGCGCCTTACAGTGTGCAGCCTTGAAGAAGTTGTCCCTCACTCCACACCCAGCTTTCTCCATTTGTTCCCTCAAAAATATGACCATGGGTGCTATTATCCACAAGTCAAAATATAAGAAAAGAACAACGAAGATTCACAAATAAAGTAAACCGAAAATTCATGAATAAGAGGGCTCCAAAAGCGCGAGATTGTCTTTTCAGTAGCTTAGAAACGGAAGAATGCAACAGAATTGCAAGTCCAAACTCCCTTCTCCTAATAATTTAAGAATGAAACAGAACAGATGACAAAACTCAAAATCCTAAAACCCTAAACCCACAAATATGTGAAAGGATGACGGGTATGAATAAAAATTACTGATGCTTACTTCGGAGGCTGAGTCGAATCATATCCTGGCATTCCTCTAACGTCCGGCCCCGTCTGACGGGGGAAGAGGAACCTACGGATCCTGGTGTCGGGGCGGCCTCCTCTCCCATTTTCGTTGAGTGAGGCGGCGGCTTGCAAAAGCAAATCACATCAATTAAAGGGAGGGTTTTTTCGATTTTGCTATTAAATTTATAACCCTAGTGATTTGTTACGCCTATATTATTTTTTAGCTAAATTATTAGATATTTTCTTTTGATTTTGTATTTGTTTATACCAAAAATCACATCCAATAATTCTCCTGACAGTGGCAATGAGAGACTTCCTGATAAATCTTAAAATTGGTAATTACTAGTCTTTAACCCGTGGCTACGCCACGGGAATTGATTAATTGTATGTATATTGTTTTTAATCATTTTAGTTGTCGAGAAATAACTTTTATGATTTTTTTTTGAAATTATCGGTATGACATGTTTTTACAAGTGAAATTTGTTTATGTTATATCATGTAATTAAATGAATTTAAAATGTGGTAAAAACAATTGTTTTTATCTATTATCGGAAAAAGGAATTTCAGTTACATGCATATTTTATTTAAATTGGTTGAAAATATATATACATGTTTCTTTGCGATTTGTTTCATGTATCTATTGTCACGACAGGCCCTGTTTCTTGGTTGGTTTTTCTTTTTCTTCATTGACAGTATTATTAAATATTATTTGCATAATTTGGACAGGAGTTAATGAATTTTTTCCCAAATTGTATTAAAGGGAGGTTTAAATTGTTACAATTTGGTATAAGATAAACTCTTTTTTTTTAAGATATGATTTGTTGGTTTCATTTAAGTTGTGTACCATGCTTAGTGAGTGTCTTTAGATAATATCATGCGTGCGCTTATAGTTGTGATATGAATTACTGTTTTTTAAAAAGTTTTATGCCACCTGTTTTAAGTGTCTCTGTATTGTATTTGTGTTTCTGGTGGCATGTTCAATGTTTGTTCTTATCTTTTTGATTTTTGGTTTCTTTGTTTTACATTGGGCTCCTATTTTAATATTTGCACGCCACGAAGGTTGCTATATATTTATGGTTGATGCTTCATTCCAACCCGGTTAGGTTTATGCTTTGCTGCCTCAAATTTTTTAGGCTCCTTTGACCTAGAAATTGTTAGTGCATACATATGTTGATCGCTGAGGTTTAATCTAAATTATATATGTAAATTACAAAATGCAAATAAACATGTGCATTATTTAGGGGGTAAAATAGAGAAGGTTAAAGAGGTTATTATATAACATTTTTTTTATTCATATTTTTGAGGTTTAATTGCCTCAGAATATAAGTGTTGTTCAAATTTCCTTTTGATTTTAAGTTTTTTTAATGTGTTCTGATTCAGAATTTTAAGATTCTGACTTCTAAATAAGCCATTACAACTCGAGTAGCTGTAAATCTTTTTTTAAATATCATTCCATTCTCTTCAAAATTTTCTTAGTGGTATATGGTTGTCAATCTTTCTTTCAAAACTTCATTTGGATGAATTTACTTTTATGAAACTCATGCCTTTTAATTTTAACTTAGTGAATTGACTATTAGAATAAACAATGGCCTATTGTTTTTCCTTTCTTTTCAGTTTTTGCAATTTGTTTCTGTACGCGGTCCCACACTCTTTTACTTCCCATTGAATTTTAGACAGCTCACAAGGCATGTTAAACATTTATTCATTCACTGCAGTTAATTGATGTGGGAAGGCATTCAAGTGTGCCCTTTGAATTCTCAGAAATCTGTGATTTTGATATGTTTTCTCTTAATTAATTTTTATGTTCTTTCCCTCATGTATAGTTTTGAGACACTATGCATATGTAAAGCACAATGTGCATAGCATATGATCTTCAATGGTTTACTATTAAAATAAACAATGTCTTTTTCTTTCTTTTTTTTGCGGTGTTGGCAGTTTGTTTGTGGCCACAGTTCCACAATCCATCTTATTTTTATCGGATTTTACACAGCTCGCAAGGTATGTTACAGATTTATTCTGTTACTATAATAAATTGATGTGGAAAGGCATTCAATTGTGCCCTTTAATGCCCAGAACTTTGTGCTTTTGTTGTGTTTTCTCCTACGTATTTTTTATGTTCATTACCTCTTGCATACTTTTCTTAAATCTGTTAATTGTGGATTTGCATTTTTTTTACTTAAGACTGACGCATGCATAATTTTTATTTATTGTGGGTTTCAACTATTTTTTTTGTTTGACAAAGGTTTTGATAATAATGGGAGTATTCTATTATTAAATTCCAATAGAAGTGATTAATTTGTTGTTTTTACCACGTTTAGTTTTATATAAAATTTATTATGTCATGAACTTTTATGTTTTTAAAATTTTCATCTTTTAATGTAACAGATAAAAAAATTTATAATGTGAGATAAATTATGATCTTCAAATATATATGAGGAGAATATTGTGTGGATTTGATAATTATGCATCCATTAATATAGGGTATGAAAATTGGATTGAAGTGATGATTTATCGCTGGTTGTTGAATATCCTCTAACGGTCAGACTATTTTAGATGAAGATAACTTATTCAGGAGATGAATTGTTGTATATGTCATTGTGTGATTGATAGTAGTTCCATGCTTCATTAAGATCTAGGTAAATATCATATCGGAGATTACTGATAATTATATTTATAATTTAACATAAATGCTTTTACTAATAAGATTAAGCTATGATAGAAATCTGCTGATGTTTTAGACTTAATGCAATTTATAGTTTGAGCATGAAATTATTTGAATGTACTATTTATTTTTTATTTGGATTTAAATAACATACCTGTGAGTTGTTCTTTTGAGTCGCACGACTTCCATCATTTAACTCCTCGTAATCCAGATTTGTATGTATAGCACATAAAGACTCAATGAGATTAGTTTAAAATAACCTACATCAGAAATTATTCTATTAATGTTTGAGTATATAAAAAAATTATATGGAATGTTATTTTTTTTTTGTTTACCATTAAATAAAGATCTCCTTGAACACGATATTTCTGACAATGCTTTCAGATTTGCAGTCTTTGTCATCTTGTAAAATCTTAAGTCCCTTCTTACTTGTCACCCGGAAAACAGCTACATATAGCTGTCCATGAGAGAAGATTTGACGTGAAAGATATATCCCGACATTTGTAAGTGTTTGTCCCTGGCTCTTGTTTATTGTCATTGCGAAACATACACTTATCGGTAGCTGTCTTCTTTTGAGTGTGAATGGCATCTTTGTATCTGAAGTTGACAAAATAATTCTTGGAATGAACACTTTAGATCCTATATTTGTCCCCGTGATAATTTCGCCCTCAATGAACCACTTCCCTAGCTGTGTTATAATGAGTCTGGTACCATTGCATAATCCTTGGCTTTGATTAATGTTGCGTAGCAACATTATTGGCAGTCCAACTTTCAGGTTCAATTCATGATTTGGAAAATTTGGGATCTTCAAACTATTCAGAAACTCCACCGGGAATAAAATATCCATGTTGCTTTGATCAGAAGTTTGATGACAGATGCTATCTGAACTTCTATAGCATGATTCTGTGCCACTTATCTTTTGCATCATGAATTCGTTAAGCTCGCAAACAACTTCATTTGTGGGAGCTAGGATAGCTCTTTCTTTCAAGTAGGTCTTGTCAATGTACCTTAGATGGAGATCTGGATATATATTATCCACAATTGTTTTCGTAGAGTTATCTCCAGGCTGTAGTAAGATGTCCTGTTCTATATTGACCCATTCACAATCATCATCATCATCATTTGCACCATCTCCTATTTTAATGATCCAATCTGCAAAGCTTTCAATGTCATCCTTTGAGGTCATGTTGTCTGATGCTGAAAGCCTCATGTTTGTCTTCAATGTCAGTACTTCAATGTATTTCCACAGATATGAACGCTTGATTGAAGCATTTATAATATCTTCCCTACGTCCCTTTGGAACAATTGATAATATTTGCCTGAAATCTCCACCCAACACTATTGTTATTCCTCCAAATGGTTTGTTAATACTGTTTTCAAATCTATATCTATTTCTGAGGATATCTCTCAGAGTCTTATCTAAGCTCTCAAAACAATGCTTATTTGCCATAGGTGCTTCATCCCAAATTATTAAAGATGCTTTACAAAGTAATTCTGCTAGTTGAGTTCCTTGTTTGATGTCACAAGTAGAATCTTCAGATACATCTATTGGAATATGAAATCTGGAATGTGCGGTACGACCTCCGGGTAACAATAGTGCGGCTATGCCACATGAGGCAACTGCAAGTCCAATCATTCCTTGGCTCCTTAATTTTGATAAAATTGTTTTCCATAGAAAAGTCTTGCCAGTACCCCGATAACCGCTAACAAAGAACGTCTTGCCCTTTCTATTGTTTATAGATTCGAAGATTGCTTTGTAGGCATCAAGTTGTTCTTCATTAAGGCACTTGAACATCTCTTTGAACTGCTGTTCCATATCATTTATGTTATAAGATAGCTCCTCACCTATCAACCTATTGTGTGTATCCATGTCAATCTTTGAAGAAAGAATTGGAATACCATTATAATCAGCAAGAGTTCTCCCGTTCTTTCTAAGAAAATCGTCGATTTCTTTTAATGCACACTGGTGAATTTGCATGTTACTGAGTTCCAGCTCTGGAAGATTTAATGACTTTCTTCTTGAGTAAAGAATGTCATCTGTAAGAATATCTGTATTTGATAGCCAAAATGCTCCTGGTTTTGTCACTTCACAAAATAGCAACATTGTCGCAAATAGATCACATAGTTGTTTGCCATTTGCCCAGAATGAAGCTTCCTTTAAGCATTCACACCACTCATTATCATCTCCAAGCAAACCAAGAGCATAGCATGCATCTTTAAATGTTGGGCACAAAATCCCATTGACGGTTCGAATGTTTTCAAATGATGTTGCACCTTTAACTACGTTAAGTAGCATGCGTAAGTAATATCTTTCTCCACTGGTAGGGTGTGCATAATAGATATGCCCTATGCACATACCTTTCTTCCTTCTTGTCCATTTCTTTTCACTGTTATTCCAAACCCATTTTGTTGGGAAATCCAAATAACTTAGAGTTTGGGCATCGGGATTTCTTTTGTTAATATCCATCCATTCTGTAAAAATTGTTTTCCCAATCTTTTGAATGCTTAGAACATCCTCTAGAACTGAGTCATCCTTAAAGATGACATTGTGTTGATTAGGTAAGTGGAAACTTAGCCTTTCAACACTTGGTTGCCTGAAATTCGTATCAAATTGGAAAATCCTCCAGCAAGATTCTGAGGAAGAAACATACATGCAATCTACATATTGCTGGATTTCATCAATCTTAGTTGATGAGGATGGCCTATTTTTTTCCTCAGCAGTTTCACACACCTCCAATATAGCTGTAGCTCTATCAGGTTGCTTGTTGACATATTTGAAGAGGTACTTTATAGATCTTGAGTGGTTGCATAATTCAACATTCATGTGGGATTGAAATTTGACCAACAAATCTCTATTGTATGGGACAACATATTGGTTGTCAAGATGAACTCCTTTCTTCACAACATGCTGAGATGTTTGTCTCCTTCTATAAATAGGAAAGCCATCAGCATCTATTGTCGTTGCATCATAGTACCTTTTAGGAAAATGCTTTGTGCATTTTTGATCTTTCATGCAAGGTGAGCCAGCATTCAATATCCCACATGGACCATGAATCATATATTCTTGTACAGCTAAATAACCCAAGGAATCAATAGTCTTGTCAGGAATCTCTGCAAAAATGATTTCATCTATTTGACACGTTGTTGGATGCTTATGTTTTGGGTGAAGAAATATCAATATATGAGCATGCGGCAACCCCCGTTTTTGGAATTCAATTGTATACAAAACTGCAATATGACGAAGGAGAAAAATTCGAAATTAGTTGCATTTAAAATATATATATATATATATATATATATATATATATTATCATTTGTGTTTCAATTAATATAGTTGAGCTTAGGCCTTAAATGTTAACTAATCTATAATGTAAATAATTTTTTTAATTTGAAATAGTACCTGCAATTGTCTGTCCGAAATATTCTCGATGCTTGATGTCTTCCATGAGCTCATGTAGTTTTATTTGGAAAACTCTACTTACGACATCCGATCTTTGAGAAGGTTCAGATTGTCCAACAATTTCCAGCATATTATTAATTTCTGGCCATTTTGGATTACAAGTAAAAGTCAAGAAAACAAATCCGGATAACCTGCCCATCGACAAATGGCCATTGCATCTTGGTAATTTTGTATTTTATATCTTGGGCTCCCAGTGTGGGAGGATGGTAATATTGTTCTTTTGCCAACTTGTGATGCAATGTTGTCTCCACGTGAAACAGCATCATGTAATCCGGAATACAGTTCGGAACGAAGTGTATCTTGATGTGTTCTCATGAATTGCAGCCTCTGCTCCTCTATGCATGTATATGCATCAACTACGTATTGAAGGAATAATCGGAGTAATATTCTCTCATTGTCACAAAGTTTCTTTTAATTTCAGTTGCTCCGCTGGACTTTGAGTATTCTATACCTTTTGTGAAACCATCTTCTCCATAAGGAAAGAGTAGTGGATATTGCATTGACATGAAGCTTGGATGTAGTTATGTTATTCTTTTCAAACCTATTCCATGTTGTTCGACAACAATATCCCTATTTGGATTATTAGCACTAAAATCTCCTACAATAAGTGCTGCAACTTCAGAACAGGTTGGTTGGTTGTATTCTCGGCCAGATTTTGAGCGCGACTGATACAAACGTAATGTTACGTTGCTTAGCTGATCTTCTTTGAATCTATCTCTAGCCATCCGAAAAGTTTTTGCTAGGATATTATGCTCATCAATCATTTCCAGAATTGATTCCACTAACTTCGCATCTAAAGTGTTGTTCTGCTTCCCTTTAGATAGTGCTCTGATGCGGTTCTCCATTTCATTCTATGTATCATAGATGTAGAGCTGAGCAAAACGTGGTTTTTTGCCTGCATCTGGTAGAAGTGATCCAATAAGGTGATGGTTTTGGCCATTCAAACGGAACACATAAGGACTTCCATTTTGTTAATTTGTTTGTCAATACGCCCACCCATGGACGTGAAAGCAAACGCTGCATTGTAAGATCTTATATTATCCATGAATTTAGCAGCACGTTTTCCATTTTTTGGAGTTAGGAGGTCTTGTAGCAATGGAGGTGCTGGTCTTGATTTAGGTAGTTTGACTCGTCCAGACATGCAACAAATAGAGAACTTTGGACATGTTACTTTCCTTGATTTTACGGTACGTTCTTCGTACCATAAAATAGCTCCACAATATTCACATTCCATTGTTGGTGGCCCACAAAAATGTACTGTTGCTGCAAACAGACATGAATGAATTTCTTAAAAGATTTGCATGCTATCAAAGGTTCTTAAATGGAAGGCAACCATATTGGAATAACTCTTCAATAATTGAATTTTAAAATGTAATGTAATATAAATATGTTACCTTTGTTGTTTTGGACAATTTCTTTTCTTTTTCTTTTATTGCTTTGAACTCCAGGGCTGTCAGCATTTTTTCGTTCATATATTTCTTTGGAGCAATGTTCAACTGCAATAATATTTGTGTAATTTTCTCTGTTAACGTAGTTCAAATAAAGTTGATTTCTAACCATAGGTAATATATAATTGATAGTCAACTTTGTAGGCAAATATTTAAAATGGCATTTCTCTGGGATAAAGCAAACCTTTAATTTTCTTGTGTAAGGAATCTGCTTGTTGGTAGTTTCATTTGATGTCCAAGATGTGTTTTCGACACATACGAGCTTCCTTTTTGTTTTAATTTGTTGAATTGATAGTCAACTTTGTAGGCAAATATTTAAAATGGCATTTCTCTGGGATAAAGCAAACCTTTAATTTTCTTGTGTAAGGAATCTGCTTGTTGGTAGTTTCATTTGATGTCCAAGATGTGTTTTCGACACATACGAGCTTCCTTTTTGTTTTAATTTGTTGAGCATATATCTGTCAATAATCTGAGGTGTCACTGCAAACATTTTTTTTTTTACAAAATCAATTAGTGTACATCATTTTTGTTTTAATTTCAGCATCAGTTGAGTATTTTGAAAAGGGAGAATTAATGGTATGTATTACCTGTGCCCTCACCAAGTTTGGATATATATGCACCTGTTGTTCTTGAATCTGCAGATGTCTTGAATCGTTTTTTTTCTTTAATCTTCATCTTTCTTGACCTCCTTGCTTGTTGGCAATTGTGTTTGGAAGAAGCAGGGTTGTCAATATCTAGGACATTTGAATGTTTCATATTTCATATAAGAGAGGTTGAAGATAGACGTTTGATTATCAATAACGTTAGAGCAATCAAATGTATATTTTTCTTCCTTTTTAAAGGCTTTATTTGGTTATCTTAAATGTTTTAAACTGTTAGAGTTATTGTTATTATTAATTTAGACGCTGGAATTGTGTGTTGAGATATGTGTATTGACTTTTAGAGATGCTAAATGCATGCATTCCATCATTTATGAAATCGTTAAATTGTTATTTGATTTTAAAATTTGTTGATCAGTGGTTACTAAAAGATTTACAGTGTTTCTTTAAGTTTCATTAATTATTTCCCATCGTTTATTTAGAAATGTCTTTACATTGGAATTTGTACATTCTTTGTTGACATATGTGTTGTCTTTTAGAGATGCTAAATGCATGCATTCAACCATTTATGAAAATGATTTGTTGGTAGAAGCGTAAAATCTAGAACCCTTTCTTACCTGTTTTACTTTTCCACTCACATGTTGCAGAAGGAAATTTTTGATACCACTAAGATAATACTCAGTGTTTATGGCCATAAAGAAAAAATTTCACTGTAAAAAAAAAAAAAACTAATTTATGAAAATGTAAAATTGTTATTTAATTTTTAAATTTGTTTATTGGTGCATTGGTTATTAAAAGATTTATTTCTTTAAGTTTCATTAATTATTTCCCATCATTTATTTAGAAATGTCTTCACATTGGAATTTGTACATTCTTTATCAATAAATTAGTTTATAATCTGTGATGCCTTTTGATATGGTTTTAATTATGTTCACTGTTACTTGATTTGAGTTGTAAATTAATGTCTCATTAAATATTGAGTTTGGTTGTTTAGTTTTGGTTTATTTTAATTTGGTCGGATGATTTATTCGTTATTGATTTGCAACTATTTTGTTTGCATTAGTCATTCATTTGAAGTGTAAATGTAATCTTGTCTCCTATCTCAAAGGTTAGTTCACAAATGTTTTTACACGTTTTACTATTTGATTAAATTAGTAAGTTCACACAGAAAGTCACTTTAAAAAATGCAGGTGTTCAAAATAATATGATTAAGGGAATGAACGAAGAGATATATATTAGTAGTAACGCAGTTTTTAATGATCAGAAGATGTAATAACTAATACATAAATCTGGAAACTTAACTTTTTGTTATTTAACAGAAGGTGGTTTTCGATATTCTTATTTTTAAAGTTCTAATATATTAGAAGATATAATATATTACATGTTTAAAGTAAACCATAATGTAACTTGTAAGTTTCGATATCCAATTGGCATGGGATACATGTATATTTCCTCTCTTTATTCCCAGTAACTGTCAACCGAGAATGATTCCAGTGGAAGTTACCACGTATTCTGCAATAGCGAGTGATGCTAACTTTGTTATATGAATCTTCTTTTAATATTTGCCGCAATGTTGCCCCGTATGAGAGAATAGTGTTTTTGTTGTCATTTTTCCTCCAGAAGATATGCCTAAATATTTCGAGTGCCTGTAGTTTTTGTGTTTTTGCGGCTGCAAGTGCAAAAACATATGCACAGAATTCTCTCTCGCCTACTGCTGCATCTTTCAGCATAATTATTCCAGTAAAAGGCATATCCTTGTTAAAAAAATAATGCGTCCCTTGAAGGAGTTTAGCATCGACAACACCTATGGAAACCATGTAGTTGAAGAAATCTTCACCCCTGTTATCGATTGATGGGAAGATACTCCTCAATGGCCACACATCAACATTTCTAGCAATGATAGGTTTATTGACAATCATTCTGAAAGCATGGCAACTGTATTTTTTTTGTATCATCAAATAGAACTCATTAGACGAACAATATGAATGATTAATACTTATTTTGCGCATCAATATTGTGAGACATACAAGCAATATGCATACAGGCAACAATTATATTGACGTAAATTGTAATTGGAACAATGTTTAAAAGTTTGTATAATTTTCTTACCTCATTCGTAGGAAGAAAAAAGTTGAAACTTCTTCTACTGATCTTTCAAGGATTTTGACAACCAAATCCAGTGGGAGCCTCAAAATGGTTTATCTCACTGTTATCATTTGCCATTGTAAATTTATCTTGTGTTTGTCTTTTGATATTGATTTGTGAAGTTATATATAGTGTAGATATTAAAGTAATTTGAGTACATCGTAGTTATCTAAAACAACGTTTCGTGGATCTATGCAAACATTTACTAATTCTTATCATTACATGTTCAATCTTTATTGAGTGTATCTTCCTAGTTTTCTGTTCTCGCCAACCGACTGTTATCATGTTTTTCTTCTTTTAATGCTTTGACAATATGGTTAGTTTACTTAAATTCTGTTGGTATCATAATTTGGTGATTGATGTAGTCCACGCTGATGGAAAGACCACCATGTGCATCTATGAGAGAAAAGCAACCATTAAAGAGATGATTAAATTTACAGTATTCAAGCCTTGTAAATTGATGCAATAAAAGTAAGATTAAATGATAAGGAAATGCAATAAAAATAAGATAAGATGATAAAGGAAAAACTAACAAATTTAAATGCACTATACAGAAAGTTTTTTTAACTTACCAGTGTTTATCTCTTTTTTAATTTTCTATAATAATTATCAATTATGCCTGTGATTTTTTAAGTTCATAATAGTTAAATTAAGGTATTTAAGTATAAATTTTTACATTTTTCACATTTGCTTTAGATGTTATCTACAAAATAAAATATCAATGTAATTATGTTCATTTGAAGCTGAGGTCCCATTAAACTACTTTGATTTTTAGTTTACAATATATGAAATAATAAAAATATAAGTTAATTTTCGATCATTCGTGTATAATTCTTCAATAGTTCTCTGATGGGTTTTTTACCTTCAGGATAGAGTAAATATTATTTTATGTTATTGTTTTGAATTTATATTAAATTTTTTTAATAACAATCATAAAAAACAATGATAACAACTCCAATAATTAAGGAGGTGGTCAAAAGAAACAATTTAATAAGTTTGACATGACTTTTCTAATTGAGTTAATTCTAAGGGTTTATCGTGTTTTTTTTTTAAAAAAAAAAATACTGAAGCTTCGAAGACTTGCAATATACAATACATACAATTTTTTTTTTTTTTGAGAAAAATAGCTATTGTGTTGGGTTTAATTTTATCTTGTATGTTATAAGAATCTCAAATTATATCAATTTAACAGGAATACAATATGGGATTTCAGTACGTTGTTCTTTAAATGTTACATTGGTAACTTTATTATCAACTTTTTAGTTCTATTTAATAGATAATTGTTTTTTCATGTTTTGAAAATGAGTTTCGTTAATGCACAAAATCATTTTGGCTAAGTAAATCATGTGCATCCTAAAATTATGATTTTTTTACAGGGGGCTGAAAGTGGGGGAAAATAAAGTTCGATTTTTGATTTAGTGGATTCTAGTATTTTGTTAGTTCACAAATTTAATGTGAGTTGGCGTAAATTTAATCTATACGCACCTTTCAATGCCAATTTTCAAGTCCAATTTGTCCACTAAAACACCACCAACGTCAATTTTTTCAATGGGTCCCATTCCATATAACAAACCAATAACATCTGTAGAAATAGAAGATGGTTAAACATGTTTTTTTATAAGAGGGAAATTTTATCTAGTCAAAGACAGAGAAACATTATTTAAAATTTTCCGCTTACCTGTTAAGTAAGTGTTATTGGAAAGCCTTTCTCGTATCACACTTATTTTTTGGAAATAGAACTTGTGTTCCCCAATTATCACACCAGTATAATCTTCAATCTCCTTCACTGAACTTGTTGGCAAGAAAATGATAGTGTTTTTTTCCTCAACAGGTTTATAGGCAGCTTCGTTTTCCAAGACTCGGAAATTTCGTATTCTATAAATGGCACCCTCCTTTATCTTAGTACGGAAATTGGCAGCTAGACGTTTCCAGATCTTAGCGGATACGCTAGTGTTTGATAAGCTGTGAAATAAGCTTTCAAATAAGCTGTGTGGTGTTTGGATGAGAGTATGTCATGCATAGAGTATAAGCTATTCAATTTACCTTTAGGGGTATTATTTAACCAATTCTTCATAAATGTATTTATAATAAAATGGTTCAATTAATTTCAATTCTCGAACTTCCATTAAACTTCAATATTCGAATGAAAATTATTATAATTATTTTTTAACCAAAATTTAAACAAACAAATAAATAAATGTGGAAAATTTATACAACATAGATTCAACAAATAGACGTACACACGAACATATATTAGCAAATTCGCAATATTTTTTTCGAATCACACATACAAATACATGTTTCTCAAATACACGTGATACACATACATACATACATCACAGTTGATGTGTACACATCCTTACACCTATCGTAGTGCAGCAGCAATTCTATCTCTTATTGTACCCATGTTGTGATCGTCAGTAACCTCGTCACCCTCTCCGATGTATGTCTCTGTATCATCCATTGCGGAGCTACTGGAATCTCCCCCCACCTCCTCTAACTGCTCATCAGTCCCAGTCCGCTGACGAATGTAATTATGCAGCCCACAACACGCATACACGAAGTCCACCTGTGAAGGAAATCCATAATTAGACATATCCCGTAAAATCTTCCATCTTTGTTTAGTGACCCCGAACGTCCTCTCTATGACATTACGGAGATGTGCATGTCTGCGGTTGAATCTCTCACGTGGTCCGCTAACCCGTCGTCCATTAATCCAGTCCGGCAAATGATACCTCTCGCCCCGATAAGGAGCGAGGTACCCGGCTTGTTTGCATACCCCGAATCGACCAAGTAATATTTTCCTACATCAATTACATGCACGTCAATGTAACAGAGATAATATTGATTCCAAATTCATGATTCAAGAAAATGAAACTCACCTTCTGGTGGATGAGGGAAGTCAAATCCCGGTATCGAAAGAACGTGGTCCAAGACACGTGCATCATGCCCTGAACCCTCGAACCCAGCATCAACAAACAAGAACATCATGTCAAAATCACATATTGCCAATACATTTTGGCTCGTTACACCCTTCCTATTAATGTACGGAATTCTTTGATCCCGAGGAACCACTGCCGGTACATGAGTCCCATCCATAGCTCCTATCGTATTCCTAAAAGGATGTAATTTTCGATCTCTCATAATCTTGGCCGGGACTTCAGAGAATTGGTTTTCCCTCGGCTTAATCACGTCCACTGCCAATAACTTTACAGAGTCAAGAACTCTGTGGACCAACCTATTTACTGTCTCTGTGGAGTGTTGAAACCGCTATGCTACTAACCTGTTGCTACCACCCTGCCCCAGTGTAAATAAAAATATGCCCACCATCTCTGGTATAGCTGTGTTTTGAGTTGGTGCTAGCATGTAATGTGTGGCAAGATCATTACAAAGGGCCCAAAACAAATTAACTGGCATTCGAAAACTTTTCTGGCACCGAGTGGGATCACTCTCAAACTTCATGATAATGTAACCACTACGGAAAGAAGGCAGCATGTCTAGAAAAATTCCCCTATACCAAGGTTCGGTCACCAACTCCAAACCAAAGTAATACTGCGCCGCTGATAGCTCTCCAGCTTTCATTAACTCATTGAGGGCAGCCCTGGCTTCATCTCTTTTTTCAGGAGCTGGAATGGCAAAAACAGCTGCAGTGCCACCAGCAGCGGAGCCCGCAGCAGATGCTGGAGAAGAGGCAGGCGCTGATTCATTTCTCCCCTTCAGCCTCGTAATACTGATCTCATTATGGACCTCCAACGCACTAGCAATCCGGGTCATTGTTGCAATATCTTCAGTTGCCTTTGATCCGGATTTTCGCTTCCTTGAACTTGAACTGATTTTTTGACTTGCAGAGGGCATGAGCGGGCTGCTTCTGTTCCCGGAAACAGGGGCAGTAACTCCACGCCTAGAAATAGGAGTAGTGAAATCATCTTTGCTTGGAGAGGTGGCTGTAGATCTCACATCATCCATAAGGGCATCCACATCCACGGGGAGCGGGGTATAGACATCATCGTTGGCAAACCAATCTGTCTGGTGCAGAGGTACTTCATCTGTCTGAGTATCTGGGACGAGGTTTCCAGCTTTAGGAGGGACACAATACTTGCCAGTTGCAACACCTCCAGCAAAGCAGAAATCTAATTGGTCACGATACCGTAAACCATGTTTTTTGAACTTTGCGTAGTCTTTATTTTCCTGTGAGAAAAACAGGGTTGTGAGAAAAGTATTGTAGAATAACCACACATAAACGAAATGATGCAATCATAAAGGAAATTCACAATACAAGTACTTGTTACCTTAATTTTTAACTGCCACCAATCATCACTCATATCAACTCTTCCGGTAAGGGGCTCCCATCCAAGACCAGTATCGTTCTTGGTCATGCGGGTCCACAAGGTCCACTCCTTTCTCAATTGATCCCATTTATTTTTTAAGGCTTCTTTTTTGAAAGCCAGCCCAGTGTGTGTCTGAAATTTGTCTCTGACTTCCACCCATTCGAATTTGGACATCGGGGAACCGGGTGTCCTTATGACGGACTGAATAGTTTCCACGCATATGTCAACCAATGCATCAACTGGACTCTCATCCCATCTGGCCTTTTCAGCCTCAAACTGAGAGCATGACTGCTTCCCGTGTCTCGACATTGTCTAATTCAAAGTCAATTGGTGTCCAAAGAAGTAAAGAGAAGGCACAATGAAATCACCAAAACCAGCTCGCAATTAGAATCCTAAACTTTAAAAATAAGCAAACAACCAATCCACTTATCATGAAAATGCAGCTCCACATTCTGGAGATAAAAATTGGGACAGCACAATACCAAGACACATGCATGTAATTACAAATACATATGCAGATCAAGATATAAATTTGTCATCGAAGTTGGAAAAAAATTCCAATTGCAGGAGAATAATATATGTTGTGCCATCAAAATATCAATTCCATACAAGAGAAGAGAGCGCAAGTAGAGGGCATACCTTCTCTAATTATGTGTTATCACAAGCCTTGCATACGAGAAGAAGAGAGCCCAAGGCTGCAAAAATTGATTTGAATCAAGCCTTGCATGTATTTTAAATTTTGTTGTAATTATGCAAGAGAGACCAACAATATTGTGTACTGAATTAGTGAAAGGAGGAGCAGTGGCTAGGTTCAAAGAAGAAATGCCTAATGAATTTGTGTTAAGAGCTTTCAAGGTCATCACATCATTACATCAAGTTCCAGGCAGCAAAAGAAATAAAGTTATGTAGGGTAGATTGACTAATTGTATTTTATTACTGTGTACAAGTGTTGAGAGACATATATGTACATGCATTCTTTTGTGGACTACAGAATTATTTGATTACTAATGGCTTCATGAAAATGTAATGATTCATTAAGTAGCTCACAAGTATTAAATATTGTTATCACTAGCAACATCGATGCCTAACAAGTAACAACTAAACCTGACTCTAAGATGACACAACTTTCAAGGCTGCATAGTATTTTAGAAACAATGTTGACTCTAAATACTTTTGGTTAAAACTCACATCAACAACCCAAATATCTGATATTGAAGTCTACATGCAGTACAACATACAAATCGCAATGAGCAAAGCCAAAATATAATAGAAAGAAAAAAGAACAGTTTAAGACAAAAGGAACAGTCTTCAAGCAATTGAATCACATATAACAGGAATTTTAAGTCATTGTTCTTTTATATTGCTTTCTTGAATTGTCCAAAACATTGCAACATTTCTTGGCAACAATAGAATTTGAAACGTACTGGCACTAAAGTAACATCAATGTCATGCATCTAAAACTAGAGACGCAAGAGGCCACGCAATTGGAATTTTTCATTTACAGAAGCAACAGCCATACCCTTCAATAAAACCCTAAATTACATATTGAGAAAAATTTCTGCAAATTTTGATCACAAGAGACAATACACGAAGGAATATTGCTTTTACATTCACTCATCAGGCTAATAAACCTAATAGGATAGTCTAGAACTCTTAATAACCTCAGCCAGAAAAGTAAGATCAGAATCAAAATGCATGGACAAACTTGAATTCACGTACAACCTAGCTTTTATAGAGCTTAGCTTAATCTCAGAAGTCCTTGAAGGATCCTGAAGTAATCAAAATCCAATCATTTTTCGAAAAATGAAGAATTGTAACAATCAAACATCATCTGAAGGCACAAGAGAACATTGATCCTTACGGTGGAGCTATATAATATAGGATGCTCCCTCATCACAGCCTCATGCTCAAGTTTAAGCATAAACCCTTTAGAAAACCCTAATACCCTCAGCTGAGTGAGCAGAACTGTAACTACATAGAAATAGTGTTTAGCCTCATGCAAAAACAACCAAGCTTTAACAAACAGCATCAATATATGAGGAGAAAATGTGAATTGAGATAACCACATAATGAACTACGCATGCTTTGTATTGTGAAATTTTCCTCAATTACATCATCTTTTAATAACCAAATAATTCAGCATAGTCAGTAGCTCTATGTGAACCCCGAAAAGTCAATCCTTGGCAAGCAACTCATGGAAACAACATTTGATAACATGATCCACAACAAGAAACATGAAACATTCAGTACAGCAAGCAAAACACTTCAAGCAATCACGTTTACAATACCCGAGCACAGAAAGCCAACCATCCTCACGAGGCAACCCGAAACAAACAAGTTACATGATAGGGAATTTGAGTCTATCAAAAATATTACAAACAATCGAACCAGCTTACCACTCCATTGAATTTCAGAGTTTGTTTAATTCAATTTTCGAAAACCCTAATCTAGACCGGAGGTGATGACGGAGAAATCTGGTGGAGGGAAAAAGCCAAGATAGAGGGCGGGGCATTATTCACATACCTGTGATTGTCGATCTTCGTCGGTGGCACAGATCTTGACGACGGCGCGGATCTTCTCGACGGCTATGCGAGCCCAGTGTCCCTCACACCAGCAGCTACTTGAGCACGGGAGGTCAAGAGAGGTAAGGGTAGGCGCAGGGAAATTTTGGCAAATAACAGAGAACAGCGTCCATCACGTGGCTTAGCTGGACCATAGCGTCGCAAAGAGGGTATTTGCCTGTTTGGCTGCATAGCTTACACGCTAGCGTCAAACGCTAGCGTGTAAGCTAGGTTACGCTGATCCAAACAAGCGCTCAGATTGATGTATGAATACCTCTTCATCCAGAAGCAGCATGTCAATGCTCATGAATTCATTGTTATTTTTAACATTTGTTGATTCCCATATTCGAGTTATTCGGGCAACAACCTCCCATGAAATCTTTGAACTGTTGACATTCTTGAGAGTGACTGCCATTTTGGGATAACAAAATAAGAGTTTGGAATGTTCAAGTATAACCAACAACTGGTAGATGTGTGATATTTATATTGTTTTTATCATGTTGAAATGCATGCATCTCAATTAATTAGACACTAAAAACTAAGCAATAGTTGTTTTTATTAATGAGTAGAAGTCTAAATTTTTCTTAGGAAATGTAAGCATCTAATAAAAGCATCCACTAAAGACTTCCAGAAAGACTAGAAATGGGGAAAATTATTATAATATTATATTATAGATGAGTTATCAGATTAAGTATGGATTCATTGTGAAGTTCTTAAAAAATAAGGGCTCTGCATTTGAAAACTTGTATAGCATAACCTATGAGAGGACAAAATTTCACTCGTCCAAGTGGCTTTCCTTTTGAGTTCTCTATATTAACTTGTAAGATTTTAAAAGGGTAAATCTTAAAAGCTATAGCTATAATTTGAAAGGGTAAAGAAGGAGATTTACAATTTGGTTTCACACTGTCATTCCATAATATTGCTCTATAAAAGCTTCAGGTGGACGCTCACAAGGAAACGCAAAGGCAAATAACATAACACAGGTACAACAAATGGAAAAAAATAAAAGAAAAACAACATATAAATCCAAGGCATCTTAAGATTCTAACAAACCTTCAAGTATGTACCTTTTTTTTACCAAAGCTAAGAGAAGCGTGAAGTGCTACAGCAGGTGGTAAAAATTAATATTTTATCATTCCAAAAAATATGAACATGTAAGATCTATCAAAATCTCCAAATTTCAAATCAGCCAAAGATAAGCTAACTAAAATGGAGTTCTAATAACAAAATTCAGATTTCTTAAAACTCGTTTGTTAGACATGCCAATGGAAATACAAGGAACTGGGTACATGGAAACAATGACTACAGTGAGCAACCACCGAGATACTGTATTCAATTTCTCAACCTAGAAGATTTGTAATTTTCCAGGGGAAAAAGAAAGAGGGAAAGACACATACTAGTATACTACTAAATAGATCTCTTCGAATATCCACATCGCACCTGTTAATGCTTTCAATAATCAAGCATCTCGATCTATACGATGCCGAGTCGGTCTTTGAATCGAATTACGTAATCGGCATCTATGAAGAGACTGAACACTCATCAAACGCCCACACAACCTTGATTTACTCAAAATCAATGCCAATTAGATGATTACAGATTCATGATTAATGATTCCGTCGCTTACAGCTCAGGGGGAACACGAGAGGTATAAAATTAGATGCAGGAGAGAACGAATAGATTCCAGCGGGATACTCGGAGAAGAGATGAAACTGGAAGACGAAATCGGGATACTGGCCGGAACGTTATTTTCGGAGAAGAGATGAGACTGGAAGACGGAATCGACCAATATCTATACACTATACAGGTATATTGCTCAGATTTGACCATTTTCGGAGAAGAGATGAAAGTGGAAGACGAAATCGGGATACTGGCAGGAATGTGAAGTGATTAAACTGGAAGACGAAATCGACCAATATCTATACAGTATACCGGTGTCTTGCTCAGATTTGACCATTTTCGGAGAAGAGATGAAAGTGGAAGACGTAATCGGTTATTTTCAGATAAGAGATAAGAGATGAAACTGGCAGACGAAATCGACCGGCAATATCAATACACAATACAGGTGTCTTGCTCAGATTTGACCAATATCAGTACAGATGGCATGCTTAGGTTGATCCTACGTGTAAAAATAATGCTCAAAGAAAGACTTGTTTCAGAAATTATATATATTATAGATTAACTATCATGGAGACCTCAAATAGAAGTAATCACATGTTGTCATATGACATACCAACTAATTTAAATTTTAAAAAAAATAAATAGTGTCACGTTCGTTCACATATTGATAGTATTTGGTTGAGCATTTCATCCAGTATATAACCAAACATCCAATACCTATCTTACCATTTAAGCCATCATTTTAAAATGCTACATCAAAAAGCATTTTCAACAACATTTACCTTCTATCAAACATGAAAAGTCTAAACTACCCCTTAAATTTTAGTCAAATGACCAAAATATCCTTTATCTTAATAATCTATAATTTATTTTTGTTTAGAAATATATTCATTTATATTTAATAATATATTTATATTTAATAATATATTTATTTTTAAATAATATATTCAATTATATTTAATAATAAAATTATATTTATTTTCATTTAATAATATATTCATTTATATTTAATATATATTTAATTATTTATATTTAATAATATATTCATTTATATTTAATAAAAAATTATTTTTTTATTTAATAATTTATTATTATTTAGTAATATATTTAATTATTTAATTATTTATACTTAATAATCTATTCATTTATATTTAGTTTATTATTATATTTAATTAATTATTATACTACAAATATAATATTTAATAATGATAATATTATTACATATAATTAAGTATGATAATAAATAATATAAATTAATATATTATTAAATATAAATAATTAAATCTATTATTAAAAATATAATATATATTTTGAAAAATATTTTTTAATTTGTGCAACTACCCTTGCATATAATTAGCCACAACATTTAATCCAGCATATATATTTTTCCAGAAAAAATAATCAAACAGCCCTAGCATTTGAAACAGCATACATGTCAGCATTTAAAATAGCTTATACCAGCATATAAGCCGAATTATATGCTACATGCAAAATGGTGAACCAAACACTTTCATTATCAATAATTGTGTCCTTATCCAACGGGAAGAAAAAAATAATAAAATTGTAGACAAAATTGAGAACTTAAAGGGTCACGTTCGTTCACATATTATCAGAAGTTCCTTCCATCATTTAAAATAAAATAAGGTTTCAAAGTCTGAGACTAAAAAAGTTGCATGTATTCACATATTATCAAGATTTTTTAAGAATCAAATATTAATAATAATTGTTATGAGGGTTCGATGTTGATTATTCCAAGAGTTCACATATATTTGTTATCCAAATATAAAATAAACTATATAAACAAACAATCATTGTATATTATTTATATATACATGTGATTTTGATTTTATACAAAAAATTAAAAGAAAAAACCAAAGAAAATAAAATATTTTTTTTAAACGGGGCTTTGGAAATTCAAAAATCGCATCTTATCTTATTCATTATCAACCTAAAAGGACATGATTCTTCATCTACTCAGTACAAAAACCACAACATTTCTTCTAATATGGTATAAGGACTCTTACTATGAAATATTAAATGCACAAATTATACTTATATCAATATTTACATCATTGACGCACAGAGTGCGGATATACACCTAGTGAAATCAATGTCTGACACGTGACAAGTAAGAATGAGTTTTCTTTGCCTGTTTGTGTGTTTTGTAATATTTGTGATTTGGCATTGTTCTAAATTCAAACATAAATAGTTTCTGAAGATCCATGTCCGAACAGCCTACTTTTATAAGTTTAATTTACGAAATGTGTCCATTTGCAAGGAAATATTTTGTTAGCAACAAATCAAGTTTTTAGCTAGACATGATCGAAGAAATGAAGGAGATACATAGTTCTATGAGAGTACATTCCTAGTTTCTCTCAACAATATTTTTGTTGTTGTGTGTGACTATAGAGCTAAAATTGAGGAACTTCTGCATCTACACGATTAGATGGACCTTTCAAAGCCATCCATGAAGCCCGATCCAGGTTTCATTACCATTTATTGTGTAGAGTCAAGAACAGTCATCCATTGTCAAGAATGTCAAGAATGTGCAAGTGCCCTATTTTCTAGGAAAATTGATGAATAGAATACACGTAATTCCCCCAGAAATTCTAGAGAAAAGAGTCCATGATCCAAGTTAGTTGCAAGTGGTACACAATTGCTCACAGTCCTCATTTTCATGGAGAGTGGTTAAGTAATGCAATAATTAATATGTCACACAGAGGCATCTACCACACTCAGAGAAGTCAAGATCATAAGAGACCTAGCAAGGAACACAGACCTAGTGTCTCAAAACTTAATCCTTTTTTACCATGACTTCAGTCAACTATCTCTAGCTCTTCGCTTAGTTAAATCTCTAGGTCCTAGCCTCTGCAACTATTGTTAGTTTTATCTTTCAAATTATGCTTTTCCAGAAAGATAATGCATGTAAACACAACAAACTTTTAAATGCGATTAAGTAGGATCAATTAACATATATGCACTTAAAAGGGCTATCATATAGTCTTTTAATGTATGGTTCAGATTCATAACTTATGTTCCTTGGTAACTGATAGAATTAATTAATTGGAATGACCCAATTAATGACTCATTAGTTGAGCACACAACATGGGCTTAATCTTGGAGGTAGCCCATTAGCATTAGTGTCTAGATTAAGAGTAGTTGTATGACTAAGACTATCCTATTTGGATTGAGATAAAAATCTATCAATTACCTAGTCTAATTTAATAAGGGGATAGATTCCCAATGTAAGGTGAACTCTCTCCTAAGTCTCTATATAAGAGATTGAGGTTAATATTATTGTTCATTACTGAAAGATAGGTTATATTTCATTTGAGTCACCAAGAGTAAAAAAGTTACAAGTTGGTATCCGAAAGTCTAAAACTGTTTCAAAATAATCATTCGGGCATCTTTTACAATTTTGGTCAGAAAATTTGTCTATTTGGCAATTTTTAATTATTTAAAAAAACATGTGGCAAATTGGTTGCCTTACATTTGTAATGAGATTAAAACAAAATTACTAAACATTTAAAACAAAATAAAAGATATGGACAAAAATTTAAAAAAATTGACATAAAAATCCTTCTAACCTCTCCATCTTCATCTGTGCCGTTATCAAAATCCACAATTTTTGCCTGAGGACACCAAGCAATAGCCTTAGATCAAATCGATTAAAGGCTGAGCCAAAAACTAATGGGGTTCTCGAAAGCTTTTGTGCATCCAATAGCACCACCTTCCGTCCATCCGTGAATCTTCGTCATCATTCTAGTCCAAACCATCCTTCAGCGGCGACAAGGCACCTCTACTAGCCTCAGAATTCCCAATTTTGCAATTAACTGCTCTGGCTATTGCACATGGTGATGACCCTAACCCCACCTCTACCTTAGAAGACCCAACATTGATGACTCACTTCTCGCCGGACATTGTGCCCTGGACCTCCCCGATGACAACCCTCTAACTACTTTCTTTCTAAGCTTCGAAAAGAAACCCTGTTTTCCCTCCATTTCACAACAAACAAAACCCATAATTGAAAACAATAGAGCAGCTTGTTAATGGATCAATGGAGAGTCGAGTGAATAGTGACAACCCAAATGCAACTGCTGCTCTAGGGAGGAGGAGGAGTAGGGATGGAAATTTTGCCCCTCCTAATCGAGGTGGGTTTAGGGGAATTCATTTCTAGTTTTGGGATTTTCAAAATCCCCGAGCTGGGTTTGGGTCTGGAATGGTATTCCCATACCCGTCTCTGAACCTTGCCCTGAATAGCTATATATATATAACATATAAATATATAGATATATATTATATATATAACATATAAAAATATAGAGAGAACCTTTAGTTGGGGATGAGATCGGGTTTTGGGGCTCCATCCCCGTTGGGGTCGGAATCGGGATTCCTGATGCCAAATAACGAGGATGGGGGTGGGGATGGGGAGGGCATACTTGCCCCCCTGCCCCGTTGAAAGCCCTAAGGAAGAGGTATTGGTTTGATCCAACGGCTGAATTTTAATTTATTTTTTAAATCCATTTATATATAAAGATGTATTTTTTTAAAAAAATATGACTTGCACATGGGACGATGTTACTCACCCATATGACTTGCCACATGTGGTATCACATAATAATAATTGGGATCGCATGCGTGCAAAACTCATCCATAACGACAACATAATGACATTTGACGATGTCACTTGTCATATTAAGGTACAAGAGGATTGTCTTCAAGCTACAAAGCCAATTCAAGAGGCTTTCACTGCTGAAGCGCGAGTAGCATCAAGGCCTCGCCCCAAAGGTGATTATTGGAAGGGTAAGGGCAAAGGTTCCAAAAATGGAAAAAAATGGATTTGGTTCGAAGAACAACAAGCACAAACATGGTCAGCGCAGTGGAAAGAAAGATAGAAACCACTACAATTGTGGCAAACCAGGTCACTTCGCTCATGATTACATTAAGCCAAACGTATGGGACCTAACTCGATCTCTTAACTTATTTGTTAGTGGTTGCTTGTTGTTAGCTAAAAATATTCCTTATCGGATTGTAGACTTAGCAACAACAAACCATGTAACCTGAGATCATGCAAAATTTGTAGAATTTCATTGAATTCCTAAAGGGAATAGAAGTATTTACATGAGAAATAATGTTTCTGCTATAGTTCTTGTGATTGGTACTTGTAAGCCCATATTACACGAAGTTCCCACTCTGTATCTTCATGATGTACTATATGCCCCAGAAGTTTGAGAAAATCTAGTTCCTATCATTGTTATTTTAGGACTAGGTTTTGAACTCGATGTTATTAATAGTTTTGTGAAGTTACTCACGGGTTTAGGTGATGTTTTGGACAATTTTTATTATAGTTCTGGATATTTGTTAAATGATTTTATGGTGTTGTACACTATTAATGTTGAATTATATGATAATTCTTTTGTTTATGTTGCTAATGCTAGAAATAATGTCTTGGATGAGAATGTTTTAAGGTATGCTTGACTAGGACATATTGGGCAAAAACGTATGAATAAATTGGCTAAACAAGCCCACTTAGTGGGCTAGCCAAAGTAGAAATACCCAGTTATCAACATTGTCTAATAAGAAAAGAAACTAGGATTCCATTTGGCAAAGTCAAAAGAGCTACATTTCCTAAACAACTAATTCATTTTGATATTTGTGGGCAATGAATATGAGATCAAGACTAAGGGCTTCCGATTTCATCACTTTTGTAGATTATTTCACTCAATTTGTTCATGTTTATTTGCTCTCCTACAAATCAGAAGCATTGGTTTGCTTTAGAAAATATTCGAGGTTGGTTGAGAACCAATTAAACACAAGTATTAAAACACTAAAAATCGATCAAGATCGTGAATATATGTCTGAAGAATTTTAAAAAATTTGTGATGAAAAATGGATTACTAGATAGCTAAATATTCCTTATACTCCAACAAAATGATGTAGTGAAATGAAAGAATAGAACCATATGAGACATAATTAGGTCAATTATGGCGCAAGCTAATTTATCAATTTCTTATTGAGGATATGCCTTGTTAATTGCTACCTATATTCTTAATCATGTGCCCTTCAAATCTATACTTTCCACCCCTTATGAATTATGGAATGGTGAAATATTTTATATGACTAATTTACATCCTTGCGGTTTTGAACCCTTTGTATAAACAACTTATCGTCTACATGGGAAGTCCACCCCTTATGAATTATGGAATGGTGAAATATTTTATATGACTAATTTACATCTTTGCGGTTTTGAACCCTTTGTATAAACAACTTATCGTCTACATGGGAAGCAAAGTTCAAGTGGGAAGAAATGTATATTTATAAGATACTCTCGTCACTCAAACGGATTTGTGTTAGTGTTACAAAGATTGTGTCACGAGATGTAAAAATTTTAGAGAGATATTTTCCTACACGAGATGAGGTTGAAAATGTTTTTCAATTTTATGAATTGGAAGATCCTGACAATAATGTTCCTAGCCATGCAGTTAATGAGATAAGGGATACCCCTAATCCTCCTTAGGCAAATGAGAGTAACGTAATGAGTGATTATGTTCAACAAGAGCCTAATTATGAATAATCTCAACCTCAATGGGGAAATCGTGAAGGATTCCTCACGGTTGATTTGAAATTGAGGGAGAAGTTTTAATGATAGCTCATCAATATGAGGAAGAGCCAAAAATAGTTCAACAGACTCTATCTAGTCCTAAAGCTAGGGAATGGATTAAAGCGACGGAGGAAAAAATGTAATCTATGAAGATCAATCAAGTTTGAGACTGTAGACCCGCTATCAGGATGAAATTCCATTGAGAACAAATGGGTTCTCAAAATCAAACGTAACGCATATGGTATATTAGAAAGACATAAATCTCTACTAATGGCAAAAGGCTACAGACAAAAACAAGGAGTCGATCATGAGGATACGTTCTCACCAGTTGTACGGATTGGTTAAATTCGCTCATCCTAGTTATTACTGCACATTTGGACTTGGAATCATACCAAATTGATGTGAAAACTACGTTTTTCAGTGGACAATTGGATGAAGAGATATATATGGATCAACATATATGCTTTGAATATAAAAGGGAATGAGCGAAATGTTTGCAAGCTCAAGAGATCTATATGTTGTCTTAAACAAGCATCTATACAATGGAATATCAAATTTCATTGAGCCATCCTTAAGGATAAGTTTATGATGATGGAAGAGGATCATTGTGTATATGTTAAACATTCAAATAATATTTTTGTTGTCTTGTCTTTGTATGTTGATGACATCTTGTTAGATGGGAATGATATAGAATTGATTGATGTCAGTAAGAAGTGGTTATCTCCCAATTTTGAAATGAAAGACACGAGTAACGCTATGTGCTAGGTGTAAAGATCCAAAGAGATCGCGCTCATAGACTTTTGTGTTTGTAACAAGAGACATATATTAAAAATATATTAAAGTGTTATCACATGCACAATTGCAAGCCCATAGATACTCCTATGGAAAGAAATGTGAACTTAAGTCTTGATATGTGTCCAAATTCCTCAAAAGAGAAGAGAAAATGACTAGAGTACCCAATGACAGTGCTATCAATAGTTTGATTTATGCAATGATGTGTACACAACCCAATATTTTCTATACCATAGGGCTAGTGAGCTAACTTCAATCAAATCCAGGGTTAGCAAATTGGCAAGAATTCAAAAGGATTCTACAGTACCCACAAGGAACGTTTGATTACATGTTATGCTACCAAGGAGAGAATTTGTACTTAGTTGGCTACACCGATATTGATTGAGGAGGTGACATTGTAGATTGCCAATCCACATCTAGATATACATTCTTGTTGAATAATGATGCAATATCATGGTGTAGAAAAAATCAATCATGTATTGACTTATCCACACTGGAGGTTGAGTACATAGTCTATTCCGCAACTGTGCAAAAGGCATCATGTGTTGCTTCGGATGTTGTTTGGAAAGAGCAAACACATTCAGATTAGGTACCACTATGTTAGAGACATGATTAGACAAAAAAGAAGTGATTTTGAAACATATTTCTACATCTAAAATGGTTTCTAACCCACTTACAAAACCAATAACTAGGGATTCATATGTTGGGCATGTTAAATTCCTAAGCTTACGTAAAATATAATTTATTAATTTTGTGGATCATTTGGATGTTCTTACAACATGTTGAATAATATTATATAAAGTTTGAATTATTCATTTTTTTTTGTGATGGACTATAAGATTGTAACTAGCATAATTGAATGTATGTCAATAGACTAAATTGACTCTATCACACAAGCAATTGAGTAGCAGCTTTCACCATTCTTTTTTTTTTCTTTTCCTTTTGTCTTTTCTTTGCTCCACAACTAGCCAAACACTATCCCACCTCCAATCATTCATTTTCAGCCAATTCTAGTCGCCAGCCAACTATCATTTTTGGCCAACATCCGCTCAATCACTTAGTTCATTCATTTGGCTTCAAATCAAGGTATTAGGTTCATCTTTTCTTTATATCTTTGAGTTGCTGGAAATTGGGCCTTATATTGAAATTTTGGCTAGATTTAGTAAAGATTAATTCTAGGGTTAAATGGGCTTTTGGGAATTTTGATTTCAATGGTTATTTCATTGTTTAGTAACTTAAGTTAGACTTGATTATGGTTGTGTTGCTAGATTATATTGTGGATTTCAAGTGCAACTTAGTTAGGTGGGATTCAAAGACTTGGAATTCTTAGGTTAAGGATTTCTTGACTTATTGAGTTGTTTTGTGATGTATATGTGAAATTGATGATATGGGTATGTTGATTTGAGAATGAGTTTATCAAATATTAGGTTTGATTAAGGCCAGTGATACAAAGTTGAGTATTAGGATTTCATAACTCGTTCTTGGAGTACGAGGTAGGGAAATTCCACCATTTTTATTTTCAAAGCATATTACCTTCTATCGAAAGCGTTTAAATTCTTTATTGGTCATTGTTGTTTCGTTCATGCCTTAATTGTACACAGGGAAGAACAATCCAAATGTGTAATTAAAATAGTTAGATGATTTGAATGATATTGCATATCCTTACATGCTTAATCACCTATTGAGCATGAGTTACTCTTGGACATGGATCATGTAGTAGCATATATGTAGGATTGTATGTATATATTATTGCATAACCTTGTCTTAACATGCATGTAGAAGCATGGTGGAATGTGGGTGTGGACTCATTTTCCTAATAATTGTTTGAATGTCACATGTAAAGATGGTTGGTTCTAGTCAGGGCTTGATGCAAAATCAAGTGACTTCCATGTGAGGAAACACACAAAGATATTGGTGGGCTAGTGAATGGTCAAGTCCGGGTCTTGTGTGTGGTGGTGACGACCACAAGTGTGAGTCAACCATCCTTTGGTTGGGCATTGTTCACAATGTGATATTGATGATTGGGTGCCAGTTTGTTTAATTGGATGCGACCAAGGAAGGGTTAACTTAATGTTTGATTTATGTTTTATGTACATGGTCAGAATGACATATTGTTGCATATTATTTCCTTTAAAGTTCAATCTTAATGTTGATTATTCATTCTTTAATATTCTCTACTAGGCCTTCTACTTACCTTGTTTCCTTTTTCTTTCCCTCTAGTTAAATTACCGGGTTGCGAATCACGAGTAGTATAGTAGGAATGGATTTTGATTTTGGTGAAAATGGGCTTATGCGTTAACTTGTGAGTTCTTGAGTTTGGTTTATTTGATTTTATAGAGATAATGATTTGGGTTGGGTTTTTTGTGTTTTTCAATCTTTTTCACATTTTTTTTAATTATGATTTTTTAAGTACGCATAGTTATAATTAAATAAAATGTAAAAAACTTAAAATGAATGGTAACGAACCCAAACGAAAATCAGTTACTACAGATTACTACCAAGAATTAAGTACTAAGGATGACTAACAAGATACAATAGACCACTCCAACAACATAAAATGAATGACAATCAAATCAATTAACAAAATTTTGACACATAGTATGTATTAATTTTTGAGTAATTAATGCTGGCACATAGATGACAAGGATTTTATATAATATTTATTGATAAACAATTGATACAGAGTACCAACTCAATAAGAAACAGTAACAATGGAACGTAATGCCTCGACCCGAAACTCACACACGAGCTGGGTGCGCTATTGATGATGCCATCACTGTGGACACTATCACACATCATCCTAACCCTAAATTCTAACAAAAATCTGACAACACCTCTCTGAATATCGGAGAATGCCCACCTGGAGTCAATCAACACATCATCAAAGAAAATTTAATGAATAGTAATTCAATACTGTTCCGTAGCCTAGCAAGACCTCAAGTCATCTATCCATATCCACACTTTAGGCAGGGCCTCAGACCTCTTAATCACGAGCAATCATATGCAGTATATCATCACATAAACATCATCATCAAAAGACTATCATAGTCAACAATTCGGACCCAATGTCCATCATTCTGGCACGGGAAGCCTGATTACATGGCACAAACTCTCGACCATCTATCAAGCATATCGAATAGATACATGAGAAACATCTTGTTCAAGCAAATCAAGTACTAATTGTACCAATTATAAAACAATCAGTTCAACCCAGACTTAATATAAATAACCCTAAAACTCCCAGGGTGGCCATCCATGTCACGCTGCCTCTTACTGATCCGGAGCCTGGTTCTCAGCACTAGTCTCACCTAAAGGATAGAAGAAGAATAAATAGGATGAGTAAAAGGCTCAGTATGGATAAAGTAGAGTAAACAATATCAAACGCTGGAAATTTGAATGAATGCAATGCATCAATATGACATCAAACAATGCATATCAATGACCAAATACAAAACTACACCTTACAGGCCTAGGCCTAGCTCAATGAAACTTCTAGAATATCGTAAAAAAACCTTGAACCCTACCATGGTGACACTGTAAGACGTATCCACCATGCATGGAGGTCCAACCCAGTCTGGGACATTTCTTCAAGAATTGGAAAGTAGGACCCTATGAAACTCCATACTTGCACACATAACCTATGAGCATGTTCAAGATTAAGCTACATTCGTTAGATGATCGAATATAGGTCAAGGTATGCAATTTAATCAACAACAAAAGGCTCATTGTTGCTAAGAAAAAATTTACGCAAGGATTCAAAGGAATGGCCAATGATGAATACAAATCTCTCCTTAGAGAATTGAAATGATATGATAGTAAAAGAGGGGTAAGAATTCCTACCTCATTTCCAAGCATTTTACAATATCTAAAAAATCTCCAATTTCTAGGGTTTTAGCACTTTCTCAAACCTATCAATTTTTCACAAATTAAATTCATTCCAACATCCATATAACACCATTCACTCATACAAATTTGAAAACCACCATAAATTCAAGAGAGATTCACCTTTCTCTCTTTAGAAATCAAAATCTTTCACACCAAGCCTTTAAGCTTGGAACTCACTCAAACCAACAATCAGTCTAATAAATAACATCCTAAATCAACCCAAATCAAATTATCTAAGCCATACATTCCACCTCTTAAAGAATTAAATGAAATCTACAAAAACCCTATATTTTTCCAAATCATAAAACTTACTTTGAATCTTGAAAATCTTCTTGGACCCTGCTCAAATCTTCAATCCATACTACAAGGTTAGACATCAAATACCAATGGGTTCTTGTTCCTAATGCCCATATTTGATACATCCAAAATGACATTTGCCCTATGAGCTTTATTTTTACACAACCTAACCATATGCAACTAGCGTCACGTTATACAATGTTTGTCCTCCAACACTGGTTTTTCCTTAGCTAGATTCTTCTTTAGAATCTTTCTCAAACCTCTCTGACTCCTTGACCGGACTTGCTAGTACTTCATTCTCATATCGTAATCCCCTATTCTCCTTCTTAAGACATACAAATTTACGCGAAGTCTTTGAGTCTCCTATTGTTGGATAGCAGGGTCGCGGCTTTCCCCGTAGTGGTAGCCTACTATTTACACATAATAATCATCTCTCAGCTTATGAAGCATAAGTCGATCATATCCCTCCTTAACATCTCGTTCCCCACCATTGAACGTGGTCCATGCTTTGATCACGCACCCTAGGGCAACCAACTCAACTTCTAGGTTTTGCAAGGTGACCATTGTTCTAACACATGAAGGCTATCTCACCGTTATATAACATAGAGGAGACATTCCACGATTGGAAGCAAACTCCTCCAACACTCTTACTGAACTAACATGGGCGTGTTCCCTACTTGCAATTTTCTTCTATAAGATGTAACTTAAGTAGAAATAGGAATACTATCCCGTGTGTGTCATTTACCTTTGATACTAGTCACATATCTAGTGACTTAATTTGCATAGTTTTGAGTCACTCGAACTCCAAAGAAATTCACAGGAACACTAGAAAGACTTCTAAAGGAATTCCCCAATCTTCATTATCAACGAGGTTTGCCTCTAATGGCTCCAAACATATAGTTTCTATATATGATATGTTCCATTCAACTTCATCTTCGTGATTAGCTAAACCATTTAATGGGTCAACCTGTGTACTTCGCTGAGCCAGGAAGTTAGCCTTCTCGTTGACAGCACGAGGGACGTGGTATATGTTATAACGAAATCCTTGTAGAACCTTTAGGATTTCCACCAAACAAATTTTCAATCGAGGGTTCATACATTTGTATTCTTGGGTTACTTGCTTTATCACTAATTGTGAATCCCCAAATATATCAAGTTTGACCATATTCAAGTCCCTAGCTAGTCTTAACTCGAACATCAAAGCTTGATATTATGCTAAGTTATTAGTACACTGTACCTTTAGTCGAATAAATAGATTGTATTTCTCCTTCAAAGGGGACTCCAAAACAACCCCTATCCCTACAGCTTTTGAAGTACTTGACCCATCATAAAAACAATTTCAAGGGTGAAAAATTAAGAAACTGAGCTTCAAATGTAGATCATAAAAGTGACCCCCTTGCTCAGCAATGAAATCTGCCATAACTTGGCCCTTCACAACCTTCTGAGGCACTTAGATCAAATCAAATTGAGTGAAGAATAGACTTCATTTGCTCAATCGACCTCGTAATAAGATATGGCCGGAAGATATTTGATAACATCATTAGGCGTAATCATGTGTACCTCGTAAGACATCATATAGTGTCTTAATTTGTAGCTGCAAAATACAATGCTAAGAAAAGTTGCTCCATATAAGGATAGGCTAACTCGACTTGATTTAACAATCGGCTCAAGTAAAATATTGCATGTTCATGCCCTTTCTCATCATCTTGTGCTAACATACACCCTATTGATTCATCCGATATTGTCAAATACAACTTCAAATGCCTCCTTAGGACTACTGGTATCAAGACAAGAGGAGAAGATAAGCTTTTCTTTTATCGAGTCAAATGCTTGCTGATGATCGTCTGACCATACGAACTCTTGGCCATTCTTCAACTTGAGTAAGTTGGAAAAGTCTTTAGTCTTTCCAGCCATATTCAATATGATCGATGGAGGAAATTATCTTTTCCTAAGCACCGTTGTAACCCTTTCTTGTTTTTTGGGGGAATGAACGATAATGTAGCTTTCGCTTTGTTTTTGTATATCTCTATCCCTCGATTGCAGACCAAGAAACCTAGGAAGTTCCTTGTAGCTACTCGGAAAGCACGCTTGCTTGGGTTAAACTTTAGATTTTGTCTTCTCATCTTACCAAATGCCTCTTGCAGGTGTTTGAAGCCTGTATCGATATCGTCTGATTTTACTATAATATTGTCTATATATACTTCAATAGAATGCCCAATCTGTGAAATCCCGACCCAAAAATATTAAGTTTGTTAAATTGGGTAATAAGTAATTGGAAATGGAGTCAAAGAGTTTACTGACCATTCGAGTTGTATAAGATTGTAAAGAATCATTTTTGAACTAAGTTCACTAAATGGGTCATAACTTTTAGCACAGATGTCCATTTGGGGCCCATAAAATATCCAATCTAAGCTAAAAACGAGACAGAGTTAGAAAAAATAAAGCCACATGCCTAGGCGGGTACAAAAGTTCTCCCAGGAGATTGGCTTATGGGAAAAACTGAGGGAAATCCAAGGTTGGGGTGCCTAGGCACAGTCCGCCTAGACACACTTTTTCACTACAAGAAAAGCTCTAATTATCGACGGATATTAACAGTTGGTAATTGTCGACAGATTTCCGACAGATTGGCGATGAAAATTCACTTTGGATTTTTGCGGACGATTTATCGACCGATTTTCGACGAATATATTACCGAAGGATTGTTTCGTCGGTATGTTTTGGCGCCAGTGGTGGCGCGAAATTTACCGACGGATTTCCGACTACATATTCGTCAGTAAAATGCTTAATTTTTATTTTTCAATTTTTTAAATGTTTGAAAAATCCTGATTTTTGCCGACCAAATTTTTCGATCGATAATATATATTTTTAATTATGAAAATATATATTTTAATTATTTAAGTTTGCCGACGGAACTGGTCCGTCAGAAAATGTAATGAAAACTTAAAAAAAAAACCTAAGTTTGTTTCTTCTCCACACTTGCGTTTGCCTCCTCCCCTTTCTGTATCTCACGCCTGCAGCAATTTTGGAAAGTTTCTTCCTCTCTTCTCAGAAGTTTACTTCTTCCTCCTCTCTTCCCGCCATCTCCTGCGACAACTTCCGCCATCTCCGCCTTGCCATCTCTTCCAAGGTTGCCAGCGCAACTCACCAGCCGATCGGAGCTTCTATCCTTGGGTGGCACTTTCTTTAAACAGGTATTTAACTTGGCACTCTTTTAATTTGTTGGAGTTTGGGTTGTTCTGTTGTGCTTCTCTTTCTTGTTTTGCTTGGTGTTGATTTTTTTTTGTGAAAGCGTGAGGCTGTGTGTTCAAAGGAATAATTTCTCATTCACATCTCGCTTTCACTTGGTTTGCCCTTTTTTGTTCTATTTTTTCTATCAAATTTGTTCACTTGTGACCAATGTTTTAAAACGCTAAGGCGTAGCGCGAGGCGTTTTCGTGGTTCAAAGGCGAGGCGTAAGCCTCGACGCGTTGAGGCGTAAGCCTTTCGTGTAAAAAATTTTATGGTGTAAAATAAAAAAATAAACTATGATTAAAACCAAGAAAAATATGCATAAGAATCATCAAATCAAAAAAAATTCATGTCTTTATTCCATTAACAAGCTACATCCTATTTATTGCTAATAATGGCTACCTAATAACTGCAGCTAAATGACAGAAATATACATAAAATTCATATAAATAATAAATGAGAGCAATTCAAGCTACACCATATTTATTGCTAATAATGGCTACCTAATAACTGCAACCAAATGACAGAAATATATATAAAATTCGTATAAATAATAAATGAGAGCAATTCAATTTCATTTAGTCTCGCTGCCTCCAATTAAAATCATAAATAAATTTGCAGAAATATACCAATAATAGTAAAGTAGCAGCAGATTGTTAAACGAATCACCTAGTAGAGATCGCACGATGGAGAGACATCAAACAGAGATGATAGTAGATGGAGAGACATCAGACAGAGACGATGGAGAGGTGGAGAAAAATTGCAGCTTCCAAGTAGAGAAGATTCGCGATCACGAGGGTCACTTGGTCAGACAGAGACGATAGTAGATGGGTAGAGAGGATGGTCAGTCATCAGACAAAGACGATGGGTAGAGATGATTCGCGATTGCGACAGCGATGACTCACTTAAAAGTTAAAACAGAGAGGATCGGAGATTCAGAGGAGCTCGCAGCCTAAAATAGAGACGATAGTAGAGATCACACGGTTATGTCGATCTGATTCATTTTTGGGATGAAAGCGCGCCTCCAAGCGACGCTTCATGTATGAGGCGTGCCTTTTTCACGCCTCAGACACGCTTTTGGTGTAAAACGCGTAACACAGTACGCTTTGATGAAGAAATGGGACGCCTCGCATTGATGCGCGCCTCAATGCGCGCCTTATGCGCGTTTTTTAAAACATTGCTTGTGACTACTTTTATTCCCTATTAACCAATAAACCCTCAGTCGTTACTGTGTAATTGGGTACCTCTTTCATTTCTAGTGGTCTTGTTCATAACATAATAAAAGTCTGATTGATATCATTCCATCATGCCCACTAGGTTTGGGAATTAGCATTAAAGGCTGTGAAGGATGAGGAAGCCATTAAGCAGAAGCTATGTGAAGACTTAAACAGATTGGCATGTATTTTTACTCAATACTAATTGAGAATCATCTATTTTATGAATTGATTTTAACGGTATTATTGTAAACAGGTTCAACAAAGCAGTAACAGTCAGTTCACGAGACTTGAGGAACTAAAAAGGCGATTGGAAGCTTTGAACCCAAGCAGAGCATCTTCCTCTACTCCTAAGGTAATCTCTCTTTGCTACACCACTTTCAATTTTCAAATGCACATATTAAGTTAAATTGATGGACTACATTCAATTGTTGGCTGTTATTCAGAGTTTTAATATAGGTTGTTGCCTTGGGTAGTTATTAGAGTATGCTGTCCAATTCCTTGCTAGGATTTTTTTGTTGATGGTGCAAATATTTCATTCTTCCATCCACAGCTATGTGACTAGAACTTGTCTTTCTCAAATTGAAAGAGCATATAATCTGTGTAAAAGATTCAACCTAACTAATATTAACTAGTTAGTGTCAGCTCCGGTTTGGTTCAAACTTTCTTCAGCGTAAATTCTAATGTACTTAAGAATATAGTTAAAATAAAATTCTAGTATTTGGGCAAGCAATGTGATTTTTTCCCCTGTGCTGGTAGGTACAAAGTTTTCATGGTAATGTATTTTTCTGTCATCTGACCTGAAAAGTTAATCCAGACATTCAGTCTCGATTGAATGTTGCTCTGCCTTATAATTGTGATCAAATTGGAACTGGCACTCTCATCAACGTTCATATGGGATTAAGGGGGTGACATAATTTTTCTTGCCTCAAAGTAAAAAATGAGCTAAAACTGGGAGGATTTTTGGTACATCCCATTGAAGAGGATCTTATATTTATTGCAAAGGCAGGTCTGATCTCTTGGCCCTTGGATGATGTTAAAAGACTTCATGGACTTTGTTAGTTCCTTGTACTGTCGATGCCATGAGTTTGATCAAACATTTGCCATCTAACCTTTTAACCCTCAACGAAACATTTTTCTTATTGAAAAAGTCTTTTTTTTCATAATTAGCTGCCTCTTCATCTGTCATATTTTTTAATAATTAGCTGCTTTAATTTAAAATTTTAAAGTTACGGGCCACGGCCAATTAATCAAAGTCTTTTTTTTTTTGAGTTTTCAACTTGATTATGAACTTTACATCTACACATACACTATTAATTAGTTAGTAATTAGGAGATCGATCACGTAATCTTATGAGTTATACTTTTGTTAATCATAGTCATATATTTGATTCCTAATTTTGCCTCTTACACATTCACTATAAATGTATTATTGTGATCATATATATATATTCATATTACGATATACATAGGATAATGCTTGAGAACTTATTAAGCGTACAAATGCCACAAGCACTCAAAGGAATTTTTTTCCCTTTAAACCTTGATTGACAGGTTTTTGGTTCCTCCCTTCACTTTTGCACTCCTTTACATGCAGTGTCCACAACTTTAGACGCTTAAATAGTTTATTTAATGTTTGTTAATTGCAGAAAGATTAATTATAAAAATTAAAGCATCAATGAAAGGCTGCGATGTTCATGTTTTTATGTGCTTAAATGTCGGAAGTGAGTTATTTGATTCATTAATTGTATAATAGTGTCTCTTCCGTTGATTTTTGAAAATGTACTAGCATGAGTAGAGGTTGGGTTATATTGTTACTTTAAATGGTTACATTGTTATTATTTTCATACAATTATAAATTTTTTGAAGAAGAGAAAGGTGTTACTTACTAAACACTTTTCATTCTTGAAGAAGAGGTCATTAAAGAAGTCTTTATCTGATTTTTGGTTACATTGTGGTTGAACTCAAATGTCAAGAATAGACAGGTTGTGGATGTATGCTAGGCCATCCAATGGATTGCTTAACTGAGAATTTGCAGAGGGGGTAGAGCAGTTCATTGCCTATGCTTGTTCTCAACCAAGGTGCATGGACGGAAGTAAGATAAGGTGTCCGTGTGTACGATGTCACAATCGTAGATATTTGGAGCCAGAGAAAGTGCACCTCCATTTATTAAATAAGGGGTTTGTGGAGGATTATTACGTATGGTCCCGACATGGAGAACCATACATCGGGGCATCAAGCAGATCCGTGGAGCATAGTCAAACAAGCTCATATGCAATGGAAAGTTCGAAAACTTACATTCCCAATCCGTACCATACGATGGTGATGGACGAAGCTGGTCCAAGCTTTGACCCATTGAATTTGGAGGAATTTTCAAACCCAAATGCACAAAAATTGTATGACATGCTTCAGGCATCAGAGGTACCATTGTGGCCGGTTGTGAAACAATTTCTCAGTTATCGGCTATGGCGCGATTGCTGAACATTAAGTCTGAACACCATTTGTCTGAGAAATGCTACGACTCGATCACTGCGTTATTTAAAGAGGCTTTACCAGAAGACAACACACTTATGGATAGCTTCTATAGCACCCAGAAGTTTATTGAAGAGTTAGGGCTTCCAATGGAGAAGATACACTGCTGCCTAAACGGGTGCATGATATATTGGGGAGAGGATAACGAATTGAGAAGTTGCAAATTTTGTCAGTACCCTCGATATAAAAGCAGAAGAAGGGGGATTCTATGCAAAGGAAGGAGGTGGCAAACCAAAAAATGTACTATTTTCCTTTAGCGCGCAGGCTTCAGAGACTGTATGCTTCTGCTGCCACTGCTAAACACATGAGATGGCATGCCGAGCATTACCAAGGTGATGATGTGATGCGTCATCCTTCAGATTCTGAGGCTTGGAAAAATTTTAATCAAGAATTTCCATTGTTTGCAAGTGAGACTTGGGATGTGAGGCTCGGGTTGTGCACAAATGGGTTTCAACCTTTTGGTCAGTCCAATCAACAGTATTCATCCTGGCCAGTGATAGTCATTCCATACAATTTGCCTCCCTGTATGTGTATGAAGGAGGAATATATGTTTTTGACAGTGATTGTACCTGGATCAAAGAATCCGAAACAGAAGATTGATGTTTTTCTTCAGCCTATAGTCCATGAATTGTTTATGTTATTTGATCATGGTGTTGAGACCTGGGATGTAGATTTGAAGCAGAATTTTCAGCTCCGAGCAGCTCTACTGTGGACTATTAGTGACTTTCTAGCATACTCCATGTTGTCTGGTTGGTCAACATCGGGGAAGTTAGCCTGTCCTTATTGCATGGAAGATTCTGGAGCATTTACTCTTCCTAGAGGAGGTAAGACATCGTGGTTTGATAACCACCGGAAGTTCTTGCCAATTGACCACCCTTTTAGGAGAAACAAGAATTGGTTCAGGAAGAAAACTGTTGTCACTGAAATGTCTCCTCCTGTTCTGTTTGGCGAACAGATATATCAGCGTATCACTGAATTTGGCTTATAAAAAGTAACTGATGAGAGCGGGGTGCAGCCCAATCAACATATGTGCAGGATGACTAGTTATGGTTGGAAGAAACGGAGTATATTTTGGGATTTGCCTTATTGGAGATCGAACTTAATTTGGCATAACCTTGACGTGATGCACATTGAGAAAAATGTATTTGAAAATGTCTTCAACACTGTGATGAATATTGAAGGAAAAACTAAAGATAATGCTAAGGCACGTGATGACATGAAAATCATTTGTCGTCGTAAGGAGTTAGAATTCAATTCCACAACTGGAAAATATCCAAAGGCTTGTTTCTCTTTAGATAAGACCGGCAAGCTGACAGTTTGTGAATGGGTAAAAAATCTAAAGTTTCCAGATGGGTATGCTTCCAATATGGGCCGGTGTGTAGACATGAAAAAGTATAAGATGTTTGGGATGAAAAGTCATGATTGTCATGTGTTCATGCAACAGTTGATTCCTATAGCATTTCGTGAGTTGCTCCCGACCAATGTCTAGTAGGCATTGACAGAGTTGAGCATGTTTTTTAAGGAGTTGACATGTTCGTCGTTGAGGGTGGAGGATATGAGCAGATTGGAGACGCAAATTCCGATTATTTTGTGCAAGTTGGAGCGAATATTTCCTCCAGCTTTCTTCGACTCGATGGAGCATCTGCCGGTTCACTTGCCTTATGAGGCAAGAGTTGCAGGCCTAGTGCAATATCGATAGATGTATCCGTTTGAAAGGTACCTCGGACACTTAAAGAAGAACATAAAAAACAAAGCTAGGGTTGAAGGATCGATATGCAATGCATACATAGTAGAAGAAGCCTCTAAATTTTGTTCATTCTACTTTGAGCCACATGTGCACACTCGACAAAGAAAAGTGCTTCAGAATGATGATGGGGGTGATATGGATAGGATGGAGGGGGATTTATCTATATTTACCCATCCCGGTCGAGCTTATGGCAGAGGGACGATGAGGCTGCTCGAAGAACGAGAGATGTTGGCAGCTTAAACATACATACTTCTAAACTGTCAAGAAACATACATACTTCTAAACTGTCAAGAAATTCAACATATGTCAAGTAAGCAAGCGTATTTTAATTAGAATGCTATTAAATCTTTCTTTGGAGATTAAACTAACTTTGTTTACTTTTTTGGGAAATGAAGCATTTTTGTCGAATATGTATGGGGATTAGGAGTTGTGGATGAGGCTGTGGTGGATGAGGCGTTGGAGACTCAATTTGCATTTTGATTTCAGGAATATGTAAGTCTTTGGCTCATAATTTATTTTCAATTATCGATGACGCGATGCTAATAATTTATTTTTCATTACTGTGTAGGCACTAAATTCTATGAATGGCATTTCCAACCAATTCATAAAGGATCTCGCTATGTGGCCTTTAAGAAACACTAAGTCTGTTCCGGTTTATTTTGTAAATGGCTTCAAATTTCACATGACTCTTCATGGCTCACAAAAAATGACGATTAATAGTGGGGTTTGTATTAAGGGTTCGAATTATACTGAGACATCAAGTGACTACTATGATATGCTAAATGAAATACTCATTTTGGAGTACCCTAGGCTACCTATCAAAAGAACTGTCTTGTTCAAGTGTGACTGGTTCGATCCAACGCCCAATGTTGGAACAAAGGTTCATAATCAATGTAATCTTGTGGAGGTAAATCAGAGACGACGTTTCAACAAATATGAACCGTTCGTTGTAGCCTCGCAGGCCCAACAAGTTTATTTTGTACCATATCCGACCTTAAGGTGAGATAGAGGTGACTGGTTAGCAGTTTGTAAAATAAAGGCTAGGCCGATTGTGGATATGCCGGAATCAACAGAGACTTCTAGAGATATGGCATCACAAGCATTTCAAGAGGAGGAGGCAGAGATGCATCCGTCATGTGTTAGTGAGGATGTGCACTCGGGTCCTCTAAATGATCCAAACAGTTCTATGATAGACCTCGATGAGGAGGACGCCGAACTTGATTCAGGCTCGGCTGAAGAAGACAAGGATGAGGATACTGAATTTCCTGATCATATTTCCACAATACTTAGTAATATTTATTAGGTACTTAATTTGAATATGATTTGCTTTTAGTGATCCTCAAACAGGGTTTACATGTGAGCATATGTTTATTATTTTTTATAGA